>CM061242.1:72242862-73641338 GCA_030848705.1 Heracleum sosnowskyi
AAGATTGAATAATCTGAATTGTTCTGAGGGTAACATGCATAATCATTTGAAACAATATCAATTGAATCAACAAGTAAAGGCACAGATACTTGCCTGGTCTACGTAGCTGACTTCGGTCTATCTCGCTTACTCTACCTTCTCCTTTCCCTTGCTTCGGGAACTCGATTCTATAATAAACAACTCATAATAATAAGTCTAACTATCCTCGTTCTACCTTCGGCATATACTCATAACCATTTTTAAGCCTAAACAAGTAATCAGGTACTTATTAGCATTTATCAGACGCTCGTTCTATTTTACGAAAATAAAAACTCAGACACTAGCCCTTATATAAAGCATTTACGGACAATAAAACACATTATTCAACTCATATAAACCATATAGCACTTACAAACAATTTTAAAACAATATCTGATGCTTATTTAAATTTAAATAAGTCACAAATAATTTTTAAATCAAAAATCGGATTATTAATCCCAATATAAGTATTTAAAAACAATTTAATCAATTAATATAAAATTAATTGACTATTTCCAAACACTCAAACTATTTTTAAATAATTTAATCAAGCTAGAAAATAATTAAACTTAATTTAAATTAATTAAATCTAATTAATAATTAATTAATAAGAATTTACTGATTAATAAAATAAATCAATTAATCAACTAAATTAATTATTAATAAAAAATAATTAAAATAATTAAATTTAATCAGTTTTCGAATTTAAATAAATAAATATAATTCTACAAAATTTTCTGAATAGAAAAATGTATTTTTAAAATAAAAATATGATTTTTATAAATATTTAAACTATTTTCGAATTATTTTTAAAAATAAAATCCAAAAACAGTTTTCTGAAAATGAATTAGGGGTTCGAAGATTGAAACCGGGTCAAAATTTCGGGTAAACGGGTCGGGAAGAACTGAAACGGGTCGCCAAGAACTGCCGGAAATTTCCAGAATCCGGCGAGCCAAAAACGTAACAAAAATTGGGGCTTTTGATACCAAAACACTCATAATAACCATAACAATACATTCCGATCAAAAACATACCAAAAACAACACCGGAATCCAAAACCCGACCAAATTCCGGCGAGCTTAAACAATTTTCCGATCTAGCTAAATCGTACATGAAACTCGACGTTCTTTATGTTAAAATGAAGCTAAGTACACATACAACAAAAGCCCTCTATCAAAAACAATGTCAGATCATTCATATGAACAGACTATTAAAAAGAAAATTCGGGTAAAAACCCGAAAATTAAATTCTTCAAAAACGAACACAAACATGAAATTAAAGCATGGATTCCTACTAATTAGAACCCTAGGAACATGTTAGAAGCAATCAATTGAACGGAGAATCAACATAAAAGAAATCCCCAATTCGAACAAGAACCCTAATTTAATTCAAATATTGAAAAATTCATAATAAATTGAAAAATTACCAGATGATGATATGGTTTGAAGATTCTGAAACTAGAGATCAAGAGCTTTGATTTGAGTACTTGAACTTGAGACTTGGATTCCAATAACACTTTTAAGATTAAGTTTAATCTTCAAGAACACGAAGAACACGGTTCGGGAATTTTTATATTTTTGTATATATGTAATACGGATTATACGAAGGATAATGTACGATTCGTCTTTTTATACTTAGTGAAAAATAATACCCCAAACGACATTTTTGGATCGATATCGATCCACCGGATCGCTTTAAACCTTTAATAAAGTAAAGTTCACGTTTTACGAGGTGATAGTTATCCACAAGGACTGATAACTATCCATATCAATACATATCATTTATATAATGAATGCTCAAGAATACTGGGGCTATAATAGATGTATTATTGACATGAACGATATATCAATCGCCCTAAACAATTAGGGTACATAATAATTTTTCCTTTTTGAACAAAACAGATACTATTGATAGTATCAGATAATAAGGAATATAATAATACGAAGAAATCTTCCAATAATCTTAACCATTAAGACTCCAAATACTCCACAATAATTATTCTACCAAATACTCCAAATACTCAATAATCTTAACCATAAAGAGTGAGATTTCATGTAATATCTGTGAACTTTATTAATAATATAAATTATATTTTATGTGTAGAATAATTATTGTGGAGTATTTGGAGTCTTAATGGTTAAGATTATTGAGTAATAGTATGTTAATGGTTGTGTCGAAAGCCCCTTTCGAATATCTTTTCATTTAAAAATATCTTCAGTTGTGAGTCCCGTTTTGAAAATTCAAGGGCCCCGTTAAAATTTTGTACATCATTATTATTCCATCGTCGTTCGTATCCGAATCATTATTGAAAGATTTCTTCGTATTATTATATTCCTTATTATCCGATACTATCAATAGTATCTGTTTTGTTCAAAAAGGAAAAATTATTCTGTACCCTAATTGTTTAGGGCGATTGATATATCGTTCATGTCAATAATACATTTGTTATAGCCCCAGTATTCTTGAGCATTCGTTATATAAATGATATGTATTGATATGGATAGTTATCAGTCCTTGTGGATAACTATCACCTCGTAAAACGTGAACTTTAATTTATTAAAGGTTTAAAGCGATCCAATGGATCGATATCGATCCAAAAATGTCATTTGGGGTATTATTTTCCACTAAGTATAAAAAGACGAATCGTACATTATCCTTCGTATAATCCGTATTACATATATACAAAAATATAAAAATTCCCGAACCGTGTTCTTCGTGTTCTCGAAGATTAAACTTAATCTTGAAAGTGTTATTGGAATCCAAATCTCAAGTTCAAGTACTCAAATCAAAGCTCTTGATCTCTAGTTTCAGAATCTTCAAACCATATCATCATCTAGTAATTTTTCAATTTATTATGAATTTTTCAATATTCGAATTAAATTAGGGTTCTTGTTCGAATTGGGGATTTCTTTTCTGTTGATTCTCCGTTCAATTGATTGCTTCTAACATGTTCCTAGGGTTCTAATTAGTAGGAATCCATGCTTTAATTTCATGTTTGTGTTCGTTTTTGAAGAATTTAATTTTCGGGTTTTTACCCGAATTTTCTTTTTAATAGTCCGTTCATATGAATGATCTGACATTTTTTTTGATAGAGGGCTTTTGTTTTATGGGTTCTTAGCTTCATTTTAACATAAAGAACGTCGAGTTTCATGTACGATTTAGTTAAATCGAAAAATTGTTTAAGCTCGCCGGAATTTGGTCGGGTTTTGGATTCCGGTGTTGTTTTTGGTATGTTTTTGATCGGAATGTATTTGTATGGTTATTAGGAGTGTTTTGGTATCAAAAGCCCCAATTTTTGTTACGTTTTTGGCTCGCCGTATTCTGGAAAAGGTCGCCGGATTCTGGAAATTTACGGCAGTTCTTGGCGACCCGTTTCAGTTCTTCCCGACCCGTTTACCCGAAATTTTGACCCGGTTTGAATCTTCGAAACCCTAATTCATTTTCAGAAAACTGTTTTTGGATTTTTTTTTAAAAATAATTCGAAAATAGTTTAAATATTTATAAAAATCATATTTTTATTTTAAAAATACATTTTTATATTTAGAAAATTTTGTAAAATTATATTTATTTATTTAAATTAGAAAACTGATTAAATTTAATTATTTTAATTATTTTTGATTAATAATTAATTTATTTGATTAATTGATTTAGTTTATTAATCAGTTAATTCTTATTAATTAATTATTAATGAGATTTAATTAATTTAAATTAAGTTTAATTATTTTCTAGCTTGATTGAATTATTTAAAAATAGTTTGAGTGTTTGGAAATTGTCAATTAATTTTATATTAATTGATTAAATTGTTTTTAAATACTTATATTGGGATTAATAATCCGATTTTTGATTTAAAAATTATTTGTGACTTATTTAAATTTAAATAAGCATTGGATATTGTTTTAAAAATGTTTATAAGTGCTATATGGTTTATATGAGTTGAATAATGTGTTTTATTGTCCGTAAATGCTTTTTATAAGGGCTAGTGTCTGAGTTTTTATTTTTGTAAAATAGAACGAGCGTCTGATAAATGCTAATAAGTACCCGATTACTTGTTTAGGCTTAAAAATGGTTATGAGTATATGCCGAATGTAGAACGAGGATAGTTAGACTTATTATTATGAGTTGTTTATTATAGAATCGAGTTCCCGAAGCAAGGGAAATGAGAAGGTAGAGTAAGCGAGATAGACCGAAGTCAGCTACGTAGACCAGGCAAGTATCCGTGCCTTTACTTGTTGATTCAATTGATATTTTTTCAAATGATTATGCATGTTACCCTCAGAACAATTCAGATTATTCAATCTTTACTCCGTACTTGAGCAACTGATGCTATTTCCTTGAATATTCCTAACTCTTTGATTAATCCACAATCATGTTGAATATCAGAAACCTTCACCTTCAATTCAGTTTATATTGATGATAACCATTGTTGACCTTCTTAAATGAGTACGTTGTACCATTTAAACCATTCCGAATCTATTTCTCGGACTTCATTTGATATTGAGGAGTTGAAGCTCTTTTGCAACTATTATGCCTTGTCATTGTGTACCTATGTACCATTAAAACCATTCCGAATCTATTTCTCGAACTTCATTTGATATTGAGCAGTTGAAGCTCTTTTGCAACCATTATACCTTTTCATTGTGTACGTTCTACCATTGAAACCATTCCGAATCTATTTCTCGGACTTCATTTGATATTGAGTAGTTGAAGCTCTTTTGCAACTATTATACCTTGTCATTGTGTCCTTATCTTGTGATGCATGTTATTGCTTATACTCTGTGATAGAATTGGCATGTTTCAAAAAAAAGTGGGACCAATAATGGTCGGAATAATTTAAGGCCAAGATGGCCATGGATCCTAGTGGAGGACTTTGCTATAAGCAAGTCCGGGGTTGATGCGTGACTGATCAGCAGCTCAACCTTTTGATTTGAAAAAAATGTAGAAGTCCAATTCTAATCCCTTTTACTTCCATTGAGATTGTTAAAAAGCATATGTTTGGCTTAAACCTTGTTGATTCAGATAATTGTGATCTTCCTTTCATTATGGAACTGTGATTGATATATATTATGCTTGCTGAGCATTTGTGGCTCATACTTGTTTTGTTTTTTTAACCCTATTCCAGTGAAGCGAGAATATGAGCAGACACAGCGCGAGTGATAGTTCTCCAGCAGTTAGGAGACCATCTCGAGTGGTTGTCATTGGCAGGGTAGTTGTCTATTTTGTTAGTTAGACTAGACGCCTAGCTTTGAACTTTAAGTTGTGTAATATTAATAACTCTGAAAACTGGTTTGTAATAACTTAGAAGCTTGTTCAATGCCATAATCTGAACGCGGTCTTGGTTAAGGGGTGTTTTATGTTATTATTATATTATGCATGTGTTATATCCAGGTATATTGTGTTTCGTTGTTCGAGTGACTCCCCAAATCTGTACCCCGGATTTGGAGGGGCGTCACAGGTTGGTATCAGAGCAACAAGTTATGGCATTTGAAACAAGTTAGGATTTAGGGTCCAGGATAACATAGAGGGTTAGGAATTCACCTAATGGTCATAGAAGGTCGATTAGAGATATTATGTGTAGTAATTGAGTATGGTTATAATTGCAGCCACCTAGCTCTAGTTCAGACTCAGATCCGTCAGAGCATCCGATAGAGGAGAGACTTGTACCAGATATGAGAGCAGGACCGTCGTGACCGACACTACCTCAGTCTGGATCTATAGTGGTCAGGAGGGATCCTATACCTTGTCCCGTTCCACTTCGACGCATACCCGCAGCACCGCGGTCTCAGGCTTCAGTTTCCGGACCTTTGTTCCAGATCTCTGAGCCACCAGTTCCACATCACCGTTATCAGAGGATGAGAGAGGAGAGGGATTACTTTCATAGACAGGTATTAGAGATGCGTGGGATGCGTTCAACGGAGGCAGTTATAGCCAGAGATAGAGATAGATTCAGAGATCAGGTAGGAGAGACACGGATGAGACTCAGGGTTGTGAGGACATTGGTAGAGACGAGATTGCATGGACTAGCTACTAGCAGAGAGGGAGAGACTAAAGTAGGGATGAGAGAGATTTTGGACTTTGCAACAATTGTTTTTTTTTGTATATACCATTGGAAACCTGTAACCGTCACGATACCTTTTGACGATTTGTAACTCTTGATTCTATCAACCGCATTCTTTTCCATTTATGAATTGTTTGATTAAATCAGTTATTGTTGATTCATCAGCAATATGCCACCTAGATGAAACACCCGTGTGAATAGTTCCACTGACCAAGAAGGTCAACAGAATACACCCCCAACGGGTCATTTAGATCCGGTTGTAATACAGCTTTTGAACACCCTCACTCAACAAACTACTGCTCTAGCACAACAACAACAACATATCCAACAGCAGTTACTACAGCAGCAGCAGTAGCATCAGCAACAACAACATCAACAACAGCAACACCAGCAGGTATTACCCGTGGTTACTTTTAAATCTTTTCAAGCAGCAAAACCTCCAGAGTTCAAGGGATCTGCTGATCCAGTTGAGGCAAAGGCAAGGTTAAAGGAAATGGAGAAAGCTTTTACGTTGATAGAGGTAACGGGAGAAAAGAAAACTGAGTATGCTAGTTATTTTCTGAAAAATGAGGCAAGTTATTGGTGGGAAACTAGTAAGGCTTTAGAACCTGAAGGGTTAATTATGTGGGAGAGATTTACAAAATTGTTTCTAGAGAAGTATTTTCCTGACTTTATGCGAGATCAAATGGAGTTGAAATTTCTAGAATTGAAGCAAGGTAGTATGACTGTTTCTCAATACGAGACCAAGTTTACCGAGTTGTCTAGGTTTGTTCCGACATACGTTGATACGGAGAAGAAGAAGGCCAAGAGGTTCCAATAGGGACTGAGGTCATGGATTCGTAGTAAGTTAGCAGTTTTGGAATTAGATACTTATGCAGCCGTAGTACAAAAGGCAATGATTGCGGAAGAAGAGAGTGATTCATACATGAGAGAGAGAGAGAATAAGAAAAGAAAGGTAGGGACATCTGATAAGGTATAGTCACAGGGAGATCTTCAGAGCCATCCAAACAAGAAACCAGGATTTCAGCCGGGCAGAGGTACAACTTTCAAGAAACCAGATACCGGAAATGCAGGACCAATCAATCGTCCACCAAACAATAATCAACAAGTAGTTTCCAGACCTCCACTGCCAGAATGCAAGACATGCGGGAAAAGACATCCAGGTATATGCCACAGATTGAGTATCACATGTTTTAAGTGTAACCAGAAGGGGCATTATGCCAGGGATTGCAAGACAAGTATTGTGTGTCATCGATGTAAGAGACCAGGCCATATGATCAAGGATTGTAAAGCACCAGCAACCGTGAACAACAAGATTCGAGCTATAGAGGCACCTCCAGCTGTTGATGTTCAGCCGCTAGCCAGAACTTATAATATGTCAATGAGGGAAGCAGTGAGAGACTCCGATGTGATGGCAGGTACACTTCTAGTAAACTCTGTTAATGCTAAAGTGCTGATAGATTCAGGAGCTACTAAATCATTTATTTCAGAAATGTTTGCTCGTAAATTGAATTGCTTAATGGAACCCTTAAGTGGAGTGTTGAGTGTAGAAATAGCTGTTAGGCCGAATACACAATATAATCAAGTATGTATATGAGAATAACAATCAATAACACTTTTTATAAATCAACAAACTGTAATTATATTAACAGTTTCTCTCTTAGTGATGTTAATGAATCACAAAGAGCTACTAGGTTACAAGAATAATATATTCAATGTTCGCATCCCTTCTAGGGATAACCTATCTGTGTTTATATAGTACACAGCTACTTACAATCCATCTCTAATTGATATTCCTATAAGTTAGCTATACAATTCATATCAATCAAGGATTGCTTCAGTCTTCTATTCCGTTTCCTTAGCTGTATCAATATATTCTGCTTCTTTCCATCTTCAGAATATATTGCTTCTAGAATCTTTATCTTTGCACCGACAACTAAGTCAACTATCACCCAGTCAGACTTTATCAAACTCTGACTAGCTTCTAGATAAACTCTGATATGTACCTGGTACTTAAACACTGATGAACAAACGTCAGCAATTATATCTAACAATCTCCCCCAACTTGTTCATAATAAAAATGTACAAGTTAAACATATAATTGATGATGTCAAAACATATAACAAATGCAGTGTTTAAAATATGTCAGAGTTTAATTTTAAAACAGAGTTTAAATTTAACTTAGAACAGAAAACATAAAAACTTACAGTCAGACTTTACTTGACTTCTTCAATATCAGGTACTGTCCTGAGATAATCAATCAGCAGTCTTCTTTCAGCCTTCTCTAGCTCATCCACCATAATCTCTTTTAGCTCTTTAAGTTCTGAATCACTCTCCCCCGTTTGGTAGATAGCAGCTCTTAGAGAATATATGCTGTTTCTTCTCATATCATTTCCTAGCTGAATAAAATAAGACTTGTCTGACTCCAAGTTAAATTCCAAAACTTTTATTCCAAGTGCAGTTCTAAATCTAGCACTGTTTCTCTTCATCTCCACTAACTTTCCAGTATGATCCCTATACTTTGGAATATAAACACTTGATACTCCTCCTCCAAGCATAGCTTTAGATCTCAGCATCTTTTCTCTCAAAACTTGAGCAACATCATGAGTATGTCTGTTTTTGACTTTTAGAAGATAAAGTACATATTCCAGTTCTTCCCATGATTTGAGATTAACATCAGATTCTCCAACTTTATAAACTCTTCCATCACTCATGAAGTATAACAAAAACTGCTTCTTCAATACTTTGTGAAAAATCAACTGAACAGATTCTAACTTATCAAGGTTTTCTTGTGTAACCCCAATACCAGATTCTGCCAGTGAAATGTTATCTTGAGATCTGTTATTTGTTCTTCTCTCTCTGTGTGATCCCAGTCCAGATTTATCAAAAGCTTCTTTTCCCAATACAGTTCTGGTTTCTGAGAAATTCACAGCTTCAAGCTTTAAGTCTTCAAGAATTTTAGGTTTGCTGAATCCTGGAAGTTGTGTAGATTTCTGTACAACTTGAGCAACGTCAGAGGTTGTCATAACTTTAGTAGAAACATCAACTTGAGCAGCGTCAGAGGTTGATTTAGCTAATCTTGTTTCAACTTGAGCAATGTCAGAGGTTGAATAAATCTTCTTAGGTAACTGTTCTTCTTCTACCAGTTTACCTTTTCCTTTGTCAGTATTTTTAATCACAGGCCTCCTTGAGTACTGTAAACTCTGATCAGAGTTTACATTCTCTTTGATAACAATTCCTTTTTCTTTCTTTCTAGGAGCCTTGATTTCCTTCTTCTTGTAGATTCCAGCTTTAAGATTCTTCTTGTGTTCCTCAGCAAGCATTTGCTCTTCAGCTTGGATATCTTCAATTGTAACATCTTTTCCATGTTCTGCCATAAACACTTTAGCAGCAATTTCCTCATCTTTGGTAGGCTTATCAGAGATTATCAAACTTTTGAATCTTGAACCACTAGCAGAGTTTGCAATTCCCTTTCCAGAGTTTGATCTTTTATCAGAGTTTGATCTTCTTGAAAGTAGTCTTCTATCAGCATTTAATCTTAAGCTCTTTCCATCTCCCTTGTTTCCACCATCATTACCATCATCCCTCCGTCTCAGAGTTTGAGTGTCTTTGCATTTGTCACTTGGTACACTCTCCCCCTTTTTGACATCATCAGAAAGTAGTACTGATGTCAACAACTCAATTGCATTAGAAATTGAAGTTAGTTGGGCAGACATAGCAGTCTGGTTGTCCTCAACTTTCCCAAGCCTCGTCTGAATGTCATCAGAGTCCTTAGCTTGCTTCTTGAACATGGAATTGTAGTAAGTTCTATCATTCTTCAGAGTAAGATCCCTCAGACTAACTTCATTCCTCAAAGCAGTGACTTCCTTATGAGACTCATCAAATCTGTTGTGGAGAGATTTAATTTGAATCACAGTAGCCTTTAGACTTGTAAGAATATCAGGATTTGAAATCGTCTTCACAGAATCACCAAGAAAATCAGCAGCCCTCTGTGCTGAAAAGATACAATCTGCAGCAGCCCATCTATTGTAGTACATATCTTGAAAATGCTCAGCCGTAGCTCGATTGACCTCTCTTAGCTCATCAGAGTTTGCTTGACTACCAAATAACTCCTCTTGGGAATGATCAGAACTATCATTATCATTAGCATTCTCTGCTGTATTCTCTGCAGTAATATTCTCAGATTCTGCTATAGCTTCATCGAAATTCTCTACAACAGCTTCAGTAGGTATCTGCTCAGCTTTATTAGTCTCAGAGTTTGTAACAAACTCTGCTTCTATGGGAACAGTCTCTGTTGCATCCTTGTCAGTAACATCAGGATTTGCAGCTGTAGCATTAGCAGCTAAAGTCTGATCAACTTCTTCACCTTTCTCAATTACCTGGTGAGTAACAGAGAGAATCTCTGTGTGGGTAGCCATAGAATCTTCAAGAATAACCGTGGCTTGATCAGCTTCCACACCCTCTGTTTCATCAAAAACTTCAAGATGATCAGAGCTTACAGAGTTGTGTGCTTCAACATCCATATCAAATCCCTGTGGCTCAAAAATCTCAGCCTCAACATTTTCTGTAGCCTCCTGAACAAAAATTTCAGGAGCTTCATCTGCAGCTTCATTTGCAGCTTCCTCAACTACATCATCAGCATTTGATGTAGGAGCTTCTTGATCAGCACTTACATTTTCCTCAAAAACTCTGTCCAAATTGACAGCTTCAGTATTTACATTTGATGCACCAAAAAGATGTGCAGCCACCAATCTTCGTTTTCTCTGATGAAAAGTTTCTTCATCAGTTTCACTGTCCTCATCAGCATTATCAGACTTTGCCCTGTTGGCCCTTCTTTTCTTTAACCTTTTCTTCTGAGGCATATCATCAGCATTTGATACCCCAGCTTCAGCATTTGGCTTAGCAATCCTTGGAGGTTTTGTACCAACATGCTTAGTCCTACCACCAGTCCGTGGTTGAACAAAAGTTGACGGAGGCACTTCTTGTTGTAGAGGCTCAGGTTGAGAAGAAGCTTGTGTTGGTGGATTGACTTGAGCATTTAAAAACTGTTGCACAGATAGAGGTAGCAACAAGTCTCCAACAACCCCTTTCTTAACATCTTTGTTAACAAGATCAGAAAATATTCTCTTATGTAATTTAAAACAAGAAACATCTTCTTCACTTACTTCTACTCCTTCAACACAGTAAGAGAACAAAGTCTGACAGAATCTAGAGAAATAGACTACTCCTCTATTCTCTCTCATTTTCTCGCCTAAATTATTCAAAACAAGTCGTGCAAAATCAAAATGATTATCAAATAAAAGAGAATACCCGATTTGAAGACTGTCTGTGGGAATAGCATCCCAGTTTGTGCATTTCTTGCTGAATGTCCTCGTGATGCAATCAAAGAAAAAACTCCACTCCTTCCTTAAGAATGGTCGTTTGAGCTGTCCAATCTTCGACAAGGGTCCAGAATACCCAATCTCTCGCATCATTCTTATCAAATCCTCATCACCCATTCCAATTGTATACGAAGAAAATTCAGGAAACCCCATTGCAGCGCGAATGGTTCCAGTAGTTACTACATACTCTGCATCTTCATATTCAAAAATAATCGAAGGGTTGCCTGTCTCACCACCATCATCATACAATCCTGTTTCCCAGAACGCCTTTATCTGTGAACCAGAAAGTTTTGCAGGCTCCACCAAAGCACGCCCAATTGCTGACTGAGCAAGAAAATTTTGTATGATATGAAACGCCTCTGGTGCATTGACAGTGTTTAATGGGGCTGAATAGTTATTAGGGACAAACTCTAGTCCAGAAGCAGTGAAAGCAGTTGAAGCCATTAGTAATGTCAAGAAATAAGCAGAAAATAGCTTCAAAAACACGAGAGAGTTTAAGAAAGAAAGTGTTTGTGAATATGTGTGAGTGAAACTAGAATACAATTGGAGTAAGTCGTGAAAAACTGTAACGGTTGTGTGTATAATGTATAAATATAAA
Organism: Heracleum sosnowskyi; assembly: GCA_030848705.1. Taxonomy (NCBI): domain Eukaryota; kingdom Viridiplantae; phylum Streptophyta; class Magnoliopsida; order Apiales; family Apiaceae; genus Heracleum; species Heracleum sosnowskyi. Next base: position 72,254,915 of record CM061242.1, read on the forward strand.
ATTTAAAATTAAAAACTGAACAGTTTTTAATCATTAAAACACAACTGTCTTACCCCGTATACTGTGTAAATGAGACACGTGTCACACATGCAATGACTGACAGCAGTAATTGGCAGTTTCCAATGCGCATGCGCAGTAAAAACAACAATAATTACAGCCGATTACACTTTCCTATGTATGCAATCTCTCTCCTCTCTTTAACACTTTTTTTTTAAACCAATGCCCAAACATACTCTTTTGAAAAACCAAAACAAATGTTTTTCCTCAAAATTATAAAATGTCTGAAACAAAGAAATCATTTTAACCATCAGAGATTAAAACAAAGTTACCTCGGCATATTTCACACAATACATCAGTGTTTATCATTTGTCCTTCTTTGTTAATAAACTCTTTTCGCAAACTGTACAGGTGTGCATAATTGTGTGTGCTATAGCAGAGTTTACTGAATATGAATATTTAGACCATCTCAAAGTGCATAAAATCCACAAACTTAAGTAGTAAAAACTGGTTGCCTAAACTCTCATGTAAAACATAAAATCTGATTTTTATATCTAAACTCTGTAATACTGATATCCTTTCATTTGGATATATCTTTTATTTTTCACCCCCTTTGTAGATATATATATATATATATATATATATTTTTTTTCCAGTAATCAGTGGTTGGCACTAGTCACCAAAAATCAAAGATTTTAGCCCTTATTTCATACAATAAGTTCCTGGATCTTCCTAGGCACAACATGATCTCAAAGGAATTTGTGCTCTGTTTGACATCTTTTGATTTGAGGGTGAATTATTTGCAATTAATAATCAGAGTTTAGACTTGTCATCAGTTAATATAATTAATTTATGAGAGAAAGTGCAAACAGCTAATACAGACTCAGTGTATAGGATCAATAAACTAAGAGATGCTATAAATACAGAGACAGTATCATGCTGTGTTAACTTACTGCACATATTTGAGATCAGAATCTATACAACTCGTAAGGATTCATAATTACTTACTGAGAATTATGCTTCATACAAATTTCTTCATTGCTCCTTGTGTTTCAGACAAAAATCATAATCAGAGTTTAACATCAGACTTTAACCGACAGAGTATGACTTAACAGAGTTTAGCATCAGAGTTTACGTTCAGAGTTTATGACACTGGTACTCATAACAGTGAATACATGCAAGGAATCATGAGCATAAAAATCAAACATGTATAGTTTTTGAGTCTAACCCGTATCTCTAGTCAGAACCAGAGATCATTCCAAGTTCATTTACCAATCTTGTAAAAGTAGCTTCACTCAAAGGTTTGGTGAAGATATCTGCAAGTTGTTGGTCTGTAGACACAAAATGAAGCTCAATGTTTCCTTCTTCCACATGTTCTATGATAAAATGATACCTTATGCTGATGTGCTTTGTCATGGAGTGCTGTACTGGATTTCCTGTCATAGCAATAGCACTTTGGTTATCACAGAAAATAGGTATTTTAGAGTACCTCAGACCATAATCCAGCAACTGATTCTTCATCCACAGAATCTGTGCACAACAGCTACCAGCAGCTATATACTCTGCTTCTGCAGTGGATGTGGAAATTGACTTTTGTTTCTTGCTATACCAAGAAACCAATCTGTCACCTAAAAATTGACAGCTTCCACTTGTACTTTTTCTGTCTATCTTACAGCCTGCAAAATCTGCATCAGAGTAACCAATTAGCTTAAACTCTGATTCTCTAGGATACCACAAACCCAAGGTTATGGTTCCTTTGAGATATTTGAAGATCCTTTTTACAGCTGTTAGATGAGGCTCTCTGGGATCTGCTTGAAATCTTGCACAAAGACATGTTGCATACATGATATCAGGTCTACTTGCAGTAAGATACAGTAAAGACCCTATCATTCCTCTGTAGTTTGTCATATCTACTGAGGCTCCTGTGTCTTTGTCTAGCTTTGTTGCTGTAGCCATGGGAGTTGTGGCAGATGAACTATCAAGCATACCAAATTTCTTGAGAAGATTTCTGGTATATTTTGCTTGATTGATAAAAATACCATCATCTATTTGCTTGACCTGTAAGCCTAGAAAGTAACTAAGCTCTCCCATCATGCTCATTTGATACCTGGATTGCATAAGCTTTGCAAACTTCTTACAAAGTTTGTCATTAGTAGATCCAAAGATAATATCATCTACATAAATTTGAACTAAAAGCAAATCATCACCAGAATTGAAATAAAACAAGGTTTTATCAATTGTACCTCTTGTGAACCCACTTTCTAAAAGAAATTGAGCAAGAGTTTCATACCATGCTCTTGATGCTTTCTTTAGTCCATATAATGCCTTGTCAAGCCTGTAGACATAATCTGGATGTTTAGGATCTACAAATCCTGGTGGTTGTTCAACAAACACTTCTTCTTTAAGCTTCCCATTGAAAAAAGTACTTTTCACATCCATCTGAAAGACTTTAAACTTCTTGTGTGCAGCATAGGCCAGAAAAATTCTTATGGCCTCCAATCTTGCAACTGGAGCAAAGGTTTCATCATAGTCAATTCCTTCCTGTTGTGAATAACCTTTAGCCACAAGTCTAGCCTTGTTTCTTGTAATCACACCTTCACTGTCAGTCTTGTTTCTGAAAACCCACTTTGTACCTACTATTGATCTATTCTTTGGTCTAGGTACAAGTGTCCAGACTTCATTTCTTTCAAATTCATTTAACTCTTCTTGCATTGCTGTTATCCAATTAGCATCTTGAAGAGCTTCCTCCACCTTCTTTGGTTCTGTTTGAGATAAGAAAGTGTGATACAGACACTCATTATTTGTTGCACTTCTAGTTCTCACACTAGCATCAGGATCTCCAATTATGAGATCAGGTGTGTGTGCCTGTGTCCACTTTCTTGCTGTTGGTAAGTGGTTTCTTGCATCATTATTGGATCCTCCCCCTTGATCCATGCTCTCCTGATTCATAAGTTGACTTTCTGCAGCATCTGAGGCTCCCCCTGAATTGGATGGCTCAGAGTTTGAACTGTCAGAGTTTGAATCAGTTTCCTCAACTGACTCATTTTCTGTGTCTTGTTGAGCTTCTTCACGCTCCCCCTCAACTGGTTCTCTATGTTGTTCAATTTGAGAATTTTCAGTTTCTCCAGTATTTACCAGTAGAGGTTCAGAGTATGCTTCGTCAGAGTTTGTCAGAACCGCTTCATCAGAGTTTACATCATCAGAGAATAAACCTTCATTTTCAAAACGCAGTTGATCATATCCATCTAAGTCATCAAGTCCAGTTATTTTCTTGTCATCAAATGACACATGTATAGACTCCATGATCACCTTTGTTCTCAGATTGTATACTCTGAATGCTTTTGTTGACAATGGATAACCAACAAAGATTCCTTCATCATCTTTTAACTCGAACTTGGTCAACTGTTCAGGATGAGTCTTCAACACAAAGCATTTGCATCCAAATATATGAAAATATTTCAAATTTGGCTTCTTATTTTTCACCATCTCATATGGTGTTTTCCCATGCTTGTTGATCAATGTTGCATTTTGAGTAAAACAAGCAGTTTGAACAGCTTCTGCCCAGAAATAAGTTGGTAATTTTGCTTCATCAAGCATAGTTCTAGCAGCTTCGATTAGAGTCCTGTTCTTTCTTTCAACTACACCATTCTGCTGTGGAGTTCCAGGTGCAGAAAACTCTTGTTTCACTCCTCTTTCCTTGCAGAAAGCTTCCATGATTGAGTTTCTGAATTCAGTTCCATTATCACTTCTTATAATTTTCACTTTGTGCTGTGATCCTTTGTCCAGTAGATTTACATGATCCATCAGAGTTTGAGCAGTTTCATCCTTCTTTGATAAGAAATACACCCATGTATATCTAGTATATTCATCAACAATTACTAGAGCATATTTCTTTCTGCCCATAGACATCACATTCACTGGTCCAAAGAGATCAACATGTAGAAGATGATAAGGTTCCACTACTGAAGATTCAGATTTGCTCTTGAAAGATGACTTCCTTTGCTTTGCCTTTTGACAAGAATCACATAGACCATCTAGACTGAGTATTGATTTTGGAAGTCCCCTTACAAGATCCTTTCTTATTAGCTCATTGATGTTGTTCAAATTGAGATGAGAGAGCTTCTTATGCCAATTCCAACTCTCTTCATTTGACATTCTTGCAGTCAGACACACTGTTTTTCCATCAGAGTTTGTTACCAAGCTCGCTTCATCAATGTTGTTGCGCCTGTGTCCAACTAGAACAACTTTTCCAGTAGATTTACTGATAACTTCACAGTATTCAGTATGAAAATCTACATGGTTTTCTCTGTCACAGATTTGACTCATAGATAGCAGATTATGCTTGAGTCCTGAGACTAGAGCTACATTTGTGATGATGACACTTCCAAGATTAATATTGCCATATCCCAGAGTGTGTCCTATGTTGCCATCTCCATAGGAAACCTTTGGGCCAGCCTTCTCCTTAAAATCTGATAGCAGGGCTTTATTTCCAGTCATATGTCCTGAGCATCCACTGTCCAAGATAAGTGTGCTCTCTTTTATACCCTGCAATCACAAACAAACACTAAGTGTTAGTTTTAAGGACCCAGACTTGCTTGGATCCTTTGGCTTTCTTAACATTGTTAGCTTTTGCAGCGAAATTACTATCAACAGAGTTTAAACTAACATTGTCAGACTTTACACTTGCAGAGTTTGCTCTAACCCACTTCAGATTGGGTTTTAGCTCATAGTAATTGTGATAAATAGTATGATAACTCCTACAAGTATAAATAGAATGCCAAGTGCTCCCACAATGTGTGCATAAAGTCTGTGGTTTCACCCTTACATAATCATTCTTTTCTCCTGATGTAGAAGGTAAAGAATTGATATTTTTATTCTTTGTGCAGTAATTAGCAAGATGATTAGAACTACCATAATTATAACATGTTTTCCTTGGAGCACCAGCAGTAGGCAAGTGATTATTTCTATTATTTATGCCTATCTTTCCATTCCTATTCTTCTTGAACCCTTTTGGTTTCATGGCAGACTTTACCTCTTTCAGCTTATGATTGAACTGTTTTCCTGTCATCAAGCCAACATTAACCTGTTTTTCACAAGTTTTTACTGGTTTTCTAACAGCTTCTATTTCCATAAGTTTTTCTGTTATAATATCTTCCTGTTTTTCACAGGTTTCATCTGATTCCATATCAGCTTCTCTTATTACAACAGATTTTAACTTATTGGTTTCTGGAACAAATTTCACAGGTTTAAGTTGTGGTTTAACCTTAACCTTGTCTTTAAACCTAAGTTCATCATTTTCACAATAGCCTAAACCTACAGAATCTGTCTGAAACACTTGATGAGTGTCTCTTCCAGAGTCTGTCCAAGTCTTGATTATTTTTCTTTCTTTTTCTAGATCAGATTCTAATTGCTTATATCTTTTGAGCAACTCCTGTTAACATAAACAGCATCATCTCTTTCTTTTTGAATCTGCTTCATATTTTCAAGTTTTCCTTCAAGAAACTTGTTTCTATCTTTAAGACTAAGGTTCTCAGATTTAATTCTCTCATTCTCTAAAGTCTAATCCCTATAACTAACATGTACGCTTTTCAGATATACTCTTAATTCAGATATATTATCAGTATCATAAGCATAAGTAGTTAGGGGTACCTTATTTTCAGATGATTCAGTCTCATCTTTGACAGTTGCCATAAGAGCATAATTTACTCCATCATCAGAGTCTGACGTATCTGCCCAGTCTTTGCCTTTAGAGATGAGTGCTTTCTCAGATTTGCCTTTCTTGCACTCTGGGGCATAGTGACCCATCTCCTTACACTTGTAGCACTGGATTTCAGATTTATCCTTCTTGCCAGACTTGGTCTCCCTTCCATCAGACTTTCTAAAACCTTTCCTTTCAGAATTTGAATCTTTCCTTGAGAATCTCTTTCCTTTCTTAAAGTTCTTGAATCCCATCTTCTTGAAGGTCTTCACCATCAGTGCAGCCATTTGCATCATCTGTTCTTCATCATCCTCAGAGTCAGAAGCTTCATACGAGTTTGAGTCATCATCAGAGTTTGATGACTCACTTTCAGATTTAATGACTAAAGCCTTTCCCTTGGCTTTCTTCCTTGATGATTCCTTCTTAATGGGCTTCTCTTCAACTTTGAGAGCAACAGATTTTGTCTTTTTACTTAATCTTCTATTCCTTTGTTCTATCTCCAGTTCATGAGTTTTCAACAACCCATAGATTTCATCAAGATATGTATCAGCAAGCCCATAATTATCTCTTATTGTGGTTGTCTTTAAATCCCACTTTTCAGGTAGAGATAACAGAAACTTGAGATTAGACTCTTCAAGCTCGTATTCTTTATCAACCAGAGACAGATCATTCAATAGTTTGCAAAATCTGTCATAAGTCTCAGTCAAGGTTTCATTAGGTCTTGAATCAAAGTGCTCATACTCCTGTGTGAGTATTGTCTTTCTGTTCTTCTTAATAGCACATGTTCCCTGGCATCTGACTTCTAAAGCATCCCATATCTCTTTGGCAGTTTTGCAGCCAATTACTCTGTTAGACATAACATTATCTAAAGCACTGTGGAGAAGATGTCTAACCTTTGCATCTTTTGCAATTGATGAGATGTCCTCAGGAGTCATATCTTTCTTTTCCTTTGGAACAGTCTTTTGTTCTTGACCATCAACAACAGGGGCTAGTTTGGTTGGATTATGAGGACCATCATAAATTCTTTCAAGATATTCTGGATCTGTAGCCTCCAGAAACATGGTCATCTTCACCTTCCAAATTGGATACTCTACTGGTCTGAGAATTGGAACCCTGATTGTTTCATATTGACTCACAGAATTAGGCTTAACCTGTTCAGCCTTGGGAGCAGTTTGATTTTCTTCAGACATGATTATTACTGTGTTTGAATCGTAAAATTGTATATATTAAACAGTCTTGGCTCTGATACCAATTGTTAGGCCGAATACACAATATAATCAAGTATGTATATGAGAATAACAATCAATAACACTTTTTATAAATCAACAAACTGTAATTATATTAACAGTTTCTCTCTTAGTGATGTTAATGAATCACAAAGAGCTACTAGGTTACAAGAATAATATATTCAATGTTCGCATCCCTTCTAGGGATAACCTATCTGTGTTTATATAGTACACAGCTACTTACAATCCATCTCTAATTGATATTCCTATAAGTTAGCTATACAATTCATATCAATCAAGGATTGCTTTAGTCTTCTATTCCGTTTCCTTAGCTGTATCAATATATTCTGCTTCTTTCCATCTTCAGAATATATTGCTTCTAGAATCTTTATCTTTGCACCGACAGCTAAGTCAACTATCACCCAGTCAGACTTTATCAAACTCTGACTAGCTTCTAGATAAACTCTGATATGTACCTGGTACTTAAACACTGATGAACAAACGTCAGCAATTATATCTAACAATAGCTAACCAGGATCGTATACTGGTCAATTCGTATTGTCCTTGTTGTGAAATTGAGATTTTAGGAAATCGTTTTTATGCGGATTTATTACCTTTCAAGTTGGGAGAATTTGATGTGATTTTAGGAATGGATTGGTTAACTGATTATGAGGCGCGTATTGATTGTAAGGACAAAAGGGTTACTTTAGTTACCCCAGAAAAGAAAGAAGTGATATTTAAAGGAGAGAAACAAACGAAGAAATGTTTCACAATGATTCAGACTAAGAGGTTGTTAAAACAAGGATGTGAGGCTTATCTCGCATATGTGATAGATACAGAGAAGGAAGTTTCTAAGTTAGAAGATATTCCAGTCGTGAGTGAGTTTCCAGATGTTTTTCCAGAAGAATTACCAAGACTACCTCCGGATAGAGAGATTGAGTTTGCAATAGATTTAACACCAGGCACGGAACCAGTATCCAAAGCACCATACAGAATGGCACCAATGGAGATGAAGGAATTAGCTAAGAAATTGCAGGAATTGTTAGACAAAGGAATTATCAGACCTAGCGTATCTCCGTGGGGGAGCACCAGTGCTGTTTGTCAAGAAGAAGGATGGAAGTATGAGACTTTGTATAGATTATCGGGAGTTAAACAAGCTAACCATCAAGAACAAGTATCCATTGCCTAGGATAGATGATCTGTTTGACCAGCTAAAAGGAGCGGTTTATTTTTCTAAGATTGATCTACGATCAGGATATCACCAATTGAAGGTTAAACCAGACGATATACCGAAGACATCTTTTCGAACAAGGTAGGGACATTATGAGTTTTTGGTAATGGCGTTTGGATTGACAAATGCACCAGCAGCTTTTATGGATTTAATGAACATGATTTTAAAGAAGTATTTGGATGAGTTTGTAGTGGTATTCATCGATGATATTTTGATATATTCCAAGACAAAATAAGAACATATGAACCATTTGTGGATTGTGTTGGAGATTTTAAGACAAGAAGGATTATACACAAAATTTTCAAAGTGTGAATTCTGGTTAAGAGAAGTTCATTTCCTAGGGCACGTGGTAAGTAGTGAAGGCATCAAAGTAGATCCAGCAAAGATTGAAGCATTGAAGGATTGGGAAAGACCAAGGACACCAACTGAAGTTAGAAGTTTCTTGGGATTAGCCGGATACTATCGGAGATTTGTACAGGATTTTGCAAAGATAGCTACTCCAATGACCAAGCTGACAAGGAAAAGCGAGCGATTCATATGGAATGACAAATGTGAAGAGAGTTTCCAAGAGTTAAAGAAGAGACTAACTACGGCACCAGTGTTGATGCTACCAGACGATCAAGGTCATTTTGTAATCTATAGTGATGTGTCTTACAAAGGATTGGGATGTGTGCTTATGCAACATGATAAAGTAATTTCTTATGCGTCAAGACAATTGAGACCTCACGAACAGAAATATCCTACACATGATTTGGAATTAGCAACGATCATATTTGCTTTGAAGATTTGGAGACATTACTTGTACGGAGAGAGATGTGAAATTTACACCGATCACAAAAGTCTGAAGTATATCTTTACTCAGAAGGAGCTGAACATGAGACAGAGAAGATGGTTGAAGCTAATCAAGGACTATGACGTTTACATCAATTATCACCCCGGCAAGGCAAACGTGGTAGCGGAAGCTCTTTTGAAACTATTATGCCTTGTCATTGTGTACCTATGTACCATTGAAACCATTCCGAATCTATTTTTCGAACTTCATTTGATATTGAGTAGTTGAAGCTCTTTTGCAACCATTATACCTTTTCATTGTGTACGTTCTACCATTGAAACCATTCCGAATCTATTTCTCGGACTTCATTTGATATTGAGTAGTTGAAGCTATTTTGCAACTATTATACCTTGTCATCGTGTGCTTATCTTGTGATGCATGTTATTGCTTATACTCTGTGATAGAATTGACATGATTTAAAAAAAAATGGGACCAATAATGGTCGGAATAATTTAAGGCCAAGATGGCCATGGATCCTAGTGGAGGACTTTGCTATAAGCAAGTCCGGGGTTGGTACGTGACTGATCAGCAACTCAACCTTTTGATTTGAAAAAAATGTAGAAGTCCAATTCTAATCCCTTTTACTTCCATTGAGATTGTTAAAAAGCATATGTTTGGCTTAAACCTTGTTGATTCAGATAATTGTGATCTTCCTTTCATTATGGAACTGTGATTGATATATATTATGCTTGCTGATCACTTGTGGCTCATACTTGTTTTGTTTTTTAACCCTATTCCAGTGAAGCGAGAATATGAGCAGACACAGCGCGAGTGATAGTTCTCCAGCAGTTAGGAGACCATCTCGAGTGGTTGTCATTGGCAGGGTAGTTGTCTATTTTGTTAGTTAGACTAGACGTCTAGCTTTGAAATTTAAGTTGTGTAATATTAATAACTCTAAAAACCGGTTTGTAATAACTTAGAAGCTTGTTCAATGCCATAATCTGAACGCGGTCTTGGTTATGGGGTGTTTTATGTTATTATTATATTATACATGTGTTATATCCAGGTATATTGTGTTTCGTTGGTCGAGTGACTCCCCAAACCTGTGCCCCGGGTTTGGAGGGTGTCACATTTCCACTTCACTCTTCACTTCACACTTTCAACTTTCTAAAAAATTTCTCTCTAGAATTTCTAGTTTTTCTCTGTAGCCATTCCGTGGCAAGGCGATTTCCGGCGAAGTTTCCTCAGCCGCATTCATATTTTTCTGGGTTTAATCTTCATCGTTTGAAGATTTTCTGGAATTTTTGTTTGAAGATTTGAAGATTCTGGGAATTCTCCTTGAAGATTTGAAGTTTCTGGGAATTTTCTTTGAAGATTTAAAGCTTTTCTGGGTTCATAATTTAAAGATTTGAAGATGTCTGATCGTGCTACTAACGCCTTCAGAAAATGAACCAGGTTTCTAAGAGAGGTATCACTATCCGTTCTTCTCATATGTCTTTACACGATATGATAATTGAACGCGGTGATGAATATCCATCTGTTTCGCATTTAGATTCTTTTGATTGTAGCAATAAGTTTCATGAAATTGACATGATTAGGGATTATAATAAAATGTATAGAGTTAAAGCTCCCTATAGGCTTATCCCAGCTGGCCCAGAAGATCGTTCCTGCCATTTGCGTCCTAATGCTCTCTGCATTTACAAGGACGCCATTGTTGCAAGGGTTAGATTCCCCTTTCATGACTTCATTCCCAAGCTTCTAGTAGACTTTAGGGTTAACCCTTGCCAACTTCCTCCAAATGCCTAGAGAATAATTATGTGCTTTATTGTACTTTGTTTAAAGAACAACTTTCCTCTTTCTGTAGCTTTCTTTAGGAAAATTTTCCAGTTTAAGAATAGCTCCACAATTTCCCTGGGTTGGGTTTATATTAACCATCGCCCTTCTACTCCTCCCATTTTCCACCCAAAATCCATTCCTGACAATAACCCGAAATGGAAGAATGAATTCATGTACTTGGTTTGGGAAGGAGGGGATTGGGGCACCCTATTCCGTAGGTCTTTCAGTAGGGTCTCGGATGGTAGCCCCAGTGATATTATTTTGAATGAGGAGGAGGCTCATGCTTATGCCGAGATCACCAAGGAGAACTATGCTACATTGGCCTGGGAGCTCCTGGATGAGTTTCAGGTTAAGTCCTTGGGACTTTCAAGCGTATCAGATAAGGGTAATTCCCATTTCATTCTTTCTTTTATTTATCTAAAATTTTCTTATATCCATTATTCCTTTCATTGTGTTTTTGTAGCTGCGGCCTTTATAAATAAGTCCAACGAGCCCCTAGATGGAGAAACATCTAGGATGAAGAGGGCTCGTTTGGGAGTGAAAGATTCTCGGGCTGCTTCAGGTGTCCCAGCCTTTTTAAGGCCTCACGAGGATACTGTTGAGGAGGTTGAGGCTCCTGCCTCAGCCAAGAGTTCTGTTTGGCGCCCCAACTGGGGTATTAGGAAGAAGGACACAGTCGTGGGGGTGTCCAAGCATGCCATTGAGTGGTCTTATCACTCTCTCACCCCTTGTGACTACAAGGACTTCGTTTCTAACTCCACTTTGGAGGGAGTCGAGCATGAATGCGCTCAGGCTATTGCTGTTGTAAGTCCTTACTCCCTTTTTTCTTTGTAGTTTTAGTATATTTCAAGTTTCTATTTTGACTTGTGACTTGTTTGCAGGCTAATTCCAACTTCCAAGGTGCTCTCTTTCAAGCCAAGGCTTGGCGCTCATCTTCAGAGGCCAACCAAGGCAAGTTTGAGAAGTCCCAGGAGGAGGTGGGCTCTCTGAGGGCTACTCTGGCTAGGAGGGAGAAAGAGCTGGCTAACTCCCAGGCTGAACTGGTTACACTTAGGAAGGGTCGGGATGACTTTATCGATGAGTACCTTGACTCCCAAGAGTACAAGGACTTAATTGGTAAGCATGATGAGCTCCTTTTCCCAGTTCAGTTCACTAAGGGATGGGATGCCGCTCTAGCTGAAGTCTTGGAGAAGATGCCTCGATCTCTCATCGTTTCTGACTTTCCAAGCCCTTATGCTCCTACCCCATTAGAGGTGGCTTTGGCTGGAGAGGATGATATGGAGGAAGACGACAGGATTATGGACTTAGGGCATTCCTCTCCTCCTGGTCAAGCAGCCGATGCTGATTCTGCAGCTACTCGCTCTGGTTCTGGTTCTGACTCAGAAGAAGAGGAGGATGACACCGTCGACAAGGGGGGGGGGGTGATGCATAGTTTGTAGTTTTATTTATGGCTGTTCATGGCTTGTACTAGTTTTTATGTATTTCCAGCCTACGGGCTTAACTTAACTTTTATTTAAGTCTTAACTTTGTTTTTCTTCCAGCTTTTTACATTCTTGATTTTGCATGCTTAGTTAACATGTCTATCAGAATGCAATACACATAAAGCATAATGAAACATAAGAATATGGAATTCATAACTTTGAAAATGGGTTCAACCCTTACATAATACTCAAGTTTAAAAACTTGGATTGGTTTCGTCGACCTTATTTCTACTTGTCCTAATAGTGAGCCCAATCAGGACTTAAACATAATAGACTTTCAAGTTTGCAGCATTCCAAGTCCTTGGCACTTCAATCCCTTCCAGGGTTTCCAATTTGTAGGAGCCTCGTACAAATACGTTCTTGACTCAATATGGTCCTTCCCAATTTGGGGCCAACTTGCCTTTTTGTCCAACTCCGGATGCCTCAATCTTTCTAAGGACTAAGTCTCCTTGACGGAAGAATCTCTCTTTAACCCTTAGGTTGTAATAGAAAGATGCTCGTTTCTGATGTTCAACTATCTTGGCATTTGCCTCATCTCTGACTTCATCAATTAGATCTAAAGCTAGCCTCAAGCCTTCTTCATTTGTTTCTGGCTCATAAGCTTCAACTCTTGGAGATGTATGAGTAATCTCCACTAGAACCACGGCCTCTGCCCCATATGCCAACAGAAAGGGGGTTGCTCCAGTGGTGACTTTACAAGTAGTACGATATGCCCATAGTATGTGGAGCAATTCGTCTACCCAAGTGTTTCTAGAGCGTTCAACTCTTTTCTTCAGTCCATCCAGGATAATTCGATTAGCAACCTCAGCTTGCCCATTTGCTTGAGGATGGGCAACAGAGGTGAAACGTAACTTGATATCATTCTCATCACAATATTTCTTGAATTCATCATTGTTAAACTGAGTTCCATTGTCTGTGACCAAGATACGTGGAATCCCGTATCTGCATATCACATTCTCCCAGAAGAAATGCATCACTTGCTTGGTGGTTATCTTGGCTAAAGGCTTAGCCTCAATCCACTTGGTAAAGTAGTCGATTGCTACTATCAAGAACTTTCTTTGCGCACTTGCCATTGGAAATGGTCCAAGTATATCCATCCCCCACATGGCGAATGGGATAGGTGAGTTTATGGACGTCATCATCTCTGGTGGTTGTCTAACCACCGGTGCATGTTTCTGGCACCGTTCACACTTCTTCACGTAGCTTTTAGCATCTGCAAGTATGCTTGGCCAATAGAAACCTAGACGAGTGACTTTATGAGCAACGGCTCTACCCCCCAGTGCTGCCCACAAATTCCTTCATGTACCTCCCTTAGGGCCAATTCTGCCTCTTGGGGTCTCAAGCATTTCAGATAAGGGATGATGAAAGACTTTTTGTATAGGATTCCCTCAATCAGGGTATACCTTAGTGCTCTCACATATAGCTTTCGTGCTTTTGAAGTATCGTTGGGTAACCATCCAGTTTCCAGATGAGCTTTGATGAGATCCATCCAACAACTAGCAACATCAATCGGTGCTACCAACTTTCCATTGATGCTTGGGGTCTTCAAGACTTGGAAGTATACACTTCCAGCGTAGTTCTCAATTTCAGAAGAAGCAAACTTAGACAAGGCATCGGCCTTCATGTTCTCTTCCCTTGGAATATGTTCCACATAGCATTCATCAAACTGAGTCATGATGGCCTTAACAAGTTTTAAGTACTTGGCCATGACTTCATCCCTGGCCTCAAACTCCCCATTTACTTGGGAAACCACTAGCCTCGAGTCTCCACACACTTTCAGAGTTTTAACTCTCAAGGCTCCAGCCAGCCCTAAGCCAGCTATCAGGGCTTCGTATTCAGCTTCATTGTTTGTAGTTGGGAAGTCAAGTTTTAGTGCGTACTCTATAAGAAATCCATCAGGACTTTTTAGCACCAAACCTTCTCCACTTGATTTTGTTTTTGATGCTCCATCAAAATAGAGCACCCAACATTCTTTGGACACCATGTCTTCATATTCCTTGTCTTCCACTATTACTTCCTGCCCCCCGACTTCTTGGTTGTCAATGGTGCATTCAACCATGAAGTCAGCGAGTGCTTGAGGGTTTATGGTTGTTCGAGGCTTGTACTTGATGTCAAATTCTCCCAATTCAATAACCCATTTGATCAACCTTCCACTAACTTGAGGGCTATGCAAGATGTTTCTTAGAGGCTGATTGGTCAATACCTCTATCTTGTGAGCCTGGAAGTATGGGCGTAGCTGTCTTGAGGCCATTATCAAGGCTAAGACAAACTTCTTTATCGTAGAGTAGTTTAGTTCTGCCCCATGTAGAATCTTGCTCACATAGTAAATGGGTTTCTAAACCTTCAATTCTTCTTTTATCAAAACGGCTCCAAGGGCTGTGTTAGAAACCGCCAAGTACAAATAGAGAATTTCCCCTGGCTTTGGTTTTGCCAACAGTGGTGCCTCAGCCATGTATTTCTTCAGGGCCTCAAAGGCCTCTTGGCTTTCAGTTGTCCACTCAAAAATTTTCACGTTCTTGACTGCTTTGAAGAAAGGTAAGCATTTCTCTCCTGATTTGGAGATGAATCTTCCCAATGCTGCCACTCTTCCCGTTAGTTTCTGGACATCCTTGACAGTCCGTGGTGGTTCCATGTCTAGAATTGCTTTGATTTTGTCGAGATTAGCCTCGATTCCTCTTTTGGAAACCATCGGGCCTAAAAACTTACCCAAGCATACACCGAAGGAACATTTAGCTGGATTCAACATCATCTTGTGGTGCCTCAGCACTTTAAATGCTTTTCGCAGATGGGTCATATGATCAGCCTTATCGAAGCTTTTAACCAACATGTCATCCACATAAACCTCCATGGTTTTTCCAATCAAGTGTCCAAAAATTTTGTTCACCAATCTTTGGTATGTTGCCCCTGCATTCTTAAGTCAAAATGCCATGACTAGATAACAGAAAACACCAAAGTCAGTGACAAATGATACCTTGGAGATGTCATCTTTGTGCATTTTGATTTGGTTGTATCCACTGAAGCCATCCATGAAACATAGCATCTCGTGCCCAGCTGTGGCATCTATTAGGGAATCAATCCTTGGTAAGGGAAAACAATCCTTAGGACTTGCATCATTCAAATCAGTGAAGTCCACACACATCCTCCATTTTCCATTGGCCTTTTTGACCATCACTGGGTTGGCCAACCATTCCAGAAATTGTATATCTTCAATGAACCCGACCTCCAAAAGCTTTTCTACTTCTTGTTTAATGGCCTCTTGCCTCTCTGGAGCAAAATTTCACATCTTCTGTTTCACCGTCTTCCTTTCAGGATCCACATTCAGTTTGTGGGTTATCAACTGGGGATCAATCCCTGGCATGTGTTAGGTCCTGATAAGTTTGTAGAAGGGGGGTTGAATACAAACTATACCGTTTAATCGAATTTGTCCTTTAAAAGATTTAACAATTTAGAACAAATTAATGCGGAATGAAACTGAAACAATATTCAAGTTAAATATAACTTATATTAAACTTGACGAGTGTTACAATTTGATCACTGATTACAAGGGTTCTTAATAAAACAAACCTAGAATAAATTCGACATGAATTTATCTATTTTTGTAATAAAAAGGATCGAATACTAAAAAGTAGTTCGATATAAAATCTAGGGATTATGATCCGCTAGAAAGTCAAGGTAGTACAAGAGATACAATTCTTATGGATTAAATGTTTAAGAACAATCAAGAATTAATTTCTCCTGCAGAGTTGAAGCTTGACAGTTGAAGAGAATTGAAGACAGTTGATGAAATGTAAATGCTCTGTGTCTTTGTTTTTCTTCTGTTGTGTTGTAATAATATGCCTTGTCTTCGAATCCTTGTATTTAAACTAATGCTTTTCTTTTTAAGCAACCCACGTGCAAGCCATTTCACAGAATAGAAATTGCACTAGGAAGACTTAAAGAAAAACAATTAATTACCCCTTGGAAGACAATCGGGAAGACAAGAAATGAGTTGGGAAGACAACCGGGAAGACTAGGGTTTACTCTAGGAAGACAATCGGGAAGACTCACTTGTGAGTCTTCCTAGTTTAAAAAACAGAGTCTTCCTAGTTTAAACCTAAGTCTCCCTAGTTCATTTTTATTCTAATTTAAATAATTAACTAAATAAATTATGTATTAAATTAATTCTTTACAGAATTAATTTAATAAATAATTTACTTAATAGTGTTAATTATTTATAAGAGAATAAATAGAATTAGTTGACTTCTCAATTAATTTCAGAATCACTTAAAACTTAGATAAATAATAAAAATATTAGTACGTTGACACTCAATGCACGGTCTGGTTCATGAGTGACTAACGACAATGTCTGTTCTTTATTTGTTTGACTTTAAGCAGTGATTCACTTCCTTCTCATTCAAGAAATCTGTAACCAGTATCTTTTGTTGTCACCACTTGAAATCTCCGTCACTTTAATAAATCCACTGAGCTTGAATACTTCACTGAGGCTTGATCAACAAATTGATCTTCTTTCAATGTAGAATCACTTCAAGTCTGTAGATGACTTTAATCTTCATTCTTTGACAGATATAATCTTCTGAGATTCCTGTGACATTTGATTTTTATTATTTACTTATTACATCTTAATTAAAGTTGAGTAGAATCCTCGGTGTTTACAAATAGGCCTAGACATATGCCTTTCAATCTCCCCCTATTTGTTTGTTAGACAATAACAACCAAATACTCTAGAGGATAACTCAACTAAAACAAGAAAAGATAAGACTTTTAAGAGCCAAGCAAATAATAAAACGTTCTGGATTAAATATAACATTTTCCAGATTCAAACAGTAAAGATAAATACAAGATAGTTGTTCCTCTAGACTGAACAAATGATACATTTTCCTATCTTGATTTACCTAGCTCTAAACATATAACATTTACAACTTTGAGCTAACTCTATCATGTCTTAGTCTGTAATTTCACCTTCTCCAGCTTCTTACAAGGTGACTAGAAGATCTTTGTCAAGGACACGATCACTTTCAGAAACCACACCACTTGGATTACTGGTTGAGTGGTGATCTTCTTCAATATGTTCTTCATCTGAGCATACCTTGGAACTTTCTCCGTGCAGTAGTCTGAAATCATATCAGCAACTTCAGACTTCTCTATAGTAGTAAACCCAAAAGTTCTCAGAAGATTCTCCAACTTCACCAGTTGCATTGCAGTCTGTAGCTTCAAAGAATCAGGATCCAGCCTTACCGTCTCCAAATTTGTACCTCTATAGATTTTGACTTCATACGGGAAGTGTACAACTTGAGGGCTGGCCTTCATTGCAGAATCTCCTAGCCTGTCATATAGAAGCTCATTTAAGCATGAAGATCTCTTTACCTTACTCATTAGAATCCATAATTCAGAGAGAGATCTTCTTTGTAGGAGTTCAAGAGAAATGGTGAATGACCCTCTAAGAGCACTAGACAGATAGATATACAGTTCTTGCCTCACTTGATCAAATGCAGATGTAATCCTTAGGATATCTTCCTTCAATGCCTTCATGTATAATGAGTTGTCCGGATTAACAGTTCTGATCTTCTCAAGTAACTTCAGAAAAGTAGCATCATTGTGTGTGCCTCTTTGAGGGATATCAAACATTTCCCTTGCCTTGTCTCAATTGCTTCCCTACTTCATCCTCACATCCAATCTCCTTTCTTTGACATGAATACTATGAAGACGTTGTTTGTCTTCATGTTCAGCCTTTTGAATTTTTAGCCTCTGAGATATTGTAACACCCCCAGATCCGGGGTCAGAGATCTGGGTTGTCACTGTCCCTTATTCCGTACAAACACTTAATACTTGAATCAAAATATAATAAATCATCACACATGGTGACCCCGCCATCAATATACTCACGCCAGTTATGTCTCAGAAATGAACTTAAAAAAACAGTAGTCATACGGTCCATAAATTAAAGTTATTACAACCCAAAAGTAAAATACTAACAACCTACTGCCAATGTGATTTCTACGTGAAACCAGAAAGGCAGCGCAAATGTTTGTTCTTGTTCATTAAAATACATAAGTGATACTTATAAATAAACCGGAGCCACAAGAGTTACACTCCGAACCAACTCAGGACTTCTACCTGATCAACTGTAACAACCATGTTACTGGCGGCCTGTATAGCTCTGACGCGCTTCCGAGCGGTACGACGAATCCTGGCCATCTACCCTAGCTGTTGTGTTGTGATATATAGGTATAGAAAGAAAAGCAAGAGTGAGCACTCAGCCCAACAATAATACAATACAGCATAAGCATATAAGTGAGCTTATATCATAAAGGAAAACCTTTAAAACTTCATTCGTATACAGAATGATATATATTTATTTCTCTTTTCGTCAAAACATACCATACAGTACGACTACTGTATGAGGAACATCATTACTCTTTACTGTCACATTATCAGCAACTCAGCGACCAGGCTTTTGTTATAATGTACAGTTCAACTCCAATCGGAGGGAAGAAAGGGAATGTACTGGAACACCCGATACACGGTGATCAGCCGTTGTATCGTAACTTTTCTTTTCTACTAGTAGAAGGACGACTTCCTGTTCGGTTATCACCCTGACCGCATACGGGCCGCTGTGCTAAGAGATCACTACCTCGGTGCCTATTTCGTCACCAGGCAAGCCTTAGCACGCAAGGGATCACTACCTCGGCGCCTATTTCGTCACTGGGAAAGCCTTGATAATTTGGCACTACCCCGACACCTATTTCATTGCCGTGTAGGCCCTTCCAATTCCCATAATGAAAAATATCAATGAAACGGAAATCGGAATTAAATTCCATTTTCCCCAAGTACAATTACTTGTCAAAACTTTGTAACCGTTCAGAATACCTTACTCCTAGAGTAATTGAAAGGAGTAAGTCAAAGTGTGGGTTGACATTAGTCAACGAAACTACCGATGATTACCACGTATTTTGAAAGCATGACCAGGGAGTTTATTGAAATTTCAGAGTTTAGCGAGTTTAAAACACTTTACTTGAACGGGGGAGCCATCCCCAGCTATAGTTATTCTAGAGGAACAGTGGAGGCAAAACTCTGTCCTCGACTTCTTGAACTAGATTCCCAATTTCCGATGAGTAGAAAACACTATTCGTATTTAATTATTTTAAGATAATATTTGGGAATCTCTACTTTAAATACCTTTTCTGAAGATCAGAAAGTTTTGTGTACATAGTAGAACCTTAAATAATATAATAAGGTTCTATGATTTTTAAATCACATTTGGAATATTTAATAAATATCCAAATAATAAATATTGAATTATTATTCAATATAAAACCACTTAAGTGAATATTCAAAATAATATTCACTTAATAAAAATATTCAAATAATAAGAATTGAATTATTATTCAAGATAAAATCACTTAAGTGAATATTGAAAATAATATTCACTTAATAAAAATATTCAAATAATAAGAATTGAATTATTATTCAATATAAAATCACTTAAGTGAATATTCAAAATAATATTCACTTAATCAAATAATATTCAAATAATATTGATTACAATATTATTTAAATATCTCACCTAAAATATCCAATAATATAGACCTTGGAATATTTAAAAACCTTTAAAATATAACTATCCCTGGAACCTTCCAGCTTCTGACAGTGTGATCAAAACAAAATAATAATTTAACTCCCTGTCTTATTATTTTAAAATCATCGTACATCTGCTCTATACTTAGAGCCTTTAAACCTTGGTTTATATCTAGTATTTACCTAGCATATAAACCTTATATCTTACACAACTTTTTATTAAAAGCGAAAACATTTTATAAGTCATTTCACAGCATTAAAGCAACATATTTAGCATAATCACAATATATATCACAACAACATCATTCATATGATGTAGGGTTTGAAAACTTGCCTTGGTGTCTTGGTGGTGTGGTAGTGGGGGCTTGAGAGTGTGCACATCAATCTATAACAAGATATACAATTACAGTCAGTCCCCTAGAACCAATTAATGTGCCAAAACTGAAGCACTCAAGTTCTATTAATAAAAATCAAAAGTCTCGCTCTCGGTCCTCTATAACCTCATGACGTTCCGTAATTCTTAAGTCACAAGTTTGGGGTGAAAATCTATTCACAAATCACAAGTACTTTTCCTTCACCATTTCCTTGTTTTAAACCCTCCCCTTAAGGGTATTTCACTCGCGCAACCTTCGTTCGCGTATTTTTATAAAATCACCAACTTCTCTTTTTAACTCGAACCCTTCTAGGTTTCCTTTCCTAATTATTCATGATATTCTCCACTTTAATATCTCGGCCAAATTTCATTTTTAAAGGGTTTGATCACTATCTCAAAGTTCATACAATGAACTACTTAGTTACGCGAAACCGCTTTTACTAAATCGGATGTTTCTCCTAAACCGTAAATCAAAACGATACGATTATTTCGCTAAAACAAACTAGGAAACAGGGCCTACATGTTCATGGTCAGAAACGTTATGTTTATGCCCTTTAGAGTGTTCGTGATCTCTGTCCAAACTACCTAAGAAAATTTCGACATGGTAACGGCGCTTAAACGCGATTCCTGTGTTTTTAAACACTCAATACAGCCACCAATCCATAATCAACCAACCACCAATAAAACCTTAAGCTAATACTACTATTTTCTGTCCAAACATGATCATATCCTAGTTCATAAGTTTTGTTAGGAATATGTTGTTCTTGATGATAATTATAAAAACACTTAATAGATTTTGTATTAAGTCATTTTGTAACTGTCAACGAAATGGCATGCTTTGCAGTGTTTCATTGACAGGAAGCTCATCAACGAAATGAGTGATGTAGCAATTGTACTGTACAATACTTCACAGTTTGATATGCAATTTGTTGTATGTATTAGATAGGTTTTTCTAAGTCATGTTGACTAAGTACTAGATAGGCAAAATAGGTTGGTGAATTGTAAATATATTATGCCATGTAATTCTGCCTAAGTGAAGACCTGTCAACGGAATGAAGATTATTCTATCAACGGTATAGAGTTTACTCATCAACGGAATGAAGATTATCCTATCAATGAAATGAAGTTTACTCATCAACGAAATGAAGAATGAAGCTATCAACGAAACATATCTCCCTGCTATCAACGAATCACTATTACTTTTTGAATAGTTGACAAAGTGATAGTGACAGTTTACTGAACAGATCTAAAGGAGATATGGAAGTGTACTGTGCATTGGAAGCCATCAAAATGGTCACTGGAAATAAGGAAACATTCCAATTTCCAAGAAGGCTCTTGGGAGTGATCATAATAAGCGTGAAGACAAAAGTAAAGATCTCCAAGGACCACTGGACAAAAGGAATGAAAAGCAAGCTACTGATGGTTATTACTAGTGTACATTAGTGTAGCCAGAAATAGTATTGTAAACTTGGGTTATGTATATAACCAAGTGTATCAGTTAAAATAAGAGTGAGAGAAGAAAAACAAATAGATTGTATTAGCTATATTTGAGAGCATACTTCTCTACATTCTTGTAACTGAGCAGCTGTGTACATTTTGTATCATAGATTATTTCCGTAATAAAAATCACTTCAGTTGGATCATCAAACAATCCAACTGAAATTATTTATGTGCTTGTGATTTTTACTTTAAGTTCAGTTTTATTTGTAAGTTGTTTTTTTTTAAGTTTAAGAAATATCAAGAATTGTATTCAACCCCCCCTTCTACAATTCTGTTAGGTCGTTTGGGATTAACAATTGGTATCAGAGCGAGCTTCTAACATACAAGAAGTTTAAAGATCAAGACCAAAACAGTAACCATGGTGAAGAAGGATGCAGGAGTAAAGATACCAGTTCTTGATAAGGACAATTACTTTCACTGGAAAGTAAAGATGCATTTACATCTCATGTCTATGGATGAGAGATATGTAGACTGCATTGAGAAAGGTCCACACGTTCCCATGAAGTTTGCATCTAGAGTTGGACTGCCAGATGATGCTCCTGATGTGGAAATTCCAAAACTTGTCTCAGAATGGACTATTGAAGATGTTGCAGAAGTCCATAAAGATAAAAGAACCATGAACATTCTGTTTAATGGTTTGGAGCAAGAGATGTTTGACAATGTCATAAACTGTACCACCTCCAAAGAAGTATGTGACACTGTTAGAACTCTATGTGAAGGTACTGAGCAAGTTAGGGAAAACAAAATGCAGCTCCTTATACAACAATATGAGCATTTTCATTTTAAAGCTGGTGAAACCCTAAATGACACGTTTAGTAGGTTTCAAAAGCTTTTGAATGGATTAAAGCTGTATGGGAGGATCTATCAAACCTTAAATTTCTTAGAGCTCTTCCAAAAGAATGGAAGCCTATGACTGTTTCTCTCAGAAACACTCAAGAGTACAAAGACTACACTCTTGAAAGGCTTTATGGAACCTTGAAGACATATGAGTTGGAAATGGAGCAAGATGAAGAAATTGAAAAGGTACAAAAGAAGGGTGGATTTATTGCATTGATTGCATCTGTGAACCAACTGGAAGATGACAATGAAGAAGCTGCAAAGGCCACAACTAGTCGAGCTAGTTGTAGGAGTGATGTTAGCAAGGGTAAAGGCAAGATGGCAAAAGAAGAAGAATCAGAACCAGCCAACTTGGATGACTTAGATGAGATTGATGAACACATTGCTTTTTTGTCAAGAAAATTCTCTAAGTTCAAGTTCAAGAGAAACTCAGAAGCAAGGCCACCAAGGAGAGACTTTCAACCTAACAAAAGTAACTGGATTGAAAAGTCTAAATCTAAATGTTTCAATTGTGGAATGCTTGGTCACTTTGCTGGAGACTGCAGAAAGCCCAAGATTGAGAAGGGCAACAAGAAATTTGAGCCTGTTGATTATAAAAAGAAACACTTTGAACTTCTCAAGCAAAAAGAAAAGGCTTTCATGTCTCAGGAGTATGATTGGGCTGGTAATGGTGAAGATTCTGATGATGATGTTGAGTATGTCAACTTGGCTCTTATGGCTAACAATCATGAGCAGGAAGCAAGCTCCTCAAGCAACCAGGTAACAATTACTAATCTTTCTGAACTTTCTAAAGAGGAATGCGATAGTGCAGTAAATGAAATGTCTACTGTACTATATAATTTGCGTGTTACTCTTAAATCACTTACCAAAGAGAATTCAAGAATAAAAGAGACTAATTTGCTCTTAAGTGATAGGAATGCAATGTTAGAAGCACAGCTCATTGAATTTGAGAAAATGAGATGTTTTAGTAGGGATGCTAAGAAGGAACTTGAGAACGTGTTACAAAGGGAAGAAATTCTTCAAACACAACTTGAGATAGAACAAAGTGTGATTGCAAAATGGAAAGATGCCAGGAATGTTGCTACCAACATCATTAATGTTCAAGGTATGGAATCTTTCTGTGAGCAATCATGGAAAAAGAACAAAGAGAAGCTAGGGTATGTTGGTGAAACCTTAGAATCAGAAACAGAGTCAACAAACAACAATGATCATTTGTTGCAGGTTGATATGTCAACGGAATGCAATGTTTCGTTGATAGATGAACCATCAACCGATCAGGCTGTTTCGTTGACAGAGAAAAGAAAAGATGAACTCACTAGACTTAATAATAAGTATGGTCCTGTCACCAAGAACTTTGTTTAAGGTGAGTCTAGTAAATCAAAGAAAGTTGAGAAGCCTGTTGAGAGAGCTAATGTAGGTCACTTGTCCAACAAGCAATTGAAAGATAAGTTAGAGAATGTTCAAGTTGAGGCTAAGGGAAATAAAAAGAATAACAGGAATGGCAAAGTAGGGATTATCAAACACAACAATTACACACCTGATAAATATGCTCCTAGAAAGACATGTGTTAATTGTGGAAGTGTTAGTCATTTATCTACTAACTGCAAATCTGTTAAGAATACTAATGTGAAAATTCCCAAGCCTGCAATGAACAGTTCTATGCCCACAATGCCTGTTATGCCTAACATGTTTGCTCCATATGCACAATTTCAAAATCCATATGCTAGCATGTCGTTTGTGCCTAATCCATACATGAATATGTTTAATGTGCCACAAATGTCATGGAATGTGAATAACATGTTTGTTCCACCAACTATGCATGCTATGAATGAAAATGTGAGCAACTCTCAGAAATCAACACCAAGGGTAAAGATTGATTTAAATCAATCTGAGCCCAAGGTGAAAAATGATATTAAAGGAAAAGCAAAGGCTAACAAAACAGGACCCAAGGAAACTTGGGTACCAAAATCAACTTGATTTGGTTTTATTGTGTGCAGGGAGACAAAAGGAATCTTTGGTACTTGGATAGTGGTTGTTCAAGACACATGACTGGTGATTCTACCCTGCTCACAGAGTTTCAGGAAAGAGCTGGCCCTTGTATTGCTTTTGGAGATGACAGCAAAGGCTACACTAAGGGATATGACTTGATTTCAAAAGAGAATGTCATCATAGATGAGGTTGCATTGGTGGATGGTCTTAAGCACAATTTGCTTAGTATCAGCCAACTTTGTGACAAAGGATTTTTAGTTACTTTTTCTAAAGAAGCCTGTGTTGTTTCTAAAGGAGGAAACAACAATGTGGTAATGACGGGATTCAGAAGAGGGAATGTGTACATTGCTGACTTTAGTAGCACAAGTCCAGACACCATCACTTGTCTTTTCAGCAAGGCAAGCAAGGATGAAAGTTGGCTATGGCACAAGAAACTGTCTCATCTGAATTTCAAAGTTATGAATGATTTGGTGAGGAAAGATCTTGCTAGAGGAATTCTACAAGTGGAGTTTTCCAAGGATGGTTTGTGTGATGCCTGTCAAAAAGGGAAACAAAAGAAGGCATCATTCAAAAGCAAGACAGAGTCATCAATTGTCCATCAGCTTGAGTTGCTTCATATGGATCTATTTGGCCCTGTGAATGTCATGTCTATTTCAAAGAAGAAATATTGTCTTGTGATTGTTGATGATTTTTCTAGATTTACATGGACCTTCTTTTTGCACTCCAAAGATGAGGCAAGTGAAATCATTATCAATCACATCAAGATGGTGAACAATCATCCTGACTTGAAAGTAAGAAGGATTAGGATTGACAATGGGACATAATTCAAGAATTCAAGCATGAAGGTGTTCTGTGAAGAAAATGGTATTTTGCATGAGTTTTCAGCAGCAAGGACACCACATCAAAATGGTGTGGTTGAAAGGAAAAACAGAACACTTATTGAAGCTGCAAGGACAATGCTAGATGAATCAAAGTTACCAACTTATTTTTGGGCTGAGGCAGTTAACACAGCCTGCTTCACTCAAAATATTTCTTTGATTAATCAGGCCAAAGGTATGACCCCTTATCAACTACTCAAAAGAAAGAAGCCCCTATTGGATATTTTTCATGTCTTTGGATGCAAGTGTTTTGTTCTGAGAAATCAAGCTGAGCATTTGGGGAAATTTGAAGCAAAGGCAGATGAAGCAATATTTGTGGGATATGCAGCAGGGAAAGCTTACAGAGTCTATAATCTCAGAACCAACATTGTTATGGAATCTGTACATGTTTTTTTTGATGATCTCAAAATTCAAGGTCTCTGTGATGAAGGTTTCCATGAAAGTCTTTCTTTTGAGAATGAGGAAGGAGATCAAGTGAATCATGTTAAGGCTACTGAGAAACAGCCTAAAGTTGTTGTATCTAGCACAGATGAAAGCAACAGTGAAGATGAAATTGCTACATTAAGGTTGAAAAGAATAGCTGCTAGCGGACCAAATGGTCATTTCGTTGACAGTCATGATGGTGGATTCGTTGATAGTCAAAATGAGCGTTTCGTTGACAGCCAAAATGATCATACCGTTGACAGTCATAGAAATGCTTCTAGAAGTGATCATTTAGGGACAACAAACTCAGGGGGAGTTTCTCAAGGACAAATATCCAATCAAGGCAATCATGATCATGAAGCTACCTCTTCAAGAGCAAATCTACCTCCCTCAAGGAAATGGACTAAAGATCATCCCTTTGAACTTATTATAGGTGATGTTACTTCAAAAGTCCAAACTAGAAGAGCAACTCAAGAAGAATGTCTATATAGCAGCTTTCTATCTCAAGATGAGCCAAAGAAAGTTGAGGATGCACTTCTAGATCCAGATTGGGTTTTAGCTATGCAAGAGGAGCTAAACCAATTTGAGAGGAACAATGTTTGGAAACTGGTGCCCAAGCCTAAGGACAGGAGTGTCATAGGCACAAAATGGGTGTTCAGAAACAAGATGGATGAAAATGGCATAGTCACAAGGAACAAAGCTAGATTGGTTGCAAAAGGCTATTCACAGGAAGAAGGAATTGATTTTGATGAAACCTTTGCTCCTGTTGCTAGACTAGAAGCAATAAGGATTTTCCTAGCCTATGCAGCCCATGCCAATTTCAAAGTCTATCAAATGGATGTGAAGAGTGCCTTTCTGAATGGGGAATTGGAAGATGAGGTGTATGTAAGTCAACCTCCTGGTTTTGAAGATGATGATTTTCCAGAATATGTATACTTCCTCCTCAAAGCACTCTATGGTTTGAAACAAGCACCTAGAGCCTGGTATGACACACTTTCACAGTTCCTCCTTGAGAATCACTTCACTAGAGGTACTGTAGATAAAACTCTTTTTCACAGGGTTGTGAATGGCTCTACTATACTTGTTCAAATTTATGTAGATGACATAATCTTTGGGTCTACAGATGTGAAACTTTGTCAAAAGTTTTCCAAGCTTATGCAAAGTAAATATGAAATGAGCACGATGGGAGAATTAACTTACTTTCTTGGTCTTCAAGTGAAGCAAGTTAATGAAGGCATTTTCATTAGTCAAACAAAATATATTCATGATTTATTAAAGAAGTTTAACTTAATGGAATGCTCTCCTGCCAAAACTCCCATGCCTACTGCCACCAAACTTGAATTGAATACTAAGGAAAAATCTGTGGACATTTCAGGTTACAGAGGCATGGTAGACTCACTTTTATATTTAACAGCTAGTAGACCTGATATTATGTTTGCTACATGTCTATGTGCTAGATTTCAAGCTGATCCTAGGGAATCCCATTTAGTTGCTATTAAAAGAATTTTCAGATATCTCAAAGGAACACCAAACCTTGGCATTTGGTATCCTAGAGAATCTGGCTTTGAACTAATTGGTTATTCAGATGCAGATTTTGCAGGATGTAAAATTGACAGGAAAAGCACAACAGGAACCTGTCAATTCTTAGGAAACAAGCTTGTCTCATGGTTCAGCAAGAAACAAAACTCAGTTTCTACCTCCACAGCTGAGGCTGAGTATATTGCAGCTGGAAGTTGTTGTGCACAGATTTTATGGATGAAAAATCAACTACTTGATTATGGAATAAGAGTTGAGAAAATTCCTATTTTCTGTGACAACACTAGTGCCATTGCCATTACTGAAAATCCAGTGCAGCACTCAAGGACCAAGCACATTGACATCAAGTACCATTTCATTAGAGAACATGTTATGAATGGTACTGTGGAGTTACATTTTGTTCCAAGTGAACAACAACTTGCAGACATCTTTACCAAGCCACTTGATGAATCAACATTCTCAAGATTAGTAAGTGAGCTAGGTATGCTAAATTTCTCTTAATTATTTTTGAGATATTTGCAAGTTACAATGTAGCCAGAAATTTTCTATGTTTTTCTGTGAATTAATTTCCTCAGGAAAAAGTGAAATTTTGTCTAAGTCAAAATTACTATGTCAACGAAACGCACCATTTCGTTGACAGTCTTAGCATTTTTCTGGGTGTTTCGTTGATAGCTCTTTTATATCAACGAAACACAGCTTTATCAACGAAATAGACGGGACCTTAAACGCCCAAATCTGATTCGTTGATATAGCGCTTTTAATCTGAACCGTTGAGATTTGACACGTCTTTTACCACGATCTATGCATACACCCCTGTAAGTATAAATCATGGTAATATTTTAAGAGTAACGGTTATATTTTTTTTAAGTCAATCCAGTAATTTACATTTATTATTGGACTCATTTTCTGAGAATTTTTGGGGGAGTATTTAAGAAATTCTATTTTCCTTAATTTCTTTTTTACCTGTTCTCAAAAATTCCAAAGGCTTTTCTCTCTTATTCTCTCTAACAAGCAATTCAGTTCGAAGCTTTTCTTCACACAACAATGGCACCCATAGTCAAGCTTATGTCAGCAGGAGGGTTCATTTATGAAAAGAACAACTCAATTCCATTTGTTGTCAAGGAAAGTCCAAACAGTATCTTTTTCAAGATGATGGACTTCATGAAGAACTGCAAGTTGAGCTATGCAATGTTTCACTCAACTCCTCTCTATAATGAGATAATCGAGGAGATTTGGACCTCATGTGAGTATAATGGAACAAACTGCACACTACAATTCACCATCCAAGGTAAAGAGTACATAGTTAATTCTGATGTATTGCAAGCATGTCTACATATTCCTGAAAATAACTGTAATGCTTTGCCTACAAATACTGAAATGGTTAACTTGCTAAACTCCATAAACTACTCTTTGCCTACTGATAACCTGGGTAGAATAATTAGGAGAGGATTGGTTAGAGAATATAGTTATTTAGCTGATGCATTTATCAAGGTATTTTCTGGTAAGATTAGCAATTTTGATGCATTGACCAATTCTATGTTAATTCTATTTACCATGCTCCTAACTGATAGATATTACAACTTTAGCACCCAACTTATGTATGAAATTGGTGCTAAGTTGGGTGATAAGGCTAATAGGAAAAAGAATATCTATTATGCTAGGTTTCTGATGATGTTGGCTAATCATGTTAGTCCAACACCATTAGTTATCTCTAACCCTGTTTCCAAGTTTGAGTGTTTTGTGCAAGAGAAAAAGGTTCTGACAGATATACTGAGACTTAACCACAATGGTGATGTCCCAATGGTGTATTTGCCCATCATTGAGGTAACTTCTTCTAACCCTGTTAGTATAGTTGCTACTTCTATTATTTCACCCACCAATGTTGCTATGGAGTCTGTAGCTGTGTCCCAACAGGCTCCTGCCCAAGCAGCAAAACCTAAATCAAAGAAATCCTCAAAGCCAATCTCAGGTGCTTCTCAAAAGGCACCTGTTGCAAAAACAACTTCACAACCAAAGGGGAGTGATTCAGGAGTTTTGAGAGGTGAGGGAAGGGGTGAAAATCAAGGAAACCCTAAGAATAAGGAAGGAAAGCAGAGTGAAATCCAACCAAGCCCCATTGTGCCTTCCCAACAAGGCACAATGAGTAAAATGGATTTAAACACAAGTCTAGTTGCATCCTCCCAAAAGGATGTGATTATTGAAACAAGCTCTCCTCCAAGAGCACACTCCAAAAGGGTAAGGGACAATTCAAGCCCACAGTCTACATTTTCCCAATACCAAAGGAGAGTGAAACAAAAATCCATGGGTACACAGGGTGCACACACTCTGGAAGCAACACTTCCAGTTTCACAAATTCAGTTTGATGTAACCCCTATCATTACTCTGGGGTTACAGTCCCATTCTCTAAACATCAACCTTGAACTATCTCCATCAAATTCACCAACTCAATCTTTAGATGTGGACATGATCCATTCATCTATTCCTGATTCTCCAACTCTAATCTTGGAGAAGCCCCACTCTGAAGCTGGTGGTCATCACTTATTAAGTGATTTGTTGGGCCATCAACCAACTTTTTCTGAAGTTGCAAGATGATCTGTGGACCAATCTCTAAAATCAATCACCACAGATTCTACTATAATTTCACTTTCTCAAAGTGCTTTATTGACTTCATCAACGAAACAGCCTCTTTCGTTGACAAGTGTTTCTCCATCAACGGTATCCATACCGTTGACAGTTCAAACTACCATTCCGTTGATAGGTCATTCTACACCCCTTATTGAAAATCAAGTTGTTTCCACAACTAGTGTAGATGACCTGGTGGTAGTTGAGACACTTTTAGGTTTGAGAGGGAGTGAAATTGAGAGGCTGGCTTGCAGCCAGGCAAAAGGAGAGACTGAGAGTGAGAGGCTGGCTATTGCTTCCAGCCAGGAAAAAGGAGAGATTGAGAGTACCACCTTAGCAGGTGAAGGTGAGGGTGTGAGAGGTGTGAGCCATGGGGAGCCCATGATGCAAGAAAAGAGTGGAGAGAGAGAAGGGACTACAGGAGTGATAAGGGAGGAAACAGCCATTGCTAGTGAGTTAATGGGGGTCAGCGAGGGAGAAAGGGAACTTACCTTCCAAGAGCATTATCAACAAACTCTGGATAGTATTTCCCTGGATCCTGAGACCTTTACTCATCCTGTGTCAGCCTATCAAGTTATGGCTCAACAGGGCAATGTGGAGGCAGAAAGGTCACTCAACTTAATTCATACTACTGCATCAATGCAAAGAGCAAAGGATGCCCTGACCAATCTATCTCCAGCAGCTGCAGCAAGTGGAGACTTTAATTTTTCTGATGATGAGGACAGCTTTGGTGACAATCTACAGGTGGCCACTTCTATACAGACTGGGACTTCTGTGGTGCCTCCTACACCAAACTGGCTTTCTCAGGATATGCATGGTAGATGCAACTTGGATGGTGCTATCACAAGGCAGTACAATGAGGCATATCTAGCTCATGAGTCTGCAGAAGCAAGGGACAAGAAATTCTACAAGGCCATAATGGATTCTCTGGAAATTCAAAGGCTACAAATGTTGCAGACAAGGATTGAGGCTACAGAAATCAAGGATTCAATTAGCAACCTTATGGATGCTACTGACAGGAGGCTAGATGAAAATTTTCCTCTTCACACTGTCTCCAAGATGTCAAGGTTTTTCACCAAGGAACCTGAAGTGTCCTCATCTTTGAAAACTCTCTCCTCTAGAATGGACAAAGTTGAGGCTACACTTTCTCACATGCAGACGGAACAGGAGAAGCAAACTCAGCTACTCACCCAACTAGTGGCAGCTCAAGGACTCCCAGTCATCTCTTTTGATGATAACAAAAAGGGGGAGAAATCTAAGGAGCTAGACATTCAAATCACAAAGGTTATGGTCCCAGCCATTTCCTTACCAAATGAGCCACTAGCAATGGGGGAGCTTGGAAAGAAGCAAAAGGATGGTATTGACCTAATACAGGAAGCTTCTATGAGGATGAGACTTGCAGAACAAATCAAAGACCATTGGTCCAACATAGAAGCAAGGGTCAAGAAAATTGCTGGAACTACAAAGGACTCAAATCCATCAACGGATCAACCATCAATATAACGACTCAGAAAAATGCTTGTACAATATTAATATTTAATAAATATTTGAGTTCTATGGTATGTGAATATTGTGTGAAAGGTGGATATTTGAAAATGTGATAAATAGATGTTTACTTGGTGAATGGTATGGATTAAAATACATGTGTATGCTTTTAATTGCATTTTATATGAATTTCTTATTGAAAATTAGTTCTTTTTGACCTTCCGGGAATTTTATAAAATCATCGGAGACTCTTTTTATTGTGAAATCTTTTTCACAACCTTTATTTTATATTCTATTATTTTCTAAAATTAATGGAGGAATTTATATTTGACTTTAAGGATTTAAAAACGATTTTATGAGTTAAATGTCCTTTATGTGATCAAAACTTTGAAAATTCATATTTAATTCAATTTTGATCATAAAAATATTTTAAAAATATGGGTGAGCTTGTAAATTCGTATTCTATGTTTTAAAAATAAAATTTTGATTTTTAGATATTACCTTTATTTTATTTCGAAATTTAGAAAGGCATTTATGTTGATTTTCGTTTATTAAAAATCAGATTTTAATTAGCTAATTACCATTTTACCCCTGGGCTTATAAAACCCCTGCATCCATTTTGCCCCTTTTCTTCATTCACCGCTCAACTCTCTCTTCTCTCTTTCTCTCGACTTTTCTCTCGGCAAAATCTCTCTCTCTCACTTTGTAAAATCTCTCTCTCATTCTCTCTCATTGTCTCATGGATATTGATGATTATATGTATATATATAATCGTGTATGTGTGTGAGTGTATGGCCGTGTGTATATATGTGTGTATCGGTTTTGCATGCAAAGGATTTTGGCGATTTTGATTTTGATTCAATCCCGAACCTTTGTTTTGTGATGATTCCGTGATAAGGAGATTGTTTGATTTGTATTGGTGAGGTTTGTTGAAGGAAACCCGATTTTCCGGGCACCTCCGAACCATGCCGCCGTCGGCAATGAGCTCCGGCGAGCCGACGGGGACGATGATGATGTTATTGAGTCCAAATAATGTATTAATAGCTATGTTTAGTTAAGATTTTGGTTGCATGTAAAGAAATCGAAATGCATGTATATATTTTCGATTTTTCCCCTTTTGTAAAATTAGTTTGAAATTGTTGGTGTTGAGGTTTGATTGTTAATCTCGATATTACGGTGATTGCATGTTAAATTAATTGTGCTAAGTTAGATAGTTCGAAAATTTTGATGCTAAAGGTTTTGATTTGGGGATTTTAGTAAAGTTCCAAGTATTTGAATTGTTAACTTGTTAATTTGGGTATTTGATAAATGCATGTATAAGTTTAGTAATTTCTTGAGAACATGAGTATTAGTTTTGATATTGGATGGTTGGTTGTAGTAGAGATTATGTTTGGGTTGGTTTTGTATAGAAAAACATCATGCTGAATTTTCCAGAAAAACTGCCTGTTCTGTTTTGATTGTTTTCGAATTGATGCTGCCTCTTTTAGACAGAGAGCCTAGGATGTCAATGTTCTAAATTGAATCTAGTTTGTGCACGCGCTAACCTTGTGTCAATAGAGTTAACGAATAAAAAGTTATGCTTGTTTTACTAAACGTTGCGCAGCAGGGATTTTTCTGTGTTTCAGTACCTAGTTTATACAGTTCGTTTTTAATCTAAATAAAGTGTTCTGAAGTTGAAACTTTTATGCTAACTTGAGTTAGTAATCCGGAAGTAGCCTGTCAAATTTGGTAATTGTTTGATTATTTTTGGATTTATGAAAAATGTTTTAGTATAGTATGCGCAGCAGATTTTTCTGTTTTTGTTGAGATGAAAACATTGTTGCAATAGTGTTAAGGATATGGTTGGCATGATCAAATTGATTTAAGGAATACCAAGTGTGGTATGATTTGAAAGATATATTATCATATATATATATATATATGTATAAGGAGCATGTTATGTGTATTTAAATGACGATGTGAGTTTATATGATTGATTGCCTATTACATGGTTATAATTGTTTTATGGTATAACTATTATGTGTTTACGCGCTTAGGATGCGTTGGGTAGTTTAGAGTAAAGGATTGGCATTTGAGAAGGGGCGTTCTAAGATAGAATATATTCTTTTGTAGAATCCAAGGAAGTGGAACTTAGAGAGTTCAAGGAAGTGGGACTTAGAGATAAAGGAAAGACTAAGGTGGAGAACCAGTGATTGCTCATTACCCCTTTTTAGCTACTTAAGGCAAGTAATACAAACTTGCTTTCGTATTTCGATTCTATTGTTTCATTTTGACATATATGAATTGTTATCTTGCCTTGACATACTTTTAATTCTGAAAACCCCTATTGTTCATTGATAACCCTTATCTTTGTTCATATATACCATGTTGAACTATATACCATGCTTTGTTTAGTTCTTTATCCTTGAACCTTTATACCCTGTTCATATCCATGAATTGAAACCTGATTGACCTATGATTATATAACCTGAATTTGATCATATACTTATGCATTCCCTTTTTATACCTGAAAGTGAATACACCTAACTCTCATTCTAGTACATTTCCAGAACAGACCCGATGATAAATATTTCTTATATTTCACTAATAGAAATCCAGATTATTTTGATTGAACTTATCTGATTTCCAAAAGACTTCTTTATATCTGAACATGTTTTAAAAAGGAATAAAGTTTAGACTCATTTAAATTCTGATTTATGGTTTCCACGGATTCCTAAGATTGGAGGCGTAAGAGGCCGAGTAACGCCGGTCCAGCGCTTTTTAATTATAATAAATGGACTAGGGATGGACTAGTCTAAAGGCCAATGTGTTGCCTAATGGGACCCAATACAAGGACCAGAGGGACTGTGTGTCCGGTATGGGGACTTTACGTGGCTGATCACCCGTATTGTCCGGTGCGTTGTGAAAAATCTCCAAAAATTACTTATTGTTTTCTTGAAACGGATATCTTGAAAATGAAATTGGTTACCCTTTGAAATTGCATATTTATGCCATTGTTCCGATAATTCCTTAATATGGATTCTGCTAAAACCATGCTATATATATTGATGTTGGAAACTGTTTTGAAGCTATATATTCAATTCATTGTTTTGATAATCCCATTGATACGGATTTTGCTATACCCATGTCATACATATTGATATTGGAACTGTTTCCCAGTGGATAACTGTATGGTCATATTATTATTACTTGCTGGGCATTTGGCTCATTCTTTTTCCCTATTCTAACCCACAGTTAAGCGAGAAGATGGTACGCACTTTTCAGACAGCTAGGAAGTCTTCCTATAGGGTTGTATTTGGGATGCCAGCTCAGGTAGGTTGTTAGATATAATTGCTGACGTTTGTTCATCAGTGTTTAAGTCCCAGGTACATATCAGAGTTTATATAGAAGCCGGTCAGAGTTTGATGAAGTCTGACAGGGTGATAGTTGAATTAGCTGTCGGTGCAAAGATAAAGATTCTAGAAGCAATATATTCTGAAGATGGAAAGAAGCAGAATATATTGATACAGCTAAGGAGACTGGACAGAAGACTGAAGCAATCCTTAATTGATAATAATTGTATAGCTGATTTATAGGAGTATCAATTAGATAAGGATTGTATGTAGCTGTGTACTATATAAACACAGATAGGTTATCCCTAGAAGGGACGCGAACATTGAATATATTATTCTTGTAACCTAGTAGCTCTTTGTGATTCATTAACATCACTAAGAGAGAATTATTTAATATAATTCAGTTTGTTGATTTACAAACCTGTGTTCTTGATTGTTATTCTCATACATACTTGATTATATATTGTGTATTCGGCCTAACAATTGGTATCAGAGCCAAGGTTGTTTAATATATACAGTTTTACGATTCAAACACAGTATTAATCATGTCTGAAGAAAATCAAACTTCTCCCAAGGTTGAACAGATTAAACCTAATTCTGTGAGTCGATATGAAACAATCAGGGTTCCAATTCTCAGAGCAGTGGAGTATCCAATTTGGAAGGTGAAGATGACCATGTTTCTGGAGGCTACAGATCCAGAATACCTTGACAGAATATATGATGGTCCTCATATGCCGACTAAATTATCTCCTGTTGTTGATGGTCAAGAACAAAAGACTGTTCCAAAGGAAAAGAAAGATATGACTCCTGAGGACATCTCATCAATTGCAAAAGATGCAAAGGTTAGACATCTTCTCCACAGTGCTTTAGATAATGTAATGTCTAATAGAGTAATTGGCTGCAAGACTGCCAAAGAGATATGGGATGCTTTAGAAGTCAGATGCCAGGGAACATGTGCTATTAAGAAGAACAGAAAGACAATACTCACACAGGAGTATGAGCACTTTGATTCAAGACCTAACGAAACCTTGACTGAGACTTATGACAGATTTTGCAAATTATTGAATGATCTGTCTCTGGTTGATAAAGAATATGAGCTTGAAGAGTCTAATCTCAAGTTCCTGTTATCTCTACCTGAAAAGTGGGATTTAAAGACAACCACAATAAGAGATAATTATGAGCTTGCTGATACAGATCTTGATGAAATCTATGGGTTGTTGAAAACTCATGAACTGGAGATAGAACAAAGGAATAGAAGATTGAGTAAAAAGACAAAATCTGTTGCTCTCAAAGTTGAAGAGAAGCCCATCAAGAAGGAATCATCAAGGAAGAAAGCCAAGGGAAAGGCTTTAGTCATTAAATCTGAAAGCGAGTCATCAAACTCTGATGATGACTCAAACTCTAATGAAGCTTCTGACTCTGAGGATAATGAAGAACAGATGATG
The DNA here is from genome assembly GCA_030848705.1 of Heracleum sosnowskyi. NCBI lineage: Eukaryota > Viridiplantae > Streptophyta > Magnoliopsida > Apiales > Apiaceae > Heracleum > Heracleum sosnowskyi. Next base: position 72,291,151 of record CM061242.1, read on the forward strand.
CAAATGGCAGCACTGATGGTGAAGACCTTCAAGAAGATGGGATTCAAGAACTTCAAGAAAGGAAAGAGATTCTCAAGGAAAGATTCAAACTCTGATAAGAGAAATTTCAGAAAGTCTGATGGAGGATATACCAAGTCTGGAAAGAACGACAAGTCTGAGATCCAGTGCTACAAGTGTAAAGAGATGGGTCATTATGCCCCAGAGTGCAAGAAAGGCAAATCTGAGAAAGCACTCATCTCTAAAGGCAAAGACTGGGCAGATACTTCAGACTCTGATGATGGAGAAAATTATGCTCTAATGGCAACTGTCAGAGATGAGACTGAATCATCTGAAAATAAGGTACCCCTAACTACTTATGCTTATGATACTGATAATATATCTGAGTTAAGAGTATATCTGAAAAGTGTACATGTTAGCTATAGGGATCAGACTTTAGAGAATGAGAGAATTAAAGCTGAGAATCTTAGTCTTAAAGATAGAAACAAGTTTCTTGAAGGAGAACTTGAAAAGATGAAGCAGATTCAAAAAGAAAGAGATGATGCTGTTTATGTTGAACAGGAGTTGCTCAAAAGATATAAGCAACTAGAATCTGATCTAGAAAAAGAAAGGAAAATAATCAAGACTTGGACAGACTCTGGAAGAGACACTCATCAAGTGTTTCAGACAGATTCTGTAGGTTTAGGCTATTGTGAAAATGATGAACTTAGGTTTAAAGACAAGGTTAAGGTTAAACCACAACTTAAACCTGTGATATTTGTTCCAGAAGCCAATAAGTTAAAATCTGTTGTAATAAGAGAAGCTGATATGGAATCAGATGAAGCCTGTGAAAGACAGGAAAATATTATAACAGAAAAACTTATGGAAATAGAAGCTGTTAGAAAGCCAGTAAAAACTTGTGAAAAACAGGTTAATGTTGGTTCAATGACAGGAAAACAGTTCAATCATAAGCTCAAAGAGGTAAAATCTGCCATGAAACCAAAAGGATCCAAGAAAAATAGGAATGGAAAGATAGGCATAAATAAAAGAAATAATCATTTGCCTACTGCTACTGCTCCAAGGAAAACATGTTATAATTGTGGTAGTTCTAATCATCTTGTTAATTACTGCACAAAGAATAAAAATATCAATTCTTTACCTTCTACATCAGGGGTAAAGAATGATTATGTTAGGGTTAGACCACAGACTTTATGCACACACTGTGGGAGCACTTGGCATTCCATTTATACTTGCAAGAGTTATCATGCTATTTATCACAACTATTATGAGCTAAAACCCAATCTGAAGTGGGTTAGAGCAAACTCTGCAAGTGTAAAGTCTGACAATGTTAGTTTAAACTCTGTTGATAGTAATTCCGCTGCAAAAACTAACACTGTTAAGAAAGACAAAGGATCCAAGCAAGTCTGGGTCCTTAAAACTAACACTTAGTGTTTGTTTGTGATTGCAGGGTATAAAAGAGAGCACACTTATCTTGGACAGTGGATGCTCAGGACATATGACTGGAAATAAAGCCCTGCTATCAGACTTTAAGGAGAAGGCTGGCCCAAAGGTTTCCTATGGAGATGGCAACATAGGACACACTCTGGGATATGGCAATATTAATCTTGGAAGTGTCATCATCACAAATGTAGCTCTAGTCTCAGGACTCAAGCATAATCTGCTATCTGTGAGTCAAATCTGTGACAGAGGAAACCATGTAGATTTTCATACTGAACACTGTGAAGTTATCAGTAAATCTACTGGAAAAGTTGTTCTAGTTGGACACAGGCGCAACAACATTTATGAAGCAAGTTTGGTAACAAACTCTGATGGAAAAACAGTGTGTCTGACTGCAAGAATGTCAAATGAAGAGAGTTGGAATTGGCATAAGAAGCTCTCTCATCTAAATTTGAACAACATCAATGAGCTAATAAGAAAGGATCTTGTAAGGGGACTCCCAAAATCAATACTCAGTCTAGATGGCCTATGTGATTCTTGTCAAAAGGCCAAGCAAAGGAAGTCATCTTTCAAGAGCAAATCTGAATCTTCAGTAGTGGAACCTTATCATCTTCTACATGTTGATCTCTTTGGACCAGTGAATGTGATGTCTATGGGCAGAAAGAAATATGCTCTAGTAATTGTTGATGAATATACTAGATATACATGGGTGTATTTCTTATCAAAGAAGGATGAAACTGCTCAAACTCTGATGGATCATGTAAATCTACTGGACAAAGGATCACAGCACAAAGTCAAAATTATAAGGAGTGATAATGGAACTGAATTGAGAAACTCAATCATGGAAGCTTTCTGCAAAGAAAGAGGAGTGAAACAAGAATTTTCTGCACCTGGAACTCCACATCAAAATGGTGTAGTTGAAAGAAAGAACAGAACTTTAATTGAAGCAGCCAGAACTATGCTTGACGAAGCAAAATTGCCAACTTATTTCTGGTTAGAAGCTGTTCAAACTGCTTGTTTTACTCAAAATGCAACATTGATCAACAAGCATGGGAAAACACCATATGAGATGGTGAAAAATAAGAAGCCAAATTTGAAATATTTTCATATATTTGGATGCAAATGCTTTGTGTTGAAGACTCATCCTGAACAGTTGACAAAGTTCGAGTTAAAAGCTGATGAAGGAATCTTTGTTGGTTATCCATTGTCAACAAAAGCATTCAGAGTCTACAATCTGAGAACTAAAGTGATCATGGAATCCATACATGTGTCATTTGATGACAAGAAAATAACAGGAATTGATAACTTAGATGGATATGATCAACTGCGTTTTGAAAATGAAGGTTTATTCTCTGATGATGTAAACTCTGATGAAACAGTACCGACAAACTCTGATGAAGCGGTTCTGACAAACTCTGACGAAGCATACTCTGAACCTCTACTGGTAAATACTGGAGAAACTGGAAATTCTCAAATTGAACAAAATAGAGAACCAGTTGAGGGGGAGCGTGAAGAAGCTCAACAAGACACAGCAAGTGAGTCAGTTGAGGAAACTGATTCAAACTCTGACAGTTCAAACTCTGAGCCATCCAATTCAGGGGGAGCCTCAGATACTGCAGAAAGTCAACATATGAATCAGGAGAGCATGGATCAAGGGGGAGGATCCAATAATGATGCAAGAAACCACTTACCAACAGCAAGAAAGTGGACACAGGCACACACACCTGATCTCATAATTGGAGATCTTGATGCTAGTGTGAGAACTAGAAGTGCAACAAATAATGAGTGTCTGTATCATGCTTTCTTGTCTCAAACAGAACCAAAGAAAGTGGAGGAAGCTCTTCAAGATGCTAATTGGATTACAGCAATGCAAGAAGAGTTAAATGAATTTGAAAGAAATGAAGTCTGGACACTTGTACCTAGACCAAAGAATAGATCAATTGTAGGTACAAAGTGGGTTTTCAGAAACAAGACTGACAGTGAAGGTGTGATTACAAGAAACAAGGCTAGACTTGTGGCTAAAGGTTATTCACAACAGGAAGGAATTGACTATGATGAAACCTTTGCTCCAGTTGCAAGATTGGAGGCCATAAGAATTTTTCTGGCCTATGCTGTACACAAGAAGTTTAAAGTCTTTCAGATGGATGTAAAAAGTGCTTTTCTCAATGGGAAGCTTGAAGAAGAAGTGTTTGTTGAACAACCACCAGGATTTGTAGATCCCAAGCATCCAGATTATGTCTACAGGCTTGACAAGGCATTATATGGACTAAAGCAAGCACCAAGAGCATGGTATGAAACTCTTGCTCAATTTCTTTTAGAAAGTGGGTTCACAAGAGGTACAATTGATAAAACCTTGTTTTATTTCAATTCTGGTGATGATTTGCTTTTAGTTCAAATTTATGTAGATGATATTATCTTTGGATCTACTAATGACAAACTTTGTAAGAAGTTTGCAAAGCTTATGCAATCCAGGTATCAAATGAGCATGATGGGAGAGCTTAGTTATTTTCTAGGCTTACAGGTCAAGCAAACAGATGATGGTATTTTTATCAATCAAGCAAAATATACCAGAAATCTTCTCAAGAAATTTGGTATGCTTGATAGTTCATCTGCTACAACTCCCATGGCTACAGCAACAAAGCTAGACAAAGACACAGGAGCCTCAGTAGATATAACAAACTACAGAGGAATGATAGGGTCTTTACTGTATCTTACTGCAAGTAGACCTGATATCATGTATGCCACATGTCTTTGTGCAAGATTTCAAGCAGATCCCAGAGAGCCTCATCTAACAGCTGTAAAAAGGATTTTCAAATATCTCAAAGGAACCATAACCTTGGGTTTGTGGTATCCTAGAGAATCAGAGTTTAAGCTAATTGGTTACTCTGATGCAGATTTTGCAGGCTGTAAGATAGACAGAAAAAGTACAAGTGGAAGCTGTCAATTTTTAGGTGACAGATTGGTTTCTTGGTATAGCAAGAAACAAAAGTCAATTTCCACATCCACTGCAGAAGCAGAGTATATAGCTGCTGGTAGCTGTTGTGCACAGATTCTGTGGATGAAGAATCAGTTGCTGGATTATGGTTTGAGGTACTCTAAAATACCTATTTTCTGTGATAACCAAAGTGCTATTGCTATGACAGGTAATCCAGTACAGCACTCCATGACAAAGCACATCAGCATAAGATATCATTTTATCAGGGAACATGTGGAAGAAGGGAACATTGAGCTTCATTTTGTGTCTACAGACCAACAACTTGCAGATATCTTCACCAAACCTTTGAGTGAAGCTACTTTTACAAGATTGGTAAATGAACTTGGAATGATCTCTGGTTTCGACTAGAGATACGGGTTAGACTCAAAAACTATACCTGTTTGATCTTTATGCTCATGATTCCTTGCATGTATTAACTGTTATGAGTACCAGTGTCATAAACTCTGAACTTAAACTCTGATGCTAAACTCTGTTAGTCATAAAGTGTTGGTCATACTCTGATAGTTAAAGTCTGATGTTATACTCTGATTGTAATTTTGTCTGAACCATAAGGACCAATGAAGAAATTTATATGGAACATAATTCTCAGTAAGTAATTGTGAATCCTTAAGAGTTATATAGATTCTGATCTCAAATATGTGCAGTAAGTTAACACAGCATGATACTGTCTCTATATTTATAGCATCTCTTAGTTTATTGATCCTATACACTGAGTCTGTATTAGCTGTTTGCATTTTCTCTCATAAATTAATTGTATTAACTGATGAAAAGTCTAAACTCTGATTATTAATTGCAAATAATTCACCCTCAAATCAAAAGATGCCAAAAAGAGCACAAATTCCTTTGAGATCATGTTGTGCCTAGGAAGAACCAGGAACTTATTGTATGAAATAAGGGCTAAAATCTTTGATTTTTGGTGACTAGTGCCAACCACTGATTACTGGAAAAATAAAAAAAAAATAAAAAAAATAAAAATCAAAATAATAATAATAAAGGGGTGAAAAATAAAAGATATATCCAAATGAAAGGATATCAGAATACAGAGTTTAGATATAAAGAATCAGATTTTATTTTATACATGAGAGTTTAGGCAACCAGTTTTTACTGCTTTAGTTTGTGGATTTTATGCACTTTGAGATGGTCTAAATATTAATATTCGGTAAACTCTGCTATAGCACACACATATTTTCACATCTGTGCAGTTTGAGAAAAGAGTTTATTGACAAAGAAGGACAAATGGTAAACACTGATGTATATTGTGTGAAATACGCCGAGGTAATTTAATTTTAATCTCTGATGATTAAAATAAATTTTATTGGTTTCAGACATTTTATAATTTTGAGATTAGACATTTGTTTTGAAATTCAAAAGAGTATGATAACAAACGGTTCATATTTGTATTAAACAGAGAGAGAAAGGTTGAGTATTTTGAACAATGTGACATGCGGTAATTATGGCTATTTTTACTGCGCGTGTGTATTGGAAGTTGTTACATACAGCTGTCAGCATATGCACGTTTGACATCTGTCCCACTCACACACTTTTCAAAGAAGCCTGCTGTGTGTAGTAATGATTAAAACGTTTGAGTTTTAATCTTCACAGTTATTATTTAAATATACTACACATAAACGGTTCAATCTTTTACACACCTCAACTTTTCATAAGCTTTTACTCACACACATTGTCTCAAACACTTTCACTGCATACACTATAATCTATTCTCTGTTTGTTTTCTTCTAAACTGTTCTAATGGCTACAACAATGTTTACTGCTTCTGGGTTAGAATTTGTTCCTAATAACTACTCAACTCCTTTGGCAAATGAGAACGCACCGGAGGCGTTTCATTTGATTCAGAGTTTCTTGTCAAACTCTGATATCGGCACTGCTCTCACCGCACCGTCGAAGCTGTCTGCGTCACAAATAAGGACTTTTTGGCAGACAGGTACTTATGATGATGGAGGAGAGTCTGGATCTCCATCTATCATTTTTGAGTTTCAAGGAGAAGAATTTATTGTTACTCCTACTACTGTTCGTGATGCTTTGGGTCTTGAAGATTTCAATGCATTCACAACTGTTGGAGACTTTGAGTTAGTCAGAATGATGAGGGAGATAGGATACTCTGGACCTTTGACAAAGATAGGTCAACTCAAAAGGCCATTTTTGCGCAAGGAGTGGAGCTTCTTTTTCGATTGCATTACTCGGGCTTTTGGAAAGAAGTGCACGAATTGGGATGCAATTCCCACGGATAGTCTGCAGATCGGGTATTCTCTTCTCTATGGCAGTCACTTTGATGTTGCTAGATTAGTTTTAACTAATATTGGTGAGAAAATGCTAGAGAATAGGAATGTTGTTTACTTCTCTAGATTTTGTCAGTTAATATTCAACTTTTGCTGTCCTAATGTTGAGATTTTAGAGGATGATGTTATCCTCTCATTTAAATTGCATAAACGCATATTTTCTGATCTCACTAACAAGGATAACAAGAAAGGAGATGTTGGTGTGTTACTGTTGCCTGAGTTTGTGCAACAATTCATGGTCAACTTACAACAACAACAACAACCACAACTGGCAAACACTGAAGCTGGACCTTCTGTGTCTCAACCACAGAGGTCAAAGAAATCTAAAGTAAGGGCTGTTAAGTCTGTCAGGATAAACACTGAAGCTGGGGCATCAAATGCTGATGATATGCCTCAGAAGAGAAGAATGAAGAAAAGAAGAGCCAATAGGGCAAAGTCTGATATTGTTGATGAAGAGACTGAAACTGATGAAGAAACTCTTCATCAGAGAAAAAGAAGATTGGTGGCTGCACATCTTTTTGGTGCATCAAATGTAAATGCTGAAGCTGTCAATTTGGACAGAGTTTTTGAGGACAATGTCAATGCTGATGAAGAAGCTCCTACATCAAATGCTGATGATGTAGTTAAGGAAGCTGCAAATGAAGCTGCAGATGAAGCTCCTGAAATTCTTGTTCAGGAGGCTACAGAACATGTTGAGGCTGAGATTTTTGAGTCACAGGGATTTGATATGGATGTTGAAGCAAATCTCTCTATAAACTCTGAACATTTCACTGAGGGTTTGGAAGCTGATCAAGATACTGTTGAACTTGCAGAATCTATGGCTTCTCACACTGAAATAATTTCTTTTGATCTTGAGAAAGGTGAGGAAGTCGATCAGACTTTGGATGCTAATGCTACAGAAACTGTTGCTACAAATCCTGATGTTGCTGATAAGGATGCAACAGAGAATGTTCCTGTTGAAGCAGAGTTTGTTGTAAACTCTGAGGATGTTATTGTTCTTGAAGCTCTACAACAATCTGTTGTTGAGATTGTAACAAAAGAAGCAGAGTTCCTGCATACTGCAAACTCTGAGATTCCAGAACCTGATGCTGAGAATATTCCTGCAGAAAATACTACAGAGAATGATAATGATAATGATAGTTCTGATCATTCTCAAGAGGAGTTATTTGAGAGTCAAGCAAACTCTGATGAGCTAAGAGAGGTCAATCGAGCTACAGCTGAGCATTTTCAAGATATTTACTACAATAGATGGGCTGCTGATTTTCTTGGTGATTCTGTGAAGACGATTTCAACTCCTGATATTCTTACAAGTCTGAAGGCTACTGTGATTCAAATTAAATCTCTCCACAACAGATTTGATGAGTCTCATAAGGAAGTCACTGCTTTGAGGAATGAAGTTGGTCTGCGAGATCTCACTCTGAAGAATGATAGAACTTATTACAATTCCATGTTTAAGAAGCAAGCTAAGGACTCTGATGACATTCAGAAGAGGCTTGGGAAAGTTGAGGACAATCAGACTGCTATGTCTGTCCAACTGACATCAATTTCTAATGCTATTGAGTTGTTGACATCCGTACTACTTTCTGATGATGTCAAAAAGGGGGAGAGTGTACCAAGTGACAAATGCAAAGACACTCAAACTCTGAGACGGAGGGATGATGGTAATGATGGTGGAAACAAGGGAGATGGAAAGAGCTTAAGGTCAAATGCTGATAGCAGACTACTTTCAAGAAGATCAAACTCTGATAAAAGATCAAACTCTGGAAAGGGACATGCAAACTCTGCCAGTGGTTCAAGATTCAAAAGTTTGATAATCTCTGATAAGCCTACTAAAGATGAGGAAATTGCTGCCAAGGTGTTTATGGCAGAACATGGAAAAGATGTTACAATTGAAGATATCCAAGCTGAAGAGCAAATGCTTGCTGAGGAACACAGGAAGAATCTTGAAGCTGGAATCTACAAGAAGAAGGAAATCAAGGCTCCTAGAAAGAAAGAAAAAGGAATTGTTATCAAAGAGAATGTAAACTCTGATCAGAGTTTACAGTACTCAAGGAGGCCTGTGATTAAAAATACTGACAAAGGAAAAGGTAAACTGGTAGAAGAAGAACAGTTACCTAAGAAGATTTATTCAACCTCTGACATTGCTCAAGTTGAAACAAGATTAGCTAAATCAACCTCTGACGCTGCTCAAGTTGATGTTTCTACTAAAGTTATGACAACCTCTGACGTTGCTCAAGTTGTACAGAAATCTACACAACTTTCAGGATTCAGCAAACCTAAAATTCTTGAAGAATTAAAACTTGAAGCTGTGAATTTCTCGGAAACCAGAACTGTATTGGGAAAAGAAGCTTTTGATAAATCTGGACTGGGATCACACAGAGAGAGAAGAACAAATAACAGATCTCAAGATAACTTTTCACTGGCAGAACCTGGTATTGGGGTTACACAAGAAAACCTTGATAAGTTAGAATCTGTTCAGTTGATTTTTCACAAAATATTGAAGAAGCAGTTTTTGTTATACTTCATGAGTGATGGAAGAGTTTATAAAGTTGGAGAATCTGATGTTAATCTCAAATCATGGGAAGAACTGGAATATGTACTTTATCTTCTAAAAGTCAAAAACAGACATACTCATGATGTTGCTCAAGTTTTGAGAGAAAAGATGCTGAGATCTAAAGCTATGCTTGGAGGAGGAGTATCAAGTGTCTACATTCCAAAGTATAGGGATCATACTGGAAAGTTAGTGGAGATGAAGAGGAACAGTGCTAGACTTAGAACTGCACTTGGAATAAAGACTTTGGAATTTAACTTGGAGTCAGACAAGTCTTATTTTATTCGGCTAGGAAATGATATGAGAAGAAATAGCATATATTCTCTAAGAGCTGCTATCTATCAAATGGGGGAGAGTAATTCAGAACTTAAAGAGCTAAAAGAGATTATGGTGGATGAGCTAGAGAAAGCTGAAAGAAGACTGCTGATTGATTATCTCAGAACAGTACCTGATATTGAAGAAGTCAATTAAAGTCTGACTGTAAGTTTTTATGTTTTCTGTTCTAAGTTAAATTTAAACTCTGTTTTAAAATTAAACTCTGTTATATTTTAAACACTGCATTTGTTATATGTTTTGACATCATCAATTATCTTTTTAACTTGTACATTTTAATATGAACAAGTTGGGGGAGATTGTTAGATATAATTGCTGACGTTTGTTCATCAGTGTTTAAGTCCCAGGTACATATCAGAGTTTATATAGAAGCCGGTCAGAGTTTGATGAAGTCTGACAGGGTGATAGTTGAATTAGCTGTCGGTGCAAAGATAAAGATTCTAGAAGCAATATATTCTGAAGATGGAAAGAAGCAGAATATATTGATACAGCTAAGGAGACTGGACAGAAGACTGAAGCAATCCTTAATTGATAATAATTGTATAGCTGATTTATAGGAGTATCAATTAGATAAGGATTGTATGTAGCTGTGTACTATATAAACACAGATAGGTTATCCCTAGAAGGGACGCGAACATTGAATATATTATTCTTGTAACCTAGTAGCTCTTTGTGATTCATTAACATCACTAAGAGAGAATTATTTAATATAATTCAGTTTGTTGATTTAAAAACCTGTGTTCTTGATTGTTATTCTCATACATACTTGATTATATATTGTGTATTCGGCCTAACATAGGTGATGACCACTGGTAGAAGGTGTTTTGTAAGGAGAGGACGTAGAACTTTTAAGTCTTGGTTGTAATAACTTTTGAGACTTATGTTTATGTAGTAATGAATTAGATAGTGGATGCTTGTTTCACACCATCAACTGTTGAGATCCATTGGTAGAGTTGGGGTCTAGTCTGCATGTTTATATTATTGTTTATGGGTTTAATTATGTATAGAGTTTGTAGTGACTCCCCGATCATGACCCCAGATTGGGAGGGCGTCACAGGTTGGTATCAGAGAGGTCAGTTTTTGGTCACTGAAACAAGCCAGGATTAGGATCCCTATTAATAAAAGATTAGGATCCCTATTAATAAAAGATTAGGATCCCTATTAATAAAAGATTAGGATCCCTATTAATAAAGATGATTAAGATAGTTATGTAAGGAGTAGGAATCTGCTAGGATATTAGATTGATAGATGCTAAGTAGCAACGGTAGGCGTAAGTACTTTCTTTTAAGATAAGTCTTTAGGATTAAGATAACCTGTTATTATATAAGTATCTATATCTATATTGCTATCGCAGGAGATGGATGTTATTGGTGGAGACACACTCCCTCACCCATCTATCACATCATCTGACCCTATGCATACTTTGTCTGATCATGAGGAGGATCCAGCGGAGATAGGTAGCCCTAGTGTTCAGCCCGTTGAGCTACCATTTGCACCTGTACCTTTTCAGACTACTATCCCTTGGAGAGCAGCGTCTGTTGATTCTCGTATTTCAGTTTTGGGAGATCCTGCACCTATCTTTCTTCATGCTCATGTAGACCTTGCTAGAGACCTAGAGACCCTTTCCGGACCGAATGCCGAGCTTCAGGCCCTTGTAGACCAGATGTCTGATGAGGCGGACCGTCGTGTTGCTGTTACTGAGGCGGAATGGGAGGATAGGATTCGTACTGTAGAGGAGACAGCGAGAAAGCGCCTAGCCGAAGGACCCGTTACTGTTGATGCTTTAGAGGAGGCCAGGAGAGTGACTAGGATTGTTAGCTGGATGCTGTGTGAGCTGAGAGCTGTTCGTGGTGGACGAGACTAGCTATGGTTGGATTCTGAGAGTGGGACATCTGTTAGAGCCCATTGGTTTTAGTATTGATCATTTGCACGCTTGACTACTAGTTGTTAGGATGTTTTCCCGTTTTCCTAGTACTAGTAGACAATATTATATTATCTACTTTGGCATTGTCTTTGCTTTGACTTTATGGGGTGATCATGTACCCTGTCATCTATTGTACCTGAATCTTATCTTAATATTATGCACGTACTTTTCTTATACCTTGCTTTAAACTGTTACACCATTTATTGTTAACCTGATCCTATAATACCTATGCTTACCCTGTTTACCCTGTTACGGAGACAAGCAAGTTATCTAACAATATGGCTAAAAGTTTTAAAAAAAAATTTATGTTGCATACAGTTTTATAAACGTTTTCAAAAAGAGTTTACCTTGTGGTATATATATGCATATTGTTTCATAAATTGCTTATCTCTTATCAGAAAAATGCCACCAAAGAAAAAGACTACTGCTTCTACTCAACAAACAACCGATTCCGAGGCCCAGAACCCGGTAGACCCAACTATAACTCAGATACTTCAATTACTCCAACAACAAACTGCTGCCTTGACTCAACAACAACAACGAAATGTTCAACCTTTGACAACCTTTAAATCATTTCAAACTGTCCACCCACCTGAATTCAAAGGTACTCTAAACCCTGTTGAGGCGAAATCATGGTTAATCGACATTGAGAAAGCTTTTGCGTTAGTTAAGGTTGGGGAAGATCAGAAAACTGAATTTGCTAGTTACTACTTGAAGGCAGAAGCTAATTTTTGGTGGGAATCTGTGAAGCTAGGAGAAGGAGAAATTACTTGGCAAAGATTTACAGAACTATTTCAGGAGAAGTATTTACCAAGGTACCTACAAGACCAGTTGGAAGTTCAGTTCTTAGAATTAAAACAAGAAGGGATGAGTGTGGCAGATTACGAAGCCAAATTTACGGAATTGGCAAGATTTGCACCGAGATACGTAGGAGATGATGTCAGTAAGGCTAGAAAGTTTCAACACGGATTAAAGCCATGGTTAAGGAGTAGAGTTGCAGCTTTTGAGTTGAGAAATTATACTGCGGTAGTACAGAAAGCGATGATCATTGAGGGCGAAAGCGAATTAGTTCAAAAGGAGAAATTTGGAAAGAAACGAAAGTTTGGAGGATCTGAAAGAAGCCAAGGTGATGAAGGACAAGGAAGTTCTCAGAATAGAAAAAGGTTTGGAAATCAATCAGGGGGAGATAGGAATTTTCAGAAGCAGAGGAGTGGATTTGGAAGTTCAGACAAGAAACCTCAAGGAGGAAAACCGCCAACTATCACGGGAAAGCCGTCTATACCAGAGTGCAAGACGTGTGGTAAAAGACATTCGGGAATCTGTAACAAGTTGAACATCACATGTTTTAAATGCAACAAGAAGGGACACTATGCTGATGGATGTCCAAGTTCCAAACCAGGAGGACTAACATGTTTCAAGTGTGGAAAAGCGGGACATTTTGCGCGAGAATGTAAGGAACCGGTCCAATCTGCTAATGTACTTAGGCTCACTGCACCACCAACACGGTCACAGTCATCTCAACCTCGAGCAAGAACTTTTAATATGTCAATCAATGAAGCAGTTCAGGACAGAGATGTAGTAGCAGGTACGCTTCCTGTGAATTCTGTTAAAGCTAAAGTGTTAATTGATTCTGGAGCGACTAGATCTTTTATATCTGAAAGATTCCTTGATAAATTGAAATGTGAGGTAAAACCATTGGAAAGGACGTTAGTAATAGAAGTGGCTAACCAGGATAGAGTTCCTGTAGACCAAGTGTGTCCTAATTGTAAAATAGAGATCGGTGGATATCTTTTTCATGCGGATTTGATACCGTTCAAAATGAGAGAATTCGATGTTATCCTAGGAATGGATTGGTTAGTAGATTGCGATGCACAGATTGAATGTAGGAAAAAACAAGTAAGATTGCGTGTGGACGAAGATCAAGAAGTGGTGTTTCAAGGTCAAAGACAAACTAGGAAATTCTTAACGTTTATGCAAACGACACGACTACTTCGACAAGGTTGTGAAGCTTATTTGGCTCATGTTGTAGATGTGGAGAAGCAAGTGTTGAAGATGGAGGAGATACCCGTTGTAAATGAGTTCCCTGAAGTTTTTCCTGACGAACTACCCGGATTACCTCCAGATCGAGAAGTAGAATTTACGATTGATTTAGCACCTGGAACGGAACCAGTATCAAAGGCACCTTACAGAATGGCACCGGCAGAAATGAAGGAATTGGCTACGCAGCTACAAGATCTTTTGGATAAAGGAGTGATAAGGCCTAGTATATCGCCGTGGGGAGCGCCAGTTTTGTTTGTCAAGAAGAAGGACGGGAGTTGTTAGGAATATGTTGTTCTTGATGATAATTATAAAAACACTTAGTAGATTTTGTATTAAGTCATTTTGTAACTGTCAACGGAATGGCATGCTCTGCAGTGTTTCGTTGACAGGAAGCTCATCAACGGAATGAGTGTTGTAGCAATTGCACTGTACAATACTTCACAGTTTGATATGCATTTGATGTATGTATTAGATAGGTTTCCTAAGTCATGTTGACTAAGTACTAGATAGGCAAAATAGGTTGGTTAATTGTAAGTATATCATGCCTTGTAATTTTGCCTAAGTGAAGACATGTCAACGGTATGATGATTACTCTATCAACGAAACACGGATACACCATCAACGGAATGAAGAATAAAGCTATCAACGAAATACATTCTCCTGCCATCAACGGATCATTATTGCTCTTCTGTATAGTTGACAAAGTGATAGTGACAGCTTTCTGACAGATCAAAAGGAGATGTAGAAGTGTGCATTTGCATTGGGAGCCATTAAAATGGTCACTGGAAATAAGGAAACATTCCAATTCCCAATTGGGTTCTTGAGTGGGATCAGAATAAGCATGAAGACAAAAGACAAGGATCTCCAAGGACCACTGGACAAAAGGAATGAAAAGCAAGCTACTGGCAGTTACCTTTAGTGTACTTAAGTGTAACCAAAAATAGTATTGTAAACTTGGGGAATATATAACCAAGTGTAGCAGTTAAAATAGAAAAAGGGAAGAAAAAAAAATAGATAGTATTAGCTATTTTTGAGAGCATTTTCTTCTCTACAAATCTAGTAACTGAGCAGCTGTGTACATTTGTATCACAGATTATTTCCGAAATAAAAACACTTCAGTTGGATCATCAAACAATCCAACTGAATTATTTATATCTTGTGTTTTTACTTATTCAGTTCAGTTTTATTTATAAGTGTTTTAAGTTTAAGAAAATATCAAGAATTGTATTCAACCCCCCCCCCCCCTTCTACAATTCTGTTAGGTCATTTGGGATTAACAATTGGTATCAGAGCAAGCTTCTAACATACAAGAAGTTTAAAGATCAAGACCAAAACAGAAACCATGGTGAAGAAGGATGCAGGTGTGAAGATACCAGTTCTTGATAAGGACAATTACTTTCACTGGAAAGTAAAGATGCATTTACATCTCATGTCTATGGACGAGAGGTATGTAGACTGCATTGAGAAAGGTCCACACGTTCCCATGAAGTTTGCATCTAGAGTTGGACTGCCAGATGATGCTCCTGATGTGGAAATTCCAAAACTTGTCTCAGAATGGACTATTGAAGATGTTGCAGAAGTCCATAAAGATAAAAGAACCATGAACATTCTGTTTAATGGTTTGGAGCAAGAGATGTTTGACAATGTCATAAACTGTACAACCTCCAAAGAAGTATGGGACACTGTCAGAACACTATGTGAAGGAACTGAGCAAGTAAGGGAGAACAAAATGCAACTCCTTATACAACAATATGAGCACTTTCACTTTAAAGCTGGTGAAACCCTAAATGACACGTTTAGTAGGTTTCAAAAGATTCTGAATGGATTAAAGTTGTATGGGAGAATCTACCAAACTAAGGATTCAAACCTTAAATTTCTAAGAGCTCTTCCAAAAGAATGGAAGCCTATGACTGTTTCTCTAAGAAACACTCAAGAGTACAAAGATTACACTCTTGAAAGGCTGTATGGAACATTAAAGACATATGAGTTGGAAATGGAGCAAGATGAAGAAATTGAGAAGGTACAGAAGAAGGGTGGATCTATTGCATTGATTGCATCTGTGAACCAACTGGAAGATGACAATGAGGAAGCTGCAAAAGCCACAACTAGTCGAGCTAGTTGTAGAAGTGATGTTAGCAAGGGAAAAGGCAAGATGACAGAGGAAGAAGAATCAGAACCAGCCAACTTGGATGACTTAGATGAGATTGATGAACACATTGCTTTTCTGTCAAGAAAATTCTCTAAGTTCAAGTTCAAGAGAAACTCAGAAGCAAGGCCACCAAGGAGAGACTTTCAACCTAACAAAAGTAACTGGATTGAAAAGTCTAAATCTAAATGTTTCAATTGTGGAATGCTTGGTCACTTTGCTGGAGACTGCAGAAAGCCCAAGATTGAGAAGGGCAACAGGAAATTTGAGCCTGTTGATTATAAAAAGAAATACTTTGAACTTCTCAAGCAAAAAGAAAAGGCTTTCATGTCTCAGGAGTATGATTGGGCTGGTAATGGTGAAGATTCTGAAGATGATGTTGAGTATGTCAACTTGGCTCTTATGGCTAACAATCATGAGCAGGAAGCAAGCTCCTCAAGTAACCAGGTAACAATTACTAATCTTTCTGAGCTTTCTAAAGAGGAATGCGATAGTGTAGTAAATGAAATGTCTACTGTACTATACAATCTGCGTGTTACTCTTAAATCACTTACCAAGGAGAATTCAAGGATTAAAGAATCAAATCTGCTCTTAAGTGATAGAAATGCCATGTTAGAAGCACAGCTCATTGAGTTTGAGAAAATGAGATGTGTTAGTAGGGATGCTAAGCTGGAACTTGAGAAAGTATTAAAGAGGGAAGAAATTCTTAAAACACAACTAGAGATAGAACAGAGTGTGATTGTAAAATGGAAAGATTCCAGGAATGTTGCTAGCAACGTCATTAATGTTCAAGGTGTGGAATCTTTCTGTGAGCAATCATGGAAAAAGAACAAGGAGAAACTAGGGTATGCTGTTGAAACCTTAGAATCAGAATCAGAGTCAACAAACAACAATGATCATTTGTTGAAGGTTGATACGTCAACGGAATGCAATGTTTCGTTGACAGATGAACCATCAACCGATCATGCTGTTTCGTTGACAGAGAAAAAGAAAGTAGAACTCACTAGACTTAATGAAAAGTATGGTCCTGTCACCAAGAACTTTGTTCAAGGTGAGTCTAGTAAATCAAAGAAAGTTGAGAAGCCTGTTGAAAGAGCTAATGTAGGTCACTTGTCTAACAAGCAATTGAAAGACAAGTTAGAGAAAGTTCAAGTTGAGACTAAAGGTAACAAAAAGAATAACAGAAATGGAAAAGTAGGGATTAACAAGCACAATAATTACACACCTGATAAATATGCACCTAGAAAGACATGTGTTAATTGTGGTAGTGTTAATCATCTATCTGCTAATTGCAAGTCTGTTAAGAAACCTGCTAATGTGAGAATGCCTAAGTCTACATTGAATGATTCTATACCTACAATGCCTGTTATGCCTAACATGTTTGCTCCATATGCACAGTATCAAAATCCATATGCTGGTATGTCATTTGTGCCTAACCCTTACATGAATATGTTTAACATGCCACAAATGCCATGGAATAACATGTTTGTTCCTCCATCTATGCATGCTGAGAATGAAACTGTGAGCAACCCTCAAAGATCAACACAAGTGAAAAATGATCTGAGAGGGAAATCAAAGGCTAACAAGACAGGACCCAAGGAAACTTGGGTACCAAAATCAACTTGATTTGGTTTGTTGTGTGCAGGGAGACAAAAGGAATCTTTGGTACTTGGATAGTGGTTGTTCAAGACACATGACTGGTGATTCTACCCTGCTCACAGAATTTCAGGAAAAAGCTGGCCCTTGTATTGCTTTTGGAGATGACAGCAAAGGCTACACAAAGGGATATGGCTTGATTTCAAAAGAGAATGTCATCATTGATGAGGTTGCATTGGTGGATGGTCTTAAGCACAACCTGCTTAGTATCAGCCAACTTTGTGACAAAGGATTTTTAGTTACTTTTTCAAAAGAAGCATGTGTTGTTTCTAAGGTAGGAAACAACAATGTGGTCATGACTGGATTCAGAAGAGGGAACGTGTACATTGCTGACTTTAGCAGCACAAGTCCAGACACCATCACATGTCTTTTCAGCAAGGCAAGCAAGGATGAAAGTTGGCTGTGGCACAAGAAATTATCTCATCTGAATTTAAAAGTCATGAATGATTTGGTAAGGAAAGATCTTGCTAGAGGAATTCCACAGGTAGAATTCTCCAAGGATGGTTTGTGTGATGCCTGTCAAAAAGGGAAACAAAAGAAGGCATCATTCAAAAGCAAGACAGAGTCATCAATTGTTCAACAGCTTGAGTTGCTCCACATGGATTTATTTGGCCCTGTAAATGTCATGTCAATTTCAAAGAAGAAGTACTGTCTTGTGATTGTTGATGATTTTTCTAGATTTACATGGACTTTCTTTTTGCACTCCAAAGATGAGGCAAGTGAAATCATTATCAATCACATCAAGATGGTAAACAATCATCCTGACTTGAAAGTAAGAAGGATTAGGAGTGACAATGGGACAGAATTCAAGAATTCAAGCATGAAGGTGTTCTGTGAAGAAAATGGTATTTTGCATGAGTTTTCAGCAGCAAGGACACCACATCAAAATGGTGTGGTTGAAAGGAAAAACAGAACACTTATTGAAGCTGCAAGGACAATGCTAGATGAATCAAAGTTACCTACTTATTTTTGGGCTGAGGCAGTCAACACAGCTTGCTTCACTCAAAATATTTCTTTGATTAATCAGGCCAAGGGAATGACACCTTATCAACTACTCAAAAGAAAGAAACCACTATTGGATTTTCTTCATGTCTTTAGTTGCAAGTGTTTTGTTCTGAGAAATCAAGCCGAGCACTTGGGGAAATTTGAAGCAAAGGCAGATGAAGCAATATTTGTGGGTTATGCAGCAGGGAAAGCCTACAGAGTCTACAATCTCAGAACCAACATTGTCATGGAATCTGTACATGTTGTTTTTGATGATCTCAAAATTCAGGGTCTCTGTGATGAAGGTTTCCATGAAAGTCTCTCTTTTGAGAATGAGGAAGGAGAACAAATGGATCATGATAAGACTATTAAGAAACAGTCCAAAGTTGTTGTATCTAGCACAGATGAAAGCAGCAGTGAAGATGAAATTGCTGCATTAAGATTGAAAAGAATAGCTGCTAGTAGACCAAATGGTCATTTCGTTGACAGTCAGAATGAGCGTTTCGTTGACAGTCAAAATGGAAATTCCATTGACAGTCACAGAAATGCTTCTAGGAGTGATCAATTAGGGACAACAAACTCATGGGGAGTTTCTCAAGGACAAATATCTAATCAAGGCAATCATGATCATGAAGCTACTTCTTCAAGAGCAAATCTACCTCCCTCAAGAAAATGGACTAAAGATCATCCCTTTGAACTTATTATAGGTGATGTTTCTTCAAAAGTTCAAACTAGAAGAGCAACTCAAGAGGAATGTCTATATAGTAGCTTTCTGTCTCAAGAAGAGCCAAAGAAAGTTGAGGATGCACTTCTAGATCCAGATTGGGTTTTGGCTATGCAAGAGGAGCTAAACCAATTCGAGAGGAACAATGTTTGGAAGCTGGTGCCCAAGCCTAAAGACAGGAGTGTAATAGGCACAAAATGGGTGTTCAGAAACAAGATGGATGAAAATGGCATAGTCACAAGGAACAAAGCTAGATTGGTTGCAAAAGGCTACTCACAGGAAGAGGGAATTGATTTTGATGAAACCTTTGCTCCTGTTGCAAGACTAGAAGCAATAAGGATTTTCCTAGCCTATGCAGCCCATGCCAATTTCAAGGTCTTTCAAATGGATGTGAAGAGTGCTTTTCTGAATGGGGAACTGGAAGAGGAGGTGTATGTGAGTCAACCTCCTGGCTTTGAAGATGATGATTTTCCAGAGTATGTGTACTTTCTCCTCAAAGTACTCTATGGTTTGAAACAAGCACCTAGAGCCTGGTATGACACATTGTCGCAGTTCCTTCTTGAGAATCACTTCACTAGAGGTACTGTAGATAAAACTCTTTTTCATAGGATTGTGAATGGCTCTACAATACTTGTTCAAATTTATGTAGATGACATAATTTTTGGGTCTACAGATGAAAAACTTTGTCAAAAGTTTGCCAAGCTTATGCAAAGTAAGTATGAAATGAGCATGATGGGAGAATTAACTTATTTTCTTGGTCTTCAAGTAAAGCAAGTTAATGAAGGCATTTTCATTAGTCAAACCAAGTACATTAATGATTTGTTAAAGAGGTTTAACTTAATAGAATGCTCTCCTGCCAAAACACCCATGCCTACTGCCACCAAACTTGAATTGAATACTAATGAAAAATTTGTGGACATTTCAAGTTACAGAGGCATGGTTGGCTCACTTTTATATTTAACAGCTAGTAGACCTGATATTATGTTTGCTACATGTCTATGTGCTAGATTTCAGGCTGATCCTAGGGAATCCCATTTAGTTGCTATTAAAAGAATTTTCAGATATCTCAAAGGAACACCAAACCTTGGCATTTGGTATCCTAGAGAATCTGGTTTTGAACTAATTGGTTATTCAGATGCAGATTATGCAGGATGTAAAATTGACAGGAAAAGCACAACTGGAACCTGTCAATTTCTAGGAAACAAGCTTGTATCATGGTTCAGCAAGAAACAAAACTCAGTTTCCACCTCCACAGCTGAGGCTGAGTATATTGCAGCTGGAAGTTGTTGTGCACAGATTTTATGGATGAAAAACCAACTACTTGATTATGGATTAAGAGTTTAGAAAATTCCTATTTTCTGTGACAACACTAGTGCCATTGCCATTACTGAGAATCCAGTGCAGCATTCAAGGACCAAGCACATTGACATCAAGTACCACTTTATTAGAGAACATGTTATGAATGGTACTGTGGAGTTACATTTTGTTCCAAGTGAACAACAACTTGCAGACATCTTTACCAAGCCACTTGATGAATCCACATTCTCAAGATTAGTAAGTGAGCTAGGTATGCTAAATTTCTCTTAATTATTTTGAGATTTTTGCAAGTTAAAATGCAGCCAGGAATTTGCTATAATTTTTCTGTGAATTGATTTTCTCAGGAAAAGATGAAATTTTGTCTAAGTCAAAATTACTATGTCAACGAAACGCACCATTTCGTTGATAGTCTTAGCATTTTTCTGGGTGTTTCGTTGATAGCTCTTTTATATCAACGAAACGCAGCTTTATCAACGAAATAGAAGGGACCTAAAATTCCCAATTCTGATTCGTTGATGTAGCGCTTTTTAATCTGAACCGTTGAAATTGCACGTTCTTTATCACGATCTATACATACACCCCTGTAAGTATAAATCGTGGTAATATTTAATTCTAACGGTTACTTTTTTAAGCCAATCAGGTAATTTAGATTAATTATTGGACTTAATTTCTGAGAATTTTTGGGGAAGTATTTAAGAAATTTCAATTTCTTTATTTCATTTCTACCTGTTCTCAAAAATTCCAAAAGTTTTTCTATCTTCTTCTCTCTAACAAGCAATACAGCTCGAAGCTTTTCCTCACTCAACAATGGCACCCATAGTCAAGCTTATGTCTGCTGGTGGGTTCATCTATGAGAAGAATAATTCTATTCCATTTGTTGTTAAGGAGAGTCCGAACAGCATCTTTTTCAAGATGATGGACTTCATGAGGAACTGTAAGTTGAGCTATGCGATGTTTCACTCTACACCACTCTACAATGAAATAATCGAGGAGATTTGGACCTCATGTGAGTATAGTGGAACAAACTGCACACTGCAATTCACTCTTCAAGGTAATGAGTACATAGTTAATTCTGATGTTTTGCAAGCATGTTTACATATTCCTGATAATAACTGTGATGCTTTGCCTACTAACACTGAAATAACTACCGTGCTAAATTCTATAAACTACTCTTTGCTTACTGATAACTTGGGTAAGATAATTAGGAGAGGTTTGGTTAGGGAATACAGCTATTTAGCTGATGCATTCATTAAGGTCTTTTCTGGAAAGATTAGTAATTTTGATGCATTAACTAACTCTATGTTAATTCTCCTAACCATGCTTCTAAATGATAGATATTACAACTTTAGCACCCAACTTATGTATGAAATTGGTGCTAAGTTGGGTGATAAGGCAAATAGGAAGAAAAATATCTATTATGCAAGGTTTCTGATGATGCTGGCTAATCATGTTAGTCCAGCACCATTAGTTATCTCTAACCCTACTGCCAGGTTTGAGTGCTTTGTGCAAGAGAAGAGAGTATTGACAGACATACTGAGGCTGAACCACAATGGTGATGTTCCAGTGGTGTATCTGCCAATCATTGAGGTAACTACTGCTATCCCTGTTAGTATAGCTGTTACTTCCATTGTTTCATCCAACCCAATTGCTATGGAGTCTGTAGCTGTGACCCAACAGGCTCCTGCCCTAGCAACAAAACCAAAATCAAAGAAATCCTCCAAGCCAACCTCAGGTGCTTCTCAAAAGGCACCTGTTGTAAAAACTACCACACAACCTAAGGGGAGTGAGTCTGGAGTTGTGAGAGGTGAGGGAAGGGGTGAAAGTCAAAGAAACCCCAAGAATAAGGAAGGTGAGGTAAATGTTTCCCAGCCTAGCCCCATTGTGTCTTCCCAACAAGGCACAATGAGTAAAATGGATTTAAGCACAAGTCTAATTGCATCCTCCCAAAATGATGTAATTATTGAAACAAGCTCTCCACCCAGAGCACAGTCCAAGAGGGCAAGGGACACTGTAAGCCCACAGTCTACAATTTCCCAGTACCAAAGAAGAGTAAAGCAAAAATCCCAGGTTTCACAGGGTGCACACACACTGGAAGCAACACTTCCAGTTTCACAAATTCAATTTGATGTAACCCCTATCATAACTCTGGGGTTACAGTCCCATTCTCTTGATATCAATCTTGAACTATCTCCACCAAATTCACCAACTCAATCATTAGATGTGGATATGATCCATTCATCTATCCCTGATTCTCCAACTCTTTTCTTGGAGAAGCCCCACTCTGACATTGGTGACCATCACTTGTTAAGTGATTTGTTGGGCCACCAATCATCCTTTTCTGAAGTTATAAGAGGATCTGTGGAACAATCTCTTAAATCAATCACCACAGATTCTACTGTAATTTCACTTTCTCAAAGTGCTTTCTTGACCTCATCAACGAAACAGGCTCTTTCGTTGACAAGTGTTTCTCCATCAACGGTATCCATACCGTTGACAGTTCAAACTACCATACCGTTGATAGTTCACTCTGCACCTCTAATTGAAAATCAAGTTGTTTCCACAACTAGTGCAGATGATCTAGTGGTAGTTGAGACACTTCTAGGATTGAGAGGGAGTGAAACTGAGAGGCTGGCTTGCAGCCAGGCAAAAGGAGAGAATGAGAGTGAGAGGCTGGCTATTTCTTCCAGCCAGGCAAAAGGAGAGATTGAGAGTTCCACCTTAGTAGGTGAAGGTGAGGGTGTGAGAGGTGTGAGCCATGGGGAGCCCATGATGCAAGAAAATAGAGGAGAGAGAGAAGGGACTACATGAGTCATAAGGGAGGAAGCAGCCATTGCTAGTGAGTCAATGGAGGTCAATGAGGGAGAAAGGGAACTTACTTTCCAAGAGCTCTATCAACAAACTCTGGATAGTATTTCCCTGGATCCTGAGACCTTTACTCATCCTGTGTCAGCCTATCAAGTTTTGGCTCAACAGGGCAATGTGGAGGCAGAGAGGTCACTACAACTAATTCATACAACTGCATCAATACAAAGAGCAAAGGATGCCTTGACCAATATATCTCCAGGAGCTGCAGCAAGTGGTGAGTTTGATTTCTCTGATGATGAGGACAGCTTTGGTGACAATCAGGTGGCCACTACTTCACAGACTGGGACTTCTGTGGTGCCTCCTACACCAAACTGGCTTTCTCAAGATTTACAAGGAAGGATCTCCCTGGATGCTGCAATCACAAGGCAGTACAATGAGGCCTATCTGGCTCATGAGTCTGCAAATGCCAATGACAAGAAATTCTACAAGGCTATTATGGATTCACTGGAAATCCAAAGGCTACAGATGATGCAGACAAGGATTGAGGCTAGAGAAATCAAGGACTCAATTAGCAATCTCAAGGATGCTAATGAAAGGAGGCTAGATGAAAAGCTTCCTCTTCTTACTGTGTCCAAGATGAACAGGTTTTTCTCTAAGGAACCTGAGGTGGCTACCTCCTTGAAGACTCTCTCTTCTAGAGTGGACAAGGTGGAAGCTACTTTATCTCAGATGCAAAAGGAACATGAGAAGCAGACACTACTCTTGGCCCAGCTAGTGGCAGCTCAAGGACTCCCAGTCATCTCTCTTGATGATAATAAAAAGGGGGAGAAATCTAAGGAGCTAGACATTCAAATCTCAAAGGTTATGGTCCCAGCCATTTCCCTGCCAAAGGAGCCACTAGCTATGGGGGAGTCAGGAAAAGCTAAACTGGACAGCATTGACCTGATTCAGCAAGCATCTATGAAGCTACAGCTTGCTGAACAAATTAAAGACCACTGGTCCAGGATAGATGAAAGAATCAAGAAGTTAGTTGATTCTGCAAAGATTTCAGATCCATCAACGAATCAAGCTTCTTCTACAGAGCCATCAACGGATGCCATGGTTTTAGCATCAACGGAATGGGAGCCACAGACCAATTCTTTATATAAGATAGAGCCCCTTCTACATGGAGTCACTCAAGGTTCAAGGAAGGAGAAAGGACAAACTTCATGCATTAGGGATGTGGAACAAGCTACATTGCAAAGAAGCTTATCTCCCAAGTCCCCTGCTAAACCAAAGGGCAAAAATATAGCAAGGACTTTCTATCCTGCACCTTATCCAGATGAGCTCAAGCTTCTTGGATTACTTATCACTAAATGCAAGGAAAGCAATGATACTGAGGTAAGGAAGCAAAGGGCAATTGTCTACAGGAATGGACAAGAAATCTGTGTTTGGGCTGGTCACCCAAACTTTGCTGAAGCTAAGGCTGAAGAGTCAGAAAGAGCAGCAATGCAAGCACTTGTAGTTGCTCAATCTCTTGATGAAGAAGAAAGACATCAAGAAGAAAAAGCCAGAGAGGAAAGGAGTGCAAAGAAGAGCACAAGGCAACCAAAGGCAAGAGCTAGGAGAAATATAGCCTTTGAGAATGATGACTCTCAGAGTATTGCATCAGACTCTTCTGTACCAACTGCACCTCCAACAATTCCTGATCCAGCTCTAGGGGTAAAGTTAGCCTTTGATCCTAAACATCCTGTTAATTTCCATGATCAGCCAATTGAGCCAAAGGAAGAGCCAATTGAGTTTGATGAGGCCAACTTTCCAAAATTCCTCTTTGAGATGGATCCAAAGAAGAAATCTAAGCAAAGGGCTACCAAGGCTAAGCCAATTCTAGTAAGGAGACCACAAGCTGAAAAACCTCCTACCAACCCAGAAGACTTCATCTACATTGCTGATATCAGGGAGGAGTCTGACCTACAGATCAATCTTGATGACCTAGTAGAAGTGAGAGGAATAGCAGCTTCTTACAAACTACCAGAGAGATTGGTGTTTGTCTACAAGGGTGGGAGAGAACAGGTTTGGCCTCTACATAGAATTCTGGGAGAAGACTATCAGACACTGCTATCTGTGTTTAAATGCCTGAAGAAAGATTTTGGTTTTACCAAAACAGCTAAGTCTGAAGTTGTTTCCAAAATTTGCCAAATCAAAGCTAGCTGGAACAAGCCTGGCGCACTTCCCAGAGTATTGAAGGTCCCTCAAACAGGAAAGAAGATTCATCTCCAACCTTTTTGGATGATGGAATTCAGAGACAAGGACAACTGTAGAAGATTCTTCAGAATAGAAGACCAACTGGAGAAGGCATCCAATGAAACTCTAAGATTAATGCAATCCAAGTTGGGGAATCAAGATGAAGAAGAGAAGATTTTCTACAGAAGACTTCAAGCTCAGATTGAGGAGAACAATGCAAGAAAAGGGAAGAAAACAAGACCACAGAGGCAAAGATGAAAAATCTGCTCAGTCTAGAGGAGCAACTCTGTGCACTTGTTTTGTAAGATTTTCTACTTTGAAATTTAATTAAATTCAATGAAGCTCAATGCAAATTCTACTTTTATCATGTGTAATTTGACTGAGTGTTTTTGTTATCATCAAGGCTCTTGATTTATGGCTGTTATTCTATCAGTCATAAATTGGGGGAGATTGTTAGGAATATGTTGTTCTTGATGATAATTATAAAAACACTTAGTAGATTTTGTATTAAGTCATTTTGTAACTGTCAACGGAATGGCATGCTCTACAGTGTTTCGTTGACAGGAAGCTCATCAACGGAATGAGTGTTGTAGCAATTGCACTGTACAATACTTCACAGTTTGATATGCATTTGATGTATGTATTAGATAGGTTTCCTAAGTCATGTTGACTAAGTACTAGATAGGCAAAATAGGTTGGTTAATTGTAAGTATATCATGCCTTGTAATTTTGCCTAAGTGAAGACATGTCAACGGTATGAAGATTACTCTATCAACGAAACAAGGATACACCATCAACGGAATGAAGAATAAAGCTATCAACGAAATACATTCTCCTGCCATCAACGGATCATTATTGCTCTTCTGTATAGTTGACAAAGTGATAGTGACAGCTTTCTGACAGATCAAAAGGAGATGTAGAAGTGTGCATTTGCATTGGGAGCCATTAAAATGGTCACTGGAAATAAGGAAACATTCCAATTCCCAATTGGGTTCTTGAGTGGGATCAGAATAAGCATGAAGACAAAAGACAAGGATCTCCAAGGACCACTGGACAAAAGGAATGAAAAGCAAGCTACTGGCGGTTACCTTTAGTGTACTTAAGTGTAACCAAAAATAGTATTGTAAACTTGAGGAATATATAACCAAGTGTAGCAGTTAAAATAGAAAAAGGGAAGAAAAACAAATAGATAGTATTAGCTATTTTTGAGAGCATTTTCTTCTCTACAAATCTAGTAACTGAGCAGCTGTGTACATTTGTATCACAGATTATTTCCGAAATAAAAACACTTCAGTTGGATCATCAAACAATCCAACTGAATTATTTATATCTTGTGTTTTTACTTATTCAGTTCAGTTTTATTTATAAGTGTTTTAAGTTTAAGAAAATATCAAGAATTGTATTCAACCCCCCTTCTACAATTCTGTTAGGTCATTTGGGATTAACAGGAGTATGAGATTGTGTATAGATTATCGAGAACTCAACCAGTTGACTATAAAGAATAAGTACCCGTTGCCGCGAATCGATGATTTATTTGATCAACTCAAAGGAGCAGCCTATTTTTCAAAGATTGATTTAAGATCTGGATACCATCAACTGAAGATCAAACCTGAAGACATTTCAAAGACTGCTTTTCGCACGAGATATGGACATTACGAATTTTTAGTGATGCCATTTGGATTAACTAATGCCCCGGCTGTGTTTATGGATTTGATGAACCGAGTGCTCCGAACGTATTTGGATAAGTTTGTGATTGTATTTATTGATGACATCCTGATATATTCAAAGTCTTCGGAAGATCATGCGGAACATCTAAGGATCGCATTGGAAGTCTTGAGGAAGGAAAAGTTATATGCGAAGTTTTCAAAGTGTGAATTCTGGTTGGAGGAAGTACAATTTCTTGGTCACGTTATTAGTCGAGAAGGAGTGAGAGTAGACCCTGCCAAGATTGAAGCTGTGGTTAATTGGGAAAGACCGAAGACCCCTACTGAAGTGAGAAGTTTTCTCGGATTAGCTGGATACTATCGGAGATTTGTTTAAGATTTTTCAAAGATAGCTACACCGTTAACTGCACTAACACGGAAGAATGAGAAGTTTGTTTGGACTGAGAAATGTGAGGAAAGTTTCCAAGAGCTGAAAGGAAGATTAGTGACAGCACCAGTGTTAGTCTTACCAGATGATCAAGGAAATTTCGTTATCTACAGTGATGCTTCACACAAAGGATTGGGATGTGTTTTAATGCAACATGGAAAAGTGATCGCGTATGCTTCACGACAACTCAAACCGCACGAATAGAAGTACCCAACTCACGATTTGGAATTAGCAGCTATTGTGTTCGCACTGAAAATTTGGAGACATTATCTATACGGAGAGAAGTGTGAAATCTACACGGATCATAAAAGCTTTAAGTATATATTCACTCAGAAGGAATTGAACATGAGGCAACGGAGATGGTTGGAGCTAATTAAGGATTATGATTGTAGTATTAACTATCACCCAGGAAAAGCGAATGTTGTGGCGGATGCGTTAAGTCGAAAAGAGAGATTGAATTTGTTCACAATACCTAAGGAATTGCTTCAAGAATTTGAGAAGTTGAAACTAGAAGTTTATGATTCGGAAGTTACCAACGAAGTTCTCAACGCTATGACGTTTCAACCGGAATTGTTGGAAAAGATACGAAGATGTCAAGAGGAGGTTATGAACCAAGAGATGAACACATTGACTGGTGAAGAGATCTGCACCCAAAAGGATGACCAAGGAGTTTTGAGATTTTCTACAAGGATATGGATTCCAAATGTGACAGAATTGAAGAATGAAATCTTGCGGGAAGCCCATAGTTCACAGTACTCAATTCACCCTGGTAGCACGAAAATGTATCGAGATTTGAAGGAACATTTCTGGTGGCCGGATATGAAAAGAGAAATTGCCGAATGGATAAGTAAGTGTTATACTTGTCAACGAGTCAAAGCCGAACATCAAAAGCCGAGCGGACTATTGCAGCCATTGGATATTCCGGAATGGAAGTGGGAACATCTTGCCATGGATTTTATTGTTGGTCTACCAAGGACAAAAGCTAATCATGATGCCATATGGGTAATTATAGACCGTCTGACCAAGTCTGCACATTTTCTCCCAATCAATGAAAGATTCTCACTGGATAGGTTAGTACAGCTATATCTGAAGGAAGTTGTGACACGCCACGGAGTTCCAGTAACCATTGTGTCGGATCGTGATCCAAGGTTTAACTCCCGATTTTGGAGACAATTTCAAGAATGTCTGGGTACCAAGCTTAAGATGAGTACCGCTTATCATCCACAAACTGATGGCCAGAGTGAACGAACAATTCAAACCATTGAAGACATGCTTAAAGCTTGTGCACTGGATTTTAAAGGAAGTTGGGATGAGCATTTGTCGTTAGTAGAGTTTTCGTACAACAACGGCTATCACGCGAGTATTGGAATGCCACCGTATGAAGCTTTGTATGGAAGGAAATGTAGATCGCCTGTATATTGGGAAGAAGTTGGAGAACGAAAAGTTTTAGGACCCGAGCTAGTACAACAAACGAAGGAAAAGATTGAAATCATTCGAAAGAGACTAGTTACGGTACAAGATAGACAACGGAAGTACGCTGACCAAGACAGAAAGGATCTAAGCTTTGAAGAAGGAGATCAAGTGTTGCTAAAAGTGTCGCCATGGAAAGGAGTTACGAGATTTGGCAAGAAAGGGAAACTTAGCCCGAGATATGTAGGACCGTTTGAGATACTGAGACGTATTGGAAAAGTTGCATATGAGTTAGCGTTACCACCGCACATGGAGCACATTCATAACGTTTTTCATGTTTCGATGCTTAAGAGATTTAATCCTGATGCAAATCACGTAATCGAATATGAACCTTTTGAGATTCAACCTGATTTGTCTTATGTAGAACAACCTGTAGAGATTCAGGATCGTATGGATAGGAAATTAAGGAATAAGATTGTTAAGCTAGTTAAGGTTTTGTGGAGGAATCCTAAAGTTGAAGAATCAACTTGGGAACTTGAGAGCGAGATGCTTGAAAAGTATCCACATCTGTTTTCATAAGGTTAGATTCTGAGGACAGAATCTTTTTAAGGGGGGAAGGTTATAACGACTCAGAAAAACGCTTGTACAATATTAATATTTAATAAATATTTGAGTTCTATGATATGTGAATATTGTGTGAAAGGTGGATATTTGAAAATGTGATAAATAGATGTTTACTTGGTGAATGGTATGGATTAAAATACATGTGTATGCTTTTAATTGCATTTTATATGAATTTCTTATTGAAAATTAGTTCTTTTTGACCTTCCGGGAATTTTATAAAATCATCGGAGACTCTTTTTATTATGAAATCTTTTTCACAACCTTTATTTTATATTCTATTATTTTCTAAAATTAATGGAGGAATTTATTTTTGACTTTAAGGATTTAAAAACGATTTTATGAGTTAAATGTCCTTTATGTGATCAAAACTTTGAAAATTCATATTTAATTCAATTTTGATCATAAAAATATTTTAAAAATATGGGTGAGCTTGTAAATTCGTATTCTATGTTTTAAAAATAAAATTTTGATTTTTAGATATTACCTTTATTTTATTTCGAAATTTAGAAAGGCATTTATGTTGATTTTCGTTTATTAAAAATCAGATTTTAATTAGCTAATTACCATTTTACCCCTGGGCTTATAAAACCCCTGCATCCATTTTTCCCCTTTTCTTCATTCACCGCTCAACTCTCTCTTCTCTCTTTCTCTCGACTTTTCTCTCGGCAAAATCTCTCTCTCTCCCTTTGTAAAATCTCTCTCTCATTCTCTCTCATTCTCTCATGGATATTGATGATTATATGTATATATATAATCGTGTATGTGTGTGAGTGTATGGCCGTGTGTATCGGTTTTGCATGCAAAGGATTTTGGCGATTTTGATTTTGATTCAATCCCGAACCTTTGTTTTGTGATGATTCCGTGATAAGGAGATTGTTTGATTTGTATTGGTGAGGTTTGTTGAAGGAAACCCGATTTTCCGGGCACCTCCGAACCATGCCGCCGTCGGCAATGAGCTCCGGCGAGCCGACGGGGACGATGATGATGTTATTGAGTCCAAATAATGTATTAATAGCTATGTTTAGTTAAGATTTTGGTTGCATGTAAAGAAATCGAAATGCATGTATATATTTTCGATTTTTCCCCTTTTGTAAAATTAGTTTGAAATTGTTGGTGTTGAGGTTTGATTGTTAATCTCGATATTACGGTGATTGCATGTTAAATTAATTGTGCTAAGTTAGATAGTTCGGAAATTTTGATGCTAAAGGTTTTGATTTGGGGATTTTAGTAAAGTTCCAAGTATTTGAATTGTTAACTTGTTAATTTGGGTATTTGATAAATGCATGTATAAGTTTAGTAATTTCTTGAGAACATGAGTATTAGTTTTGATATTGGATGGTTGGTTGTAGTAGAGATTATGTTTGGGTTGGTTTTGTATAGAAAAACATCATGCTGAATTTTCCAGAAAAACTGCCTGTTCTGTTTTGATTGTTTTCGAATTGATGCTGCCTGTTTTAGACAGAGAGCCTAGGATGTCAATGTTCTGAATTGAATCTAGTTTGTGCACGCGCTAACCTTGTGTCAATAGAGTTAACGAATAAAAAGTTGTGCTTGTTTTACTAAAAGTTGCGCAGCAGGGATTTTTCTGTGTTTCAGTACCTAGTTTATACAGTTCGTTTTTAATCTAAATAAAGTGTTCTGAAGTTGAAACTTTTATACTAAGTTGATTTAGTAATCAGGAAGTAGCCTGTCAAATTTGGTAATTGTTTGATTATATTTGGATTTATGAAAAATGTTTTAGTATAGTATGCACAGCAGATTTTTCTGTTTTTGTTGAGATGAAAACATTGTTGCAATAGTGTTAAGGATATGGTTGGCATGATCAAATTGATTTAAGGAATACCAAGTGTGGTATGATTTGAAAGATATATTATCATATATATATATATGTATAAGGAGCATGTTATGTGTATTTAAATGACGATGTGAGTTTATATGATTGATTGCCTATTACATGGTTATAATTGTTTTATGGTATAACTATTATGTGTTTACGCGCTTAGGATGCGTTGGGTAGTTTAGAGTAAAGGATTGGCATTTGAGAAGGGGCGTTCTAAGATAGAATATATTCTTTTGTAGAATCCAAGGAAGTGGAACTTAGAGAGTTCAAGGAAGTGGGACTTAGAGATAAAGGAAAGACTAAGGTGGAGAACCAGTGATTGCTCATTACCCCTTTTTAGCTACTTAAGGCAAGTAATACAAACTTGCTTTCGT
This sequence comes from Heracleum sosnowskyi, assembly GCA_030848705.1. Taxonomy (NCBI): domain Eukaryota; kingdom Viridiplantae; phylum Streptophyta; class Magnoliopsida; order Apiales; family Apiaceae; genus Heracleum; species Heracleum sosnowskyi. Next base: position 72,322,919 of record CM061242.1, read on the forward strand.
ATTTCGATTCCATTGTTTCATTTTGACATATATGAATTGTTATCTTGCCTTGACATACTTTTAATTCTGAAAACCCCTATTGTTCATTGATAACCCTTATCTTTGTTCATATATACCATGTTGAACTATATACCATGCTTTGTTTAGTTCTTTATCCTTGAACCTTTATACCCTGTTCATATCCATGAATTGAAACCTGATTGACCTATGATTATATAACCTGAATTTGATCATATACTTATGCATTCCCTTTTTATACCTGAAAGTGAATACACCTAACTCTCATTCTAGTACATTTCCAGAACAGACCCGATGATAAATATTTCTTATATTCCACTAATAGAAATCCAGATTGTTTTGATTGAACTTATCTGATTTCCAAAAGACTTCTTTATATCTGAACATGTTTTAAAAAGGAATAAAGTTTTGACTCATTTAAATTCTGATTTATGGTTTCCACGGATTCCTAAGATTGGAGGCGTAAGAGGCCGAGTAACGCCGGTCCAGCGCTTTTTAATTATAATAAATGGACTAGGGATGGACTAGTCTAAAGGCCAATGTGTTGCCTAATGGGACCCAATACAAGGACCAGAGGGACTGTGTGTCCGGTATGGGGACTTTACGTGGCTGATCACCCGTATTGTCCGGTGCGTTGTGAAAAATCTCCAAAAATTACTTATTGTTTTCTTGAAACGGATATCTTGAAAATGAAATTGGTTACCCTTTGAAATTGCATATTTATGCCATTGTTCCGATAATTCCTTAATATGGATTCTGCTAAAACCATGCTATATATATTGATGTTGGAAACTGTTTTGAAGCTATATATTCAATTCATTGTTTTGATAATCCCATTGATACGGATTTTGCTATACCCATGTCATACATATTGATATTGGAACTGTTTCCCAGTGGATAACTGTATGGTCATATTATTATTACTTGCTGGGCATTTGGCTCATTCTTTTTCCCTATTCTAACCCACAGTTAAGCGAGAAGATGGTACGCACTTTTCAGACAGCTAGGAAGTCTTCCTATAGGGTTGTTTTTGGGATGCCAACTCAGGTAGGTGATGACCACTGGTAGAAGGTGTTTTGTAAGGAGAGGATGTAGAACTTTTAAGTCTTGGTTGTAATAACTTTTGAGACTTATGTTTATGTATTAATGAATTAGATAGTGGATGCTTGTTTCACACCATCAACTGTTGAGATCCATTGGTAGAGTTGGGGTCTAGTCTGCATGTTTATATTATTGTTTATGGGTTTAATTATGTATAGAGTTTGTAGTGACTCCCCGATCATGACCCCAGATTGGGAGGGTGTCACAATCAACGAATGCCATGGTTCTAGTGTCAACGGAATGGGAGCCACAGACCAATTCTTTCTATCAGGTAGAGCCCCTTCTACATGGAGTCACTCAAGGTCCAAGGAAGGAAAAAGGACAAACTTCATGCATTAGGGATGTGGAACAAGCTACACTCCAAAGAAGCTTATCTCCCAAGTCCCCTGCTAAACCAAAGGGCAAAAATATAGCAAGGACTTTCTATCCTGCACCTTATCCAGATGAGCTCAAGCTTCTTGGTCTACTTATCACAAAAAGCAAGGAAAGCAATGATTATGAGATAAGGAAGCAAAGGGCAATTGTCTACATGAATGGACAAGAAATCTGTGTTTGGGCTGGTCACCCAAACTTTGCTGAAGCTAAAGCTGAAGAGTCAGAAAGAGCAGCAATGCAAGCCCTTGCTGTTGCTCAGTCTCTTGATGAAGAAGAAATAAAGCTAGAAGAAAAAGCAAGAGAGGAAAGGAGTGCAAAGAAGAGCACAAGGCAACCAAAGGCAAGAGCTAGGAGAAACATAGCCTTTGAGAATGATGACTCTCAGAGCATTGCATCAGACTCTTCTGTACCAATTGCACCTCCAACAATTCCTTATCCAGTTTCAGAGGTAAAGTTAGCCTGTGATCCTAATCATCCTGTAAATTTCCATGATCAGCCAATTGAGCCAAAGGGAGAGCCAATTGAGTTTGATGAGGCCAACTTTCCAAAATTCCTCTTTGAAATGGATCCAAAGAAGAAATCTAAGCAAAGGGCTACCAAGGCTAAGCCAATTCTGGTAAGGAGACCACAAGCTGAGAAACCCCCTACCAACCCAGAAGACTTCATCTACATTGCTGATATCAGGGAGGAGTCTGACATTCATATCAATCTTGATGACCTGGTTGAAGTGAGGGGAATAGCAGCTTCTTACAAACTACCAGAGAGATTGGTATTTGTCTACAAGGGTGGGAGAGAACAGGTTTGGCCTCTACACAGAATTCTGGGAGAAGACTATCAGACACTGCTATCTGTGTTTAAATGTTTGAAGAAAGATTTTGGTTTTACCAAAACAGCCAAGTCTGAGGTTGTCTCCAAGATTTGCAAAATCAAAGCTAGCTGGAACAAGCCTGGTGCACTTCCCAGAGTATTGAAGGTCCCTCAAACAGGAAAGATAATTCATCTCCAACCTTTTTGGATGATGGAATTCAGAGATAAGGACAACTATAGAAGATTCTTCAGAATAGAAGACCAACTGGAGAAGGCATCCAATGAAACTCTAAGGTTAATGCAATCCAAGTTGGGGAATCAAGATGAAGAAGAGAAGATTTTCTACAGAAGACTTCAAGCTCAAATTGAGGAGAACAATGCAAGAAAAGGGAAGAAAACAAGACCATAGAGGCAAAGATGAAAAATCTGCTCAGTCTAGAGGAGCAACTCTGTGCACTTGTTTTGTAAGATTTTCTACTTTGCATTTCAATTAAATTCAATGAAGCTCAATGCAATTTCTACTTTTATCATGTGTAATATGTCTGAGTGTTTTTGTTATCATCAAGGCTCTTGATTTATGGCTGTTATTCTATCAGTCATAAATTGGGGGAGATTGTTAGGAATATGTTGTTCTTGATGATAATTATAAAAACACTTAGTAGATTTTGTATTAAGTCATTTTGTAACTATCAACGAAATGGCATGCTTTGCAGTGTTTCGTTGACAGGAAGCTCATCAACGAAATGAGTGATGTAGCAATTGTACTGTACAATACTTCACAGTTTGATCTGCAATTTGTTGTATGTATTAGATAGGTTTTTCTAAGTCATGTTGACTAAGTACTAGATAGGCAAAATAGGTTGGTGAATTGTAAATATATTATGCCATGTAATTCTGCCTCAATGAAGACCTGTCAACGGAATGAAGATTATCCTATCAACGGTATAGAGTTTACTCATCAACGGAATGAAGATTATCCTATCAACGAAATGAAGTTTACTCATCAACGAAATGAATGAAGCTATCAACGAAACATATCTGCCTGCTATCAATGAATCACTATTACTTTTTGAATAGTTGACAAAGTGATAGTGACAGTTTACTGAACAGATCTAAAGGAGATATGGAAGTGTACTGTGCATTGGAAGCCATCAAAATGGTCACTGGAAATAAGGAAACATTCCAATTTCCAAGAAGGCTCTTGGGAGTGATCATAATAAGCGTGAAGACAAAAGTAAAGATCTCCAAGGACCACTGGACAAAAGGAATGAAAAACAAGCTACTGATGGTTATTACTAGTGTACATTAGTGTAGCCAGAAATAGTATTGTAAACTTGGGTTATGTATATAACCAAGTGTAGCAGTTAAAATAAGAGTGAGAGAAGACAAACAAATAGATTGTATTAGCTATATTTGAGAGCATACTTCTCTACATTCTTGTAACTGAGAAGCTGTGTACATTTTGTATCACAGATTATTTCCGCAATAAAAATCACTTCAGTTGGATCATCAAACAATCCAACTGAAATTATTTATGTTCTTGTGATTTTTACTTTAAGTTCAGTTTTATTTGTAAGTTGTTTTTTTTTAAGTTTAAGAAATATCAAGAATTTTATTCAACCCCCCCTTCTACAATTCTGTTAGGTCATTTGGGATTAACAAGTTTATACACAAATCATCCATCAAACATGCTTAAAATCATGCATACATGCTTCATTACTACATAGTTCTTATACAACCACTTATAACTATTAGATCAAGCATAACCTCAAAAGGGAAAGAAGTTTTATACCTTCCTTGGAGCTTAACAAAGACTATATATGGATGATATATCCTTCCTTGCTCCTTAACTATGCTAATCAAACCTAAAAACATCAAAACAAAACAAGATCTTATGAGTTTACTATTCACATCACTATTCATCATCAACTTTGAATCCATTTTTGACCAAGCTATGATCCATGGATGAGGCTAAGATTAGAGATCTACCTTGGATATAGGATGAGGGTGATTTGGAGCCCAAGATCAAGATTTATGGTTCAGTGGAAGTTGGAGAATTTTTTTTAAGGAATGGAGATGAAGAAATAGCCGAAAGTTTGATGTTCAAGGATGCATCTCTTTTGCTTTTGTTTTTCTTTGATTTTCTTTTCCTTTTGCTTTGTCTAATTAAACTTAACACTTTGTAATTGATTTTTGTGGCTAATAACTTGTTTTGTCATCAATGACAAGGCCCTTTTTGAACTTGTGGTGGTGGTGAAAGTGGTGACAAGATGGTGATTCATCACCTTGTCATCACTTTGTCATGCTTATGTCATTCCCTTGCATCATGCCTATGTCATCATTTGTATCCTCATTCCTCTTATATATTGCACTTGATGATCTCATATAATACTCCTCCTTTGGTTAGGGTTTAATCCACAATTTGTTACGCTTTTGTTTCGCGATAGTTTCAAGGGGTTTTAAAAACGTTTCTCTGTACCAAAGCTAGGGTACTTCCTTTATCTTTCCATTTCCCTTGTCTAATATATGATCCTAGGTTTCTCACCTTGGTTTAAGATATGATCATGGATTTCACATTCCACATACTTTCTTAAAACGATCAAATCAATACATCTGTGATTGTCTAGTGAATAGTGATTTAAAACTCGGATGGGAATCTTCTGATTCTGAGTACGTTTACATTCTTTTATTCTTCCCTTACATCAATAATATAACTTCGAAACATTCATTCCAGGTCATCCACATAGGGTGGTCTGAAAAACTTTTCCTCAGAAATTTTAATATTCATCAGTGGAATTTACTATTCATCAAGGTTTTAAATATTACAAAATTTTGGGATATTACAGATATGATGTCGGAGACCTTGGCATTCTCATCCTCCTTTCTCCTTAAATCTGCATGTTGCTTCTTCAACTCCTTTTGAAACAAAGGGTCAGGTGTGTATAAATCAGCTTCAGCTTCCCAATCATCAAAGTTGGCTGCCTCTTCAACCTCCTCCTCACCAAAAGCTTCTTCAGGTATGGTCTTCTCCAGATCACCAGATGTGTCAAATTGGAAGTCATCATGTTCACCGTGGTAGAAGTAGGCATCATCAAAGACAATATCCTCTAGTGATTGTTTACCTTTCCCTTTATCTTTTCCAACTCCAGAAGCTCCTCCAGCTTCTCTTTCTCCGTTCTTCTCCTTCTCCCCCTTAGTTGAGGAATCCTCTACAGATTGAGATTTGGAAGCCCTAGGATTCACCTCAGAAGTTCTCCTTATCTCTCCTTCTTCTCCTCCTTCATTAGCATCATCATCCTCATCTTCATCATCTCCCTCAAAGAATGTTCTTTGTTGTGCTGTAGGTTGATGTGAGTTCTTTATCATATTGTACAAGTGCTTCATTCCTTCATTCAGATGCTCCATTCCTCCTTCTATCCTTGACATCCTTTCTTCATTAAACGTTTGATTTTCATCAGCTGTTTGCAGAATAAAGTCCACCTTGGTAGAAATGGCAGCAATCTCCGTGACACTTTCTGAAATCTGAGCATTTAACGTTGTTAAATCAGAAATGTCTGAAGCCACTAGTGGTTGAGATTGTTGGATGGCATTCAGCTTCGGGAGCAGAGTACTCTTCAGTCCTTCCAGATCATCCTTGACAGTACCCAGCTGATTAGATACAGAGGTAGAAGATTGTTCAACCACTTGTGCTTTGAGAAGATTGTTTTCAGCTTGGGTTTCTTGTAACTTTTTCTGTAGATCAGCTAGCTGGTTCAACAACAAAGCAGTGTTTGTGTCAGTGTGTGCACTTACTTCAATTTCTCTCAGTGGTGTTTAACTCAACTCACGTGCTTGTGTATCACTATGTGTTTGACTCTCATCTCTCACAACTAACTGCCTGTCCATGTTTTCAGAGGATGTACCAGCATAATAAATCACCCTAGCCCCTTCAAGAGAGGTCAGTGGTGGTGCAATGGGAGTTCGCAAATCCCAATCCCTGGTTGAGTCTGTCAAAATATTTGACATTGTAAACTGAATTGCTTCAGTGACAGACACACCTGGTTGCCTTTCACTTTCTCCAGTATAAACTGCGAGTGAAAAATCCCTTAGGGGAGCCAGAGATGTTCCCTCTGGGAGGGGATAAAATGATTCTATTATTGGTGGCGAAGAATCAGATTTTCCCTCTGATGCCTGTGAAGGCACTTCTACTGTAACTATGGTAGGCACTCTTTCAAAGTCAAAAGTAAAGTGCTCTCCTTGCATAGTGTCCTGAGAATCATCTATTTGGATATCTTCTCCCATTGTGAGTAATGGGAGAGTGCTTGACTCAGTACAGGATGCCATGGCCCGATGGCGAATTTCAATAGATTCATCCTGTTGAGAGGATGTCTCCAGAGACTATTCAGTGGCCATTTCAATGTCCATATCCTTTTGAGAGGATACAGATGGGCTTACAGATGCCTCCCTATAGGTTCTTCTTTTCTTTAAAGGTGGAGACAGAGCTGTGGGAACACTCATTACAGCTAGTTCACTAACTCTTCTTGAACTGGATTGTACATTTGGCTCAGGTTCTTTATCAGAAGTGTTTGACTCTCTGTTTGGCTCTATGACCTGGGTCAGAAATTATGGTTCTACAATCTTTGAGTCAGCCCTAACAACCACTTGGGTTTCAATTATTGTACCAGAAGAAGATCCAGGGTTAGGAATAACTACCTGTAGTGGAACTGGATGTGGCTCAAGAACTTGTTCACCAAAGATAGGAAGATTAATGAATTGACTCATCAATGGTGAAACAAGAACATGTGTGTTGAGGAATTTGGATGAAACCTCAAGCCTGGTGTAGAATTTAGTATCTGTGGTTGGAGAGGTTTCAAATCTGGTTTCCCTAAACAGTTCTACCTGCTTAGCAGTGAGAAGATGATTAATGATAAGAGTGAGAAAGCGAGGGTACCAACACTTCACTTTCACATGATTATCAGAATCTCTCCTAGAGTGAGCAAGCCTATTAAGCATTAAGTTCCACAGAATTTCAGCAAAATTTAATCTACGACCAAATACAATAGCATAAGCAATATATTGATTAAGACTGGTAATGCCATGAAAATTTGTTTTTGTGCAATTACCAAATAATCTTGCTATTGTATCAAAGAACAGATCCCATTCCCTTACAAGAAAACTCTTGGACAATTTAACCATTTGTAAGGGACCCTGATAATGAATATTCACAAAGAACTGTGATAACTCATCATCAGTGGGTAAGGGATCAAAATTGTCCTTTGGAAACTATAACACATCACAAAATAACTCAAAAGTGACTGTATATTGCTGGTTTAAAATATTGAACATAAATGATTTTGAATACTCAGCAATAACAACACTTGAACATAAAAACCTTAAAGGATCAATTTTCAGAAGTGCAGAGGCACAAATAGCATGACTGACACAAGTCTCACTATTTAAAAATTGAATCCAAGGTTTAAAACGTTCCACTTTACATTTAGACGGATCAAAATAACCAACATAATTATTTAAAACAAGTTCAAAATTAGGATCCATTTTTATAAAACAAGAAATTTTAATCAATTTAAAATAAAATAAAAATTTTAGGGATTTTTAAAATTAATTAAAATTAATTAAAATCCACAAAATCAAAATTTTACCAAAATTAACCAATTTTAAATTTTAATCCTAAAATTCGAACTAAAAACTTTGAAATTCAAAAAATGAAAGGGCAATTGATTTTCAAGAACACACACAGTTAAACACTTACAGAATTCACTATGATCACATAAAACACAAGAAATCACTTAGCAAATCAGGAACACTCAAGTCGAATGGTTTTCAAGAAAAATGACAAAATGGACAGCAATTCGACTCAAAAAGGTTTGATTTGAAAGAACAATGAGTTTTTCTAAGTAAAAACTTGAGCAAGATTGAATCAAAGATCACAGTTTTCTGCAGAAAATGATTGAATTCGAAGGGGTAATGATAAAAACTGATAAACTACAAAGAAAACTGATAAGGAAAAGTGTGTGCAGTGTATGTACATATATATATGTACATATATATATATATATATATATATATATATATATATATATATATATATATATATTAGAATAAACTGTTAAAATTCAAAAGAAAGACAATCGGGAAGACTTAGGATAGTCTTCCCGTTAGTCTTCCTAGTACAAACTAGAAAGTCTTCAGAATTAAATTAAAACAGAAAAATAAATAAAATACTTAAACTGGTAAGTCTTCCCGGTAGTCTTCCTAGTATAAACCTAGGAAGACTTAGGAAAAACTTAGAATTTAATTAAAATATTTACAGAAAAATGCAGAAAAGTAATAAAAATGCATGAAAAATATATAAAAGTCTAGAAAAATTCAAAGAAAATTCCATAAATCCTAGAAAAATATGGAAGTGCATAAAATTAATATAAATTTGCAGAATAATTTAAACAACAATATTTACAATCTGAAAAACACCTAAATAATTCTAAATAAATATATTTTCAATAAAAATACATTTCTCCACTTAAAAAATATGAGAACAATATTTTAAAAAAAATAAAATATTCAGAAATATTTAAATTTACAAGCATGTAATATTAAATGAGAATTGGCAATAAATATCATTTAAATGACAATAGAAAATGAATTTTTGAAAGAATAAACATGACAGAGATATTGTTAATCACTAAGACTGTTTAACATACCCAATTTACCAACTAACTTGATAAATGTGGATTCGTCAATCGATTTAGTGAATATACCTGCAGTCTGTTCGTCTGTGGGTACAAAGTGTAACTCCACAGTTCCATTCATGACATGCTCTCTGATAAAATGATACCTGATATCAATGTGCTTCGTTCTCGAGTGCTGAACAGGGTTGTTGGAGATTGCTATGCCACTTGTATTATCACACAAAATGGGAATTTTGTCTAATGCAAAGCCATAGTCCTTCAATTGATTCTTTATCCATAAGATCTGAGCACAGCAGCTTCCAGCAGCAATATATTCAGCTTCTGCTGTTGAATTGGAAATTGTTTGCTGTTTCTTGCTATACCAGGAAATCAATCTACCTCCTAGGAATTGACAACTCCCAGAGGTACTCTTTCTATCCACAACACTACCTGCATAATCAGAATCTGTATATCCTACAAGATTAAAACCAGAATCTTTAGGGTACCAGATACCTAAATTAGGTGTACCCTTACGCTATCTCAAGATTCTTTTAACAACAACGAGATGTAAATCTCTAGGGTCCTCTTGGAACCTTGCACACAAGCATGTAGCATACATAATATCTGGTCTACTAGCAGTAAGATAGAGTAAGGAGCCAATCATACCTCTATAGCTTGTAACATCTACCTTGATAGAGTTATCACAAGCTCCAAGTTTGACTGCTGTTGAGGATGGAGTCATTGCTGATGCTGAATCCTCCATGTGATACTTCTTGAGGAGTTCTTTGAAATACTTGTATTGACAAATAAATATACCATTTGACCTTTGACTTACTTGTAATCCAAGAAAGAACTTCAGCTCATCCATCATACTCATTTCAAACTTACTCTGCATTAGCTTAGCAAATCTCTTACATAGATCATCATTAGTAGACCCAAATATGATGTCATCCACATAGACTTGGACTAATATCATATCACTTTTGTGTTTCTTTGAAAAAAGAGTTTTGTCTATGATACCTGTAACAAAACCATTTTCTAAAAGAAAACCAGAGAGAGTGTCATACCATTTTCTTGGGGCTTGTTTGAGACCATAGATAGCCTTGAAGAGAAAGTACACAAAGTCCAGCAGCTCCTGATTTTCAAAGCCAGGGGGCTGTTCCACATACACTTCTTCATCTAGCTCACCATTCAGGAATGCACTCTTAACATCCATTTGATAGACTTTAAAATTGGAGTAAGCTGCAAATGCTAAGAACATCCTGATGGCCTCAAGTCTAGCCACTAGTGCATAGGTTTCATCATAATCAATGCCTTCTGCTTGTGAATACCCTTGAGCAACCAGTCTTGCCTTGTTCCTTGTAACAATGCCATCCTCATCCAGCTTGTTTTTGTATACCCATCTAGTACCAACTACTTTCTTGTTCTTTGGTCTGGGTACCAGCTTCCAGACTTGTTGTTGTTCAAATTGATTGAGTTCATCTTGCATAGCAATCACCCAATCTGGATCAGTCAATGCTTCCTTAGTCTTCTTTGGCTCCATTTCAGATAGAAACCCTGAATAATGACATTCATTCTGAGTAGCACTTATAGTTCTAACTCCAACACCTGGATCACCAATGATCAGCTCAAAAGGATGAGCTCTATTCCATACAATCTGTCTTGGAAGATTTGATCTTGATGATTCGCCTTGAAATTCATTGTGGTATTGTGACTGACTAGTAGATCCTTCATTTCCTCCCCCTGAGTTGTTGCTTGATTGCCTTGATGATTCTTCTCCAGTGTTGGTGGTATCTCCATTGTTACCAATGTTTCCACCACCACCACCAGGATTATCATCATCATTGTTATTGTCATTACCAGCAACATTCTCAGGTGGGGCTTCATCATCTAAATCTGAGTCTGGCAAGTTATCAAACTTCAGTTTCTCAGATGAGTCTTCTGTTTGGATACTAGGGAGCTTAGTGTCATCAAATGTTACATTGACACTTTCTTTCACATGGTGACCATCAATCAAGTACACCCTGTAAGATCTTCTGGAATAACCAATAAAAATAGCTTCTTGTGCCTTAGCCTCAAACTTGCCAAGTTTCACATTGTCATCTTTAAGCACAAAGCATTTTGCTCCAAATACATGAAAGTATTTGAGAGTTGGTTTCTTGTTGTTCATGATCTCATAAGGAGTCTTCATTAAATCGTTGTTGATTAAAGTTCGATTCTGAGTATAACAAGCAGTGTTCACAGCTTCAGCCCAAAAGTACATTGGAAGTCTTGATTCACTTAACATAGTCCTAGCAGCTTCAATCAATGTACGATTCTTCCTTTCCACCACTCCATTCTGTTGAGGAGTTCTAGGAGCAGAATACTATCTTGTTATTCCTTTATCTGCACAAAAGTCATTTAGGACTGCATTCTTGAATTCAGTTCCATTTTCTGACCTTATAGCTCTAACAGGGAATCTCGAATCCAGCTCAATCCACTTTATATGATCAATCACCATCTGTGGGGTCTCATCCTTGGAATGTAGGAATAAAACCCAAGTATATTTGGAATAGTCATCAACAATCACAAGTGCATACTATTTCTTTGACATGGACATCACACTAACTGGACCAAACAAATCCATGTGCAGTAGCTGAAGTGGTTCAGTTATTGATGATGTGTCAGTGCCCTTGTGAGAAGCTTTCTTTGACTTTCCTTTCTGACAAGCCTCACACAGTCCTTCCTGTGTAAATTCTATCTGAGGCAAACCTCTAACCAATTCCCTCTTGACTAAAGAGTTCATGGTTTTGAAGTTAAGGTGAGACATCTTCTTATGCCATAGCCAACTTTCATCTGATGAAGCTTTAGCATAAAAACAAGTTACTTCATCTTTGGATCCAGAGTGCAGATCAGCTATGAACAAGTCACCTTTCCTTACTCCTTGAAGAGCAGGCTTTCCATTCTTCTTGTGAAGGATCTGACATCTATCTTTCTCAAAGGAAACAACATATCCTCTGTCACAGAAATGACTGATGCTGAGAAGATTGAACTTCAGACCTTCCACAATAGATACATCTTGAATGATAACATTTCCAAACTTCAAACAGCCATATCCTCTGGTAATACCCTTGCTGTTATCTCCAAAGGTAACTCCTGGGCTAGCTTTCTCAACCACATTTGATAGCAGGGCTCTATCTCCGGTCATATGCCTTGAACAGCCACTGTCAAGAACCCACATAACACAGTTTACCTATTCCACACCCTGCAGTATCAAATTGATTAGACCTTCTTCGGAACCCAAACTTGATTGGGTCCGGCATACTTAATGAACTGGCCTTTGTCAGGCAAAACAACATCTTTAACCTTAACTACATAAACCTCTTTCACAAAAGAGCGTTTCCATTTATAGCCAGCCTTAACACATTTCTGAGTAGGCTTAGGGATAAATAGATCCACTCTAGTCTTTGGAGGACTAGTAGTATTAGATCTAACATGCTTCTTATTATTAACATGTTGACGTCGAGCAGTCTTATTATCAGATACATGCTTACTATTAAAATAAGCATACATAACATTGAAAGCACAAGACATGCAATTAACCACACCACATGCTTTATGAGAAAGATTAATAGCAGGCATGTCAGTTTTACAGTTGTTTTGATTCACTTTATGAATGTCTGACTTAGTCTTCGTTGCAGAAACAACTTTGACTGGTTTGTCAGACTTACACTTTTTGGACTGAGCAAGTTCAAAAGCAAGATCCTCCATACGTATCTCCTCTTCAATGATGATAGAGTATTCATTCAGAGGTCCTACTTGGGACTCTCTAAAGAAAGGCTTATCAATACCCTTAAGCACATCTGGTATACCCCTTTCTTCAGCACTGACTCTATTAGGGGTATTTATGCTTAATTCACCAATAGACTCATTATAGTCATACCCTATTCCTACAGTATGACCAATACTTTGTTTATTGATGATTTCTTTAGCAGTCTTACAAGAGTTATAGTAAGAATTAGCCTTGACCTTAAGTTCACTAATATGATCCTTAAGAATGGTTTCCAGTTGAATATAACATTTAACCCTATTCTCAAGAAATGCTATTTTCTTAGTTAGTTCATCCTGATTAACATGCACAAGTTTTAATTCTTTTATCTCCTTTTCAAGGGTTGTGTTCAAAAGAATTATTCTATCATTTTCTCTACGTGCACAAGAAACAGTAGTACTAAGATGATAGATCATTTCAGTATCAGTAAACTTTACCTCTGACATGTATGTTGATGAAGTGCTTGCCTCATTAGCCATTAAAAGCAAGGTTTCCAATTTCACATGGTTCTTCATCACTATCAGTATCATCCCAACTCTTTCCTTCAGCAACATAAGCTTTCCCAATCTTATTCTTCTTGCTAGAATCAAATGAGTTCCTTTTCACTTGCTTTGGCTTTTTACATTCAGTAGCAAAGTGACCCAACTCATTACAATTGTAGCACCTGATTGTGCTTCTTTCCACAGTTCCAGTTTTATAGCCACCCCTTGTGCTATTTGTAGATGAGGAACCACCTCTTTGAAACCTGGGCTTGAACTTAAGATTGGGATTCCTTCTGAATCTGAACTTGCCAAACTTCCTCACTATCATTGCCAAATCACCATCCTCGAGCTGATCAAGTTCTTCAAAGAATAAAAGTCACCACCAGATTGATCAATGGATTTTAAACCAAATTCAGCATTAATAACATCCACTTTAGCACTGGAAGGTTGAACAACCTTTACTTCCAGTTTCTGTGGGACTTCTGTTGTCAATGCAGTAGAAGTACCAACTATCTTTCCAGTTCCATATATCTCCTTTTGTTGAATCTGTTCCAGCTCATAGGTTTTCAGAACACCATAGAGTCTTTCTAGAGAAATCTCTCCAAGATCTCTTGCTTCTCTGATTGCAGATATTTTGTGCTCCAGATGAATTGGAAGTGTTAGGAGGAACTTCTTGTTAATCTCCTTGATAGTGTAGTTCTTCCCATTGAGGTTCAGATCATTGATTAATTTGTTGTATCTTTCGAAAACCTCAGAGATACCTTCACCAGGGTTTGTCTGAAATGCTCATATGAAGAGGTGAGAATTTCCAGCTTATTCTCTCTTACTTCCTCTGTCCCCTCATTGATTATCTCTATTGTGTCCCAAATGTGTTTAGCAGTAGCACAATTTAGGACATGATTATGCATGATAGGATCAAGACAATCAACCAGTATCAACTGTAGACAGGCATCCATTGTAGCATCCTCTTTCTCATCAGGAGTGAAGTCCTTGGGATCCTTAGGAAACATCCTAGCAGCTCTAGTGACAACATCATTCTCTATTTGATCTTCCTCCACTATCATAGGAACTTTAGGACCATTCTTCAGCACTCCTAGATATTTAACATTAGCAACTTGAAGAAACAGGATCATTTTCTTCTTCCACATAGGATAATGATCCTTGTTGAACATGGGGATTTTGACAGTACCAACTTTCTGAGTTGTAGACATTTTTGAAGAATTAAAAATTTCAGAGTTTAAGAAAAAATCTCAAAACAATTGGATCTTTGATTAGTATATCAATCAAAAGGCTCTGGTGCCAATTGTTAGGTCCTGATAAGTTTGTAGAAGGGGGGTTGAATACAAACTATACCATTTAATCGAATTTGTCCTTTAAAAGATTTAACAATTTAGAACAAATTAATGCGGAATGAAACTGAAACAATATTCAAGTTTAATATAACTTATATTAAACTTGACGAGTGTTACAATTTGATCACTGATTACAAGGGTTCTTAATAAATAAAACCTAAAATAAATTCGACATGAATTTATCTATTTTTGTAATAAAAAGGATCGAATACTAAAAACACTACGTCAAATTTGGGCTTTCGTCACTCTTTTGTACAGTAAGGGCTGTGACACTTTGGAAAAAACGAGTGGCTAAAGGTCATCGTCCCAAGTTTTAGCCACACAATTATTTTTTGAGTGACCGAAAACACATTTTTTGGCAGATTTAGTCACAATTTATAAAAGTGTGACAATTGAGAGATGAAACAACATGTTTTTTTTGTTGACTTTGACCAAATCCAACATTTATAGTCATACTTGAGAGATAGAAGTGTGACAAAAAATAGTGACGCTTCTTTGCTGTATCTAAATGTTACCAAACGGTCACAGTCATTTTCGGTGATGTGGCTAAATGTGAAATAACCTATGGTCACTACATTTTATATGTGACTAAAAAGTAGAGTTTTCTGCATTATGTCAGATCTTTGTTCGCTAAGGCAGCTAAAAACTAGTGACTGTATTATTGTGTGACTAAAAAGTACTCTGTTTTCAGGAACAGAGCATTCTGTTTTGAGGATCCTCATTTCCAACTGATCTGTCACATTATTACATTTGGGTGTGGCAAAATATTTGACCACTGGACATGAAGTATTGGTATAGCAGATTAACCAGAAATGACAAACACAAACTTGATTTATCCAAGTTGCATACCAGATGAGCTTAAAACTTGATAATGAAGCTTAAAACTAGAACAATTCAACTAATCCATGTCATTCGGCCAACATTAGAATTCACCATTACATATTAATTCTTCATCAAATAAAAAACAAAGAAAATGACCAAGACAATGATAACATTATACATCGTATTTGTTCACGATTCTGCGTGCTCCATGTGAGATCCACTTAACTGTTTCTGATACACTTTCGTTGGAGATCGATAACTCGCTTTCAACCTAAATTACACAATAACAATGATAAGATTCAGCTTGCACAAATTACAATTGAGAAAAAACTAAGATCATACTGATTTAAATATTACCTTGTTGCGTAACCAGTGACCAAACGTTGTGCTATGCTCTTTCTCCAGCCATGCTTGTCGTTTACCAGGATGTTTGTTTTTCAAAAATGTCATGTGTTGTCTGCAAGTACAAAAATGAGTATCAAATCTGATCCTACTGTTAAATAAAAGAAAAACACAAATAAACATGTTCAGTAGGAGTCCTTACTCGATATACGGCACAACTTCAGGCGTATTTTGCAGTACATAGAAATGTGCTTCTGTGAGCTCCACCTGCGTCGAGGACTGGCAAGTGAAATCATTATGAAAATCAACCCAAAATATGAAAAAGAATAAGCAATTATACTTCTAAATCACAGACTATACACTAACCTTGAAACCAGTATTCTCTACATGTTGAGGAGCACCCAAACCAGTATTAGTATTGCTGATATTACAAGTATTCTCTACATGTTGCTGAGATCTCCCTTGGTCAAAATCAGTGAAGATTGTCAACATTGATGTAACATTAACAAATACCTCAATATGTGAGTAAACATAAATCAGATTTAACCATCATGCAAGTCAATCTGTAGAACATTCATCAAGTACACATCTTTTACAGGTCTACAACTGCATACTTACAAGCTAATGATCAATAAACAATGAAACTCTAAGCACGTCATACACCATGTTTCTTTCTGCAAATCAAATGCATCTAAGCTACCAATAATGAACAATGACCATGTCAAACAAGAGAGTATTAGGGATGACAATTACTACAAAAATTACCTTATATGCAGATTTACCTAGCTATTCCTTCTTGAAAAATAGAAAAAGACAAAAAGAACTCATACATAACACTATAAATAACAATTGTTATGATAAAAATAAAAATACTTCCACACTGTCATGATAACAACTATCTCCTTACGTCATAACACTTGTATAACATTGCAAAAAAAAAATTACAAAGAAATAATAACAAAATTCTAAGAACCAGTCTCCCTCCTCCTCTTGTAAATCCTGGATATGGTGACAGCCAGTCCAATGATCCTCTCACGCAACTCCAGGGCCCGGAGACGCTCCGCCTCCCTCCTCTCCTTCTCTAGATCGAAGTGCATCAGCAGAAACATCCACTCGATTTGCTGATCATAGGAGAACTCAGAGCTGATGTTCTTTGGAACAGCGTCCACTGGAAAGCTTGCACCTTCCACTACGATCGTGAAGTTTTCGTAATTGAACACTATATTGGCAATACGTATGGTGAGAGCGTTGAAGGCCATTTGATAGACGGGGGGTTTGATAACAATTAAGAATGTTTGAGAGGATGAGAAAGGGGATTAACTAGGGATGGTTTAAATAGAAGAGTGTAAGGCATATGAAACAACGCTCATATTAACTGAGATCAATGTCATAATTGCATGCAGTTGTAGTCTCTTAGATTCCCAATAGACGCAATAAACTCTCTTAGATTAATACGAACAGTTTTAGTCAAAATATTTCAATAAACATATTCTCAAAGTCAGTTAATCAATTAAAACTAAAATTAAAGTCTCCAGAAAATAAACATTCATTAACTAAGTTAATCATATTAACTTAGATTTCCAATAGACGCAAGACTTAATAGATTTAGCCAGAGAGAGAGAGTGAGAGAGAGAGAGAGAGGAGACATACAGGTACTAATTGCCGGACATCATCTTCGCCAGAGAGGGGTGAAAACCTAGGGTTAAGACATAAAGGCGTTGTGTCATGCCAATTGAACTGAACAGTGCCTCCGCTCATCTTCTCCAGAAAGGGGCTTTGTTAATCTTGGGTATTTCAATCAAATCTAGAACCAATTGTTGTTGTATAAGAGGGAAAAAAAGGATATGATTGGGGTTCTTGTTTTAGGCGGCAAAATAGAAGAGAGTGTGGCTAACAGTACTCGACTGTACTGCTGTGTGTAGCAATGAATTAGGGACAAAAACATAACCATATGTACCCTCTACTTTACTAATTTATTATACTACTTTGCTGAAAATCAAATTTAATCACTTATTAATCTGAAGTTTAAATAGAAGATAATTTCTAAAATCAAAATTTTAATTAAAAAAAACAAGATCACAAAATTAGCTTCATTCCCATATTTTTAAAATAATTTTGGGATCAAAAATGAATTTATTATGATTTTTACAAGTTTTACCTCGAAATGAAAATTAATTTTCAAAAATCATTTTAAAATACCAAAACTCCAAATTTAATTCATCTAATTTTTTTAAATCATTTTGGAATATTTAGAAGACATATGCAAAATTTAAAAAAAAATCTAAATTTATCTTGTACGACTTTATAACAAAAATCAAGTGAAAGTACTACTTCGAGAAACGAGAGTACCACCCACTTAACAAACTATTTTTTTAAATTTATTTTTGGACGATCCAACCGTACGGATGTGAACAACTACTTATATCAGTGATATGCAAAATTTTAAAAAAAAATCTAAATTTATCTTGTACGACTTTATAACAAAAATCAAGTGAAAGTACTACTTCGAGAAACGAGAGTACCACCCACTTAACAAACTATTTTTTTAAATTTATTTTTGGACGATCCAACCGTACGGATGTGAACAACTACTTATATCAGTGATATGCAAAATTTTAAAAAAAATCTAAATTTATCTTGTACGACTTTATAACAAAAATCAAGTGAAAGTACTACTTCGAGAAACGAGACTACCACCCACTTAACAAACTATTTTTTTAAATTTATTTTTGGACGATCCAACCGTACGGATGTGAACAACTACTTATATCAGTGATATGCAAAATTTTAAAAAAAAATCTAAATTTATCTTGTACGACTTTATAACAAAAATCAAGTGAAAGTACTACTTCGAGAAACGAGAGTACCACCCACTTAACAAACTATTTTTTTAAATTTATTTTTGGACGATCCAACCGTACGGATGTGAACAACTACTTATATCAGTGATATGCAAAATTTTAAAAAAAAATCTAAATTTATCTTGTACGACTTTATAACAAAAATCAAGTGAAAGTACTACTTCGAGAAACGAGAGTACCACCCACTTAACAAACTATTTTTTTAAATTTATTTTTGGACGATCCAACCGTACGGATGTGAATAACTACTTATATCAGTGATATGCAAAATTTTAAAAAAAAATCTAAATTTATCTTGTACGACTTTATAACAAAAATCAAGTGAAAGTACTACTTCGAGAAACGAGAGTACCACCCACTTAACAAACTATTTTTTTAAATTTATTTTTGGACGATCCAACCGTACGGATGTGAACAACTACTTATATCAGTGATATGCAAAATTTTAAAAAAAAATCTAAATTTATCTTGTACGACTTTATAACAAAAATCAAGTGAAAGTACTACTTCGAGAAACGAGACTACCACCCACTTAACAAACTATTTTTTTAAATTTATTTTTGGACGATCCAACCGTACGGATGTGAACAACTACTTATATCAGTGATATGCAAAATTTTAAAAAAAAATCTAAATTTATCTTGTACGACTTTATAACAAAAATCAAGTGAAAGTACTACTTCGAGAAACGAGAGTACCACCCACTTAACAAACTATTTTTTTAAATTTATTTTTGGACGATCCAACCGTACGGATGTGAACAACTACTTATATCAGTGATATGCAAAATTTTAAAAAAAAATCTAAATTTATCTTGTACGACTTTATAACAAAAATCAAGTGAAAGTACTAATTCGAGAAACGAGAGTACCACCCACTTAACAAACTATTTTTTTAAATTTATTTTTGGACGATCCAACCGTACGGATGTGAACAACTACTTATATCAGTGATATGCAAAATTTTAAAAAAAAAATCTAAATTTATCTTGTACGACTTTATAACAAAAATCAAGTGAAAGTACTACTTCGAGAAACGAGAGTACCACCCACTTAACAAACTATTTTTTTAAATTTATTTTTGGACGATCCAACCGTACGGATGTGAACAACTACTTATATCAGTGATATGCAAAATTTTAAAAAAAAGTCTAAATTTATCTTGTACGACTTTATAACAAAAATCAAGTGAAAGTACTACTTCGAGAAACGAGAGTACCACCCACTTAACAAACTATTTTTTTAAATTTATTTTTGGACGATCCAACCGTACGGATGTGAACAACTACTTATATTAGTGCTATGCAAAATTTTAAAAAAAAAATCTAAATTTATCTTGTACGACTTTAAATTTATCTTGTACGACTTTAAATATATCTTGTACGACGTTGTATAAAAATCTAAATCTAAACGATATTTCATTTCCCGCTTCCTCTTTCCCTCCTATGTACCCAATAATTCACTTCCCTCCCTACCCAGTATTTCATTTCCCCATTTTCCCCCTTCTTTTTCAGCACACACATATGTTCACGGCTCTTAGCTCGATTTCAGTATGTTCACGGCTCAAGTTCAAATCAAACACACACATACAAATTGATTTTGCTAGATAGTCCCGGCCCCGATCTGTTTGTTGGTCAGTTGATTTTGGTAGATGTAGGTGTTCGTGTTTTTGTCAGAAACATAAAGGTGCTTTCATTATCTTGATTATCAATTTCTGTTTGTGACAAAAGCAGGGAACACATACATCGAGCAAATCCCAAGCTCTCTCAATCGCTGTTTACTGGTTACTGTTGTCGGCAGGTATGAGATGTTGTTTCATTTTCGATTGTTTCGATATTGTTTTGTTTTCGAATATTTCGATAATGTTTTGTTCAAAATTTGATTGTATTGTATGTATGTATGATTGATTTATGCTTTTGTGGTGATAAGTTATAATTATATACGATATTGAGCCGATTTGTTTGTTATATATGATTGTTGAATTAGTTGCTGTTCAGTGTAGTGGTTGATGTTATTGTGGTTGTATTGGGGGGAAAATGTGTTTGGGCTTGATATCGTGTTAGTATTCTGTGATCTTTCCTCAGACTTTTTTGTTATTTCCCTGAATACAGT
Organism: Heracleum sosnowskyi; assembly: GCA_030848705.1. Taxonomy (NCBI): domain Eukaryota; kingdom Viridiplantae; phylum Streptophyta; class Magnoliopsida; order Apiales; family Apiaceae; genus Heracleum; species Heracleum sosnowskyi. The sequence goes on from CM061242.1 coordinate 72,343,663, forward strand.
TGAATACTATGCAATCCATTTCTTCATTTCATTGAGATGATGACTAATTTCATGACTCCAATTTTATCTGAGGTATAGATATATTTGGAGCTATAGTCCCCGTACTATGTGTAAGAAACTTAGTTGATTTTAAGCTGGCAGTTGGCAGTAGTCCCTCTGTAGAGTGTAAGATTGGTCACCTGTGTATGTACTATACGACAAGCACATAGTCTAATCATTTATTATCATTATTTGTGTGTTTTCATATATGTGTAATAATCTGTTTTGTTGTGTATATGTCTCTGTTTCGAGGCTGCTGAAGATGAAATATAATCCTTTTATCTCTTCGATATATCAGAAGCGATAGAACACATAGATGGATTCTTGTTTCTATCAAGCAATGGTAAATGCTTGTAATGCCTGATTATTTGAGTGATCAGTACATTATGTACATAATTTAACATGATTTTGTTGGCTAAATATCTAGGTTGCAGATGCCATAACACCAAATCAAATGGTGAGAAGTGTTCTTGCCCAGCTTGCCCTAGTAATTCCTTCTTGGAGATTAATCCCAACACAAGATATCACTGATGCCGCCAATAGAGACAATCAGAGGAATCAACAATCTCAAGTAAAATTCAGAAGCATAAGCAAGTTGAAGTTATAACGTTGAAGTTATTACATTACTTGTGTTAGAATGGTCTTAACTTGAGGGCTGTTGGAATGATCATCGTATTTGTTTTCATGTTTTACTCTAGGTACCAAATCCAACGGCCAATGGGAAAGGGGAAGAACATAGCGCAGCTCAAGCTAAGGAAGAACATAGCGCAGATCAAGTTAAGGAGAAGAAGAGATGTAATACCATTACTGGTTCCCCAGTAACACGTTCAAAGGCTAAGGCGAACAAGGCAGACAAGCTGAGGAAGAAGCGGAAGCTGGTGGTGTAATTGTAAACTGAATTTGACTCATGTTAATGTGGTTTTCTGGTTGTGAACTTTTCGATAAGTTGTTAATTTTCTGTACTCTGGTTATGGTTATGTGGTTTTTATGGATTGTGGAGTTATACTCCATATCGTTGTTATGGATCATGGATTTAGTATGGATTTTATGGATTAATATGGACTAGTTTGGAATTTGGCATTTTTTTTACTTGTATTTTGGCATTTTACTTGTTTGCATATTGTGGCCTTTTTGAATTGGATTGTGGCCTTTTGGTATTGTGATTTGTATCGGCTTTTTGGTACGGCCGTGGTCATTTATATTACAAATGAAACCTGTTTGTGATGTGGTTAAGTATGTGTGGCTAGTACCACACTTCAGCCACATTACCTATTATATTATATTGGGGGATAGTTACTACAATTATTAGTGACTAAAAGCAGTTATTTAATAGTATATAAAACATACAAACGACTACAGAAAAATTATAAAATGTGGCCATACCCAAGTTTTTTGCCACGATTTACCAATAAATAGTGCGACCAAAACTAAGCCTTTGATGAATGTTGGTATTTAGCCACGTTATTAATTATCTTTAGCCACGACCCATCCTGTGGCTGAAAGCTGGTATTTAGTCACACTTTTGAGCTTAAAACAGGGGCTGTCAGACCCAAGGGGTGGTATGCTTTAGTCACTCTGTTTTGAGTTACAGCCACACATCTGGGGTGTGGCCGTAGGGGGCGTAAAATGATCCGACCTTAGGTGACACTTTGCTGAAAAATTAAAACGTGACGTAAAGTGCTTAGCCACACGTATTTTATGTGACGGAAGCCAAAATTTGACGTAGTGAAAGTAGTTCAATATAAAATCTAGGGATTATGATCCGCTAGAAAGTCAAGGTAGTACAAGAGATACAATTCTTATGGATTAAATGTTTAAGAACAATCAAGAATTAATTTCTCCTGCAGAATTGAAGCTTGACAGTTGATGAGAATTGAAGACAGTTGATGAAATGTAAATGCTCTGTGTCTTTGTTTTTCTTCTGTTGTGTTGTAATAATATGCCTTGTCTTCGAATCCTTGTATTTAAACTAATGCTTTTCTTTTTTAATCAACCCACGTGCAAGCCATTTCACAGAATATAAATTGCACTATGAAGACTTAAAGAAAAACAATTAATTATCCCTTGGAAGACAATCGGGAAGACAAGAAATGAGTTGGGAAGACAACCGGGAAGACTAGGGTTTACTCTAGGAAGACAATCGGGAAGACTCACTTGTGAGTCTTCCTAGTTTAAAAAACAGAGTCTTCCTAGTTTAAACCTAAGTCTCCCTAGTTCATTTTTATTCTAATTTAAATAATTAACTAAATAAATTATGTATTAAATTAATAGTATTAATTATTTATAAGAGAATAAATAGAATTAGTTGACTTCTCAATTAATTCCAGAATCACTTAAAACTTAGATAAAGAATAAACATATTAGTACGTTGACACTCAATGCACGGTCTAGTTCATGAGTGACTAACGACAATGTCTGTTCTTTATCTGTTTGACTTTAAGCAGTGATTCACTTCCTTCTCATTCAAGAACTCTGTAACCTGTATCTTTTGTTGTCACCACTTGAAATCTCCGTCACTTTAATAAATCCACTGAGCTTGAATACTTCACTTAGGCTTGATCAACAAATTGATCTTCTTTCAATGTAGAATCACTTCAAGTTTGTAGATGACTTTAATCTTCATTCTTTGACAGATATAATCTTCTGAGATTCCTATGACATTTGATTTTTATTATTTACTTATTACATCTTAATTAAAGTTGAGTAGAATCCTCGGTGTTTACAAATAGGCCTAGACATATGCCTTTCAGCATGTCAGCCGATGTCCAAGCAAAAATGTCATTATTCTCTTGAAGAAAAGATATGAGCTTGCTTTTCAAGGGTTCAGGCAATAGTGCTCCAACATAAGTCACCTTCTCCGGTTCACCAGGGACTAAGGGAATTGGGATTAAATCCTCAGCTGGTTTCCCTCTTCTGTCCTCATTATCACTAGTATCCATGTCTTCAATGGGGAGAACCTGCCCCCCAATTCCATCAGGCCTTAACGCGGCTACGTAACAACTTCTAGCCATCTTTTGGTCTCCCCGTTCTTCACCAATTCCATTCCTCGTTGGGAACTTGATTTTCAGATGATAGGAACCACTAGAAGGATTGTGAGGGTGAGATTACCAGCCAAACCACCTTATGTCTTCTCAAAAAGACATAATGGTTAAAAATGGATTAGCTCATTTCTGGTTGTAGTCTCTCAAAAGATTATGATCATTGAAAAATGCTCTTATCCAGGAGCACTAATGAGGGTTTGGAACACTGTGTACACAATGTGACTTAGTACCATCTCTATTTCTTGAATTAGGAAGGAAAAGTATGCACATGCACAGAGGGAACACACACTATTCTTAAATTCAGTTTGATGCATCTTCTTCAAATGTAAGGATGTAGTCCCTATTCCATTTCACCCGATTAAGTGATAACTGCAGCATTCAACTCATGAGTACTTGATTCTCCATTTTCTGAACTCTTGGAGAAGCTCCATTCACCTAGTGATCATTCTCTTTCAGAGAATTCGTTGGATCACTAGTCTCTTCTTGATGATCTTGATGTAAGCACTGTGCACTTAAATGTCACATTCAATCTCCACAGAACTTACATCAATTTCTACTTCACTAGGTCATTCTTCAATATCCTCTACGGATATCCTTCATCCGTAGACAGGTGTCTCTCAACCTACGGATAAGCCTAACATCAGTTATCTGTAGAAATACAATATTGACTTCCCTGATTTTTCTTGAAAAATCAATCGGCTCATACAAACTGAGTATCAAGGAATTCAATATAGTTGAGACATCTATAGGATTGAGGGAATGGAGCGAGTGGAGAGGCTGGCTTGAGACCAGGCAAAAGGAGAGGGAGAGAATAAGAGGCATGTTATTTCTTCCAGCATGACAAAATGAGAGTTTTTTTTTCAGTACCCCTTTAGTAAGGGAAGGTGAGGTGTGTGAAGTGAGCCAGGATGAGATCCTGATGCAAGAATAGAGAGATTACAGAGAGAAATCTTTCAATTCATGAAGTGTTGGATTCCTATATCCAAATATCTTATTCAGTAACTAAGTTAATGCCGCTTCTATCGTACTTGCTGAGAACAAAAAGGGGGAGAAAATAGATAGAGAAGATAGGTTGTTCTCAGGGGGAGTTAGAAGGAGATCTCAGACTTCAGAATTTCTCTACCCTTGGTTATAACCTATTGGAACCCCTTAGAAGAAGGTATAGACTAAGTCACAGGAAAGTATATGGGATCTGACAGCTTCAAGATTTTATTTTATTTTCTTTTTGCAGCATCATCAAATTTTGTCCAGTATTAACATTTATCTGAAGATCACTGAGAACTTTGCAGGGTTTTGTTATCATCAACATAAGGATTTATGTCAGTTCTAACAGTCATAAATAGGGGGAGATTGTTATGGTTGATACATTTGGAATGATGATAACAAAATACTGAAGACAAGAATTTGATCATGATATCAAAGCTGATAGTCTGAAAGCTAAATCACAGCAGCTGATAATCAGGAAGCTAACTAGAAGGCACTTTATCTATCCAAGGACTCAAAGTCACATCAAATGTATGGAAGATATTCTGTCATCAAGTTAGGAAGTAATTCAGAAGCAAGCCAACAGACGTCTAATCAAGCAACAAGTGTTTCAGTGGTAAGTCTGCCAAATTAACTCAGTAATGGTGAGTCAATAAGGATGAGAGATGTTTTATCTAAGGATGAAGCTAAAGGTATCCGTTCTACGGATAAAGCCGAAGATAGTTTATCTACAGATGCAACTAAGGATGTCATGTCCTACCTATGGATGCAGCTAAGGATGTCATGTTCTATATATGGATACAACTCAGGATATTACTTCTACTGATATTCCGAGATTACTATTCTACGGATAAATGAAGTAGAATAGTAGTCTACGGATAAAGAATTAATACGCCTACTGATATTCATTCCACTCAACAAGAAAAGCAAATCTAGGTAAAGGAATCTTTTGAAGTTTTCTTTATTTAAACAGGTTGAATAGAGGACAGTCTTAGAGATCACCATTACACACCCGTGACTAAAAGATGGTGGATAATGACGTAAAAGATGTATGGAATAGGGAGTCAAACTGTAAATATTTGAAGGCTCAAATTCCTACAAATGAAATGTGAAGTCATCCATTATCTTCTATGTCTCGAAGGATAAATAAGAGTTACAGCAGCTACCTAGAAGTTTATCTTCTAACTGAACGCAAAGGAAAAGCTTGATAAACATGAAGACCTATATGCAATACTACATGTTCACTTATCTCAGCTGATAGTGACTTGACAGTCGTGTATCCAAGGAAATTTCATTTTCATACAGATGTCACATGGGCTTGGAAGCTAGGTCAATTTACATGAACTTAGTAATTCTTGAAGAAAGAAGCACATTGAACCAGAAAGCACTCTTTGGGATTATACAAATTTATCTGTGATGCCAGCCAAGGCATTTCCCAAATAGAGGAGCTTCAGAGTCGAACATGTGAACAAGCAGAACCAATAATGTAATATTTTATTATGTTGTAGGTTTTGATTGTAACATACAGTTGATGTATATAAGACTGTATGGTGTAGCATAGAAAAGTGTGAAGAGAGCACCTAGCCAAAAGAAAAACACTTAGGCTATCTTTCATCATCCGTGTAAGCAGCTGGAGTTTGTTGTAAAAAAAACCAGAGAATTCTTCAATATACAACTCAGGTGGGCTTTTTCCGAGAAACCCACTTGAAAAGTTTAAAAAGTTTGCTTGTCTCCTGCATTTCTTTTTAACTTGAAGAATTTATTTTTGTTCAAAGCTTGACTGAATTTAGTTAATTTACAAACTCATATATTCATACTCGATAAGGTTTGAATTTTTTTTTGTAAAATTAACTAGATTGTATTCAACCCCCCCCCCCCCCCCTTCTACAATCTAGGTTGCATTGTTCTGGGAATAACATGAAAAAAGGCAAGGAGGTGGAAATACTTGAAGTCAAAAGGAAATTGGAGAAAAATTGGAAAACTTATCGGAGAAGAAAAGGGAATTGAGGAAATATTTTTAGAATCCGATTTGTAATCAAAGAGTCCAAACCCATTATTTTTCCCTATATATATATGGGTCTCCTCTCTTGTATTTGAGACACCAATTTAGACTAGTTCTAATAATTTAGGAGTAGGGTTAGATAAATTCTTTTTTTTTCAATACAAACAGTTTATTATAATTATTTATTTTTAAACAGCTTTCTTGATTTTAATTCAGCATTCTTGATTCGTTAATTAATTTTCCGGCTAGCTTTTCTTGCAATTGTTCGGCGGTGCTTTCAGTGACAGGGAGCATTCTTATAATTTGTTATTATGACTTTGTTTATTTTTTTGATCGCATGTCCTATGTTTTAGTTTAAAGTTCACGTGACATCCTTTGTACATATTTTAGATTATTATTATAATTGTTTATTGATGCATGTTTTTAATTGTTTTGTTAATTTCATAATTATGTGTAGCTAATTATCTTTCCCTAGGATGAAGATGAAGTTAATTTAATTATTTTTGATATCTTTAATTCAGCATTCTTGATTCGTTAATTAATTTTTCCAGCTAGCTTTTCTTGCAATTTTCGGCTAGCTTTTCTTGAAATTGTTCGGCGGTGCTTTCAGTGACAGGGAGCATTCTTATAATTTGTTATTATGACTTTGTTTTATTTCTTTGATCGCATGTCCTGTGTTTTAGTTTAAAGTTCACGTGACATCCTTTGTACATATTTTAGATTATTATTATAATTGTTTATTGATGCATGTTTTTAATTGTTTTGTTAATTTCATAATTATGTGTAGCTAATTATCTTTCCCTATGATGAAGATGAAGTTAATTTAATTATTTTTGATATCTTTTCGTTCCTATTAATTGATTCTCATAAATTTTCTTGATGCTTAATTTGTCAATTAACAAAGTGATTTTGATATATTATTATTACCGGATTTATTTTTCATCGCCTATGCTTGCTCCATGAAGTTTTGATAGGTTATTGTTAGATAACAAGTTTCATAGTATATGCTTTTCTCGTTAATTGATATATCTTATTTGTGAAGGAAAGAGAATTGATTTTAGGGCGAATTGATATTAATTGTGATTGATAAATGGATTCAGATTCCTAGGTTTTCCTTATTTGATTTTATTTGTTAATTAGGTTAAACAAATCTCATCTCAAATCTTATTGTCTAGTTCGCCTGAGTTAATTGTTAGGGTTTTGAAAATACATAGTCTTTGTGGATCGATCTGTGATTGCTACAACTAAACACTGTGCACTTGCAGTTATTTTATTTTTACATATCATTATTATTGATAATTTTTTTGATTAATAATACAAGTTGGGACGTGGGTGTTTCCACGTCATATATGTTTTGTATGTGTTCCTTGTCAACTAATCGTGTATTTGTGTGTGCGTTTTGCATTGATATGTTGTGAATCTCGGATTTGTGTGTACCCCCTAACTTAACAGTGGTTACTAGAAACAAAGCAATGTTGGTTGCAAAAGGATACTCTCAAGAAGAAGGCATTGATTATGATGAAACTTTTGAACCTGTTGCAAGATTGGAAGCGATAAGGATTTTCTTGGCATTTGCTGCACATTCAAATTTCAAAGTTTATCAAATGGATGTCAAGAGTGCTTTTCTGAATAAAGAGTTAGAAGAAGAAGTTTATGTGCAACAACCACCTGGCTTTGAAGATGCACACTTTCCTGACTTTGTATACAGATTGCTAAAGACACTGTATGGTTTAAAGCAAGCTCCTAGGGCATGGTATGACACCCTTTCATAGTTTCTCCTTGACAATCAATTCACTAGAGGCATAATAGACAAGACACTGTTTTTCAAGCTACATGGAAGTGATATCATCCTAGTTCAAATCTATGTGGATGATATCATCTTTGGTTCTACAAATGAGAAACTATGCTCAAGATTCTCAAAGCTCATGTAAAGTAAATATGTGATGAGTATGATGGGAGAATTAACTTTTTTTCTAGGACTGCAAATTAGTCAAAGAGTGGATGGAATTTTCATCAGTCAAACCAAGTACATCAAACACCTATTGAAGAAGTTTGACCTTGAAGAATGCTCTCCTGCAAAAACTCCAATGGCTACATCTACAAAGCTTGATGAAGATAAGAAAGGAAAGAAATTGGAGATTTCAGTCTATATAGGCATGGTTGGTTCTCTACTCTATCTCACTGCCAGTAGACCAGACATCATGTTTGCAACATGTCTATGTGCAAGGTTTCAGTCTGATCCAAAGGAGTCACATATGATAGCTATAAAGAGGATTTTCAAATATCTGAAGGGCACTCAAACATAGGGTTATGGTATCCCAAGGACACATGGTTCAATTTGGTTGGTTATTCTGATTTTGATTATGTTTGATGCAGAGTGGACATAAAAAGCACCTCAGGAAGCTGCCAATTTCTTGGACAAAGGTTAGTATTTTGGTATAGCAAGAAACAACAATATGTGTCAACTTCCACAGCTGAGGCTGAATACATAGCTGCTGAATACATATTTTGAAGGAATTCATATAAATATCATAAGTGTTGTGAACTGCATATTTGACTTATGGAATTGGTTCTAGCATGAGTTCTCGAATCTGTGTATTATGGACTTCTCGAATGGGTGTATTTGAGTTCTCGAATCCTTGTATTCTTGAGTTCTCGAATTAGCTCTTTCTAGAGTTCTCGAATCCATGTAATTAGAGTTCTCGAACTAATTCTCGAATTAAGTTTTGTATTTTTCAAAATATGCAGAATTTGAGTTTAATTCCATTAAATTCAAATTTAAAATCACTTATGATTATCGACGGTTCAAATTCACATTTGACACTTGTCGAATGTATCTTTCTGAGAGATATTGAATGCGTGTATTTCTTTGAGTTCTCAAATTAGTGTTCGATAAGCCCGAGTTCTCAAATCCTTTGATTTTTAGACTTATCGAACCCAATCAATTCTTGAATTCTCAAACAATACATATTTTCTTTGAGATATCGTATTACATATACTTAGCTTCTGATAAATTAATTTGATAAGTCGAGTTTTCTCTTGATTACATATTGGACTTATCGAATTAGCTCATTATGATTAACAATATCTCTTATTTTCTTTCTAAATCATGTATGATTTAACAGTTTGATTTTGCATATTACTTTAAGTAATTGACAGGTCTCGAGAAAGAAATGAAGCTCACTTGGTTAAGAGCTTTGCAAAGATTTTTCTTTTTAAGCTAAGTGCAACTTCATTGTTAGAAGCTTGTAATGGAATATTTGAATTTAATTCTAATATTGTTTTATGAGAAATGTGATAATAATTTATGTGACTTAATCTATGTGCTTGCGTGCTAATGTGCTAATTGTTTCCATATGTGTCATGCTTACATGCGATAGATTATTTTGATATATGTTATTATTTTGTTTTAGGTGTGTAACAGTCTTGCGTGTGATAATTAATCTAATTTTGTTTAAAACAAGATTAATCATTACACTCTCTAGGGAATCTAAGAGAGAGATTAGCCTTTCCTAGAAAAGACTGCATGCACTTATAACTGTTGTTTGGAGAGTATTTCAAGGGTCTGAATGTTTTGTCTCTTCGTATTCCAAAAACCCCCTTTATAATACAAACTAGAGATCATTTCTTCTCATCTCTCTTCTCTATACACTCTTAATCCCCAAAAATCTCTCTTCTCCAACACATCTCCATATGGTAATTCTTTACATTTGTTACGAAACCTTCATCATCGTCATCAATGGGATTTGGTACAATGCCTTGCATGTGCCAAGGAACGTCTTCAACGATCTCGGTCCCGACGCACAGCACAAGGTGATGCTCTTGCAGGCGGCATATATTCGTGCTCCTGATGAGTATGAAGAGGCTCTGAGGCGAGCCCTTGAAGTTGAATGGCTAAGACGGCTTGAGGAGCAGGAACGCATCATTCGCTTCGCCATGACAATGTCCGAGATCCTTCACAGAAAGGAGGAGATGCGAAAGAAGCAGGCGGAGGGAGGTCCATATAGTTCTTAGGATTAGATAGGATCGTTATTTCATTGTTTCTTTCAAATCAAAATGATGTATTTGTTGAATTAAGTGAAATGAAATGTTTTTATGCTCAAATTGTCTCTTGGAATTGAATTTAGTTTTTAATATCTGTTGTGATTGATGCATGTTATCTCTTTCTTCTCTTTATGCATGATGATATTGGTACTCAACTATTGCTTGCATGTGTGCTTAACTGATAAGTGTTTAATCCATAACTAATTCTAAGATTCAATCTAATTTCATCAATTCTAAGTTACATTTTACAGTGAAGCATTTTTATTTACTCTTGGTAAAAGTAAAAACCAAAGTTAAAAGACTGAGTTAATATTTAACAATTGGAGTAAAATCTGCTTGACAAATATCAACTCTGTTTTAATGACTTATGGCTACTTTTAGGAAGAGTTGCTCACACTCATGTCTATGCCCACTTTCCTTTCAATCTCATACATTTCATAGATTTCAAGTGTTCAAGCAATTGAATTTCTTGGAATAAAATTAGCAATCTCTTATCATTGCTAAGCCAAACTCTTCAAGTAACTTAATGTTTGCATTAAGCTTACCACTCAGAACCCTCTTCTTGCTTGACTAGAGACTACATGCTGAGGTAGTTCTTGATGATGTCAACAAACACAGGGGTTTCATCACTTTTTAGTGAAGACCCTGTGCTCAGCTCTGCACATTTCAAGTGCAATAAACCTTTACTGGTTCCATGGTTTGAGGATGTCATCCTGAGGGGGAGCCATCCAAATCCACTCCAATTCAATTAGAGGTTCAATCTAGTTGAACATCAACCCTCAGAACTGTTTTCAAACATACATTTGGTTCAGATATTGAGACAACAAGCAAACCTGTTCTTGTATCCTAATACCTGAACATGAGGCTAAATTTATATGGCCTAGTCCTCACTTTGTACCTATTGTCTGGATGAACTACACTATTTAAGATCTTCCCCTCTAGCTTCCTGATTCCATGTTAGATCAGGATTCAATGATCGTCAGGATCTAGACTCAACTGATCAGGATTGCTGACGTCATCAGTAATGCATAGTGTAACACCCCAGATCCGGGGTCAGGAATCTGGGTTGTCACGCTCCATCAATGATACAATACCTGCATTACTTACAATATTCTCATAATACAACTCCAAAGACCCCAATCACTTACGCACACACACACAAGTTATAGCCTTGGAAATGAGCAACAATAATCAACATTTGTTATTACAACCCAAATGAACTATCCCGGATCTCATCTATTATTTACAACCTCTACCTGAAGTTACAATAATAGAACTCACAATTCTGTACAAGGTTTAGTAATACAAACCCACTCAAAATAATTCTCACTAATTCAAGCTGCAACTATTCTGCTCACACCGACAGTATCCATCCTGCATCAACTAACTCCAGGGTGGTCTCTCCATTCCCTTGCTCTTGTAACACGAGGTGGATTCGGCAATGTTTTCCTCATGCTGAAATATTTAATAAAGCAAGAATGAGCTAATAGTGCTCAGCAAGAATTCTATTCCAGTTTAAATCTTTTAACCTTTTAGGGAGATAATCCATATGGGATCAAAGCTTTTATCACTACTAGGGTCTAACCCCAAAATAGTATACCGTTAAAAATACCTTATGACTTATAATCATACTCATATACTCTTCGTAATCATTCAGAAATCCTTGGTATCAGTATGATAAACCAAGTCTCAAACATATCTTTTTAAAATAGATATTAATATTGGAATCAAGGCTTAAAGCCTATCCATTGATTCAAAATACTATACAGTTCAATATACTGTATATCTTAAATACCTTCTCAACATATATACAGTTCAAAAATATCTTTATAACCACATGTTATGCATTAAACGGATAAAATACTAGTATAGCATGAAAGATGAAGTTACGAGGAAAATTATTATAATGATTCTGTAACCCAAAATCCACTTGTACATATATAATCTGAGTAAGGTTTTATCAGAGTCATAACTCATAAAATAAAAGATGAAGTTGCAAGGATTTATTGTAACTACAGTTTAATAACAACAATTACCCAATCACTCTTTCAACAATCAACATCAGCCTCCAAGCTGTTTCAATATCAATCAATCTTAACAGTTCAATCTGTTGTAGAGATAACACAATTAGTTACTCTATTTATTAACAGCATTTATCTGAAACAATTCACTTTTAAAATATTTTTATTATTATCTTATCCGGGGGACTGGGACTTTCAAGCCACTGGATATGATTAAACGATGATCAGTCGCTTCAATCATGTCCTTTCGAACCTGACCATGACAAGAACGACTTTTTGAAATTGTCTTGATGATGCAAGAACACTTTTCGAACTTGTCAATCATCCTTTGGCAGCACATGGGCCAGAAATAAAAAAAGGCTGGACCGACTAGATACGGTCACTTACGCAGGATTACCGCATATCCGTTATTCTCAATCCGCAGTAACGACATTCAAGTCGACCACAATCTAGTTGCAATAGTACACTGACCCATCCGGTCACATCTGCTAGGGCATCATATACAATGATCCCTACACTAACAAGTCCCCTTAATAACAGGAAAAATCTTTACTCATATAATGTTCGAAGGAACAATCTTCGAACTATGATAACTATTACCAACAAAATACTTAGTTCATCTTCGTATCATTCATTTGAGTCCACTTCACTTAATTACACTTCCCTATTCTAGGGATTCACAAGTCCTTATACATATATATTACTTAGGGTAGCCATGCCTACCTCAAAATATTCCTCAACTCATATTTAGTTTATGCACATATATATATAAGTATATACACTTTATCACGAGCAATAATACAGCTTAGAATATCCTTCGTGAATATTGAAGGTCAAGGATAAACTCTAAATAATATAACTCATTTTAAAACGGGTTAAAAGTATTTAATAAATAATCGAGTAATATTTATTAAATGAGTAAACCTTAAACGAATATTCGAAAATAATATTCATTAAGTAAATAATGATTAAATGAATATTCAAAAATAATATTCATTAAATAAATAAGGATTAAATGAATATTCAAAATAATATTCATTAAATAAATAAGCCTTAAATGAATATTCGAAAATAATATTCATTAAAATAAATAAGGATTAAATGAATATTCAAAATAATATTCATTAAATAGATAAACCTCAAATGAATATTCAAAAATAATATTCATTAAATAAATAATCGTCGAATAACAGTTACCCGATATCTTTATCGAAAAATAATCTTTCATAATCAAATCATAAAGCAAGTATCACAATATACTTTCGAAAACAGTTATGCCTTCCATTAGCATGTATAACAGAAATAGTATTCAAATAGTATTTCTCGACTGAGATAATACTCAAATAACATTCCTTGAAAGATATAGTATTCTGCCGATGGAATCCCTCCGGGTTTCCACGGCTATCTACATATTTCAAAATACCGACTCTCGATTTAGAGTCGAAAACAATGAATATGCTCTTATATTTAGAGCTACAAGGTAAACCGGTTCATAACTACTTAACTCAAAAGATTTTATATAATCCAAAGGTCAAATCTATTTCAATAAGAAATAAGATATATCACAAAACTGTCCAATGTTATACATGGCAAAAACAGTATTATATAGTCAATACTTCAAAGTATAGATTTAGAAACTTGCATGCATCTATCATATGCATATATTTCATCTCAACAATTTTAATGCCATCACATCTATATACGACGTGAGGTTTGAAAGCACGCATAATACCATATGCATATAGTTCATCAAAATATTACAACTTAAAATAAAGCATGGAATGAGAAAACTTGCCTGGAAATCCCGAAGTAGCAATAAGTCTCAGGTTGGTCCAGTAATCTAGAATCAACACAAGGTTCAAGATTAATAACTTAAACGGTTTCACCATACTAAGTATATACTAACTCAAGTACAAGTCCATTTCCAAGTTAACTCCTTAAGATCCTCTACTCGAGCATGCTCGCTCACGCATTTTTATAAAATTGAGATTTAATCCTTTTAGCACGAAATCTTTTCGAGGGTCTTCCTAAATGTACCTAGCATGTTAACACAAAGTTTCACAGTCCAATAAGTTGCTTAAGGGGTTTGATCACTATCTCAAAGTTCATGCATTGAACCACTTAGTTACGCGAAACCGCTTTCACTGAAACAGACATTTCTCTTAAACCATAAATCGTAACGACACGATTCTTTCGCTAAAACAATCTAGGAAATAAGGCCTACATGTTCATGGTCAGAAAATTCATGTTAATTCCCTTTAATGTAACCGTGATTTCTGCCTAAACTATCTAAGGAAATTTCGGCATGGTAACGGCGCTTATACGCGATTCCCGTGTTTTTAAACACTTCAAACAACCACCAATCAATCAATCAATCAATCAAACCAACAACCATTATACTTCATCAACACATCCAAAATAGCCCCTAAACATTATCATACACTAAGTCAAGCCTCACAAAATCACTCATCCTCAAATCGAACATAAGATTCACGGATCTTAACGATAACACGAATAACGACTCTAATCATTATTTCAACCATAAAACTCATATAAACAAAAAGGGGCAGAGGTTTTTATACCTTCCTTAGAGCTTGAGAGACATTAACAATCACTTATAACCTCTAATCAAGCCTTGGGTGATCCTTGGAAAGCCTAGAGTTTAAGATCAAAGAAGTTAGTTCTTGAAAAAATCACTATTCATCCTCATCTTGTAAAATCTGTTAGGCTCAAGACATGTCTGAATACCACTATTAACAAGCCTACACTATGTGACTATGTCACACTACATGACCTAGTGATTTCTATCACTGGGATAGAGTATAGGTCTCTAAATGTACTTGTCTTGTTCTCATGAACAATAGCTTTATCATGTATGCTCAGATTTATAATGAGCTTAGTAAAGTTTCTTGCATCTAGATTGTATATAGGCCATTGAATAATTATCCTGGTAGAAGTTCAGAAGTGTTCATGCAGCAGGATAGAGTTGAATAAGGCTATGAAGAAATAAGTTGCAGGAATTTGTCTAAGGCATTATATAGCAAAGTCAAAAGAAAGCTATGTCGTGAAGTCACCAATATCCATGTCGTGAAGTACTATATCGCATAGTCCATTTTGTACTATGTCGAGAAGTCCTCAAGACACATGTCGTGAAGTGTTGAAGTCAGCAAAGTCAAAAGAGCCTAGATCGTGAAGTCCTCAGAAGCCTTATGTCGCATAGTCATCAAATGACCTATGTCGCATAGTCATCAAATGACCTATGTCGCAAAGTCTTCAAAGGCTATATCGCGTAGTCCTCACAAGGGAGATCGCGAAGTCAGGGATAAAGTGGAGTTCACGATATCAACACTTAGCCGTTTATAACAAGACAAATCAAGGTACAGAACCAAGAATCAAAGGAGACAAATACTGAAGCATTTGTTCTGGCAAGGTGGTCCAAAGAACAGATGGCAAATCTACAGCTAAACTTGGAGAGAAAGATAAGAGACAAGCAGCTACAGAAACGGGAAAGACTCTGAAAAGCAGGTGGTCCTTCCTGACACAGTGAACTTCTTATGGCAGGACAAGTTGGACTTTCAGAAGGGGTAGCTGTGTAATATTGTGTGTGCCTAGTTTGTATAGGTGAATATATATATCGTGCACACACAACTGTAAGCTGTAAGAGAGATACACATAGTTATTTGCTAAGCTCTTTTCTCTGTAAGCAAGCAAGTTCAAACTGTTCTTGTTTAGAAGCCAGAAATTCGATTGTGAATTTCCTGGAAAGCTGTATTATTTAATTTGCTTATACAAAGTAGATTAAAGTGATTGTGTGTGTTATTTACTTTCTGCATATTACATATCATAATCACATACAGTTGTTTACTTAGTTTTTCAAGAATCGAAAAATATATCAAACTATCCATTCACCCCCCCCCCTCTGTCTAGTTTCTAGTAGTATTCATTTCTAACAAGTGGTATCAAAGAGTATAGGCTGTTAACGTACAAACAGGAAAAGATCAAGAATGAGTTCACAGAAACTAAGCAGTATCAAGATTCCTCCCTTTAACAAGGAGCACTACAGTTTATGGAAGAAGAAGATGTTGCTTTTCATCAAAGCTTCTAACCCCATGTATTTAGATATTCTAAAGCATGGTCCCTTCATTCCAATGATCGAGATTGGTGAAACAACCAATGGCACTGAGATTGTACCAGCAAAACATGTGCCCAAAGATCCCTTAAAATACACTGATCCTGAAAAGGAAAAAGTAGCATTGGATGGACATCTTCAACTTATCATTTGTGAATCTATGGACTTCAACATGTATGGCACTGTTGCTCATTGTACTAGTGCCAAGAAGATGTGGGATCTTATAGAAGTGCTCTGTGAAGGAACTACTGAAGTAAGAAAGAACAAGAAGCAGATTCTTGTTTCACAATATGAAGCCTTCATGGCTCAGCCAAAAGAGGGAATCACAGAAGTGTTTGAGAGATTCAACAAGCTGATAAACGAGCTCAAACTCTATGACAAACACTATGAAACAGAAGAGCTCAATATGAAGTTTCTACTAACTCTGCCAGATCACTTGGAACCAAGAATCTCTTCCCTTAAAGAAAGAGATCTGACAAAGATTGGTTTTGATGTGTTGTATGGTGTTTTAAAGACATATGAGTTAGAGCTGTTTCAAAAGAGATCTATTCAAGCAAAGCAAGGATTAGTGGCTAATACCTCCTGTGCACTTATTGCTGACAACCTAAGTCAAAGAATGGACTCTCTTAAAATCAGTCAGGTCAAGATTGAGGAACTGGAAGTTGAAGACACTGGTGATGAAACTCAGGTTGTGTATGATTTACCTGAAGAGGATGAGTTCTACAGTATAGATGAGCTGGACAAAATGGAAAACAAATCTTTTGCTTATATGGCTAGGAGGTATCCTAACATAAGGTTTAAAAGAAAGCAGCCATTTAGGTCCAAGTTCAATAATGGAAACACTGGTGGATCTAGTGGCTCAAACACCTTCAATAAAGGAAAAGGGATTGCTGGTGCTGCTAAAGGTGGATACAAGACAGGAAGTGTGGATAGGACCAAAATAAGGTGCTATAACTGCAATGAACTTGGGCATTTTGCCACTGAGTGCAAAAAGCCTAAACAAGTCAAGAAGGACAAAGCATACTTAGAGCTTGAAGCTAAGTATGAGGCTCTACTCAAGAAACAACAGGGCAAAGCTTTTATTGCTGAGGGAAAATGCTGGGATGACTCTGATGAAGAAGAAGAACAAGAGTACTCAAACTATGCCTTGATGGCATTTTCTGATGAAGGTGATTCAAGTCAGGTACCTATTCTTACTTCTCTTGATATGACTCCCCTTCAATATAAGCAAACTGTTGAAGATATGAGCACTGAGATGTTTAATATTCATACTAGCATGTTAGTAGCTAATGAAGAAATTGACAGACTAACTGCTAAGAATGTTGAGCTTACAGAAAAGAATGAGCAACTTGAGTTAATGGTTGTGAACCTGGATGGTTTGAAAAAGGAGGTTGAGTATCTTAAAAACAAAGTGATTTGTGCTGAGCAGATAGAGAATGCCCTTAGAGAACAAATTGCTGAAACTGAACTGAAACTAAGAAGCTTCAAAAACTCCTCTGAACTTATTCAAACCTACCACAAGGAACACACTGAAGACTGCAAGGTTGGAGTTGGTTTTGACTATGATAATGACAAAGGGAAGGAAGAAGGTCAAGGGCAAAGGAAAGGAAACTTTTACAAACAAAAATGCCCCAACCATACTGTCAAGTGTTGAACTGCCCATCTTCAGAAAGAGTGTTGTTGAGTTTGATGAGGAACTACTGATCATCAAGCAACAACTACTTGAAGAAGATGAGGCTGCTAAGAACACTTCTTCCTTTCCTGAACTTGTCAATCAGAAAGAGACCAAAGACAATCTTGTCAAGAGTCCTAAAGCAAAGAAAGAAGTTGTTAAGAAAAGGAAACAAAACAGAAACGGTAAAGTTGGTGTTAACAAAGGAAACAACTATGCTTATGTGCCAAATGCTCCCAGGAAACAATGTCAAAAATGCCTATCTGTTAATCATTTGACTCATAAGTGTAGTAAGCCTGAAATTGTTGAAGTTGACAACCTAAGTAACCTTTCGGCAAGCATAAATTCTAGTCATGATTCTTTCTGTGGTAAGCCAAACTGCATGACATGCTATGTGACTGTGATTGCTAACTGTTTATCTCTTAAACATAAACTTGACTCTGCACAATCTGGTGAATCACACACACACATACATTCTCATAGGACAGGGTCCCCAATCAGGGTTGAGAGGGTGAAAACTTCATGTGAGCCTAAGAGTGTAAACTCCAAAGCCACAGAAAAAGTGAAGTCTCCTACTATGAGAAATGCAATTTATGACAGAAGAATTATTAATCAAAATGTTTCTAAATCATCTGGACCCTACCAAGTGTGGGTACCAAAAACAACTTAGTCACTTTGTGAATGCAGGGCAACAGGAATAAAAGAGTCATATGGATCTTGGACAGTGGATGCTCAAGTCACATGACTGGTGATATGGCCCTGCTATCACATTTTGAGGAAAAGGCTGGCCCATCAATAACCTTTGGAAATGACAACATTGGTTATACAATGGGATATGGCAGTGTTAAATCTGGAAATGTCATTATTGAAGATGTAGCATTTGTTGAAGGACTGAAGCATAATCTCTTGAGTATTGGACAGTTTACCAACAGAGGCTTCAAAGTGGAATTTGATGAAGACCTTTGTTCAATCTCAAAAAGGGAAAGTGGTGAAGTTGTTCTAACTGGTGTGAAGAAAGGAAGCTTGTTTGTAGCTAATCTCAAGGCTGCAGATAAGGGAGAAATTTGTTGTTTCTACACAAAAGCCACAAATGAGGAATTCTGGCTGTGGCACAAGAAACTGTCTCACTTGAATGTTCAGGCAATGAACTCTCTAACCAAGAGAGAACTCATCAGGGATTTGCCTGCCTTGGAGTTTGTGCAAGATGGAGCATGTGAAGCTTGTCAGAAAGGGAAGATTAAAAGATCAAGTCACAAGAACAAGTTGCTCAATACAAACTCAAAACCTCTGCAACTAATTCACATGGACTTATTTGGCCCTGTGAATGTAATGTCCCTCTCCAAAAAGAAATATGCTCTAGTGATGGTAGATGACTATTCAAGATATACTTGGGTGGAATTCCTATTCTCCAAGGATGAAGCACCCCAAGTCATAATAGAGCATATCAAGAGAGTTGATAAAGAAGCACAAAGCACTGGTTCCTCTGTAGTTGCTTTGAGAAGTGATAATGGGACTGAGTTCAGAAATTCAACATTGTATGAGTTTTGCAAAGATAAAGGAATTTCTCAACAATTCTCAGCTCCTAGAACACCTCAACAAAATGGAGTAGTTGAGAGAAAGAATAGAACTCTCATTGAAGCTGCAAGGACAATGCTGCTGGATGCAAAGCTACCCACTAGCTTTTGGGCTGATGCTGTTAACACAGCATGCTATGTGCAAAATAGAACATTAATCAATAAGAAGTCTGGCAAAACTCCTTACTCATTAATGACTGGAAAAAGAGCATCCTTCAAGCACCTGCATGTGTTTGGAAGCAAGTGCTTTGTGATGAAAGATACCTCTGAGCATGTTGGAAAATTTGATGCTAAGGCATTTGAAGGTATCTTCATTGGATACTCTCTGGAAAGGACAGCATACAGAGTGTTTGTACCTGAGCAACACAAAGTCATGGAAAGCATGGATGTTACCTTTGATGACAAGAAAACTCCAGGACTGAAAACAAGTGATCAAGACAGTGTGCTATTGAGATTTGAGAATCAAGGTTATCTTGAGGATTCTGAAAGTGAAGATGAACCCCCTGTTCAAACTGTTCTAGAAAATGAAATTCTTGAAGTTGACAATCTTCTTCAAACACCTGTGCAAGGATTCACAAACACAGGGGGAGAAGAAGAGAATGCAACTGTCAACCAAAATGAGATTGGAACAGATCAAGGAAATGAACAGGGGCACACAAGGAAATGGGACAGAGCCCACACTAGGGATCAAATCATTGGAGATCCTAGTGAGGGAGTTAGAACAAGAAGGGCAACATTAAATACATGTCTGTATAGCTGCTTTCTGTCACAAGAGGAACCTAAATTAATTGAAGAAGCTTTGAAGAATTCTGATTGGATTGTTGCCATGCAAGAAGAGTTGAATCAATTTGAGACATTTGCACCTGTAGCTAGACTGGAAGCCATAAGAATCTTCCTGGCTTTTGCAGCTCACTCAGATTTTAAGGTGTATCAAATGGATGTGAAAAGTGCATTTCTTAATGGTGATCTTGCTGAAGAAGTCTATGTGTCTCAACCACCTGGCTTTGAAAGTGAAGACTTCCCAAACTTTGTGTATAGACTGCTCAAGGCGCTCTATGAACTCAAACAGGCACCAAGAGCCTGGTATGAAACTCTATCTCAATTCCTTCTTGAGCATCAATTTACCAGGGGTACAATTGACAAAACCCTATTCTTCAAGAAGCATGGAAATGATATCATTCTTGTTCAAATCTATGTGGATGATATCATCTTTGGCTCTTCAAATGAAAAACTCTGTGAAAGGTTCTCTAAGTTGATGCAAAGTAAATATGAGATGAGTATGATGGGAGAGTTAACCTACTTCCTAGGCCTGCAAGTACATCAAAGGGAGGATGGCATCTTTATAAACCAATCTAAGTATGTCAAGGATCTTTTAAAGAAATATGGTTTAGAAGAGTCATCCCCAGCTAAAACTCCTATGTCTACTGCAATCAAGCTGGATGAAGACAAGAAAGGCAAGAGAGTTGATATCAAGGTCTATAGAGGAATGGTTGGATCCCTACTCTATCTCACAGCTAGCAGGCCAGACATCATGTTTGCCACATGCCTTTGTGCAAGGTTCCAGTCTGATCCCAAGGAATCTCACATGATGGCCATCAAAAGAATTTTCAAATATCTGAAGGGGACTCCTAATCTTGGGCTATGGTATCCAAAGGGCACTGGGTTCAACCTGGTTGGTTACACAGATTCTGATTATGCTGGATGCAGAATTGACAGGAAGAGCACCTCTGGAAGCTGTCAATTCCTAGGTCAAAGGTTAGTGTCCTGGTTTAGTAAGAAACAACAGTCCACAGCAACATCCACAGCTGAGGCTGAATATATTGCTGCTGGAAGTTGCTGTGCTCAATTGCTTTGGATTAGAAATCAACTCATGGATTATGGGCTAGTGTTAGAACACATTCCTCTAATGTGTGATAATACTAGTGCAATATCCATAGTTGCCAATCCTGTTAATCATTCTACTACAAAGCACATTGAGATCAGGTACCATTTCATTAGGGAACATGCTGCAAATGGTACCATAGAAGTCTCTTATGTTCCAACTGAGAAACAACTAGCTGACATATTTACTAAACCTCTGAATGAAGCAGTCTTCAACAGACTTGTGAGTGAAATTGGAATGCTCAATCCTTCATTCAGTTGTTCTAAGTAAATATGCTGGTTAATAGTTGCAGCAGTAAATTTTCACTGTATTTAAATGATCTATTTGTTTGGAGTGAAAATTAGCTGAGATATGATTTATAAATATTTCAGTATTTTACTGCATATTTTTCAAAATCATATTTGTTAGTGGAGTTGTGAGCTTTTGAGACATCTCGATATAGATGATCTTCAGAGTTCGCGACATAGTTCAAATTAAACAGACTTATATCGCAAACTGTTGAGATTGTGAGACTTCGCGACATAGTTCATTTCATGAGTTTGCGACATAGTTAATTTTATGACTTCGCGACTTAGAATAACTATATCGACAAGTCTCCATAGTTGACAGAATTTTGATTTAAATTAATTTTATTTCAACATTTGATAAAAGTCTGACAAATTGCTTAAAATTCCTAAAAGAGAGCTTTAGACAGGGTATTTCTACTATATCGCAAAGTCTCCCCGATCCTTTCATTTTGAAGACTTTGCGACATAGTTCATTGTTGAGACTATGCGATATATTTTGCAAGACTTTGCGGTACAGGCTATTATTGACTTCGCGACATACATATAGACTGTACATATTCATAACTCCATATCGCAGTGTCTCTATCATATAAATACCTTTTCTAACCGTTCACAACTTTTCATCTTGTCTATTGCTCTCAAACTCTCAAACCTAAGCACAAATTCTCTACTCTAATTTTCACTCTCTCTCTCTCGAAATGGCACCCAAATCTCAAACTGTATCATCCTCTATCCCTTTAACAATTCCCAAAGAAACCAATCTTCTCACCATTCCCTCCGAGGCTGAGGCTAACCCAAGGTACAAGTGTTTTGTACGGTTCTTGAACACTTCCTACCTACGCCAAGCCCTAACCCTGAACCCTACCTTGTATGTTGATGTGTTGGAAGGATTCTGGAGAACGGCGTTGGTATCAACAATGGCTAGGGAAGATGGAACCTCATTCCAGGAGGTTAGCTGTTCAATTGGAGGCAAACACTTTCAATTTGGTGAAAGGGAAATCAATGAAGCTTTGGGGTTCAAGGTGGAAGGTCATGACCAAGAAGCTACAGATGCTCAAATCATAGAATTCATGACCTTCATTCAGTATGCTGATGAGATAGATACTGGAAAGCTGAATAAGAAGTTTGTGAGAAGGGAGTGGTCATTTCTGTTTGACGCACTCCAGAAGGTGTTTCTCTGCAGGAAGACAGGATGGGACCATATCAGTCACATTGCTGTGAAGCTAGCCTACTCCTTGGCCAACAACCAGGAGATCAATGTGGGAGCCATAATTCTCAAAGAATTGACTCAGAGGCTAGACAGGACCATTCGTGGTAGAGGTAATGACATCTTTTACCCTCGTTTCCTTCAAGTTATTTTAAATTTTCTTGATGCAAATGTCCATCTATTGGAGGGTATAGATAACACTAAAATGGCTTATTCCAAGTCCATGTCCAAAGTACTATTTGGTTCATTGGACACAAGGAATCAAGTGGATGTGATTCTAAGTGTGACCAAGCATATGCAGGACACATTTGAGTCTTATCCACTTGATAAGCCCATATATCATGAACTTTCCTGGACAGGGAAGGCTAAGACTGAAGGAGCTGCACAGTCTATCCCCAGCCTTCCTATCCCATCCAGCAATCCTACTGAAAACACCACTGTAGAGGATAGGCAACCAAGTGCATCAATCTCTCAAAAGGTTGATGTTACTAAAAAGAAGTCAAAGAAGAGAGCCCTAGCAGTGATAAATGACTCTGTAGAGATAGGAAGTGAGGATCCTGAGTCACCCCTTACCAGACAAAGGAAGAAGTCAAAATCTAAACCTACCACTGAATCCTCCCAATAGGATTCAGATGTGGAAAAAGGGGTACACCTACTACTGTCAATGGCCTCCCAACAGGTTATTGGCATTGAAAAGAGTAGTCTCCCCACTACAACCTGTACTGAGTCTGCACAGGATCAAGAACTCACTCTTGACCCTAGGAGTGATAAGGCTGATGACACACAGAGTGGAGAGCACATCACTGTTGAAACTCCTCCTATTTCTCAGGGGGAGTTGCCAAAATCTAGTCTAAACCCCACTTCTCTCTCAGATTCTTCCATAAAAAATTTCTTCTGAACAAGAAAGTCATTCAAATGACAATCTTGCCTTTGATCAATCACAATTCTCTCCTGTGATTGAGCCAATTTCAAGTGACATGGTGCATGACACTATGCTCACCACCCAGGAACCACATCTAGTTGGTCAGGGAATGCATGCTGGGGCATATCCTAATGACACCAACACAAACATGGAGGATTCACCAGTTTTCACTGGAGACTCTGTGCCAAATTCTCCCATCCTTAGGGATGTGGAACTGTCTTCACAGACAAATAGGGCTAATGTTGTAACACATCCCATTTCAATGGAGACAACATTAGACCCTACAGCCATTCCAAGGCTGGAGGAGACTCAAACTCTTACATCTCATGAAGTGCCTAGCACTAGCTCTCACTTGGCTCAGGCCACTATGTCAGAATGGCTGAAGCCTGTGCACCATGACAGGCCTTCAGGATCATAATTTGTGCCTTCCAAAATGACAGAAGAAGCCATACAAGATCTCCATGTGGCACAGATTGATGAGTTCTCCAAAATAGCTCAACATCTCCTCACCTCAAATCTTCCCAATGCTGATTATGAAGCTATCTTACTTTGCCACAAGGAGGATGTTGAAGCTCAGCAGGAGAAGATTGTGGATGCAGCTGAACCAGAGGGAAATGTGGATGCCTGGTTGGATGCTAAGAGGACTCTCAAGCTCAAGGATGCCCTAGCTTTTCTAAGAGAAGAATTCCTAACTTCTCTGGGCTCCAATGCAAAGGATCTCTCTCCTGCTGCCATCTATGATGCTGTGAATGATGTGTACAAGAACCAGCTGAAGGCTCTGCACTATCTTGGGAAAGGGCTTCAATCAGAGATTTCTTCCATCCAGGAGGAGACAGACAGATCCCTCACTAAGCTCAGGAACTCTTATCTCTCTGATTTTCCCAAGGTGGATGGTATCCTCAAAGAAGTCCAGAAAACCTCCACAAATGTATCCATGATGGATGTGACTCTTGCCATGGTCACAGACAACATCAAGAAACTGGCTTCTTCACTGGAAACTCAAGCAAAAGCCACCATCACCTCAAATGCTATGATAAATGTCATGTGGAAAAATCAGTATGGTGACAAGTTGGTGGATGAAGTCCCTCTGTCAGACATCTCCAAATATGACTTTGCCAGGGTCAAAGATCAATCCCTAAACTCATTTAGGTCTCAACAATTATTCTCTAAGGTGGATGGCTTAGAAAAAGAGGTGGCCTCTCTCAAGGATGAAAACAGAATGCTATCTACATCCTTAAGCCAACTCAATGACAAGCTGGATGACCAAGGCAACAACACCTCAAACATCTTACTGGTGCAGCAACAAATGATGACTTCAATGCTGAGATCCATGAACCTGCCTATCCCTGGTGAAGCTCAAGACTTTTTGTCTGATCCCAAGCCTAAGGGGGAGAAAGTTAAGGAGGTCATTGTGAAAAAGAAAGGGGGAGTACCTACCAAGCAGTCAAAACTTAAGGGCAAGCTCATTGAAGAGACAATAAAGCCAATCAATCTTCCCCCTGTAGAGGTCATCAATGCACAAGGCCAGAAAAGCACAGTCACCACTACCTACTATCCCTCCACAATGCCAAAAGATATCTCCACTTCTCAACCTGCTCAACCTACTTCCAATGCTCAACCTGCCAAAGCAACAACAATCACAGAGGCCAAGCTACAGGAAGTTGCCAATTCTCACATCTATCATGATGAGGCCTTCCTGGAGTTTCTGAAAGCCACCTACAGAGATGCACAAGAAGATGCAAGGACTTACAGAATGAAGCTCAAGGAAAACATTAAGTACTTCACAGTTGCAGTAAGGAAAATCAAGGATGTCCATCTAAGAGAGATAATCATGGTGTGCAAGGACAACTGCTTGTGGCACCTAGCTTTTCAAACTCTAGAGAAACTGAGATTCACTGAGCTGTCAACAATAATGGACTTAATAGAAAAAGGTGGGGCTAACAACAAGAGACTGTTTGATGACTTGAAGATGGATCAAGATCAAAGACTGCCTGAGGTTATCTCAAAGCCAAAGACAATAATCTTCCAAAGTCTATCTCAAGACAGCAGCATTGACCAGTTGGTGATCCCTTCAGATTTGACAAGAAAGAATAATGCAAAGATCAACCAGGTGCTGCAAATGCTAAGAGCCAAGAGGGGAGTCAGGACAGCTGAGGAACTAGAGATGATTCACACTCTACAATCTTTTCTGATTCATGGAGTCATTCCTGAATCTGTCAAAGAAAAGAACAAAAAGAAGGATGGAGATGATGATGATGATAAGGAGAAAACCTATGAAAGGAGATCTCAGTCAAGGAGAGATAAGGAAAGGAGCAAATATTCAAAGAAATCAAAGGATGCTGATGATAGCAAGAGGGATGACAAGGTGGCAAAGGAATCAGTTAAGAAAACAAGAAGTGGAATTCAGCAAGTCAAGGACATTGCTAGTAGTACTTTAACCACAACACAAGACTCTAAGTCTAGGGTGGGTACTGTTAGCAATGATCCTCCAAAATCATTATCCATGACTTCTGAACCTGAATTGCCACAGAAGAAAGATGAAGCCACTAAAGTAATTTCAAGAAAACACTTCCACAAAGTCACAGCTAGTGGAGTGTTACAGTGGATGAAGGGGAAAGGAATGAAGCTACTTCCAAGTGATGTGGCACTGAAGACTAATTCTCCTTGTTCCAGAAAGGTATCTCTTGTGAAGCATTTGAAGATCAAGAGTGTACCCAAAAGGATGAGGATAACAAAGAAGACTGGAAAACTCACAAATGTTATTGGCATCAATGTGCTTCCACTAGATGAGGACTATGATGAAGATGCCCTAGCATTTTTGAGGGCTCAAAGGATCTTTGAAGTCAAAGTGAAGTTGGATCATCTAGAGATCAAGTACACTGATGGAAGAGAAAGGATAATGAAGCAAGGAAGCTGGAAATATTTCTATAAGTATGAGCTTGAAAGGATAAATGCCTTACTGAATTTTGAAGAAAAAGAAGAAAGGACATGGAAGATAGATATTGCCAGGTACTTGAAGATGCATGCTGATTATGAAGAAAACATGAGGAAAGAGAATGAAGAGAAAAACATACAGAGAGAGAAAGAAATGGCTGAGATGGAGGAGAGGGCTAAGGAGCTAAGGCAGAAAGGGATGTGCAGGGTCAAACAAAATCCTTACATTGTGGAGTACAAAAACTCACATGGAGGTCAAAGCAAAATAAGGATGGAGTTTCTTGATTCCTATGTAGAAAGTGCACTCAAGGCTGCAATTGATGACTTGAAAGGCTCACCTCTCATTGAAGAACTGATTGCAAGAGAAGAACTTCAAGAAGCCATCATAGACATGAAGAGAAAAGAAGAGATAAGGAAAAAGAAGATATATGATGATTTGCTAGAGAAGCAATTGGAAGCTGAAGCTGCTGAGCAACAAAAGTAAACTGTAAGCTTTCAATTTTTCTATGTAATCAAATTTCTGATCTCAATGTTCATGAATTATCCTCTCTGTTACTAAATTTCCTTTTATGTAAGTTAGGCTTGTTATCAGACATGAAATTGTGCCTAAGGATCTTACTCACAATTTGGGGGAGATTGTTAGGCTCAAGACATGTCTGAATACCACTATTAACAAGCCTACACTATGTGACTATGTCACACTACATGACCTAGTGATTTCTATCACTGGGATAGAGTATAGGTCTCTAAATGTACTTGTCTTGTTCTCATGAACAATAGCTTTATCATGTATGCTCAGATTTATAATGAGCTTAGTAAAGTTTCTTGCATCTAGATTGTATATAGGCCATTGAATAATTATCCTGGTAGAAGTTCAGAAGTGTTCATGCAGCAGGATAGAGTTGAATAAGGCTATGAAGAAATAAGTTGCAGGAATTTGTCTAAGGCATTATATAGCAAAGTCAAAAGAAAGCTATGTCGTGAAGTCACCAATATCCATGTCGTGAAGTACTATATCGCATAGTCCATTTTGTACTATGTCGAGAAGTCCTCAAGACACATGTCGTGAAGTGTTGAAGTCAGCAAAGTCAAAAGAGCCTAGATCGTGAAGTCCTCAGAAGCCTTATGTCGCATAGTCATCAAATGACCTATGTCGCATAGTCATCAAATGACCTATGTCGCAAAGTCTTCAAAGGCTATATCGCGTAGTCCTCACAAGGGAGATCGCGAAGTCAGGGATAAAGTGGAGTTCACGATATCAACACTTAGCCGTTTATAACAAGACAAATCAAGGTACAGAACCAAGAATCAAAGGAGACAAATACTGAAGCATTTGTTCTGGCAAGGTGGTCCAAAGAACAGATGGCAAATCTACAGCTAAACTTGGAGAGAAAGATAAGAGACAAGCAGCTACAGAAACGGGAAAGACTCCGAAAAGCAGGTGGTCCTTCCTGACACAGTGAACTTCTTATGGCAGGACAAGTTGGACTTTCAGAAGGGGTAGCTGTGTAATATTGTGTGTGCCTAGTTTGTATAGGTGAATATATATATCGTGCACACACAACTGTAAGCTGTAAGAGAGATACACATAGTTATTTGCTAAGCTCTTTTCTCTGTAAGCAAGCAAGTTCAAACTGTTCTTGTTTAGAAGCCAGAAATTCGATTGTGAATTTCCTGGAAAGCTGTAGTATTTAATTTGCTTATACAAAGTAGATTAAAGTGATTGTGTGTGTTATTTACTTTCTGCATATTACATATCATAATCACATACAGTTGTTTACTTATGACAAGGCTGTCGCGTGCCTATCAAATAATAATATCTAACAAATCCTTCTAACTATGTAGTAGGGCAAGTCAGAGTCGATCCCACAGAGACAAACGTATCAATCACTAGTTATTCTTGATTCAATTCAACTAAGCAAGTAACACAATAAATTGTTGAGAGATTTTTAAACTAATATTATACTAAGGCAAATTGTATTGTATTATCAATTAACTAAAACATCTAGAATTAAGTATCCCCACTAGCATGAATCAATGCAATCATGATTTTCCACCCCAATTAATCATACGCTACTCAAGAGGAAAGATGCGCCCTATAAAATACCAATAACCTCTCTCGAGTATTAATGGCTTCTCTAAAATACACTCAAGCCTATTTTCATGGTATCATGCAATTTAGAGACATTAAACACAGCATCCTAACTTCCTAACAATCCGTTCTACCTATTTTCATGGAGAAGTTCATGTCCTTATTGGATAAATCACAACCATCTAAGTCCAACTTTCGATGATAAATAGATATTAGGTTCAAACAATACGCATAATCACGTCTGACATGTTATTGTTAATTAAGCACAACTCAATAAGCAAGAGCATACAACATAACTGAATTGGGGGGTTATGGAAAATCATACATCAATCATAACTAGGGTTCAACTTAACCCTAGATTAAATAACTACTCACTCATAATTAAACTAACAAAACACATAATATAATAAGAACACATAATAATAATATTAAGAACAGAGAAGAAAACCTTCAATCTTTCTCCAAGAAGAAAAAGTACAAGATCCGCTATGTCTGTATGTATCTATGTATATCTGTATATCTGTATATATGTCTCTCTCAGATCTGATGTTTATATACATATTCTCAAATATTTTAATGCCTTGAGAAAAGTACAATTACGTTTCCTAAACTGATTCTGTTTTACAAGGAAAATTCGTAGCTGACTTTTCTTCAGTAAATCTGAGCCGTTCCTGAATTAATTTAATAATTGGACCACTTTAGAATAAAAGATATTTCCATTATCTTCGCGTGGGCTGTTAAATCGTCCAATTCTGACTTCTACATCTCAAGATATGACCGAAACAGTGAATTATGTGCAGGCAGCCCAACAAATCCGAATTTCCTTCTAATAAATCTCCAAATTAAGCTTTTTATTCTCCAATCCTTCCAAGTTTAGGATTTCCTTGCTTCCTACAATAAAACATTAAAATTTATTAAATAAAAATCCAATTAAATACAAAATATAATAAATATGAGGAATAAAATCATATAAAATATATTTAAATATATACTTTATCAAACATCCCCACACTTAGCATTTTGCACGTCCTCGGGCAAATAAAGAAATAAAAATAATAATAAATAATAGGACCACCACTTTCGTAGATGACACGATTGCATTGAGCATATGCAACAAGCCGTTAAACCCCTAGGCAGCCCTAGTAGGACGAGTTTTGTCTCGTGAGGGTTTATAGAAGATATACCCACAAAATCAAATATTTTCAACCACCAAGTCTCTCAAACATGCAACATATCATAGTACTCCACACATTGCAAATCTCAATCACATAACAACCTGAAAGTGTCTGAAAGTACAAGTACTCTCACTTTAAGCATCATTAACACAAAATAATCCAAGTATGCACACAATGTCTAGATAGACAAAAATATCATGAGATAGACATCAAAGTCGCATTCAACAAGTAAGCATGCTATGGATAAATATCTCACATTGCTCTCACTTCACACAAGTGTATGGGTATAAGTGTATCGCTCAAGTTCAATCAATGTACTCATGTGCTACCATAAGCTTGGTTGTCCACCAAATCTCCACCACCTCGTTTATATGCATACATGAATCAAAAGGTCTTCGTTAAAGGTTGTAACGAGGCTTAGGTATGGGGTAGGATATCAAAGAAACAGGCTAACAAGTGGCTAAATTTGATAACTAATAGAGCATAATGTTCACTTTTAATTAAAGCACCCAACATGAAACTTAGATCATGTAAAAGTTGATCAAGCTTTCACAAGCATTAAAATTCAAAGCACATATACCCCATGTACTTTCCCACTTTCACATTGTATCAATCATATGAACACAACTCTACTTTATCTTCCTCTTGCTCATAATTTCTTCTTTTTTTTCAAAAGTCAAGTCATTCTCCAGTAACCAAGGGCAGTAAAAAGTCACCAAGAATGTATTTAATACCAACACACATGGATCGTCCCTTTCATATGACATTGCACTTACCACCCATTGATCTCAAAGGAGTACTTGATACTTGTTTGCAACTTTCATACCATATTGTATCCCACCAAAATGTAACACTTTAACCAAAAGAAATCCCCACACTAAATATTCACCAACCCTTGAATTGAATCAATATGCTCTACCAGTAAATCAAGACAAGAATAAATAAGTAGGCTCAAAAAATTTTAGATTGGTGATATACGAAAGAAACAGGTAAAAGCTCAAAGGGTTTCACTAAGGATTATTTTTCATATGGGTACTGTTTGGGTAAATGAGGTTAATCCTAGTGCCTTTATCATATTCATGCATACATATATCATGTAGTCTCAAAACGGTTTAAAACAAGTTCTAGAGCAACATGAATCATGATGAACAACAAAAAAAAAAAATGGATTGATAAAAAATGAATCAATCATAAATTAGGCTCAAATCCTCACAAGGTGAAAGCATGCTTAACTCAGTAAAATTGACCAAGAAGCATCTCAAGTTTTCAAACTTTCGCAAGTACACACAAGGAATTACCAAGCATCAAATGATTTTTCATGAATATGACACTCATAATTAATCATGCGAAATTAATCTACACAATGTGTACTTATCCATGCTAACATGCTTTTGAGACGAGGCAATTATATACAAAAAGTTTTAATTTTTTTAATTTTTTTGGATTTTTATAATATATAATTTTTTTGGGTTTTTTACGTCATTGAGAACTCATCCCCACACTTAAGTGGTTCATTGTCCTCAATGAATAATATATATAAATATACAAAACTAACAAGATCCTAAAAGAAATACAAAAAGATTAAGAGTGAAAAACTATACAAAGAAAGGTTAGAAATACTCCCCTAGTGCATGAAGTCTCGGTTGGAAAATGTGGGAGAGTGTTCCTCCTCCAAAATCTTGGGTTGCCTCCCAAGAAGCGCTTTTTTAAGGTCTTTAGCTCGACCTTCTTATCAATCAACCTGGTGAATGGATCGAAAGTGGAGCATCCACTTTTTCAATATATTTTCTCATGACATCTCCCAAAAACTTATAACTTTCATCCATGGCTTTATCCAACAATACTATTCTTCTATCTCGAGCAAACTTTAAGAGTGCAACAACTATCCTTGTCGTTTCAGCTCGTGAGACAAACTTAAAAAGAAATTTAATAAGTAAGTCTTCCCAAGTGGTAATGGAATTTGAGGGTAACGAAAATAACCAATTTTTAGCTCCATCCCTTAGAGAGAAAGGAAATAATCGAAGTCGAATGGCCTCATCAGAAACTCCATCACACTTGATAGTATCACAAATCTTCAAAAAGTTTTCAATATGAGCATCAGGATCTTCAACAGATAATCCACCAAACTGAATTTCACCAATCGATTTCATTGTTGAAGGCTTCAAATCAACATTAGTGACATGTAAATCTCTCACCAAAATTGCAGGAGGTTTAGAGAGAAAAATATCAACCTTCATATCTTGATCTCCACCCAAAGACTTAACCATAAGAACAGCTTCATTACTCTTTTCAAGATCACTCTTCTCCATAGATGGGTTATGAAAAGAATTAGAAAATTTAAATTCCAATTTCTCATCTCCAACTTCAAAAGAAATTTTTTCTTGCATCATATCAACTTTTGCACCAGCTGTAGCTAAGAAAGGTCTTCCGAGAATAATAGAATTTTGTACATCTTCCTCCATCTCCATGACAACAAAATCACATGGAATAAAAAACTTTCCTACCTTGACAGGAACATCTTCAAGTATTCCAAGTGGAACTTTTACACTTCTATCTGCAAGTTGTAAAGATATACGTGTGGGTTTGAGTTCACCCATCTGAAGCTTATTGCATATTGATAAGGGCATTAGACTTACACTTGCCCCAAGATCACATAAAGCTCTTTTGATTTCAAAATTCCCAAGTTTCACAGGAATAGAATAGCTACCTGGATCAGTTAGCTTTTTAGGAAGATTATTCTGCAAGATGGCACTACACTCTGCCGTTAATGAGATAATAGAACTTTCTTCAATCTTTCTTTTGTTTGACAATAATTCCCTAAGGAACTTCCCATAAGAAGGCATCTCTTTGATAGCATCTAAGAAAGGGATATTAAGCTCTAACCTTTTCAAGATATCCATAAACTTCATAAACTTCTCTCCAAGCCTAGCTTGCACTAATCTTTGCGGAAACGGAACAGGTGGTACATAAGGTCTGACTGGAGCAACTGTGGGTTCCTTCTTCTCTTCTTCAATCGCTTCTTGCACAATCACATTTTCAGCTTGAATTTTCTCCATATCTTCCTCAACGTTCAAATTATCAGTACTCATCTTCATCTCTGGCCCTTGAAATTCTTGATTACTTCTTAACGTTATAGCATTCACATGGGCTCTATGTGGTTGTTCAGTTTGGCCAGGAAGTTGGCCTGAAGACTTGTTAAGTTGATTCAACTGTTGAGCAATTTGAGTGATTGAATTCTCCATCAACTTGTTATGAGCCTTTATCTCATTGATACTCGAGTCAAAGTAATCATTCTTCTTTGCTTGTGTAGAAATAAATCCTTCCAAAAGATTTTCCAAGTTAGATTTTTGTGGCTGAGCTGGTTGAAAACCTGGCGGCTGAGAAAAGTTATTTTGTGGAGGTTGAGCTTGAGCCTGGTTATTTCTGTAGGAGAAATTAGGATGATCTCTCCAACCTGGATTGTATGTGTTGGAGTAAGGATTATATTGTGGCCTTTGATTTTGGTTGTAGAGGGCATTTGCTTGTTCCATTGCTGTTCTAGAGGGATTGTATTGACAAGCATGTTGAGTGTGTCCAACTACACCACATATTTCACATGAGGCAACCATAGATGAAGTTCTAGAATCCAATTGCTCAATCTTCTTAACCATTGCCTGCATAGTAGCATTCAACATGGTTAGAGCATCAACATCATACTTACCACCCTTCTTTGGATGATTTCTGTCACTGTAAGGATAGTTATCATTAGACGCCATCTCGTCTAACAAAGTTTTCGCATCTTCCGTACTCTTTTTCATAATAGATCCACCAGAAGAAGCATCAACAAAATTTCGAAACTCTTGTGTTAACCCATTGTAGAATGTTTGAATCAACAACCAGTCAGGAATTCCATGGTGAGGGCATTGTCTCTGAAGTCGTTTGAATCTTCTCCAAGCATCATGAAGTGACTCGTCATCATCTTGACGAAAGTTAGATATTTCATTCCTGAGCTTTGAAGTTTTCTTTTGACTGAAGAATTTAAGTAGAAACGCCTTTGCAAGACTATCCCAAGTAGTGAATGTGTTTGGTCTTTCATCCTTCAACCAATCTTTTGCTGTATCTCGGAGAGAGAATGGAAATAAGCGCAGCTTAATAGCATCATCACTAACATTGGTCAGCTTTATAGTATCACACTTTTCTAGAAAACTCTCAAGATGATCGACAGGATTTTCAGTTGATAATCCTGCGAAAGAATCATTAGAGACGAATTGTATGAATTGTGGCTTGAGTTCAAAGTGGGTAGCCGTGATTGTTGGTCTGACAATACTGGAGAGTACGTCTGTAGCGTCTGGCATACCATGCTCCCTGAGGGCTTTAGCTGCTGTCTCACCCATAACTTCCTTGTCTTTATTTTTCCTTCGTAGTCCTGCTTGTCTTCTTGTTGTAGCTTCAATTTCAGGATCAAGAGCAATTAAATTTTCTGTACCTGAACTTCGAGTGTGCATGCAACAAGGAAACTAGAAACAAAGATCAAATAACAAGGGAATAATAGCCGAAGCAACACAACCAAAAGACTTAGCTAAACAAACTCAAAAATTAACTAATCTAATACTGCTTTCTCCACGACAGCGGCGCCAAAAATTTGACAAGGCTGTCGCGTGCCTATCAAATAATAATATCTAACAAATCCTTCTAACTATGTAGTAGGGCAAGTCAGAGTCGATCCCACAGAGACAAACGTATCAATCACTAGTTATTCTTGATTCAATTCAACTAAGCAAGTAACACAATAAATTGTTGAGAGATTTTTAAACTAATATTATACTAAGGCAAATTGTATTGTATTATCAATTAACTAAAACATCTAGAATTAAGTATCCCCACTAGCATGAATCAATGCAATCATGATTTTCCACCCCAATTAATCATACGCTACTCAAGAGGAAAGATGCGCCCTATAAAATACCAATAACCTCTCTCGAGTATTAATGGCTTCTCTAAAATACACTCAAGCCTATTTTCATGGTATCATGCAATTTAGAGACATTAAACACAGCATCCTAACTTCCTAACAATCCGTTCTACCTATTTTCATGGAGAAGTTCATGTCCTTATTGGATAAATCACAACCATCTAAGTCCAACTTTCGATGATAAATAGATATTAGGTTCAAACAATACGCATAATCACGTCTGACATGTTATTGTTAATTAAGCACAACTCAATAAGCAAGAGCATACAACATAACTGAATTGGGGGGTTATGGAAAATCATACATCAATCATAACTAGGGTTCAACTTAACCCTAGATTAAATAACTACTCACTCATAATTAAACTAACAAAACACATAATATAATAAGAACACATAATAATAATATTAAGAACAGAGAAGAAAACCTTCAATCTTTCTCCAAGAAGAAAAAGTACAAGATCCGCTATGTCTGTATGTATCTATGTATATCTGTATATCTGTATATATGTCTCTCTCAGATCTGATGTTTATATACATATTCTCAAATATTTTAATGCCTTGAGAAAAGTACAATTACGTTTCCTAAACTGATTCTGTTTTACAAGGAAAATTCGTAGCTGACTTTTCTTCAGTAAATCTGAGCCGTTCCTGAATTAATTTAATAATTGGACCACTTTAGAATAAAAGATATTTCCATTATCTTCGCGTGGACTGTTAAATCGTCCAATTCTGACTTCTACATCTCAAGATATGACCGAAACAGTGAATTATGTGCAGGCAGCCCAACAAATCCGAATTTCCTTCTAATAAATCTCCAAATTAAGCTTTTTATTCTCCAATCCTTCCAAGTTTAGGATTTCCTTGCTTCCTACAATAAAACATTAAAATTTATTAAATAAAAATCCAATTAAATACAAAATATAATAAATATGAGGAATAAAATCATATAAAATATATTTAAATATATACTTTATCAACTTAGTTTTTCAAGAATCGAAAAATATATCAAACTATCTATTCACCCCCCCCCCTCTGTCTAGTTTCTAGTAGTATTCATTTCTAACAAAATCCATAACAAATCGAATAATAAGATTTTAGTGCTAAGATTTTTACCAGGCCTTGTTCTCTTCATAAGATTTCTTTTGAGTTATAGATCGTCAAATTTGAAGCTTCCTAGCTAGGGTTTTGAGCCCCATCTTTCCGCTGAACAGAAACTGGACAGATTGGGTTCTCCAACTTGGGGAAGATATTTGGCTAGGTTACACTCCTTTGTTGACTATGAACTTTTTAACGAATGTTACCCATGGAGTGGAGAAGCTATGGTTAAAATTTGGTGATTTAAGGATGGATAGAAGTGGAGATATGAATTTTTCTTTGAGCTTGGTTTCTGCTGGGCAGATTGTTGAAGAAATGGGGTGGGGAGAGTTCTTGCTTTTTGCCTTGGTTTTTGCCTTGGTGACTTTTGATGATTATCTTGATATTTTGTAGTCAAAGTGGTGAGTCATCACAATAAGCCTCATCATCGGGACACTTGTCGAGCAATGGGATACCATAGTGGCAAAGCAGCTTTACTAGTTTGTTCCCTTTCACATGGATGATACAATTGTTGCATTTCTTGGATTAATCTTGTTACATTTTTCTTCCATGCCTATATTTAATCCGGTATGTGTCGCGTTGTTCCGTCATCGCTTAATTTCGTAGAATGTTCGCAGGGTTTCTTAAGTGTCCTATCGAAGTAGTTTACCGTAAACGTTCTTGACATCACTAATTCTTTTATTAAATCCATATCCATGGAATTGATAATTTAAATCCTCCAATATTTTCAAATAATGATTAATCCGTCCGTTATTGGTGAAATTTCGGAGAAAATAGAAAATGCTATTTTTCTGATTCTGACAGCTTTTGCATTCCTTCATTTTCAAAGTAGGTCACTAATACGACTTCGAAAGTTCATTATCCCGACTCGTACATAGGGTGGTCTGAAAATCTTTTTCGGTTCAGAAATTTACTATTCATCAAATAAAAAAAATAAAAAAATAAAAAAAAAATTAAACTAAGTCCAAAATTTGGGGTTATTACACATAGCCATCAAGATTGCATGATCGCCAGGATCAAGATGAATATCAGGACTGGGATCAGGATTGATCATCAGGACTGGAAGCTGATCAAGAATTCTACTTCGAGTTATATTTGGAGTCTAGTTAAATAAGGAAGATTATTTTGTCGGTTCCTGGTCTGTAGGAATGCAGCTATCAATTTAGGATATGTTTCAATCTTTGTAATTGATTAAGACTTATCATGTAATTGATAGAGAAGCTGTGTAGTATATAAACACAGTTTAGGTTTTGGTTTAACAACCAATCGCATACACGAGTATATTGAAACCTAGCAGCTCTCAAGAACATCAGAATTTCTTGAGAGAGTTTGTAACAGTTTTATATCAGATTTAATAAAGCTGTTATTATTCTTTCATATTTGTGATTCATATCTTATTAAGTCGAGAATCTTATACAATTGTATTCAACCCCTCTTCTACAATTGTTTATTACTGGGCAACAATTGGTATCGGAGCAGACTGATTTAAATTTGAATCAGATACGATCTAAGATGTCGACAACCAAGTATGAAAGTATGGAAATTCTCATTCTGAAGAAATCAGAATATCCAACATGGAAGGTAAATATGCTGATGTACCTGGAGGCTATGGATCCTGACTACTTGGACAGGATTCGTGATGGACCATATATTCCTACCAGGATTATAGAACGAACATAAACTGTACTTGAACACTATGTGGTCAAGGCAAAGAGTGAATGGACTCCAGAAGAAAAAGCTCATGTACTGAGGGAGCCAAAGATAAAGAACATCATACACAGTAGTCTTGATGCTGTCATGTCCAACTGAGTGATTGCATGCAAGTCTGCAAAAGAAATCTGGGATACCTTGGAAAATCAATTCCAGGGATCTGCATCTGTCAAGAAAAACAGAAGGGCTCTGTTGATTCAAGAATATGAACAATTCGATGCTAAACCTGATGAGAGCCTGGCTGATTTATATGATAGATTTCTGACACTCCTGAACAGTTTATCTTTAGTTGACAAGGAATATGAAACTGAAGATTCTAACACCAAGTTTCTAAGAGCTTTACCTGAAGAATGGGATACTCAGACCTCGATCATTAGACATCAGTATGATCTCAACACTGTGTCTCTTGATGAAGTCTATGGAATGCTAAGAACCCATGATCTTGAGGTTCAACAAAGAAAGAATAAGAAAAGCAGCAAGGCAAAGACCATTGCCCTGAATGTAGAGGCTAAATTAGAAGGAAAAGCTATGAAGGTCTCTAGAAGGAAATCAAGAATAGTTGAGTCAGATCCTGATGACTCTTCATCAGATACTGATGGCAATCTTGATGCCAATACTGATGATGACTCTTCTGACTCAGACATGGAAGAGATGGTTGGTATGATTGTCAGAGGCTTCAAAAAGATGAAGTTCAGGAAGGCTAGAAGACAAGGCAACTTCCAGAAAAAGACCTTCAATGCAGACAAAGACAAGTATATCAAAAAGGATAGCAATGGTAGCAAATTTGACAAGTCAAAGGTTAGATGCTACAAGTGTAATGGTATGGGACACTTTGCTAGTGAGTGCAAGAAGACAAAGGCACTCATCACATCAAACAAGGACTGGATGGACTCTTCCTCAGAATCTGATACTGAGGTGGTCAACTGTGACGCCCTCCAAACCCGGGGTACATATTTGAGGAGTCATCCGACCAACGGAATACTCTTTAACACATGCATAATATATATAAAGACACAAATACCCTTTGACCAAGACCGCATCCAGATTATGGCAATGAACACAAGCTACTACAATCTTTTATTAATACAATACCAGTTTTATCAGAGTTATTACATCACAACTGGAGTTCAAATCTAGACATCTAATCTAGAAAAAGGAAAACAACAACTACCCTTCTAATGACAATGACTCGAGGGGCTCTCCTGGCTGCTGGTGAACTATCGGTCACGCTATGCTGACTCATACTCTCGCTTCACTGGAATAGGGTTAGAAAACAACAAGCAAGAGTGAGCCAAAATTGCTCAACAAACATCAATGAATCATTTCTATCACAGTTATAAGGATATTAATTTATGATATCAGAATCAACAATATTTAGCTAACACATGCTTTGTATCAATAACAATTGAAGAAAAAGAATTAGAATTTGGCTTATACATTTTATTCAAATCAAAGGTTGTGCTGCTGGCCAGCCACACATCAACCCCGGACTAGCTCACAGCATAGTCCTCTACTGGATCCTAGGCCAAACTGGGCCTTAAGTTATTCCGACCATAAATATGGCCCGACCAATTACTGGTCTATTTTAAAAACATGCCAAATCTATCATAGGGTATAAACAATAACATGCTCAATAAGATAAACTTAATGTATAGTAATTGCAAAAGAGCTTCAACTGCTCAGTATCAAATGAAGATCGAGAAATAGTCTTGAAGTAATTTCAACGGTACAGTGTACTCATTCAATAAGGAGATCAATATTAGTAATCGATAATCGATGACCGTAATCAATAGTCAACGATGGAAGTCAAATGATCAATGGTTGTCAATAATAATCAAAGGATGATAATCAATAATCAAATGGTGGTAAAAAATAATCAAGTGAGTTGGAAATAAGGGTTTCCGATGCAGATCAAATCAAAGAATCAAGAATCTCTAAGAAAATGGAATCAGTTGTCCAAATGCGGTTAAAAGATTGATAATTTGAATTGTTCTGGGGATAACGGTATTCAAGTAATCAAGACAATAATAAATTTTATCACAAGTAAAGGCACAAATACTTGCCTGGTCTACGTTGCTGTCGGATCGACTCTGCTCACTCTACCTTTCCCTTGCTCCGGGAACTCGATTCTATAATTAAACAACTCATCACAATAAGTCTAACTATTCTCGTTCTACTCTCGACACTTATTCAATCAATAATCACATTTAAACAAGTAACCGGTTACGTATCGGACGTCCGGAATGATTTACGATATTTAAAACTCAGATATTTGCCCTAGTACGGGCATATACAGACTATAAAACACAACACACAATTAATATGAACCATATAGAACTTATAAACATTTTTAAAACATCATACGAAACTTATTTGAATTTTAGATAAGTCACGATTAATTTTTAAATCAAAACTCGGATTTTTAAATCCAATATAAACATTTAAATGCAAATAAATCAATTAATAAAATTAATTGACACTTTATAAATGCTCAAACTATTTTTTTAAATAAATAAA
Source organism: Heracleum sosnowskyi (assembly GCA_030848705.1). Taxonomy (NCBI): domain Eukaryota; kingdom Viridiplantae; phylum Streptophyta; class Magnoliopsida; order Apiales; family Apiaceae; genus Heracleum; species Heracleum sosnowskyi. The sequence continues at coordinate 72,383,943 of CM061242.1, forward strand.
TAGGCTTGAAAATAATTAAACCGAATTTTAAATTAATTAAATCTAATTAATAATTAATTTTTAAGAATTAATTGATTAAAAGAAATAACCAATTAATTAATAAATAAATTATTAATTAAAAATAATTAAAATAATTAAATTTAATCAATTTTAGGATTTAAAATAATAAATATAATTTTCCAGAATTTTTCTAATATTAAAATATATTTTTAAAATAAAAATATGAATTTTTAAAGTTTTTAAACTATTTTCGAATTAATTTTAAAAATAAAATTCAAAAACAGTTTTCAGAAAATGAATTAGGGTTTGAAGATTGAAACTGGGTCAAACTTCGGGTAAACGGATCGGGAAGAACAATTCCCGGTCACCAAGAACAACCCACCGGATTCTGGGTTTTCCTGAATCCGGCCGGTGTCCGGCGACCGGAATTCTTAATACTCGATCAAACATGACCAAAACAATAGGGCTTTTGTTCGCCTTTACAAGACAAACACAACCCACACAAAAACCTCTATGTCCTATGCCGGAATCGAGCCCAGAATCCGTTCAAAGAATTCGCCGGCGACGACTTCGGCCGGAAACCCGATCTACTTTAATTCTAGATGAAACTCAAAGATTAATATACCAAAATGAAGCTTATAACTCATACAATCAAAGCCTCATATCATAACTAATGTCAGATCAACAACAAGAACGAACGGAGTAAAAGAAAAATTCGGGTCAAAACCCGAAAATCAAACCCGACTGAATTGAACTTAAACACGAAATTAAATCATGGATTCTTGCTAATTAGAACCCTAGGAACATGTTAGAAGCAACCAATTGAACGGAGAATCAACAGAATGAAAATCCCCAAATTAATCAAGAACCCTAATTTTAATTCGAATATTGAAAAATTCATAATAAATCGAAAAATTACCAGATGATGATGAGGTTGGAAGATTCTGAAACTAGAGATCAAGAGCTTTGATTTGAGTACTTGAACTTTGATTTCTGAAATCAATAACACCTTGGACGAATGGATTGATTATCAACAACACGAAGAACACGTTTCAGGAATTTTTACTTTTTGATTATACGCAATGCAGATTATGAAGGTTATAAGGTTCGATTCGTCTTTTTATATTTTTCGAAAAATAATACCCCAAGGAACACTTTTGGATCGTTATAGATCTACTGGATCGTTTAAAAACCTAATTAGGTTAAAAATACGTTTTACGAGAAGATAATTATCTACAAGGATTGATAATTATCCAAATCAATACATATCATTATATAACTAATGCTCAAGAATACTGGGGCTATAACAAAGGTAATATTGATATAAAACGATATATCCGTCCCCTTAAGCAATTAGGGTTCGGAACAATTTTTCCCTTTTTGAACAAAACGAATTATTCTTGCAGAATCAAATAGGTAGGAATGAAATGATACGAATATCTCTCCCGATAATGATTCGAATACAAAAGACGAAGAGATATTAATTAATGTACGAAATTCCAATGGGGCCCTTGAATTATCAAAACGGGGCTCAGATTTGAAGAAAGTTCCAAATGACGAAATATTTGAAAGGGGCTTTCGACTCACCATTTAGCACATAATCACGCAATAATTATCATTTAATAATATTCTAATACTCCACAATAAATATTTTTATATTAAATATATCATTGAATCAAATAATAAAATTCACGGATATTACATCAACTATGCCCTAATGGCCAATACTGATGATACTACTATTCCTGATGATAAGGTACTAAATACTGTCTTTGATTTTGATACTGATAATGCTTCTGAGTTAAGACGTTTTCTAAAGTCATTACATATTAGCTTTAGAAGTCAAACTAATGAAAATACTAGAATCTTATCTGAGATGTCTGAACTTAGGAAAAGGAATGAGGATTTAGAAGCTGAATTTTCTCTTATGCAAAAAGTACAGATAGAATGTGATAATGCTAAACACATGTATTTAGAGATGAAACTTAAATGTACTGCACTTGAAAAGGAACTAGAATATGCTAATGAGAAAATCAGAACCTGGACAGATTCTGGTAGAAAATTTCATGAGATTAATACCTCTAAGAATTAGAAAGAATGTCTAGGATATAAGTCAGATGAAGATAAGAAATTTAAGGAGAAAATTGTTGTTGATGAGACAGTTAGTCCAAAAACCTATAGACATGTTATAGTCCAAAAATTGGGATCAATAAAGAGAATGGTTATAAGTATATCCCAAATGCACCTAGGAAATGTTGTTTTACCTATGGTAACTCTAATCATCTTGCCATTGATTGTAAAAAGAGTTTAAAGAAAAGTACTGAAATTCCTATTTCTGATGTCAGGAGTAAATCAGTATTTTATAAACCACAGAAGTCCTGTTTTCATTGTGGTAGTATATGGCATTCTATTTATACTTGTGCAGAATATCATGATTTGTACTATAACTTTTATGATCCATTGCCTAAGTTTGATAAAAATAGTGCAAATTCTGGTAGCCTTAAGAATGTCAAGTTGAAGCATGCTTTTATTAATACTGATATTGACAAAGCAAATCCTGATGGACACAATCCTGACTGAATTGCTAAAGTCAATAAGACTTCTGCTGCTAAAATTAATAAATTTCATGGAAAAGGAACCCAACATGTGTGGGTTCCTAAATGTTCTAACTAGTATGTTTTTTTATTCTGATTGCAGGGAAAAAGGAAAAATGTGTTAGTCATGGATAGTGGATGTTCTGTGCACATGACTGGAAACAAGGCCCTGTTATCAGAATATGAGGAAAAATCTGGCCCAACTGTGTCTTATGGAGATGGCAACAATAGACAAACTTTGGGATATGGCAGTATAATCATTGGAAATGTCATCATTGAGAAAGTAGCTCTAGTGAAGGGACTAAAACACAACTTGTTGAGTATTAGTCAAATCACTGACAGAGGTTATCATGTCAATTTCTATTCCACACATTGTGAAGTAGTCAGCAAAGAAACATGGAAGATAGAACTGACTGGCTACAGGCATGGTAACATTTATGAAGCCAACATTCTCTCAAATACTGATGGCTCCCCTACATGTCTTATCAGTAAAGCATCAGTAGATGAAAGTTGGAATTGGCACAAGAAGCTTTCTCATCTCAACTTCAGTAATATCAATGAGTTGGTTAAGAAAGATTTAGTGAGAGGATTACCAAAAGTTTTGTATTCTCCTGATGGACTCTGTGATGCTTGTCAAAAGGCTAAACAAAGAAGGACATCATTCCAGAGTAAATCATAATCCTCTATTGAAGAACCATATCACATGCTGCATCTTGATCTATTTGGACCAGTCAACATTATGTCCATCAGTAAGAAAAGGTACACTCTTGTAATTGTTGATGAATATTCTAGATTCACCTGGGTGTATTTTCTGCACAGAAAAGATGAAACTCCTGAAATACTGTTGGATCATATGAGGATGATTGAGACAACTACAAAGTATAAAGTCAAGATACCGAGGAGTGATAATGGTACTGAATTCAAGAATTCAAAGATGGAAGAGTTCTGCAAATACAAAGGAATTATTCAACAATTCTCTGCTCCTGGCACACCTTAGCAAAATGGAGTAGTTGAAAGGAAAAATAGAACTCTTATTGAAGCTGGCAGAACTATGTTGAAAGAAGCTAAATTACCTACATATTTCTGGGCAGAAGTAGTCAATACAACATGTTATACTCAAAATCTCACTTTAATAAACAGACATGGTTTGAAGCATCTGCATATGTTTGGCTGTAAATGTTTTGTTCTCAGAACTCATCCTGAACATCTAGGAAAGTTTGAAACAAAGGGTGATGAGGGAATTTTCATAGGCTATCCTGCATCAAGAGCCTTTAGAGTTTTTAACTTGAGAACAAGAACTGTCATGGAGTCAATACACGTATCTTTTGATGATAAGAAGATAATTGGATTGAATGAAGACTCACATGATATATTGGTTTTTGAAAATGAAGCTACCAAGGAACCTGAAGAAAATGAATCAGATCCTGTCAATTCATCAGATATTGATGGGTCACCAAATCCTGATGATCCATCAAATCCCGATGACACACCAATTCCTCATGGTGCTAATACTGATGATGCAAATAATGATGATTCATCTAGTAGTGCAAATGTTGAGGGGGAACAACAGCAAACTACTACAAATTCAGAGTCAACTCAATCATCAGGACAAAATTCTTCAGATACTGATTCAAGTGACAATCCTGATAATCCATCAGGAGGAGTTTGCAATCATTCAGGGGGAGCTTCTAATGGAACAAATTCTTCTAATCAAGATAACACCAATTCAGGGGAGCATCTACATCAAGAAATGACTTACCACCAGCAGGGAAATGGACTGCAAGTCATACTCCAGATTTGATAATTGGAGATCCTGATGCAGGTGTTCAAACAAGAAGTGCAACTCAAAATGAATGTTTATATAATAAGTTTCTGTCAAAGGAGGAGCCAAAGAAAGTTGAAGATGCACTTAAAGATGCTGATTGGGTGTGACGCCCCCAAATCCGGGGTCAGGATTTGGTGCCACAATCACTCTGAATAAAACATAATGATACAAACGACCCCTCAGCTAAGGATCGATCACAGGTCATGGTATGAAACAAGAATCTAAAATATCAAAGTTTATTACAACATCTAATTCAATTTTATTACAAACCATTGCCACTATCTAAACATTGGTAAAAAAAATGAATTCTATCTGCCCGACAACTAGAACCTACTTCTTGAATCAGGCCTCCTCACGGTCTCCTTAGCGGTTACTCGCAGATAGCTAACTTCGTTCTTAACTGAAAGGTTAGGGAAAAACAGCAAGGAATGAGCTACAACGCTCAACAAGTACTAAACAGTTCCAATATGCAGTGCCTTATTAACATGAACAGGAATATATAACAGGGATAAATGGAATAATACCATTAACGGTATCATTTTCATCAAGGCACAAGGAAATCATGGTACAAAAGACATAATAACTTCAGGGTAAAAGATTCATGGCAATCCGTTATAACAATTTTAATCAAAACTTTATCAAAACTATTTTATGACGCTACGGATTACAGCCGGTGATCAGCCGCGAAGTAATCCCGAACCGCGCTGGGTTCTCAAATATAAAGGGGATTCCTAGGCAACATTTAAGCCTATCAATAAGTGTGAAAAGGATTTGCGTCTAATCCAATCCACCAATTCAAGAAAACGTTTGTTGGGATTTATGGGTGATAGCAAAGGAACAACTTAACTTTGTATATACTTAATTTTGTAATTAAGTAGAACATACTGTCACAGCCAAAGTATGTTCTTGTAATCAGTATGTAATGTTATTTTAATTGTGTAATTTGGAAGAAGTTCACTTTCTGTGTTCAAGCCTCAAAGAACGCATATTAGATGACAGCATGAATAAAGGTTACTGTCATGAGCATTGACAGTAAGATTACAAGAAGACAGAATGTTGCAAGTCAAGACCGCATATTCACTCTGACAACAACATTGGCGAAAGACTACGCGACAGCAACTTTAGCCCTCGACAGCAAGCTTGGGAACCTCGACAGCACATTATGCGGGGAACTCCTACTGTCACCAAAAGCACATTCCAGTGACAGCAAGCTTTGCGGCAAAAGTAACTGTCTCGAGAAAGATCCCTGTTCTAGGTATCTTTCTCAGTCAAATCCCGTGACAGCTTCAATGTTCAAGAAACAGGCGTGTTGCAGTATCCCTAAGCTGCACCAAGTCTGCAAGACTACGACAGAAGCTTCAAGCACTGCAAAACAAAAGCGAATCAATTCAAGAGCAAGGTCAAGTCTTTATTTGCTGAATTGCTTAAGCTGGAAATAGAATGAATCTAAGTTGCTTTCTTTGTAATGTATATCTGACATGTTAGCAATTTAGGAAAGTCACATGGGTAAGACAATCTGTAAGAAGCTGCCACTTGACAGTGACAGCAGCTTCACAAACCCGTGACTGATAGGGATAGGATTAGTCTTATACCTACTATCAATTCATTCTAGATGTAAAAAAAAAAAAAGACAAGCAAGTGTCTTAGAGAAACCGCAGCTCGAGAATTCTTTCTTGAGGTTGTAGCAACACTTTGCAAAATAAATAAAACATTTATTTTGTGAATCTTGTTCTTACTTCATACTGTTCGTGATAGCATATATTGCTGATAACATTTAATCTTGATTATAGTTGTTGAAATTTAGATTGAATTTTATCAGTATTGCATTCATCCCCCCCCCCTTCTGCAATACACAAGGACTAACAACGTTTGTTTCATTTTAAATATTCTGTTATTGTTTAACGTGGATGCCAGGGTGATAACAACACTAACAATATCAAAGGGATCATTATCAATCATAAGTCAATGGTATACTAGGGATTTCTTTTGAGAATTTAGTTCGAATGAAAGTTAAAGTTTAACTGCAATAAAGGTGATGTTTATTATTAACAAGGATAGTAAGGATAAGTGATCAGCTCGTAATAGGGAACGGTCAAGGTATACGGTCAAACGAATTTAAGGAATTTAGGATTTATGTCAAGGGTTAATTGTAAGCAAGGTATAAGTTGGAATTAAAAGCATTTGCAATGGTTATATGATATGGAAAGGTAAGCATGGCAATCATTACAAGATATAAAGCATTTGCAATAATATACGAGGCGGGGATAGAAGTACTTGCCTCTCGACTTGACCTAGGAATCACTCGATTTTAACCGAACGAATCTTTCCCCTATCCGCTTCGGAACCTACACATAATAATACCCTTTATTACTAATCGCTCTCTTGACACTTGTACTATATATAAACTTTAAATATTAATACATGCACGCTTGCACAAAAATTCCAGTATCATACAATAAAACCATCTTACATATACTTAAATACACATATACTTACGTATACTTAAATATACATATACTTACATATACTTAATCACATCTTCTGATATATACATTAATATACACTGATCATATCCATATTCAAGTGATCACATCACATTTAGATCCAATCAAGCACATAAGCATAAGTTCTACACGACACTACTTAGTACATTACATTATCTCATGACTACAAGCAATTAAACAACCAATCAATCAAGTTACTTTGCATCAATCCACACATAACCCTTCTTCACATCTTAAATTTAGCAAGGCACATCAAGGCCTCACTTCAAATAGCTCACAAAATCAATGCACACACTTAAGACACTATAATGCGCACCTTGGCACCACTTGGAGTGCCTCGGCAGAAAACTCACACTCTACTTAGGGCCTTTATCCCAAACTGACTTCTACAGAAACTTAATACAAAATGCTAACTAATGCAAGTGGTTTGGCACTAAGGCCTCACCTGGGCCTCCCTAGGCCTCTTTTCAAAGTTGACACAAAACTGCCTATCCTGTTTTACATTCTGCCCTGTTTTTAGTCACTTGTAACTCCTATATCTAATCCATTTGTTGCTTTTAATGACATGTTAAGACTTCCTAGACTCTATTATGATGTTATAAACCAAAGGCACATGAATTTCTTTCACAAAATATGGTTTTAATCAACCGAAAGTTGACCTATGTCGAATCTGTCCTGTTTTGACCTCTGTTCAGATTTTTGCCAATGCACCTAACCAAATGCACGTTTTCTTTCAATTTAAAGACACCAAACGCATGCACACACCAAGGCCTAACTCTACTGAAGTTGGGCCTATGAGGGCCTCACAAATGCATGCTCAAAATGCTAGGTTTTAGTGACCTCAAAATCTGGCCTAAGTGATTGACATGACTACTTACCACTTTAACCCTTTTATAAATTTAAAAACTTAACAAGACAAGAAAAACTAAACTTATAACATACACAAGCTACTGATCATTATCAAGCATGACTAAGTTTATCAAATCAAGTCATAAAAAGAAAGGATTTTAAGGAAATAGTGACATGCAACTAAAAACCACTTAAGCACATAGGCACTTGAACTTGTAACTTAAAAATCTCTACATGCATGTTCTATATTCGAATTTCTATGCATAAAAACAACTAGTATGCACTTTAAACTTGTCATGATCAAAGGTTTAAATAAGGGTTCTTAGTAAAACATCACTTTTGTAACATGCATGAATCAAATTGGAGTTTTTATAAAAAGAAACAAACTAGTTCTTAAATCCTTCTTGAAAACCGAATGAATGCATGAACTTTTAAAACCTTTTGGCTCCATAAGTCATTGCCAAAACGTGATATGAGTTAAAGGATGACATGATAAAGGGAGAGTACACTCCTTCATGATCATACCAAGCTCACACCCCTTATGCCTTATGGTTTAAACCTTAAATTCATAAGAACTAAAGTTTAAACCTTTGGCTTTACAAAAACATGACATGCACCTATTAACAAACCTTTAAATTGTATAAAATAACTACTACAAGGCATGAACTAGCAATGGGGGTGAGGATTATACTTGTAAGAAGCTTGAATTGAACAAGAAAAATAGAGGGGGTGGGGAGAAGGCCTTCGGCCGAATAGAGGGGAGGAAGAGAGGAGAGAAAAGTTTGGTAGAAAAGAAATGGTGAGTGGAGAGAAAGTGGAGTGGCTTTGTTGTTTAGTATGTTTGATTTAGGTAGTGGAAATGAGAGATTACTAAACTACCCTTGCCACTAGCTTAGGATAAAATGCATGCAAGGTTTTTGTGGTAATTTTCATGGTCAACTAGCATGAAATGTCATTCTTAACCCTTCCCACTATATAATTCAAATTTGCATGCAAGGGCACTTTGGACATATGCTAACTATTATTCTAGAATTAGAATTATGATTTTAAAAGAATGATTTTTAATAAATAAACTATAATTCCATAAATCATATAATTTATATCATAAAATACTTTAGAATTTTAGAAATTTTATAAGAGTACTTTCATATTTAAGAATAATATATATATATATATATATATATAAAGATATTTTCCTTAATTAGATACTTTAATAATAACCCTCTTAAAAATACAATTAGATAGTTTCTATACCTCTAAAATTCAAAATATGACACATAATCACATAAACAACTAATTCTCATTCCGGCGTGATCGTACGCACACATATATAATCCACTTAAGATTTAAATTAACACATAAAATATATAAATATATATATAAATATTCATATAATATTCTAAATAATTTACCGGTTGTTACATCCTCTCCCCCTTATAGGATTCTGCCCTCAGAATCTAGGAGAACAAGTGAGGGTACCGGTTCCACATCTCAGACTCTAGCTCCCACGTTGACTCTTCAACTTTGGGATTTCTCCACAACACTCTTACTAGTACAACTGTTTTATCTCTAAGCACTTTCTCTTTCTGATCTAAAATTTCTACTGTTTGATCAACATAGTACAAATAAGTTTGAATCTCTATCGACTCGTATTATATTACATGGTTAGATTCGAAATACTATGTCTTAAGCGTAGACACGTGAAATACACTATGGATATGTTGCATAAGGCTAGCTCATACGCAATCTTACCCACGCACTTCAATATCTTAAAAGGTCTAACTAATTTTAGACTAAGCTTTCCTTTCTTACAAAATCTCGTTAGTCTTTTCCATGGTGACACTTAATATGACTGACTCTCTTACTCTATAATCTATACCTTCCTTGGTTTAATCCTCATATTACAGTCGTCGATTCCGAGTAGCTATTAATCCTTTCTGGGTAAGCTTAATAGTTCTTTGGTCTGATACATTAACTCTGGTTCCAATCTCTTGCATTTATCAACTTCTTTTCAACCTATTGAAGATCTACATCTTTCTCCGTACAAAGCTTCATAAGCTGGCAATTCAATATTCGCGTGATAGCTATTGCGGTAAAAGAATTCCACTAATGACAAACGATCATCTCAATTATCTTCAAAATTCATCGTACAAACTCTAAATTTGTCTTCGATTGTCTGAATAGTCTATTTACTTTGACCATACGTTTGAGGATGATATATGGTACACATGTTCAACTTGGTTTCTGAACGTGCCAACATCTTTCTCCAAAATTTTGAATAAAACTGCGGATCTTGGTCAAATTCGATTAATACTTGAATCATATGCCTCACTACTATCTCTTATAGTCGATAAACCAATTTATCTAATGAAAGTTTCTCGTTGATGGGAAAGAAAGGTACCAACTTGGTAAATCTGTCGATCATAACTCAAATGGCATCATGAGATGTTCATTCTTAAATTCAGGAATTTCTAATGGTTGTAATAGTCCACTAAATCTCTGATGTTCGGTTTTAACTCTCTAACAGGTGAAACACTTACTCATACGAAATCATATTTTGAAATAACACACTCACACTTTTACAAGATTATGTTTTTGAATGACACACACACACACAAGGTCACATTTGTGAAAAGAACATGTTTAAAAGAATACGCACACACACATTTTTAAATCGTATTTTAAATCATACTCATAAAATCTTATTTTTGAATAACACACTCACACCTTTATAAAATCATGTTTTTGAACAATTCACACCAAAATCACCTTTTAAAGTACACACACACCCAAAAACACATTTTGAAAGTACACTTACCTACTCACTCAAAATCCCATCTTTAGATTTCTACCTAAAAGTATACCTTTAAGAAAACTCTTTCTTTATAAAAACTTACTACTTTCTTTAAACAACACCCACGCCTCAATACCTTCATGAAAGATTACACACACACTTTTAAAATCGTATTTTGAAAACACACAAAAGTACATTTTAAATTTACACACACAAAATCAACTTAAATCCTCTTTTATCTTACATATATATATATATATAGCTCCCTTTGGGTGAAAACATAATTCAAACTCCTTTGAGCCGTATAAATTTCGCACCTTTCTTTGTACAAGTATTGTCTCTAAATCCGTGCAAAGACTATTGCGGCTAATTCCCCGTCAGGTGTCGAGTATTTCTATTCGTGGTTTTTCGGTTGTCTGGAAGCGTACGCAATCACTTTATCATGTGGCATCAGTCTTGATTCTTAACACAAAGCTGCCATCTCAATCTAGTTTTTGGTATTGTCCTAAGGTACATGTGTCATAATAGTCCCGTAGAAATGAATATATTTTTACTAACATGGCTCGACTAAAGAATTCGTTCCTCTAGCAATTTAAGTACTTCCTTATCTATTTATCTTCTTCTTTCTATATCACAAAATATCCTTGTTATCCAGTTGCACCAACATTGGAGAAGTTATCAATCTCCTCTTTAACTCTTGAAAGCTTTCTGGTAAGCTTGGTCAATGGTGGGGTTATCTTGGCAAAATCCTTGACAAACCTTCGATAGTCTCCATCTCATTTCATAAACTTCTGTAGGGGTCTTAGGCTTTACCCAATTCATTCCCACTTCAATCTTCGCTGGATCCACTTTGATTCCTTCGCTACTATCTACATGTCCTAGAAATTGTAACTCTTTCAACCAAAACTCGCACTTAGAAAACTTTGTGTATGATCTATTTCCCTGTATGACAAGTTAGAATTTCTTTGTTTGTTTCTGACCTAGGAACACAACTTCTACTTTATCTATGGCTCGCAATTCCATTTCCCCCATAATCTATTAACCAATCCATTTTTAGAATTTACATCAAATCTCCCTAACTTGACGGGAATCAAGTCATCCTAAGAAAATGGTGATCTGTCATATCAATCTCACAGTGAGGAAAAGCTAGATGAATCGATATACGCTCCTGATCAACTATTCCTATAGGCAAAGCTTTACTTAACAGTTGAATCGTACAACGCGGTTTATGAGCAAATTCTATGGAGATAAAAGTCTTGGTAGCTCCAAAATAATTTAACACTTTGGCATTTCCTTAATCTCTGTGAAACGTATCTGTAACTACATCCTTATTTGCACTACATCGCTCATGGTCATATTAAGGGTTCTTGTCCTTGGTTGCTTAGTAAATGGTGGTCCATTCATCCTTAACATATTGCTTACTGGGCTTAACGATTCAATCTCTTAAGACATGTCACACCTCTCCACACTTCTTGCACGTAACTCTTGTCTTCGGTTTATGGCTCTCATTGGCGTAGTGTCCTCTCTGATTACCCATATTGATCTTATTACAAACTCCCAGTTGCTTCTTTTCACAAGTTCTACATTCTTGTATCGAAGGTCTCAGAGGTCTTTGTTGATCCAAATCTTGTCGACGGTTCCTTTGCCCATCACTTCCAGTTTCTGGTCTTCCAAATCCAACATTCCTATTTGATTGAAACTCAGACCTTATATTGAAACGGTTCTGAAAGTTCCTTAATTATTGGTCTTCTTCCCATGTCTCCGCCTTCCCTTTTCTAGCTTCTTCTGTTTGTAATCAATAACTTCACTCCTAATCCATGACCTTACTTCATATTGGAGTCTCTTAACTCTCTCCTCATTGATGTTCACATATTCGAACACAAACCTGGCTAGCTCTATAAACTTTGCTTCAGATTACGCTATGCTCAACTTATCCTGCTTCAGTTCTAAAGTTTACATCCAATATGTGGTCTCAAGACGTTCGAAACCTTGTAATGATCTAACTACCATATTCAAAGTGAAGTATAGAATAAATAGGTGCTTATATATATATACTTGCCCGACAAGTAGAATAACAGTTTCCACAAACAATAACCAATGCCTCTCCAATATCACTTTATTTCATACTTCATCATGATTAGTATTGGTACATCCTTGTTACCTTCTCCTTATCCATACCAAATTCTCGGTAATAATAAACCTTGTAATCATCTTGTAAGTCTAATGAGCAATCTGACTCGACGTTCAGTCCTCCTTTTAAAACAATTTCCCAAACTCGATCAAAACAAATTTCCAGTCAATGTAAGTACAGCTTAACACTCAGAATACCGTCATTTTCGCCTTTGCGACTTCCAATCTTTGATACCTTTAAGAATCGTAAAAGTTTCAGACAAAATGAACCAATAGATACGAAGGTGTCAACAAATATAGAAATATAACAAACATGTTTAGTAAGAATTTATGGTAAAAAGAATTTAACTAAGAGATCAAGATGGTCATCGAACTTTGTCAGGTTGCATTTGTCATTTTAAACACACGGTACAGAAGGTGGCCAACCTTTAGTACTTTCATGACAAACACACAACCAGTGGCGTCCCACCGGACTTCTATCACACAGATAGAAAGTCCCTGAATCCCCTATATATATAGGGTTGTTCATCTTAGTTACAATAAGGAGGATCAAAAATTTAAGAGGAATATATGAAAGGTTTAAGAGTTTCAAAAGTTTATAAGATTGGATCGAGTAGCCCCTGAACAATAGAGGTATTTCGTAAAGAATAAAATAATGGAAATGAAAAATTGAATCTTTTAAGAAGATAAATTGAATAAAATCAGTGTCTAGTTGTGAACAGACTTATCCTTACATCGAACGAATGGAGGTAATCACGCCTTGTCTCATGTCGATGGTCCTTAGGGGAGTTAATTTCTAGTCTGAGCTTATAGGTATGTCCCGCTAGTAAATCAACTTGTGCAATCTCGTATAAAGAAGGAATTTACACTTTAGCCGCTCCTCTGGATGAATGTCCCTATCACGGGGGTAAAAATCGTTATCATATCGCAAAGAATCTATCTAAGTCTTTCTAGACGTTATCTTAGAGCTTCTACTCTCAATCGACTCTAACTAAACTTGGTTCGGAACTCTGCACGGTGTTTCCTATAGCGTTCGTGATGTAGCTGAAGTCGTAGATGAAATTCTGGAAAGTACGTAAAGATCTGCAGATGATGTCTCCCGAACTGGTAGCTATGACTCTCCGATTGACTCCTCCAGCTTCGAATTAGTTGCCCCGTCCGTAACCCGATCTTCAAACGGTTCAAGCGTATACTTACTCGATATGTCGGAATACTATATAACATGGAAGTGTGTAACTTAAGTTAATATAGCAACAGAAAATTCGGCATGACCTATTCGTAAAATGGACTATGCCCTGTTTTAACAATATCTCAAATACTTACTCATTCATCCACACATAATCCATAATTCGTTCAATATTCCATCCATCTCCAATCCCTTTCATTCTACACGTAAGAAATAACTCTGCCTTGACATGCAGCTATACTATAAGAAAATAAATTTACCCAAGGGGTAATGGAAATCTCCACTTGGTCAGGTGCATGCACTGATACTGATATTGACGACTCTGGCTTAGGAAAAGGAATCTCAGATGAAGGTTAATCTCTCAAAACAACCATTATCTGTAACAACACAATAATAAACCAAGAAGATACTTAAACGGTAAAAGGTTATCTTAAATCTGCTAATACTCATCCTAAAGGTAACCTACATCTACAAATCCTATCTTACCTATGAAGCTTAAGTCCTAGAGCGAACCTATCCTATTGGTCAAAACTATATTCATAGATCCTAACTCAAACTCTATGTGAGTTTGCTCATTGTTTTTCCTATCTTAGACTCTTCTACCTATTCTTGTTTCAGTGACCAATAACCTGTAGCTCTGATACCAACCTGTGACGCCCCCAAATCCGGGATCAGGATTTGGTGCCACAATCACTCTGAATAAAACATAATGATACAAATGACCCCTCAGCTAAGGATCGATCACAGGTCATGGTATGAAACAAGAATCTAAAATATCAAAGTTTATTACAACATCTAATTCAGTTTTATTACAAACCATTGCCACTATCTAAACATTGGTAAAAAAAATGAATTCTATCTGCCCGACAACTAGAACCTACTTCTTGAATCAGGCCTCCTCACGGTCTCCTTAGCGGTTACTCGCAGATAGCTAACTTCGTTCTTAACTGAAAGGTTAGGGAAAAACAGCAAGGAATGAGCTACAACGCTCAGCAAGTACTAAACAGTTCCAATATGCAGTGCCTTATTAACATGAACATGAATATATAACAGGGATAAATGGAATAATACCATTAACGGTATCATTTTCATCAAGGCACAAGGAAATCATGGTACAAAAGACATAATAACTTCAGGGTAAAAGATTCATGGCAATCCGTTATAACAATTTTAATCAAAACTTTATCAAAACTATTTTATGACGCTACGGATTACAGCCGGTGATCAGCCGCGAAGTAATCCCGAACCGCGCTGGGTTCTCAAATATAAAGGGGATCCCTAGGCAACATTTAAGCCTATCAATAAGTGTGAAAAGGATTTGCGTCTAATCCAATCCACCAATTCAAGAAAACGTTTGTTTCATTTTAAATATTCTGTTATTGTATAACGTGGATGTCAGGGTGATAACAACACTAACAATATCAAAGGGATCATTATCAATCATAAGTCAATGGTATACTAGGGATTTCTTTTGAGAATTTAGTTCGAATGAAAGTTAAAGTTTAACTGCAATAAAGGTGATGTTTATTGTTAACAAGGATAGTAAGGATAAGTGATCAGCTCGTAATAGGGAACGGTCAAGGTATACGGTCAAACGAATTTAAGGAATTTAGGATTTATGTCAAGGGTTAATTGTAAGCAAGGTATAAGTTGGAATTAAAAGCATTTGCAATGGTTATATGATATGGAAAGGTAAGCATGACAATCATTACAAGATATAAAGCATTTGCAATAATATACGAGGCGGGGATAGAAGTACTTGCCTCTCGACTTGACCTAGGAATCACTCGATTTTAACCGAACGAATCTTTCCCCTATCCGCTTCGGAACCTACACATAATAATACCCTTTATTACTAATCGCTCTCTTGACACTTGTACTATATATAAACTTTAAATATTAATACACGCACGCTTGCACAAAAATTCCAGTATCATACAATAAAACCATCTTACATATACTTAAATACACATATAATTACGTATACTTAAATATACATATACTTACATATACTTAATCACATCTTCTGATATATACATTAATATACACTGATCATATCCGTATTCAAGTGATCACATCACATTTAGATCCAATCAAGCACATAAGCATAAGTTCTACTCGACACTACTTAGTACATTACATTATCTCATGACTACAAGCAATTAAACAACCAATCAATCAAGTTAATTTGCATCAATCCACACATAACCCTTCTGCACATCTTAAATTTAGCAAGGCACATCAAGGCCTCACTTCAAATAGCTCACAAAATCAATGCACACACTTAAGACACTATAATGCGCACCTTGGCACCACTTGGAGTGCCTCGGCAGAAAACTCACACTCTACTTAGGGCCTTTATCCCAAACTGACTTCTACAGAAACTTAATACAAAATTCTAACTAATGCAAGTGGTTTGGCACTAAGGCCTCACCTGGGCCTCCCTAGGCCTCTTTTCAAAGTTGACACAAAACTGCCTATCCTGTTTTACATTCTGCCCTGTTTTTAGTCACTTGTAACTCCTATATCTAATCCATTTGTTGCTTTTAATGACATGTTAAGACTTCCTAGACTCTATTATGATGTTATAAACCAAAGGCACATGAATGTCTTTCACAAAATATGGTTTTAATCAACCGAAAGTTGACCTATGTCGAATCTGTCCTGTTTTGACCTCTGTTCAGATTTTTGCCAATGCACCTAACCAAATGCACGTTTATTTCAATTTAAAGGCACCAAACTCATGCACACACCAAGGCCTAACTCTACTGAAGTTGGGCCTATGAGGGCCTCACAAATGCATGCTCAAAATGCTAGGTTTTAGTGACCTCAAAATCTGTCCTAAGTGATTGACATGACTACTTACCACTTTAACCCTTTTATAAATTTAAAAACTTAACAAGACAAGCAAAACTAAACTTATAACACACACAAGCTACTGATCATTATCAAGCATGACTAATTTTATCAAATCAAGTCATAAAAAGAAAGGATTTTAAGGAAATAGTGACATGCAACTAAAAACCACTTAAGCACATAGGCACTTGAACTTGTAACTTAAAAATCTCTACATGCATGTTCTATATTCGAATTTCTATGCATAAAAACAACTAGTATGCACTTTAAACTTGTCATGATCAAAGGTTTAAATAAGGGTTCTTAGTAAAACATCACTTTTGTAACATGCATGAATCAAATTGGAGTTTTTATAAAAAGAAACAAACTAGTTCTTAAATCCTTCTTGAAAACCGAATGAATGCATGAACTTTTAAAACCTTTTGGCTCCATAAGTCATTGCCAAAACGTGATATGAGTTAAAGGATGACATGATAAAGGGAGAGTACACTCCTTCATGATCATACCAAGCTCACATCCCTTATGCCTTATGGTTTAAACCTTAAATTCATAAGAACTAAAGTTTAAACCTTTGGCTTTACAAAAACATGACATGCACCTATTAACAAACCTTTAAATTGTATAAACTAACTACTACAAGGCATGAACTAGCAATGGGGGTGAGGATTATACTTGTAAGAAGCTTGAATTGAACAAGAAAAATAGAGGGGGTGGGGAGAAGGCCTTCGGCCGAATAGAGGGGAGGAAGAGAGGAGAGAAAAGTTTGGTAGAAAAGAAATGGTGAGTGGAGAGAAAGTGGAGTGGCTTTGTTGTTTAGTATGTTTGATTTAGGTAGTGGAAATGAGAGATTACTAAACTACCCTTGCCACTAGCTTAGGATAAAATGCATGCAAGGTTTTTGTGGTAATTTTCATGGTCAACTAGCATGAAATGTCATTCTTAACCCTTCCCACTATATAATTCAAATTTGCATGCAAGGGCACTTTGGACATATGCTAACTATTATTCTAGAATTAGAATTATGATTTTAAAAGAATGATTTTTAATAAATAAACTATAATTCCATAAATCATATAATTTATATCATAAAATACTTTAGAATTTTAGAAATTTTATAAGAGTACTTTCATATTTAAGAATAAAATATATATATATATATATAAAGATATTTTCCTTAATTAGATACTTTAATAATAACCCTCTTAAAAATACAATTAGATAGTTTCTATACCTCTAAAATTCAAAATATGACACATAATCACATAAACAACTAATTCTCATTCCGGCGTGATCGTACGCACATATATATAATCCACTTAAGATTTAAATTAACACATAAAATATATAAATATATATATAAATATTCATATAATATTCTAAATAATTTACCGGTTGTTACATCGGGTTACTGCAATGCAAGAAGAGTTGAATGAATTTGAAAGGAATGAAGTCTGGAAACTGGTGCCAAGACCAAAGAACAGGTCAATTGTTGGTACAAAATGGATTTTCAAAAATAAGACTGATTCAGATGGTGTAATTATCAGAAACAAAGCAAGACTAGTTGCAAAGGGGTATTCTCAACAAGAAGGAATTGACTATGATGATACTTTTGCTCCTGTTGCAAGACTAGAGGCCATCAGGATCTTTCTGGCATATGCAGCTCATAAGAAATTCAAGGTTTTCCAGATGGATGTGAAAAGTGCTTTCTTAAATGGTGAACTGGAGGAAGAGGTATATGTTGAACAGCCTCCTGGTTTCATTGATCCTAAATATCCAAATCATGTCTACAGATTGGATAAGGCACTTTATGGACTGAAGCAAGCTCCAAGAGCATGGTATGAAACCCTAGCTCAATTCTTACTAGAAAGTGGATTCAAATGAGGTACTGTTGATAAAACTTTATTCTATTTGAATCATAGAAAGGATTTGCTTTTAGTTCAGATTTATGTTGATGATATCATTTTTGGGTCAACGAACAATAAGCTGTGTGAAAAGTTTTCTAAGCTTATGCAGTCAAGATATCAAATGAGCATGATGGGAGAAATGAGTTATTTTCTTGGTCTTCAAGTTAAACAGACTGATGATGGCATTTTTATCAATCAGTCAAAATACACAAGGAATTTGTTGAAAAGGTTTAACATGGAAGATTGTGCTACTGCAAGTACTCCCATAGCTACAGCTACCAAACTTGATCCTGATCAAGGTAATGAGGTAGATGTAACTCATTACAGAGGAATGATTGGCTCTTTATTGTATCTCACTACAAGTAGACCAGATATCATGTTTGCAACCTGTCTTTGTGCAAGATTTCAAGCAAAACCTAGGGAACCTCATCTGATTGCAGTTAAAAGAATTTTCAGATATATCAAAGGCACTCCTGCACTTGGTCTTTGGTATGCAAGGGAATCAGATTTTGGTTTGTGTGGTTATTCAGATGCTGATTTTGCAGGATGCAAAATAGACAGGAAAAGTACTTCAGGAAGTTGTCAGTTTTTGGGTGGTAGACTAGTTTCATGGTTTAGTAAAAAACAAAAGTCTATCTCTACTTCAACTGCAGAAGCTGAGTACATTGCTGCAGGAAGTTGTTGTACTCAGATAATATGGATGAGAAATCAGTTGTTAGATTATGGCCTGTCATACTCAAAAATCCCTATTTATTGTGATAACCAAAGTGCTATTGCAATGACAGTAAATCCAGTTCAACAATTTCTTACTAAACACATAAGTATCAGATATCATTTTATAAGAGAACAGGTTCTGGAAGGAAGAATTGAACTTCACTTTGTTCCTACTGATCAACAACTAGCTGATATATTCACCAAACCACTACCTGAAGCTACATTCAATAAGTTGGTGAATGAACTTGGAATGATGAACTTTGAGAATTTCTGAGAAAAGCTACAGAGAAGAAATCCTGATGGTCATTCAGAAAGGTAAGTAATTTTGATCAAATCCTGATAGGATAAAATCCTGACAGGAAGTCAACTGGTCAATCCTGATGTACATGTCAGTATTTCATTGCTTAATTTGTGCCTAATTTTTCGTCAGTTACTACTGAGAAACGTTTGAGTTTTTATTGGACAACTGTATGCGCGTGTGTGTCACACTGACAGATATATACATATAGATACACATAAAAAGCGGTGCAGTTATGGCTAATTACGCACGTAATATGTCCACTAATCATTTTTGCACAAATCATATTTTGCCACTTGTCATTGAGAAGTAATATTTTCACTACACCAAATATGACCTATTGCAACCCCATTATATGGTTGTGTTGCATAAAATGTTGCTATAGAAAAGAAACCTGCATATCTATTGTAATACTTTCGAAAATGTTACTTTAAATGGGAAAGTGTTGCAAGCTTGAGAATCATTTTCACAGTTTTAGACAATAGCAATGCTTCAGAAAAGTGTTACAATAACATGATACACTTTTGATCAATTTGGTACCAAATATATAGGCGGGAGTTTAATTTTTTCACTAGGCGGGCATTTTTATTACACAAAATTAAGTTTTATTACATAAAACTTATTACTCACCCATCTCACACTCTCTCACACTCTCTCAGACATCTCTCTCACCGCTCTCTCAGATCTCTCCCGGCCTAGACCTCACCTCTCTCCCGACCTCACCTCTCTCTCACATCTCACACCTCTCTCAAACCCCTAAATTCGATTTCAAAAGTCAACCCCTAAACCCGACTTCAAAACCCAAAAACCCCAAACTTGATGGTCCCCTAATTGGAATATTCATAGGATTAATGGATTAAAGAATGTTGGTTCATTTCGAATTGGACTCGCACACTCCACTCTTCGAATTAAATTGGCTACTCTGCTCAAAATCCCTACTTCAGGTATATGAATATGTATGTGTGTCTGTGTATCGACCTTTTTTAAGGATATTATATATGTGTGTGTGTATCGATTTGCTTACTGTTTATTGGCTGATGTGTAAATGTACTACAATTGATATGGGGTTTTGATTGTATCCAGCTTTTTTGGTCATAAACAGTTAGTTTATGTTGATGTTTTAGGTACAAATGGTTCGGATACGATTAAGAGTGTCGGATTATGGATGGACTACTCAAAAGGTCTTCCATTTTCTTAATTTCTTGGTAAATTAAGGTTTGTATAATAAATCAATTTGTCTACTCTCGGGTTTAATTTCAGTTTTTACCAAATTTCTTGACAATGTGGATACTATTGTGCAGTTTGAGCTGTGGTTTTTATTTTTTGGAGTGATGTTCAAATGTTGCAACCAGAGGTTTTGTGTTTGATATCGAGTCTTTGTAGTGCTCTACACTACTACATAGATTTTGTGTTTTAAATTTATTTACGGTATCAATATGCTATCAACAGCTTATATATGGAACCTGCTATGCATTGCGATATTTAATATTAGCTATATCAGGGGACTTTTTCCTGAAAACTATTTCAATGACAAGTCGGTTCCAGCTCTAGGTACGCCATCTTGCTACAATAAGCAAAAATTAGCATTGTGAGATTTTTACATCTTAGTTCTGATCTGTTTATTTTGGTGCTTACAGTTTTAAATTCATGCAAGTACTAAACAAATGGGTACTGAAACTTGATTTTACTTTCCTAAGTTCATATTGGACAAATCTTGTTCCTTTGCTCCAGCAACTCTTTGACGAGTATTCAGTGAATGCCTTCATAACATATACTTTATCTTGACTCCTGTTTTTTATCCAGTAATTTGTACAATATTATTTATAGACTCTATGAGTACAAAAGGCAGTTTCTCTGGAAAGAGATTTACTTCCCTAATTAGATTCCTGTATACTGGATGTGTTTCTACTGTATATGCAATTAAGTGAAGATTTTTAGTTAATACTTTTCTAGTGTGGCAGTGTTAATAATATGTATGACTAATCGAACCATGTTATTTGGGTTCTTAAGATTCTTCTATAGCGGCAGTGTTAATAACATGTCATTTGATGCCCTTAAACGATAAACATCTTGCTTAGTTGATATGAAATCCCATCATATTCAGCACATTAATGAAGATTGTAGGATGTATAAATAGGATACTTAAGGGTTTCAGTAACAGAAAGATAGTTAATAATACAAACTCAATTATAATCAAGTTTTTTGTGTTATCTTAGTTTTTTTGTTGCATTGGTTTGTCTGATGTAGCTCATGCAACTACTAATACAAATTTCTCATATTGTATGCTGTATTAAATCATTTTGTTCCCTCTTTTTTTTCCCTTTTTACACAGCCAAAGTACCTGCCAAGCTTCATCAAGTAAGCATCCCGGTCCTAAAATATTTTATTTATCTATTAGATGATGTGGAAGAGCAAAACAGAACTAATGAATAAAAGTGCAAATGCTTGAAGCAAATAATTGTGTGTTGGAATTTATCGCTAAATTAATTTGAGTTATATTCAAAAACTGTATTACATAACTAGCTTAGTAAATAATTATGGATAAGTTATTCTAGTAGGTTTTTGTTAGGATGTGGGAGTCTATTTTTTGAAAATTTGTTGTTTTTTTACTGTAGTACAATTCAGTTTTCTAGTCTGTGGAACTGGTATTTCCATCGTATGGCATTCATGCATGCTTCTTCGACCTCAATATTCATGCATCCACAACATATTCGTTAACTATTTATAATTTCTTTGAAACTAGAAAGCAGATGGAGACAGGTGCAAGTATTGTTACTGGAACTCGGTATGTTAAAGGTGGTGGTGTGCACGGATGGAATCTTATGCGAAAATTGACAAGTATAGGAGCTAATGTCCTTGCACATACACTCCTTTGGCCTAGTGTATCAGACCTAACAGGTTCATTTCGGTGTTTTATCTAAAATGCTGAGTTTCTTAAGCCTATTATTTTTAGATCTCAATTTATATTGTCTTATGGTTGTGTAGACTTTATCAGAAGTTCGTGCTTTAGGACATCATAAGCTCTTGTGTTAGCAAGGGATATGTTTTTTAGGGCATCTTAGTTCTGATCTGTTTATTTTGGTGATGGTATCCTAAACATAGATGAAGATTAAGAAGCTTACATGCATAAGTTTGCTAGTATTTGCGTTAAACAGAGATGAGTACTGTATATTTATCATTTTAGTGATTGGGTGTGTCAAGAAGCAAATAAACAGTTCTGTAGAGCTGGAATAACTATTTTTCATGTGCTTTCTGTTACCTTGCATGTTAACTTATAGTCAATAATTTCTGGACATAAATGTTGCTGAACCAAATCTAGTAGTCTATCTGTATATATTCTTGTGTTTGCTAAAAAAAGTTGAATTCAACTAGTGATACTTTAATAATTTCCAACTTCCTTGCCTGCAGTTTCTTTCAGTTATTCAAACTCTGAGAGTCAACAGGTTTCAATGAATGTGAATCGCATTGGAAATAAAAGGCAAGGGGGAGATTCAAGTGCAACTCGAGTACAAAAATTACTCCAAATCAAATGAGGTATTTACATCAACTAATTGCATTGTTCATTCACATCTCAGATCTGCGACTTTTGTTTATGAAAATTTTAATTTTGACACAATATGGGGAATGCAGGAGTTCTTCTTGCAAAATGGTTCGTACGTTGATTCAATTAATGAGAACTCTGGATAAGATGCTAGAAGAGGTATTTATTCATAACAGTTGTTGATTACCATGCACAAGTTCATTTCCATATCTAGTGTATTAACTCTTTTACATATCTGCAGTGAAACTAGCCTTGATAATCATATCTAGGTTCTCTTCTGCTGAAATCATGTCCATTTTAGGAACTAGCCCTGCTAAATTTAAAAATGTAATATTATCTAAAGATGCTATTACACATACTTGTTACAGTCTGTGGACTATGAACCCCCATTCTTCAGAGGCTGCACAGAAGAAGAAGTCAATAATCCATAGACCAAGAATCCTCTGAAAATGGAGGTTGGCAATGTCAACGGCAAACATCTAGTATTAGCTCTTAAGGTAAGGGAAAATATACACGAATGCCGAATGCACATTCCTTTATATTTCTGTTTATAAAGTAATCAATTGTTTTCTTGGTACCTTGTACACGTCAAAAGTGTACTTGATCCTTGTGAGGATGAGAATGATGATATGCAAGAGGATGATGTCAGAAAGGGTTCAGAAAAATCACTCAACAATTGATGATGGTACACATCATTCTGCAGAAAACTATAGAATAACACCGCCGGAAAACATATATGGATGTATAAATTAATTTAATAGGTTGTACTTACCAATTTGCAGATGACAATCAGGATCCAATTCATGGAATTGGCTGAGAAGTTAGCTGGAACATGAGTTAAAATTTGTAAAGTTCCAGGCACATGGAGACCAAAAGGCATTTGCACAGAAAGAATTACAACTGGGGAGTTTCCTCATAATACCTTTTTATCCTAAACATTCTTCTCGGGCTGTGAAGTATCCATCAGAAATTTTTTTTATTGAACTTTGACATGAAACATTAAGTTTAATGTAGAATTATGGTGTAAGTCGACATGTGTTTCGACTTGGACTTAAGTACTAGATGTTAGATGATATTGTGATAAGAGCGGACTAAGTTTGGGCTTTATTGACATGTGTTTTGCTGGATTTTCTAATTGAAAATTTTGAAATGACATTTTTGGTTTGGTATATGCTTTTGTGCATGGCATATTTAAATTTCAAATATGATATTGCAATATGGACTAATAAAAAGTGTTGCAAATAAGTGTTGCCAGTAATATCAAAAATATTACAATAGGGATAAAAATGTTGCAGATATGTTGCAAAAAAATCAAAAAGTATTGCAAATGACATCAAAACGTTGCATAAAAATGTACCAATAAACTGATTTTGTAACATTTTAACTCAATAATTGTTGCAAAAAAGTGTTGCATTAATATATCGCAACACTTTAAAAATGTTACAAAAACAGACAAAAGTGTTACAAAAAAGTGCTATTGTAATACTTCAAACAATGTTGCAATAAGTATATTAAATGTTGCAATAGAAGGCATAGGCAACGCCGGCAAATGTAACGCCGAATTTTGGCCAAAACGTTACATAAACATCTACTGTAACATTTTTGGGGTCTAACAAAACACTTTTTTGGAGTTGCAATAGGTCAGTTTTTCATCTTCTTTCTCTCTCTATGCTCAAAAACCCTATTTTCTAAATCTCAATTCTCAAGCTTTCTATATTGTTTTAATGGCGTCTTCATCATTCATGAACAAACAGACTGTGATTAGTGAGGTTACTTTTGCCACTAATAATTTTGTAGCTATTCTAGACCATCAGGAATTGGCTACTGAGTTCCATATAATCCAGGATTTCCTTACTTCAAGTCCATTGAAGTATGCTTTAACAGAACCTGCAAGTGTTTCTTTCAAGTCAGTTATGCAGGTATGTAATACAGTTTCTTTTGGAAAAGACGATTCTGGCTCAATCCTGATGAACTTTGAATGGAATGGAGTTAATCACTGTGTGACTCCTGCAATTGTGGAGGAAGCCCTGCATTTACCTGTTCTTGGTGATGTTGTTCCTGATAATTTTTCAGAATCGACTCTTTTTGAGTTTGTTACAAAATTAGGTTACAATGGGGAAGTTAAGAGATATGGTAATCTTTTCAGGACAAAGCTTAAGAGGGAACGAAATTATTTCTTTGATACCATCATTCGATGCTTCCTGAATAAGACATCTAATTTTGATGCTCTGCCATCAGGATCACTCAAAATTGGGTACTCTCTTATCTACTCTCAAGTTTTTGATTATGGTAATTTTGTGTTGAAAGCTTTAAGTGATAGAAAAGCTGATAAATTAGGCTATGTCTGTTTTATTAGATTTTTCCAATTAATTTTCAATCACTTATGTCCTGGTGTTACTTTTGAGGATGATGTGGTTCTACCTATTTGTAGAATTACAGAGAACAACTTGAAGTCCTTAGTCAATTGTGATAAGGCAAATGGTTTTATTGGCAATGCCTTTATTCCTGATGAGGTCAAACTTTTCTTGCATCAGAAAATGCCTAATCGTTATGGTTTAATTTCTAATGCTATGGGGCAAGGTCCATCACACCTTGTTCCTGACCCAAGCATGCCACCTAAACAGTTTAAATAGTTAATAGCCACCTCTACAGTCTCTCAAAAGACTTTAGTTGTAAAATCAAAGAAATCAGCTAGAACTGATGTGTCTGGAAGGCAATCAGGTTCAAAGGATTTTTCCTCTACACCACTCACTAAAAAGAAGAAACAATGGGGTGTACAAGGGGTCCTGGTTCAGAAGAAAGCTGAGAAAGTGACTGAGGCTGTTTCTGTGAAGAGAAAATTGGTATTAAGGGATGAATCTGATTCTGAAGATGACATGCCAATTTCCTCAAAGTTTAAGATAGTCAAGGAAGTTGCTGATACTGCTACTAAAGCTATGGCACCTTCATCAAAGCCACAGAAGAAAAGGATATTGTCAAAAAGTAGGTATCATATTCCTTTGAAGGTGCAAATGAAGGATACTGATATTCAGTCATCAAATCCTGATGAGTCATCTACTCCTGATGCTCTAGCAAATCCTGATGTTGGTATTCCTGATGCACAAACACAAATTATCTCTATCTCAGACTCTCCAGCCTCTCCAGCTAAAAAGATTCTAGAAATTTCATGGGAGAAGGTTTCTGAGACTGCTTCCATGGTTGGTCTTACACCTCCATTGCAGAAAAAGAGAAAAGCAACTGAGATAGTTTTCAAGAGACTCAAGAATCTGAAAGGATCAAGCCCACAAGAACCTGAATCTCAGAGTGATTCAGCAGCTCCTGAAGATCCTGCCACACAAGAACCACTCAATCAAAGTTTGGGTGAAGGCTTAGCTATTGGAATGGTCACACAAGAACCATTTTCTCAAAGGGAGAATGAAGACACTTCTATTCCAGCCACACAAGAACCATCTTCTCAATGTGAAGATGCAGGCAAAGCTACAGCTTCTGGGGAAAGATTGGTCGAGGACACTGTTACTGAGGGAAGTACACAAGAACCTTTAACTCAAAGTGTTAAAGCAGCTTCTGCACCTCAGGCTCCACAAGAACCATTGGTAGCAAATACTGATGCAAGCTTATCAAATCCTGACGGTGTTGCTCCTGACGCTAGTGGTGCTCCTGATGCTGAGCCAATCCTGATACAACCACTTAGCTCCAGACCAATGACAGATCCTATCACAGCATCACAGGACAAACTTAAAGGTATTGCTATTCCTGATCCTGATGTTACTCTTGATTCTGATGTTGATGATAGTAATGATAGTGATGATGATAATAATGAAGAGAAGGATCAGCTTGCCAGAGTTATAAAATCTAGTCTTGGAACTAACTATGGTTCATCAAGCACATTCATGGATGGCAAGGCTCCTACTGGAAAGGACTTAAGACAAGACTTTCCTGTTCCTTATGAGATTGATCCTGCTGAGCAGCTGAAAATGCATCAATGGGAAAATGAATGGTATAGATCTGATGAATCTGTAAGCTATCCCTATGCATTGGATCATGCTTATAATGCTGCTAAGTTGATTCAGAATGAAGATTTGAAGAATCATTTGAAGGCTACTACTCTTTTATCCAAAAGCCTGAAACATGAAATAGATTCTGTCAAAGATTCTACTGACAAAGTGAGGACTGATATTTCTCAGAGCTTTACAAAGGTGCCTACTGCTCTTCAACTCAGGGTTGTGGAATCCCAAGTTAAGTCAATCATTACTGACCAGTCTTCAATCAACAACATGATTGATTTTCTTGATACAAAGGTAACTGACATTCAAACTTCTCTTGCCTTAATTTTGAATATATTGTCAAATAATGATGTCAAAAAGGGGGAGAAGGTAAGTCAGACAAAATGTACACCTGATCTAGTATTAAGAAATAATGATGATGATACTGGAAATGATGGTGGTGACAAAATTCTACAAGGAGAAACCTCTGATGCTGCTGTTCTGAAGTCTACAATTCAAACTTCTCAAAGTCAAACAACGCAGTCAACTCATGTTTCTAATTCTGGAGTAAGGACAGTGAGGACATTAATACAATCTCAGATCCTGACGGAAGAACAACTCCTGACAGGTGATCAAATCTTGATGCCTGGTCATGAACAGACTCTTGCTACAATTCCTGAAGGTGATGAAGATGTGCTTATTGATAATCCTGAAGATGCATCAAATCTATTCCAGAAGTTTACTACAAAAGATGGCAGAATTGTTACTCTCTATCACACTGATAAAAGAGTTCAACAATTATTTGCAAGGAAAGCACTCTCTACAGCAAGTGAAGAATATCATGACCTCTCACATGAAGAATTCTTAAGTCAACAGAGAGAAATGATGGAAAACTTTAATAATCCTGCTCCAGATAGAGGAAGAGGAGACAGAGGTAGGAGAGGTGCTAGAAGAGGTAGAAGAGGTTCTTCAACTCAAACAGTGCCTAGACAGACAAGGTCTAGAGGTTTATTAATAGAAGAAATTCCTGAAGCTTCACAAAATTTAATAGATCCTGTTATCAAGGATATCATTGAGAAGGAAGACAATGAGTTAATTGAAGAAGAACCCGAATTGAGAAGAAGACCAAGACAATTAATTCTCTGCAATACAAATCAAATTGAAGATTCTAATCCTGATATTGTTCCTGACAATGTTCAAGATCCTGATGAATCTGAAATTCTGCAAGAGATTGATTTGTTAATCTTATCTACTGTGGTTGATTCTCACAACAAGGAAGTGGATGAAGAAGAAGAAGCCAGAAGAAGAGAAATCACAAGAAGAACAAATAGAGATTTCAATCTCTATGTACATAGGTTTAAACTCTCAAACAGAAGATTGTGGAGAAATCCAAGCAGACGAGAATCTTTACTAGAAAGAAGCTATGCTTTTGAAAAAGAGAAAGATATGAAGTGGAAACAAATAAGTACACTGAGGTGTAACACACCTATCAATTTTCAGAATGGAGGAATTATAACAAGTGCTTCAAGTGTTGTTGATTTATCTGATATAGTTAGATCAAAAGCACTCTGGCTACGAATGTTTTCAAATCTGAAGCAATTGACAAGTAATTCAAGAGGAGGTATTGGACACAGAGATGCTGAATATCTGAATATGTCTTATGTTGATCCTTACTCCTTGACTGAAATTGGAGGTACTTTAACTTCTGAAAACCTGAACAATTTATTAGCTGTTGATGTAGTTATAGATTGTCATGATGGTATTGAAAAGAGAGAAAAGCTTCTGTACTTCATGAAAGATGGTAGTGTGAAGATTCTGTCCATTCAAGATCTGCTGATGAAAACTACACAGGAACTGAAATATGTTCATTATCTGTTAAGATGGAAGAATGAAGTGTGCAAAGTGTGGAGTGACATGATCTTGTCAACAGTAAGAAGAAGACTGGATGGAAACAGAAATTTCAATGGTAATTATACTCCCATGTACTTAAATCAAAGAGGTCAAGATGTGGAAATGCAAAGGGACACTTCTGTTAAAGAAGTGACTTTTGGCATGACTCAACTTACTCTCAATCCTGATGGGAAGGAAATTGCTTATCTTTTGCTTGAAGAGCACAATTTACAAAGAAGCTCCATACAAAATCTCAGAGCAGCTATCTATCAGATTAATGAGGAAGATGAAGAACTCAGAAATCTTAAAGAAAGACTGATTCAAATTCTTGAAGAAAAAGAAGAAAATTTGTTATCCAACTTCTTGAAGATGAATCTGTTCTATCAAAGAATTTAAACAGATAAGTTGTTGCTGTAAATATTTGTACATTTTGTAAATATGTTTTTGACATCATTGAATCTAGGAATCTATACTTTATTTCACAAAGTATGATATTGGGGGAGATTGTTAGATCAGGATTCAATGATCGTCAGGATCTAGACTCAACTGATCAAGATTGCTGAGGTCATCAGTAATGCATAGCCATCAGGATTGCATGATCGTCAGGATCAGGATGGATATCAGGACTGGGATCAGGATTGATCATCAGGACTGGAAGCTGATCAGGAATTCTACTTCGAGTTATATTTGGAGTCTAGTTAAATAAGGAAGATTATTTTATCGGTTCTTGGTCTGTAGGAATGCAGCTATCAATTTAGGATAGGTTTCAATCTTTGTAATTGATTAGGACTTATCATGTAATTGATAGAGAAGTTGTGTAGTATATAAACACAGTTTAGGTTTTGGTTTAACAACCAATCGCATACACGAGTATATTGAAACCTAGCAGCTCTCAAGAACATCAGAATTTCTTGAGAGAGTTTGTAATAGTTTTATATCAGATTTAATAAAGCTGTTATTATTCTTTCATATTTGTGATTCATATCTTATTAAGTCGAGAATCTTATACAATTGTATTCAACCCCCCTTCTACAATTGTTTATTACTGGGCAACATTCCAAGCCTAAGGGGAGGAAATGTCACTAATTAGAAGAGAAGTAGTCAGAAGTGAGTAAGGAGCTCATAAGAGAACATAAGTGAGTGAAACAAAACACACCTCTGCATTCACTCAATTGAATAAAGTTGTAAAAGGAAAGTAGAACATCTCAAAAGAGTGACTTGAGTGAAATACATTTGTGAGATGCACACATAAGTTCTATTGAGACTCCCTCTTCAACCCAGGGGGAGTTGCCAAAATCTATCTCTACCTCCACTTTTTTTTCTAGAATCTTCAAACAGAGATATTTCTTTGGAAACTAAGATTCTTGAATCTCAGGATATTGATCATCAAGGATTGTCTTCTCTTGATGAGCCAATTTCAAGTGACACTGTACTTGATACAGTGCTCACCACCCAGGACCTACATCTTGATGGTCAGGGAATGCATGATGGGGCATATCCTAATGACACCATCACAGCCACATGGGTTTCAGAGGTTTTCACTTCACCCCCTGTGACCAACAGTGCATCAGTTCCCAGTCACATTATTCATAATGTGGTTGGAAACATCTCTTCACAGAGGTTTGAGAGTAGGGGTGGCAAAATTTAACACGACCCGAAACCCGACACGAACCCGACACGGAAAAGTACGAATTTGGGTTGAGTATTTTGAGTTTCGGGTCGGGTTCGGGTTGGGTAAAAATTTACCCAAAATATTCGGGTCAGTTTCGGGTTGACCCAAAATACCCGAACCCGACCCGGAAATTTAATATATATAATCAATTATTTAAAATATATGAATTTATATTACATAATTATAGACATATGTGATATATCTTCATAATATTTAAATGATTTTAATTCATATATCATATAATAAATTTGTTGTTATATATTTTAAATATTTTATAAATAAATTTTAATTTTTTATAGATAAATAATTATTTTTAATTATTTTCGGGTTAAACTCAGGTTAAACGGGTCATTTTCGGGTTGATCGGGTACTAACAGGTCGGGTTCGGGTTGAGAAAATTTAACCCGTTTCGGGTTCGGGTCGGGTTCAGGTTGACTCAAATATAGGAATGGGTACAGCAAACCCGACACGAACCCGACCCATTACCCGAAATTGCCACCCCTATCTGAGAGTGAAGAAGCAACTCATCCCATGCAAGTGGAGGCTTCTTCACCCCTTATAGAGATTCAATCTCTAAGTCATCAAACAGACACCACCACTACTACTCCATCTGTGATAATTAAAGATGCATCTGAGAAGTTACATGTTGAAATTACCACAAGCTCTAACTCTGTACCTGTAACAATTGAAGGAGTGACAAACAACAAGCAAGGACTGTAGTAGTGGCACTCCCACCATAACACAAGACTCTATGTCTAGGGTGGATACCTCAATTACAGTTCCTCAAAAGTCAAATTCAATGGTTTCTAAAACTGTGTTGTCACCCCCAACTCCAAAGAAGGCAACTCCAGTTGAAGTGAGGAAGAAGAAGTCTCCTTCAAGATACTTTGTGAAGCTAATAGCTCATGGAGTGATAAGGAAGAAAATCTCAAGAAAATAGAAAGAGCAACTTAATCCTTGTGGAGACATAAGGGAGAACACAGCTACTTCCAAGAAGATCAAGATGAGCTCCACTCACATAAGAAGCTTAAAGAAGAAAGCCCTTTGGATTCCAGAAGTGAAAGGATTGGATGTTGAATCATTGGACTTTGAATTTGACAAATCAGCTGTGAGAAACATGGTAGCTGATAGAATTTATGAAGTTGAGATTGAAGACAATGTAACACCCCCAGATCCGGGGTCGAAGATTTTCCAACTTAAACACTTGATATTTGAATCATAATAATAAATCATCACACATTGTGACCCAACAATATATATACTCACACCAGTTATAGTCTCAGAAATGAAGTTACAGAAAATAGTAGTCATATGATCCATAATGTAAAGTTATTACAACCCAAAAGTAATTGCACTATAAACCTACTACCAATATGATTTCTACTTGAAACCATAAAGGTGGCGCAAACGTTTGTTCTTGTTCATTTATATACATATGTCATACTTATAAATAAATCAGAACAGCAAGAGCTGCACTCCGAACCAACTCAACTTTCCTACTTGCGGTGTTGCCACAACAACTTTCTGGAATGTCCGCACGTCACTGACGCGCTTCCGCGCGGTGAGGAAAGTCCTGGCCATCTATCCTAGCTGTTGTGTTGTGATATATATAAAAGAAACAAGAGTGAGCACTATAGCCCAACAATAATATAAAGCAGTTTAAAATAAACTCTGTAAGCTTTTTATATCATTTGAAAGATTTGAAATCTCATTCGTATACATAATGATGTTTTAAAAGTAATCTTTTCGTCAAAACATTTCCATACAGTTCAAGTACTGTATGAGGTATAATACTTGTTAAAATATTATTAACAATTTTTCGTAACTGGTATCTGACCAAGTTACAAAGCACTACTGAATTCCAACTGGAAAGGGGAAACCGAACAGGGACACGGATTTCGGTATACGATGATCAGTCATATAACCGCTTAACTTCTCTACTAGTAGTTGGATAATCCCAAATGTCATTACCCTAAGCCGCATATGGGCTTTTAATTGATTGGCCCGGTGTTAACCCAGCCGCTTATGCATTCATGGTGACATCAAGGCCATAGCTAGCTGGACCGCGCTTTGCTTGGCCACTTCCACTAGCTGATTTCTTTACCACTGGACCGATGTCAACCCAGCCGCTTATGTACACATGGCGACATCAAGGCCATAATTAGATGGACCGTGCGTTACTCGGCCACTTACACTAGCTGATTTCAGTTCCCCGAAGAATCCTATCTATAACTGGAACGGATGTTACTCCAAGTTCCCCAAGCACATGTTGTTGATAGGTTATTATAAAAAATATTCTTACTTCTTAGAAATGTTTGGAAGTAAGTCACAATGTGGGTTGACCGTTGTCAACTGACCTCGATTATCGAGTATAGTTCTTTGAAATCACGACCTGGGAGTTCATTGTAAAATATCTTTAGTTCTGATAAGTCAGAAACCCAAAACATAATTTCTTTCATTGAAAGAGGCAAGTGAAATCATCTGTTCACTTCCTGGATTTGATTCCCAATTTTTGATAAGTCAAGTACATTTATTTGCTTTCGAAAGAATTTATTAAATTCAAAATAAAATATTTGGGAACCCCTACTATATTCAAATAAATTTTCTGAAGGTCAGAAAATATTTTAAATAACTATTGGCACCTTAAATAATATTTAAACAAGGTTCTATGATTTTTAAATCGTATTTGAAATAATTAATAAATATTCAAGTAATAAATATTGAATCATTATTCAATTAAATCCCTTTTAAATGAATATTCAAAATAATATTCACTTAATCAAATAAATATTCAAATAATATTTTAATAATATTATTTATATATAACTCACCTTAAATATCCAAGATATTATTTTTGGACTATTTAAATCAAAAATTGAAATATAACTGTCCCTGGAACCTCCAGCTTTTTATGACAGTAATTCAAAACAAAATAATATTCTAACTCTCGGTCTAAGTTTGAAAATACTATCAAGTACTCTACGCTTAGAGCCTTTATACACCTTGGTTTATATCTAATATACTCATAGCATATAAACCACAAATTATTACGAAAGATTTAAATCAGCATATAAACCAGTTCGTAAATCATTTAAAACATTTAAACAGTTTATATCACAATCACAACAGCATCTATATAAAATGTAGGGTTTGGAAACTTGCCTGAAAATCCTGAAGTGGTGGTAATGGGGGCTCGTGAGTATGCTCGACGATCTATAATAAGATATACAAATTCCGATCAGTCCCCTAGAACCATTTAATGTGCTATAAACCTAAGCACCAACGTAACTCTTAACGAAAATCAAATGTCTCGTTTTTGGTTAATTATAACCCCATGATAGTCATTAAACACTTAAGTCAAAAGTTTGGTTGATAATCCATTCACAAAACCAAAGTACTTTAACGTTTCTAAGTCCATGGTTTTAGTTATCCCCTTAAGGGTTTTTCACTTGCGTAACTTTAGTTCCCGCATTTTTATAAAATCGAAAAATTATCTTTTTAATACGAAACCTTCTCGGTTACCTTACTAACTATCCATACTATGTTTCACCTTAGTTTCATGGTCTATATCCATTTTTAAGGGGGTTGACCATAGGTTCAAAGTTCACATAATGGACAACTTGTTTTCCCGAAACTACTTTCACTAAAACGGGTGTTCCTCCTAAACCGTAAATCGGATCGATGCGATTCTTTCGCCAAAACAAACTAAAAGAAAAGATCTATACTAACATGGGCAGTTGGTATCTTTGTCATGTAGTTTAGGAACCCGAGGCTACTGTCCAAACATGGTTAATTAAATTTCGACATTACAATGGCGTGTATCTAACGTTTCCCAAATTTATACTACTCCAAGCAATCATTCAACACAAACCAATCATCAGTACTTCATATACATCATATAAACTAACTCATGATCTTTAATCAACAAGTCAAAACCAACATCTACAATATCATCCATCAAAACAATCACTAAACATCCACCAAAACCAAAGATTCAATCTTTCATTCAACTAACACAAACTAATACCAAACCAATCATAATAATCAAAGTATAAGTAAAGGTTTGAGATGTTTATACCTTCCTTGATGCTTGGTATACACTAACAATAGCTTAACTATCATTGCTTGAGCTTTATACAACCTTAGTTTGCTTAAACTTCAAGAACAAAATCAAAAACACCAAAAGTTACTATTCAAAATACTATTCATGCTCATCTTTAATCCAAGATTTGGACAAGATATAATCCATGGATGAAACTAGGATTTAGAGGATACCTTAATTAGGAAATGTAGGAATTTTTCAATCCAACCTTGCAATTTTTGGTGGAGGCTAGCTTGGAGAAAGTTTTTTTTAATCCTTGGTAGAAAAAAGGGGCCAAATAAAATGATGAAGAAATGGGAGGATGAAGCTTGCTTGGTTACTAGCTTTGTTTTCTATTCTTTTGTCTAATAAAACTTAATTAAAACACTTAATATCTTGTGGCTAAAATGCTAATTGGTCACCTATGAACACATGTCAAGCATTGGATGGTTACTTGCACAAAACTGGTGACAAGGTGGTGATTCACCAACTAAAATGGTGACAAGGTGGTGATTCATCACCTTGTCATCACTAAACCACTTCTCTTTTCTTTTTTGGTTTCACGTGGATACTCTTATATGTTGCACTTGATGATCTTGTTTGGTACTTCTCCCTTTGTTAGGATTTAATCCATAATTCGTTATGCGTTCGCTTTGTTGCTTAATCTCGCTATAAGTTCGAGTGATATTGAAACGTTTTGTTGCACTAATGCTAGGGGATATCCTCTTGATCCTTTATTGCCTTGGTTTAATATTTGATCAATTAATAAATCCTCAATTGTCCGATGAATAATGGAATAAAATTAAAGTCGGAATCTTCAAATTCTGATCGGGTTTTGTTGCCCAGTAATTAACAATTGTAGAAGGGGGGTTGAATACAATTGTATAAGATTTTCGACTTTAATAAAATATAACACAAATATGAAGTAGTAACAGCTTTATTAATTCTGATATAAAACTGTTACAAAACTCTCTCAAGAAATTCTGATGTTCTTGAAAGCTGCTAGGTTACAATAATACTCGTGTAAGCGATTGCAATATGCAAAACTTAAACTGTGTTTATATAGCACACACAGCTGCTCTATCAATTACAAGATATGTTTAAATCAATTACAAATTATCTTCAATACATATCCTAACCGACAGCTGCATTCCTACAAACTAGGAACCGACAAATCAATCTTCCTTATTTTCTGGATTCAATAGTTATCTTCAAGTAATACTGATCAGCTTCACAGTCCTGATGATAATCCTGATCTTAGTCCTGATAGCAATCATGATACTGATGTTCTTCAATACTGATGACGTCATCATCTCAATCCTGATCAGTAGTCCAGATACTGATGATCATTGAATCCTGAACTAACAATCTCCCCCAATCTTATACTTTGTAAAATAAAGTATAAGTTCCTAGATTCAATGATGCCAAAAACATATTTACAAAATGTGCAAGAAATCAGTAGCAAACTTATCTTTAAATTCTTTGATAGAACAGATTCATCTTCAAGAAGCTTGACAATAAATTTTCTTCTTTTTCTTCAAGAATCTGATTCAGTCTTCCCTTTAGATTTTTGAGTTCTTCATCTTCCTCATTAATCCGGTAGATAGTTGCTCTGAGATTTTGGATTGAACTTCTTTGTAGATCAAAATCTTCAACCAAGATATAAGAAAATTCCTTCTCATCAGGATTAAGAGACAATTGTTTCATGCCTAGAGACATTTCTTTGACAGTAGTGCCTCTTTGCATTTTCACTTCTTGACCTCTCAGATTTAAGTACATGGGAGTATAATTGCCATCATAGTTCTTTCCTCCATCAAATCTCTGTCTAATGGTTGATAAAATTATATCAAACCATTCCATGCACACTTTATTCTTGTTTTTGAGCAGATAATGAACATATTTCAGTTCCTTTGTAGCTTTCACAACTAGCTCCTGAATAGATATTATTTTCACCCTTCCATCTCTCAAGAAATATAGAAGTTCTCCTTCTTTTCAGCACCATCATGATAATCTAGAACAATATCCACAGCTTGCAATTTGTTCAGGTGCTCAGAAGTAAATTATTCTCCAACATCAACCAATGCATGTGGATCAACATATGACATGTTTATAAATTCAGCATCTCTAAAGCTTATCCCTCCTCTAGTGTTATGTAGCATCTGCTTCAAATTTGAAATCATTTCTGTCCATAGAGCTTTTGATTTTTGAGATTTAGAAATACCAGGGAAATTAGTCATTATGCCTCCAGGTTGAAATTTGACTGGTTTATTGTACTCAATAGAGTCAATATGCTTCCATTTTTTGTCTTTCTCCTTTTCAAGAACATAGCTCCTTTCCAGCTTGTGTTGTTGTCTTCTTTCATTCTTCCACAACAACTTGTTTGACTTGATCAGCTTTTCAACATAAAGATTAAAATCTCTATCTGTTCTTCTTCTTTCTTCTCTTCTTCTTTCTTCTTTTTCTTCATCACATTCTTGATTATGAGAATCAACCATAGTAGAAAGAATTAACAAATCAATCTCTTGTAAAGTTTCATATTCATCAGGATCTTGAACAGTGTCAGGATTAGAATCTGCAACTTGAGTTGTACTACTGATTATAGTTGATTGTCTTCGTCTTCTTCTCAAAACTACCTGAGGCACATAATCTTCACCTTCTCCTTCATCATGAATAGTAGTCTTGACAGCTTGAGTATCATGAACTTTTGGCAATTATGTATCCTTAGTATCATGAACTTTTGGCAATTATGATACAAAAGTACACAGTTGCTTAGTTACAATAATGTAGAGAAGAAAAATGCTCTCAAAAATAGCTAATACAATCTATTTGTTTTTCTTCTCTCTTTCTAAAGTAACTGCTACACTTGGTTATATAAACCCAAGTTTACAACTCTATTTTTGGCTACACTAAAAGTACAATGACTAACCGCCAATAGTTTGCTTTTCATCCCT
Organism: Heracleum sosnowskyi; assembly: GCA_030848705.1. Taxonomy (NCBI): domain Eukaryota; kingdom Viridiplantae; phylum Streptophyta; class Magnoliopsida; order Apiales; family Apiaceae; genus Heracleum; species Heracleum sosnowskyi. The sequence continues at coordinate 72,421,715 of CM061242.1, forward strand.
TTGTCCAGTGGTCCTTGGAGATATTTGCTTTTGTCTTCATGCTTATTATGATCACTCCCAAGAGCCCAATTGGAAACTGGGATGTTTACTTATTCCCCATGTCCATTTTAATGGTTTCCAATGCAAAGTACACTTCCAAATCACCTTTAGATCTGTTCAGTAAACTGTCACTATCACTTTGTCAACTATTCAGAAAAGTAATAATGATTCGTTGATAGCAGGGAGATGTGTTTCGTTGATAGCTTTATTCTTCATTTCGTTGATGAGTAAAGTCCATACCGTTGATAGGATAATCTTCATTCCGTTGACAGGTCTTCACTTAGGCAAAATTACAAGGCATGAGATATGTACAATTAACCAACCTATTTTGCCTATCTAGTACTTAGTCAACATGACTTAGAAAACCTATCCAATATCTACAATGAAATGCATATCAAACTAAAAGTATTGTACAGTGCAATTGCTACATCACTCATTTCGTTGATGAGCTACCTGTCAACGGATTGCTGCAAAGCATACCATTTCGTTGACAGCTACAAAATGACTTTACACAAATTCTACTAAGTGTTTTATGTTTATCATCAAGAACAACATATTCCTAACAATCTCCCCCAATTTATGACTGATAGAATAACAGCCATAAATCAAGAGACTTGATGATAACAAAAACACTCAGATACATCATAAATTACAAAAGTAGAAAATGCATTAAGCTTCATAATATTTTAGACAAAATACAAGACTTACAAGACTAATGCCCAAGAGTGCTCCTCTAGACTGAACAAATGATTCATCTGTGTCTTCTTTGTGGCATAGTCTTCTTCCCTCTCTTAGAGTTGTTTTCCTCAATTTGGACCTGTAGCTGTAAAAGATCTTCTCTTCTTCATCTTGATCACCAAGCATGGATTGCATAAACTTTAGAGTTTGATTAGATGCCTTATCCAGCTGGTCTTCCATCCTGAAGAATCTTCTGCAATTGTCCTTGTCCTTAAATTCCATCATCCAGTAAGGTTGAAGATGGATCTTCTTTCCTGTTGAGGGCACTCTAAGCATCCTGGGAAGAGCCTCAGGCTTGTTCCAGCTAGCCTTTATCTGACAAATTTTGGAGACCACCTCAGACTTGGCTGTTTTGATGAAGCCAAAGTCTTTCTTCAAGCATCTAAACACTGAGAGTAGTGTTTGGTAGTCTTCTCCTAAAATTCTGTAGAGAGGCCACACCTGTTCTCTACCACCCTTGAATACAAAGACCAGTCTCTCAGGCAATTTTTGAGAAGCTGCAATGCCCCTTACTTCCACCAGGTTGTCTAAGTCAAGATGTAGACTGGATTCCTGATGTCAACAATGTACATGCAGTCCTCTGGATTTGCAGGGGGTTTCTGAGGTTGTGGCTTTCTCATAAATACTGGCTTTGCTTTGACAGCCCTTTTCTTTGTCTTCATTGGTTGATCCTTCTCAAATAGAAACTTTGGAAAGTAGGCCTCATCAAATTCAAAAGGCTCCTCTTTTGGCATTATTGGTTGATCATGAAAGTTGACAGGATGTGCAGGATCACAGGCCAACTTTCCTTCATGAGGTTGATCAACAAAAATTTGATGTGCACTAGTTGTGGAAGAGTCTTGGGCAGTGTCCTGAGAATCATCTTTATCAAGGATTAGATTCCTTTTTGCTCTAGCCTTTGGCTGCCTTACACTCTTCCTTTCCTTTCCAGCTTCCTCAGCTTCATCCTTGGCATTTTCTTCCTTTAGGGTTTCTTCATCTTCAAGTGATTGAGCAACTGCAAGAGCTTGCATTGCCGCCCTTTCAGATTCTTCAGCTTTGGCCTTAGCAAAATTTGGGTGACCAACCCAAATGCAGATTTCCTTGCTATTCATGTAGATGATGGCCCTTTGGTTCCTTATGCTTGGATGATTGCTTTCTTTGCTTTCAATAATCAGCTTCCCTAGGATTTTGAACTCATCTGGCTTTGGTGGAGGATAAAATATCCTTGCAGTGTTCTTGCCCTTGGGTTTGACAGGTGATAATGGAGATATCCCTCTTGCATCCACATTCCTAAAGCATGAAGCTTGCCCTTTCTCATTTCTTGAATCTTGAAAGAGTCCATGCTGAAGGGGTTCTATTACATAAGAACTCTTGAACTGTGGCTCCCATTCCGTTGATGTTACAACCATGGCATTCGTTGATGGTTGATCCGTTGATGGATTTGAATTCTTTGCAGTTTCAGCAATATTCTTGACCCTTGCTTCTATGTTGGACCAATGATCTTTAATCTGTTCTGCAAGTCTCATCCTCATAGAAGCTTCCTGAATCAGGTCAATACCATCCTTTTTCTTCTGTCCAAGCTCCCCCATTGCTAGTGGCTCATTTGGTAAGGAAATGGCTGGAACCAAAACCTTTGTGATTTGTATATCAAGCTCTGTAGATTTCGCTAGCTCCTTAGATTTCTCCCCCTTTTTGTTATCATCAAGTGAGATGATAGGGAGTCCTTGAGCTGCCAAAAGCTGGGTGAGTAGCTGTGTCTGTTTTTCCTGTTCCTTTTGCATGTGAGAAAGTGTAGCCTCAACTTTGTCCACTCTAGAGGAAAGAGTCTTCAAAGATGAGGACACTTCAGGTTCCTTGGAGAAAAACCTGTTCATCTTGGACACAGTTAGAAGAGGAAGCTTTTCATCTAGCCTCCTGTCAGTAGCATCCCTGAGGTTGCTAATGGAATCCTTGATTTCTGTAGCTTCAATCCTTGTCTATAACATCTGTAGTCTTTGGATTTCCAGAGAATTCATGATGGCCTTGTAGAATTTCTTGTCCCTTGCATTTGCAGACTCATGAGCTAGATATGCCTCAGTGTACTGCCTTGAGATAGCAGCATCTAGAGTGCATCTTCCTTGCATATCCTGAGAAAGCCAGTTTGGTCTAGGAGGCACCACAGAAGTCCCAGTCGGTGAAGTAGTGGCCACCTGTAGATTGTCACCAAAGTTGTCCTCATCATCAGAAAAGTCAAAGTCTCCACTTGCTGCAGCTGTTGGAGATAGATTGGTCAAGGCATCCTTTGCTCTTTGCATTGATGCAGTTGTATGAATTAGGTTTAGTGACCTCTCTGCCTCCACATTGCCCTGTTGAGCCATAATTTGATAGGCTGGCACATGGTGAGTAAAGGTCTCAGGATCCAGGGAAATACTATCCAGAGTTTGTTGATAATGCTCTTGGAAAGTAAGTTCCATTTCTCCCTCATTGACCCTCATTAACTCACTAGCAATGGCTGCCTCCTCCCTTGCTGCTCCTGTAGTCCCTTCTCTCTCTCCTCTATTTTCTTGCATCATGGGCTCCCCATGGCTCACACCTCTCACACCCTCACCTTCACCTACTAAGGTGGAACCCTCAGTCTCTCCTTTTGCCTGGCTGGAAGAAATAGCCAGCCTCTCACTCTCATTCTCTCCTTTTGCCTGGTTGCAAGCTAGCCTCTCAATTTCACTCCCTCTCAAACCTAAAAGTGTCTCAACTACCACCAGGTCATCTACACTAGTTGTGGAAACAACTTGATTTGTAATAAGGGGTGTAGAATGACCTATCAACGGAATGGTAGTTTGAACTGTCAACGGTATGGATACCGTTGATGGAGAAACACTTGTCAACGAAAAAGACTGTTTCGTTGATGAAGTTAATAAAGCACTTTGAGAAAGTGAAATTACAGTAGAATCTGTGGTGATTGATTTTAGAGATTGGTCCACAGATCCTCTTGCAACTTCAGAAAAATTTGGTTGATGGCCCAACAAATCACTTAACAAGTGATGGCCACCAGCTTCAGAGTGGGGCTTCTCCAAGATAAGAGTTGGAGAATCAGGAATAGATGAATGGATCATGTCCACATCTAAAGACTGAGTTGGTGAATTTGGTGGAGATAGTTCATGGTTGATGTTTAGAGAATGGGACTGTAACCCCAGAGTAATAATAGGGGTTACATCAAACTGAATTTGTGAAACTGGAGGTGTTGCTTCCAGAGTGTGTGCACCCTGTGTACCCTTGGATTTTTGCTTCACTCTCCTTTGGTATTGGGAAAATGTAGATTGTGGGCTTGAAGTGTCCCTTACCCTCTTGGAGTGTGCTCTTGGAGGAGAGCTTGTTTCAATAATCACATCCTTTTGGGAGGATGCAACTAGACTTGTGTTTAAATCCATTTTACTCATTGTGCCTTGTTGGGAAGACACAATGGGACTTGGTTGGGACACACTATCCTTTCCTTCCTTATTCTTGGGGTTTCTTTGATGTTCACCCCTTCCCTCACCTCTTACAGCTCCAGAATCACTCCCCTTAGGTTGTGAAGTAGTTTTTGCAACAGGTGCCTTTTGAGAAGCACCTGAGGTTGGCTTTGAGGATTTCTTAGATTTAGGTTTTGCTGCTTGGGCAGGAGCCTGTTGGGACATAGCTACAGACTCCATAGCAACATTGGTAGGGGAAACAATAGAAGTAGCAACTATACTAACAGGGTTAGAAGAAGTTACCTCAATGATGGGCAGATAGACCACTGGGACATCACCATTGTGGTTAAGTCTCAGGATATCTGTCAAAACCCTCTTCTCTTACACAAAACACTCAAACCTGGAAACAGGGTTAGAGATAACTAATGGTGCTGGACTAACATGGTTAGCCAACATCATTAGAAACCTAGCATAATAGATATTCTTTTTCCTATTTGCCTTATCACCCAACTTAGTACCAATTTCATACATAAGTTGGGTGCTAAAGTTATAATATCTATTAGTTAGGAGCATGGTTAAGAGAATTAACATGGAATTAGTTAATGCATCAAAATTACTAATTTTGCCAGAAAATACCTTTATGAATGCATCAGCTAAGTAACTGTATTCTCTAACCAAACCTCTCCTAATAATCTTACCCAAATTATCAGTAGGCAATGAGTAGTTTATAGAATTTAGCATGTTAACAATTTCAGTGTTTGTAGGCAAAGCATTACAGTTATTTTCAGGAATATGTAGACATGCTTGCAATACATCAGAATTAACTATATACTCATTACCTTGGATGGTGAATTGCAAAGTGCAATTTGTCCCACTATACTCACATGAGGTCCAAATCTCCTCGATTATCTCATTATAGAGTGGTGTAGAGTGAAACATTGCATAGCTCAACTTGCAATTCTTCATGAAGTCCATCATCTTGAAAAAGATGTTGTTCGGGCTTTCCTTGAAAACAAAGGGGATGGAGTTGTTTTTCTCATAGATAAACCCTCCAGCAGACATAATCTTGACTATGGGTGCCATTGTTGAGTGTAGAAAAGCTTCTAACTGAATTGCTTGTTAGATAGAAGAAGAAAGAAAAGCCTTTGGAATTTTTGAGAACAGGTAAAAAAGAATTAAAGAAAATAGAATTTCTTAAATACTCCCCCAAAAATTCTCAGAAATTAAATCCAACAATCAATGTAAATTACTGGATTGGCTTAAAAAATATAACTGTTACCTTTAAAGTATTACCATGATTTATACTTACAGGGGTGTATGTATAGATCGTGGTAACGGACGTGTCAAATTTCAACGGTTCAGATTAATTGCGCTAAATCAACGAATCAGGATTGGGCGGTTAACGTCCCGTCTTATTTCGTTGATAAAGCTGTGTTTCGTTGATATAAAAGAGCTATCAACGAAACACCCAGAAAAATGCTAAGACTGTCAACGAAATGGTTCGTTTCGTTGACATAGTAATTTTGACTTAGACAAAATTTTTCTTTTTCCTGAGAAAATTAATTCACAGAAAAATATAGCAAATTTCTGGCTGCATTTTAACTTGTAAACATCTCAAAAATAATTAAGAGAAATTTAGCATACCTAGCTCACTTACTAATCTTGAGAATGTTGATTCATCAAGTGGCTTGGTAAAGACGTCTGCAAGTTGTTGTTCACTTGGAACAAAATGTAACTCCACAGTACCATTCATAACATGTTCTCTAATGAAATGGTATTTGATGTCAATGTGCTTGGTCCTTGAATGCTGCACTGGATTCTTAGTAATGGCAATGGCACTAGTGTTGTCACAGAAAATAGGAATTTTCTCAACTCTTATTCCATAATCAAGTAGTTGATTTTTCATCCATAAAATATGTGCACAACAACTTCCAGCTGCAATATACTCAGCCTCAGCTATGGAGGTAGAAACTGAGTTTTGTTTCTTGCTGAACCATGAGACAAGCTTGTTTCCTAAGAATTGACAGGTGCCAGTTGTGCTTTTCCTGTCAATTTTACATCCTGCAAAATCTGCATCTGAATAACCAATTAGTTCAAAGCCAGATTCTCTAGGATACCAAATGCCAAGGTTTGGTGTTCCTTTGAGATATCTGAAAATTCTTTTAATAGCAACTAAATGGGATTCCCTAGGATCAGCCTGAAATCTAGCACATAGACATGTAGCAAACATAATATCAGGTCTACTAGCTGTTAAATATAGAAGTGAGTCTACCATGCCTCTGTAACTTGAAATGTCCACATATTTTTCCTTAGTATTCAATTCAAGTTTGGTGGCAGTAGGCATGGGAGTTTTGGCAGGAGAGCATTCCATTAAGTTAAATTTCTTTAATAAATCATGAATATATTTTGTTTGACTAATGAAAATGCCTTCTTTAACTTGCTTCACTTGGAGACCAAGAAAGTAAGTTAATTCTCCCATCATGCTCATTTCATATTTACTTTGCATAAGCTTGGCAAACTTTTGACAAAGTTTCACATCTGTAGACCCAAAGATTATGTCATCTACATAAATTTGAACAAGTATAGTAGAGCCATTCACAACCCTGTGAAACAGAGTTTTATCTACCGTACCTCTAGTGAAGTGATTCTCAAGGAGGAACTGTGAAAGTGTGTCATACCAGGCTCTAGGTGCTTGTTTCAAACCATAGAGTGCTTTGAGGAGGAAGTATACATATTCTGGAAAATCATCATCTTCAAAACCAGGAGGTTCACTTACATACACCTCCTCTTCCAATTCCCCATTCAGAAAAGCACTCTTCACATCCATTTGATAGACCTTAAAATTGGCATGGACTGCATAGGCTAGGAAAATCCTTATTGCTTCTAGTCTTGCAACAGGAGCAAAGGTTTCATCAAAATCAATTCCCTCTTCCCGTGAATAGCCTTTTGCAACCAATCTAGCTTTGTTCCTTGTGACTATGCCATTTTCATCCATCTTGTTTCTGAACACCCATTTTGTGCCTATGACACTCTTGTCCTTAGGCTTGGGCACCAGCTTCCAAACATTGTTCCTCTCAAATTGGTTTAACTCCTCTTGCATAGCTAAAACCCAATCTGGATCTAGAAGTGCATCCTCAACTTTCTTTGGCTCATCTTGAGACAGAAAGCTGCTATATAGACATTCCTCTTGAGTTTCTCTTCTAGTTTGGACTTTTGAAGAAACATCACCTAATAAGTTCAAAGGGATGATCTTTAGTCCATTTCCTTGAGGGAGGAAGATTTGATCTTGACGAGGTAGCTTCATGATCATGATTGCCTTGATTGGATAATTGTCCTTGAGAAACTCCCCCTGAGTTTGTTGTCCCTAATTGATCACTTCTAGAAGCATTTCTGTGACTGTCAACGGTATGACCATTTTGGTTGTCAACGAAACGCTCATTTTGACTGTCAACGAATCCTCCATTGTGACTGTCAACGAAATGACCATTTGGTCTGTTAGCAGCTATTCTTTTCAATCTCAATGCATCAATTTCATCTTCACTGCTGCTTTCATCTGTGCTAGATACAACAACTTTAGGTTGTTTCTCAGTAGCCTCAACATGATTCACTTGATCTCCTTCCTCATTTTCAAAAGAAAGACTTTCATGGAAACCTTCATCACAGAGACCTTGAATTTTGAGATCATCAAAAACAACATGTACAGATTCCATAACAATGTTGGTTCTGAGGTTATAGACTCTGTAAGCTTTCCCTGCTGCATATCCCACAAATATTGCTTCATCTGCCTTTGCTTCAAATTTCCCCAAATGCTCAGCTTGATTCCTCAAAACAAAGCATTTGCATCCAAAGACATGAAGAAAATCCAATAGTGGCTTCTTTCCTTTGAGTAGTTGATAAGGGGTCATTCCCTTGGCCTGATTAATCAAAGAAATATTTTGAGTGAAGCAAGCTGTGTTAACTGCCTCAGCCCAAAAATAAGTTGGTAACTTTGATTCATCTAGCATTGTCCTTGCAGCTTCAATAAGTGTTCTATTTTTCCTTTCAACTACACCATTTTGTTGTGGTGTCCTTGCTGCTGAAAACTCATGCAAAATACCATTTTCTTCACAGAACACCTTCATACTTGAATTCTTGAATTCTGTCCCATTGTCACTCCTAATCCTTCTTACTTTGAAATCAGGATGATTGTTTACCATCTTGATGTGATTGATAATGATTTCACTTGCCTCATCTTTTGAGTGTAAAAAGAAGGTCCATGTAAATCTAGAAAAATCATCAACAATCACAAGACAGTATTTCTTCTTTGAGATAGACATGACATTTACAGGGCCAAACAGATCCATATGAAGTAATTCAAGCTGATGGACAATTGATGACTTTGTCTTACTTTTGAATGATGCCTTCTTTTGTTTCCCTTTTTGACAGGCATCACACAAACCATCCTTGGAGAACTCCACTTGTGGAATTCAGATGAGATAATTTCTTGTGCCATAGCCAACTTTCATCCTTGTTTGCCTTGCTGAAGAGACAAGTGATGGTGTCTGGACTTGTGCTACTAAAGTCAGCAATGTACAAATTCCCTCTTCTGAATCCAGTCATTACCACATTGTTGTCTCCTCCTTTAGAAACAACACAGGCTTCTTTAGAAAAAGTAACTAAAAATCCTTTGTCACAAAGTTGGCTGATACTAAGCAAATTGTGCTTAAGACCATCCACCAATGCAACCTCATCTATGATGACATTCTCTTTTGAAATCAAGCCATATCCCTTAGTGTAGCCTTTGCTGTCATCTCCAAAAGCAATACAAGGGCCAGCTCTTTCCTGAAACTCTGTGAGCAGGGTAGAATCACCAGTCATGTGTCTTGAACAACCACTATCCAAGTACCAAAGATTCCTTTTGTCTCCCTGACACAACAAAACCAAATCAAGTTGATTTTGGTACCCAAGTTTCCTTGGGTCCTGTTTTGTTAGCCTTTGCTTTTCCTTTTATATTATTTTTCACATTGGGCTCAGATTGATTTAAATCAATCTTTACCCTTGGTGTTGATTTCTGAGGGTTGCTCACATTTTCATTCACAGCATGCATAGTTGGAGGAACAAACATGTTATTCATATTCCATGGCATTTGAGGCACATTAAACATATTCATGTATGGACTAGGCACAAATGGCATGCTGGTATATGGATTTTGAAATTGTGCATATGAGGCAAACATGTTAGGCATAACAGGCATTGTAGGCATAGAACCATTCATTGCAGGCTTAGACATTTTCACTTTAGCAGTCTTCTTAACAGATTTGCAGTTAGTAGATAAATGACTAACACTTCCACAATTGACACATGTCTTTCTAGGAGCATATTTATCAGGTGTGTAATTGTTGTGTTTATTAATCCCTACTTTGCCATTCCTGTTATTCTTTTTATTTCCCTTAGCCTCAACTTGAACATTCTCTAACTTATCTTTTAATTGCTTGTTGGACAAGTGACCTACATTAGCTCTCTCAACAGGCTTCTCAACTTTCTTTGATTTACTAGACTCACCTTGAAAAAAGTTCTTGGTGACAGGACCATACTTGTTATTAAGTCTAGTGAGTTCTTCTTTTCTTTTCTCTGTCAACGAAACAGCCTGATCGGTTGATGGTTCATCTGTCAACGAAACATTGCATTCCGTTGACATATCAACCTTCAACAAATGATCAATGTTGTTTGTTGACTCTGTTTCTGATTCTAAGGTTTCACCAACATACCCTAGCTTCTCTTTGTTCTTTTTCCATGATTGTTCACAGAAAGATTCCATACCTTGAACATTAATGATGTTGTTAGCAACATTCCTGGCATCTTTCCATTTAGCAATCACACTTTGTTCTATTTCAAGTTGTGTTTTAAGAATTTCTTCCCTTTCTAACACGTTCTCAAATTCCTTCTTAGCATCCCTACTAACACACCTCATTTTCTCAAAATCAATGAGATGTGCTTCTAACATTGCATTCATATCACTTAAGAGAAAATTAGTCTCTTTTATTCTTGAATTCTCTTTGGTAAGTGATTTAAGAGTAACACGTAAATTATATAGTACAGTAGACATTTCATTTACTGCACTATCGCATTCCTCTTTAGAGAGCTCAGAAAGATTAGTAATTGTTACCTGGTTGCTTGAGGAACTTGCTTCCTGCTCATGATTGTTAGCCATAAGAGCCAAGTTGACATACTCAACATCATCATCAGAATCTTCACCATTACCAGCCCAATCATACTCCTGAGACATGAAAGCCTTTTCTTTTTGCTTGAGAAGTTCAAAGTATTTCTTTTTATAATCAACAGGCTCAAATTTCCTGTTGCCCTTCTCAACCTTGGGCTTTCTGCAGTCCCCAGCAAAGTGACCAAGCATTCCACAATTGAAACATTTAGATTTAGACTTTTCAATCCAGTTACTTTTGCTGGGTTGAAAGTCTCTCCTTGGTGGCCTAGCTTCTGAGTTTCTCTTGAACTTGAACTTAGAGAATTTTCTTGACAGAAAAGCAATGTGTTCATCAATCTCATCTAAGTCATCCAAGTTGACTGGTTCTGGTTCTTCTTCTTCTGTCATCTTGCCTTTACCCTTGCTAACATCACTCCTACAACTAGCTCGACTAGTTATGGCCTTTGCAGCTTCTTCATTGTCATCTTCCAGTTGGTTCACAGATGCAATCAATGCAATAGATCCACCTTTCTTCTGTACCTTTTCAATTTCTTCATCTTGCTCCATTTCCAACTCATATGTCTTCAAGGTTCCATAAAGCCTTTCAAGAGTGTAGTCTTTGTACTCTTGAGTGTTTCTGAGAGAAACAGTCATAGGCTTCCATTCTTTTGGAAGAGCTCTAAGAAATTTAAGGTTTGAATCCTTGGTTTGATAGATCCTCCCATACAACTTTAATCCATTCAAAAGCTTCTGAAACCTACTAAACGTGTCATTTAGGGTTTCACCAGCTTTAAAATGAAAATGCTCATATTGTTGTATGAGGAGCTGCATTTTGTTTTCCCTAACTTGCTCAGTTCCTTCACAGAGAGTTCTAACAGTGTCCCATACTTCTTTGGAGGTTGTACAGTTTATGACATTGTCAAACATCTCTTGATCCAAACCACTAAACAGAATGTTCATGGTTCTTTTATCTTTATGGACTTCTGCAACATCTTCAATAGTCCATTCTGAGACAAGTTTTGGAATTTCCACATCAGGAGCATCATCTGGCACTCCAACTCTAGATGCAAACTTCATGGGAATGTGTGGACCTTTCTCAATGTAGTCTACATACCTCTCATCCATAGACATGAGATGTAAATGCATCTTTACTTTCCAGTGAAAGTAATTGTCCTTATCAAGAACTGGTATCTTTACACCTGCATCCTTCTTCACCATGGTTACTGTTTTTGGTCTTGATCTTTAAACTTCTTGTATGTTAGAAGCTCGCTCTGATACCAATTGTTAATCCCAAATGACCTAACAAAATTGTAGAAGGGGGGGGGGGGCGGGGCTGAATACAATTCCTTGATATTTCTCAAACTTAAAAACAACTTACAAATTAAAACTGAACTTATAAAATAAAAACCACAAGCACTTAATAAGTTTAGTTGGATTGTTTGATGATCCAACTGAAGTGATTTTTATTGCGGAAATAATCTGTGATACAAAAGTACACAGCTGCTTAGTTACAATAATGTAGAGAAGAAAAATGCTCTCAAAAATAGCTAATACAATCTATTTGTTTTTCTTCTCTCTTTCTAAAGTAACTGCTACACTTGGTTATATAAACCCAAGTTTACCATGTCATAGTACTCCACACATTGTAAATCTCAATCACATATCAACCTAAAAGTGTCTGAAAGTACAAGTACTCTCACTTTAAGCATCATTAACACAAAATAATCCAAGTATGCACACAATGTCTAGATAGACAAAAATATCATGAGATGGACATCAAAGTCACATTCAACAAGTAAGCATGCTATGGATAGAATCTCACATTGCTCTCACTTCACACAAGTGTATGGGTATAAGTGTATCGCTCAAGTTCAATCAATGTACTCATGTGCTACCATATGCTTGGTTGTCCACCAAATCTCCACTACCTCGTATATATGCATACATGAATCAAAAGGTCTTCGTTAAAGGTTGTAACGGGGCTTAGGTACGGGGTAGGATATCAAAGAACCAGGCTAACAAGTGGCTAAACTTGATAACTGATAGAGCATAGTGTTCACTTTTAATTAAAGCACCCAATATGAAACTTAGATCATGTAAAAGTTGATCAAGCTTTCACAAGCATTAAACTTCCAAGTACTTATAGCCCATGTACTTTCCCACTTTCACATTGTATCAATCAAATGAACACACTCTACTTGATTTTCCTCTTGCTCATAATTTTTTTTTTTTTAAAGTCAAGTCATTCTCCAGTAACCAAGGGCAGTGAAAAGTCACCAAGAATGTACTTAATACCAGCACACATGGATCGTCCCTTTAATATGATATTGCACTTGCCACCCATTGATCTCAAAGGAGTACTTAATACTTGTTTGCAACTTTCATACCATATTGTATCCCACCAATATGTAACACTTTAACCAAAAGAAATCCCCACACTAAATATTCACCAACCCATAAATTGAATCAATATGCTCTACCAGATAAATCAAGACAAGCATAAATAAGTAGGCTAAAAAGTTTTAGAGTGGTGATATACGAAAGAAACGGGTATAAGCTCAATGGGGTTCACTAAGGATTATTTTTCATATGGGTATTGTTTGGGTAAATAAGGTTAATCCTAGTGCCTTTATCATATTCATGCATACACATATCCTGTAGTCTCAAAACGGTTTAAAACAAGTTCTAGAGCAACAATAATCATGATGAACATCACACAGCAAAAAATGGATTGATATAAAATGTATCAATCATAAATTAGGCTCAAATCCTCACATGGTGAAAGCATGCTTAACTCACTAAAATTGACCAAGAAACATCTCAAGTTTTCAAATTTTCGCAAGCACACACAAGAAATTACCAAGCATCAAATTATTTTTCATGAATGTGACACTCAGAATTAATCATGTGAAATTAATCTACACAATGTGTTCTTATCCATACTAACATGCTTTTGAGACAAGGCAATTATATACAAAAAGTTTTAAATTTTCAATTTTTTTGGATTTTTATAATATATAATTTTTTTTTAAAATATATTATTATTAAGAACACGTCCCCACACTTAAGCGGTTCATTGTCCCCAATGAATAATATATATAAATATGCAAAACTAACAAGATCCTAAAAGAAATACAAAAATAATAGGAGTGAAAAATTATACAAAGAAAGGTTAGAAATACTCCCCTAGTGCATGAAGTCCCGGTTGAAAAATGTGGGAGAGTGTTCCTCCTCCAAAATCTTGGGTTGCCACCCAAGAAGCGCTTTTTTTACGTCAATAGCTTGACGTGAATCCTTTTTCATCCAGTCGCAAGAACGGTGAACGTCGACTCACGGTTCACCGTATTACCAACGTCATGCTTTAGCCACTGACCATTAACCTTGAACACTTCGTCCGGAAACTTATGGAAAATCTCTACTACATCATGCGGAAATGCTGATTTAACCGTGATAGGCTCCGACCACCTCGACTTACGCTTTCCTGGAAAAAATCTGAAGCGAGACTTGAAACGCAGAACTAGCTGACCAGGCACAAATGAATGTTTCACGACCCCTCTTTCATGCCAGTCCTTAACCTTCTCCTTATATAGCCTGTTGCTCTCGTTACCATACCTCAATTTATCTTGCAGTGGTTGGAGTTCAAGTGTTGGAGCTTCTTCCATAGATGGTTTAAGTCGCTCCTGAGAATTGTTCAGCTCTGCTAATCCAAGAGATTCGAATGACGCATCAAATTTTCTTTTCCACGGAGGTGCATTCAACAACTGAAATTGATCTACTCTTTCTTCGTCTACGATATCAGAATCCCCTATCAAGACTCTCTCCACTGTATCTGACTTCAGCGGTTGTTCAATTTTTGTATTAACGACAGAATCGACCATCTCCAATTTAAAGCACTCTTCTTCCTCAGTTGGAAATTTCATTGCCTTGAACACGTTAAAAGTGACCTTCTGAGTTTGAACCCTCATTGTAAGATCTCCTTTCTGCACATCGATCAAAGTTCGGCCTGTAGCTAAGAACGGTCTTCCCAAGATAATAGGAATCCTCTTATCCTCTTCAAAGTCCAGAATAACAAAATCAGCAGGAAAAATGAGCTTATCCACTCTAACCAAAACATCCTCCACTATACCCCTTGGATATGTGATCGACCGATCAGCCAGCTGTAAGGACATGTTTGTAGGTTTAGGCTCAGGAAGTCCAAGTTGCATGAAGACAGACAACGACATCAGATAAATACTAGCTCCCAAGTCACACAAGCACTTGTTGAAAGAGAGATTGCCGATTGTGCACGGTATGGTGAAACTCCCTGGATCCTTGAGTTTAGGAGGTAACTTCTGCTGTAGGATAGCACTGCACTCTTCTGTAAGAGCGACGGTTTCCAACTCTCCGAGTTTCAACTTCCGAGATAGAATACCCTTCATGAACTTTGCATAGCTCGGCATTTGTTCTAGAGCTTCCGCAAAAGGTATATTGATCTGTAACTTCTTGAAAACTTCCAGAAATTTAGCGAATTGCTTATCCAACTTCTGCTTCTGAAGACGTTTATGAAATGGCGGAGGAGGATAGACCTCCTTGCTCTCTGTAGCTTGCTTAGGAATAGGTTTCTTAGTAGAATGGTCACTCTTCTCCGGTTTGCCCCCCAACTGATCAGCTTTTTCTCCATTTTTTCACTTTCTGGCAGAATGGGAGGCGCGGGCGCGCTATGAACAGTGCGGGCGCGCTCCACCTTCTGGTAATTTTTCAAATTTTCTTCGTTTTGCGTTGTTTCTGAGTTCTGATCATTCGTAACCCTTCCAGATCGCAAGGTAACTAATTTTACATGTCCATTGACCTCTCTTTTGCCTGGATTAGCTTCCGTATCACAAGGGAGAGTTCCTGGTGGTCTATTCAACAACGCATTAGCAATTTGACCGATCTGATTCTCCAGAGTTTTGATGGAAACAACTTGGCTCTTGCACATTAGCCTCAATTCTTCCAATTCAGATTTTTCATTGGATGACTGACCAACATTTCCATGAGATGGTTGTTGAAACCCTGGTGTTTGATATGGTTGCCTTGGAGCATACTATTGCTAAAAACCAGAAGAATTAAATGGCTTAGCTCCATATTGCTGACCTTGATACTGCTGATACGGCTGTTGTGGATGTTGCTGGCCACCCTGATTGTTACTCCAACTGAAGTTAGGATGGTTCATGTTATTAGGATGATAGGTGTTAGGAACTGGCTGCTGTGGTCTCTGGAAATTGCTCACAAACTGCGCCGATTCACTAGATATGGCACATTGAGTCGTGTCATGTGCACCTGCACATAGCTCACAAACACTAGCCACCTGCTGAACTCCATAGTTAGTCAAAGAATCAATCTTCATAGAGAGAGCCTTTAACTGAGCTGTTATTACCGTAGCTGCATCCACTTCCAGAATTCCTGCTACCTTTCCTTGTGATAACCTCTGAGTTGGATTCTGGTATTCATTAGCAGCCATCATCTCAATAAGTTCATAAGCTTCATCGTAGCTTTTAGCCCAAAGAGCTCCACCTGATGCCGCATCAAGCATTGGTCGAGATTGACCTCCCAGATCATTATAGAAACAATTTATCACCATCCAATCAGGAATTCCATGATGAGGACACTTCCTAAGCATCTCCTTGTAGCGCTCCCAAGCTTCACATAAAGTTTCTCCAGAATGCTGTGCAAACTGAGTAAGAGCATTCCTGATTGCTGCTGTTTTAGCCATCGGGAAGAATTTAGTGAGAAACTTCTGAGCCAGATCCTCCCATGTAGCAATAGAACCTGCTGGTAGAGAGTGCAACCAGCCCTTAGCCTTATCCCCTAGAGAAAATGGGAAAAGTCTCAATTTCACAGCATCATCTGACACTCCGTTGAACTTGAAGGTGTCGCAAATCTCGATGAAATCCCTAATATGCATATTAGGATCTTCCGTCGGAGCACCCCCAAACTAAACTGAATTCTGCACCATCTGAATCGTGCCAGGATTGATTTCGAAAGTATTAGCTGCAATGGCTGGCCTGACAATGCTAGATTGAATGTCATTGATCTTCGGCTGAGAAAAATTCTTCAAAGCCTTCGTTTCTGCTGCTGGTTCTCCCATAACTAGATTCAATTCAAGTTCTTCTTACGAGATTGAGAACGTGTTCGCATACACGCTCACTAGAATACCTGAAACTCACCAAACAAAGTAAAATTGATGAAAGAATAATCCGAGTCAGTGAACTTTAACGACCACTGATGACAAGCACATAAACTATATATATATAACCGATTCCCCGGCAGCGGCGCCAAAAACTTGTTTGCACAAAATCACGCAAGCGTACGCGGTCACAAGTAATATATGAATAAGTAGAGTTCGTTCCCACAGAGACTGCTTTGGTTATTATAGTTATGCACTTATGCAACAATGTATGGCTATTGTTCAATGCTAAGACAAGTATCATGTTGTGTTTTGATTAACTAAATTATCTAAACAAATTACCAAGACTATATTAAACTAAAGATTACTGTTGAATTACTTATGAGAATAAAACATGGGATCCTAACTTCATTATATACTTCATCTAGAGTCTTTTGTCTTTAATCAATGCATGTGACGGTTGTGACAACTAATCGGATAACACGAAATCAGTACACTCTACCTTTCAGTATCGTATACCAAACCACTCAAACATCCACAAAAGAGATAGAAGTTGGGCAGACACCAATTATGTTTAGACCTTATATGTCTATAAGATTTGAAAACATAATGGTTTAACGAGCCAGTTATCCATTCAGATTACATAGGGCAGGTAAGATGGTTAAAATCACCTACGAATCATGCATGACAAACATACATAAACCTATGCTAGCATGGCAAGTTCTAAACCTCTATATCCACTTTCGCAATCAATAGAGATTGACAAACAACTTAGATGTTAGCTACGCATCCAAGAAGAATAAGCACAACCAAACTAGGTTATCAATAAATCATCACACACACATCTTTAAAACAATTAACTACTAAAATCCATAAATAAATCCGTTAGAATCCCACGACAACGATTAGTTCATAATGGAACCGTTCATCATCGTGGGTTCTGATGAAAACATGATATTAAATATGTCTGGAATACTGAATAAAAGTGCTAGGGTTTAAGAAAGATGTTGCCCAGTAATAATCTATTGTAGAAGGGGGGTTGAATACAATAGTATAAGATAATCGACTTCTTAATGTATATATCACAAATATGAAAGAAAGATAACAGCTTTATTAAATCTGATATAAAACCGTTACAAACTCTCTCAAGAAATTCTGATGTTCTTGAGAGCTGCTAGCTTACAAAAACTCTCTCAAGAAATTCTATGTTCTTAAGAGCTTCTATTCGATTATGTTCCCCCCATAAATCGAAACCAAAACTGTGTTTATATACTACACAGCTTCTCTATCAATGATAAGTCCTAATCAATTACAAAGATTGAAACCTATCCATAATTGATAGCTACATACTACAAACCAGGAACCAACAGAATAAACTTCCATGTTTAACTAGACTCCAAATATAACTCGAAGTAGGAATCCTGATCAGCTTCCAGTCCTGATGATCAATCCTGATCCCAGTCCTGATATGTATCTCAATCCTGACGACCATGTAATCCTGATGACGTCAGCAATCCTGATCAGTTGAGTCTAGCTCCTGACGATCATTGAATTCTGAACTAACAATCTCCCCCAATCTCATACTTTGTGAAATAAAGTATAGATTCCTAAGATTCAATGATGTCAAAAACATATATACAAAATGTACAGAATATGCAACAACTTATCTGTTTAAATTCTTTGATAGAACAGATTCATCTTCAAGAAGTTGGATAACAAATTTTCTTCTTTTTCTTCAAGAATTTGAATCAGTCTTTCCTTGAGATTTCTGAGTTCTTCATCTTCCTCATTAATCTGGTAGATAACTGCTCTGAGATTCAATATGGAGTTTCTCTGAAGACTATGCTCTTCAAGCAAAAGATAAGTAATTTCCTTCCCATCAGGATTGAGAGTAAGATGAGTCATGCCAAAATTTACTTCTTTAACAGCAGTACCCCTTTGCATTTCCACATCCTGACCTCTTTGATTTAAGTACATGGGAGTATAATTACCATTGAAATTACTGTTTCCATCCAGTCTTCTTCTTATTGTTGACAAAATCATGTCACTCCATTCCTTGCATATTTGATTCTTCGATCTCAAAAGATAATGAACATATTTCAGTTCCTGTGCATCAGCAGATCTTGAATAGATAAAATCTTCACACTACCATCTTTCATGAAGTACAGAAGCTTTTCTTTCTTGTCAAAACCATCATGACAATCTATAACTATATCAACAGCTAGTAAATTGTTCAGGTTTTCAGAAGTTAAAGTACCTCCAATTTCAGTTAAGGAGTAAGGATCAACATATGACATATTTATATATTCAGCATCCATGTGTCCAATACCTCCTCTTTAATTACTTGTCAATTGCTTCAGATTTGAAAACATCTTTAACCAGAGTGCTTTTGATCTAACCATCCCAGATAAATCAAAAACACTTGAAACACTTGTAATAATTCCTCCAGACTGAAAATTGATAAGTGTATCACAACTTAATGTGCTAATATGTTTCCACTTCTTATCCTTTTCCTTTTCAAAGGCATAGCTTCTTTCCAGTGAAGATTCTTGTCTGCTTGGGTTCCTCCACACTCTTCTGTTTGAGAGTTTAAGCCTTTGTATATAGAGATTGAAATCTCTATTTGTTGATCTTGTAATTTCACTTCTTCTGGCTTCTTCTTCTTCATCTACTTCCTTGTTGTGAGAATCAACCACAGTAGATAAAATTATCAAGTCAATCTCTTGCAGAATTTCAGAATCATCAGGATCTTGAATATTATCAGGAACAACATCAGGATTAGATTCTTCAATTTGATTTGTATTGCAGAGAGCTGATTTTCTTGATTTTCTTCTTAATTTAGGTTCTTCTTCAATATTTCCATCATCACCAAAAGTAGATCTGTCAGGAACTACTAGAGTTTAAATAGGTTCAGAAATTTCTTCAATTCTTAACCCTCGAGATCTTGTCTGTCTAGGTATTGTTTGAGTTGAAGAACCTCTTCTACTTCTTCTAGCTCCTCTCCTACCTCTGCCTCCTCTACCTCTAGCAGGAGCAGGGTTATTAAAGCTTTCCATCATTTCTCTCTGTTGTCTTAAGAATTCTTCATGTGAGAGATCAGGATATTCTTCACTTGCTGTAGAGATTGCTTTTCTTGCATATAATTGTTGAACTCTTTTATCAGTGTGATATAGAGTAACAATTCTGCCATCTTTTGTAGAAAACTTCTGGAATAAATTTGATGCATCTTCAGGATTATCAATAATCACATCTTCACCACCTTCAGGAATTGTAGCAAGAGTATGTCCATGACCAGGTGTCAGGATTTGTTCTTCCGTCAGGATCTGAGATTGCACCAACGTTCTTACTGTCTTAACTCCAGAATCAGAAACATGAGTTGACTGCGTTGTTTGACTTTGTGAAGTTTGAATTGTAGACTTCATAACAGCAGCATCAGAGGTTTCTCCTTGTATCACTTTGTCACTACCATCATCTCCAGTATCATCATCATTATTCCTTAATACTAGATCAGGTGTGCATTTTGTCCGACTAACCTTCTCCCCCTTTTTGACATCAGGATTTGACAATAAATTCAAAATTAAGGAAAGAGAGGCTTGAATGTCAGTTACCTTGGTATCCAGAGACTCAATCCTTCTGTTGATAGAGGTTTGTTCAGAAATAACAGATTTCACTTGGGATTCTACTACCCTTAGCTGAAAAGCAGTAGGCACCTTTGTAAAATTTTGAGCAATATCATTCCTCACCAACTCAGTTGAGTTCTTGATAGAATCAATCTCACTTTTTAGACTTTTGGATAACAGAGTTGTAGCCTTCAGATGATTCTTCAAGTCTTGATTCTCTATATATTTCACTGCATCATAGGCATGTTCCAAAGCAGAAGAATAACTTACAGATTCAGCAGATCTGTGCCATGAATTGTTCCATTCATTCTGTCTAAGTGCCTCAGCAGGATTAAAGGAAGGAATAGAAAAATCTTGTCTCTGATCTTTCCCTGTGGAAGCTTTGCCAGCCATATATGTACTTGATGAACCAAAATTAGTTCCAAGACTAATTTTGAGTGTTGTAGCAAGCTGTACCTTCTCTTTTCGATTCTCATCATCATCACTATCATCAGAGTCATCATCATCAGTACTATGAGTATCATCAGGATCAGGAATAACTATACCTTTCATTTTATCCTGTGAATCTGTGATAGGATGATCCATTGGTCTTGAACGAAGTGGCTGTATCAGGATAGGTTCAACATCAGGAGCACCACTAGCGTCAGGATGAACACCGTCAGGATTTGATATGCTTGCATCAGTATTTGCTACCAATGGTTCTTGTGGAGCTTGAGGTTCAGAAGCTTCTTCAACACTTTGAGTCAAAGGTTCTTGTGTGCTTCCCTCATTGACAGTGTCCTCGACAAATCTTTGAACTTCATCTGCACCAAAAATCCCTTGAGCATTGTCAGGAAATTTCTCAGAAACTGTAGCTTGGACTGCATCTTCACTTTGAGAAGATGGTTCTTGTGTAGCTGGAATGTAGATGTCTTCATTCTCCCTTTGAGAAAATGGTTCTTGTGGGACCATTCCACTAGCTAAGCCTTCACTCAAACTTTGATTGAGTGGTTCTTGTGTGGCTGGATCATCAGAAAGAGCTGTTGAACCACTTTGAGGTTCAGGTTCTTGTGGGCTTGATCCTTTCAGTTTCTTCTGTCTCTGATAGACTAACTCTTCTGCCTTCCTTAGCTTTTCCATTGGATGTTTTATCCCAAGATTGGAAGCAGCAGCACCATACTTCTCCCATGAAATATCAACATGTCTTTTTGTTGGAGAGTCCTGTGCTGGAGAATCTGAAATATTAACCACTTGACTTGGTGCAGCATCAGGAATAATAACATCAGGATTTGCTTGAGCAGTCGAAACTGATTGCTCATTCAGAATAGAAGTGTCCTGTACATCAGTATCCTGCTTCTTTTCTAAAGGAATATGATACCTGCTTTTTGATAACTTCCTTTTCTTCTGTGGTGTAGACAATGGAACCACAGCTGCAGTAGCAGTATCAGCAACTTCCTTATTCACATTCATCACATAGAATATAGGTAAGTCATCCTCTGAATCAGTCTCATCCCTGAGTACTAACTTTCTTTTAACAGAAACAGCCTCACCTCCCTTTGCAGCTTTCTTCACCAGGACCCCTTGTACACCCCCTTGTAACTTCCTTTTAGTGAGTGGTGTAGAGGAAAAATCCTTTGAACCTGATTGCCTTCCTGACACATCAGTTCTAGCTGACTTCTTTGCTTTTACAACTAAAGTCTTTTGAGAGACAATAGAGGTGGCAGTTGACTGTTTAGACTGTTTAGGATGAATGCTTGGGTTAGGAACAAGGTGTGATTGGCCTTGCCCCATAGCATTAGAAATTAAACCATAACGAGTAGGCATTTTCCTATGCAAGAAAAACCTAACCTCATCAGGAATAAAAGCATTTCCTATGAAACCATTTGCCTTATCAGGATTGAAAAATGCAAAAATTTTAATATGAAGTAAAATAAAATTTTATTTATGAAAACAAAATTTATTTTGACAATCCTGATAAATGCTGTTTTTAAAAAAAAAAATGATTACAGAACAAATAGTATAATACCCATGTAACCATTCTTACCAATTACCGAGGCAAAGTAATTATGAGAAACTGAACAGTCGCCTCGATAAACAAAAATGACCTGCATCCTTAACACACATTCTCTGTAAAATAGAATTGTTAAGCATAAACATCATATATCTATTAAAACACAAACCCTCTCCAGAGAAAAACTTACAAAACCTTTCACCTTCTTTGTTTTTCAATGGCTGCCAACCAACAACAAAACAACATACCTGATGATGAGCTCGATATCATATGGCAAGAGATGGAAGAGGCTCTTGCTGACATTGAGCCACAACCAGTTCCTGACCCTCAGGAACATGAAGCGTTTATTAACGCAATGTTTGATGTGGTTTGGCACAACTTCCTGCAAGCCAATCCGAACTGGAATCCGCTTGATAACCTCATCTATGAAGAGGATGAGGATGATGAAGAGGATGAGGATGAAGATGATGAAGAGCTCGTCCGAGAGCTTGAGAAAAGAAAGAAGAGAATCTGTGATGCTTGTATGTCATGCAAGTTGGAGGCACGGAAGCGTCCCGGTGGTCACGGTGACGATCCGCCTTCAAGTACATCAGCTCCTCTTCTTGTCTGTTAAGGATGGAACAAGAGAAGTCCTAGATGGATCAAAGCCTGGTTATGATCCATCAGGAGTGTTCATGCTTATTTGCAGGGCACGTGTTCCTGAGTAGAAAAGTAGACTAGGAAAAGAATATGTAATTTCCATTTTCATTTGTAAAGAATCTTCAAGATTTAATGAAAACTATCAATTTTCTCAATTGTTCTTGTCCTTCTTACTTTTCCTGCACAATTTGTTAGTAACACTGATATTTGACATATAAAATGACGAATAGAAAACTCTGATAAAAATATAATTGAAATTGAGAATTAAGACTGAAAACTTAATCAAAGACTAAGTAAAAATCTTATTTTCCAGAGTTTACCAGAAGTGTTGATGACAAATTAGCATAGAACCTCTGGTTTTCATACCAGCTTCAATATCTGAGCATCAGGATTTGACCAGTTGACTTCCTGTCAGGATAACATCCTATCAGGATTTGATCAAAGAAAACATACCTTTCTGAATAACCATCAGGATTTGACAGTTATCAGGATTTCCTCTCTGTAGCTTTCCTCAGAAATTCTCAAAGTTCATCATTCCAATTTCATTCACCAATTTATTGAAAGTAGCTTCAGGTAGTGGCTTGGTGAATATATCAGCTAGTTGTTGATCAGTAGGAACAAAGTGAAGTTCAATTGTTCCTTCCAGAACTTGTTCTCTTATGAAGTGATATCGAATACTGATGTGTTTAGTAAGAGAATGTTGAACTGGATTTCCTGTCATTGCAATAGCACTTTGGTTATCACAATAAATAGGGATTTTTGAGTATGACAGGCCATAATCTAACAACTGATTTCTCATCTACATTATCTGAGCACAACAACTTCCTGCAGCAATGTACTCAGCTTCTGCAGTTGAAGTGGAAATGGATTTTTGCTTTTTACTGAACCATGAAACTAGTCTTCCACCCAAAAACTAACAGCTTCCTGAAGTACTTTTCCTGTCTATTTTGCATCCTGCAAAATTAGCATCTGAATAACCACACAACCCAAAATCTGATTCCCTTGCATACCAAAGGCCAAGTGAAGAAGTGCCTTTGAGATATCTGAAAATTCTTTTGACTGCAATCAGATGGGGTTCTCTAGGTTTTGCTTGAAATCTTGCACACAGACAGGTTGCAAACATGATATCTGGTCTACTTGCAGTGAGATACAATAAAGAGCCAATCATTCCTCTGTAGTGAGTTACATCTACCTCAGCACCTTGATCAGGATCAAGTTTGGTAGCTGTAGCTATGGGAGTTGTAGCAGGAGAACTATCTTGCATGTTAAACCTTGTCAATAAATTCCTTGTATATTTAGACTGATTGATAAAAATCCCTTCATCAGTCTGTTTAACTTGAAGACCAAGAAAGTAACTCATTTCTCCCATCATGCTCATTTGATATCTTGACTGCATAAGCTTGGAAAACTTTTCACAAAGCTTATTGTTTGTTGACCCAAAAATGATATCATCAACATAAATCTGAACTAACAACAAGTCCTTACCATGATTCAAATAAAATAGAGTTTTATCAATAGCACCTCTTTTGAATCCACTTTCCAGTAAGAATAGAGCTAAAGTTTCATACCATGCTCTTGGAGCTTGCTTTAGTCCATAAAGTGCCTTATCCAATCTGTAGACATGATCTGGATAGTTAAGATCAATGAAACCAGGAGGTTGCTCATCATAGACTTCTTCCTCCAGTTCTCCATTTAAGAAAGCACTTTTAACATCCATCTGGAAAACCTTGAATTTCTTATGTGTTGCATAAGCAAGAAATATCCTGATGGCTTCTAGTCTTGCAACAGGAGCAAACGTTTCATCATAATCAATTCCCTCTTGTTGAGAATACCCCTTTGCAACTAGTCTTGCTTTGTTTCTGATTATTACTCCATCAGAATTAGTCTTGTTCTTGAAAATCCACTTTGTACCAACAATTGATCTATTCTTTGGTCTTGGTACCAGTTTCCAGACTTCATTTCTTTCAAATTCATTCAGTTCCTCTTGCATTGCAGTAACCCAATCAGCATCTTTAAGTGCATCTTCAACTTTATTTGGCTCCTCCTTGGATAGAAAGTTATTGTATAGACATTCATTCTGAGTTGCACTTCTTGTTTGAACACCTGCATCAGGATCCCCAATGATCAAATCAGGAGTATGACTTGCAGTCCATTTCCTTGCTGGTGTTAAATTGTTTCTTGAAGTAGATGCTCTCCCTGGATTGGTATTATCTTGATTTGAAGAACTTGCTTGTCTTAAAGCTCCCCCTGAATTATTGCTATTTCCTCCTGATAAGTTATCAGGATCATCACTTGAATCAGTATCTGAAGAATTCTGTCCTGATGATTGTGTTGACTCTGAACTTGTAGTAGAATGATGTTGCTCCCCCTCAACATTAGCACTACTAGAAGTATTACTATTGATTGCATCATCAGTATTTGCACCATTAGCATCTGGTGTGTCATCAGGATTTGGTGACCCATCAGGATCTGATGTATGGACATGATCTGATTCACTTTCTTCAGGTTCCTTGGTAGCTTCATTTTCAAAAATCAATCTATCATGAGAGTCTTCATTGATTCCAGCTATCTTCTTGTCATCAAAAGATACATGTATTGACTCCATGACAGTCCTTGTCCTCAAATTAAAAACTCTGAAGGCTCTTGATGCAGGATAGCCTATGAAAATTCCTTCATCAGCCTTTGTTTCAAATTTCCCTAGCTGTTCAGGATGAGTTCTGAGAACAAAACATTTACAGCCAAACACATGCAGATGCTTCAGACTTGGTTTCTTTTCCTTGAGTGACTGATAAGGAGTAACACCATGTTTGTTTATTAATGTGAGATTTTGAGTGTAGCATGCTGTGTTGACTGCTTTTGCCCAAAAATATGTAGGTAATTTTGCTTCTTCCAACATAGTTCTGCCAGCTTCAATAAGAGTTCTATTTTTTCTTTCAACTACTCCATTTTGCTGAGGTGTGCCAGGAGCAGAGAATTGTTGAATGATTCCTTTGTATTTGCAGAACTCTTCCATCTTTGAATTCTTAAATTCAGTACCATTATCACTTCTCAGTATCTTGACTTTGTACTTTGTGGTTGTCTGAATCATTCTTACATGATCCAACAGAACTTCAGGAGTCTCATCTTTTCTGTGCAGAAAATACACCCAGGTGAATCTAGAATATTCATCAACAATTACAAGAGTGTACCTTTTCTTACTGATGGTCATGATGTTGACTGGACCAAATAGATCAAGATGTAGCATGTGATATGGTTCTCCAATAGAGGATTCTGATTTACTCTGGAATGATGTCCTTCTTTGTTTTGCTTTCTGACATGCATCACAGAGTCCATCAGGAGTATATAACACTTTTGGTAATCCTCTCACTAAATCTTTCTTAACCAACTCATTGATATTGCTGAAGTTGAGATGAGAAAGCTTCTTGTGCCAATTCCAACTTTCATCTACTGAAGCTTTACTGATCAGACAGGTAGGGGAGTCATCAGTATTTGATTGAATGTTGGCTTCATATATGTTACCATGCCTGTAGCCAGTCAGTGCTATCTTGCTTGTTAGCTTACTGACTACTTCACAATGAGTGGAATAGAAGTTGACATGATAACCTCTGTCAGTGATTTGACTAATACTCAACAAGTTGTGTTTCAGTCCCTTCACTAGAGCTACTTTTTCAATGATGACATTTCCAATGATTATATTGCCATATCCCAAGGTTTGTCCAATGTTGCCATCTCCATAAGACATAGTTGGGCCAGCTTTTTCCTCATATTCTGATAACAGGGCTTTGTTTCCAGTCATGTGCACAGAACATCCACTATCCATGACTAACACATTTTTCTTTTTACCCTGCAATCAGAATAGAAACACACTAGTTAGAACATTTAGGAACCCATACTTGTTGGGTTCCTTTTCCATGCAATTTATTAACTTTCACAACAGAAGACTTTCTGACCTTAGCAGTCCTGACATGATTTACTTCATCAGGATTTGCTTTGTCAGTATCAGTATTAACAAAAGCATGTTCCAACTTGACATTCTTAAAGCTACCAGAGTTTGCACTATTTTTATCAACTTTAGGCAATGGATCATAAAAGTTATAGTACAACTCATGATAATCTTTACAAGTATAAATAGAATGCCATATACTACCACAATGAAAACAGGACTTCTGTGGTTTATAAAATACTGATCTATTCCTAACATCAGACTTAGGAATATCAGTAATCTTCTTCTTACTCTTCTTACAATCAATAGCAAGATGATTAGAGTTACCACAGTTAAAACAACACTTTCTAGGTGCATTTGGGATATATTTGTAACCATTCTCTTTGTTGATCCCAACTTTACCATTCCTGTTTCTCTTAACAGTAGATTCCTTTTTCTTATCTGTCACCTCACAGATTTTATTCTTAAGCTGTTTCTGAGACAATAGACCTACATTCTTAATGACTTTATTCAAGACAGGTTTAGACTTTATGATTTTAATTCCTTGAGTAGAAGTAGATCCCTTTTCAAAAGTAGAATTGGAATCCTTACCAAAAACAAAATTAACAGGAGTAATCTTAGATTTGGTTGCATCTATAACATGTCTATAGTGTTGGGAACCACGGACTTGGGGTTCTACTACATTTTATGATACACAATTAAAGAGTGCGAAAAGAAAATCACCTTGTTAACGGTTGATTCCACGCTCTTCTATTGTATTCCCAAATTCCCTTGAGCGAAGTGTGGCCTCCGTCTTCTCAAGTTAACCTCTCTTCTTGCTCCTAGGTGGCTACAATATTTTTCTTAACCAACCCTAGCAAGAAGAGAATAAGAATATATATAGGGCTACAATAGGGATCATGGATAATTAGGTTGGGCCTTTTAATTACATCCTGGGCCTAGCCCAATGTAATTAAATATTAATTCAATCCACTAAAGAATTAATATTTGCACTACCTTTCCTAATACCGCAACTTAATTAATTAATTCGGTTCCAATATTATTTGCTTATTAAATTCCCCATGTTTAAAATAGCGCATGCCCATTAATTAAATAAATTACTGATAATTCATTTAATTAACATCTTATATCCTTGATCATCCACTCTACCTTTATTTAATTATGCCGGAATAAATCCACCTGCAGGGTTTCACATAATTAAATCCTTTTGAGCTTTCAAGGGGACATCATTAACCCGAATATTATCAGGACACGGATTCCTTCAATAAATAATATTTACCATATATATTATTCCATCACCCAAAATATAATGATATAATTCAAAAGAATTATTTCATATATAAATCAAAGCATGTAAATAATATACACGTGTCAATTACTATATCCGGATTAAGAACCTAAGCATTAATAATAACATAGAATCTTAGTTCACCTTCTTAATCAGTTTAAGGGAACAATTCTAAATTTGATCCTGTTCAATATACACAAAGTATACAAGTATTATTTAATAGTCAAGATAAACTATTCCCAAATAATACTTCAGTTATTCCAGTGGTTTGTCTAATTCCACTTAAACTGTGAACCCTTTATATTATATATAGACACTGATAATTTAATCTTCTGTTATCCCATTTGATACTAAATTATCCACAATATATAATAAATAGACAATGTAAAAATATGCAATCAAGATTCTCAATAAAATGGACAATGTTTATATACTACTAATGAATAGTTTAGTATAAAACCCAACAATCTCCCACTTATACTCAAGCTATTCTTTGAGTATATCAGTGTTTATTAATATAATCCGCTACCAGTTTAAATAACTATTCCGTGACCAGACATCTGACTCCTATCTCCTCCACGTGTTCTTCAAAAACCTTAGCTGGTAAACTCTTCGTGAAAGGATCAGCCCGGTTGTCCTTTGATGCTATATCAGTCACAATAATATCTCCTCGCTTAACGAACTGTCGTATGAGGTGATACTTACGCTCAATGTGTTTTGCTGCTTTATGTTCTCGTGGTTCCTTTGTATTTGCAACAGCATCAGTATTATCACAATAAATTGTGATTTGCCGTGGCAAATTAGGAACTACATTCAAATCCAGCAGGAAATTCCGGAACCATATAGCCTCCTTGGCTGCCTCAGAGGCTGCCACATATTCAGCTTCCATGGTTGAGTCTGCGATGCATTTCTGCTTCACACTCCTCCATATTACAGCTCCACCTCCTAAAGTAAAAACACACCCCGAGGTTGACTTCCTCTTATCCCTATCTGTCTGGAAATCTGAATCGGTATAACCCACAGGAAACAAGTCTGAAGCCTTGTAAATTAACATATACTTCTTAGTCCTTCGCAAGTACTTAAGTATCGTTTTTACTGCACTCCAATGTTCCTGACCTGGATTGGACTGATATCTACTGACCATGCCTACGGCAAAGCAAATATCAGGTCTCGTGCATAACATGACATACATTAAGCTTCCACATGCTGAAGCATAAGGAACTGCTTTCATGTTCTCTATCTCCTTAGGTGTCTTAGGACACTGCTCCTTTGATAGAGAGACTCCATGTCTAAAAGGTAAATTACCCTTCTTAGAGTCCTGCATGTTAAAACGAGCCAATACCTCATCAATTTACGGTTCTTGAGATAAAGCCAACGTTCTTTTCTTGCGATCTCTTATAACTTTGATCCCAAGAATGTATGCGGCTTCACCTAAGTATTTCATTTCAAATTGTTTGAACAACCATGCCTTAATAGATGACAACATCTCTACATTGTTTCCAATGAGCAAAATGTCATCTACATATAGTACTAGAAAAACCACTGCATTTCCTTCACTTTTCCTATACACACATGCTTCGCTTGGACTCTGATCATAACCATTTGTCTGGACGGCCTGATCAAAACGAATGTTCCACTCCCTGGAAGCTTGTTTCAGTCCATAAATGGACTTCTTAAGCTTACACACTAGATGCTCTTGGCCCTCTTTGATGAATCCCTCTGGTTGCTGCATATGGATGTTTTCATCAAGACTTCCATTTAGGAAAGCTGTCTTGACATCCATTTGCCAAATCTCATAATCGAGATGAGCTGCTATAGATAAAAGAATCCGAATTGACTTAAGCATGACTACCGGAGAAAAGGTTTCCTCATAATCAATTCCTTGTTTCTGAGTATACCCTTTCGCAACAAGTCTTGCTTTCACCTTTTTGTCAGATCCTCTTTTTCTTTTGTAGATCCACTTGCATCCAATGGGTTTTACACCACTGGGTGGTTCCACGAGATCCCAGACTTTATTGGAATACATAGATTCCATCTCAGATTGCATAGCCTTTTGCCAAAGATATTTATCTTGCATTGCTTCTTCGTATGTCCTGGGATCCTCATCATGTTCACCAGAGACTAAGTACGAAGACTCTCCCAAAAACATGAACCTCTCAGGTTGTTTAACAACCCTCCCACTACGACGAAGCATTGGAGTGGTATTAGTGATAGGTTGTTCATTTACTTGTGGTTGTTCTACTTGTACCGGTGGCATATTAGAATTATCTTGTCCTCCCACTAGTTCCTCTAAAACAACAGTACTCATGGGTTTGTGATTCATTATATAGTCTTCCTCTAAGAATCTAGCATTGGTGCTTACAATGATATCCCGATCCTTAGGACTATAAAACAAATACCCTTTTGTTCCCTTGGGATAACCCACAAACAGCCTCACTTCTGTACGAGAATCTAACTTAGTCACGTTCTTGTTCAGCACATGTGCTGGACAACCCCAAATCCGAATGTGTTTCAAACTAGGTTTGGTACTAGTCCACAATTCTTTTGGAGTTTTTGGAACTGACTTAGAAGGTACCAAGTTTAGAAGATAAGCCGCTGTTTCTAGAGCATGCCCCCAAAACGACTTGGGTAAATTCGAATAACTCATCATCGATCTAACACTCTCTAAAAGAGTCCGGTTCCTTCTTTCTGCTACACCATTCTGCTGAGGTGTGCCAGGTGCAGTCAACTGGGATGAAATCCCATGTTCTGATAAATATTCTCTAAATTCTCCAAGCAGGTATTCGCCCCCACGATCTGATCGTAGTGACTTGATACATTTTCCTGAATGTCGCTTTTCCGCACTTGCTTTGTACTCTTTGAATTTTTCAAAGCACTCAGACTTGCGGTGCAACAGATAAATGTATCCATATCTCAAATAATCATCAATGAAAGTGACAAAATATTCATACCCACCTCTCGCTTGGATATTCATAGGTCCACATAAATCAGTATGAACCAATTCTAACACATCTTTGGCTCTATTTCCTTTTGCCTTAAAAGGTCTACTGGTCATTTTTCCTTCCAAGCAAGATTCACAGACTGGAAATGGCTCCACTGCCAACGAGCCTAAAGGCCCATCTACTACCAATCTTTGAATCCTCCTTAAGTTAATATGACCTAATCTCAAGTGCCAAAGATATGTTTGGTTCAATCCAGAAGGTTCCTTTCTTTTACTAGAGGTAGAAAGTGTATTATTAATTTCACTTGGTTGCAGCATTGATTCTATAGGATTAATAATATATAAATTGTCTTGCAATGTCCCAGAACATATAACTCGTTTATTCATCATAATGGAAACATTACGATCCAAACAAACATTATAACCATCTATAGCAAGTTTAGAAACCGAAATTCAATTCCTTCTAAATGAAGGTACATAAAGACAATTATTCAAAACCAAAATCCTATCATAACCAAAAGATAAAGAAATAACTCCAACTGCAACCACTGCTACTTTCGTAGCATCTCCCATGAACACATATATCTCGCCATCTCTAAGCAGCCTGGTTTTCTGGAACCCCTGCATGGAATTACAAACATGATCAGTGGCTCCTGTGTCTACACACCAAGTGCTCGTAGACATAGCCGCTATATATGTTTCCGTAACAAGAGAAAGAGACATACCAACATTGTTCTTCTTAGACAGAGGACAATCCTTTTTCCAGTGACCCGACTGCTTGCACTTGAAGCACTTGCCCTTAGGCTTCTTCACTGAATTCTGAACTCCCAATGGTTTCACAACTTTCTGTGTCTGAACCTTCTTCTTCTTCTTTCCTTTCGGCTTTGAAGAAGAAACTTTCTCAGCCACATTTACCTAAACATGCTGCTGAAATAATGATTCCGCTGCCTGAAGCTCTGTCAGAAGTTCTGCAAGACTATACAACTTCTTGTTCATGTTGTAATTCAAGCGAAACGGCTCAAAGCTTTTTGGCAAACTCATAAGTATGATATCGACCTGCGTTTCCGCATCAATATCAGCACCAAGGACCTCTAGTTCATTTATATGAGACATCATCAGAAGAACATGGTCCCTTACAGGTGTTTTTTCAGCCATCTGAGTGTTCATTAGAGACTTCATTGCTACTTGCCTAGCAGCCCTATTCTGATCTCCGAAAAGCTCCTTGAGATTATAGAGCATATCTGCAGCAGTGGTCATGGCCTGATGCTGATGTTGCAAAACACCCGATATTGCTGCCAGAATGTAACATCGCGACATCTCATCTGCCTTAGTCCACTTCTTAAAATACTCTTTATCCTCATCCGGAGCATCGGCAGCAGGCTGGTCCGGTTTGGGTTCAATAGTACAAAATTTAAACTCTTCAGCAGTCAACACTATGTCCAAATTGCGTTTCCATTCAATATAGTTAGGTCCGGTAAGTTTGTTATCCTTAAGTATGGTGAAAAGTGGATTAAAGCCCATTCTATCCTGAGAATCATGCATATAACACTTAATCAGAAAATTGCATATATCTTAAAACCTATTTGTTTCCTCTAACAATTAATTAAAATTAATGCACTAATATTTAAATTCCATAAATATCTGGTACGCCATGATGGATGACATATATACCATTTAAATTTAAATATTACTTCGGTCCTACTACTAAATAATACGCCACGTTAGGGTGGACTATATATTATGTTTGATAGCTAAGTGTATACCATTATTTAGATCTTAAGTTGCCTTTAGTCAGACCCATCCGTTCGATGTATCAATGGATAAATCCCAGGTGTTTTCGGTGAAGTCACAGACGGACTCGCTTAAAAACACAACCCCTAAGACAGAAATATCCATTATCAACATCAATCAAGGAATGTCCAACTTTTTTCTCGAATTCTATGAAACTTGGTATGTCACGATGGGGTGAGCTTACCTTTCATTATTCATGATTAACTTAAGAAGATTGTCCTAGTAATATCCTTAACACTACCCAGACGTCATAAATCATACGCCACGATGGGTGACATATATCCAATTCATAATCGTCCTAGTGTTAAATTACATACAACCAATAATGGATGACCATGGGATCTAATATCAAATTAATTCCCTCTCCCACTTAGTATTTTAACATGAGTAATTTTATCTAGATGCATCGCCCTATGTTATTTCTTCGAGGTCCACATGTTATCAAAATAACAATACAAAGAACACATAACATAGCATAGCATGCATCTCTACATAATTAAATGGGGCCTATGTCATTATAATTATGTCTAACATGCATTCCAAATACACACATAATTTAATAACATAAAACATTTAATTAAAGCAATAAATGAAAATTTATGTCCATGTCGTCCTATTTATGTTAACCATGCAATTAAAATTACACACATAATTAACAACACACATAATAATTATTTAATGCAATAATTAAAATTAAATAGCAGAAAAATTAAAATAAAAAATAAATCCACTATTATGTCCAAAAAAAAATTCATCCGAAAATCCTGCGAAAACTTCAACTCGCTGTTTGAGGGTCTAAACGAGCTCAGACGCACATGAAACTTTGACAAAGTCACTTTTCAATCGTGTAGAACATCGAAATCCCTTTCCGAAAAGGTATTACTCATCGAAATCCGACATCGTATGCAAATGTTACAACAGTTCGAAGTTGCATACGCGAAATCTTGTAGCATCAGCGGAAGAACTTTGTTTTCTTGCAACTCCGTCGATGAAATAGTTACATACAACATAACATACCTATTCTATTACATCAGATCATAATCTAACATGAATACAAATCATGATTAGAAGATTACAAAATCATAATAGAAAACAAAACTAGCACGATCAACCCTCGTGATTTACAACCACGATAAACCACGTGGAAACCAAAACAAAAAATAACCACGATTAAACCACGTGGGATCCAAACACATAATTAAAATAAAACGAGGCCATAATAGTGGATACTAAATAACCTGCAAAAGATTATTATCCAAGCATACCACTATACATACATAACCAATTTTAATTACGACATGGACATCATATCATAAAACATAGAACCCATAACCAAGCTCTTGATACCAATTGTTGGGAACCACGGACTTGGGGTTCTACTACATTTTATGATACACAATTAAGGAGTGCGAAAAGAAAATCACCTTGTTAACGGTTGATTCCACGCTCTTCTATTGTATTCCCAAATTCCCTTGAGCGAAGTGTGGCCTCCGTCTTCTCAAGTTAACCTCTCTTCTTGCTCCTAGGTGGCTACAATATTTTTCTTAACCAACCCTAGCAAGAAGAGAATAAGAATATATATAGGGCTACAATAGGGATCATGGATAATTAGGTTGGGCCTTTTAATTACATCCTGGGCCTAGCCCAATGTAATTAAATATTAATTCAATCCACTAAAGAATTAATATTTGCACTACCTTTCCTAATACCGCAACTTAATTAATTAATTCGGTTCCAATATTATTTGCTTATTAAATTCCCCATGTTTAAAATAGCGCATGCCCATTAATTAAATAAATTACTGATAATTCATTTAATTAACATCATATATCCTTGATCATCCACTCTACCTTTATTTAATTATGCCGGAATAAATCCACCTGCAGGGTTTCACATAATTAAATCCTTTTGAGCTTTCAAGGGGACATCATTAACCCGAATATTATAATGATATAATTCAAAAGAATTATTTCATCTATAAATCAAAGCATGTAAATAATATACACGTGTCAATTACTATATCCGGATTAAGAACCTAAGCATTAATAATAACATAGAATCTTAGTTCACCTTCTTAATCAGTTTAAGGGAACAATTCTAAATTTGATCATGTTCAATATACACAAAGTATACAAGTATTATTTAATAGTCAAGATAAACTATTCCCAAATAATACTTCAGTTATTCCAGTGGTTTGTCTAATTCCACTTAAACTGTGAACCCTTTATATTATATATAGACACTGATAATTTAATCTTCTGTTATCCCATTTGATACTAAATTATCCACAATATATAATAAATAGACAATGTAAAAATATGCAATCAAGATTCTCAATAAAATGGACAATGTTTATATACTACTAATGAATAGTTTAGTATAAAACCCAACATATAGGTCTTTGGACTGACTGTCTCATCAATGACAATTTTCTCTTTCAATTTCTTATCCTCATCTGACTTATATCCGAGACACTCTTTCCAATTCTTAGAGGTATTAATCTCATGAAATTTCCTACCAGAGTCTGTCCAGGTTCTGATTTTCTCATTAGAATTTTCAAGTTCCTTTTCAAGAGCAGTACATTTGGATTTCATCTCTAAATACATGTGATTCACATTATCACATTCTTTTTGTACTTCTTGCATACGAGAAAATTCAGCTTCTAATATATCATTCCTTTTTCTAAATTCAGGCATCTCAGATAAGATCCTAGTATTTTCAGTAGTTTGACTTTTAAAGCTAATATGTAATGACTTTAGAAAACGTCTTAACTCAGAAGCATTATCAGTATCAAAATCAAAGATAGTATTTAGTACCTTATCATCAGGAGCAGCAGTTACATCAGCATTGGCCATTAGAGCATAGTTGACCACCTCAGTATCAGATTCTGAGGAAGAGTCCATCCAATCCTTGCTTGATGTGATAAGTGCCTTTGTCTTCTTGCACTCGGAAGCAAGTGACCCATACCATTGCACTTGTAGCATCTAACCTTTGACTTGTCAAATTTGCTACCCTTGCTGTCCTTTTTGATATACTTATCTTTGTTTGGATTGAAAGCCTTTTTCTGAAAGTTGCCTTGTCTTCTATTCTTCCTGAACTTCATCCTTCTGAAGTTTCTGACAATCATAGCAACCATCTCTTCCATGTCTGAGTCAGAAGAATCATCATCAGTATTGGCATCAGCATTGCCATCAGTATCTGATGAAGAGTCATCAGGATCTGACTCAACTATTCTTGTTTTACTTCTAGAGACCTCCATAGCTTTTCCTTTTGATTTAGCCTCTGCTTTCAAAGCAATTGATTTTGCCTTGCTGCTTTTCTTGTTCTTTCTCTGTTGGACTTCAAGATCATGAGTTCTTAGCATCCCATAGACTTCATCAAGAGACACAGTGTTAAGATCATACTGATGTCTAATGATCGAGGTCTGAGTGTCCCATTCTTCAGGTAAAGCTCTTAGAAACTTGGTGTTTGAATCTTCATTTTCATATTCCTTGTCAACTAAAGATAAACTGTTCAATAGTGTCAGAAATCTATCATATAGATCAGTTAGGCTCTCATCGGGTCTTGCATCAAATTGTTCATATTCTTGAATCAAAAGAGCCCTTCTGTTTTTCTTGACAGATGCAGATCCCTGGCACTGAGTTTCCAAAGTATCCCATATTTCTTTTGAAGACTTGCATGCAATCACTCTGTTTGACATGACAGCATCAAGACTACTGTGTAAGATATTCTTTATCTTTGGTTCCCTGAGTACATGAGCTTTTTCTTCTGGAGTCCATTCACTTTTAGCCTTGACCACATAATGTTCAGGTACTGTTTCTGTTCGTTCTACAATCCTTGTAGGAATATATGGTCCATCACGAATCCTATCCAAATAGTCAGGATCCATAGCCTCCAGGTACATCAGCATCTTTACCCTCCATGTTGGATATTCTGATTTCTTCAAGATGGGAATCTTCATGCTTTCATACTTGGTTGTCGACATCTTTAGATCGTATCTGATTCAGACTTAAATCAGTTTGCTCTGATACCAATTGTTGCCCAGTAATAATCTATTGTAGAAGGGGGGTTGAATACAATAGTATAAGATAATCGACTTCTTAATGTATATATCACAAATATGAAAGAAAGATAACAGCTTTATTAAATCTGATATAAAACTGTTACAAACTCTCTCAAGAAATTCTGATGTTCTTGAGAGCTGCTAGCTTACAAAAACTCTCTCAAGAAATTCTATGTTCTTAAGAGCTTTTATTCGATTATGTTCCCCCCATAAATCGAAACCAAAATTGTGTTTATATACTACACAACTTCTCTATCAATGATAAGTCCTAATCAATTACAAAGATTGAAACCTATCCATAATTGATAGCTACATACTACAAACCAGGAACCGACAGAATAAACTTCCATGTTTAACTAGACTCCAAATATAACTCGAAGTAGGAATCCTGATCAGCTTCCAGTCCTGATGATCAATCCTGATCCCAGTCCTGATATGTATCTCAATCCTGACGACCATGTAATCCTGATGACGTCAGCAATCCTGATCAGTTGAGTCTAGCTCCTGACGATCATTGAATTCTGAACTAACAAAAGAACAAATGAGAATCCAAAGTATCGCATAATTAGAAGAATACAAAGAAAAGTTGAAAACTTGATCTTCGTAATCAGCCGTCTTCTTGTTCTCCTCACCGGTGGATGGATATGTAGGATAGTATATGGTTGTATGGATATATCTCTGTATCTCTCAGATCTGATGTTTATATATCCATCCTCAAATATTTTAATGCCTTGAGGAAAGTACAATTACGTTTCCTAAACTGATTCTGTTTTACAAGGAAAATTCGTAGCTGACTTTTCTTCAGTAATTCTGGGACGTTCCTGAAGTAATTTGATAATTGGACCACTTTAGAATAAAAGATATTTTTATTATCTTCGCGTGGGCTGTTAAATCGTCCAATTCTGACTTCCAGATCTCAAGATATGACCCAAACAGTGAATTATGTGCAGGCAGCCCAACAAATCCGAATTTTCTTCTAATAAATCTCCAAATTAAGCTCTTTATTCTCCAATCCTTCCAAGTTTAGGATTTCCTTGCATCCTACAATAAAACATTAAAATTTATTAAATAAATATCCAATTAACTGCAAAATATAATAAATATGAGGAATAAAATCATATAAAATATATATAAATATATACTCTATCACTATGCATGAAGCCTGAGAATTTGATTCTTTCAACAATCATCTCCGGTCCAGATTCTCCGTAGAATAATATAGATGTATTTATGCAGCCTCTAATTCAAGAGTTGAAAGAATTATGGGATATAGGCATAGAAACCTATGATGCGTTGACTGATAAAAAGTTTAGGCTACGTGCAAGTTTGTTGTGGACCATTAGTGATTTTCCGGGATATGCGATGTTATCCGGTTGGAGCACTAAAGCTAAATTTGCATGTCCCATATGCCATTATGAAACATCTTCAATGTACTTAAAGAACAGTAAAAAATGTGCTATATGTGTCATAGAAAATTTCTAGCTCCGGACCACAAGTGGAGGTTTGACAAAAGAAGATTCAATGGTGAAATTGAAATGGGACAGGCTCCACCAATTTTAACCGGAACAAATCCGATTTTACATGATATTCACCATGGTTATGGAATCAGAAATCAAGTTAGTGATGTGAATTGGGCTAGAGAAGACATCCCGCCGACAAAAATTTTCATTAAGACAAAAGTAGTGAAAAAAATTGTCTAGTGCTTTCACTCAAATTCAGAAGTACTTTTGTATTAGAGCTTCTTTATGTATTATTGTCTTTCAGTAGTCAAAGTTAGTCAAGGAAATTGACTTTTAATTTATTATTTATCGAACACATTTTATCGACTACCTTTATGTATCAGTACCTTTTACGTGATAATTGTGATTTAATTTGGCATCTTTTACTTGTTTTTTGTTGGACTGCTTTGTGTATTTACTTTGCATTTTCTGAAATTAGTTAAGTTTTTTTTATATGTTCTAATGTAATTTTCTTCTATTTTTACAGGATGGGAGATCAGGTATTTAATCTCAGATTATACCACATGGGAAAATTTTAGAATGGACAATATGTTGGTGGAAAAGAGACTGTGATAATGAATGTAGATCCTGACAGGTTTTCCTACTCGGTGCTCATGGAACATGTTAAGGATGATCTCAAATACAATGAAGTTTGAGGCATTTACAAAAGAAATGCTAATGATGAGGCGGGGGAGTGGAAATTGGTGATAGATGATGGGGACGTAGTTAGAGAATCTGAAAATGTTGACCACCTGGATTTGTATATTGACAATGTCGTCGATACTAGATTAGAGCCACTACAGCAAATGCAGCCACATGTAGTCATCCGGCCAAGGCCTAATGTATTTGAAGGTATAAACCTCTTTACATAGTCCCTTGTTAAAAAAAAGTTGTAATGTTATTTTATTGATCAATATGTATGGCTTTCATATTTGTATGTACTGATAATTTAAATGTATTGATGCAGCTACAAAAGTATTGAAACGTCAATCCGTAACCACTCATCAATTGCAACAACAACAAAGAACTAAGAAGTGTACTGAAGTATGCAGTCCTAGGAAGTCTGCACGACTGAATAATGTACCAGTGAAGATTCCAACTGAAGTCAAGAGGTATCGGAAGTCTGGTGAAGGTACTGAATTTACTAGTACTAGGAAGTCAGCAAGACAGATGAGTGCTAGACCAGAAATCAATGATATGATAAGCAAGAAGAAGCCTAATTCAACTGAAAAGAAGGGTGCTCGGAAGTCGACACCGATCAATAATCAAGCCAGCGATGAAAATGTGAATCTGAAGTCTTCAAGTGTTCGGAGGAAATTGGATTTACATAATCCAAGAGATGAAGATGAAAATACGGATGAGAATGACATTCAGGTTAAAAGAATTGAATCAATAATTTGAATGCGTGATCTGATCAATAATATGGATGAGATTAATGTTTCTTTTCATTACGTGCAGATTGAATATCTACCACCTCCACCACCACTAGAGAGTTCTTCGGTAAAACCGTTAACGATAACGGAGTATGAAATGATTAAACTTGAAAACATCCAGACGAACAATGAAAAGCTCAAGGCACTGAATTTGCCTACATTGATGGTAGATTCAATGAAAAAGAACAATGGGAAAAGAAAGAGTCGAGATGAAAATGCATATGTTCCAGAAAATGATGATCAAAGTGGAGATGATGCTTCAGAAAGTGTGCCTAAGGTGTGTCGTAACTATAATTTTTTTTTTTGGGTAAAATTACAATAACTGTAAAAATTGAAGATAATACTAACTCGATTTATTTTTCAGAAAACTGAAAAATTGAAGAAAAACAAGCTTCGTACCGGACCAACTACTCGCTTGCGAGCTACTGCTCTGACTGCAACTGAAAATGTCTCAACTCAGAATGATACGAGTGAGAAGGACACAGCAAATTCAGTGCTTGTACAACCTGCTTCACAAATTCAGTTACCATGTGCAGAAGGAGTCGGCACAATGGCCAATTACCTTGCTATGCTGGAACGCAAACGAAAATAGGCTGCAAATGATGTTGCTGCAAGTGGTAGTGGAACTAAAACTGACAGGGTTCCAGAAACCGATATGCCATTTTTTGAAAATGAAGAAGTTGAACCTGCAGGTTCGGGCTTGTTTACTTGAATTTATTTGTGTAATCATTAGTGTCGACTATTTGCATGTTTGTATAGTGTCCTCACCTAACTATCTCTTTATTTTTATGTTCTCGGTACTTAAAGTCCAAGCTCCTAAAAAAATACGAGGGAAAACCAGGATGGATAAAGTACATACAAGGCCATTTGAGAAGAGGGTTGTCATTTCAGTGAATAACAAGTTCCAACCTGTGGCAGATGATGACCAAAAAATTTCTGAACTGAGAAACTTTCTAGGGACACTAAAGAGGTGTGTGCCACTGACTTATGCATCTTGGGAACATGTTCCGGAAAGCTTAAAGGACACCTTTTGGAGTTGTACTAAGGTAATCATTAAATTTTAACTGTCCTTGCGTAAATTATTTTGGTAAATAGCATTCAAGATTTATTTATTCCTTTTGTATGTTTGATTTCAATGTAAGCAACACTATATTATTCCCGAGGAATGTCGAAAATGGTCAATGAAGACAATACAAACTGCTTGGAAGGGGTACAAGAGTCGAACAAAGAGGGATCATTACACGCCTTATGCAACTGATGACGAGAGGCTACAAAATAAGCCTGAGGAAATTCCGCTTGAGGAATTCAAGTTGCTCTTAAACTATTGGGGAGATCCTGATGTTCAGGTATACGTAAAATTTAAAACTAGTATTGTTTTCTGCAAGTTTGACATTTAATCAATTTCCAGTGACATAAACTAAATGCAATTTTTTTCATGTTTTTTTGGTAGGAGAGGGCCGAGAAAAATTCTAAAAGTCGCGGTGAGTACAAAGACACACACACTGTTGGTCCGAAACTGTTTTCCCAAATTCAACACAACATGGTACGTTCCTGAAAATTTTGGATAAGAGAATAATTGAGTTTAAGTTAATTGAAATTTTTTGTCGTAGTTATTCACATAAGCGAGTTGGAAATAGAGTTATTTATGAGAATAATTGAGTTGAAGTTAATCGTCTCCCTTTAATTTAATTTAATTTAATTTAATTTAATTAAATTTATGTCATTGGATAACAAATTAGCTCTTGCATAATTTTATTAAAATTATACCAATATTAGAAAAAGTCGAATCTATAGATTCAAGTTATTTGCTGGTAAATTTTTATTTACCTGACCCCGCTACCAATCTTATTTATTTGTAGTTTATTAAATTTCTATTCTCATATCAAAATAAATGATATGTATATATATAATATTTGGTACCTGTGGTGATTTGAATATTGTTTCGATGATTTTTTTCCTAGAAAAAGAAGAAGCCAGAACGTGAGCTAACTCAGGGATTAATTTTCTCTAAAACTCGAAAGTGCAAGCCTGGACGGAAATACAAGACTAATCCTGAAGTGATGAACTTTAGAATTTTAAGTAATTATACTTTTCAGTCAATCCCTTCAATCCATATTTTATCTTCCTTTATCGAGTATTTATTTTTATATACTGATGTTGGTTTATTTTGAAGGAAACGATTAAGAAAAAACTCAATTCATCAGAAGGAGTTGATGGTATTGAGGAGCTACTTTCTGGTGGCAAAAAATCCCATGGTCAGGGTTGGCTTATAGGCAGACATGACTCGAGCCTCATCAAAACTTCTACTCAGGCTCCACCTCAAACAGATTCGTACATAGAAGAGTTGACAAAAAAGATACGGAAGGACCTTGTTAGCGACATGGAAGCAAAGCTAGAAAGGAAGGTCAATGAAGAAGTGGATGCTAAGGTAAATCAGAAGGTCCAGGACAACTTGGCCATTGTCCTAAAAAATTGGCTGAAGCAAACCCCACCTTGCATATTGATTTGGGTCAAATTTGTGCCACAGTTTCTAGTGACATAGTAGGAGATGGTACTCCTGTGACCGGTGGTACTAGCTCTTAGAAATCGACATAACATTACCTTTTGAACTGTTGTCATGGTTTTTCTATTGCGTTTGTTATGTCTTCTAGTACACTTTAACGTTGTAATTACTTTTGTTCTTAACTTGGTGTTGGCGGATTTGATGATATTATGTAGTTGGGTTTGTGATTGGAGACTTGGTTGTTTATGATGGGATTATGTAGTTGGATGATGTACTTGGTTTGTGTGAATTGGTTGTTTTTTTAATGGGAAATGCTATATTTAAAATTTACATTTTTATTTAGTTAAACTACAGGTGTTACCTTAGGTACTATACTGATGTTACTAAATGTCTTCATTGGCAACACCGAGTGTGTTGCAATAGGTGTTACAACAGGTGTTACCCTAGACTGAAACGTGTTGCTGCACATTTTGTGGGGCCCATGTGTGGGACCCACACGTGTGGCCCACTGATTTCAAAAAATTCCAATATCTAAGGTAACATAGATTTGGTGTTGCAATAGAGTGGTTACTATGTTGCTGTAGGCTATCTTTGGTAACATAAAAGGCTATGTTAGCCTAGGGTAGGCGACATGTTGCCTTTGACGCCAAAGGCAACTGGGAGAGAAACTAACCCAACCCTGATGTTACCTTAGCCTTTTTTGGGCCTGTAGCAACGTTATATTGGGTCTAAGGTGACATAGTTCAGTAGTTACCGTAGGCCATCTATGGCGTAGTGTTATTACAAAAATAGATAAATTCATGTCGAATTTATTCTAGATTTGTTTTAATTAGTTTGAGATTCAATCTTGTAATCAGTACCAAAATTTGTAACACCTTTCAAGTTTAATATAAGTTATATTTAACCTGAATTCTGTTTCATTTAATTCCGCCATAATTTGTTCTTGAATTGTTTAATCCTAAAACGAACAAATTCGATAAAACGGTATAGTTTGTATTCAACCCCCCCTTCTACAAACTTATCGGGACCTAACAGACCCATTCCATTACACTTGTAGCATTTGATCTTTGACTTGTCAAACTTGCTACTATTACTGTCCTTCTTGTTGTATCTGTCTTTGTCAGCATTGAAGGTCTTTTTCTGAAAGTTGCCTTGCCTCCTAGCCTTCCTGAACTTCATCTTCTTGAAGCCCTTGACTATCATAGCAACCATCTCCTTCATATCAGAATCAGGAGAATCATCATCAGTATCGGCATCAGGATTGCCATCAGTATCTGATGATGAGTCATCAGGATCTGACTCCACATAGTTTGACTTGCTTCTTGAGACCTCCACAACTTTTCCTTTTGATTTTGCCTCCACATTAAAAGCTACAGTTTTTGCCTTGTTGCTTCTTTTGTTCTTCCTCTGTTGAACCTCAAGATCATAGGTTCTAAGCATTCTATACACCTCATCAAGAGACACAATATCAAGATCATACTGATGCCTAATAATAGAAATTTGTGTATCCCATTCTTCAGGTAAAGCTCTCAGAAACTTGGTGTTTGAGTCCTCAACAGCATACTCTTTGCCAACAAGAGATAGATTATTCAGTAGTGTAAGGAATCTATCATACATATCCGTAAGGCTCTCATCAA
Organism: Heracleum sosnowskyi; assembly: GCA_030848705.1. NCBI lineage: Eukaryota > Viridiplantae > Streptophyta > Magnoliopsida > Apiales > Apiaceae > Heracleum > Heracleum sosnowskyi. The sequence goes on from CM061242.1 coordinate 72,465,572, forward strand.
GTCTAGCCTCGAACTGTTCATATTCTTGAATTAGTAGAGCCCTTCTGTTCTTTTTGATAGATTCAGTTCCTTGGCATTGAGTTTCCGGGGTGTCCCAAATTTCCTTTGTAGACTTGCATGTTATCACTCTGTTTGACATGACAGCATCAAGACTGTTATACAAGATATTCTTTACCTTTGCATCCTTGAGAACATGAGCTTTCTCTTCTGGTGTCCATTCACTTTTTACCTTCTGAACATAGTGTTCAGGAACTGTATCTGTTCGACCAATAATTCTCTTGGGGATATATGGTCCATCATAGATCATGTCAAGATAATCAGGATCTGTTGCTTCCAGGTACATCAACATCTTTTACCCATCATGTAGGATATTCAGTCTTCTTCAAGATGGGAATCTTTAACCTTCATACTTGGTTGTCGACATCTTAGATCGTTTCTGATTAAATCAGTTTGCTCTAATACCAATTGTTGCCCAGTAATTAACAATTGTAGAAGGGGGTTGAATATAATTGTATAAGATTTTCGTCTTTAATAAAATATAACACAAATATGAAGTAATAACAACTAATTTATTAATTCTGATATAAAACGGTTACAAAACTCTCTCAAGAAATTCTGATGTTCTTGAAAGCTGTTAGGTTACAATAATACTCATGTAAGCGATTGCAATATGCAAAACCTAAACTGTGGTAATATAGCACACACAGCTGCTCTATCAATTACAAGATATGTTTAAATCAATTACAAACTATCTTCAATACATATCCTAACCGACAGCTGCATTCCTACAAACTAGGAACCGACAAATCAATCTTTCTTATTTTCAGGACTCAATAGTTATCTTCAATTAATACTGATCAGCTTCACAATCCTGATGATAATCCTGATCTCAGTCCTGATAGCAATCCTGATACTGACGTTCCGCAATACTGATGATGTTAGCATCTCAATCCTGATCAGTAGTCCAGATATTGATGATCATTGAATCCTGAACTAACATGTTTACATTCACTTATTCCCCTCACACATCAATAATATAACTTCGGAATATCCATTCCTTGTCTCGTATATATGGTGATCCTAAAATTTTCTTAGTCAGTAAAATTTACTATTCATCAAGGTCTCAAAATATTACAAAATTTGGGGTTATTATAGTCTCCCCTTCATAAAGGATTCCGTCCCGGAATCAAGTCGAGAATAGGTGAGGGTACTTTTCCAGCATTGCGCCCTCTAGTTCCCAGGTGGATTCTTAAATATTATGATTTCTCCACAAAACTCTCACCAGCTTAATGACCTTATTCCTAAGTACTTGATCCTTCCGGTCAATGATTTCAACTGGTTGCTCTACGTAGGACAGGTTTGGTTGTATGTCTACATGCTCGTATTCTACTACATGCCTAGCATCCGGATTGTATTTCCTTAACATGGACACATGAAACACGTTGTGAACTTATTGCATGTTTTGGGGCAAGGCTAGCTCGTAAGCTACTTCCCCGATGCGTTTTAAGATTTCGAATGGTCCAATATGCTTGGGACTTAACTTCCCTTTCTTCCCGAACCTCATCAGTCCTTTCTACGGGGATACCTTTAACAACACAAGGTCCCCTACTTCATACTCTTTGTCCTTTCGAGCCAAATCTGCATATTTCTTTTGTCTATCTTGGGCTGCTAACAGCCGTCCTCTGATAAGATCTACGGCATCCTTAGTCCGTTGGACCACTTAGAGCCCGAGCATCTTTCGCTCACCAACTTCGTCCCAATACAAGGGAGATTGGCATCTTCTTCCATAAAGGGCTTTGTACGGGGGCATCCCTATGCTTGCATGATAACAATTATTGTAGGAAAACTCAACCAGTGGTAAGTGATCATCCCAACTTCCTTTAAAGTCTATGGCACAGACTCTTAACATATCCTCTAGCGTCTGGATAGTCCTTTCACTTTGCCCATCCGTCTGGGGATGGTAGGCAGTGCTCATGTTCAGCTTGGTTCCCACAAATTCTTGGAAACTCCTCCAAAATCTGGAGTTAAACCTAGGGTATCGGTCTGATACGATGGCGACTGGAACCCTATGTCGCGCCACAATCTCTTTCATATAAATATCCATTAGTCTGTCGACAGTGTACCTCTCGTTGATCGGAAGAAAGTGGGCTGACTTTGTCAACCGGTCTACGATTACCCATATGGCATAATGGTTAGCTTTGGTTCTTGGTAAACCTACTAAGAAATCCATGGCGATGTGTTCCTATTTCCATTATGGAATCTCTAGGGGTTGTAAGAGTCCGCTAGGCCTCTAGTGCTCTGCTTTTACTCTTTGGCAGGTCAAGCATTTGCTTACCCACTCTGCTACATCTTTTTTCATGTTAGGCCACCAATAGTACTCTTTCAAATCCCTATACATTTTGGTGCTTCCTGGGTGAATCGAATACCTTGAGCTATGACTCTCATATAAAATCTCATCCTTTAACTCTTGAACATTAGGAACCCAAATTCGGTAAGAATACCTCATGATTCATTTATCATCTTTCTCAGTCTTTAATTCTTCTCCCAACATTGACTCTCTCCCTTCACTCATCATCCGCTCTTGACACAACTTGATCTTCTGTATCAATTCTGGTTGCATTGCAATCTCAAATAGTCTCTCAGTACCATTTCCGGATATCTTAACCTCAATTTCCATTTTCTCACAAATTCTTGAATTAACTTATCTGACGATGTTATCATCTTAAGTCTCTCTTTCCTACTAAGGGCACCGGCCACCATATTGGCCTTCCCAGGGTGGTAAAGAATCTCACACTCATAATCCTTGATTAGTTCTAGCCATCTTCTCTGTCTCATGTTGAGCTCTTTTTGGGTAAAAATGTATTTAAGGCTCTTATGATCCGTGTAAATCTCGCACTTCTCTCCATACAAGTAATGTCTCCAAATCTTTAAAGCAAAAACAATCGCTGCCAATTCTAAGTCATGTGTAGGGTACCTAATTTTATATTCCTTTAATTGTCTAGATGCATACACAATCACCTTACCGTGCTGCATAAGCACACACCCTAATCCTTTATGTGATGCGTCGCTGTAGATCACAAAAAATCCTTTCCCATCTGGCAGTGCCAGCACAGGGGCAGTGACTAGTCTTTTCTTAAATTCCTGGAAACTTTTCTCACACTTCTCGGTCCATTCAAACTTTTCGGTCTTTCGAGTAAGTCGGGTCAGCGGGGCTACTATCCTAGCAAAATCTTGTACAAATCTACGGTAATATCCGGCTAAACCCACGAAACTTCTCACTTAGGTTGTTGTGGTTGGTATTTCCCAGTTCGAGACAACTTATATATTAGCGGGGTCGACCAACACTCCTTCACTACTGACTACATGTCCTAAGAATTGAACTTCCTTTAGCCAAAACTCGCACTTTGAGAATTTGGCATACAACTTTTCCTTCCTCGGTGCTTCCAACACTATCCTCAAATGTTCTGCATGTTCTTTCTCTGTCTTTGAGTAAACCAAAATATCGTCGATGAAAACTATGACACACTTATCCAAATACTTCTTGAAAACTCGATTCATCATGACCATGAAGGCTGCAGGGGCATTCGTTAGCCCAAACGACATCACTAAAAACTCGTAGTATCCATACCTAGTGTGAAATGCAGTCTTGGGTATATCCTCAGGTTTGATCTTTAATTGGTGGTATCCACTTCTCAAATCAATCTTTGAGAAATGAACTGCATCCTTTAGCTGATCGAACAAATCATTGATCCTTGGCAGGGGATATCAATTCTTAATAGTTAGCTTATTCGGTTCTCAATAGTCTATGCACAACCTCATGTTGCCATCCTTTTTTTTTCACAAATAGCACTGGTGCACCCCACAGTGACACACTTGGTCTTATCATTCTTTTCTCTAACAATTCCTGCAATTGAGCGGCTAATTCCTTTATCTCGATACTGGCGCCATCCCTGGAGCTAATTCTATAGCAAACTCTATTTCTCTATCGGGTGGTAACCCTGGGAGGTCTTCTGGAAATACATCCTCGAATTCATTGACAACAGGGATATCCTGTATACTAGGTACTTCTCGTTTCGTGTCAATCACATAGGCTAAATAAGCCTCATACCCATGCCGCAACAACCTCTTGGTCTGGGTCATGGTAAAGAACTTACGGGTATGTCGTTGTCCCTTGAACATGACTTCCCACCCTCCGGGTACTTTCAACTTAATTTTCTTTCTTTCACAATCAATCTGAGCGTCATTGCTCGACAACCAGTCCATTCCCAAGATAACATCAAATTTCCCTAATTTAAATGGGATTAAGTCTACATGAAATTGTTGACCTTCTATTTCTAGATTACAGTCTGGGTGTACATGACTAACTGGGATTACTTCCCGATTTGTTATCTCTACCATTAACACCTCTTTTAATGGTTCCGCTCTAAGTTTTAAATTACTCGCGAAATTTCTAGAAATAAAAGACTTAGTAGCTCCTGAATCAAATAAAACATTTGCATTTACGGTATTAAGTAGAAGGGTACCTGCTATCACATCCGTGTCTCTCACGGCATCCCTAACAGTCATGTTAAAAGTCCTAGCAGTTGGGGGCTTGTTAGAAGCTGTCCTACTAATGCCTGATGCGGCTGGTTTTGCACTCTTGCAGTCCTTCCCCACGTGTCCAGTCTTCCTACATTGGAAGCAAGTCATATTGTTCTAGGGGCAAGCGTTAAAATAATGTCCCGGCTGGTTACACTTGTAACAATTTATTGTACCTAGGGCACAGGTTCCAGTGTGTTTCCTTCCACAAGTCTTACAATCTGGCAGATGAGGTCAGGGTTGGCTAAAACGAGATACCTCGGTCTGCCTGCCACCCTGGCCTATGCCCCTGTTCTCTGTCCTCCTGAATCCTAAACTCTTTATTGACTGGGACCTTGTCCCTCTGAATGTCTTAGCTGGTAAAATCTCGCTCGCAGAGCTCCCTCCCTGACTACCAAACTTTCTCTTCTTCTCTTCCTTGTTTTTCTGACTCTGTTCCTCAAACTCATTGTAATCTGGGTATTCCTCTTCTACATTATGAAAATTTTGTCCTATTCCTCCCTGATTAACACTACCCTGGGCCACAATATTGGCAGGGCGTGCTCGTGCTCCCATACATCGGGGTGCCATTGTCCTGATTTTAAACAAAAAAAAATTTCATCAAGATTATTTGCTTTTTCAAAACAGGGTAAATGGAACCGTCTGGTCCACTAGTAGTAATTCTTGAAATCATTTTCGAAGTTAGAAGATCCAAACATTTTTTTTATCAAAACGAAGGTTTCACAGTTCTATTTATATGTCAACACTGATAACTTTGTAAAGTAGTTGAAATGGCAGGATATATCAATTTTAAGACTAAAATCTTTTAAGAACTGAAATGCACGAATATATACATAAGTGACATAAAGTCATGTGGTACTGAAAGTCAAAGTTTTTCAACAAAAGCGAATACATCGCTGAACTACATAATCCGAATAACGGTCAAAAGTAAAAGTACCACAAGCCATCTAGTCACCATCCACAAAACTTAGTCTAGTCAGCCTATCTCTAACCCAGAAGGGATACTGCTATACATCGGAATCATCCCACAAAATTGGCACTACTAAACAGCCGTCCGAGTTTAGAGAACTAAGCTATCTATCGTCTATCAAAGCTCCTCCGTCGGGCGGGTCAGGCTCCTGACGCACGTCATGACATCTATCGAGATCATCTTCGTAACCTAACGGGATACCAGTCCCTCAGTAGTAACAGGTAGGCACCTCATGCTAACTCGAGCTCGTACCTCTATGCCGGTCATCTCACTCATCAGCCCACCAGGGGTCGTAAACCTCATCCCGTCCTGATAGGAACGACGGGTCTCTCTCTCCGCGGCTAACTACCTCCTAAGCTCATCGGCTCTAGCCTCTCTTGCTTCCAAGTCAGTGTTAAGTCGGCCTATCACCCAGTCATGGATAACAACGGGCACTCCAGTAGGCGAGGGAGGTGGTGTGTCTGGGTTAGTCATGGCCTGGTCCTCCTCATATCCCTCAGGGGCGAGGTTATAGTCATCATGAGATGGTAACGGGCTCAGTGGGGGCATAGGAGGGGTAGGGGATCTCACTGTGAGCAGAGGATGCATCTCAATGTCTCTCCAGCCAATGTCGTCCTCTGAAGTCTCATCATCCTCAGTGGTACCAGTATCGGGAACAACCTGATCCTCCTCAGTGGAATCATCATCCTCAATCGACTCTCCATCAGTAGTAGTAAGGGGGCAGAAAAGTCAAGTAATGTCATAGGGTCCTCCTACGGATCCTCATCCGTGTCCTCTGAATCCTCCATGGGGTCCTCCTCGGCCGCCAGCAAAGCAACGTCGTGCTGGGCCTCAAACTCGTCAGCCTCCTAGGCCGTCACACCTATACAGACGAAAGTTACGTTACTATCGTGGAGTTAAAAAGTTCCCTTGCGGGTTTTAACGGTTAGTGCTACATCTGGTAGCCCAACCACGAACTCGATGGGAGTTCTCATTATTATTATTATTGCGTTTATTATTCCTAAAGCCCTATCATTTTTGAGATTTATAACTATACGCTCTGATACCATTTCTGTAACACCCCCAGATCCGGGGTCGGAGATCTAGGTTGTCACGCTATCTTTTTCCAACTTAAACACTTGATATTTGAATTATAATAATAAATCATCACATACTGTGACCCCACAATATATATACTCACACTAGTTATAATCTCATAAACGAAGTTACATAAATAATAGTCATATGATCCATAATTTAAACTTATTACAACCAAAAAGTAATTTCACTAAAAACCATCTACCAATATGATTTCTACTTCAAACCATAAAGGCGGCGCAAACGTTTGTTCTTGTTCATTAATATACATAATTCATACTTACAAATAAACCGGAGCAGCAAGAGTTGCACTCCGAACCAACTCAGCCTTCCTACCTGCGGTGCTGCCACAACAACTCTCTGGAATGTCCGCACGTCACTCACGCGCTTCCGCGCGGTGAGGAAAGTCCTGTATATATATATATATATATATATATATATATAAGAAACAAGAGTGAGCACCATAGCCCAGCAATAATATAAAGCAGTTTAAAAAAACTCTGTTAACTTTTTATATCATTTGAAAGATTTGAAATCTCATTCGTATACATAATGATGTTTTAAAAGTAATCTTTTCGTCAAAACATTTCCATACAGTTCAAGTACTTTATGAGGTATAATACTTGTTAAAATATTATTAACAATTGTCTGTAACTGGTATCTGACCAAGTTACAAAGAACTACTAAATTCCAACTGGAAAGGGGAAACTGAACAGGGACACGGATTTCGGTATACGATGATCAGTCATATAACCGCTTAACTTCTCTACTAGTAGTTGTATAATCCCAAATGTCATTACCCTAAGCCACATATGGGCTTTTAATTGATTGGACCAGTGTCAACCCAGCCGCTTACGCATTCATGGCGACATCAAGGCCATAGCTAGCTGGACCGCGCTTTGCTTGGCCACTTCCACTAGCTGATGTCTTTACCATTGGACCGGTGTCAACCCAGCCGCTTACGTACACATGGCGACATCAAGGTCATAATTAGATGGACCGTGCGTTACTCGGCCCCTTACACTAGCCGATTTCAGTTCCCCAAAGAATCCTATATATAACTGGAAAGGATGTTACTCCAAGTTCCCCAAACACTTGATTGTTGATAGGTTATTATAAACAATGTTCTTACTTCTTACAAATGTTTGGAAGTAAGTCACAATGTGGGTTGACCATTGTCAATGACCTCGATTATCGAGTATAGTTCTTTGAAATCACGACCTGGGAGTTCATTGTAAAATATCTTAAGTTCTGCTAAGTCAGAAACCCAAAACATAATTGATTTCTTTGAAAGAGGCAATTGAAATCATATGTTCACTTCCTGGATTTGATTCCCAATTTTTGATAATTCAAGGACATTTATTCGCTTTCGAAAGAATTTATTAAATTCAAAATAAAATATTTGGGAACCCTTACTATATTCAAATAAATTTTCTGAAGGTCAAAAAATATTTTAAATAACTATTGGAACCTTAAATAATATTTAAACAAGGTTCTTTGATTTTTAAATCATATTTGAAATAATTAATAAATATTCAAGTAATAAATATTGAATCATTATTCAGTTAAATCCCTTTTTAAACGAATATTCGAAATAATATTCACTTAATCAAATAAATATTCAAATAATATTTTAATAATATTATTTAAATATAACTCACCTTAAATATCCAAGATATTATTTTTGGACTATTTAAATCAAAAATTGAAATATAACTGTCTCTCGAACCTCCAGCTTTTTATGATAGTAATTCAAAACAAAATAATATTTTAACTCCCGGTCTAAGTTTGAAAATACTATCAAGTACTCTACGCTTAGAGATTTTGTACACCTTGGTTTATATCTAATATACTCATAGCATATAAACCGCAAATTATTATGAAAGATTTAAATCAACATATAAATCAGTTCATAAAACATTTAAAACATTTAAATAGTTTATATCACAATCATAACAGTTTAAATACCATAACATCTATATAAGATGTAGGGTTTGGAAACTTGCCTGAAACTCCTGAATTGGTGGTAATGGGGGCTTGTGAATATGCTCGATGATGTATAATAAGATATACAAATTCTGATCAGTCCCTTAGAACCATTTGATGTGCTATAAATCTAAGCACCAACGTAACTCTTAACGAAAATCAAATGTCTTGTTCTTGGTTAATTATGACCCCATGATAGTCATTAAACACTTAAGTCAAAAGTTTGGTTGATAATCCATTCACGAAACCAAAGTACTTTAACGTTTCTAAGTCCATGGTTTTAGCTATCCCCTTGCGCAACTTTGGTTCCCGCATTTTTATAAAATCGAAAAATTATCTTTTTGACACGAAACTTTCTCGGTTACCTTGATAACTGTCCATAATATTTTTCATCTTAGTCTCATGGTCTATATTCATTTTTAAGGGGATTGACCATAGGTTCAAAGTTCACATAATGGACAACTTGTTAAGTAAATTTCGACATTACAACTGTGTATATCTAACGTTTCCCAAATTTATACTACTCCAAGCAATCATTCAACACAGCCCAATCATCAATACTTCGTATACATCATCTGAACTAAATCATGATCTTTAGTCAACAAGTCAAAACCAACATCTACAAGATCATCCATCAAAACAATCACTAAACATCCACCAAAACCAAAGATTCAATCTTTCATTCAACTAACACAAACTAATACCAAACCAATCATAATAACCAAAGTATAACTAAAGGTTTGAGATGTTTATACCTTCCTTGATGCTTGGTATACACGAACAATAGCTTAACTATCCTTGCTTGAGCTTTATACAACCTTAGTTTGCTTAAACTTCAAGAACAAAATCAAGAACACCAAAAGTTACTATTCAAAACACTATGCATGCTCATCTTTAATCCAAGATTTGGACAAGATATAATCCATGGATGAGCTAGGATTTAGAGGATACCTTAATTAGGAAATGTAGGAACTTTTGAATCCAACCTTGCAATTTTTGGTGGAGGCTAGCTTGGAGAAAGTTTTTCTAATCCTTGGTAGAAAAAAGGGGCCGAATAAAATGATGAAGAAATGGGAGGATGAAGCTTGCTTGGTTACTAGCTTTGTTTTCTATTATTTTGTCTAATAAAACTTAATTAACACACTTAATATCTTGTGGTTAAAATGCTAATTGGTCACCTATGAACACATGTAAAACATTGGATGGTTACTTGCACAAAAATGGTGACAAGGTGGTGATTCACCAACTAAAATGGTGACAAGGTGGTGATTCATCACCTTGTCATCACTAAACCACTTCTCTTTTCTTGTTTGGTTTCACATGGATACTCTTATATGTTGCACTTGATGATCTTGCATGGTACTTCTCCTTTTGTTAGGGTTTAATCCGTAATTCGTTACACTTTCGCTTTGTTTCTTAATCTCGCTATAAGTTCGAGTGATATTGAAATGTTTTGTTGCACTAATGCTAGGGGATATCCTCTGGATCCTTTATTGCCTTGGTTTAATATTTGATCAATTAATAAATCTTCGATTGTCTGATGAATAGTGGAATAAAATTAAAGTCAGAATCTTCGGATTTTGATCGCGTTTAAATTCACTTATTCCCCCCACACATCAATAATATAACTTCAGAATATCCATTCCTTGTCTCGTATATATGGTGGTCTTAAAATTTTCTTAGTCAGCAAAATTTACTATTCATCAAGGTCTCAAAATATTACAAAATTTGGGGTTATTACAGACAGCAAGCTAAAGGTAAAGTTCAACAATGGTACATTCAAGATGGTCACACTTTCCAACAACAAGGAGACTAACATATATGAGTTGATTAGGATTATTAGTCTCCTGGATAATTCTAGTCTAACTCACAAGCTTTGGAAGGTTGGCCTTTCATAAATTTTCAAAGCTAAAGGAAAGAAGAAGTTGGAGAAGGCTGAGGAAAGAATGAGAGAATGGGAGAGAAAGGAGAAAGAGCTACATGATCTGGAAAGATAATCTAATAGTAAGACAAGTGTTTCTTCTCCATCCTAAAATTTTGAAGTCTTATGTTCTCTCAATTCTCTGTCCTTGTTCATATTGTTCATTTATATGACAAGGTGATTTTCTATAATTTTTACTTTAATGTCTATACTATTAATTGTAGATAGGCTTTTTATCAGGAGTGAATTTGTGACTAACTGTCTTACTCACAAATTGGGGGAGATTGTTAGTCATAGAGGCATTCCTGAACACATATAAATAACAATCATGTTGGTCCTTGAGTATTGCAGAAGGGGGGTTGAATACAATACTGATAAAATTCAATCTATGCTTGAACAACTAAAACTAAAATTAAATCCTATCAGTAGAAGAAATGCAATCACAAGTAGTTTTCTCACAAAATAAATATTTTATTTATCTTGCAAAAGTGTTGCTACAACCTTGAGAGAAAATGTATTTTTCTCAAGCCTCGATTCCTCAAGTGATGCACAGTATAGAATGAGAGAGATAGTCTAAGTAAACTAATCATGTCTCTATTATCACGAGTTTGTGAAGCTGCTATCATTTTCATGTGGCAGCTTCTTACAATTTGCCTACCCATGTGTCTTACCTAAATTTCTATACAAACAAGTTTATCATTATAGGAAAAAGCAATCTAGATACATTCTATATTTAGCTAACACAATTCCAGTAGATGTTGATTTGTCATACTCTTGAATTGGTGAGCTTTGTCATGTGATCTCTCAAGCTTCTGTCGTAGTCTTGCAGACCTGATTCAGTGTTGGGATACTGCAGCACACCTGTTTCTTGAACATCCAAACTATCACATGTTTGACTGGGTAGATCCCCAATTCAAAGTTTATCCCTTTGAGACAGTATCCTGCATTTCCAAGTTTGTTGTCACAAGAATGCGTTTTTGGTTCAGTAAGAAGTCCCCGCAATAGATGCTGTCAGGAGTTCCAAACTTGGTGTCAAGAGAATAGGGAGTTGTTGTCTCAAGGCTTCCGCCAATGTTGCTGTCATAGGAAATATACTGTCATGACTTGCAACATGTTGTCTTCTTGTAACTTTACTGTCAGTGAGATGACAGTAACATTTATTCTCGCCATTATCCTGATATACTTCTTGAGGCTTGAACAAACTAATGAACTTCTTCCAAGATTTATAAACAAGTTTATTACAGCAAATGAAATGGCTACAAGCACATACTCTGGCTGTGACAGTATGTTCTACTAAATAAAATTAAGTAATACAAAACATAAAGTTAAGTTGTCTTCTAAGCTATCACCCATAAATCCTAAAAATCTCCCCCAATTTGTTTTTATGTATGATAACTACAAATTTTCAAACTATACATGCTGACAACTTAACTAACAAAGATCAGAATTGTAATAATCGTAAATTTTGGACTTAATTAAAAAAAATTGATGAATAGTAAATTTTGCTGATGAGAAATATTTTCAGACCACCCTATATGCAAGACATGGAATAAATGTTTCGAAGTTATATTATTGATGTATAAGGAGAATAAGTGAATGTAAACGCGATCAGAATCAGAAGATTTCAACTTTAAATTTTGTTCATTATTCATCGGACAGTCGAGGATTTATTAATTGATCATTATGAGAATTAAGAAAGCGAGAAGATCCATGATCAAATATTAAGCCAAGGCAATAAAAGATCAAGAGGATATCCCCTAGCATTAGTGCAATGAAACATTTTCGGAATCGCTCGAACTTATAACAAGATCTAGCAACGAAGCGAAAGCATAACGAATTATGGATTAAACCCTAACCAAAGGAGAAGTATCACATAAGATCATCAAGTGCAACATATAAGAGGATTGATGATACAAGAAATGACATAAGCATGACACAAGGATGACGAGGTGATGAATCACCACCTTGTCACCATTTTCTTCAAAGAATTACCCATTGGATGACAATTGGCATGGGTGACTTAACCAGCAATTTCACCACAAAAAAGAGAAGCATGCAAATAAGAATTATTGGACAAAAGAAAAGAAAAGAAAGCAAATATTCATCTTCCCCATTTCTTCCAAATTCTGCCCAGCATGAGCAAGGGACAAAGAAAAATTCATAACTCAAAATATACTCATCCTAAAATCGCCACATTTGGACCATAGCTCCCTCAATATATACACAAGGTACGTTAAAAATGTCATGGCCATCCAAGAAGTATAGCATGTTCAAATATTGGATCAAAGTTGAGGCATGAATAGTGATTTCGAAAATACTAACTTGTGTTCTTGATTTTGTTCTTGAAGATTAAGCAAGTTAAGGTTGTTTAAAGCTCAATCAAGGATAGTTAAGCTATTTTTAGTGTATACCAAGCATCAAGGAAGGTATAAACATCTCAAACCCTTAGTTATACTTTGATTATTATGGTTAGTTTGATGATGATTTATGTTAGTAAGAATAAGAGATTGAATCTTAGTTTTGATGAATGTTAAGTGGTTGTTTTGATGGATGATCTTGTAGATTTTGGTTTTGACTTGTTTGTTAAATATCATGAGTTATTTTAGATGATGAATGAGAAGTATTGATGGTTTGGTTGTGTTAATGGATTGATTGGAATGGTACAAAATTGGTAAACATTAGTTATACGTCGTTATAATGTCGAATTTTCCTTAGCATGAGTTGGACAGTATCCTCGGGGTCCAATAAGGCATGATAAAAAACAATAATGACCATGATAGTGTAGTTCTTATCTTGTAGTTTATTTTGGTGAAAGAATCGCATCGATCCGATTTATGGTTTAGGAGAAACACCCGTTTTAGCGAAAGTAGTTTCGGGAAACCAAGACGTGCATTATGTGAGCTTTGAAACTATGATCAGGCCCTTTAAAAATGGAAATAGGTCATGATACTAAGGTGAATAATAGTATGGACAGTTAGTAAGATAACCGAGAAGGTTTCGTGTTAAAAAGATAATTTTTCGATTTTATAAAAATGTCGGAACCAAAGCTACGCGAGGATGGAATGGTTTTTGCACCCTACTGCCTTAAACTGCTGCTCTCGGGATTTTCATCCCCTCAACCAGAAACACATTTTCAAAACTTTTGTTCCATTCTTTCTCTAGATCGCGCACGAGAAAACGGTGTGTCATTTCATTTAACGGTTAAGGAGATATGAGCATTTTAATGAAAGTAGTGCGAATAGTAACTTTCCGTAGCTCATCCAAATTTGAAAATACATTTCACCATGTTAAACCCCTGTTTTGAGATCAAAACTTTTATGATAAATATTACAAATACTCAAAATGATTTTAGAAGTGGTTTCATATTTAAATGTAAATTTTCTGATTTATTAAAAGTGTTGGAGTGCGAGTCGCGTAATAGTAACTCCATGAAAAGTCAACTCTTGGGGTACTACTTTGACCACCCGTTGTGACTGAGATAAAGGATTATTTCAAGTTGATTAAAACACGAACGTTGTTGAGGAATAACATGACTACATGACATGTTTGACTTATGGTTGATTTAAAGTGAGTGTCTTAAGGATAAACGAAGTATTATGAGTGAGTTGTTATGAGCAAATGATTACGCTAGGGGACTGATCGAGTATTTCTTTGTTTATAGATTTTCTGACAAATTCTCGAACCCCTAACAACCAAGGACTCAAGGCAAGTTTTCTCATTCCATGCTGTATTTCAAATTCCAATATTCTGATGATTGCGTATGATATGATATTGCATATGATAGATGTATGCAAGCTTTCAAACCCTACATCTTATATAGATGCTGTTGTGATGGTGATATAAACTGTTTTATTATAGTAAAGGATTTACGAACTTAATTATGGTTTATATGCTATGAGTATATTAGATATAAACCGAGATTTTGTAAAGGCTCTAAGCGTAGAGCACTTGTGTGATGGTTTTAAAACTTAGACCGGAAGTCAAATAATTATTTTGTTTTGACTGTACTGTCATAAGCTGGAGGATTCCAGAGACAGCTATATTTTAAATATTGATTAAATAATCTAATATTAATATCATTGGATATTTAATGTCAGATATTTAAATAATATTATTATAAATATTATTTAAATATTTATTTAATTAAGTGAATATTAGTTTGGAATATTCATTTAAGTAAGATTTTATTGAATAATATATTCAATATTTATTTTAGGAATATTTATTAAATATTCCAAATATGATTTAAAAATCATAGAACCTTATTTATATTATTACTTAAGGTTCCAATATTTATTCATATATTTTCTGATCTTCAGAAAAATTATTTGAATATAGGGTTAAATATCAAGTAAGTCACTGATTGCGTCAAAATGTATCACAATGATCCTTAATTGCCATTTTAACTCATTTTAGTCCCTAATGTCTTTAAATTGAACAAAACGTTAGAGTCAAACATAATTTTGGTCGTATTTAACGAATTCCGTCTTGCTTCCCGTTAACGTCTGACTTGGCGCTTAGTTGGAGACATGTTAGCTTTGGACTGTCAAATTTGCCCTAGAATCAAGAAGAAACTAGATGTGGCAGTCAAAGGTTCAAGGAGGTGGTCTGCTACATGGGACGGGGAGAATTTGTACATGGGCAGGCAAGGAACTAAGAGCATTACTGTTGACTTGGATGCAAGGTCATGTGACTGCCGAACATGGAATTTGATAGGAATTCCTTGTGAACATGCAGTTGCAGCTATTCATGACAGAAGACACCATCCAACATCATATGTAAGCCACTTTTATTCTAAAGAAATGTACTTGAAGACTTATTCTACATCTTTGAAAGCACTGAGAGGGGAGGATTTTTGGGAAATTAGTGATAAGGCAACTATGCTCCCACCTGATATGCCTACAAAGCTGAGAGGGAGACCAAAGAGGTTAAGGAGGAGAGAGGATTGGGAGGGTGGGATTCAGAATAGGAGCCAAGCAAAAACTACTTCTATTCCTGGATTGAAGAAACTAACTGGTGAAAAAAAGATGCATTGTGGAATCTGTAGGCAACCTGGCCATAAGAGAACCACCTGCCCCATCCTTCAGGGTGGGAGTCAGAAAAACAATGATGATGCTGGTCAGACAAACACTGTTGATGCTGGTCAGACAAACAATGCTGATGCTGGTCAGACAAACAATGTTGATGCTGATTATAGTCAGAAATTTGACTATAATGGGGATGCTGAAAATCACACTATTGAAGAACCAGTACAGAAATTGGGTAAAAAAAGACCTAAACTACCACTAAAAAGGAAAGGGTTACCTGGAATTGTAATTAGGGAGCCAACAGATGCTACATCTACTCAAGATGTTTCAAAAGGGAAAATGGTGCCAGAGGAGACTTCAAAGGGGAAAACTGTGAACAAGAGTCAAACTAATAGGCTTGAAAGACCCTTTTGGATGCAGAACAAAAACAAAAGCCCAGCTTGCAGAAAATTTATAAAGGAAGGTATAAAATTTATCACATTTGTAGAAAATAAGATAAAAGAGGGAGGGAGTGAGGAAGCACGACTCCAACCAGTTGATGCTTTTGAGGCTAGATTAATAGGACCACTAGGCCTTGGGACTATTTTTATGCCTACACCAGGTTTTGTGCAAGGACATCACCAGCCTAATGGCACTCCAGGTGCAGGAACACCACCATTCCCTCCAGTTCCAAGAGGTCAATCAAGTAAGCCAGTTGAAGATGTTCCAGCAAATGATGATTTTGAATCCAGTGATGAAGCTGCAGAAGAATCCAATGAGGAAGTTGAAGGAGCACCACCAAGGAGGAGCACAAGACTGACCATGAAGAAAAGCTTCAAGTTTTCTAACACCCCTGACACACCAGTTGACCTTGATGAGAACTAAGCATTGTCTTTAGTATTAGTAGTATTACTAGGTCAACATCATGAGACTTATATATGTCTCTTTTTGGTCTCTTTTATGAGACATATTATTATGGCCTAGACATAGTACTTGGTTTGGCTAGTTTCTTGGTAATGTTGAGATGCATATATGTCTCTTTTTGGGCAGATCTAGTTTATAGCAATCTTTTGGATGCTACATCTTCGTGATGTTGATGACTTTTGTAAAGAACAAGCTTATGTTATAATATAACGCCAACAAGTTTTTGCAACCATGAGTTTCAATTTCATACCATAACATTTCATTGCATTACATTACATACTCAAAAGCATTACTACATAGCCATCCATTGACAATTTACATACAATACCAACAGTTTACATAATATATTGCCATCCATTGACATTGACAGTCCGCTGCATCTTGATCACCATCACAGCCATCAAAAGAACAATAGCAAAACAACCAAACTTCATAAGTTTCTATAGTTGTTTCTTCCGGGCAACTTTCTTTTCCTTCTTAGTTGCTAATTCTGCTTCAAGTTGCACAATTTTCTCTTCAAGTAGTTCAATCTTAGCTTCCAAATAGATACGTCTACTATTCAAGTGGGTAATTACTTCTCCGTGCCTTCCTTCAAATCCACCATCATACCACTCAAAATAATCACATCGAATGTCCTGCATATAAACCAACAGTTTAGAGGATAAATACTATAAAATCTATTTTTCGCTAAATGTAACTTATTACTTACACTATTTTGGCTGCAGGTATAGAAACTTCTCCCAGGATTCTTCAACGACCAAGAAGTGTACATTTTTGCCCTTAAACCACAATCACAGACATAACGCGCGGATGAGCCTCGAGACGAAGTTGCCGACCTTGAAGCCATGGGGTTTCTGCAGATAAGTACCTCCACAAGTTTTTAGTACCACTAATTGAAGTATTACACACAATGTTTTAAGTTACAGAAGAAAAATATGAAGAACCCTAATTCAAGATATACATACATCTGTTGTATCTGCTTGTACATGCATCTATATATACACAAATGTTATAAATAGTCGTTGCTTGCCACATCACTGCCAGCTCAGCCAATCACTGCTATGTCACGTGTTTGACTGTTAAGTTTATGTTTGACTCTAACGTTTTGTTCAATTTAAAGACATTAGGGACTAAAATGAGTTAAAATGGCAATTAAGGATCATTGTGATACATTTTAACGCAATCAGTGACTTACTTGATATTTAACCCTTATAATATAATAGGGGTTCCCAAATATTATTTCCAAGTTTATTAAATTATTTAAAGGCGATTAAATATTTTCTAACTCATCAAAAATTGGGAATCCAGTTCAAAGAGCCGAGCAAATGGTTTTACTTCCTCTATTCCTCGAGAATACTCATATCTGGGGGTGACTACCCTATCCAATCAAAGTATTTCAATCTCGATAATTTCAGAAAATTTCGATTAACTCCCAGGTCGTGATTTTAAAAAGTTCATGACATATTCCCTGTCAGTTGACAAGAGTCAACCTACATGTTGTGATTACTTCCTCAACATTTCTGGAAGTAAGTATGGTAATGCGTTTAAACCTATCAACGAGCTAGCATGACGCTCGGGGAACAACGATTAAGTTCGGTTCCAGATATAATGATGGGATTCATCAAGGGACTGGAGGTGTTATATAAGCTGAGGCATTACGAGTACCGGGACGCACATACAAACTTAGCAGAGGTACTACGAATGTCGGGACGCAACTTTAGTTGACGTACTTCGGGTACCAGGACGCTATTGATAGTTCGTATGTGGCTGGGGTGATAACCATAAAAGGGTTTTTGTACACTACTAGTAGAAAGAAATGTTTTGAGATACAACGACTGATCATCGCGTATCATGGTGTGCTCCAGAATGTCCCCTCCCTCCACTTGGAGTTGTGCTGCACATTTTAATGAAAGCCTAGGTGCTGAGTTACCGATAATGTGACAGTGATTGAACAATGATGTTCCTTGTACAATATTTGAACTGTAAGGCATGTTTTGACAAAAAGATTACTCTAAACATCATTCTGTATACGAATGAGATTTCAAATGTTGCAAATGATATATGAGCTTGCGGAGTTTTATATAAGCTGCTATATATTATTGTTCAGCTTTAGTGCTCATTCTTGTTTTTTTATATATCACAACACAACAGCTTCAAAAAGGTGTTCATAACTGATACTTTATAGTATTTTGAACAGTATGAGATTTCTATATAGATATGTGTACATATATATTGAGAAAGTATTTAAGATATAAGTATGTTGAACTGTATAGTATTTTGAATCAATGAATAGGCTTTAAGCCTTGATTCCAATATTAATATCTATTTTAAAAAGATATGTTTTGAGACTTGGTTTATTATATTGATACCAAGGATTTCTAAATGATTTACGGGAGTATTTGAGTTATGATTTTAAGTGATACAGTATATTGAACTGTATACTATTTTGGATCAAACATTAGTAGTTTTAAAACTTTGATCCTATATAGGTTATCTATCTTAAAGGTTTAAAGATTTAAACTGGGATAGATTTCTTGCTGAGCGCTATTAGCTCATTCTTGTTTATTAAAACTTTCAGCATGAATAAAACATTGTTGTTTCACTCCGTATTACGAGAGCAAGGGAATGGAGAGACCACCCTTGAGTTAGTTCAGCAGGATGGATACTGCCGGAGTTAGCAGAACAGTTGCAGATGGAATTAGGGAGAATTGTTTTCGAGTAGGTTTGCATTATCGAACCTTGTAGAGAATAGTGAGGTCTACTATTTTAACTTCGGGAAGAGGTTGTAAATAATAGATGAGATCCTGGATAGTACATTTGATTTGTAATAACAAGTGTTTCTTATTGTTGCTCATTTCCAAAGCTATAACTTGTGTGTGTGTGCGTAAGTGATTGGGGTCTTTGTAGTTGTATTATTAGAATATTGTAAGTGATGCAGGTATTGTATGATTGATGGAGTGTGACAACCCAGATTCATGACCCCGGATATGGGGGTGTTACAAGAATGAATACAAACATAGGTGCTCCATAATGAATGAGCAAATAGAAACATCTACCTAGTTTTGAGCTTCAGACTTTCTTTTCTTCCTTCTTTCTTCCTCTCTTTTGAGAGTGTAAAGCATAATGTAACATAAGATGTAACAGAGATAACTACAACTCAGCAAAGGACAAGACAGGCAGTAATATTAAAAGAAGCACAAGAATCCAGAAGTAAAGAAGAAAAGGTAAACTCAAAAAATCAAAATATGCTATGTATTCTTGAAGTCCGTAAACAGGTCACGGAAAGAAGTTCATTAAAATGTTCAAGCCTCTGTGACAAATAAAGGAACAAGACTTTCAAGACTACAGAAGTATGTGAATGATTAAGAGTTAGTACCATAGGGTTCCAGAGATTTAATTGAAGCAACCAGAAAGACAAAGGACTTATCAGCAGCATTGAATTGAAGACATAGAAGAATTGATCGAGTGTTAGTCATCTGTGAATCAGACCAGTTGCACTAGTTGTCAGCACCTAAATGATCAAGATGTTTATCGTCTCGGAAGAAGTTGATTTAAGTCTAAATCTGAAACATCCCGAGAATGAAAAGATTATTACAAGGTATGTTTAGGTTTAAATGGAGATACAATATACTTGCTGAAAAGGAAGGAAATCTTCAAGGGTCAAAGTGAATAAAGAAACATTCGATAGTTTTCTTTTAGGAAAAACTATCGGATTTGATCAAGTAGATTTGAAACAAAAACCATCGAAGAAGTAATTCTTCATTCGATAGATTTTATTTAAAATCTATCGAAGGAAGAATTAGTTAATCCCTTCGATAGTTTTTATTAGGAGGAGTAGGTGAAAAGTATTCTTCTTTGTCAGGTTGATTGAGAAATTGGACGGCCAGGATTCATTGGATTTTGGTTCGATAGTTTTTCAAATGAAGTCTACAAAAATGAAGATGAAGACAGTGTCTTCTTCAGTTGGTTGACAGTTGTGATCATATTTACTCTGAAGAATTTAAGAGCTCAAGAACGATTACTGGAGAAAATTTATAGTGCCTTAATTTCTAAAAGTTTGTATTGATTACGTTAACCTGAACTCATTGAAGCTAATCTACGGATTAGATTTGTAGCACCCCTCGCGGTTTATATTTATAAAATGATATATTCCCCGACTCATGTTTTGATTTGGTGCATTTGATTTCGTAGTAGAACTGAATGATTTATCCGCGAACGAAATTAAATAATTTGTGAGTATCGTA
Organism: Heracleum sosnowskyi; assembly: GCA_030848705.1. NCBI lineage: Eukaryota > Viridiplantae > Streptophyta > Magnoliopsida > Apiales > Apiaceae > Heracleum > Heracleum sosnowskyi. The sequence goes on from CM061242.1 coordinate 72,486,278, forward strand.
TTCAACACCCCCTTCTACGATACTTTGGACCTAACAATTGGTATCAGAGCTATTTGATTGACGTACAAATCAGATCCGGTGAATGAGACCAAAATCAAACCAGGCTTGAAAATTGGAAGCAAATTTTTTAATTTTCAAAATCTTTCATTTGATTGAAATTTCTTGAATTTTAAATAGTTTGGAATTTTCAGAAACCATGAATGCTCCAAAGACAACTGCTGGTATTAAAGTCCCCCTTCACGAGAGATGATTTCGATTTATGGAAGATGAAGATGCTGTTATTTATCAAGGCATCTAATCCGTTGTATATTGGTATATTAGAGAACAGACCGTTTGTACCAATGAAATCAGTAGGTGAAACCACAACACCTGAAGGTACTAGAGTTCCTCAAAGTCATATCCCAAAGGAACTGTTTGAGTACACAGATACAGACAAAGAACTGATTCGATTGGATACAGGTTTGATGCTGATATTGACAGACTCCGCAGACAAGGAAATGAGCTATCAGTTAATGAACTGTGTGAGCGGGAAACAAATGTGGGATACCATAAATTTGATAATGGAAGGAACTGAAGACGTGCAGGAAAACAGATTGGACATCCTGACTTCTCAGTATGAATCATTTAGGTCACTTCCTGGAGAAAGTATAAATCAGGTCTTTGAGAAGTATACTAAGCTGTTAAATGAGTTAACCATGAAAGGGAAGACTTATCCTCTGAGAGAGACAAACAGGAAGTTCATGATGACACTGCCCCGTCATGTAGAACACAAGTCCTCGTCCATAAGGGAAAGAATTGACTTTACTAAGATGCCATTGGAGATGATATATGGCAAGCTTAAAACTTATGAGATGGAGCAAGAACAACGAGTGATAATCTACGGACCAGGGACGGTGGACAACAAGAATTCTGCACTCGCAAGATCAGCAGCACTTGTAGTGGATGAACCAACAACTTCTGATATTCAGGTTCCAAAGAGCTGGAAAGGAGGTGATTATAGAAGCTGAAATGGATTCTGTGAATCTGGGTGTTGATGAAAGTGATTACTACACCCTAGAAGAGCTTGAGCAAATGGAAGACAAAACCATGGTGTACTTAGCTGCAAAGTTTAGCCACATTCGTTTCAAGAGAAACCCTAAGTACAAGTTCAAGGGCTCAACCAATAGATTTCAGAAAAGCAAGTATTCACCAGGCACTGGCTTTAAGGGAGGCTACAAGACTGGCATGATTGATAGAAGCAAATCAAGATGCTACAACTGCAATGAGTTAGGGCATTTTGCTACTGAATGCTGGAAGCCTCGTCAAGCAAGAGACATGAAAGATGTCTATGAGAAGAAAGATTCTTATGAGGATTTGAAGAAAGAGAATGCTAAGCTGAAACAACAACTGGAAACCTTATCTGGAAAGCAAAAAGGAAAAGCTTATATTGCAGAGGGTAAAAGTTGGGATGATACTGATTCGGATGAAGAGGAAGAATATGTAAATCTTGCCCTAATGGCTGACTCTTCAGAGGAATCACCACAATCATCTCATGTACCTATCGTAACAACAATTGACATGTCTAATTCTGAGTACAAGAAAACTGTGCAAGATCTTAGTGTAGAATTGTTTAATGTACACACAAGCGTGCTAGCATCAGAAATTGAAAATGCTAAGTTAGTTCTTAAGATTAAAAATCTAGAATCTAAGAATGAAGAACTAATGTTTGTAGCTGTCACATTAGAAGATCTTAAACAGAAAAATGAGTACTTAGAGAACAAGGTCAAGTGTAATGATGAGATAGTGACTATCCTCAGGAAGCAGATTTCAGATCTAGATTTGAAACTGAATGCATATAAGAACTCCGCTCTAATTTCTAAGGAAATAATTGATACTCAGACCTTAGGGAATAAAACTGCTATAGGATGTGACTACAGTAAGAAAACTGGAAAGAAGATTGTAGAATTTCATGTGACATCTTCAGCTGTCAAGAAGAATACTCCACATGTTCTTAAGAATGTAGATTGTCCAGTTTATGTTAAGCCGTTTCCAGCACTTTTCAATGAGGATGATCTAATCATAAGACAAGAATTGCTTGAGGAGGATATGTTGAAGGAAGTAGAGATAAAAACTAAGTTGCCTAAGAAGTCAGTAAAAACTGAATTACCTAAAACTAATGTAGGCAATAAGGTTAACAAGGCTAAAAAGAACAGGAATGAGAAAGCTAGTGTTAATCACAATATTGTTTCAACTACTCCCATTGCATCTAGGAAGTTGTGCACTAATTGTAATTCTGATGGACACCTTACACATGCATGTAAAAAGGTTAAAGTAGAAACTGTTGTTACTTCTGAAATGCATAACATGTCTGACATGCCTGATCTTCATGAACCATGTGGAAAGAAAGAGTGTTTACTTTGTGCATACAATATCATGCATGCTTATTTTAAGTTGATGAATGCATCTAGTAGCACTAGTACTGTAAATGATAAATCCACAGAAAGTATGAAAGTCAAACAAGTTAAGACTGACTTGAATGTTACTCTTGTTAAAGTATCTAAACCTTCAGGACCCAAACAAGTTTGGGTACCAAAGTACGCTTAACCAATCTGTGATTGCAGGGCAAGGTTAAAAGCTCAAAGGTTGTGTGGATTCTGGATAGTGGCTATTCTAGACACATGACAGGTGAAGAGTCCCTTCTTACAGAGGTGGTTAAGAAAACCGGCCCGATTGTAACCTTTGGAGATGACAACAAAGGATTCACTACGGGAAATGGTAATCTAAGAATTGGGAATGTCATCATTGAAAACATCTCTCTTGTTGAAGGATTGAAGCACAATCTTCTAAGTATCAGTCAATTCTGTGATAAAGGATACAATGTGGATTTCAAAAAGGACAAGTGCTTGATCACAAACAGGAAGGATGAGAAGCTTTCTCTACTGGGAGTGAGAAAAGGAAATTTGTTTATAGCTGACTTAAGTTCTACCAGTGAAGGAGAAGTTACATGTTTCTACAGTAAGGCATCTTCAGAACAAAGTTGGCTATGGCATAAGAAGCTCTCACACTTGAACTTCAAAACTATGAACTCTTTGGTAAAGAGAGAGTTGGTGAGAGGGTTGCCCCTGATGGAATTTTATCAGGAGGGACTATGTGAAGCATGTGAAAAAGGGAAGTCTAAGAAGGCATCACACAGAAGCAGAGAAATGACAAGCATTGCTGAACCTCTACAGCTGATTCATATGGATTTATGTGGTCCAGTCAATGTTATGTCACTTTCAAGAAAAAGATATGCATTAGTGATGGTGGATGACTACTCCAAGTACACGTGGGTGTTATTCTTACATTCAAAGGATGAAGCAACATAACTAATCATTGATCACATCAAAAATGTAACAGCCCCAGATCCGGGGTCGGGGATCCGGTCGTTACGGTCTCAATTCCCATCAATAATACTTGCACTTGAATCAAGACAATTAAACTGCATGCTGTGACCCCGCAATAACAACACTACACACACAACTAGTTATAGTCCCAGAGATGAAATTGGAATAAGTATCTAGTCATAGGATCCACAAGTTATAAGTTATTACAAACCCAAAAGATTACAGAGTACACTTAATAGTTCTTGCCGTTGCTTACATTAATCATAAATATAAATAAGTCTGATACACAAAAGCTGTAGCTTAGACTGCTGGTTACTACTACCTCAGCTATGGCGGCTACGACCTCAGCGGGTAAATCTCTGACGGCTGCTACCTGCTTGCACAGAGTGTGCCTGTTGCGGGCCATCTGTTCTAGCTGTTGTTGTGATATAAATGAATGAAGCAAGGGTGAGCAACAGAGCCCACCAAAATAGTTTATAACAAATTATCAGTATATAACAGTTCAAAGATATTTTTGTAGTCACATGATATGCCTTAAACGGATAAGAGACTAGTATAATATAAAGGATGAAGTTACAAGGAAAATTAATATAATGTTTCCGTAACCCAAAATCCACTTATGCATATATAATCTGAGTAAAGTTTTATCAGAGTCATAACTCATAAAATAAAAGACGAAGTTGCAAGGATTTATTGTAACTTCAATTTGTTAAACACTTTTCGACCCTCTGCCAATATGATCGGTAAACCTGTACTAAGGGGGCTACCCTTTAGTCCCTTTCAATACTGTTAATCCCAAATGACCTAACAGAATTGTAGAAGGGGGGGGGGGGGTTGAGTACAATTCTTGATATTTCTTAAACTTAAAAACAACTTACAAATAAAAACTGAACTTAATGTAAAATTCACAAGCACGTAAATAATTTCAGTTGGATTGTTTGATGATCCAACTGAAGTGATTTTTATTGCGGAAATAATCTGTGATACAAAAGTACATAGCTGCTCAGTTACAAGAATGTAGAGAAGAAAATGCTCTCAAAGATAGCTAATACAATCTATTTGTTTTTCTTCTCTCACACTTATTTTAACTGCTACACTTGGTTATATACATAACCCAAGTTTACAATACTATTTCTGGCTACACTAATGTACACTAGTAATAACCATCAGTAGCTTGCTTTTCATTCCTTTTGTCCAGTGGTCCTTGGAGATCTTTACTTTTGTCTTCACGCTTATTATGATCACTCCCAAGAGCCTTCTTGGAAATTGGAATGTTTCCTTATTTCCAGTGACCATTTTGATGGCTTCCAATGCACAGTACACTTCCATATCTCCTTTAGATCTGTTCAGTAAACTATCACTATCACTTTGTCAACTATTCAAAAAGTAATAGTGATTCGTTGATAGCAGGGAGATATGTTTCGTTGATAGCTTTATTCTTCATTTCGTTGATGAGTAAACTTCATTTCGTTGATAGGATAATCTTCATTCCGTTGATGAGTAAACTCTATACCGTTGATAGGATAATCTTCATTCCGTTGACAAGTAAACTCTATACCGTTGATAGGATAATCTTCATTCCGTTGACAGGTCTTCACTTAGGCAAAATTACAAGGCATGATGTATTTACAATTAACCAACCTATTTTGCCTATCTAGTACTTAGTCAACATGACTGAGAAAACCTATCCAATATCTACAATGAAATGCATATCAAACTAGAAGTATTATACAGTGCAATTGCTACATCACTCATTTCGTTGATGAGCTTCCTGTCAACGGAATGCTGCAAAGCATGCCATTTCGTTGACAGCTACAAAATGACTTTACACAAATTCTACTAAGTGTTTTATGTTTATCATCAAGAACAACATATTCCTAACAATCTCCCCCAATTTATGACTGATAGAATAACAGCCGTAAATCAAGAGACTTGATGATAACAAAAAACTCAAATACATCATAAATTACAAAAGTAGAAAATGCATTAAGCTTCATAATATTTTAGACAAAATACAAGACTTACAAGACTAATGCCCAAAAGTGCTCCTCTAGACTGAACAAATGATTCATCTGTGTCTTCTTTGTGGCATAGTCTTCTTCCCTCTCTTAGAGTTGTTTTCCTCAATTTGGACCTGTAGCCTTCTGTAAAAGATCTTCTCTTCTTCATCTTGATCACCAAGCATGGATTGCATAAACTTTAGAGTTTCATTAGATGCCTTATCCAGCTGGTCTTCCATCCTGAAGAATCTTCTGCAATTGTCCTTGTCCTTAAATTCCATCATCCAGTATGGTTGAAGATGGATCTTCTTTCCTGTTGAGGGCACTCTAAGTATCCTGGGAAGAGCCTCAGGCTTGTTCTAGCTAGCCTTTATCTGACAAATTTTGGAGACCACCTCAGACCTGGCTATTTTGGTGAAGCCAAAGTCTTTCTTCAAGCATCTAAACACTGAGAGTAGTGTTTGGTAGTCTTCTCCTAAAATTCTGTAGAGAGGCCACACCTGTTCTCTACCACCCTTGAATACAAAGACCAGTCTCTCAGGCAATTTTTGAGAAGCTGCAATGCCCCTTACTTCCACCAGGTTGTCTAAGTCAAGATGTAGACTGGATTCTTCCCTGATGTCAGCAATGTACATGCAGTCCTCTGGATTTGCAGGGGGTTTCTGAGGTTGTGGCTTTCTCATAAATACTGGCTTTGCTTTGACAGCCCTTTTCTTTGTCTTCATTAGTTGATCCTTCTCAAATAGAAACTTTGGAAAGTAGGCCTCATCAAATTCAAAAGGCTCCTCTTTTGGCATTATTGGTTGATCATGAAAGTTGACAGGATGTGCAGGATCACAGGCCAACTTTCCTTCATGAGGTTGATCAACAGGAATTTGATGTGCACTAGTTGTGGAAGAGTCTTGGGCAGTGTCCTGAGAATCATCTTTATCAAAGTTTAGATTCCTTTTTGCTCTAGCCTTTGGCTGCCTTACACTCTTCATTTCCTTTCCAGCTTCCTCAGCTTCATCCTTGGCCTTTTCTTCCTTTAGGGTTTCTTCATCTTCAAGTGATTGAGCAACTGCAAGAGCTTGCATTGCTGCCCTTAAAGATTCTTCAGCTTTGGCCTTAGCAAAATTTGTGTGACCAACCCAAATGCAGATTTCCTAGCTATCCCTGTAGATGATGGCCCTTTGGTTCCTTATGCTTGGATGATTGCTTTCTTTGCTTTCAATAATCAGCTTCCCTAGGATTTTGAACTCATCTGGCTTTGGTGGAGGATAAAATATCCTTGCAGTGTTCTTGCCCTTGGGTTTGACAGGTGATATTGGAGATATCCCTCTTGCATCCACATTCCTAAAGCATGAAGCTTGCCCTTTCTCATTTCTTGAATCTTGAAAGAGTCCATGCTGAAGGGGTTCTATAACATAAGAACTCTTGAACGGTGGCTCCCATTCTGTTGATGTTACAACCATGGCATCCGTTGATCGTTGATCCGTTGATGGATTTGAGTTTATTGCAGTTCCAGCAATTCTCTTGACCCTTGCTTCTATATTGGACCAGTGATCTTTAATCTGTTCTGCAAGTCTCATCCTCATAGAAGCTTCCTGAATCAGGTCAATACCATCCTTTTTCTTCTGTCCAAGCTCCCCCATTGCTAGTGGCTCATTTGGTAAGGAAATGGCTGGGACCAAAACCTTTGTGATTTGTATATCAAGCTCTTTAGATTTCTCTAGCTCCTTAGATTTCTCCCCCTTTTTGTTATCATCAAAAGAGATAATAGGGAGTCCTTGAGCTGCCAAAAGCAGGGTGAGTAGCTGAGTTTGCTTCTCCTGTTCCTTTTGCATTTGAGAAAGTGTAGCCTCAACTTTGTCCACTCTAGAGGAGAGAGTCTTCAAAGAAGAGGACACTTCAGGTTCCTTGGAGAAAAACCTGTTCATTTTGGACACAGTGAGAGAGGGAAGCTTCTCATCAAGCCTCCTGTCTATAGCATCTTTCAAGTTCCCAACAGAGTCCTTGATGTCCCTTTCTTCCACCCTGGTCTGCAACATTTGTAGCCTTTGAATCTCCAAGGAGTCCATAATGGCTTTGTAGAAAGGCTTGTGTTCAACACTAACAGATGCATGAGCCAAGAAGGCTTCATTGTACTGTCTAGTGATTGCAGCATCCAGGTTGATTCTTCCATGAACATCCTGAGAAAGCTAGTCTGGTGTAGGGGGCACCACAGAAGTCCCAGTCTGTGAAGTAGTGGCCACCTGTAGATTGTCACCAAAGTTGTCCTCATCATCAGAAAAATCAAATTCATCACTAGTGTTAGGAATATGTTGTTCTTGATGATAAACATAAAACACTTAGTAGAATTTGTGTAAAGTCATTTTTGTAACTGTCAACGAAATGGCATGCTTTGCAGCATTCCGTTGACAGGAAGCTCATCAACGAAATGAGTGTTGTAGCAATTGCATTGTACAATACTTCACAGTATGATAGGCATTCTGTTATATGTTTTAGATAGGTTTTCTAAGTCATGTTGACTAAGTACTAGATAGGCAAAATAGGTTGGTTAATTGTAAATATGTTATGCCTTGTAATTTTGACTAAGTGAAGACATGTCAACGGTATGAAGATTACTCTGTCAACGGTATGGAGTTTACCCATCAACGAAATGAGGGAAACACCATCAACGGAATGAAGAATGAAGCTATCAACGAAACACATCTCCTTGCTATCAACGAATCAATGTTGCTTTTTGAACAGTTGATAAAGTGATAGTGACAGTTTACTGAACAGATCTAAAAGGAGATATGGAAGTGTACTTTGCATTGGAAGCCATCAAAGTGGTTACTGGAAATAAGGAAACATTCCAATTTCCAATAAGGCTCTTGGAAATGATTATAATGAGCATGAAGACAAAAGCAAAGATCTCCAAGGACCATTGGACAAAAGGAATGAAAAGCAAGCTACTGATGGTTACTACTATTATTCTTTAGTTTAACCAAACGTAGAATTGTAAACTTGGGATTATATAACCAAGTGTAGCAGTTACTTTAGAAAGAAGAGAAGAAAAACAAATAGATTGTATTAGCTATTTTTGAGAGCAACTCTTCTCTACAACCTTGTAACTGAGCAGCTGTGTACTTTTGTATCACAGATTATTTCCGCAATAAAAACACTTCAGTTGGATCATCAAACAATCCAACTGAATTATTTATATCTTGTGTTTTTATTTATTCAGTTCAGTTTTATTTTAAAAAGTGTTTAGTTTCAAGAAAATATCAAGAATTGTATTCAACCCCCCCTTCTACAATTCTGTTAGGTCATTTGGGAATAACAATTGGTATCAGAGCGAGCTTCTAACATACAAGAAGTTTAAAGATCAAGACCAAAAACAGAAACCATGGTGAAGAAGGATGCAGGTGTGAAGATACCAGTTCTTGATAAAGACAATTACTTTCTCTGGAAAGTAAAGATGCATTTACATCTCATGTCTATGGATGAGAGGTATGTAGACTGCATTGAGAAAGGTCCACACGTTCCCATGAAGCTTGATTCTAGAGTTGGACTGCCAGATGATGCACCTGATGTAGAGATTCCAAAAACTGTCTCAGAATGGACTGTTGAAGATATTGCAGAAGTCCATAAAGACAAAAGGACCATGAACATTCTGTTTAATGGTTTGGAGCAAGAGATGTTTGACAATGTTATCAACTGTACAACCTCTAAGGAAGTATGGGATACTGTTAGAACTCTCTGTGAAGGAACTGAGCAAGTCAGGGAAAATAAAATGCAACTCCTTATACAACAATATGAGCATTTTCATTTTAAAGCTGGTGAAACCCTAAATGACACGTTTAGTAGGTTTCAAAAGCTTTTGAATGGATTAAAGTTGTATGGGAGGATCTATCAAACCAAGGATTCAAACCTTAAATTTCTTAGAGCTCTTCCAAAGAATGGAAGCCTATGACTGTTTCTCTCAGAAACACTCAAGAGTACAAAGACTACACTCTTGAAAGGCTTTATGGAACCTTGAAGACTTATGAGCTGGAAATGGAGCAAGATGAGGAAATTGAAAAGGTACAAAAGAAGGGTGGATCTATTGCATTGATTGCATCTGTGAACCAACTTGAAGATGACAATAAAGAAGCTGCAAAGGCCACAACTAGTCGATCTAGTTGTAGGAGTGATGTTAGCAAGGGTAAAGACAAGATGACAGAAGAAGAAGAATCAGAACCAGCCAACTTGGATGACTTAGATGAGATTGATGAACATATTGCTTTTCTGTCTAGAAAATTCTCTAAGTTCAAGTTCAAAAGAAACTCAGAAGCAAGGCCACCAAGAAGAGACTTTCAACCTAGCAAAACAAACTGGATTAAAAAGTCTAAGTCAAAATGTTTCAATTGTGGAATGCTTGGTCACTTTGCTGGAGACTGCAGAAAGCCCAAGGTTGAGAAGGGCAACAGGAAATTTGAGCCTGTTGATTATAAAAAGAAATACTTTGAACTTCTCAAACAAAAAGAAAAGGCTTTCATGTCTCAGGAGTATGATTGGGCTGGTAATGGTGAAGATTCTGATGATGATGTTGAGTATGTCAACTTGGCTCTTATGGCTGACAATCATGAGCAGGAAGCAAGTTCCTCAAGCAACCAGGTAACAATTACTAATCTTTCTGAGCTTTCTAAAGAGGAATGCGACAGTGCAGTAAATGAAATGTCTACTGTATTATATAATTTGCGTGTTACTCTTAAATCACTTACTAAAGAGAATTCTAGAATAAAAGAGACCAATCTGCTCTTAAGTGATAGGAATGCAATGTTAGAAGCACAGCTCATTGAATTTGAGAAAATGAGATGTGTTAGTAGGGATGCTAAGAAGGAACTTGAGAACGTGTTACAAAGGGAAGAAATTCTTAAAACACAACTTGAGATAGAACAAGGTGTGATTGCAAAATGGAAGGATGCCAGGAATGTTGCTGCCAACATAATTAATGTTCAAGGCGTGGAATCCTTCTGTGAGCAATCATGGAAAAGGAACAAAGAGAAGCTAGGGTATGTTGGTGAAACCTTAGAATCAGAAACTGAGTCAACAAACAACAAGGATCATTTGTTGAAGGTTGATATGTCAACGGAATGCAATGTTTCGTTGACAGATGAACCATCAACCGATCAGGCTGTTTCGTTGACAGAGAAAAGAAAGGATGAACTCACTAGACTTAATAACAAGTATGGTCCTGTCACCAAGAACTTTGTTCAAGGTGAGTCTAGTAAATCAAAGAAAGTTGAGAAGCCTGTTGAGAGAGCTAATGTAGGTAACTTGTCTAACAAGCAATTGAAAGACAAGTTAGAGAAAGTTCAGGTTGAGGCTAAGGGAAATAAAAAGAATAACAGAAATGGCAAGGTAGGGATTAACAAACACAACAATTACACACCTGATAAATATGCACCTAGAAAGACATGTGTCAATTGTGGAAGTGTTAATCATTTATCTACTAACTGCAAATCTGTTAAGAAATCTGCTAATGTGAAAATGCCCAAGCCTGCAATGAACAGTTCCATGCCTAAAATGCCTGTTATGCCTAACATGTTTGCTCCATATGCACAATTTCAGAATCCATATGCTAGCATGCCATTTGTGCCTAATCCTTACATGAATATGTTTAACATGCCACAAATGCCATGGAACATGAATAACATGATTGTTCCTCCAACTATGCATGCTATGAATGAAAATATGAGCAACCCTCAGAAATCAACACCAAGGGTAAAGATTGATTTGAATCAATCTGAGCCCAAAGTGAAAAATGGTACAAAAGGGAATGCAAAGGCTAACAAGACAGGACCCAAGGAAACTTGGGTACCAAAATCAACTTGATTTGGTTTTATTGTGTGCAGGGAGACAAAAGGAATCTTTGGTACTTGGATAGTGGTTGTTCAAGACACATGACTGGTGATTCTACCCTGCTCACAGAGTTTCAGGAAAGAGCTGGCCCTTGTATTGCTTTTGGAGATGACAGCAAAGGCTACACAAAGGGATATGGCTTGATTTCAAAAGAGAATGTCATCATAGATGAGGTTGCATTGGTGGATGGTCTTAAGCACAACTTGCTTAGTATCAGCCAACTTTGTGACAAAGGATTTTTAGTTAATTTTTCGAAAGAAGCCTGTGTTGTTTCTAAAGGAGGAAACAACAATGTGGTAATGACTGGATTCAGAAGAGGGAATGTGTACATTGCTGACTTTAGTAGCACAAGTTCAGAAACCATCACCTGTCTTTTCAGCAAGGCAAGCAAAGATGAAAGTTGGTTATGGCACAAGAAATTATCCCATCTGAATTTCAAAGTTATGAATGATTTGGTGAGAAAGGATCTTGCTAGAGGAATTCCATAAGTGGAATTTTCCAAGGATGGTTTGTGTGATGCCTGTCAAAAAGGGAAACAGAAGAAGGCATCATTCAAAAGCAAGACAGAGTCATCAATTGTCCAGCAGCTTGAATTACTTCATATGGACCTATTTGGCCCTGTAAATGTTATGTCCATCTCAAAGAAGAAATACTGTCTTGTGATTGTTGATGATTTTTCTAGATTTACATGGACTTTCTTTTTGCACTCTAAAGATGAGGCAAGTGAAATCATTATCAATCACATCAAGATGGTAAGCAATCATCCTGATTTCAAAGTAAGAAGGATTAGGAGTGACAATGGGACAGAATTCAAGAATTCGAGCATGAAGGTGTTCTGTGAAGAAAATGGTATTTTGCATGAGTTTTCAGCAGCAAGAACACCACAGCAAAATGGTGTAGTTGAAAGGAAAAACAGAACGCTTATTGAAGCTGCAAGGACAATGCTAGATGAATCAAAGTTACCTACATATTTTTGGGCTGAGGCAGTTAACACAGCTTGCTTTACTCAAAATATTTCTTTGATTAATCAGGCCAAGGGAATGACCCCTTATCATCTACTCAAAAGAAAGAAGCCACTATTAGATTTTCTTCATGTCTTTGGATGCAAGTGCTTTGTTCTGAGAAATCAAGCTGAGCATTTGGGGAAATTTGAAGCAAAGGCAGATGAAGCAATATTTGTGGGATATGCAGCAGGGAAAGCTTACAGAGTCTATAATCTCAGAATCAACATTGTTATGGAATCTGTACATGTTGTTTTTGATGATCTCAAAATACAAGGTCTCTGTGATGAAGGTTTCCATGAAAGTCTCTCTTTTGAGAATGAGGAAGGAGAACAAGTGAATCATGATAAGGCTACTGAGAAACAGCCTAAAGTTGTTGTATCTAGCACAGATGAAAGCAGCAGTGAAGATGAAATTGCTGCATTAAGGTTAAAAAGGATAGCAGCTAGCAGACCAAATGGTCATTTCGTTGACAGTCATGATGGTGGATTCGTTGACAGTCAGAATGAGCGTTTCGTTGACAGCCAAAACGGTCATACCGTTGATAGTCATAGGAATGCTTCTAGAAGTGATCAATTAGGGACAACAAACTCAGGGGGAGTTTCTCAAGGACAAATATCCAATCAAGGCAATCATGATCATGAAGCTACGTCTTCAAGAGCAAATCTACCTCCCTCAAGGAAATGGACTAAAGATCATCCCTTTGAACTTATTATAGGTGATGTTTCTTCAAAAGTCCAAACTAGAAGAGCAACTCAAGAAGAATGTCTATATAGTAGCTTTCTGTCTCAAGATGAGCCAAAGAAAGTTGAGGATGCACTTCTAGATCCAGATTGGGTTTTAGCCATGCAAGAAGAGCTAAACCAATTTGAGAGAAACAATGTTTGGAAGCTGGTGCCCAGGCCTAATGACAGGAGTGTTATAGGCACAAAGTGGGTGTTCAGAAACAAGATGGATGAAAATGGCATAGTCACAAGGAACAAAGCTAGACTGGTTGCAAAAGGCTACTCACAGGAAGAGGGAATTGATTTTGATGAAACCTTTGCTCCTGTTGCAAGACTAGAAGCAATAAGGATTTTCCTAGCCTATGCAGCCCATGCCAATTTCAAAGTCTATCAAATGGATGTGAAGAGTGCTTTTCTGAATGGGGAATTGGAAGAGGAGGTGTATGTAAGTCAACCTCCTGGTTTTGAAGATGATGATTTTCCAGACTATGTGTACTTCCTTCTCAAAGCACTCTATGGTTTGAAACAAGCACCTAGAGCCTGGTATGACACTCTCTCACAGTTCCTCCTTGAGAATCATTTCACTAGAGGTACTGTAGATAAAACTCTTTTTCACAGGGTTGTAAATGGCTCTACTTTACTTGTTCAAATTTATGTAGATGATATAATCTTTGGGTCTACAGATGTGAAACTTTGTCAAAAGTTTGCCAAGCTTATGCAAAGTAAATATGAAATGAGCATGATGGGAGAATTAACTTACTTTCTTGGTCTTCAAGTAAAGCAAGTTAATGAAGGCATTTTCATTAGTCAAACAAAATACATTCATGATTTATTAAAGAAATTTAACCTAATGGAATGCTCTACTGCCAAAACTCCCATGCCTACTGCCACCAAACTTGAATTGAATACTAAGGAAAAATCTGTGGACATTTCAAGTTACAGAGGCATGGTAGGCTCACTTTTATATTTAACAGCTAGTAGACCTGATATTATGTTTGCTACATGTCTATGTGCTAGATTTCAGGCTGATCCTAGAGAATCCCATTTAGTTGCTATTAAAAGAATTTTCAGATATCTCAAAGGAACACCAAACCTTGGCATTTGGTATCCTAGAGAATCTGGTTTTGAACTAATTGGTTATTCAGATGCAGATTTTGCAGGATGTAAAATTGACAGGAAAAGTACAACTGGAACCTGTCAATTCCTAGGAAACAAGCTTGTGTCATGGTTCAGCAAGAAACAAAACTCAGTTTCTACCTCCACAGCTGAGGCTGAGTATATTGCAGCTGGAAGTTGTTGTGCACAGATTTTATGGATGAAAAATCAACTTCTTGATTATGGATTAAGAGTTGAGAAAATTCCTATTTTCTGTGACAACACTAGTGCCATTGCCATTACTGAAAATCCAGTGCAGCATTCAAGGACCAAGCACATTGACATCAAGTACCATTTCATTAGAGAACATGTTATGAATGGTACTGTGGAGTTATATTTTGTTCCAAGTGAACAACAACTTGCAGACATCTTTACCAAGCCACTTGATGAATCAACATTCTCAAGATTAGTAAGTGAGCTAGGTATGCTAAATTTCTCTTAATTATTTTTGAGATATTTGCAAGTTAAAATGCAGCCAGAAATTTGCTATGTTTTTCTGTGAATTAATTTTCTCAGGAAAAGGTAAAATTTTGTCTAAGTCAAGATTACTATGCCAACGGAATGCACCATTTCGTTGACAGTCTTAGCACTTTTTCTGGGTGTTTCGTTGATAGTTCTTTTGTATCAACGAAACGCAGCTTTATCAACGAAATAGACGGGACCTTAAACGCCCAATTCTGATTCGTTGATATAAAGCGCTTTTAATCTGAACCGTTGAAATTTTGACACGTCTTTTACCACGATCTATGCATACACCCCTGTAAGTATAAATCATGGTAATACTTTAAAAGTAACGGTTATATTTTTTTTTAAGCCAATCCAGTAATTTACATTTATTATTGGATTCATTTTCTGAGAATTTTTGGGGGAGTATTTAAGAAATTTTATTTTCATTATTTCTTTTTACCTGTTCTCAAAAATTCCAAAGGCTTTTTCTCTCTTCTTCTCTCTAACAAGCAATTCAGTTCGAAGCTTTCCTTTAATCAACAATGGCACCTATAGTCAAGCTTATGTCTGCTGGAGGGTTCATCTATGAGAAGAACAACTCCATCCCTTTTGTTGTCAAGGAAAACCCGAACAGACTGTTCTTCAAAATGATGGATTTCATGAAGAATTGCAAGTTGAGCTATGCAATGTTTCACTCTACACCACTCTACAATGAGATAATCGAGGAAATTTGGACCTCATGTGAGTATAGTGGAACAAACTGCACACTACAATTCACTCTTCAAGGTAATGAGTACATAGTTAATTCTGATGTTTTGCAAGCATGTTTACATATTCCTGATAATAACTGTGATGTTTTGCCTACTAACACTGAAATAACTACCATGCTAAATTCTATAAACTACTCTTTGCCTACTGATAATCTGGGTAGAATAATTAGGAGAGGTTTGGTTAGGGAATACAGTTATTTAGCTGATGCATTCATTAAGGTCTTTTCTGGAAAGATTAGTAATTTTGATGCATTAACTAACTCTATGTTAATTCTCCTAATGCCAGGTTTGAGTGCTTTGTGCAAGAAAAGAGAGTATTGACAGACATACTGAGGCTGAACCACAATAGTGATGTTCCAGTGGTGTATCTGCCAATCATTGAGGTAACTACTACTATCCCTATTAGTGTAGCTAACACCTCTACTGTTTTACCTTCCAATGTTGCTATGGAGTCTGTAGCTGTGACCCAACAGGCTCCTGCCCTAGCAACAAAACCAAAATCAAAGAAATCCTCCAAGCCAGCCTCAGGTGCTTCTCAAAAGGCACCTGTTGTAAAAACTACCACACAACCTAAGGGGAGTGAGTCTGGAGTTGTGAGAGGTGAGGGAAAGGGTGAACATCAAAGAAACCCCAAGGATAAGGAAGGACAGGTTAGTGTGTACCAGCCAAGCCCCATTGTGTCTTCCCAACAAGGCACAATGAGTAACATGGATTTAAACACAAGTCTAATTGCATCCTCCCAAAAGGATGTGATTATTGAAACAAGCTCTCCTCCTAGAGCACAGTCCAAAAGGGTAAGGGACACTTCAAGCCCACAGTCTACATTTTCCCAATACCAAAGGAGAGTGAAGCAAAAGTCCAAGGGTACACAGGGTGCACACACACTGGAAGCAACACTTCCAGTTTCTCAAATTCAGTTTGATGTAACCCCTATCATTACTCTGGGGTTACAGTCCCATTCTCTAAACATCAATCTTGAATTATCTCCATCAAATTCACCAACTCAATCTTTAGATGTGGACATGATCCATACATCTATTCCTGATTCTCCAACTCTAATCTTGGAGAAGCCCCACTCTGAAGTTGGTGGCCATCCCTTGTTAAGTGATTTGTTGGGCCATCAACCAATTTTTCCTGAAGTTGCAAGGGGATCTGTGGACCAATCTTTAAAATCAATCACCACAGACTCTACTGTAATTTCTCATTCTCAAAGTGCTTTCTTGACTTCATCAACGAAACAGTCTATTTCGTTGACAAGTGTTTCTCCATCAACGGTATCCATACCGTTGACAGTATAAACTACCATTCCGTTGATAGTTCACTCTGCACCTTTAATTGAAAATCAAGTTGTTCCCACAACTAGTGCAGATGATCTAGTGGTAGTTGAGACACTTCTAGGACTGAGAGGGAGTGAAACTGAGAGGCTGGCTTGCAGCCAGGCAAAAGGAGAGAATGTGAGTGAGAGGCTGGCTATTTCTTCCAGCCAGGCAAAAGGAGAGATTGAGAGTTCCACCTTAGAAGGTGAAGGTGAGGGTGTGAGAGGTGTGAGCCATGGGGAGCCCATGATGCAAGAACAGAGTGGAGAGAGAGAAGGGACTACAGGAGTAATAAGGATGGAAGCAGTCATTGCTAGTGAGTTAATGGAGGTCAGTGAGGGAGAAAGGGAACTTACTTTCCAAGAGGTTTATCAACAAACTCTGGATAGTATTTCCCTGGATCCTGAGACCTTTACTCATCCTGTGTCAGCCTATCAAGTTTTGGCTCAACAGGGCAATGTGGAGGCAGAGAGGTCACTACAACTAATTCACACAACTGCATCAATGCAAAGAGCAAAGGATGCCTTGACCAATCTACCTCCAGGGGCTGAAGTAAGTGGAGAATCTGACTTTTCTGATAATGAGGATAGCTTTGGTGACATTCTACAGGTGGCCACTACTGCACAGACTGGGACTTCTGTGGTGCCTCCTACACCAAACTGGCTTTCTCAAGATATGCATGGTAGATGCAATTTGGATGCTGCTATCACAAGGCAGTACAATGAAGCATATCTAGCTCATGAGTCTGCAGGAGCAAGGGACAAGAAATTCTACAAAGCCATCATGGATTCTCTGGAAATTCAAAGGCTACAAATGTTGCAGACAAGGATTGAGGCTACAGAAATCAAGGACTCAATTAGCAACCTTAGGGCTGCTACTGACAGGAGGCTAGATGAAAAGCTTCCTCTTCACACTGTCTCCAGGATGTCAAGGTTTTTCACCAAGGAACCTGAAGTGTCTTCATCTTTGAAAACTCTTTCCTCTAGAGTGGACAAAGTTGAGGCTACACTTAGTCACATGCAAAAGGAGCAGGAGAAGCAAACTCAGCTACTCACCCAGCTTCTGGCAGCTCAAGGGCTCCCTATCATCTCACTTGATGCTAACAAAAAGGGGGAGAAATCTAAGGAGCTAGACATTCAGATCACAAAGGTTATGGTCCCAGCCATCTCCTTACCAGAAGAGCCATTAGAAATGGGGGAGTTTGCAAAGAAGAAAAAGGACAGTATTGACCTGATCCAGGAAGCCTCTTTGAGGATGAAACTTGCAGAACAAATCAAGGATCACTGGTCAAATATTGAAGCAAAGGTCAAGAAGCTAGCTGACACTAAAAAGGTATCATCTGTACAAGCTACTTCAATACCACCATCAACAAATGCAATGGTGACAGTGCAAATGGAGCCACAATTCAGGAGTTCCTATGTCATGGAACCCCTTCAGCATGGAGTCCTTCAAGATTCAAGGAATGAGAAAGGACAAGCTTCATGTTTGAGGAATGTGGATGCAAGAGGGATATCTCCATTATCTCCCATAAAACCCAAAGGCAAGAACATAGAAAGGATAGCTTATCCTCCACCAAGGCCAGATGAGTTCAAAGTCTTAGGGAAGCTGATCAAGGAGAGCAAAGAAAGCAATCATCCAAGCATAAGGAACAAGAGGGCACTCATCTACAGGGATAGCAAGGAAATCTACATTTGGGTTGGTCACCCAAATTTTGCTAAGGCCAAAGCTGAAGAAAGTGAAAGGGCAGCAATGCAAGCTCTTGCAGTTGCTCAATCACTTGAAGATGAAGAAGCCCTACAGGAAGAAAAGGCCAAGGATAAAGCTAAGGAAGCTGGAAAGAAGAAGAGAACAAGTCAGCCAAAGGCTAGAGCTAAGAGGAATCTGAACTTTGATGAAGATGATTCTCAAGAAACTGCTCAAGACTCTTCCACAACAAGTGCACATCAAATTCCTGGTGATCTACCTATTGAGGGAAAGTTGGCTTGTGATCCTGCACATCCTGTCAACTTTCATGATCATCCAATCATGCCAAAAGAGGAACCTTTTGAATTTGATGAAGCCTACTTTCCAAAGTTCCTGTTAGAGAAGGACCAACCAATGAAGACAAAGAAGAGGTCTGTCAAAGCAAAGCCTGTTCTTGTAAGAAAGCCACAATCTCAAAAACCCCCTGCAAACCCAGAGGACTGCATGTACATTGCTGACATCAGGGAAGAATCCAGTCTACATCTTGACTTAGACAACCTGGTGGAAGTAAGGGGAATTGCAGCTTCTCAAAAGTTGCCTGAAAGACTTGTGTTCATATTCAAGGGAGGTAGAGAACAAGTGTGGCCTCTCTACAGAATTTTAGGAGAAGACTATCAAACACTACTCTCAGTGTTTAGATGCTTGAAAAAGGACTTTGGTTTCACCAAAACAGCCAAGTCTGAGGTGGTCTCCAAAATCTGTCAGTTAAAGGCTAGCTGGAACAAGCCTGAGGCTCTTCCCAGGATACTTAGAGTTCCCTCAACAGGAAAGAAAATCCATCTTCAACCTTATTGGATGATGGAGTTTAAGGACAAGGACAATTGCAGAAGATTCTTCAGAATGGAAGACCAGCTGGAGAAGGCATCTAATCAAACTCTAAAGCTGATGCAATCCAAGCTTGGTGATCAAGATGAAGAGGAGAAAATCTTCTACAGAAGGCTACAGGTCCAGATTGAGGAAAACAACTCCAAGAAAGGGAAGAAGACTATGCCACAAAGAAATCACAGATGAAACATTTGCTCAGACTAGAGGAGCATTTGTGGGCATTAGTCTTGTAAGTCTTATATTTTGTCTATAAAATTTTGAAGCTTAATACATATTCTACTTTTGTAATTTATGATGTATCTGAGTGTTTTTGTTATCATCAAGTCTCTTGATTTATGGCTGTTATTCTATCAGTCATAAATTGGGGGAGATTGTTAGGAATATGTTGTTCTTGATGATAAACATAAAACACTTAGTAGAATTTGTGTAAAGTCATTTTTGTAACTGTCAACGAAATGGCATGCTTTGCAGCATTCCGTTGACAGGAAGCTCATCAACGAAATGAGTGTTGTAGCAATTGCATTGTACAATACTTCACAGTATGATAGGCATTCTGTTATATGTTTTAGATAGGTTTTCTAAGTCATGTTGACTAAGTACTAGATAGGCAAAATAGGTTGGTTAATTGTAAATATGTTATGCCTTGTAATTTTGACTAAGTGAAGACATGTCAACGGTATGAAGATTACTCTGTCAACGGTATGGAGTTTACCCATCAACGAAACGAGGGAAACACCATCAACGGAATGAAGAATGAAGCTATCAACGAAACACATCTCCTTGCTATCAACGAATCAATGTTGCTTTTTGAACAGTTGACAAAGTGATAGTGACAGTTTACTGAACAGATCTAAAAGGAGATATGGAAGTGTACTTTGCATTGGAAGCCATCAAAGTGGTTACTGGAAATAAGGAAACATTCCAATTTCCAATAAGGCTCTTGGAAATGATTATAATGAGCATGAAGACAAAAGCAAAGATCTCCAAGGACCATTGGACAAAAGGAATGAAAAGCAAGCTACTGATGGTTACTACTATTATTCTTTAGTTTAACCAAACGTAGAATTGTAAACTTGGGATTATATAACCAAGTGTAGCAGTTACTTTAGAAAGAAGAGAAGAAAAACAAATAGATTGTATTAGCTATTTTTGAGAGCAACTCTTCTCTACAACCTTGTAACTGAGCAGCTGTGTACTTTTGTATCACAGATTATTTCCGCAATAAAAACACTTCAGTTGGATCATCAAACAATCCAACTGAATTATTTATATCTTGTGTTTTTATTTATTCAGTTCAGTTTTATTTTAAAAAGTGTTTAGTTTCAAGAAAATATCAAGAATTGTATTCAACCCCCCCTTCTACAATTCTGTTAGGTCATTTGGGAATAACAACTAGCTGCAGCTCCTGGAGATAGATTGGTCAAGGCATCCTTTGCTCTTTGCATTGATGCAGTTGTATGAATTAGGTTTAGTGACCTCTCTGCCTCCACATTGCCCTGCTGAGCCATAAGTTGATAGGTTGGCACAGGGTGAGTAAAGGTCTCAGGATCCAGAGAAATACTATCCAGAGTTTGTTGATAATGCTCTTGGAAAGTAAGTTCCCTTTCTCCCTCACTGACCTCCATTAACTCACTAGCAATGGCTGCTTCCTCCCTTATTGCTCCTGTAGTCCCTTCTCTCTCTCCACTCTTTTCTTGCATCATGGGCTCCCCATGGCTCACACCTCTCACACCCTCTCCTTCACCTTCTAAGGTGGTACCCTCAATCTCTCCTTTTCCCTGGCTGGAAGAAATAGTCAGCCTCTCACTCTCATTCTCTCCTTTTGCCTGGCTGCAAGCCAGCCTCTCAATTTCACTCCCTCTCAAACCTAAAAGTGTCTCAACTACCACCAGGTCATCTACACTAGTTGTAAAAACAACTTGATTGTAATAACCCGAATTTTTGGTAAAATTTAAAACTTTTCTTATTATGATTAAGTGCATCAGTGAATAGTGAATTTGGTGGATGAATAGTGATTTTGAGGGTTAAGAAAATTTTTCATGCCACCTATATACGAGACGTAGTGTGGATATTCCAAAGTCATATTAGTGATCTACGGAGTAAATAAGTGAATGCAAAGACGATCGGAATTCAGAAATTCCAAATTTTATTTTGGTATAGTATTTGACCGGGCAGCGAATTATATATTATTATATTCAAGAAATGAGATATTAAAATTGAGGATTTGAGGATTTAATATTTTGGAATTTTATTATTTTATTAAAGTCGATTTAAGGATTCGATTGATGAAGTGAATAGTTACTATTCACTGCGAAGATCGCGTAGAGTTTTACTCGCTCTTTTTGGAAAATATTTCGAATCGTTTCAAGAGGAACAAGGCAACATTTACAGGATTAAATATAGACATGGAAGTAACATGTAACAAGATTAATTCGATGGATGCAACATTTGGATCATCCGTGTGAAAGGAAACGAACCCGTAAAGCTACTTTAACCAAACGCATGCATGCGCGACACGTGTCCACTGACTAAGCAATAAAGGTGATGACTCACCCCTTTCCACCTCAAAATATCAGCATCCTTATCATTAATTGATCAAAACAAAAAGAAAAGAAAAAGAGAGAAGAACTCTCTCTCCCCCCCCCATTCTGCTCAGCAGAAACAGAGTCCAAAGAAAAATCCATAACTCCATTTCTATCCATCCATAAATCACCAAATTTTAACCACAGCTTCTCCACTCCATGGGTATTAGTTCAAAATTTCATGGCCAACAAAGGAGTGTAGCCTAGCCAAATCTCTTCCCCAAGTTGGAGAACCCCAAACTGTCCAGTTTCTGTCCAGCGGGAAGATGGGACTCAAAACCCTAGCTAGGAAGCTTTAAATTTGGCGATCTATAGCTCAAAAGAAAGCTTATGAAGATTACAAGGTCTGGTAAAAATCTTAGCACCAAACTCTCGTTTTTCGATTTTATATGGATTTTACAAAGTGATGATGAATAGTAACTCCGAAATTTGTTAACTTGTTTTCTTGATTGAATCTTAAGGTTTAAGCTTTGTAAGGAGTATCTAAGTCTTGTTAAGTGATTGTGACCACTGGTTAGTGTTGGTAGAGCATCAAGGAAGGTATACCACTCATCCACCCTTTGATTTATGTTGGATTTTAAGTGAAGTTTCTAGTGATGTTTAAGAATAAGCATGATAATGGAGTTTGGAGTATGTATGGTTAATTCTTGATGGGTACTTGTTGTTGGTTGATGTTGGTGATATGTTCTTGAAGTATATAAACTGATTATGTTGTAAAGATGGTTGTGTTGTTGAATTGATTTGGTTTTAAAAGGTTTTGACATAACAAAAACCGGGAAACGTTACGATTATAGCCGTCGTAATGCCCATTTGATTTAAGGCTGATTTGAGCAAGGATTACGAACTGGTCTTGGAATATTTTTGAACAACACTGACCATTAACATGTAGGTCTTGTTTTAAGGGTTGTTTTGGCATAAAGATCATGTCTATACGAATTACGGTTTAAGAGAAAAGTGAATTTTAGTAAACGTCGTTCGGAGGAACAACCCCTCTCTGGTCAGTCACTTTGAGGCTACATTTGGACCACTTAGATGCCATATTAAAATGTGAAACATTGAGGAATAATGCTAGAGATAGTTAGGAAGGCTCACGAGAAGGATTCGGATTAAAAAGATTATTTTTCGATTTTATAAAAATGTTTTAGCCGAGGTTGCGCAAGTGAAAACCACTAAGAGCATGACTTAGAAACCGATGTTGCAAATGGTTAAGTATAACTTGTATTCGAGGATCGATTTCGGACTAAACCTACGACTTAAGTAATTGTCGATTAACATGGACTTAGTATGAGCCTATAACGAGCTAGTAATACCTTGGTTGTGTTTCGCTTACGTGTTTAAGCATTGAGTACAAGTGGATTACCCAGGGGATTAATCGTGCGTTTTCTTTGACTTTGTCTAGATTGTCCGGAATCGTCGTGAACCCTATCACTTCTCGAGCATCAGGCAAGTTTTCTCATTCCATGCTGTATTTTAAAGTACCATATTCTGATGTATGCATATACTAGATGCAAGTTTTCAAAACCCCTACTTACTGTTGTTGTGATAATAAACTGTTTTCATATTTGATATGTAGATGCGATATATAAATTGCATGCTTGTTTTCGAACTGCTATATAAATGGCGATATTCGAGGATATGACTTGATGTGGGGCTTATAAGCTAGATATGAGATATCAGTTTTAAGCCAGTTTTATATATAATGCCCTAGGATAAGGGCGGGTGATTTTCTCTAAGATCAGAAGTAATTATATTTCTGTATAGGTTAAGGATTATTTTCCGATAAAGATATCGGGTATCTGTTATTCGAGGGTTAATTATTTATTTAATGAATATTATTTTTGAATATTCATTTGAGGATTATTGACTTAAAGAATATCATTTATATTCATTTGAGGCTTATTGACTTAGAGAATATTATTTATATTCATTTGAGGATTATTGACTTTAAGAATATTATTGTGAATATTCATCTGGGGATTATTTAATGAATATTAATTTTGAATATTCATTTGAAGATTATTTTATTAATTAATGAATATTATTTATGAATATTCATTCGAGGATTAATTATTTATTTAATGAATATTACTTTTGAATATTCATTTGAGACTTAATTATTTAATGGACATTATTTTTCGAATATTCCTTTGAGATTTATTAATTAATGAATATTATTTTGAATATTCATTGGGGGTTTACTTATTTGAGGAATATTATTTTGAATATTCATTCGAGGTTTATATTATCTTGAATATTCATTCGGGGTTTATTAGTTAATGAATATTATTTTAAATATTCATTTAATCCATATTTATTTAATGAATATTATCTTTGAATATTCATTTAATCATTATTTACTTAATGAATATTATTTTCGAAGATTCGTTTAATGTTTACTTATTTAATAAATTTTATTAATTGTTTTTAAATCAAAAAGAGGTTCCCAAAACAATGTTTTCCATTTAAGTCCGTCTTTTAAGAGGATTTAAATGCTCGCTCAACTATCAAAAATATGGGAAACCTGATTTAAGTAACTGCTATTCATTTTAAACTCTCAACTCAAAACTGTCGGGGGACATATATTTTCTCAAAGCAATTTAGTTGCTGCAAGTTAAATATTGTGCTACCACCTCAACGCTCGAGGGGTAAATTCATGGAACAAGTCGATATCCATTAACAAGCATCGCTTGGGAAATATTGGAGAATCTTCCTTTCCAACCTAGATACAACTACTGAGTGGAGTCGTATCAACAAGTATTACACTTGGGGAAAGGAAGACGATCTTTACGTTTCAGAGTCATGGATTTCATCTGAACTAGGAGCATGTGTAAGAGGTCGAGTCGCGCCGATCCATCACCTTATTGCCTCAAATGGGCCGGGAGATCCAGAAAGGCGGTAGACAATGTCAGGCTGTCGTGATACTTCCATCTACATGTAGAAAACATATTTTTGTTGTACAACCTGCTACTGATCATAGTAAGGTTGGTACGACGGGCGCGGAGAAGGCTTCAGTATTGGTTCATCATCCATTTTGGATAATTCTGCAACATGTACTGAAAGGGACCACAGATGACTCCATTGGTACAGGTTTACCGATCATGTTGGCAGAGGGATTCTGCAACATGTATTGAAAGGGACCAAGGATGACACCGTGGTACAGGTTTACCGGTCATGTTGGCAGGGGGTCGAAAAGTGTTCGAAATGAAGTGACAATAAATTCATGCAACTTCATCTTTTATTTTATGAGTTATGACTCTGTGGATACCTTACATAATAGGAGTTGTTTATACTGAATCACCTTATAACTTCATCTTTTAAGTTATATGTTGGTATTCTGCTCACATAACAGATAATTTTTGGAAAGGCTATATTGGTTTACTTTCAAACCTCATCTTTTATATTATACTAGAACTTTGTTCATAGTATGAATATCGAATGTTGCAGAGTATTATGGAAATGATATTTCAAATACAACAGTGGTACTGTTTTTGGAATGTATTCCGATAAGGAAATGAATTCAGTATCGAGATATTTTGACAAATTATTGTCTTATACCCGCTTTATTTTTGGGTTGAATTAAAGGCAGAATTATGCCATACTTTCAGTACCTTGCTGAGCTATAGCTCACTCTTGTTATTGTTTTATATATATTATATAGCAGCGAAGCAGGATGCCAATGGGACGGCACATACCCCGCAAGGCGTTTCCATAAACAGTTTCTAGCAGTGATCCCGAGAGTAGTACGAACCAATCGAATCAGACTACAGCTTTTGGTATTCAACTTATGTATAGATATGAATGGTATGAGAGGATTGTGAGCATCAGAAGGCTAAGTTGGTAATGTAACATTACTTAGAAATTGTATCAGTGACAGATTCAAAGACATTTGGGTATTGTAATAAAAATTATTTATTCCGCAGTTGTTGTATCGTGTCGTTTCTGAGACTCTAACCTGTGTGTGTGTGTGTGTGAGAGACATATATTGTGGGGTCATGAGCAGGTGAATTATGCACGGTGTGAGTAATACAGGTAAGGCAAGGGGTAAGTGGATCGTGACAACCCTAAATCCCTGACCCCGGATTTGGGGATGTTACAGAAATGGTATCAGAGCGTTAGGTTACAGTCCTCAGAAATGATAGGAGATCGAGTCTTACAATACCCTTAATAATGATAAGAACATCTAGAGCTCAAATTGAGTTCGTAGTCGGGTTAGAGGACATGACCCTGACTGTTTAAGATGAAGCCTGAGAGGGGACTTCTTCTGGGAAACCGTACTTAGGACTTTGTGGTTAGTCACCTCGATTCGTATGAGTTATAGATTGATGGGATTCTGAGATACCAGACCCTGAGGCCTTCGAGTAGGCAATTGATGATGCGTTCCTTGAAATGGACGGAGACCCGATAAAGGAAGATCCATAGGAGGATCTAGAGGAAGACCCCATAGAGGGTCAAGGGAAGAATCTTGTAGAAAATGTGCCGATTGATAAAGATGTGGTGTGTTACTTGAGGTCTAATAATAAGACTGGACGAACCTTCAAGGGATAAATAAGAGACGAGACGAGAGTTTAAGGATCGTTCATGATTCATCAAGAGGTATGACAAAGAAAATGGAGTAGAGTCTCCAAAGCAGAAGAGGTAGAGGCAGTATAGCCAGTATCAGTGGATTGATTCGACTTGAACGAAACCTGTTACTCGTAGTCGGTTATAGTTGCCCATAAGGAGGCGGCATACGTAAGAACCAAGATGTCCAGATTTTCACGAACGATTAAGGGTACTTAGTTGCCTAGAATAGTGATAGAAATTGTTGTGGCTATGAGGTTTAAACCCCACGACCAGCGATTCCACTGGAAATAGTGTCTATTACATCATTGAGGGATTTTATTATCTCAAGGAGAATTTTGGGTATATGTACCATGAAAATGTTATTGTAAGACAAGCACGCTAAGACGGAATCGAGAACGAGATTTACCACCCTCAGGAAACCAGGAAGGAATTATGAGGATAGAACAGAAAGGTCGGAAATCAGATCCGAGCATTACTAGTAGGTAAATAGATTGATCAAATTTCCCTGATTTTGGAAAGAAACTCAGCAAATTTTGGCAAACCTTGTCTTTCTGATTACCAGAGGATGTCACCAAAGAGAGTGGAAATTAGAGCGAACCCTGTGGATTGGATAAGATAGCCGTTATATGGGTTGGTGGACAGACCCAGATTGCTATAATTGATTGTAGAGATAAAATGATGAAGTTGAGATTGGACGGTAAAGGCGGAATATATTTGAGGACCAAGACGGACTGAGAAGTTCCGGGATTGACTTAAATGAAAAGGCTATTGTGCCAAAAGTGTTAAGCTTATGTAGCGCACGAGATTGATATGGGAAAAGGAATATTGGGTATAAGGATGATTGAAATAGAGACCGGATTTAAGCCTGTAGATTCTAACGATCTTCCGAAGTACCGCCCAGTCGACAGGTGGAATTGTCATTGCTACGGGAAACAACGGTATCGAAGTCTTTTTATAGAACAGAACGCTTACTTGAGATGTTTGCGCCTAGTCGAATAGAATTCCCTGCGATTGCAAATGTTGATGGTTGAATTCTTAGCGACTATTATAAGTCAGCAATGACATAAGTATCGAGCACCTTAGGGTGTGCATGGAGAAGAAAAGCTTTAGAATCGAACGGTTATCCGTAGAGGAGCCGACATAAAAGGCATCCGTAGAGACCTTGGCAAACCTCCCCAATCTATGATCTATCTTGACCTCTCTCCAAGAAAGAATTCTGATAAAGGGTATATTCCCCCTTCGAAGTTATTTTATAACACTTGTGTTAACTCATATTTAATTTCAGTTGTGTTAGAGGCTGTCACGATGCCTACTTTCAGGTTTTCAAAGCCCTGTCAAATGATGTTATTCAAGCTTCCACTTTTCTTCAAATAATGAATAACCCTTGCTTGTTAAGTACCAGTATCTTTTTGGTTATTCTTTTCTTTGGAAACCGCACCTTTGGAATCTGTTCAATTTTAATCCAAGGTATTCCTTCAAGAAATATTGTCGAAAGACGATAATCATTAAATTGATATCGAATTGCTTTCATACTTTCCAACTTCCACTGAGACGAACAACCCTATACTTATAGGGGCTACAAGGACTATCTGTCTGTGTGATAGAAGTCTGATGGGACGCCATCACTTGTAAGTTGTGAAATACAAGAAGGCTAATTACCTTTAGTAATGTCTCAATCGAGGCACACAACGTTGAGTTCTTATGATCATGTTGATCTCTCGGTAAATTCTTTTACCTCCAATAAGGTTACCTTAAAACTCATAACCTTATGATCACCAGTGTGTGACGTTTTCCTTGATATGGGAGCTGTCTTTTCAAGGCCCCATAATTTTTGTTATCCTCATTGAATTCTAAGGGGAGGCCACCCAGGTCAAATAAGTCAAAATTCGCTGATAGGAATTAGATTCGCAACGAAATCGCCTATGACAGGAGCGAATCCCTAAGACGAATAGAATGTTAGTGACATATCAATGAAATTGGTTTATTCTCCCAAGGATATTATGATAATTGAAAGAGTGTCAATCGATATATGTGAAAGGAATAGTGATGTGCCGGGAACTCTAGTGACAACGGTGTTAGATAGATGCCCTATAGTGGAATTAAGATTTTGGAGGAGTTGTTTACGAAAGGACACTACCTCTGGGTTAGCAAGATAAGTACTGGCGATGGAGTCAGAGGGAGCTGGTATTGTGACTTGGGAGAGGTGCAGCTTGTGTTGTTTTTAGAGGAATAATTTTCGGAAATATATGGAGACCCGGATGAAAATGAAAGTTAAAGAGTTAAAACAAGAAACCATGACTGTGACCGAGTATGAGGCCAAGTTTTCCGAATTATCGAGGTTTGTTCCGGAGTTCGTGAACACAGAATAAAAAAAAGCCATTGGGTTTCAACCAGGGCTACCTTCAACCAGCAGCCCACTGTCAGGACCTTTAAATAGCAGGTACCCTTCTATACTATTTAGACAGAGCTAATATATCGTTGTATATCAAGAAGTTGCATGACAATTAAACCTTAAGGCCGAGCCGCTAAGGGAATAATTACAAGTAGAAATAGTCAGTCGAGGGATTTTCCCATAAGACTGGTACATCCAGGTTGTGAACTAGAAATATGAGGTCGACACTTTCGATAGACCTGATTCCTTTCAAGTTGGGAGAAGTTGATATTATAATAAGGATGGGTTGGTTGACACCCAATGGAGCCCAGACTGATTGTAAGGGAGAGAGAGTAATAAATAAAGGATGGAGACAGATTCAGAGATTCTTGAGTATAGTTCAGACTAAGAAATTATTATGCTAGAGATATGAGGCTTAATTAGCTCTTATGGTTGACGCCAAGAAAAGAGACACGAAGTATAAAGGAAACTACAATAGTTTTGGGAGATTGTACAAGGTTTTAATGAGCTACCAGATATCGATTTGGATGACATGAGAATGAATACCGGGTATTCAGAGTATCGTGGGAATGAAAGAGTTAGTGACTCAGTTACAAGAATTGATGGGCAAGAATATGATAAGACCCAGTGTACCACCGTGGAGAGCTCGGTGTTGTTGTAAGAGAAAAAGATGTTAGCACAAGATTATGCATCGAACCTCGAGAGTTGTATGAGTTCGACATGGAGAATAGGTACCCTTATAAATGATTGTTTGATCAGCGGAAGAACGCTGTGTATTTCCAATTTATTTAAGAACTGGGTATCACCAGTTGGAAGTTAAATCCGAGGATATACCCAAGACTGCGATTCGTACTTGGAATAGACACTTCGAGTTTTCAGCGAGGTTATTTTGGGTTGACTAATGCACCCACAAATTTTATGGAATTTAATGAAGTGGCTTTGAGTTATCCGTGATAATAGATAACATGACATGGAGAAATGGCTAGAATTGACCTAGGATTATGACTGTGAGATACACTACCATCCGGGGAAGGCCAATGTGGTGGCCGATACCCTTAATTAAAATAAGACAGAGATGGATTCCGAATGATCGGGAATTAAAGGATGAGATTTTACACAAAACCCAAGTTAGTCCAACAAACTAGAAAGACAAAAGATTTCACCAACAAGCGGCTGGTGACAGCCAAGATAGACATAGAAAGTATGCGGACTAAGCCCGCAAGTATAGAGATGGTACTGCTATTGATAAACTAAATGGCATGTTGATGGATGACAAGCAAGTTTAGGTTGGTGTATTTTCTGTACAAACAAGATAAAGAATATGCGGTTAGAGATTCGTGATACTAAAAGATATCCTCGTGGAAGGAATTAATGAGATTTGGAAATAAAGGGAAGTTGAGCCAGAGATTCATTGGGCCATCTGAGATTTAAAACGCGTAAGGAAGGTGGCCTACGAGCCAGCCTTACCCCCCCCCCCCCCCAAACTTGTAGAATGGTCATAACAGGGTTCATGTGTCAATGCTACGACGGTATACTATAGATGCCCGGCATATGTTAGAGTACGAGCAGGTAGATATACAACCTGGTCTGACTTACAAAGGACAACCCGTGGAAATCAAGGATAGAAAAGAGCAAGTTCTAAGTGACGAGGTTGCCAAGCTAGTGAGAGGTTTGTGGAGAATCAAGAAGTGGAATAATCCACTTGGGAGTTAGAAAGTGCAATGGAAGAGAAGTACCCCCCAGTTATTCCTAAGCTAATTCCGGGACGGAATCCTTTTAAGGAGGGGAGACTGTAATAACCCGAATTTTTGGTAAAATTTAAAACTTTTCTTATTATGATTAAGTGCATCAGTAAATAGTGAATTTGGTGGATGAATAGTGATTTTGAGGGTTAAGAAAAATTTTCATGCCACCTATGTACGAGACGTAGTGTGGATATTCCAAAGTCATATTAGTGATCTACGGAGTAAATAAGTGAATGCAAAGACGATCGGAATTCAGAAATTCCAAATTTTATTTTGGTATAGTATTTGACCGGGCAGCGAATTATATATTATTATATTCAAGAAATGAGATATTAAAATTGAGGATTTGAGGATTTAATATTTTGGAATTTTATTATTTTATTAAAGTCGATTTAAGGATTCGATTGATGAAGTGAATAGTTACTATTCACTGCGAAGATCGCGTAGAGTTTTATTCGCTCTTTTTGGAAAATATTTCGAATCGTTTCAAGAGGAACAAGGCAACATTTACAGGATTAAATATAGACATGGAAGTAACATGTAACAAGATTAATTCGAGGGATGCAACATTTGGATCATCCATGTGAAAGGAAACGAACCCGTAAAGCTACTTTAACCAAACGCATGCATGCGCGACACGTGTCCACTGACTAAGCAATAAAGGTGATGACTCACCCCTTTCCACCTCAAAATATCAGCATCCTTATCATTAATTGATCAAAACAAAAAGAAAAGAAAAAGAGAGAAGAACTCTCTCTCCCCCCCCCCCCCCCCATTCTGCTCAGCAGAAACAGAGTCCAAAGCAAAATCCATAACTCCATTTCTATCCATCCATAAATCACCAAATTATAACCACAGCTTCTCCACTCCATGGGCAATATTCGTTCAAACTTTCAGGGCCAACAAAGGAGTATAGCCTAGCCAAATCGCTTCCCCAAGTTGGAGAACCCCAAACTGTCCAGTTTCTGTCCAGCGGGAAGATGGGACTCAAAACCCTAGCTAGGAAGCTTTAAATTTGCGATCTATAGCTCAAAAGAAAGCTTATGAAGATTACAAGGTCTGGTAAAAATCTTAGCACCAAACACTTGTTTTTCGATTTTATATGGATTTTACAAAGTGATGATGAATAGTAACTCCGAAATTTGTTAACTTGTTTTCTTGATTGAATCTTAAGGTTTAAGCTTTGTAAGGAGTATCTAAGGCTTGTTGAGTAATTGTGACCACTTGTTAGTGTTGGTAGAGCATCAAGGAAGGTATACCACTCATCCACCCTTTGATTTATGTTGGATTTTAAGTGAAGTTTCTAGTGATGTTTAAGAATAAGCATGATAATGGAGTTTGGAGTATGAATGGTTAATTCTTGATGGGTACTTGTTGTTGGTTGATGTTGGTGATATGTTCTTGAAGTATATAAACTGATTATGTTGTAAAGATGGTTGTGTTGTTGAATTGATTTGGTTTTAAGAGGTTTTGACATAACAAAAACCGGGAAACGTTACGATTATAGACGTCGTAATGCCCATTTGATTTAAGGCTGTTTTGAGCAAGGATTACGAACTGGTCTTGGAATATTTTTGAACAACACTGACCATTAACATGTAGGTCTTGTTTTAAGGGTTGTTTTGGCATAAAGATCATGTCTATACGAATTACGGTTTAAGAGAAAAGTGAATTTTAGTAAACGTCGTTCGGAGGAACAACCCCTCTCTGGTCAGTCACTTTGAGGCTACATTTGGACCACTTAGAAGCCATATTAAAATTTGAAACTTTGAGAAATAATGCTAGAGACAGTTAGGAAGGCTGACGAAAAAGATTCGGATTAAAAAGATTATTGTTCGAATTTATAAAAATGTTTTAGCCGAGGTTGCGCAAGTGAAAACCACTAAGAGCATGACTTAGAAACCGATGTTGCAATTGGTTAAGTATAACTTGTATTCGAGGATCGATTTCGGACTAAACCTACGACTTAAGTAATTGTCGATTAACATGGACTTAGTATGAGCCTATAACGAGCTAGTAATGCCTTGGTTGTGTTTCGCTTACGTGTTTAAGTATTTAGTACAAGTGGATTATCCAGGGGATTAATCGTGCGTTTTCTTTGACTTTGTCTAGATTGTCCGGAATCGTCGTGAACCCTATCACTTCTCGAGCATCAGGCAAGTTTTCTCATTCCATGCTGTATTTTAAAGTACCATATTCTGATGATAATAAACTGTTTTCATATATGATATGTAGATGCGATATATAAATTGCATGCTTGTTTTCGAACTGCTATATAAATGGCGATATTCGAGGATATGACTTGATGTGGGGCTTATAAGCTAGATATGGGATATCAATTTTAAGCCAGTTTTATATATAATGCCCTAGGATAAGGGCGGGTGATTTTCTCTAAGATCAGAAGTAATTATATTTCTGTATAGGTTAAGGATTATTTTCCGATAAAGATATCGGGTATCTGTTATTCGAGGGTTAATTATTTATTTAATGAATATTATTTTTGAATATTCATTTGATAATTATTGACTTAAAGAATATCATTTATATTCATTTGAAGATTATTGACTTAGAGAATATTATTTATATTCATTTGAGGATTATTGACTTTAAGAATATTATTGTGAATATTCATCTGGGGATTATTTAATGAATATTAATTTTGAATATTCATTTGAAGATTATTTTATTAATTAATGAATATTATTTATGAATATTCATTCGAGGATTAATTATTTATTTAATGAATATTACTTTTGAATATTCATTTGAGACTTAATTATTTAATGGACATTATTTTTCGAATATTCCTTTGAGATTTATTAATTAATGAATATTATTTTGAATATTCATTGGAGGTTTACTTATTTGAGGAATATTATTTTGAATATTCATTCGAGGTTTATATTATCTTGAATATTCATTCGGGGTTTATTAGTTAATGAATATTATTTTAAATATTCATTTAATCCATATTTATTTAATGAATATTATCTTTGAATATTCATTTAATCATTATTTACTTAATGAATATTATTTTCGAAGATTCGTTTAATGTTTACTTATTTAATAAATTTTATTAATTGTTTTTAAATCAAAAAGAGGTTCCCAAAACAATGTTTTCCATTTAAGTCCGTCTTTTAAGAGGATTTAAATGATCGCTCAACTATCAAAAATATGGGAAACCTGATTTAAGTAACTGCTATTCATTTTAAACTCTCAACTCAAAACTGTCGGGGGACAGATATTTTCTCAAAGCAATTTAGTTGCTGCAAGTTAAATATTGTGCTACCACCTCAACGCTCGAGGGGTAAATTCATGGAACAAGTCGATATCCATTAACAAGCATCGCTTGGGAAATATTGGAGAATCTTCCTTTCCAACCTAGATACAACTACTGAGTGGAGTCATATCAACAAGTATTACACTTGGGGAAAGGAAGACGATCTTTACGTTTCAGAGTCATGGATTTCATCTGAACTAGGAGCATGTGTAAGAGGTCGAGTCGCGCCGATCCATCACCTTATTGCCCCAAATGGGCCGGGAGATCCAGAAAGGCGGTAGACAATGTCAGGCTGTCGTGATACTTCCATCTACATGTAGAAAACATATTTTTGTTGTACAACCTGCTACTGATCATAGTAAGGTTGGTACGACGGGCGCGGAGAAGGCTCCAGTATTGGTTCATCATCCATTTTGGATAATTCTGCAACAAGTACTGAAAGGGACCACGGATGACTCCATTGGTACAGGTTTACCGATCATGTTGGCAGAGGGATTCTGCAACATGTATTGAAAGGGACCAAGGATGACACTGTGGTACAGGTTTACCGGTCATGTTGGCAGGGGGTCGAAAATTGTTCGAAATGAAGTGACAATAAATTCATGCAACTTGATCTTTTATTTTATGAGTTATGACTCTGTGGATACCTTACATAACAGGAGTTGTTTATACTGAATCACCTTATAACTTCATCTTTTAAGTTATATGTTGGTATTCTGCTCACATAGCAGATAATTTTTGGAAAGGCTATATTGGTTTACTTTCAAACCTCATCTTTTATATTATACTAGAACTTTGTTCATAGTATGAATATCGAAAGTTGCAGAGTATTATGGAAATGATATTTGAAATACAACAGTGGTACTGTTTTTGGAATGTATTCCGATAAGGAAATGAATTCAGTATCGAGATATTTTGACAAATTATTGTCTTATACCCGCTTTATTTCTGGGTTGAATTAAAGGCAGAATTATGCCATACTTTCATTACCTTGCTGAGCTATAGCTCACTCTTGTTATTGTTTTATATATATTATATAGCAGCGAAGCAGGATGCCAATGGGACGGCACATACCCCACGAGGCGTTTCCATAAACAGTTTCTAGCAATGATCCCGAGAGTAGTACGAACCAATCGAATAAGGCTACAGCTTTTGGTATTCAACTTATGTATAGATATGAATGGTATGAGAGGATTGTGAGCATCAGAAGGCTAAGTTGGTAATGTAACATTACTTAGAAATTGTATCAGTGACAGATTCAAAGACATTTGGGTATTGTAATTAAAATTATTTATTCCGTAGTTGTTGTATCGTGTCGTTTCTGAGACTCTAACCTGTGTGTGTGTGTGTGAGAGACATATATTGTGGGGTCATGAGCAGGTGAATTATGCACGGTGTGAGTAATACAGGTAAGGCAAGGAGTAAGTGGATCGTGACAACCCTAAATCCCTGACCCCGGATTTGGGGCTGTTACATTGATCTTCAATAATGGGTGTAGAATGACCTATCAACGGAATGGTAGTTTGAACTGTCAACGGTATGGATACCGTTGATGGAGAAACACTTGTCAACGAAAGAGACTGTTTCGTTGATGAAGTCAATACAGTACTTTGAGAAAGTGAAATTACAGTAGAATCTGTGGTGATTGATTTTAGAGATTGGTCCACAGATCCTCTTGTAACTTCAGAAAAAATTGGTTGATGGCCCAACAAATCACTTAACAAGTGATGACCACCAGCTTCAGAGTGGGGCTTCTCCAAGATAAGAGTTGGAGAATCAGGAAAAGATGAATGGATCATGTCCACATCTAGAGACTGAGTTGGTGAATTTGGTGGAGATAGTTCAAGGTTGATGTTTAGAGAATGGGACTGTAACCCCAGAGTAACAATAGGGGTTACATCAAATTGAATTTGTGAAACTGGAAGTGTTGCTTCCAGAGTGTGTGCACCCTGTATACCCTTGGATTTTTGCTTCACTCTCCTTTGGTATTGGGAAAATGTAGACTGTGGGCTTGAAGTGTCCCTTACCCTCTTGGAGTGTGCTCTTGGAGGAGAGCTTGTTTCAATAATCACATCCTTTTGGGAGGATGCAACTAGACTTGTGTTTAAATCCATGTTACTCATTGTGCCTTGTTGGGAAGACACAATGGGGCTTGGCTGGGACACACTTTCCTTTCCTTCCTTATTCTTGGGGTTTCTTTGGTGGTCACCCCTTCCCTCACCTCTCACAACTCCAGAATCACTCCCCTTGGGTTGTGAAGTAGTTTTTGCAACAGGTGCCTTTTGAGAAGCACCTGAGGTTGGCTTTGAGGATTTCTTAGATTTAGGTTTTGCTGCTTGGGCAGGAGCCTGTTGGGACACAACTACAGACTCCATAGCAACATTGGAAGGTGAAACAATAGAAGTAACAACTACACTAACAGGGTTAGAAGAAGTTACCTCAATGATGGGCAGATATACCACTGGGACATCACTATTGTGGTTGAGTCTCAGTATATCTGTCAAAACTCGCTTTTCTTGCACAAAACACTCAAACCTGGAAACAGGGTTAGAGATAACTAATGGTGCTGGACTAACATGGTTAGCCAACATCATTAGAAACCTAGCATAATAGATATTCTTTTTCCTATTTGCCTTATCACCCAACTTAGCACCAATTTCATACATAAGTTGGGT
Organism: Heracleum sosnowskyi; assembly: GCA_030848705.1. Taxonomy (NCBI): domain Eukaryota; kingdom Viridiplantae; phylum Streptophyta; class Magnoliopsida; order Apiales; family Apiaceae; genus Heracleum; species Heracleum sosnowskyi. The sequence goes on from CM061242.1 coordinate 72,522,730, forward strand.
GCTAAAGTTATAATATCTATCAGTTAGAAGCATGGTTAAGAGAATCAACATAGAATTAGTTAATGCATCAAAATTACTAATCTTTCCAGAAAAGACTTTAATGAATGCATCAGCTAAATAACTGTATTCTCTCACCAAACCTCTCCTAATTATCTTACCCAAATTATCAGTAGGCAATGAGTAGTTTATAGAATTTAGCATGTTAACCATTTCAGTGTATGTAGGCAAAGCATTACAGTTATTTTCAGGAATATGCAGACATGCTTGCAATACATCAGAATTAACTATATACTCATTACCTTGGATGGTGAATTGCAAAGTGCAATTTGTCCCACTATACTCACATGAGGTCCAAATCTCCTCGATTATCTCATTGTAGAGTGGTGTAGAGTGAAACATTGCATAGCTCAACTTGCAATTCTTCATGAAGTCCATCATCTTGAAAAAGATGCTGTTCAGGCTTTCCTTGACAACAAAGGGGATGGAGTTGTTTTTCTCATAGATAAACCCTCCAGCAGACATAAGCTTGACTATGGGTGCCATTGTTGAGTGAGAAAAAGCTTCGAACTGAATTGCTTGTTAGAGAGAAGAAGAGAGAAAAGCCTTTGGAATTTTTGAGAACAGGTAAAAAGGAATTAAAGAAAATAGAATTTCTTAAATACTCCCCCAAAAATTCTCAGAAATTAAGTCCAATAATCAATGTAAATTACTGGATTGGCTTAAAAATATAACCGTTACTTTTAAAGTATTACCCTGATTTATACTTACAGGGGTGTATGCATAGATCGTGGTAAAAGACGTGTCAAATTTCAACGGTTCAGATTAACTGTGCTAAATCAACGAATCAGGATTGGGTGGTTAAAGTCCCGTCTATTTCGTTGATAAATCTGCGTTTCGTTGATATAAAAGAGCTATCAACGAAACACCCAGAAAAATGCTAGGACTGTCAACGAAATGGTGCGTTTCGTTGACATAGTAATTTTGACTTAGACAAAATTGCACTTTTTCCTGAGAAAATTAATTCACAGAAAAACATAGCAAATTTCTGGCTACATTATAACTTGCAAATATCTCAAAATTAATTAAGAGAAATTTAGCATACCTAGCTCACTTACTAATCTTGAGAATGTTGATTCATCAAGTGGCTTGGTAAAGATGTCTGCAAGTTGTTGTTCACTTGGAACAAAATGTAACTCCACAGTACCATTCATAACATGTTCTCTAATGAAATGGTACTTGATGTCAATGTGCTTGGTCCTTGAATGCTGCACTGGATTCTCAGTAATGGCAATGGCACTAGTGTTGTCACAGAAAATAGGAATTTTCTCAACTCTTAATCCATAATCAAGTAGTTGATTTTTCATCCATAAAATCTGTGCACAACAACTTCCAGCTGCAATATACTCAGCCTCAGCTGTGGAGGTGGAAACTGAGTTTTGTTTCTTGCTGAATCATGACACAAGCTTGTTTCCTAAGAATTGACAGGTGTCAGTTGTGCTTTTCCTGTCAATTTTACATCCTGCAAAATCTGCATCTGAATAACCAATTAGTTCAAAGCCAGATTCTCTAGGATACCAAATGCCAAAGTTTGGTGTTCCTTTGAGATATCTGAAAATTCTTTTGATAGCAACTAAATGGGATTCCCTAGGATCAGCCTAAAATCTAGCACATAGACAAGTAGCAAACATAATATCAGGTCTACTAGCTGTTAAATATAAAAGTGTGCCTACCATGCCTCTGTAATTTGAAATGTCCACAGATTTTTCCTTAGTATTCAATTCAAGTTTGGTGGCAGTAGGCATGGGAGTTTTAGCAGGAGAGCATTCCATTAAGTTAAATTTCTTTAATAAATCATGAATGTATTTTGTCTGACTAATGAAAATGCCTTCATTAACTTGCTTCACTTGAAGACCAAGAAAGTAAGTTAATTCTCCCATCATGCTCATTTCATATTTACTTTGCATAAGCTTGGCAAACTTTTGACAAAGTTTCACATCTGTAGACCCAAAGATTATGTCATCTACATAAATTTGAACAAGTATAGTAGAGCCATTCACAACCCTGTGAAAAAGAGTTTTATCTACTGTACCTCTAGTGAAGTGATTCTCAAGGAGGAACTGTGAAAGTGTGTCATACCAGGCTCTAGGTGCTTGTTTCAAACCATAGAGTGCTTTGAGGAGGAAGTATACATATTCTGGAAAATCATCATCTTCAAAACCAGGAGGTTGACTTACATACAACTCCTCTTCCAATTCCCCATTCAGAAAAGCACTCTTCACATCCATTTGATAGACCTTGAAATTGGCATGAGCTGCATAGGCTAGGAAAATCCTTATTGCTTCTAGTCTTGCAACAGGAGCAAATGTTTCATCAAAATCAATTCCTTCTTCCTTTGAATAGCCTTTTGCAACCAATCTAGCTTTGTTCCTTGTGACTATGTCATTTTCCTCCATCTTGTTTCTGAACACCCATTTTGTGCCTATGACACTCCTGTCTTTAGGCTTGGGCACCAGCTTCCAAACATTGTTCCTCTCAAATTGGTTTAGCTCCTCTTGCATGGCTAAAACCCAATCTGGATCTAGAAGTGCATCCTCAACTTTCTTTGGCTCATCTTGAGACAGAAAGCTGCTATATAGACATTCCTCTTGAGTTGCTCTTCTAGTTTGGACTTTTGAAGTAACATCACCTATAATAAGTTCAAAGGGATGATCTTTAGTCCATTTCCTTGAGGGAGGTAGATTTGCTCTTGATGAGGTAGCTTCATGATCATGATTGCCTTGATTGGATATCTGTCCTTAAGAAACTCCCCCTGAGTTTGTTGTCCCTAATTGATCACTTCTAGAAGCATTTCTATGATTGTCAACGGTATGACCATTTTGACTGTCAACGAAACGCTCATTTTGACTGTCAACGAATCCACCATCATGACTATCAACGAAATGATCATTTGATCTGCTAGCAGCTATTCTTTTCAATCTTAATGCATCAATTTCATCTTCACTGCTGCTTTCATCTGTGCTAGATACAACAACTTTAGGCTGTTTCTCAGTAGCCTTAACATGATTCACTTGATCTCCTTCCTCATTCTCAAAAGAAAGACTTTCATGGAAACCTTCATCACAGAGACCTTGAATTTTGAGATCATCAAAAACAACATGTACAGATTCCATAACAATGTTGGTTCTGAGATTATAGACTCTGTAAGCTTTCCCTACTGCATATCCCACAAATATTGCTTCATCTGCCTTTGCTTCAAATTTCCCCAAATGCTCAGCTTGATTTCTCAGAACAAAGCACTTGCATCCAAAGACATGAAAAAAATCCTATAGTGGCTTCTTTCTTTTGAGTAATTGATAAGGGTCATTCTCTTGGCCTGATTAATCAAAGAAATATTTTGAGTGAAGCAAGCTGTGTTAACTGCCTCAGCCCAAAAATAAGTTGGTAACTTTGATTCATCTAGCATTGTCCTTGCAGCTTCAATAAGTGTTCTGTTTTTCCTTTCAACTACACCATTTTGTTGTGGTGTCCTTGCTGCTGAAAACTCATGCAAAATACCATTTTCTTCACAGAACACCTTCATGCTTGAATTCTTGAATTATGTCCCATTGTCACTCCTAATCCTTCTTACTTTGAAGTCAGGATGATTTTTTACCATCTTGATGTGATTGATAATGATTTCACTTGCCTCATCTTTGGAGTGCAAAAAGAAGGTCCATGTAAATCTAGAAAAATCATCAACAATCACAAGACAAAATTTCTTCTTTGAAATAGACATGACATTTACAGGGCCAAACAAATCCATATGAAGCAACTCAAGCTGATGGACAATTGATGACTCTGTCTTTCTTTTGAATGATGCCTTCTTTTGTTTCCCTTTTTGACAGGCATCACACAAACCATCCTTGGAAAACTCCACCTGTGGAATTCCTCTAGCAAGATCTTTCCTCACCAAATCATTCATAACTTTAAAATTCAAATGAGACAATTTCTTGTGCCATAGCCAATGTAAAGCATAATGTAACATAAGATGTAAAAGAGATAACTACAACTCAACAAAGGACAAGACAGACAATAATATTAACAGAAGCACAGGAATCCAGAATCAAAGAAGAAAAGGTAAACTCAAAAAATCAAAATACGTTATGTATTCTTGAAGTCCGTAAACAGGTCACGGAAAGAAGTTCATGAAAATGTTCAAGCCTCAGTGACAGCAAAAGAAACAAGACTTTCAAGATGACAGAAGTATGTGAATGATTTAGGGTTCAGTACCACGGGATTCCAGTGATGAAGCAACCAGAACGACAAGGAACTTATCAGCAGCACTATATTGAAGACATAAAATAAGAATTGATCAAGTGTTATTCATCTGTGAACCAGACCAGTTGCACTAGGTGACGGCACTAAAAAGGATCAAGTTGTTTTATCGTCTCAGAAGAAATTGATACAGTCTAAAACTTAAACACCCAGGAGCTCAGGAGTAATTACTAAAGGACAAAAGACAAGAAAAAGAATTCGATAGTTTTTCTATTGAAAAAACTATCGAATGGTGGTTGAAGTGATTCATTGAAAAACAAAGTGAATTAATTTGGCATTCGATAGTTTTGATTTAAAAACTATCGAATGGCAAATTGATTTAATCCATTCGATGGTTTTTTAATCCATTCGATGGTTTTTCAATTCATGGAGCAGGTGAAAAGTTGTGCTTGTCTGACAAGTTGATGAAGATCCAACGGCCAAGAATATTCTATTCTAAATGGTTCGATGGTTTTTCAATTCAAGTCTACAATTAACTCGAGAGAAGATAGTGTCTTCTTCAGTTAAGGATTTCAACACAGAGACATTACTGAGAGAGAGAAGAGCCGGAGAAAATTATCAGAGAAATTAATAGTGCTCAGAACTTGATCATTGTTTTGTATTTGTGTAACCTTAAACTCATTGAAGCTAATCTACGGATTAGAAATTGTAGCACCCCTCGAGGTTTATATTTATAAAGAGATATATTCCCCGAAACTTGATTTGGTTTGGTGTGTTTGATTTCGTTATAGAACTGAAAGATTAATCCGCGAACGAAATTAAATTTATTTGTGAGTATCGTATTCAACCCCCCCTTCTACGATACTTTGGACCTAACAATTGGTATCAGAGCTACTTGATTGATATACAAATCAGATCCGGTGAATGAGACCAAAATCAAACGTAGCGTGAAAATTCGAAGCAAAATTTTTAACTTTCAAGAATTTTCATTTAATTGGAATTTCTTGAATTTTAAACAATTTGAAATTTTCAGAAACCATGAGTGCTCCAAAGACAACCGCTGGTATTAAAGTTCCCCCGTTTACTAGAGATGATTTCGGTTTGTGGAAGATGAAGATGCTGTTATTTATCAAGGCATCTAACCCGTTGTATATTGGCATATTAGAGAACAGACCGTTTGTACCAATGAAACCAATTAGTGAATCTACAGCTCCTGATGGTAGCAGGATTCCTCAAGGCACCCAACCTAAGGATATTACTGAATATACAGATTCTGACAAAGAACTGATTCGATTGGATACCGGTTTAATGTTGATATTGGCGGACTCCGCAGACAATGAAATGAGCTATCAGTTGATGAACTGTACAAGCGGGAAACATATGTGGGATACCATTAATTTGATAATGGAAGGAACTGAAGACGTTCAGGAAAACAGATTGGACATCCTGACTTCTCAATATGAAGCGTTTAGGTCCCTGTCAGGAGAAAGTATAACTCAGGTCTTTGAGAAATATACTAAGCTTCTCAATGAATTGGCAATGAAAGGAAAGACCTATCCACTGAGAGAATCAAACAGGAAGTTCATGATGACGCTGCCCCATCATGTAGAACACAAGTCATCATCCATTAGGGAAAGAATTGACTTCACAAAAATGTCATTAGAGATGATCTATGGCAAGTTGAAGACCTATGAGATGGAACAGGAACAAAGGGTGATAATCTACGGATCAGGGACAGTGGAGAACAAGCACAATGCACTTGTGAGATCAGCAGCACTTGTAGTGGATGAACCAATAACTTCTGAAATTCAGGTTCAAACCCCTAGAGCTGGAAATGAGGTGATAATAGAAGCAGAAATGGATTCTGTGAATCTGGGTGTTGATGAAAGTGATTACTACACCCTAGAAGAGCTTGAGCAAATGGAAGACAAAACCATGGCGTACTTAGCTGCAAAGTTTAGTCACATTCGTTTCAAAAGAAACCCTAAGTACAAGTTCAAGGGCTCAACCAACAGATTCCAGAAGAGCAATTATACACCTAGTACAGGCTTTAAGGGAGGCTACAAGACTGGCATGATTAATAGAAGCAAATCAAGATGCTACAACTGCAATGAGTTAGGGCATTTCGCCACTGAATGCCGGAAGCCTCGTCAATCAAGAGACATGAAAGATGTCTATGGAAAGAAGGATTCTTATGATGAGTTGAAGAAGGAGAATGCCAAGCTTAAACAGCAACTGGAGGCATTGTCTGGAAAGCAGAAAGGGAAAGCTTATATAGCAGAGGGAAAACACTGGGATGATACTGATTCGGATGAAGAGGAGGAATATGTAAATGTTGCTCTAATGGCTGACTCTTCAGAGGAATCACCACAATCATCTCAGGTACCTATCTTAACTACAATTGATATGTCTAATTCTGAGTACAAGAAAACTGTGCAAGATCTTAGTGTAGAATTGTTTAATGTACACACAAGCATGCTAGCATCAGAAATGGAAAATGCTAAACTAGTTCTTAAGATTAAAAAGCTAGAATCTAAAAATGAAGAACTAGAGCTTGTAGCTGTAACATTAGAAGATCTTAAGCAAAAGAATGCGTACTTAGAGTACAAGGTCAAGTGTAATGATGAGATAGAGACTATCCTCAGGAAGCAAATTTCAGATCTAGATTTGAAGCTGAATGCTTTTAAGAATTCCGCTCTAGTGGCTAAGAAAATCATTGATACTCAGGCCATAGAGAATAAAACTGCTATAGGATTTGACTATAACAAGAAAGCTGGTAAGAAGATTGTGGAATTCCCTGTGACATCTTCAGTTGTCAAAAGGAATACTCCACATGTTCTTAAGAATGTTGATTGTCCAGTTTTTGTTAAGCCGTTTCCACCACTCTTTCATGAGGATGACCTTTTCATTAGACAAGAATTGCTTGAGGAGGATTTATTGAAGGAAAAAGAGGTAAAGACTAAGTTGCCTAGGAAATCAGTAAAAAATGAATTACCTAAACCTGATTTACCTAAAACTGAAGTAGGTTCCTTAGTTAGTAATGTTAAAAAGAACAGGAATGGGAGGAAGAAGATTGTTAATCAGGAATTGGTTCCATCTTCTCCCATTGCATCTAGGAAGTTGTGCTCCATTTGTAATTCTGCTGGACACCTTACACATGCATGTAAAAATGTTAAAGTAGAAACTGCTAATGCTTCTGAAATGCATAACATGTCTGACATGCCTGATACTCATGAACCCTGTGGAAAGAAAGAGTGTTTGCTATGTAAGTACAACATCATGCATGCTTATTTTAAGTTGATGAATGATAGTAGCAATAACACTAGTAATGTTAAATCCACAGATACAATGAATATCAAACAGGGTAAGACTAAATTGAATGTTACTCCTGTTAAATCATCTAAACCTTCAGGACCCAAACAATTTTGGGTACCAAAGTCCGCTTAATCAATCTGTGATTGCAGGGTAAGGTTAAAAGCTCTAAGGTTGTGTGGATTCTGGATAGTGGCTGTTCTAGACACATGACAGGTGAAGAGTCCCTGCTTACAGAGGTGGTTAAGAAGACCGGCCCGATTGTAACCTTTGGAGATGACAGCAAAGGATTCACTACGGGATATGGTAAATTGAAAGCTGGAAATGTCATCATTGAAAACATCTCTCTTGTTGAAGGATTAAAGCACAATCTTCTAAGTATCAGTCAATTCTGTGATAAAGGCTACAATGTAGATTTCAGAAAGGACAAGTGCTTGATCACCAACAGGAAGGATGAGAAGCTTACTCTACTGGGAGTGAGAAAAGGGAATTTGTTTATAGCTGACTTAAGTTCTACCAGTGAAGGAGAAGTTACATGTTTCTATGCAAAGGCATCTTCAGAACAAAGTTGGCTATGGCACAAGAAGCTCTCACATCTGAACTTCAAAACTATGAACTCTTTGGTAAAGAGAGAGTTAGTGAGAGGGTTGCCCCTGATGGAATTCAATCAGGAGGGACTATGTGAAGCATGTGAAAAAGGGAAGTCGAAGAAAGCATCACATGGAAGCAAAGGAATGACAAGCATTACTGAACCATTACAGCTGATTCATATGGATTTATTTGGTCCAGTTAATGTTATGTCACTTTCAAGGAATAGATATGCATTGGTGATGGTGGACGACTACTCCAAGTACACGTGGGTGTTGTTCATACAAACAAAGGATGAAGCAACACAACTAATCATTGATCACATCAAGAAGATAGAAGTGGAAGCTAAGCTACCTGTACGGACAATCAGATCAGACAATGGAACTGAATTCAAGAATGCAGTTCTTAATGATTTCTGCTCAGAGAAAGGAATATCAAGACAGTTTTCAGCACCAAGAACTCCTCAACAGAATGGAGTAGTGGAAAGGAAGAACAGGACCTTGGTTGAAGCAGCAAGGACCATGTTGAGTGAATCAAAACTTCCCACTTACTTTTGGGCTGAAGCAGTGAATACAGCTTGCTACACTCAGAATCGAACCCTGATCAACAAAGATCATGAAAAGACTCCGTATGAGTTAATGGCCAACAAGAAGCCAACACTGAAGTACTTTCATGTGTTTGGTGCAAAGTGCTTTGTACTTAAAGATGGAGAACATCTTGGCAAGTTTGATGCCAAAGCAGATGAAGGCATTTTTCTGGGCTATTCTCTGGAATCTAAGGCTTTCAGGGTATATGTGATTGAAGATAAGAAGGTGTTGGAAAGCTTTAATGTAACATTTGACGACACCAAAAGACCAGGCCTGCAAACTGGAGAGAACTCTGAATCTTTGGTATTTGAAAATCTATCAGGAGATCTCTCTGACAATGAAGAAGTACCTGAAGTTGTTACAGTCATTAATAATAATCATAATGATAATGATTCTGGACAAAATGGTGACCAAAGTGGAGACCCTCAACATACAGGATCCACTAGTCAGTCTTCAGAATCAACAGATCAAACCGTCAACAACTCAGGGGGAGCAGGAGAAGGATCAACTAGTCACACTGCACAACATCTAGAACAAGGAGAATCATCAAGATCGCATCTGCCAAGACAAAGGGTATGGAATAGAGATCATTGTTAGGAATATGTTGTTCTTGATGATAAACATAAAACACTTAGTAGAATTTGTGTAAAGTCACTTTGTAGCTGTCAACGAAATGGCATGCTTTGCAGCATTCCGTTGACAGGAAGCTCATCAACGAAATGAGTGTTGTAGCAATTGCATTGTACAATACTTCTCAAATGATAGGCATTCTGTTATAAGATAGGTTTTCTAAGTCATGTTGACTAAGTACTAGATAGGCAAAATAGGTTGGTTAATTGTAAATATATTAGGCCTTGTAATTTTGCCTAAGTGAAGACATGTCAACGGTATGAAGATTACTCTGTCAACGGTATGGAGTTTACTCATCAACGAAACGAGGGAAACACCATCAACGGAATGAAGAATAAAGCTATCAACGAAACACATCTCCCTGCTATCAACGAATCATTATTGCTTTTCTGAATAGTTGACAAAGTGATAGTGACAGTTTACTGAACAGATCTAAAGGTGATGTGGAAGTGTACTTTGCATTGGAAACCATTAAAATGGACATGGGGAATAAGGAAACATCCCAGTTTCCAATTGGGTCTTGGGAGTGATCATAATAAGCATGAAGACAAAAGCAAGGATCTCCAAGGACCACTGGACAAAGGGATGAAAAGCAAACTATTGGCGGTTACTCATTGTACTTTTAGTGTAGCCAAAAATAGGGTTGTAAACTTGGGGATATATAACCAAGTGTAGCAGTTACTTTAATAATAGAGAAGAAAAACAAATAGTTTGTATTAGCTATCCTTGAGAGCATTCTTCTCTACAACCTTGTAACTGAGCAGCTGTGTACTTTTGTATCACAGATTATTTCCGCAATAAAAATCACTTCAGTTGGATCATCAAACAATCCAACTGAAATTATTTATGTGCTTGTGATTTTTACTTTAAGTTCAGTTTTTATTTGTAAGTTGTTTTAAGTTTAAAGAAATATCAAGAATTGTATTCAACCCCCCCTTCTACAATTCTGTTAGGTCATTTGGGATTAACAATCATCCCTTTCACTTGATCATTGGTGATCCGGACACATGAGTGAGAACTAGGAGAACATCACAAAATGAATGTCACTATTCTGGGTTTCTTTCAGAAACAGAACCTAAGAAAGTTGAAGATGCTCTAGATGATCCAGATTGAGTGATTGCTATGCAAGAAGAACTCAATCAGTTTGAAAGGTAGAAAGTTTGGAAGCTGGTACCCAGGCCTAAGGGAAAATCTGTTATTGGAACACGATGGGTATTCAGAAATAAGTTGGACGAAGATGGCATTGTAACGAGAAACAAAGCCAGACTGGTTGCTAAAGGTTACTCTCAAGAAGAGGGTATAGATTATGATGAAACCTATGCACCAGTAGCAAGACTTGAGGCCATCAGAATGTTTCTAGCATTTTCTGCACATTCCAATTACAAGGTATATCAAATGGATGTGAAGAGTGCTTTTCTGAACGGGGAGTTAGAAGAAGAAGTGTATGTGGAACAACCTCCAGGTTTTGAGGATTCAAAACTGGCAGACTTTGTGTACTTTCTATTCAAAGCTCTCTATGGACTCAAACAAGCTCCGAGGACATGGTATGACACTCTCTCTGAATTCTTACTTGAAAATGATTTTACAAGAGGTGTTGTAGACAAAACTCTCTTTGTCAAAAAGCATAAAAATGATTTGATATTGGTGCAAGTATATGTGGATGACATAATATTTGGTTCTACTAATGATGATCTATGCAAGAGATTTGCTAAGTTAATGCAGAGTCGTTATGAAATGAGCATGATGGGTGAATTGTCATTCTTTCTTGGACTGCAAGTATACCAAAAACAAAGTGGTATATTCATTTGTCAGTCCAAGTACATCAAGGATCTTCTTAAGAAGTATCAAATGGAAGACTCATCTACAGCAAAGACTCCTATGCCAACTGCCACTAACACTACTAGAAAAAGTTCAATAGACATCAGCTATAAACTGATGTCTGGGAATTTTCGAACCGATGTCTTTGTCGGTGTAGAGAAAAGTCCTCACCTTTGACATCGATTTTTAGCCGATGTCTAAGAGCATGTAAAACATCAGTTTTTTGTAAATAACTGATGTTACTTTTGACATCGATTTTTAACCGATGTCTAAGAGCATCTAAAACGGTTTTATGTAGATAACTGATGTTATAAATGTTCTTAGACTTCGGCCATGGACCGATGTAAAAGACAAGGAGCTTTTGGATATTATTTTATTTAAACTGATGTCTATGTTTACAAATTTACCTCCTCTAATCATGCATATATGCAAAAAAATAGCAAAAACAAAGACAAGTTGAAGCAATCGCATATAAATAACCAAAACTTTGATTGCGTTACCAAACCAATCTACAGAGTTCCACTATACAACAACAAAACCGAAAACATAATTCTCAAAACTATTACATTCTAGTCAAAATAGCATTCCAAAAGTATTTCTTTTACACGAATCTTTGATATACTTGGTCTCCAAAGCACCGCATCAAGCTCCAACTACGTGTAAGACTTCTGACTCATGTTCATCCACTACAAAGTGTTCCAGATCGAATAAAAAATTAGCACAACATTTATCATACCGTTTCTTTAAAGTATACGACTTGTAACTTTATAAAAGATGAGTATACTTGATTAATAGGCCTACGTGATGGAGATGCATTTGTGCACATGAGTGCAACTTTCACCATTCTTTCTGCTTCGTCTTTGTTGACTTCTGACCCCAACCTCAGATCAATTAGCTCCTCGAAGTTTTTTGTTTGTTGCAATTTGCATGCCTGCAACATTTAGCATGAGAACATTAAGGAAACGGAGAGATTTCGTAGTGCTGAGGCATCAAACCATCTCAGTGTAAGGTCAAGGGTTCACAAATTGTGTAGGTGTGTGCCTTATACATATATATTGACTACTATAATATAATATATATAAAAAAACAGCAGCGATGGATGCTAGATCCCAGTGTTAATCCGAACTAAAATAAAAAAAAACTTTCACACTGTCCAGAAGACATTCACTTATAGAAGAGGAAACCTGAATAATTTATCATTTATAAATTTTCTATGTATATCTGACTTCTCTTTGTTTCTATATGGATGAAAAGTATATATACAAATGTACTTACACGTGAGGAACGGTAGTCTGCAATATTTGCAATTACATTACTGGTGACATCGTGCAGCAAGTCGGCAACATGTATAGCACAAATCCACAATTATGATCGCATACATATTTATATTAAATATCCTACATAGTTAATGAAATTTTTACAAAGACGTAGTTTAGAAGCATGATATATTTCTTATTAAATAGGCACTTTGGTAGTATTATAAAATTGTAAACTAGTACTGATCATACTAATATCCACTACCTCTTTGAGGCCTTGAACTATCTGACCAGCCAATACATAATTAATAGAACTTCAGTAAGGGAACAATAATATTTGCATTTATACATTACTCTTGCGTCAAAATCAATGCTCCTGCACACTTATATTACAATAGACACAAGAATAAAATTACAAACTTAAATGTTAAACGTTAAAACAAAAGTGTAAGCAAAGTTTAAGAACTCACCAGGAAATCAAAAGGACGACTGGGAATCAAAGTCCAACCCTGCCAATGTTAATTTGTTGCAGGTACACACAATTATACCAGAAATTGCTCAAAATCACCAATTAATATGTTCAAAAAACTGAAATGTATATAATAATTTAGCCAACTAAAAAAAATGATACACTTATTGGGAATAAAAGGCTAGTCACGTAAACAGGTTGCATTAAATCACCCACTGTAAGAGCTTTCAAGTACTTTGCCTACCTGCTCCAAGTGCCTACCTGCTCCAAGAAAAGCTTTAGTCTAAAGCTCATGTCTATTGTGTTTGTAAATATTAAAACTTTATTTGGACCAGCTCCAGCTTTAAGTGGGCAAGAATGTGGACAAGCTTATCACGAGAACTGCATTTGATCTGCATAACAGCAACTAGAACTTCAAGAAACAGAAACTATAACTTCAAGAAACAGCAAAGAATATTGTACATAGCAAGAAAAGAGAACCCTTTCGTACTGGAAACTGTAATTGTGAATTGCTTTTTTGTTTATTAAACTATGAATGACTATAATTAGCTCGATCTTTACCTTTTTTAGACATTGGCTTTTCAATTGTATTAATATTGGGGTTTAATTTTTTTTTAAGTAGCACTATGCAATTCAACTGTTTGGTATTATTTTAAGCAATAACTGGTTCTCCTTCATCCTCTTTTGTTTTCCTTCATAATCTGTCCTGATGTTTGTCCTGCATCAAGCTATTGATCATGTCATCTGCATCAGTATATCAATCTATGTGTTCCCTTGTATTTTAGAAAACTCCTTCATCCTTTATCTTTAAGTCCACATTGCTATACACATAGAGGTATTATGTTTTGTTTAAACAAAGTAGTAGTTTTGGCAAAGTGACTAAAAGTACATAGTAAGGATATAGGTCTAACAAAATCATTTCATTCTAAAGCCGAACAAGGTGAGTCCAATAATATACTTCTGCAACCCTAAATAGTTTTGAAGTAGGAAATATCAATACAACAACAATCAGTGCATTAGACCTAACTTCATACTGAGATTACATAGAATATTTGAACAATCAGGTACTAATTATATGAGACAAGAGAAAACATGCATAATTTTTTGAGATAGAGATTATTAAATTTAGGTCAAACATGTACATACAGCAGGAATCAGTTTGACAGCCAAAGAAGTCTTGAAGCGCTTACATAATATTGCTGAATATTTTTAGAAACAATGTCATCCTTGTCATTCCCAACATCACGCAAAGTTAAGATATACGAATTGTGTAGTAGAGGTTGCCAGATTTTCAACTTCTTCACTGCAAGGAAAAAAAACAGAGCAGTAAGTGGATTATAAATTTAGGTAGCGGGTGATGCATTTAGGTAAGGCGGTGTAATATCTACATTAAACAGAGAATTTTCATTTCTGTGCTCGAGGCTCGAAAAAAGCTTCATAAGGTTTTGGATATAACAATTGAGATGCATAGCATAATATTTATACACTGAGATTCCACTTAAACCACACAAACATACCTTATAGTAGCAGACATAAGAAGGCATTGACATCGACGAGGTATATGAACAGTTAGAGCTTTCAAATCATTCTCATGCCCAAATGACAGCAAAAGATCCGCCTGATAACAAATACAACTAACTTATTTGTATATAAATAATCTTTATCAATCAATACTACCACCACTCCATGTTTAAAATTACCCACTATGCATCTTGTGCTACATATAAACACACAGGCAAAATCACCAATTAATATGTTCAAAAAATTAAAATCAAACAACAAAAATAAATTTGAAATACACTTACAAATTAGAGCTCGATTCATGTTATAGGGATCGATTAGAACTTGTATAGGCTTTGAGAGTATCGTCTTCCAGAGAATCGAAAATCAATTGCTCAAATTAGGGTTGCGTGAAATGTCTTGTTCAGTTCTTGAGAGAAAGGGGTGAGGTTGAGAGAGAGAGGGGTGAGGGAGAGAGAGGGGTGTTTTTTCAGTTTAATTAGTTTTTGTTTTAATTATATTATGTTTTTACTTTTGTACTATAATTCAGGACATGGTATGACACTCTCTCTAAATTCTTATTTGAAAATGATTTTACAAGAGGTGTTGTAGACAAAACTCTCTTTGTCAAAAAGCATAAAAATGATTTGATATTGGTGCAAGTATATGTTGATGACATAATATTTGGTTCTACTAATGATGATCTATGCAAGAGATTTGCTAAGTTAATGCAGAGTCGTTATGAAATGAGCATGATGGGTGAATTGTCATTCTTTCTTGGACTGCAAGTATACCAAAAACAAGGTGGTATATTCATTTGTCAGTCCAAGTACATCAAGGATCTTCTTAAGAAGTATCAAATGGAAGACTCATCTACAGCAAAGACTCCTATGCCAACTGCCACTAAGCTTGATAAGGATGAAACTGGTAAGAAGGTTGACATCACAGGCTACAGAGGTATGATAGGCTCATTACTTTATCTCACTGCAAGTAGACCAGATATAATGTTTGCAACATGCTTGTGTGCTAGATTTCAGTCTGATCCCAAAGAATCTCATCTAATAGCTGTTAAGCGAATATTTAGATATCTTAAGGGGACCCCAAATCTTGGAATTTGGTACCCTAAAGATACAGGATTTGATCTTATTGGATACACAGACTCTGATTTTGCAGGTTGTAAGATTGATCGGAAGAGTACTTCAGGAAGCTGTCAGTTTCTTGGAAGAAGGTTAGTTTCCTGGCATAGCAAGAAGCAGCATTCAGTGTCCACATCAACAGCTGAGGCTGAATACATTGCTGCTGGTAGCTGCTGTGCTCAGATCTTGTGGATGAGAAACCAACTCCGTGACTATGGACTTTTGTTGACAAAGATTCCAATATTTTGTGACAACACAAGTGCCATAGCAATCTCACACAACCCAGTGCAACACTCGAGGACGAAGCACATCGACATCAGGTATCATTTTATCCGAGAGCATGTCATGAATGGAACTGTGGAGTTACATTTTGTACCCACAGAGGATCAAATTGCAGACATCTTTACTAAACCGCTTGATGAATCCACTTTCAATAAGCTGGTTGGTGAACTTGGGATGTTAAATCTTTCTAATTGATTTTGATTAGAAGTCAGTAACTGCAGATAGTCCTGGTGAATACATGAGTTTAAGAATTGCTATATCCTTAGGACTCGTGAGTTTATTTTCTGGAGCAATTCTCGTAGTTAGGATTTTTGTACTAATTTTATGTCATAATTATGGATGATATATCTTATGGCATTTAATTAGTTATTAATTCTTTAAATTATTTAGGTGCTAACATTTGTTCTAAATATTCTAGCATCTATTTAGTTTGAATTAATTTGCCTTGTTTTTAACATTGTAAATTAATGCAGCATAATTCATTGGATTTTAATTAAGTAATATCAGTTAATGATATTTAGCTGGTTTTAGTCTGAGAAAATTGTGAATTTTCTGTTAACAATTGATTTTGGTGAATTTTAAAAGATTTATTCAAAATAAAACTTGACAGGAAATAAAAAGTCTGATTTTTAAAATAGAACAGGTTTTAAAATGAAGACAGAAGCAAAAAATATCGAATTTAGGAAATTCGATAGTTTTTCAAGTACATAGATAAATCTATCGAAATTAATTTTCGATAGTTTTTGAAAAGGAAAAGAAAAACCATCGAAAACATGTCTCGATAGTTTTTGAGAATATCTTTCAAATATATCGAAGTGAATTTATCTGATTTAATATTTAAATTCTCGATAGATTTTGAAAATTAGTAGAAAAACCATCGAAGTGAATTTTAATTATTTCTATATTCAAATTCTCGATAGTTTTTCTAAACAAAGCATGTTCGATAGATTTTGGTTTTATTGAGAACAGCTTTCGATAGTTTTTCTGAAAGGTCGGTTTAAATTCTTGAATTTAAACACTTCGATAGTTTTGAAAAAACTATCGAAGTGTTTTTGACCTTTATGCCCCTAGAATTAAAACTATCGACAGCATAAATAAAAACTATCGAACATTAAATGTCATAATTGCCCCTGTAGTTTTAGTTAGTATATAACGTTGCCTTAGTACATTTCTTTTCATTTTGTTTTCACAGATCTGAAAAGCTAAGCTCCCGTTTATATACTTACATTATATACACAGTCAAGAACACAACTCATTCGATACTTTCTCGATTTCTACTGATTATTAACCTTCAACGATTTACTGCAGTGATTTTTTTTTTAAAAACGAATCAAGTACTGTGTACTGTGTTGAGTTGTTAATTGCTTTTCAAAGAAAAACCATCGAGAGAGAGAGATAACTAGAACTTTGATACCTTGATATTCGAAGGAATTTTACTGTTTTGTTGTTTTGTCAATAGAATTTTAAGGTTGAAATTCTCAAATTCTTTATCGATCTGCAGTCAAAGTTCTAACAGTAGGAATTTGTTTTTGGGTTAAGTGTTTACATTCGAAAAGAAAGGGGTTTATTGTTAAAAGTTTGATTAATTAGTCATAATTAATTAAATTTAAAAGAAAAATTAGTTTTGGTTTATTTTATTTTTTCTGGAAATTTAAAATGGCTGGAGAATTTATTATTACCAAAACTAATCATGTCTCGTTTCAAAACTTACAATCCATAACGAACTTACAGTTTCGTGCATGGGTAGAGTTTTTGAACACACGTTCATTAGTGGCATATGCTGTGAGTACTCCCGTGGTCCTTTGCATCGATCAATTGACTGCGTTGTACACAACCGCCACGGATACAAGTGAGAATAACGTAAGGTCCTTCAGTTTTGTTGTGCCAGGGGGCAGAACAATAAGGGTGACGGAACATGATTTTAATCGAATCTTACATTTTCCTACAGAAAACCTTGTTCCGGATCCCACAACGGAGGAGATACATGCTTTCTTCAATCTCATTAGAAGTCAACAACCTAACTGTTAGGTCCAAAGTATCGTAGAAGGGGGGGGGGGTTGAATACGATACTCACAAATATTTTAATTTCGTTCGCGGATTAATCTTTCAGTTCTATAACGAAATCAAACACACCAAACCAAATCAAGTTTCGGGGAATATATATTTTTATAAATATAAACCTCGAGGGGTGCTACAATTTCTAATCCGTAGATTAGCTTCAATGAGTTTAAGGTTACACAAATACAAAACAATGATCAAGTTCTGAGCACTATTAATTTCTCTGATAATTTTCTCCGGCTCTTCTCTCTCTCAGTAATGTCTCTGTGTTGAATTCCTTAACTGAATAAGACACTCTCTTCTCTCGATTTAATTGTAGTCTTGAATTGAAAAACCATCGAACCATTTAGAATAGAATATTCTTGGCCGTTGGATCTTCATCAACCTGTCAGACAAGCATAACTTTTCACCTGCTCCATGAATTTGAAAAACCATCGAATGATTTAAAAAACCATCGAATGGATTAAATCAATTTGCCATTCGATAGTTTTTAAATCAAAACTATCGAATGCCAAATTAATTCACTTAGTTTTTCAATGAATCACTTCAACCACCATTCGATAGTTTTTTCAAAAGAAAAACTATCGAATTCTTTTTCTTGTCTTTTGTCCTTTAGTAATTACTCCTGAGCTGCTGGGTGTTTAAGTTTTAGACTGTATCAATTTCTTCTGAGACGATAAAACAACTTGATCCTTTTTAGTGTCGTCACCTAGTGCAACTGGTCTGGTTCACAGATGAATAACACTTGATCAATTATTATTTTATGTCTTCAATATAGTGCTGCTGATAAGTCCCTTGTCGTTCTGGTTGCTTCATCACTGGAATCCCGTGGTACTGAACCCTAAATCATTCACATACTTCTGTCGTCTTGAAAGTCTTGTTTCTTTTGCTGTCACTGAGGCTTGAACATTTTCATGAACTTCTTTCCGTGACCTGTTTACGGACTTCAAGAATACATAACGTATTTTGATTTTTTGAGTTTACCTTTTCTTCTTTGATTCTGGATTCCTGTGCTTCTGTTAATATTATTGTCTGTCTTGTCCTTTGTTGAGTTGTAGTTATCTCTTTTACATCTTATGTTACATTATGCTTTACAATCTCCCCCTATTTGATTGGATAGAGTTCGACAAGCAAATACTTCGAGGATAACTCAACTAACTAAGGAAACATTAAACTACTTAAAGTAAGACAGCGTAATAATATCAATGCATTCTGGATCAGATATATATACATTTCCAGATTTCATAAATCAAAGAACAATTAAACTTTATACAATGAAGTTGCTCCTCTTGTCTGAGCTGATAGTTCTTTTGTTCTTTGCTTCAATCTTCAGTCCATTCCAATCTCACCTTCTTCAATCATTGGATCGGAGTTAGCAGCTTGATAATCAATCACAGATAGATAGTGCAGTGGTTCTCCAGGTTTAAGGATTGCTCCTTGGATGTGTCTTCCAATATATTCAACCTCTTGACCCACTCCAGCCCATAACCATGCAATGTTAACATCTTTCTTGTTTAGCTTTGGCATGTTTGGCAGTCTGGTATGCACTTCCAATCCTCTTTCCACTCTTTTCCTATAGTAAGGAACATTCTCCATTAGAAATCTTCTAAGAGTGTCTGCTGCTTTGTCCTTCTCCGTTGATGAGAATCCAGTGGATCTAAGATACTTCTCAACTGAGATTAGATAGTTGCTTGGGTAGTCTCTCAGTTTGTCCTCAGCCAAATAGCAGATTCTGAACAAGTCATTCGTCATGAATCTAACCATTGGAGGATCTTTAGTAATCTCTGGACTGACTTTCATCACGATCTCCTTAACGTGCTCATGGAGCAGTTCATTTAGCCTTGTAGTTCTTTGGATCTTGATGAGTATAGCATGCAATTCAGTATATGTCCTCTGTTCTAAAAACTTAGTGGAAATCACAAATGTACCTTTCTCCAGAAAACTGATTAATAAGCTCCAGGCACCATTTGCTTTAACCCCAGCATTCAGACAGATTATAGAGCTTCTCAGTGCTTTAAAGTAAGTCTGATCTTCAAGATTAGCACTTCTGATGTCCTGAATAATAACTTCCACCTCAGCATTGTCGTTGACTTCTAATCCGTCTTCAACTCCGCAAAAGGTATTATAAGCCATTTCCCATTCAGTACCATCTTTCTTTGCCAGATCTATCATCTTCTTCTTCCTCACTTCATTATACACTTTCATTCTCTTTAGCTTTTCACTTCTCAGAATTGCTTGTTGTTTCTCTTTCTCAGCTTGCCTGGCATCTATTGCAGCTCTCTGAGCTCTTATTGCTTCCAAGGCAGCTTCTTCTTCAGGTGATAGAGAATTTGCTTCTTCCATATCATCATCCAAGATAGGATGTTCTATTGGCTCTGGATAATATGGCTCATGCTCCTCTTGAATAGGTTGCTCATGCATGACCTCAAATTCCTCTTCACTTTCCTTGTCTTCCTCTACAAGCTCCTCAATCTAGTACTGTCTGATTGGAATAGCCTCAACATTCTCCCAAACTCCCCATTTATCCTTCACCCCTTCTCCAACTTTCTCCCCCTTAGTTGAGGAATCCTCGATAAACGCATCCTCAGCATAAAAGACATTAGAAGGATCAGGTTCCTGATAGGAAGGACCAGGTTGTCCAGATTGTTGGTTCTTCAGCATACTCCATATAGACTGTACTCCGTCACCTTGATTCTCCAAGAAATCCATAAGCTGCTTATTAAATTCATTTATAGAAGCTAGCGACAGGTCAATGTTTTCCAATCTTGAGTTGGTAGTCTTTTCCATGTGATCCAGCCTCTTGTTTAGCTTAGACTCCACTCGTGAAAGGGTATTCATTGCATCTTTTACCCGCGCTTGACCATCCCGGATAACCAGAACGTCTTCTTTCAAAGCTTCATGTCCTTGAGACAGTGCAGTTACTTCATTCATGAATCCATCTTTAAGTTCCCTGACGTCCATCCTCAGCTCGACTAGTTCTTCCATAGCTTCCTTCTTTAAGGAGTCCACTGCCTGCTTCGTACCTGTTATAGTGCCAGATGCACTGCCAATGACCCTGAATGTTCTTCTGGAATCAGCTGCAGCCAAGTCAACCTTCTCTTGAATAGTTTTTAAAGAAGCATTGGCCTGACTAGAGGAGATCCCCTGGTCAAAGGAAGGTCGCAGTGGAACCTTGAATAATGGAGTTCCTTCTTTGTCATGAACTGTCATCTCCTTGAGAGTGGATTGAACTTGTAGTTCTCTTTCTGTTGGTAACAGCAAATCATGAATATTAGGTAGGGTTAGGGTGTCACTCCTCACATTTGGCTATGGGTGTACACTCAACGTTTCTGTCGGTGTTTGAATCATTTTTCCTTTCCCACTCAGGCCAGGTGTAAGTGTTTTTGTTTCACTCAAATCCTTTGTGCTGATTGTACCTGCAGAAGAAATCACCGTAGCCGTCCTTAAGGAGGTCACCGGTGGTGCAATGGGGCTTTGCAAGTCCCCATCCTTGGATAAACCAAGTTGCTGATCATCCTTAGATGATATATCCTTTGTAGGATCTAGAGTTTGAATCTCTAGGGGGTTAGAAACAGGCTCTTTTAACAGCAGATATCCCGAATCTTCCCCGTGAGTCTGTAAAGACTTCACCTCAGTTGACTTGTCAATAGTAATTGATTCATCGTCACCGAGTTGCCGATCTGCACCTACGTCAGACCCTTTACCCGCAGGATCCAGATATGTTCCATCTGGGGAGGTAGACAATGACCTTTTAGATTGTGCATTTAGGTCAAAGCCTTCTTTCGACGTCTGTGAAGACCCTTGGTTCTTAGAACCTTCAACCAGTGAACCTGACCGTAATATGGTCGGAACACCAGTTGCTTCCGTCAATTCTTCCTTACTTGATTGAGCTATTGGTTCAGATATTTCTTTCGTTAGCGTAGCCCAATCAGCATCAGAAAAATCAGTAAAGGGCGCTTTGGATGAGAGAAATGAAGTATCAACAGTTGCCTCGGTTTCTGTTCTTCTCCTTTTAGAGGAAGGCAGAGCTGCTGTTGAAGGGTGTATCTCCTTATGTGGTGCTGCTTTGGCACTATCTCCCTCTACACTCATGGATGGTTCTTTAATGGGTATAGTAGGGGAAGGAGGTTCGTTTATGTTTTCATTTGGCTCTTCCAAAGGCTCTTCGACCGTGGTTAGAGATTGTGGGTTTGCAACCTCCTGGTCTGGAATGGCCACTGAGGGCTCTGGATCAACATCCATAGGTTGTGGTTCAGGAGCCAGTTCAGGTTCAGGAATGTTACCTTGAATTACCTGTTCCCCTGGGGGTAGAAGTGGTAGGGGCACCGTTCTTAGATATTCAGTGAGAACAGTGGGTACCCCTGGAAGATAGTTGTTCTTCCTTATCAGAGCGGTTATGGCATTGCTCTTCATCTTCATACACTCCATGGTCTCCTCTTCGGCGAATGTCTCGCGCTCATCATCTGTTAAGATATCATTGAGAATTAGCTGTAGGAACCTAGGATAGAAACAAAGCACATCTTCATCTATGCCCGTTCTTTCATCCAGTGGTCCCATGCATATGATTACTTGATCAATCAGTAACCGTCCAATGTTAATATGCCTATTGTTGGCAATGGAAAACCTTATCTTTTGAAGGAATAAGGGAATACCATGCAGATTTGTTAGCTTGGCAGTAAAAACATGGATTAGGGTATGAAAGAAAAAGTTCCATGCTTTTGGCAAGTAATGCTTCAGAAACTCTCCCACAAAGAAGTTAGGTTGTTGACTTCTAATGAGATTGAAGAAAGCATGTATCTCCTCAGTTGTGGGATCCGGAACAAGGTTTTCTGTAGGAAAATGTAAGATTTGATTAAAGTCATGTTCCGTCACCCTTATTGTTCTCCCCCCTGGCACAACAAAACTGAAGGACCTTGCGTTATTCTCACTTGTATCCGTGGCGGTTGTGTACAACGCAGTCAATTGATCGATGCAAAGGACCACGGGAGTACTCACAGCATATGCCACTAATGAACGTGTGTTCAAAAACTCTGCCCATGCACGAAACTGTAAGTTCGTTATGGATTGCAAGTTTTGGAACGAGACATGATTAGTCTTGGTAATAATAAATTCTCCAGCCATTTTAAAATTTCCAGAAAATTCAAATAAACCAAAACTAATTTTCCTTTTAAATTTAATTAATTATTTCTAATTAATCAAACCCTTAACAAAATTACCCTAGAAACCAAATAACCCCTTTTTAACACTAACACAGAAAATTCGAACACCTGTGAGCTTTAGAACCCTTGAATACTAACCAATATTCAATTCAAAAGTCTACTTCGATGGTTTCTTACCCAGAAAGTGCCAAAAACTCAAAAAATATTAACTTTTCACGGTTAGAAATCAATCAACAGTGACAAACAGTAATTTTTTTAAGGTTTTCTTGATTAAACTTGAAGAAACTATCGAATAGAGTTCTTTTATCTGTGTGTATATCTTTGTAAGTATTGAAATCGACAAAAGCACTTCTCTCAGATCTGTGAAAATGAAAAGAAAAGAGCTAAGGCACGGTTAAATACTTTTGAAACTGACAGGGGCAATTATGACATTTAATGTTCGATAGTTTTTATTTATGCTGTCGATAGTTTTAATTCTAGGGGCATAAAGGTCAAAAACACTTCGATAGTTTTTTCAAAACTATCGAAGTGTTTAAATTCAAGAATTTAAACCGACCTTTCAGAAAAACTATCGAAAGCTATTCTCAATAAAACCAAAATCTATCGAACATGCTTTGTTTAGAAAAACTATCGAGAATTTGAATATAGAAATAATTAAAATTCACTTCGATGGTTTTTCTACTAATTTTCAAAATCTATCGAGAATTTAAATATTAAATCAGATAAATTCACTTCGATATATTTGAAAGATATTCTCAAAAACTATCGAGACATGTTTTCGATGGTTTTTCTTTTCCTTTTCAAAAACTATCGAAAATTAATTTCGATAGATTTATCTATGTACTTGAAAAACTATCGAATTTCCTAAATTCGATATTTTTTGCTTCTGTCTTCATTTTAAAACCTGTTCTATTTTAAAAATCAAACTTTTTATTTCCTGTCAAGTTTTATTTTGAATAAATCTTTTAAAATTCACCAAAATCAATTGTTAACAGAAAATTCACAATTTTCTCAGACTAAAATCAGCTAATTATCATTAACTGATATTAATCAATTAAAATCCAATGAATTATGCTGCATTAATTTACAATGTTAAAAATAAGGCAAATTAATTCAAATTAAATAGATGCTTGAATATTTAGAACAAATGTTAGCACCTAAATAATTTATAGAATTAATAACTAATTAAATGCCAGAAGATATATCATCCATAATTATGACATAAAATTAGTACAAAAATCCTAACTACGAGAATTGCTCCAGAAAATAAACTCACGAGTCCTAAGGATATAGAAATTCTTAAACTCATGTATTCACCAGGACTATCTGCAGTTACTGACTTCTAATCAAAATCAATTAGAAAGATTTAACATCCCAAGTTCACCAACCAGCTTATTGAAAGTGGATTCATCAAGCGGTTTAGTAAAGATGTCTGCAATTTGATCCTCTGTGGGTACAAAATGTAACTCCACAATTCCATTCATGACATGCTCTCGGATAAAATGATACCTGATGTCGATGTGCTTCGTCCTCGAGTGTTGCACTGGGTTGTTTGAGATTGCTATGGCACTTGTGTTGTCACAAAATATTGGAATCTTTGTCAACAAAAGTCCATAGTAACGGAGTTGGTTTCTCATCCACAAGATATAAGCACAGCAGCTACCAACAGCAATGTATTCAGCCTCAGCTGTTGATGTGGACACTGAATGCTGCTTCTTGCTATGCCAGGAAACTATCCTTCTTCCAAGAAACTGACAGCTTCCTGAAGTACTCTTCCGATCAATCTTACAACCTGCAAAATCAGAGTCTGTGTATCCAATAAGATCAAATCATGTATCTTTAGGGTACCAAATTCCAAGATTTGGGGTCCCTTAAGATATCTAAATATTCGCTTAACAGCTATTAGATGAGATTCTTTGGTATCAGACTGAAATCTAGCACACAAGCATGTTGCAAACATTATATCTGGTCTACTTGCAGTGAGATAAAGTAATGAGCCTATCATACCTCTGTAGCCTGTGATGTCAACCTTCTTACCAGTTTCATCCTTATCAAGCTTAGTGGCAGTTGGCATAGGAGTCTTTGCTGTAGATGAGTCTTCCATTTGATACTTCTTAAGAAGATCCTTGATGTACTTGGACTGACAAATGAATATACCACCTTGTTTTTGGTATACTTGCAGTCCAAGAAAGAATGACAATTCACCCATCATGCTCATTTCATAACGACTCTGCATTAACTTAGCAAATCTCTTGCATAGATCATCATTAGTAGAACCAAATATTATGTCATCAACATATACTTACACCAATATCAAATCATTTTTATGCTTTTTGACAAAGAGAGTTTTGTCTACAACACCTCTTGTAAAATCATTTTCAAATAAGAATTCAGAGAGAGTGTCATACCATGTCCTCGGAGCTTGTTTGAGTCCATAGAGAGCTTTGAATAGAAAGTACACAAAGTCTGCCAGTTTTGAATCCTCAAAACCTGGAGGTTGTTCCACATACACTTCTTCTTCTAACTCCCCGTTCAGAAAAGCACTCTTCACATCCATTTGATATACCTTGTAATTGGAATGTGCAGCAAATGCCAGAAACATTCTGATGGCCTCAAGTCTTGCTACTGGTGCATAGGTTTCATCATAATCTATACCCTCTTCTTGAGAGTAACCTTTAGCAACCAGTCTGGCTTTGTTTCTCGTTACAATGCCATCTTCGTCCAACTTATTTCTGAATACCCATCGTGTTCCAATAACAGATTTTCCCTTAGGCATGGGTACCAGCTTCCAAACTTTCTGCCTTTCAAACTGATTGAGTTCTTCTTGCATAGCAATCACCCAATCTGGATCATCTAGAGCATCTTCAACTTTCTTAGGTTCTGTTTCTGAAAGAAACCCAGAATAGTGACATTCATTTTGTGATGTTCTCCTAGTTCTCACTCCTGTGTCCGGATCACCAATGATCAAGTGAAAGGGATGATCTCTATTTCATACCCTTTGTCTTGGCAGATGCGATCTTGATGATTCTCCTTGTTCTAGATGTTGTGGAGTGTGACTAGTTGATCCTTCTCCTGCTCCCCCTGAGTTGTTGACGGTTTGATCTGTTGATTCTGAAGACTGACTAGTGGATCCTGTATGTTGAGGATCTCCACTTTGGTCACCACTTTGTCCAGAATCATTATCATTATGATTATTATTAATGACTGTAACAACTTCAGGTACTTCTTCATTGTCAGAGAGATCTCCTGATAGATTTTCAAATACCAAAGATTCAGAGTTCTCTCCAGTTTGCAGGCCTGGTCTTTTAGTGTCGTCAAATGTTACATTAAAGCTTTCCAACACCTTCTTATCTTCAATCACATATACCCTGAAAGCCTTCGATTCCAGAGAATAGCCCAGAAAAATGCCTTCATCTGCTTTGGCATCAAACTTGCCAAGATGTTCTCCATCTTTAAGTACAAAGCACTTTGCACCAAACACATGAAAGTACTTCAGTGTTGGCTTCTTGTTGGCCATTAACTCATACGGAGTCTTTTCATGATCTTTGTTGATCAGGGTTCGATTCTGAGTGTAGCAAGCTGTATTCACTGCTTCAGCCCAAAAGTAAGTGGGAAGTTTTGATTCACTCAACATGGTCCTTGCTGCTTCAACCAAGGTCCTGTTCTTCCTTTCCACTACTCCATTCTGTTGAGGAGTTCTTGGTGCTGAAAACTGTCTTGATATTCCTTTCTCTGAGCAGAAATCATTAAGAACTGCATTCTTGAATTCAGTTCCATTGTCTGATCTGATTGTCCGCACAAGTAGCTTAGCTTCCACTTCTATCTTCTTGATGTGATCAATGATTAGTTGTGTTGCTTCATCCTTTGTTTGTATGAACAACACCCACGTGTACTTGGAGTAGTCGTCCACCATCACCAATGCATATCTATTCCTTGAAAGTGACATAACATTAACTGGACCAAATAAATCCATATGAATCAGCTGTAATGGTTCAGTAATGCTTGTCATTCCTTTGCTTCCATGTGATGCTTTCTTCGACTTCCCTTTTTCACATGCTTCACATAGTCCCTCCTGATTGAATTCCATCAGGGGCAACCCTCTCACTAACTCTCTCTTTACCAAAGAGTTCATAGTTTTGAAGTTCAGATGTGAGAGCTTCTTGTGCTATAGCCAACTTTGTTCTGAAGATGCCTTTGCATAGAAACATGTAACTTCTCCTTCACTGGTAGAACTTAAGTCAGCTATAAACAAATTCCCTTGGTGATCAAGCACTTGTCCTTTCTGAAATCTACATTGTAGCCTTTATCACAGAATTGACTGATACTTAGAAGATTGTGCTTTAATCCTTCAACAAGAGAGATGTTTTCAATGATGACATTTCCAGCTTTCAATTTACCATATCCCGTAGTGAATCCTTTGCTGTCATCTCCAAAGGTTACAATCGGGCCAGTCTTCTTAACCACCTCTGTAAGCAGGGACTCTTCACCTGTCATGTGTCTAGAACAACCACTATCCAGAATCCACACAACCTTTGAGCTTTTAACCTTACCCTGCAATCACAGATTGATTAAGCGGACTTTGGTACCCAAAATTGTTTGGGTCTTGAAGGTTTAGATGATTTAACAGGAGTAACATTCAATTTAGTCTTACCCTGTTTGATATTCATAGTATCTGTGGATTTAACATTACTAGTGCTATTGCTACTATCATTCATCAACTTAAAATAAGCATGCATGATGTTGTACTTACATAGCAAACACTCTTTCTTCCCACAGGGCTCATGATTATCAGGCATGTCAGACATGTTATGCATTTCAGAAGCATTAGAAGTTTCTACTTTAACCTTTTTACATGCATGTGTAAGGTGTCCAGCAGAATTACAAATGGAGCACAACTTCCTAGATGCAATGGGAGAAGATGGAACCAATTCCTGATTAACAATCTTCTTCCTCCCATTCCTGTTCTTTTTAACATTACTAACTAAGGAACCTACTTCAGTTTTAGGTAAATCAGGTTTAGGTAATTCATTTTTTACTGATTTCCTAGGCAACTTAGTCTTTACCTCTTTTTCCTTCAATAAATCCTCCTCAAGCAATTCTTGTCTAATGAAAAGGTCATCCTCATGAAAGAGTGGTGGAAACGGCTTAACAAAAACTGGACAATCAACATTCTTAAGAACATGTGGAGTATTCCTTTTGACAACTGAAGATGTCACAGGGAATTCCACAATCTTCTTACCAGCTTTCTTGTTATAGTCAAATCCTATAGCAGTTTTATTCTCTATGGCCTGAGTATCAATGATTTTCTTAGCCACTAGAGCGGAATTCTTAAAAGCATTCAGCTTCAAATCTAGATCTGAAATCTGCTTCCTGAGGATAGTCTCTATCTCATCATTACACTTGACCTTGTTCTCTAAGTACGCATTCTTTTGCTTAAGATCTTCTAATGTTACAGCTACAAGCTCTAGTTCTTCATTTTTAGATTCTAGCTTTTTAATCTTAAGAACTAGTTTAGCATTTTCCATTTCTGATGCTAGCATGCTTGTGTGTACATTAAACAATTCTACACTAAGATCTTGCACAGTTTTCTTGTACTCAGAATTAGACATATCAATTGTAGTTAAGATAGGTACCTGAGATGATTGTGGTGATTCCTCTGAAGAGTCAGCCATTAGAGCAACATTTACATATTCCTCCTCTTCATCCGAATCAGTATCATCCCAGTGCTTTCCCTCTGCTATATAAGCTTTCCCTTTCTGCTTTCCAGACAATGCCTCTAGTTGCTGTTTAAGCTTGGCATTCTCCTTCTTCAACTCATCATAAGAATCCTTCTTTCCATAGACATCTTTCATGTCTCTTGCTTGACGAGGCTTCCGGCATTCAGTGGCAAAATGCCCTAACTCATTGCAGTTGTAGCATCTTGATTTGCTTCTATCAATCATGCCAGTCTTGTAGCCTCCCTTAAAGCCTGTACTAGGTGTATAATTGCTCTTCTGGAATCTGTTGGTTGAGCCCTTGAACTTGTACTTAGGGTTTCTTTTGAAACGAATGTGACTAAACTTTGCAGCTAAGTACGCCATGGTTTTGTCTTCCATTTGCTCAAGCTCTTCTAGGGTGTAGTAATCACTTTCATCAACACCCAGATTCACAGAATCCATTTCTGCTTCTATTATCACCTCCTTTCCAGCTCTAGGGGTTTGAACCAGAATCTCAGAAGTTATTGGTTCATCCACTACAAGTGCTGCTGATCTCACAAGTGCATTGTGCTTGTTCTCCACTGTCCCTGATCCGTAGATTATCACCCTTTGTTCCTGTTCCATCTCATAGGTCTTCAACTTGCCATAGATCATCTCTAATGACATCTTTGTGAAGTCAATTCTTTCCCTAATGGATGATGACTTGTGTTCTACATGATGGGGCAGCGTCATCATGAACTTCCTGTTTGATTCTCTCAGTGGATAGGTCTTTCCTTTCATTGCCAATTCATTGAGAAGCTTAGTATATTTCTCAAAGACCTGAGTTATACTTTCTCCTGGCAGGGACCTAAACGCTTCATATTGAGAAGTCAGGATGTCCAATCTGTTTTCCTGAACGTCATCAGTTCCTTCCATTATCAAATTAATTGTATCCCACATATGTTTCCCGCTTGTACAGTTCATCAACTGATAGCTCATTTCCTTGTCTGCGGAGTCCGCCAATATCAACATTAAACCGGTATCCAATCGAATCAGTTCTTTGTCAGAATCCTCTATATTCAGTAATATCCTTAGGTTGGGTGCCTTGAGGAATCCTGCTACCATCAGGAGCTGTAGATTCACTAACTGGTTTCATTGGTACAAACGGTCCGTTCTCTAATATGCCAATATACAACGGGTTAGATGCCTTGATAAATAACAACATCTTCATCTTCCACAAACCGAAATCATCTCTAGTAAACGGGGGAACTTTAATACCAGCGGTTGTCTTTGGAGCACTCATGGTTTCTGAAAATTTCAAATTGTTTAAAATTCAAGAAATTCCAATTAAATGAAAAATTTTGAAAGTTATAAAATTTGCTTCGAATTTTCACGCTACGTTTAATTTTGGTCTCATTCACCGGATCTGATTTGTATATCAATCAAGTAGCTCTGATACCAATTGTTAGGTCCAAAGTATCGTAGAAGGGGGGGTTGAATACGATACTCACAAATAATTGAATTTCGTTCGCGGATTAATCTTTCAGTTCTATAACGAAATCAAACACACCAAACCAAATCAAGTTTCGGGGAATATATCTTTTTATAAATATAAACCTCGATGGGTGCTACAATTTCTAATCCGTAGATTAGCTTCAATGAGTTTAAGGTTACACAAATACAAAACAATGATCAAGTTCTGAGCACTATTAATTTCTCTGATAATTTTCTCCGGCTCTTCTCTCTCTCAGTAATGTCTTTGTGTTGAATTCCTTAACTGAAGAAGACACTCTCTTCTCTCGAGTTAATTGTAGTCTTGAATTGAAAAACCATCGAACCATTTAGAATAGAATATTCTTGGCCGTTGGATCTTCATCAACCTGTCAGACAAGCATAACTTTTCACCTGCTCCATGAATTTGAAAAACCATCGAATGATTTAAAAAACCATCGAATGGATTAAATCAATTTGCCATTCGATAGTTTTTAAATCAAAACTATCGAATGCCAAATTAATTCACTTAGTTTTTCAATGAATCACTTCAACCACCATTCGATAGTTTTTTCAAAAGAAAAACTATCGAATTCTTTTTCTTGTCTTTTGTCCTTTAGTAATTACTCCTGAGCTCCTGGGTGTTTAAGTTTTAGACTGTATCAATTTCTTCTGAGACGATAAAACAACTTGATCCTTTTTAGTGCCGTCACCTAGTGCAACTGGTCTGGTTCACAGATGAATAACACTTGATCAATTCTTATTTTATGTCTTCAATATAGTGCTGCTGATAAGTCCCTTGTCGTTCTGGTTGCTTCATCACTGGAATCCCGTGGTACTGAACCCTAAATCATTCACATACTTCTGTCGTCTTGAAAGTCTTGTTTCTTTTGCTGTCACTGAGGCTTGAACATTTTCATGAACTTCTTTCCGTGACCTGTTTACGGACTTCAAGAACACATAACGTATTTTGATTTTTTGAGTTTACCTTTTCTTCTTTGATTCTGGATTCCTGTGCTTCTGTTAATATTATTGTCTGTCTTGTCCTTTGTTGAGTTGTAGTTATCTCTTTTACATCTTATGTTACATTATGCTTTACACTAACTTCTTTGTGGGAGAGTTTCTGAAGCATTACTTGCCAAAAGCATGGAACTTTTTCTTTCATACCCTAATCCATGTTTTTACTGCCAAGCTAACAAATCTGCATGGTATTCCCTTATTCCTTTAAAAGATAGGGTTTGCCATCGCCAACAATAGGCATATTAACATTGGACGATTACTGATTGATCAAGTAATCATATGCATGGGACCACTGGATGAAAGAACGTGCATAGATGAAGATGTGCTTTGTTTCTATCCTAGGTTCCTACAGCTAATTCTCAATGATATCTTAACAGATGATGAGAGCGAGACATTCGCCGAAGAGGAGACCATGGAGTGTATGAAGATGAAGAGCAATGCCATAACCGCTCTGATAAGGAAGAACAACTATCTTCCAGGGGTACCCACTGTTCTCACTGAATATCTAAGAACGGTGCCCGTACCACTTCTACCCCCAGGGGAACAGGTAATTCAAGGTAACATTCCTGACCCTGAACTGGCTCCTGAACCACAACCTATGGATGTTGATCCAGAGCCCTCAATGGCCATTCCAGACCAGGAGGTTGCAAACCCACAATCTCTAACCACGGTCGAAGAGCCTTTGGAAGAGCCAAATGAAAACATAAACGAACCTCCTTCCCCTACTATACCCATTAAAGAACCATCCATGAGTGTAGAGGGAGATAGTGCCAAAGCAGCACCACATAAGGAGATACACCCTTCAACAACAGCTCTGCCTTCCTCTAAAAGGAGAAGAACAGAAACCGAGGCAACTGTTGATACTTCATTTCTCTCATCCAAAGCGCCCTTTACTGATTTTTCTGATGCTGATTGGGCTACGCTAACGAAAGCAATATCTGAACCAATAGCTCAATCAAGTAAGGAAGAATTGACGGAAGCAACTGGTGTTCCGACCATATTACGGTCAGGTTCACTGGTTGAAGGTTCTAAGAACCAAGGGTCTTCACAGACGTCGAGAGAAGGCTTTGACCTAAATGCACAATCTAAAAGGTCATTGTCTACCTCCCCAGATGGAACATATCTGGATCCTGCGGGTAAAGGGTCTGACGTAGGTGCAGATCGGCAACTCGGTGACGATGAATCAATTACTATTGACAAGTCAACTGAGGTAAAGTCTTTACAGACTCACGGGGAAGATTCAGGATCTCTGCTGTTAAAAGAGCCTGTTTCTAACCCCCTAGAGATTCAAACTCTAGATCCTACAAAGGATATATCATCTAAGGATGATCAGCAACTTGGTTTATCCAAGGACGGGGACTTGCGAAGCCCCATTGCACCACCGGTGACCTCCTTAAGGACGGCTACGATGATTTCTTCTGCAAGTACAATCAGCACAAAGGATTTGAGTGAAACAAAAACACTTACACCTGGCCTGAGTGGGAAAGGAAAAATGATTCAAACACCGACAGAAACGTTGAGTGTACACCCAGAGCCAAATGTGAGGAGTGACACCCTAACCCTACCTAATATTCATGATTTGCTGTTACCAACAGAGAGAGAGCTACAAGTTCAATCTTCCCTCAAGGAGATGACAGTTCATGACAAAGAAGGAACTCCATTATTCAAGGTTCCACTGCGACCTTCCTTTGACCAGGGGATCTCCTCTAGTCAGGCCAATGCTTCTTTAAAGACTATTCAAGAGAAGGTTGACTTGGCTGCAGCTGATTCCAGAAGAACATTCAGGGTCATTGGCAGTGCATCTGGCACTATAACAGGTACGAAGCAGGCAGTGGACTCCTTAAAGAAGGAAGCTATGGAAGAACTAGTCGAGCTGAGGATGGACGTCAGGGAACTTAAAGATGGATTCATGAATGAAGTAACTGCACTGTCTCAAGGACATGAAGCTTTGAAAGAAGACGTTCTGGTTATCCGGGATGGTCAAGCGCGGGTAAAAGATGCAATGAATACCCTTTCACGAGTGGAGTCTAAGCTAAACAAGAGGCTGGATCACATGGAAAAGACTACCAACTCAAGATTGGAAAACATTGACCTATCGCTAGCTTCTATAAATGAATTTAATAAGCAGCTTATGGATTTCTTGGAGAATCAAGGTGACGGAGTACAGTCTATATGGAATATGCTGAAGAACCAACAATCTGGACAACCTGGTCCTTCCTATCAGGAACTTGATCCTTCTAATGTCTTTTATGCTGAGGATGCTTTTATCGAGGATTCCTCAACTAAGGGGGAGAAAGTTGGAGAAGGGGTGAAGGATAAATGGGGAGTTTGGGAGACTGTTGAGGCTATTCCAATCAGACAGTACTGGATTGAGGAGCTTGTAGAGGAAGACAAGGAGAGTGAAGAGGAATTTGAGGTCATGCATGAGCAACCTATTCAAGAGGAGCATGAGCCATATTATCCAGAGCCAATAGAACATCCTATCTTGGATGATGATATGGAAGAAGCAAATTCTCTATCACCTGAAGAAGAAGCTGCCTTGGAAGCAATAAGAGCTCAGAGAGCTGCAATAGATGGCAGGCAAGCTGAGAAAGAGAAACAGCAAGCAATTCTGAGAAGTGAAAAGCTAAAGAGAATCAAAGTGTATAATGAAGTGAGGAAGAAGAAGATGATAGATCTGGCAAAGAAAGATGGTACTGAATGAGAAATGGCTTATAAAACCTTTTGCAGAGTTGAAGACGGATTAGAAGTCAACGACAATGCTGAGGTGGAAGTTATTATTCAGGACATCAGAAGTGCTAATCTTGAAGATCAGACTTACTTTAAAGCACTGAGAAGCTCTATAATCTGTCTGAATGCTGGGGTTAAAGAAAATGGTGCCTGGAGCTTATTAATCAGTTTTCTGGGGAAAGGTACATTTGTGATTTCCACTAAGTTTTTAGAACAGAGGACATATACAGAATTGCAGGCTATACTCATCAAGATCCAAAGAACTACAAGGCTAAATGAATTGCTCCGTGAGCACGTTAAGGAGATCGTGATGAAAGTCAGTCCAGAGATTACTGAAGATCCTCCAATGGTTAGATTCATGACGAATGACTTGTTCAGAATCTGCTATTTGGCTGAGGACAAACTGAGAGACTACCCAAGAAACTATCTAATCTCAGTTGAGAAGTATCTTAGATCCACTGGATTCTCATCAACGGAGAAGGACAAAGCAGCAGACACTCTTAGAAGATTTCTAATGGAGAATGTTCCTTACTATAGGAAAAGAGTGGAAATAGGATTGGAAGTGCATACCAGACTGCCAAACATGCCAAAGCTAAACAAGAAAGATGTTAACATTGCATGGTTATGGGCTGGAGTGGGTCAAGAGGTTGAATATATTGGAAGACACATCCAAGGAGCAATCCTTAAACCTGGAGAACCACTACACTATCTATCTGTGATTGATTATCAAGCTGCTAACTCCGATCCAATGATTGAAGAAGGTGAGATTGGAATGGACTGAAGATTGAAGCAAAGAACAAAAGAACTATCAGCTCAGACTAGAGGAGCAACTTCATTGTAAAAAGTTTAATTGTTCTTTGATTTATGAAATCTGGAAATGTATATATATCTGATCCAGAATGCATTGATATAATTACGATGTCTTACTTTAAGTAGTTTAATGTTTCCTTAGTTAGTTGAGTTATCCTCGAAATATTTGCTTGTCGAACTCTATCCAATCAAATAGGGGGAGATTGTAAAGCATAATGTAACATAAGATGTAAAAGAGATAACTACAACTCAACAAAGGACAAGACATACAATAATATTAACAGAAGCACAGGAATCCAGAATCAAAGAAGAAAAGGTAAACTCAAAAAATCAAAATTCGTTATGTATTCTTGAAGTCCGTAAACAGGTCACGGAAAGAAGTTCATGAAAATGTTCAAGCCTCGGTGACAGCAAAAGAAACAAGACTTTCAAGACGACAAAAGTATGTGAATGATTTAGGGTTCAGTACCACGGGATTCCAGTGATGAAGCAACCAGAACGACAAGGGACTTATCAGCAGCACTATATTGAAGACATAAAATAAGAATTGATCAAGTGTTATTCATCTATGAACTAGACCAGTTGCACTAGGTGACGGCACTAAAAAGGATCAAGTTGTTTTATCGTCTCAGAAGAAATTGATACAGTCTAAAACTTAAACACCCAGGAGCTCAGGAGTAATTACTAAAGGACAAAAGACAAGAAAAAGAATTTGATAGTTTTTCTATTGAAAAAACTATCGAATGGTGGTTGAAGTGATTCACTGAAAAACAAAGTGAATTAATTTGGCATTCGATAGTTTTGATTTAAAAACTAACGAATGGCAAATTGATTTAATCCATTCGATGGTTTTTTAATCCATTCGATGGTTTTTTAATCCATTCGATGGTTTTTCAATTCATGGAGCAGGTGAAAAGTTGTGCTTGTCTGACAGGTTGATGAAGATCCAACGGCCAAGAATATTCTATTCTAAATGGTTCGATGGTTTTTCAATTCAAGTCTACAATTAACTCGAGAGAAGATAGTGTCTTCTTCAGTTAAGGATTTCAACACAGAGACATTACTGAGAGAGAGAAGAGCCGGAGAAAATTATCAGAGAAATTAATAGTGCTCAGAACTTGATCATTGTTTTGTATTTGTGTAACCTTAAACTCATTGAAGCTAATCTACGGATTAGAAATTGTAGCACCCCTCGAGGTTTATATTTATAAAAAGATATATTCCCCGAAACTTGATTTGGTTTGGTGTGTTTGATTTCGTTATAGAACTGAAAGATTAATCCGCGAACGAAATTAAATTTATTTGTGAGTATCGTATTCAACCCCCCCTTCTACGATACTTTGGACCTAACAGCCAACTTTCATCCTTGTTTGCCTTGCTGAAGAGACAAGTGATGGTGTCTGGACTTGTGCTACCAAAGTCAGCAATGTATACATTCCCTCTTCTGAATCCAGTCATTACCACATTGTTGTTTCCTCCTTTAGAAACAACACAGGCTTCTCTAGAAAAAGTAACTAAAAATACTTTGTCACAAAGTTGGCTGATACTAAGCAAATTGTGCTTAAGGCCATCCACCAATGCAACCTCATCTATGATGACATTCTCTTTTGAAATCAAGCCATATCCCTTAGTGTAGCCTTTGATGTCATCTCCAAAAGCAATACAAGGGCCAGCTCTTTCCTGAAACTCTGTGAGCAGGGTAGAATCACCAGTCATGTGTCTTGAACAACCACTATCCAAGTACCAAAGATTCCTTTTGTCTCCCTGCACACAATAAAACCAAATCAAGTTGATTTTGGTACCCAAGTTTCCTTGGGTCCTGTTTTGTTAGCCTTTGCTTTTCCTTTAATATCATTTTTCACCTTGGGCTTAGATTGATTTAAATCAATCTTTACCCTTGGTGTTGATTTCTGAGAGTTGCTCACATTTTCATTCACAACATGCATAGTTGGTGGAACAAACATGTTATTCACATTCCATGGCATTTGTGGTACATTAAACATATTCATGTATGGATTAGGCACAAATGACATGCTAGCATATGGATTCTGAAATTGTGCATATGGAGCAAACATGTTAGGCATAACAGGCATTGTAGGCATAGAACTATTCATTGCAGGCTTGGGAATTTTCACATTAGCAGTCTTCTTGACAGATTTGCAGTTAGTAGATAAATGACTAACACTTCCACAATTGACACATGTCTTTCTAGGAGCATATTTATCATGTGTGTAATTGTTGTGTTTGTTAATCCCTACTTTGCCATTCCTGTTATTCTTTTTATTTCCCTTAGCCTCAACTTGAACTGCCTCTAACTTGTCCTTCAATTGCTTGTTAGACAAGTGACCTACATTAGCTCTCTCAACAGGCTTCTCAACTTTCTTTGAATTACTAGACTAACCTTGAACAAAGTTCTTGGTGACAGGACCATACTTGTTATTAAGTCTAGTGAGTTTATCTTTTCTTTTCTCTGTCAATGAAACAGCCTGATCGGTTGATGGTTCATCTGTCAACGAAACATTGCATTCCGTTGACATATCAACCTTCAACAAATGATCATTTTTGTTTGTTAACTCTGTTTCTGATTCTAAGGTTTCACTAACATACCCTAGCTTTTCTTTGTTCTTTTTCCATGATTGTTCACAGAAAGATTCCATACCTTGAACATTAATGATGTTGGTAGCAACATTCCTGGCATCTTTCCATTTTGCAATCACACTTTGTTCTATTTCAAGTTGTGTTTTAAGAATTTCTTCCCTTTCTAACACGTTCTCAAGTTCCTTCTTAGCATCCCTACTAACACACCTCATTTTCTCAAATTCAATGAGCTGTGCTTCTAACATTGCATTCCTATCACTTAATAGCAGATTAGCCTCTTTTATTCTTGAATTCTCTTTGGTAAGTGATTTAAGAGTAACACGCAAATTATATAGTACAGTAGACATTTCATTTACTGCACTATCGCATTCCTCTTTAGAAAGCTCAGAAAGATTAGTAATTGTTACCTGGTTGCTTGAGGAGCTTGCTTCCTGCTCATGATTGTTAGCCATAAGAGCCAAGATGACATACTCAACATCATCATCAGAATCTTCACCATTACCAGCCCAATCATACTCCTGAGACATGAAAGCCTTTTCTTTTTGCTTGAGAAGTTCAAAGTATTTCTTTTTATAATCAACAGGCTCAAATTTCCTGTTGCCCTTCTCAACCTTGGGCTTTCTGAAGTCTCTAGCAAAGTGGCCAAGCATTCCACAATTGAAACATTTAGACTTAGACTTTTCAATCCAGTTAGTTTTGCTGGGTTGAAAGTCTCTTCTTGGTGTCCTTGCTTCTGAGTTTCTCTTAAACTTGAACTTAGAGAATTTTCTTGACAGAAAAGCAATGTGTTCATCAATCTCATCTAAGTCATCCAAGTTGGCTGGTTCTGATTCTTCTTCTTCTGTCATCTTGCCTTTACCCTTGCTAACATCACTCCTACAACTAGCTCGACTAGTTGTGGCCTTTGCAGCTTCTTCATTGTCATCTTCCAGTTGGTTCACAGATGCAATCAATGCAATAGATCCACCCTTCTTTTGTACCTTTTCAATTTCTTCATCTTGCTCCATTTCCAACTCATATGTCTTCAAGGTTCCATAAAGCCTTTCAAGAGTGTAGTCTTTGTACTCTTGAGTGTTTCTTAGAGAAACAATCATAGGCTTCCATTCTTTTGGAAGAGCTCTAAGAAATTTAAGGTTTGAATCCTTGGTTTGATAGATCCTCCCATACAACTTTAATCCATTCAAAAGCTTTTGAAACCTACTAAACGTGTCATTTAGGGTTTCACCAGCTTTAAAATGAAAATGCTCATATTGTTGTATAAGGAGCTGCATTTTGTTTTCCCTAACTTGCTCAGTTCCTTCACAGAGAGTTCTAACAGTGTCCCATACTTCTTTGGAGGTTGTACAGTTTATGACATTGTCAAACATCTCTTGCTCCAAACCATTAAACAGAATGTTCATGGTTCTTTTATCTTTATGGACTTCTGCAACATCTTCAATAGTCCATTCTGAGACAAGTTTTGGAATTTCCACATCAGGAGCATCATCTGGCACTCCAACTCTAGATGTAAACTTCATGGGAACGTGTGGACCTTTCTCAATGCAGTCTACATACCTCTCATCCATAGACATGAGATGTAAATGCATCTTTACTTTCCAGTGAAAGTAATTATCCTTATCAAGAACTGGTATCTTTACTCCTGCATCCTTCTTCACCATGGTTACTGTTTTGGTCTTGATCTTTAAACTTCTTGTATGTTAGAAGCTTGCTCTGATACCAATTGTTAATCCCAAATGACCTAACAGAATTGTAGAAGGGGGGGGGGGGGGGTTGAATACAATTCTTGATATTTCTTAAACTTAAAAACAACTTACAAATAAAAACTGAACTTAATGTAAAATTCACAAGCACATAAATAATTTCAGTTGGATTGTTTGATGATCCAACTGAAGTGATTTTTATTGCGGAAATAATCTGTGATACAAAAGTACACAGCTGCTCAGTTACAAGAATGTAGAGAAGAAAATGCTCTCAAAGATAGCTAATACAATCTATTTGTTTTTCTTCTCTCACACTTATTTTAACTGCTACACTTGGTTATATACATAACCCAAGTTTACAATACTATTTCTGGCTACACTAATGTACACTAGTAATAACCATCAGTAGCTTGCTTTTCATTCCTTTTGTCCAGTGGTCCTTGGAGATCTTTACTTTTGTCTTCACGCTTATTATGATCACTCCCAAGAGCCTTCTTGGAAATTGGAATGTTTCCTTATTTCCAGTGACCATTTTGATGGCTTCCAATGCACAGTACACTTCCATATCTCCTTTAGATCTGTTCAGTAAACTGTCACTATCACTTTGTCAACTATTCAAAAAGTAATAGTGATTCGTTGATAGCAGGGAGATATGTTTCGTTGATAGCATTATTCTTCATTTCGTTGATGAGTAAACTTCATTTCGTTGATAGGATAATCTTCATTCCGTTGATGAGTAAACTCTATACCGTTGATAGGATAATCTTCATTCCGTTGACAAGTAAACTCTATACCGTTGATAGGATAATCTTCATTCCGTTGACAGGTCTTCACATAGGCAAAATTACAAGGCATGATGTATTTACAATTAACCAACCTATTTTGCCTATCTAGTACTTAGTCAACATGACTGAGAAAACCTATCCAATATCTACAATGAAATGCATATCAAACTAGAAGTATTGTACAGTGCAATTGCTACATCACTCATTTCGTTGATGAGCTTCCTGTCAATGGAATGCTGCAAAGCATGCCATTTCGTTGACAGCTACAAAATGACTTTACACAAATTCTACTAAGTGTTTTATGTTTATCATCAAGAATAACATATTCCTAACAAATACATTTGCAGAATTATCCACGTTGGATGATGAACTAATACTGGAGTAATCTCCGCGCCAGTTGCCCAACCTTACTATGATCAGTAGTAGGTTGTACAACTAAAAAGGGTTTTCTGCATGTAGATGGAAGAACACGACAGCCTGACATTGTCTACCGCCTTTCTGGATCTCCCCGGCCCATTTGGGGCAAAACAAATGATGGATCGGCGCGACTCGACCTCTTACACTTGCTCCTATTTCAGATGAAATCCATGACTCTGAAACGTAAAGATCGTCCTCCTTTCCCCAAGTGTAATACTTGTTGATACGACTCCACTCAGTAGTTATATCTAGGTTGGAAAGGAAGATTCTCCAATATTTCCCAAGCGATGCTTGTTAATGGATATCGACTTGTTCCATCAATTTACCCCTCGATCGTTGAGGTGGTAACACAACATTTGACTTGCAGCAATTAAATTGCTCCGAGAAAATATTTGTCCCTTGACAGTTTTGAGTTGAGAGTTTAAAAAGAGTAGCAGTCGCTTAAATCAGGTTTCCCATATTTTTGATAGTTGAGCGAGCATTTAAATCCTTTTAAAAGACAGATTTAAATGGGAAAACAGTGTTTTGGGAACCTCTTTTTGATTTAAAAATAATTAATGATATAGTTTAGAGTATCCTTCATAATTATTGAAGGTCGAGGATACTTTAAATAACATTTCTCATTTTTAAAACGTGTTAAAAGTATTTAATAAATAATCGAATAATATTTATTAAATAAGTAAACCTTGAACGAATATTCGAAAATAATATACATTAAGTAAATAATGATTAAATGAATATTAAAAATAATATTCATTAAATAAATAAACCTCAAATGAATATTCAAACATAATATTCATTAAATAAGTAAACCTCAAATGAATATTCAAAAATAATATTAATTAAATAAATGAACCTTAAATGAATATTCGAAATAATATTCATTAAATAAATAAACCTCAAATGAATATTCAAAATAATATTCATTAAATAAATGAACCTTAAATGAATATTCAAAAATAATATTCATTAAATAAATGAACCTTAAATGAATATTCGAAAATAATATTCATTAAATAAATAAACCTCAAATGAATATTCAAAATAATATTCATTAAATAAATAAATATTGAATAACAGTTGCCCGATATCTTTATCGGAAAATAACCTTTAATATATATAGAAAATATAATTACTTTTGATCTAAAGAAAATCACCCGCCCTTATCCTAGGGCATTTATAAAAACATGGCTTATAGCTGATATCCCATATCTAACTTATAAGAGCAAGTCCAACAACTTACTTATATCATGTCCTAACCTCAAATATAAGTAATTTAGCAAAAAATGGTGCTCCAACAATGTCCTAGTGGTTACCTAAATCACTAGGACATCCATCTCATTACCTATTAATAGGTAACCACTAGCCATTACCTATTCAATTTCCAAGAATAAAGAATTCACTTCTCTCCTTTTTCTACATTTCTTTTCTCTCTCTTTCTTCCACTCTTTTTCTCTCTCTTTTCAAATATATTATTATAATAATAATAGGGAATGGATATAAGTAATATTGTTGGAGTTCCTACAAGAAATCAAGTCCCTAAATCACTAGGACACATTATTATATAATATTTATAAGTAACCAACTAGGACATTGTTGGACTTGCTCTAAGCTCCATCCTCAAGTCATAACCTCAAGTATTGCTATATATATATCAGTTCGAAAACAAGTATGCAATTTATATATCGCAATGTACTTGGGAATAAAACATGCATACCTCGCATTTGTATATCATATATGAAAATAGTTTATTATCACAACAACAGTAAGTATAGGTTTCGAAAACTTGCCTGGTGGTGAGGTAGGGTTAGTGTGCCTCGGGTTGATCCGGCGATCTATACATA
Source organism: Heracleum sosnowskyi (assembly GCA_030848705.1). Lineage (NCBI taxonomy): Eukaryota > Viridiplantae > Streptophyta > Magnoliopsida > Apiales > Apiaceae > Heracleum > Heracleum sosnowskyi. The sequence goes on from CM061242.1 coordinate 72,564,849, forward strand.
GTCAAAACATCCGAGGTTAATCACTTAACACTTTCATGATACTAAGTACGTACTATCTCAAGTAACAAGTTCATTTTCAAGTTAACGCTTTGAGAACTACCACTCGCGTAAGCTTGTTCACGCATTTTTATAAAATTGAGATTTAATCCTTTTAACACGAAATCTTTTCGAGGGTCTTCCTAAACGTACCTATCATGTGAACACAAAGTTTCACATTCTAATTATTCGCTTAAGGGGTTTGATCATTGCCTCAAAGTTGGTTAAGTGGTATCTTCTGGTCTCGCGAAACATCATTTACTAAAATACTCGTTTCTCCTAAACCGTAAATCGGATTCACATGATCTTCGCACCAAAACGAACCTTGAAACAAGACCTACACTATACTAGGCAGTGGTGACCTTGGACAGAAGGTATTATGTTCGAGTATCACAAACAAAACATGATTAAAGAAAATTGGGCATTATAACGGCTATGTTTTAACGATTCCAAAGTTTAATCATAAACTTTACATGATCAATCCAACCAAAACCTCAAGTCAATTCCTCAACATCAATACTAATCCATAATCATCATCAACCAAAGTCAAAACCAACATCTACTTAATCATCCTCAAAACAACATCAAACTTTCATCAAAATCAAACAACCATCCTTATGTTCATACCAACTAAACTATACTTAAAACTAACCATATAAATCAAATTATAAACAAGGGTTTCAAGAGTTATACCTTCCTTGGAGTGTATAGGAGTTTAATAAGCCTTGTATAGTCCTTATATAACCTTAAGATAGCTTGAATCAACCAAAGAAATCAAGAAACCAAAGTTAGTTCTTGAAATTACTATTCATGTCTAAACTTTGCACAAGGATTTGATCATGCTAACCTTAATGGATGATAATGAAACTTGGTGCTCTTCTTAATCCATCCTACAGCTTTCCAAAGAGCTATTACTTGTGATTTATGGATGAGTGGAAGATTGATTTTTGAAAAAGTATGCTTGGTTTGAAGAAATGGGCCGAATGCTTTTGTTCTTCAAGTGGGAGAGTTTTTCTTTTTCTTTTTTGCCTTGGTTGATTGATAGAAAATGAGATATTTTTTGTTTAAAAGTGGTGAGTCATAGCTCTTGTTGCTTTGTCATTGGACACATGTCACACATGCATGAGTCTAGAGATAAAGTGGCTTTACTGGTTCGTTTCCTTTCACACGGATGATCCAATTGTTGCATTCCTTGTATTTATCTTGTTACATGTTACTTCCATGCCTATATTTAATCCGGTAAGTGTCGCGTTGTTCCGTCACCGCTTAATCTCGTAGAATGTTCGCAGGGTTTCTTAAGTGTTCTATCAAAGTAGTTTACCGTAAACGTTCTTAATATTACTAATTCTTTTATTAAATCCATATCCATGGAATTGATAATTTAATCCTCCAATATTTTCAAATAATGATTAATCCATCCGTTAGTGGTGAAATTTCGGAGAAAACAGAAATGCTATTTTTCCGATTCTGACAGCTTTTGCATTCCTTCATTTACATCGTAGATCACTAATACGACTTTGAAAGTTCATTATACCGTCCCGTACATAGGGTGGTCTGAAAAACTTTTTAAATGAAAAAGTTACTATTCATCAGTGGTTTTTAACAAAAGTTACTATTCATCAATAGTTCTTAAATAAGTACAAAATTTGGGGATATTACAAAAAATATAGAAGTGGAAGCTAAGCTACCTGTGCAGAAAATAAGATCAGACAATGGAACTGAATTCAAGAATGCAGTTCTTAATGATTTCTGCTCAGAGAAAGGAATATCTAGATGGTATTCAGCACCAAGAACTCCTCAACAAAATGGAGTAGTGGAAAGGAAGAACAGAACCTTGGTTGAAGCAGTAAGGACAATGATAAATGAATCAAAACTTCCCACTTACTTTTGGGCTGAAGCAGTGAACACAGCTTGCTACACTCAGAATCGAACCCTGATCAACAAAGATCATGAAAAGACTCCGTATGAGTTAATGGCCAACAAGAAACCAACACTAAAGTACTTTCATGTGTTTGGTGCAAAGTGCTTTGTACTAAAAGATGGAGAACATCTAGGCAAGGTTGATGCCAAAGCAGATGAAGGCATTTTTCTGGGCTATTCTCTGGAATCTAATGCTTACAGGGTGTATGTGATTCAAGATAAGAAGATGTTGGAAAGCCTGAATGTAACATTTGATGACACCAAAAGACCAGGCCTGCAAACTAGACAGAACTCTGAATCCTTGGTATTTGAAAATCTATCAGGAGATCTCTTTGACATTGAAGAAGAACCTGAAGTTGTTACAGTTATTAATAATAATGCTAATGATAATGATTCTGGACCAAGTGGTGATAGTGGTGGAGATACTCAAACTACTACTGGATCTACTAGTCAATCAACAGGGTCAACAGATCATACTGGAAACAACTCAGGGGGAGCAGGAGAAGGATTAGCTAGTCACACTCCACAACATTTTGAACAAGGAGAATCATCAAGATCGCATCTGCCAAGACAAAGGGTATGGAATAGAGATCATCCCTTTCCCTTGATCATTGGTGATCCAGGCACGGGAGTGAGAACTAGAAGGACATCACAAAATGAATGTCACTATTATGGGTTTCTTTCAGAAACAGAACCTAAGAAAGTTGAAGATGCCCTAGATGATCCAGATTGGGTGATTGCAATGCAAGATGAACTCAATCAGTTTGAAAGGCAGAAAGTTTGGAAGCTGGTACCCAGGCCTAAAGGAAAATCTGTTATAGGAACAAGATGGGTATTTAGAAATAAGTTGGATGAAGATGGCATTGTAACGAAAAACAAAGCCAGACTGGTTGCTAAAGGTTACTCTCAAGAAAAGGGTATAGATTATGATGAAACCTATGCACCAGTAGCAAGACTTGAGGCCATCAGAATGTTTCTGGCATTCACAGCACATTCCAATTACAAAGTATCTCAAATGGATGTGAAGAGTGATTTTCTGAATGGGGAGTTAGAAGAAGAAGTGTATGTGGAACAACCTCCAGGGTTTGAGGATTCAAAACTGGCAGACTTTGTGTACTTTCTATTCAAAGCTCTCTATGGACTCAAACAAGCTCCAAGGACATGGTATGACACTCTCTCTGAATTTTTACTTGAAACTAACTTTACAAGAGGTGTCGTAGACAAAACTCTCTTTCACAAACAACACAAAAATGATTTGATATTGGTGCAATTATATGTTGATGACATAATATTTGGTTCTACTAATGATGATCTATGCAAGAGATTTGCTAAGTTAATGCAGAGTCGATATGAAATGAGCATGATGGGTGAATTGTCATTCTTTCTTGGACTGCAAGTGTATCAAAGGCTAGATGGAATATTCATTTGCCAGTCCAAGTACATTAAAGATCTTCTGAAGAAGTATCAAATGGTAGACTCGTCTACAGCAAAGACTCCAATGTCAACTACCACTAAGCTTGATAAGGATGAAACTGGTAAGAAGGTTGACATCACAGGCTACAGAGGTATGATAGGCTCCTTACTATATCTCACTGCAAGTAGACCAGATATAATGTTTGCAACATGCTTGTGTGCTAGGTTTCAGTCTGATCCTAAAGAATCTCATCTAATAGCTGTTAAGCGGATATTTAGATATCTTAAGGGAACCCCAAATCTTGGAATTTGGTACCCTAGAGATACAGGATTTGATCTTATTGGATATACAGACTCAGATTTTGCAGGTTGTAAGATTGCCAAAATTTGCTGAATTCCTTTCCAAAATCAGGGAAATTTGATCAATCTATTTACCTACTAGTAATACTCGGATCTGATTTCCGACCTTTCTGTTCTATCCTCATAATTCCTTCCTGGTTTCCTGAGGGTGGTAAATCTCGTTCTCGATTCCGTCTTAGCGTGCTTGTCTTACAATAACATTTGCATGGTGCATATACACAAAATTCTCCTAGAGATAATAAAATCCCTCAATGATGTAATAGACACTATTTCCAGTGGAATTGCTGGTCGTGGGGGATTGAAACCTCATAGTCAAAGCAATTACTTTCACTATTCTAGGCAACTAAGTACCCTTAATCGTTCGTGAAAATCTGAACATCTTGGTTCTTACGTATGCCGCCTCCTTATGGGCAACTATAACTGACTACGAGTAACAGGTTTCGTTCAAGTCGAATCAATCCACTGATACTGGCTATACTGCCTCTACCTCCTCTGCCTTGGAGACTCTACTCCATTTTCCTTGTCATACCTCTTGATGAATCATGAACGATCCTTAACCTCTCGTCTCGTCCCTTATTTATCCCTTGAAGGTTCGTCCGGTCTTATTATTAGACCTCAAGTAACACTCCACATCTTTATCAATCAACACGTCCTCTACTAGATTCTTTCCTTGACCCACTATGGGGTCTTCCTCTAGATCCTCCTATGGATCTTCCTTTATCGGGTCTCCGTCCATTTCAAGGAACGCATCATCAAATGCCTACTCGAAGGCCTCGGGATCTGGTATCTCAGAATCCCATCCATCTATAACTCATACGAATCGAGGTGACTAACCATGAAGTCCTAAGTACGGTTTCCCAAAAGAAGTCCCCTCTCGGGCTTCATCTTAAACAGTCAGGGTCATGTCCTCTAACCCGACTACGAACTCAATTTGAGCTCTAGATGCTCTTATCATTATTAAGGGTATTGTAAGACTCGATCTCCTATCGTTTCTGAGGACTGTAACCTAACGCTCTGATACCATTTCTGTAACAGCCCCAAATCCGGAGTCAGGGATTTAGGGTTGTCACAATCCATGTACTCCTTGCCTTACCTGTATTACTCACACCATTCATAATTCACCTGCTCATGACCCCACAACATATGTCTCACACACACACACACAGGTTAGAGTCTCAGAAACGACACAATACAACAACTGCGGAATAAATAACTTTTATTACAATACCCAAATGTCTTTTGAATCTGTTACTGATACAATTTCTAAGTATTGTTACATTACCAACTTAGCCTTCTGATGCTCACAATCCTCTAATACCATTCATGTCTATACATAAGTTGAATACCAAAACCGTAGCCTGATTCGATCGGTTCGGACTACTCCCGGGATCACTGCTAGAAACTGTTTATGGGAGCGCCTTGCGTGGTATGTGTCGTCCCATAGGCATCCTGCTTTGCTGCTATATAATATATATAAAATAATAGCAAGAGTGAGCGATAGCTCAGCAAGGTAATGAAAGTATGGCATAATTCTTCCTTTAATTCAACCCAGAAATAAAGCGGGTATAAGACAACAATTGTCATAATATCTCCATACTGAAATTATTTCCTTATCGGAATATATACCACAACAGTACTTCAAATATCAATTATCGTCTTTATACGAAAGATAAGTGAAATTCGTACTTACCGTAGCAATTTATCAAGATAAGTATCCTTTACTGAAAATTCGAATATTTTCCCTAATCGGGATATGATAGAAATTTGGACGCTGACACCCTGCTCTAGTGACGTAGCACTCAGCAGTTGTGGATACTATAACACTCAGCAGTTCAAGATACTGTCAGATGGGAACACTGAACTCCGTATGTAGGAGAAATTTCATTTGAACTCTGTATTGAGATTTCAATAATTCCAGACGTGGATCGACGATGATCAGTCGCCGCTTCCAGGTCCATCGCGGGTCTTCTCTACTAGTAGAAGGATAAAAACTCCATCCGTAATTACCCTCAGGTAAAAGCTCCATCCGCAATTACCTTGGATGAAAGCTCCATCCGCAATCATCCTGAATGAAAGCTCCATCCGCAATCATTCTGGCGCAAGTTGGGCCAAATTCTAGTTCCCCGGGCAAATGCCCGTTCAAAGATCGCACTGGGATCCTTTGGTTACTCCCAGAATCAATCGGAAGTTAACCCATTAACCCATATTGGCTTTTAGCCGGACTTTCACAATCCCTGGTTACTCCCGAACAATGGGAAGCTAACCCATAAGTACATACTGGCCTATAGCCGGAAACTCAGGTTGAGCGACAAATAGTCTTCATGAAATCGAGATTGAATCTTTTACTCTTTTTGTGAAAGGGGAACCCTTAGTAGTAGGGCTATAATCCCAAAATAATATCTCTTATATAAACAAAGGAAGGAAACAAGATTTGCTCCCAACTCTGGATTTTCAATTCTCAATATGTACGAAAGCATTTAGATGGCTCGGGAATAATATTGGGGAATCCTTATAATTCTCGGAAATATTATTAAAGGTCAAGAATATAAAAAATATAATTCTCAAAGACCTCTAATGCTTTTAAACAAATAATATGATTTTTAAATCACTAAAAGATATTTAATAATTAATAAGGAAATATGTATTGAAGAAATTTCCTCAAATAAATGATTATTCAAACATAATCCTCTCTGAATAAATAAATATTCAATAATTAAACCTTGAATGAATAATAAATAATTAAATAAATAAACTTCGAATGAATAATAAAATAATATTCATTAAGTAAATGATCCTTAAATGGATATTCACAATAATATACTTCAAGTCAATAATCCCCAAATGAATATTCATAAATAATATACTTTAAGTCAATAATACTCAAATGAATATTCATAAATAATGTACTTTAAGTCAATAATCCTCAAATGAATATTCATAAATAATATAAATAGTAAATCCTCGAATAACAGTACCCGATATCTTTATCGGAAAATAACCTTTAATATATATACAGAAAATATAATTATTTCTGATCTAAAGAAATATCTTACGCCCTTAACCTAGGGCCTTTATAAAACCTGGCTTCTAACTAATATCCCATATCTAGCTTAGAAGCCCATAATCAAATCATTTCCAAGTAATAAATACTTTCCGGAACATAAATAATGGTTAATAATAATATTCCTCAAGATGAATAGTACTCTGCCGCAAGAATCCCTCCGGGTTTCCACGACTATCTATATAACAAAATATCGACTCCCGGTCTAGAGTCGAAAACAAGAAGTAGGCTCTTATCTCTAGAGCTACAAGGTATACCGGTTATATATACTTAACTCAGAAGATCATATATAATCAAAAGGTCAAATTTTTTTTTCAACAGGAAATAAGATATGTCGCAAAACTGTACAACTTTATACATGGAAAAAAATAGTATTATAATTAATACTTTAAAAGTACAAGTTTAGAAAACTTGCCTGATGCTCGAGAAGTGATAGGGGTTCGCGACGATGCCGGACAATCTAGACAAAGTCAAACGAAAACACACGGTTAATCCCCTCGATAAACCACTTATAACTTAATGCTTAAACACGTAAGCGAAACACAACCAAGGCATTACTTGCTCGCTCTAGCGCCACACTAAGTCCATGTTATTCGTCAAATTCTTATATCATAAATTTGGTTCGAAATCCATCCTCAAATCCAAGTTATACTTAACCATTTGGAACCTTGGTTTCTAAGTCTCGTTTTCAGTGGTTTTCACTTGCGCGACCTTGACTCAAACATTTTTATAAAATCGAAAAATAATCTTTTTAATCCGAATCGTTTTCGTGAGCCTTCCTAACTGTCTCTAGTATTATTCCTCAAAGTTTCACATTTTACTATGTCTTCTAAGTGGTCCAAATATAGCCTCAAAGTGGCTGACCAGAGAAGGGTTGTTTCTCCGAACGACGTTTACTAAAACTCACTTTTCTCTTAAACCGTAAATCGTAACGACATGATTCTTGCGCTCACGTAAACTAGAAACAAAGATCTACACACTCATGTTTATCACTGAACCAAAAGAGGCAGTTAAGTGTTCGGATTCTAGGCAGTTTATAGAGTTACCGAAAATCGGGCATTACGACGGCTTAAAACTTAACGTTTCCCATTTTCAAAACACAACCAAATCAATATCAATCAATCCCAAACTCACCATCCACCTTATACACCCTCCACTCAGTCAAATCCTCCATGAATAATCAAAACAAATTCATAACCCATCCTCCAAACTCAATCAACAATTCATCTAATCGCTTAATCATGCTCTTAACTTTACATAAACATCAAAACCATTTCAAAACTCATATAAACAAAAGGGGCAGAGGTTTTTATACCTTCTCCAAGCTTGCTTGCTGCTATATCCCTTATGTAACCTTAGATCCTTGCTTAATACAACCTTTGGAAGCCACAAACTCAATATCCAAAAACAAAACAAAACACAAGTTACTATTCATCATCTTCTCCGACTGTTAATCACTGAAATCGAAGGGGTAAATCACGGGTTTGAGGTGATTGCTTACCATGGTTACGTCGGGCTTCTCGAGAGCTTCGATTTGAGTGGTAGAACGCCAAAAACGGACCACGGAATCTCAAGTTACGATCATTTCTTTCTCTCCCATTTTCTTTCTTCTTCTCTCCCGAAATTTTCTCTTCCTTTTTCTTTTCTCCTTATCTTGTTTAATTTAATAAATGTGCTGATATTTATTGGTTAAGGGGGTGAGTCATCACCTTGTCCTTGTCATCAGGACACGTGTCAAGCCATGGAGTATCATGGTGGCAAAGCAGGGACACGTGTCGCGCATGCATGTGTTTGGTTCGTTTCTTTTCACCTGGATGATCCAAATGTTGCATCCCTCGAATTAATCTTGTTACATGTTACTTCCATGTCTATATTTAATCCTGTAAATGTTGCCTTGTTCCTCTTGAAACGATTCGAAATATTTCCCAAAAAGAGCGAATAAAATTCTACTTGATTCTCGCAGTGAATAGTAACTATTCACTATTCATTCCAATAATCGAATCCTTAAATCGACTTTAATAAAATAATAAAATTCCAAAATATTAAATCCTCAATTCCTCAATTTTAATATCTCATTTCTTGAATATAATAATATATAATTCGCTGCCCGGTCGAATATTACACCAAAATAAAATTTGGAATTTCTGAATTCTGATCGTCTTTGCATTCACTTATTTACTCCGTAGATCACTAATATGACTTCGGAATATCCACACTACGTCTCGTACATAGGTGGCATGAAAAACTTTGTTAATCCTCAAAATCACTATTCATCCACCAAATTCACTATTCACTGATGCACTTAATCAAAATAAGAAAAGTTTTAATTCTACCAAAAAATCGGGTTATTACATAATTGATTTTGATTAGAAGTCAGTAACTGCAAGATAGTCCTTGTAAATACATGAGTTTAAGAATTTCTATATCCTTAGGACTCGTGAATTTATTTTCAGGAGCAATTCTCGTAGGTTAGGATTATTGTACTAATTTTATGTCATATTTATGGATGGTATATCTTCTGGCATTTAACTAGTTAATAATTCTAAAATTATTTAGGTGCTAATATTTATTCTAAATATTTAAGCATCTATTTAATTCGAATTGATTTACTTTGTTTTAAACATTGTGGATTAATGCAGCATAATTTATTGGATTTTAATTGGTTAATATCATTTAATGATATTTAGTCGATTTTATTCTAAGAAAATTGTGAATTTTTCTGTTGGCTTTGATTTTGGTAAATTTGTTAATCTTAAACAGATTCTAAGTTGACAGAAAAATAAGAAAAGTTCATTTTTAAACAGAACAGGTTTAAAAATAAACAAGAAGCAAAAATATATCGAATTAGAAAATTCGATAGTTTTTCTAAGTACTGGACAAAATCTATCGAAAGCTTTTTCGATAGTTTTTTGAAAAGAAAAGAAAACTATCGAAGTAATTTCTCGATAGTTTTTGAGATAGAAATTGAAATCTATCGAAGAGAATTTAATTTTATCAATACTTAGAATTCTCGATAGTTTTTGGTTTTTAAATGCAAATAACCTTCGATGGTTTTTCAAAAAGTCTATTTGAATTCTCTATTTTAACCACTTCGTTAGTTTTTGAAAAACTATCGAAGTGAGATTGACCTTTTTACCCCTAATAAAAAACCATCAACAATACTATTTAAAAACTATCGAACATTAAATGACTAAAATACCCTTTCAGATTAGTCAGTATAAATATGGCCCTTAGACGTTTTTCTCTCTTCATTTTACAGATTTAAGGACTCGTACATATACTTACATAATATACACAGCCAAGAACAAGAAAACACTCAATAGTTTCTTGATCTTTTTACTGATATTTACCTTCAAGAATCCATTTTTACTGCAGTCATTTCATTTTAACTGTGAAATCACTGTATATTTGTGTTCTTTTGTGTTTTTAACCGGTTTCAAGACAAAACCATCGATAGTGACAATTGAACTTTGAGTACTTTGATAATTCGAAACAAATTGGATATTCGGTTGATTAATTAATCGATTTCTTAAGGTTTAAATTAATTTGAAAATTATCAATTTACAAATAAAAGTTCTTACTTTTGGGAATTGTTTTTGGTTAAGGTGTTTAATTCGAATGAAAGGGTTATTTTAAAAGTTTGATTAATTAGAAATAATTAATTAAAATAGTTTTGGTTTAAAGATAAATTTTCTGGAAATTTTGAAAATACAATGGCCGGAGAATTTATTGTAACTAAGACTAATCATGTCTCGTTTCAGAATGTGCAATCCATTGCGAACTTATAGTTTCGTGCATGGGCACAATTTCTGAATACACGTTCTTTAGTGGCTTATGCATTAAGTACTCCTGTAGTCCTTTGTATTGATCAACTAACTGCATTATACACGACATCCACTGACACATCAGAGAATAACATAAGTTCTTTCAGTTTTGTTGTGCCAGGGGGCAGAACAATAAGGGTGATGGAATATGATCTTAATAAGATTTTACATTTTCCAACAGAAAACCTTGTTCCTGATCCCAATACTGAAGAAATACATGCTTTTTTCACTCTCATTAGAAGTCAACAACCTAACTTCTTTGTGGGAGAGTTCCTAAAGCATTACCTGACAAAGCCATGGAATTTCTTCTTTCACACCTTAATCCATGTTTTTACTGCCAAGCTTACAAATCTGCATGGCATTCCTCTGTTTCTTCAGAAACTAGGGTTTGTTATTGCTCACAATAGGCATATAAACATTGGAAGGCTTGTGATTGATCAAATAATTCTGTGCATGGGACCACTGGATGAAAGAACAGGCATAGATGATGTGTTTTGTTTCTATCCAAGGTTCCTACATCTAATTCTGAATGATGTGTTAATAGCTGAAGAAAGGGAGATCTTTGAAGGTGAGGAGACCATGGAGTGCATGAAGATGAAGAGCAATGCTATAACAGCTCTGATCAAGAAGAATCATCTTCCAGGGGTGCCTACTGTTCTCACTGAATATCTAAGAACGGTACCCCTACCACTTCTACCCCCAGGGGAACAGTTAAACGAAGGTAATATTCTTGAACCTGTTGTGGCTCCGCAACCTCAACCAATGGATGTTGATCCAGAGCCCTCGGTGGCCATTCCTGACCAAGAGATTGCAAACCCACAATCTCTAACCACGGTCATAGAGCCTTTGGATGAGCCAAATGAAAACATAAGTGAACCTCCTTCCCCTACTCTACCTAACATACAGACATCCGTGAGTGTAGAGGGAGGTAGTGCCTTAGCAGCACCACATAAGGAGATATGCCCTTCAACAACAGCTCTGCCTTCCTCTAAAAGGAGAAGACTAGAAAACGAGGCAACTGTTGAAACTTCATTTCAAACATCCAAAGAGGCCTTCACTGATTTTTCTGATGCTGATTGGGCTACACTAACCAAAGCTATATCTGAACCAATAGCTCAATCAAATAAGGAAGAATTGACGGAAGCAACTGGTGTTCCGACCATATTACGGTCAGGTTCACTGGTTGAAGGTTCTAAATTGAACCAAGAGTCTTCACAGACGTCAAGAGAAGGTTTTGACCTAAATGCACAATTACAAGGGTCATTATCTAGCTCCCCAGATGGAACATATCTGGATCCTGCGGGTAAAGGGTCTGACGTAGGTGCAGATCGGCAACTCGGTGACAATTAATCAATTTTAATTGAGGAATTAACTGAGGAAAAGTCTTCATAGACTTTAGAGGGAGTTTCAGGATCTCTGCTGTTAATAGAGCCTGATTCTAGCCTCCTAGAGATTCAAACTCTAGATCCTTCAAAGGATACATCATCTACGGATGATCAACAACTTGGTATATCCAAGGACGGGGACTTGCGAAGCCCCATTGCACCACCGGTGACCTCCTTAAGGATGGCTACGGTGATTTCTGATGCAGGTACACCAAGCAATAAGGGAATGAGTGAAACAACAACACTATCACCTGGCCTGAGTGGGAAAGGAAAAATGATTGAAACACCAACAGAAACGTTGAGTGAACACCCAGAGCCAAATGTAAGGAGTGACACCCAAACCCTTACAAAAATTGATGATTTGCTACAATCTACAGACAGAGAACTACATGTACAATCCACTCTCAAGGAGATGACAGTTCATGATCGTCAAGGAAATCCACTATTCAAAGTCCCACTGCGGCCTTCCTTTGACCAAGGGATCTCCTCCGGTCCAGTTAATGCTTCTTTAACTACTATTCAAGAGAAGATTGACTTGGTTGCAGCTGATTCCAGAAGAACATACAGGGTCTTAGGCAGTGCATCTGGCACTATAATAGGTACTAAACAAGCAGTGGACTCCCTGAAGAAGGAAGCAATGGAGGAACTGGTCGACTTGAGAGCAGACGTCAAGGAACTTAGAGATGGTTTTATGAATCAAGTGCATGCCCTACAACAAGGACAAGAAGCTTTAAATGAAGACGTTCTGGTTATCCAGGATGGTCAGGCTAGGGTCAAGGATGCAATGAACACGCTGTCAAGAGTGGAGTCTCGCCTCAACAAGAGACTGGATAGAATCGAGCAGACTACCAACTCAAGACTGAGTGATATTGTAATATCCGTAAACTTTATTAATGACATAAATTATATTTTATGTGTAGAATAATTATTGTGGAGTATTTGGAGTCTTAATGGTTAAGTTTATTGAGTAATAGTATGTTAATTGTTGTGTCGAAATCCCCTTTCGAATATCTTTTCATTTAGAAATATCTTCAGTTGTGAGCCCCGTTTTAAAAATTCAAGGGCCCCGTTAAAATTTTGTACATCATTATTATTCCTTCATCTTTCGTATCCTAATCATTATTGGAAGATTTCTTCGTATTATTATATTCCTTATTATCTGATACTATCAATAGTATTTGTTTTATTCAAAAAGAGAAAAATAATTTCGTACCCTAATTGTTTAGGGCGATTGATCTATCGTTCATATCAATAATACATCTGTTGATTCTCCGTTCAATTGATTTCTTCTAACATGTTCCTAGGGTTCTAATGAGTAGGAATTCATGCTTTAATTTCATGTTTATGTTCGATTTTGAGAAATTCGATTTTAGGGTTTTTACCCGAAATTTCTTTTGAATAGTCTGTTCATATGAATGATCTGACATAGTTTTTGATAGAGGACTTTTGTTGTATGTGTTCTTAGCTTCATTTTAACATAAAGAACGTAGAGTTTAATGTAGAAATAAAATAGATCGGAAAATTTGATTGAGCTCGCCGGAATTTAGTCGGGATTGAAGTTCCAGCCATGTTTTTGGTATGTTTTTGGCCGGAATGAATTGCTGAGTGTATGAGGAATGTTTTGGTACAAAAAGCCCCAAATTCTGATCTATTTTTGAGTCGCCGGAATCTGGAATTGTCGCCGGATTCTGGGAAATTCCGGGTTGTTCTTCCCGACCCGTTTACCCGAATTGTTGACCTTGTTTCAATCTTCGAAACCCTAATTCATTTTCAGAACTGTTTTTGGATTTTATCTTTAAAAATAATTCGAAAATAGTTTAAATATTTATAAAATCATATTTTTATTTTAAAAATACATTTTTAAATTCAGAAAATTTTGTAAAATTATATTTATTTATTTAAATTCAAAAACTGATTAAATTTAATTATTTTAATTATTTTTAATTAATAATTAATTGATTGATTAATCAGTTAATTATTATTAATTAATTATTAATTGAATCTAATTAATTTAAATTAAATTGAATTATTTCTTGACTTGGTTTAATTATTTAAAAATAGTTTGAGCATTTAGAAAGTGTCAATTAATTTTATATTAATTGATTTAATTGTTTTTAAATACTTATATTGGGATTAATAATCCGATTTTTGATTTAAAAAATTTTATGACTTATTTAAATTCAAATAAGCATCGAATATTGTTTTAAAACTATCGAATTTGATCAAGTAGATTTGAAACAAAAACCATCGAAGTAGTAATTCTTCATTCGATAGATTTTTTTTTAAAATCTATCGAAGGAAGAATTAGTTAATCCCTTCGATAGTTTTTATTAGGAGGAGCAGGTGAAAAGTATGCTTCTTTGTCAGGTTGATTGAGAAATTGGACGGCCAGGATTCAATGGATTTTGGTTCGATAGATTTTCAAATAAAGTCTACAAAATCGAAGATGAAGACAGTGTCTTCTTCAGTTGGTTGGCAGTTGTGATCATATTTACTCTAAAGAATTTAAGAGCTCAAGAACGATTACTGGAGAAAATTTATTGTAACGATTCTAAATTTTTACTTATATATTTTAATGATAAGTGCATTTTATTGTTAGGTGTTTATTATGTGTAATAATTGTTATATGATTAAAATTGTGAATTAATCACTTTGTGAGTAATTAGTTAATTGTATATGTGGTTTCTAATTTTATTTAAGTGCTCTGTAAATTTATTTGGGTCATATAATATCTATATTAAATTTAGAGTATGCTAAAATTATTTAATTAGTAGCCTAAAATATTTCTTAGCATTATTTTTATTCTATTTTAGTTTTAAACTCATGATTTAAATTTTATAACCACTTAATTATTTTAATTATTTATTTTGAAAGATGCTACACCTTCTAGATTATTTATTTTAAATGGTAAAATTTTATTTAAAATTATTTTGGGATAAAAAGGCATTTTATTTGATTATTTCTTTGTAAGTGCAATTTTATTTATCTAATCTACAAAAGTTATTTGTAGAATAATATTTCTACACTATCTAGAAGTGGGATTATGAATTTACATCATAGCCCATGATTTATCATTTTAGTATTTTATTTAATTGGGCATTTTTGTCATTTCATAATTTAATTCCCTAAATAATCAAAAACTAGTTACTTTTATTTTATTTTATTTCCCCTATAAAACCCCCACCCCCCATCGGCCTCACCCCACTCCCGTTCTTCTTCTTCTTTTTCTCTCCCCAAGGCCTCACTTCTCTCTCAAACACTCCCCTTGTTCTTCATCTTTTACAAAATTAAACTCACCAAAAACTTGTGTTTCTCTTATCCAAATTTCAAGTGTGAGACTCAAAACACTCCTATCTCTAATCTCTACAAACCTCTTGTGTTAATTTCGAGTTTTACCATGATTTCAAATTTGGGGATTTTCGGATTTAAGGGTTTTATGCATAAAGCTTGCATGCAAAGGTCGATTGTAAGTACTTAGGGTCATTCTCGATGAGACCCATTATTTTGGGCTCATCCGAGAAGAAACCCGACCATTGGCAATGATCCTTGTGAGCCATGGTCTTGATTTTATGTTTACAAGTTGAACTCAAGTGTATTTTGTTTAATTAGGTGATAGAAATTGATGCATGTCACTATTTTGTGATCCGTGATGATTTTGATCAAAGTTAGATAGTGGGTTTTGAGTATTGTCACAATATGATTATGTTTGATGATGGGTAAGTAATAATTAAGTGTTTAAGTGCTTGCATGTTATTTGTTTTGTGAAATCTTGATAGATTAGTGATAGATTGTTAATGGGTTACATTCAATTTTGATTAAGTACTTGTAATTTGATTATTATTGGGATGATCTTGACATGTGTTAGCATTGTGATTTGAGGATGGTTTCGGAGAATGGGAGTTAAGGTGGAAGGAGGTTAGTAAGAGAAAGAGAGAGAGAGAGAGAGAGGGGCCGAGAGAGGGAGAGAGGTCGAGTGAGGGAGAGAGGCCGAGAGGAAGAAATGGTGAGAGATTGAGGGAGAGCCGAGAGAGAGATGGAGATGGATGGGAAGGAATTGAATTTAAAAACCTTGAGTATGGGAGTGTGATGTAAAATGAGATTTTGAGGGAATAGGTGTGTGTACTTTCAAAATGTGTTCTTATGTGTGTGTTAATTTAAAAATGTAATTTCGGTGTGAGTTCTTTTAAAACTAAGTTCTTGAGGGTGTATTTACAAAGGAAGTGTGTCATTTTCGTAAAATGTATTTAGTGTGAGTGTGTCTTGTTTTAGAAAATTATTTCTTTGCGCGTGAGTGCTTCTTTCAAAATATATGGTGTGTGTGAGGGTGTGTGTGTGAGGGTGTGTGTGTGAGGGTGTGTGTGTGTACTTGTTCGTGTGTGTGGTTGGTGTTAGTATAAGGCTGAAAGAGAGTGAGGAAAGGGAGAAAGGTCGAGAGGCCGAGGAAGAGAGAAAAGAAAGAAAAGAGAGGAGAGAAAAGAGAGGGAGGCCGAGAAGCCAAGAGAGAAAGGAGAAAAGGAAAAAGAAGAAGAGAAGAAGGTGGAAGACAATGGTGAATTGTGTTGTTCTTATGTGTTTATATGGTTTGTATGATTCCTAAAGTACGTATACATGGTTTATGTGATTAAGTGTTAATGTTGTCCAAGAATGTAGATAGAGTTACTAAAGTATATTATTTTGAGGTTTTCCGTCATAAGATGGAGGAATGTCATGTGATGTCATTAAGTGATTACATGGTTGAATGTTGGTTAAGTTGTTAAAGTATTATGTGCTTCTTAATTGATCACTTGGGTATATATATATAAGTATATACATATGATTATATAACGATGGGGTAGAAGTACTTAGAGTTACGTAAACAAGGCTGAGATACTAAGGGATAGAGACTAAGACAGTATTATATTCTTGTATAGGTTCCAGTAGAAGGCTAGGCAAAGAGTCAGTGGAAGTGAAGTTGGAACCCTGAGATTCAGATATTGAGATATTGTCTACTTAAGGCAAGTATACGTTAAACTCTTACTTGTCCTTTATTTATCATTATGAAATCGATTTCCATACCATGTTATTGTATTCCTTTCCACCTTACTCTTTATAAAACCTACAATTGTTCCTTTACCTTTGCTTAATTTGTTCATATAAACCTTTTCCTTGACTTATACTTTGTTGACCTCTGTTAACTTTTGATACCCGAAGCTTACTTATTCCTTTGCTCACTTACTTACCATGCCTTTCAATTGTTCATTCTTTAAACCCTTGCAATAAAATCTTGAAATAGCTTATACCCTGACATGAATATCGGAAATGTTTAAAGCCTCTTTTTCATCTAATCCCTTTTGTTGAATTACTTATGAATGGAACAAACTTTGGCCGTGGCGGCGGTCCTGGTTAGTTATGTAAGTATATTATGGCCAATGTGTGCCTATGGATCCTGAATGTTAGGACCTTGTGAAAATATGGTCTGGAGCTTTATGTGGCTGATCACTCGTATAGCTCGTACCGTCTTACCAGAAGTTCCAATTCAATTGCTCATTCTTTTCCTTTGAACAGAAATGTATCCCTTGAAACTTGCTACCAGTTGATTACCAATTGATTTCTAGTTGATATTTACATATGTTGTTGATTATACTTGTTGAGCGTTCTTTGGCTCACTTTCTTGTTTATACCCTAACCTTTCAGTGAAGTCAGAAGATGGTCCGTATATTCCGCACTGCTAGGAAAACTTTTGCTAGAGAGTTTGTTGCTAGGAGCGGCCCGTGGTTTGGGTTCCCGACCCATGCACAATTTCTAGATACTTAAGTACTTTTGATTTCCTATTAGACTTAAGACATTTGGTTTACGTTGTAATATTTAAATCGTTTAGACTTGTAAAACCTAATTAGTAACTCATTTAAATATTGGAACTTAGATATGTTGTTTCATACTTCGACCTGGTAGCGATCTTGGCTTGGGGTATGGTTTCCATCTATCAGTTGCATGCCTAGGTTGTATGTTATATTATGTTATATTATGTAAATGTTCGTGGCACTGGTTTGGGGGTGTCACAGGTTTGGTATCAGAGCTACAGGTTGAAGTCATTGAAGCAACGTAGGAAAAATTGAACATAAGATAGGAATCGTAGATCATTAAAGATAAGAATTAGCTATAAGTCATACTAAGTTAGATAGATTATCAAGGATAGGATTTATCACTTAAGAATAGGTTAGTTATAGGTTATCGCTTAGGTAGGATTTTATTATTAACGCAGTAACTATTATTATGTATGTGTTACGTTATTATTGCAGTACCCGGATGCTAGTGTAGAGGAGTCAGAGAGGCATTGTAGGAGAGGAGGGTCCCCAGATACCCCACTTGAGGTTGATTCTGATGCTGAGACCGATCCATTTGAGGTTTCATCCTTTGACGGCTCCGATGAGTCTGAGACTGAGCTAGTATTCCAGCCACCTCCCCGAGTTGCTCGATCACCATCACCGACTGTTGTTTCCCCATCAGCTTTACCCGGAGTTCCTGTTCATCCATCTAGCTGCACTAGTGTTCCGTATAGCGTCTATGTGTTGTTAGCTCGTCAGAGTGATACTCTCTTTGGACAGGATTCAGAGGTCCGTACTTTGGTTGACTCCTTAGGTGTTAGACTCCAGTCACTAGTGGATGTGACTAACCGTGGACTTCGTGGGCTTGAGACTTGCGCCGACAGGGATAGAGGTTCCAATGAGATTATCAGGATGGTTCGTTTGTTGTTGACTTAGATAGCTAGGACTTTGGCAGGAGAGGGTTCAACCGCTGATGACTAGAGATGGTTCCTGATGCTACTGTTAGGTTGCCATAGTTGTTTGGTGGCAGACCTATTTACTTTATGTTATGATTAGTTGTTTGGTGGCATGGCCATCGTAACACACACTATTTATGGGTTGTACTATTATCGTTGACTCTTTTATTCGTACTTTGTATCAGATTCGTACTGTTGGTGACTGTTTATCAGTCAATGGTTTATTTATGTGATTTCCTTTTTATCGTACCCATACATACCTCTATATATTGACATCATGTTTACATTTCCGTACCATATTGCTTAGATACTGTCGAATATCGATATTGTAGAACTGTATAATCAACTATTTTCCTCTTATTAGTAAGATGCCTCCAAGAAGAAATACCCGTACCAGAAACCAGAACCCGCAGCCAGAAGGGCAAGACAACCCCAGCATGGCTGAAATGATGGAACTTCTCCGTCAACAAACAGCTGCCCTTACCCAACAACAACAACTACTCCAACAACAGTTTCAACAGCAACCAGAACAAAATCAACCACCACCTGCACAGACTGTGACCTTCAAGACTTTCCAAGGTGTTAAACCCCCATAATTTGAAGGTACCACTAACCCAATTGCGGCCAAAACTTGGTTAAAAGAAATAGAAAAAGCTTTTGCCTTAGTGAATGTTGGAGCTGACTAGAAGACGATATTCGCTAGTTACTTATTAAAGGGAGAAACTACTTATTGGTGGGAATCTGTCAGCACTTTAGAGGGAATTGCTACGATATCATGGGATAGGTTCACTGAGTTGTTCTTAGAGAAGTACTTTCCAAGGTACGTTCAAAATCAGATGGAGTTGAAATTTTTCGAACTTAGGCAAGAAAACTTGAGCGTCGCAGAATACGAGAAGAAATTTACGGAGTTAGCTAAATTTGTACCCGAATATGTGAATACTGAAGAAAAGAAAGCTAAGAGATTTCAGCAAGGACTTAAACCGTGGATCCGCAGTAGAGTGGTAGTTTTTGAGTTGAACACATATGCGGGAGTGGTTCAGAAGGCAAGTATTGTGGAAAGCGAGAGTGAGTACTCCCAGAAGGAAAAAGAAAGCAAGAAAAGGAAGGCAGGTCCGTTAGATCAAGGACAAGGAAGTTTCCAAAACAAGGACAAGAAGTTTGGATTTCAGTAGAACAGAGGAGCACCCTTTCGAAGGCAAGAAGGGGGAAATATGAACCCAGGGAACCGCCCACAGAACCACCCACAAAACCGTCCATAGACTACTGAGCAACCAAGATTACTAAGACCTCCAATAATGGAATGCAAGACTTGTGGGAAAAAGCACACCGGAGTTTGTAACAAACCTAGTATGGTGTGCTATAGATGCAACCAGAAGGGCCATTTTGCTAACGAATGCCGCAACCCGAGACCGAACGTCACGTGTAACAAGTGTGGAAAGGTCGGACACATTGCCAGGGAATGCAAGACTCTAGTTCAGAGTGGGAATCTGTTAAGGTAAACAGCGCCTCCTCCGCTTAATCAAGCTCAAGCAAGGACTTTCAATTTTGTTAGGAATATGTTGTTCTTGATGACAATTATAAAAACACTTAGTAGATTTTGTATTAAGTCATTCTGTAACTGTCAACGAAATGGCATGCTTTGCAGCATTCCGTTGACAGGAAGCTCATCAACGAAATGAGTGATGTAGCAATTGCATTGTACAATACTTCACAATATGATAGGCATTTTTTTATATGTATTAGATAGGTTTTCTAAGTCATGTTGACTAAGTACTAGATAGGCAAAATAGGTTGGTTAATTGTAAATATATTATGCCTTGTAATTTTGCCTAAGTGAAGACATGTCAACGGTATGAAGATTACTCTGTCAACGGTATGGAGTTTACTCATCAACGAAATGAGGGAAACACCATCAATGGAATGAAGAATAAAGCTATCAACGAAACACATCTCCATGCTATCAACGAATCATTATTGTTTTTCTGAATAGTTGACAAAGTGATAGTGACAGTTTTCTGACAGATCAAAAAGGAGATGTGGAAGTGTACTTTGCATTGGAAACCATTAAAATGGACATGGGGAATAAGGAAACATCCCAGTTTCCAATTGGGCTCTTGGGAGTGATCATAATAAGCATGAAGACAAAAGCAAGGATCTCCAAGGACCACTGGACAAAGGGATGAAAAGCAAACTATTGGCGGATACCTTTAGTGTACTTTAGTGTAGCCAAAAATAGCTTTGTAAACTTGGGGAATATATAACCAAGTGTAGCAGTTAAAATAAGAGAGTGAGAAGAAAAACAAAGAGTTTGTATTAGCTATCTTTGAGAGCATACTTCTCTACAATCTTGTAACTGAGCAGCTGTGTACTTTTGTATCACAGATTATTTCCGCAATAAAAATCACTTCAGTTGGATCATCAAACAATCCAACTGAAATTATTTATGTGCTTGTGATTTTTACTTTAAGTTCAGTTTTTATTTGTAAGTTGTTTTAAGTTTAAGAAATATCAAGAATTGTATTCAACCCCCCCCCCCCCCTCTACAATTCTGTTAGGTCATTTAGGATTAACAATTGGTATCAGAGCGAGCTTCTAACATACAAGAAGTTTAAAGATCAAGACCAAAACAGTAACCATGGTGAAGAAGGATGCAGGAGTAAAGATACCAGTTCTTGATAATGACAATTACTTTCACTGGAAAGTAAAGATGCATTTACATCTCATGTCTATGGATGAGAGATATGTAGACTGCATTGAGAAAGGTCCACACGTTCCCATGAAGTTTGCATCTAGAGTTGGACTGCCAGATGATGCTCCTGATGTGGAAATTCCAAAACTTGTCTCAGAATGGACTATTGAAGATGTTGCAGAAGTCCATAAAGATAAAAGAACCATGAACATTCTGTTTAATGGTTTGGAGCAAGAGATGTTTGACAATGTCATAAACTGTACAACCTCCAAAGAAGTATGGGACACTGTTAGAACTCTCTGTGAAGGAACTGAGCAAGTTAGGGAAAACAAAATGCAGCTCCTTATACAACAATATGAGCATTTTCATTTTAAAGCTGGTGAAACCCTAAATGACACGTTTAGTAGGTTTCAGAAGCTTTTGAATGGATTAAAGTTGTATGGGAGGATCTATCAAACCAAGGATTCAAACCTTAAATTTCTTAGAGCTCTTCCAAAAGAATGGAAGCCTATGACTGTTTCTCTCAGAAACACTCAAGAGTACAAAGACTACACTCTTGAGAGGCTTTATGGAACCTTGAAGACATATGAGTTGGAAATGGAGCAAGATGAAGAAATTGAAAAGGTACAAAAGAAGGGTGGATCTGTTGCATTATTGCATCTGTGAACTAACTAGAAGATGACAATGAAGAAGCTGCAAAGGCCATAACTAGTCGAGCTAGTTGTATGAGTGATGTTAGCAAGGGTAAAGGCAAGATGACAGAAGAAGAAGAATCAGAACCAGCCAACTTGGATGACTTAGATGAGATTGATGAACACATTGCTTTTCTGTCAAGAAAATTCTCTAAGTTCAAGTTCAAGAGAAACTCAGAAGCAAGGCCACCAAGGAGAGACTTTCAACCTAACAAAAGTAACTGGATTGAAAAGTCTAAATCTAAATGTTTCAATTGTGGAATGCTTGGTCACTTTGCTGGAGACTGCAGAAAGCCCAAGATTGAGAAGGGCAACAGGAAGTTTGAGCCTGTTGATTATAAAAAGAAATACTTTGAACTTCTCAAGCAAAAAGAAAAGGCTTTCATGTCTCAGGAGTATGATTGGGCTGGTAATGGTGAAGATTCTGATGATGATGTTGAGTATGTCAATTTGGCTCTTATGGCTAACAATCATGAGCAGGAAGCAAGCTCCTCAAGCAACCAGGGAGACAAAAGGAATCTTTGGTACTTGGATAGTGGTTGTTCAAGACACATGACTGGTGATTCTACCCTGCTCACAGAGTTTCAGGAAAGAGTTGGCCCTTGTATTGCTTTTGGAGATGACAGCAAAGGCTACACTAAGGGATATGGCTTGATTTCAAAAGAGAATGTCATCATAGATGAGGTTGCATTGGTGGATGGTCTTAAGCACAATTTGCTTAGTATCAGCCAACTTTGTGACAAAGGATTTTTAGTTACTTTTTCTAAAGAAGCCTGTGTTGTTTCTAAAGGAGGAAACAACAATGTGGTAATGACTGGATTCAGAAGAGGGAATGTGTACATTGCTGACTTTAGTAGCACAAGTCCAGAAACCATCACTTGTCTTTTCAGCAAGGCAAGCAAAGATGAAAGTTGGCTATGGCACAAGAAATTATCTCATCTGAATTTTAAAGTTATGAATGATTTGGTGAGGAAGGATCTTGTAAGAGGAATTCCACAGGTGGAGTTTTCCAAGGATGGTTTATGTGATGCCTGTCAAAAAGGGAAACAAAAGAAGGCATCATTCAAAAGCAAGACAGAGTCATCAATTGTCCATCAGCTTGAGTTGCTTCATATGGATTTGTTTGGCCCTGTAAATGTCATGTCTATTTCAAAGAAGAAATTTTGTCTTGTGATTGTTGATGATTTTTCTAGATTTACATGGACTTTCTTTTTGCTCTCCAAAGATGAGGCAAGTGAAATCATTATCAATCACATCAAGATGGTAAACAATCATCCTGACTTGAAAGTAAGAAGGATTAGGAGTGACAATGGGACAGAATTCAAAAATTCAAGCATGAAGGTGTTCTGTGAAGAAAATGGTATTTTGCATGAGTTTTCAGCAGCAAGGACACCACAGCAAAATGGTGTGGTTGAAAGAAAAAACAGAACACTTATTGAAGCTGCAAGGACAATGCTAGATGAATCAAAGTTACCAACTTATTTTTGGGCTGAGGCAGTTAATACAGCTTGCTTCACTCAAAATATTTCTTTGATTAATCAGGCCAAAGGAATGACCCCTTATCAGCTACTCAAAAGAAAGAAGCCACTATTGGATTTTCTTCATGTCTTTGGATGCAAGTGCTTTGTTCTGAGAAATCAAGCGGAGCATTTGGGGAAATTTGAAGCAAAGGCAGATGAAGCAATATTTGTGGGATATGCAGCAGGGAAAGCCTACAGAGTCTATAATCTCAGAACCAACATTGTTATGGAATCTGTACATGTTGTTTTTGATGATCTCAAAATTCAAGGTCTCTGTGATGAAGGTTTCCATGAAAGTCTTTCTTTTGAAAATGAGGAAGGAGATCAAGTGAATCATGTTAAGGCTACTGAGAAACAGCCTAAAGTTGTTGTATCTAGCACAGATGAAAGCAGCAGTGAAGATGAAATTGCTGCATTAAGATTGAAAAGAATAGCTGCTAGCAGACCAAATGGTCATTTCGTTGACAGTCATGATGGTGGATTCGTTGACAGTCAAAATGAGCGTTTCGTTGACAGCCAAAATGGTAATACCGTTGACAGTCATAGAAATGCTTCTAGAAGTGATCATTTAGGGACAACAAACTCAGGGGGAGTTTCTCAAGGACAAATATCCAATCAAGGCAATCATGATCATGAAGCTACCTCTTCAAGAGCAAATCAACCTCCCTCAAGGAAATGGACTAAAGATCATCCCTTTGAACTTATTATAGGTGATGTGTCTTCAAAAGTACAAACTAGAAGAGCAACTCAAGAAGAATGTCTATATAGTAGCTTTCTGTCTCAAGATGAGCCAAAGAAAGTTGAGGATGCACTTCTAGATCCAGATTGGGTTTTGGCTATGCAAGAGGAGCTAAACCAATTTGAAAGGAACAATGTTTGGAAGCTGGTGCCCAAGCCTAAGGACAGTAGTGTCATAGGCACAAAATGGGTGTTCAGAAACAAGATGGATGAAAATGGCATAGTCACAAGGAACAAAGCTAGATTGGTTGCAAAAGGCTATTCACAGGAAGAAGGAATTGATTTTGATGAAACCTTTGCTCATGTTGCTAGACTAGAAGCAATAAGGATTTTCCTAGCCTATGCAGCCCATGCCAATTTCAAAGTCTATCAAATGGATGTGAAGAGTGCTTTTCTGAATGGGGAATTGGAAGAGGAGGTGTATGTAAGTCAACCTCCTGGCTTTGAAGATGATGATTTTCCAGAATATGTATACTTCCTCCTCAAAGCACTCTATGGTTTGAAACAAGCACCTAGAGCCTGGTATGACACACTTTCACAGTTCCTCCTTGAGAATCACTTCACTAGAGGCACTGTAGATAGAACTCTTTTTCACAGGGTTGTGAATGGCTCTACTATACTTGTTCAAATTTATGTAGATGACATAATCTTTGGGTCTACAGATGTGAAACTTTGTCAAAAGTTTGCCAAGCTTATGCAAAGTAAATATGAAATGAGCATGATGGGAGAATTAACTTACTTTCTTGGTCTTCAAGTGAAGCAAGTTAATGAAGGCATTTTCATTAGTCAAACAAAATATATTCATGATTTATTAAAGATGTTTAACTTAATGGAATGCTCTCCTGCCAAAACTCCCATGCCTATTGCCACCAAACTTGAATTGAATACTAAGGAAAAATCTGTGGACATTTCAAGTTACAGAGGCATGGTAGGCTCACTTTTGTATTTAACAGCTAGTAGACCTGATATTATGTTTGCTACATGTCTATGTGCTAGATTTCAAGCTGATCCTAGGGAATCCCATTTAGTTGCTATTAAAAGAATTTTCAGATATCTCAAAGGAACACCAAACCTTGGCATTTGGTATCCTAGAGAATCTGGCTTTGAACTAATTGGTTATTCAGATGCAGATTTTGCAGGATGTAAAATTGACAGGAAAAGCACAACAGGCACCTGTCAATTCTTAGGAAACAAGCTTGTCTCATGGTTCAACAAGAAACAAAACTCAGTTTCTACCTCCACAGCTGAGGCTGAGTATATTGCAGCTGGAAGTTGTTGTGCACAGATTTTGTGGATGAAAAACCAACTACTTGATTATGGAATAAGAGTTGAGAAAATTCCTATTTTCTGTGACAACACTAGTGCCATTGCCATTACTGAAAATCCAGTGCAACATTCAAGGACCAAGCACATTGACATCAAGTACCATTTCATTAGAGAACATGTTATGAATGGTACTGTGGAGTTACATTTTGTTCCAAGTGAACAACAACTTGCAGACATCTTTACCAAGCCACTTGATGAATCAACATTCTCAAGATTAGTAAGTGAGCTAGGTATGCTAAATTTCTCTTAAATACTTTGAGATTTTTGCAAGTTAAAATGCAGCCAGAAATTTGCTATGTTTTTCTGTGAATTAATTTTCTCAGGAAAAAGTGAAATTTTGTCTAAGTCAAAATTACTATGTCAACGAAACGCACCATTTCGTTGACAGTCTTAGCATTTTTCTGGGTGTTTCGTTGATAGCTCTTTTATATCAACGAAACGCAGCTTTATCAACGAAATAGACGGGACCTTAAACGCCCAAATCTGATTCGTTGATATAGCGCTTTTAATCTGAACCGCTGAGATTTGACACGTCTCTTACCACGATCTATGCATACACCCCTGTAAGTATAAATCATGGTAATTCTTTAAAAGTAACGGTTATATTTTGTAAGCCAATCCAGTAATTTACATTTATTATTGGACTCTTTTTCTGAGAATTTTTAGGGGAGTATTTAAGAAATTCTAATTTCTTTAATTTCTTTTTTACCTGTTCTCAAAAATTCCAAAGGCTTTTCTCTCTTCTTCTCTCTAACAAGCAATTCAGTTCGAAGCTTTTCTTCACACAACAATGGCACCCATAGTCAAGCTTATGTCAGCAGGAGGGTTCATTTATGAAAAGAACAACTCAATTCCATTTGTTGTCAAGGAAAGTCCAAACAGTATCTTTTTCAAAATGGACTTCATGAAGAACTGCAAGTTGAGCTATGCTATGTTTCACTCAACTCCTCTCTATAATGAGATAATCGAGGAGATCTGGACCTCGTGTGAGTATAGTGGAACAAACTGCACACTGCAATTCACTCTCCAAGGTAATGAGTACATAGTTAATTCTGATGTATTACAAGCATGTCTACATATTCCTGAAAATAACTGTGATGCTTTGCCTACAATCACTGAAATGGTTAACATGCTAAATTCAATAAACTACTCATTGGCTACTGATAATTTGGGTAGGATAATTAGGAGAGGTTTGGTTAGGGAATATAGTTATTTAGCTGATGCATTTATCAAGGTCTTTTCTGGAAAGATTAGTAATTTTGATGCATTAACTAATTCCATGTTGATTCTTTTTACCATGCTCCTAACTGATAGATATTACAACTTTAGCACCCAACTTATGTATGAAATTGGTGCTAAGTTGGGTGACAAGGCTAATAGGAAAAAGAATATCTACTATGCTAGGTTTCTGATGATGTTGGCTAATCATGTTAGTCCAACACCATTAGTAATCTCTAACCCTGTTTCCAAGTTTGAGTGTTTTGTGCAAGAAAAGAGAGTATTGACAGACATACTGAGGCTGAACCACAATGGTGATGTTCCAGTGGTGTATCTGCCAATAATTGAGGTAACTACTGCTATCCCTTCTAGTATAGTTGTTACTTCAACTGTATCACCCAGTCCTGTTGCTGTGGAGTCTGTAGCTGTGACCCAACAGGCTCCTGCCCCTGCAACAAAACCAAAATCAAAGAAATCCTCCAAGCCAACCTCAGGTGCTTCCCAAAAGGCGCCTGTTGTAAAATCCACTACACAACCTAAGGGGAGTGTTGTAGGTGCTGTGAGAGGTGAGGGAAGGGGTGAACATAAAAGAAACCCTAAGGATAAGGAAGGAAAGATGAGTGAGATCCAGCCAAGCCCCATTCTGTCTTCCCAACAAGGCACATTGAGTAATATGGATTTAAGCAAAAGTCTAATTGCATCCTCCCAAAAGGATGTAATTATTGAAACCAGCTCTCCTCCAAGAGCACACTCTAAGAGGGTAAGGGACACTTCAAGCCCACAGTCTACTTTTTCCCAATACCAAAGGAGGGTGAAACAAAAATCCAAGGGTTCACAGGGTGCACACACTCTGGAAGCTACACTTCTAGTTTCACAAATTCAGTTTGATGTAACCCCTATCATTACTCTGGGGTTACAGTCCCATTCTCTAAACATCAACCTTGAACTATCTCCATCAAATTCACCAACTCTATCTCTAGATGTGGACATGATCCATTCATCTATTCCTGATTCTCCAACTCTAATCTTGGAGAAGCCCCACTCTGAAGCTGGTGGCCATCACTTGTTAAGTGATTTGTTGGGCCATCAAACAATTTTTTCTGAAGTTGCAAGAGGATCTGTGGACCAATCTCTAAAATCAATCACCACAGATTCTACTGTAATTTCACTTTCTCAAAGTGCTTTATTGACTTCATCAACGAAACAGCTTCTTTCGTTGACAAGTGTTTCTCCATCAACGGTATCCATACCGTTGACAGTTCAAACTACCATTCCGTTGATAGGTCAATCTACACCCCTTATTGAAAATCAAGTTGTTTCCACAACTAGTGTAGATGACCTGGTGGTAGTTGAGACACTTTTAGGTTTGAGAGGGAGTGAAATTGAGAGGCTGGCTTGCAGCCAGGCAAAAGGAGAGAATGAGAGTGAGAGGCTGGCTATTTCTTCCAGCCAGGCAAAAGGAGAGATTGAGAGTACCACCTTAGTAGGTGAAGGTGAGGGTGTGAGAGGTGTGAGCCATGGGGAGCCCATGATGCAAGAACAGAGTGGAGAGAGAGAAGGGACTACAGGAGCAATAAGGATGGAAGCAGCCATTTCTAGTGAGTTAATGGAGGTCAGTGAGGGAGAAAGGGAACTTACTTTCCAAGAGCATTATCAACAAACTCTGGATAGTATTTCCCTGGATCCTGAGACCTTTACTCATCCTGTGCCAGCCTATCAAGTTATGGCTCAACAGGGCAATGTGGAGGCAGAAAGGTCACTCAACTTAATTCATACTACTGCATCAATGCAAAGAGCAAAGGATGCCTTCACCAATCTACCTCCAGGAGCTGCAGCAAGTGGAGACTTTGAGTTTTCTGATGATGAGGACAGCTTTGGTGACAATCTACAGGTGGCCACTACTACACAGACTGGGACTTCTGTGGTGCCTCCTACACCAAACTGGCTCTCTCAGGATATGCATGGTAGATGCAACTTGGATGCTGCTATCACAAGGCAGTACAATGAGGCATATCTAGCTCATGAGTCTACAGAAGCAAGGTACAAGAATTCTACAAGGCCATAATGGATTCTCTGGAAATTCAAAGGCTACAAATGTTGCAGACAAGGATTGAGGCTACAGAAATCAAGGATTCAATTAGCAACCTTAGGGATGCTACTGACAGGAGGGTAGATGAAAAGCTTCCTCTTCACACTGTCTCCAAGATGTCAAGGTTTTTCACCAAGGAACCTGAAGTGTCCTCATCTTTGAAAACTCTCTCCTCTAGGGTGGACAAAGTTGAGGCTACACTTTCTCACATGCAGAAGGAACAGGAGAAGCAAACTAGCCTACTCACCCAGCTTCTGGCAGCTCAAGGAATCCCTATCATCTCACTTGATGATAACAAAAAGGGGGAGAAAACTAAGGAGCTAGAGATACAAATCACAAAGGTTTTGGTCCCAGCCATCTCCTTACCAGAAGAGCCATTAGCAATGGGGGAGTTTGGAAAGAAGAAAAACGATGGTATTGACCTAATACAGGAAGCTTCTATGAGGATGAGACTTGCAGAACAAATCAAAGACCATTGGTCCAACATAGAAGCAAGGGTCAAGAAAATTGCTGGAACTACAAAGGACTCAAATCCATCAACGGATCAACCATCAACGAATGCCATGGTTCTAGTGTCAACGGAATGGGAGCCACAGACCAATTCTTTCTATAAGGTAGAGCCCCTTCTACATGGAGTCACTCAAGGTCCAAGGAAGGAAAAAGGACAAACTTCATGCATTAGGGATGTGGAACAAGCTACACTCCAAAGAAGCTTATCTCCCAAGTCCCCTGCTAAACCAAAGGGCAAAAATATAGCAAGGATTTTCTATCCTGCACCTTATCCAGATGAGCTCAAGCTTCTTGGTCTACTTATCACAAAAAGCAAGGAAAGCAATGATTATGAGATAAGGAAGCAAAGGGCAATTGTCTACAGGAATGGACAAGAAATCTGTGTTTGGGCTGGTCACCCAAACTTTGCTGAAGCTAAAGCTGAAGAGTCAGAAAGAGCAGCAATGCAAGCCCTTGCTGTTGCTCAGTCTCTTGATGAAGAAGAAATACAGCTAGAAGAAAAAGCAAGAGAGGAAAGGAGTGCAAAGAAGAGCACAAGGCAACCAAAGGCAAGAGCTAGGAGAAACATAGCCTTTGAGAATGATGACTCTTAGAGCATTGCATCAGACTCTTCTGTACCAATTGCACGGCCTCCAACAATTCCTGATCCAGTTTCAGAGTTAAAGTTAGCCTGTGATCCTAATCATCCTGTAAATTTCCATGATCAGCCAATTGAGCCAAAGGGGGAGCCAATTGAGTTTGATGAGGCCAACTTTCCAAAATTCCTCTTTGAAATGGATCCAAAGAAGAAATCTAAGCAAAGGGCTACCAAGGCTAAGCCAATTCTGGTAAGGAGACCACAAGCTGAGAAACCCCCTACCAACCCAGAAGACTTCATCTACATTGCTGATATCAGGGAGGAGTCTGACATTCATATCAATCTTGATGACCTGGTTGAAGTGAGAGGAATAACAGCTTCTTACAAACTACCAGAGAGATTGGTATTTGTCTACAAGGGTGGGAGAGAACAGGTTTGGCCTCTACACAGAATTCTGGGAGAAGACTATCAGACACTGCTATCTGTGTTTAAATGTTTGAAGAAAGATTTTGGTTTTACCAAAACAGCCAAGTCTGAGGTTGTCTCCAAGATTTGCCAAATCAAAGCTAGCTGGAACAAGCCTGGTGCACTTCCCAGAGTATTGAAGGTCCCTCAAACAGGAAAGATAATTCATCTCCAACCTTTTTGGATGATGGAATTCAGAGATAAGGACAACTGTAGAAGATTCTTCAGAATAGAAGACCAACTGGAGAAGGCATCCAATGAAACTCTAAGGTTAATGCAATCCAAGTTGGGGAATCAAGATGAAGAAGAGAAGATTTTCTACAGAAGACTTCAAGCTCAAATTGAGGAGAACAATGCAAGAAAAGGGAAGAAAACAAGACCACAGAGGTAAAGATGAAAAATCTGCTCAGTCTAGAGGAGCAACTCTGTGCACTTGTTTTGTAAGATTTTCTACTTTGCATTTCAATTAAATTCAATGAAGCTCAATGCAATTTCTACTTTTTATCATGTGTAATATGTCTGAGTGTTTTTGTTATCATCAAGGCTCTTGATTTATGGCTGTTATTCTATCCGTCATAAATTGGGGGAGATTGTTAGGAATATCTTGTTCTTGATGACAATTATAAAAACACTTAGTAGATTTTGTATTAAGTCATTCTGTAACTGTCAACGAAATGGCATGCTTTGCAGCATTCCGTTGACAGGAAGCTCATCAACGAAATGAGTGATGTAGCAATTGCATTGTACAATACTTCACAATATGATAGGCATTTTGTTATATGTATTAGATAGGTTTTCTAAGTCATGTTGACTAAGTACTAGATAGGCAAAATAGGTTGGTTAATTGTAAATATATTATGCCTTGTAATTTTGCCTAAGTGAAGACATGTCAACGGTATGAAGATTACTCTGTCAACGGTATGGAGTTTACTCATCAACGAAACGAGGGAAACACCATCAACGGAATGAAGAATAAAGCTATCAACGAAACACATCTCCATGCTATCAACGAATCATTATTGCTTTTCTGAATAGTTGACAAAGTGATAGTGACAGTTTTCTGACAGATCAAAAAGGAGATGTGGAAGTGTACTTTGCATTGGAAACCATTAAAATGGACATGGAGAATAAGGAAACATCCCAGTTTCCAATTGGGCTCTTGGGAGTGATCATAATAAGCATGAAGACAAAAGCAAGGATCTTCAAGGACCACTGGACAAAGGGATGAAAAGCAAACTATTGGCGGTTACCTTTAGTGTACTTTAGTGTAGCCAAAAATATCTTTGTAAACTTGGGGAATATATAACCAAGTGTAGCAGTTAAAATAAGAGAGTGAGAAGAAAAACAAAGAGTTTGTATTAGCTATCTTTGAGAGCATACTTCTCTACAATCTTGTAACTAAGCAGCTGTGTACTTTTGTATCACAGATTATTTCCGCAATAAA
The DNA here is from genome assembly GCA_030848705.1 of Heracleum sosnowskyi. Classification (NCBI taxonomy): domain Eukaryota; kingdom Viridiplantae; phylum Streptophyta; class Magnoliopsida; order Apiales; family Apiaceae; genus Heracleum; species Heracleum sosnowskyi. The sequence goes on from CM061242.1 coordinate 72,596,876, forward strand.
AACACTTCAGTTGGATCATCAAACAATCCAACTGAAATTATTTATGTGCTTGTGATTTTTACTTTAAGTTCAGTTTTTATTTGTAAGTTGTTTTAAGTTTAAGAAATATCAAGAATTGTATTCAACCCCCCCATCCCCCCCCCCCCTTCTACAATTCTGTTAGGTCATTTGGGATTAACAAATTTGAATATCAGAGATGTGATTCAGAACCCAGACGTAGTTGCAGGTACGCTTTTCGTCAACACCATAAGTGCCAACGTGTTAATTGATTCCGGTGCTACTAGGTCTTTCATTTCTAAGGAATTTGCTGCTAACTTGAATTGTGAAACTCAAGTATTAAACAAGGCCTTAGATATTGTGATAGCTAATCAAGATCGCATACCCGTAAATCAAATTTGCCCCAGTTGTGAGATAGATATCTCCAGAACTCTCTTTCTTGTGGACTTGATACCTTTCAAGTTAGGAGAATTTGATGTAATCCTAGGAATGGATTGGTTGGCTAAAAATGAAGCACGATCGATTGTAGGAATAATAAAATGACTTTGCGAACTTCGACTGGCGACACCGTAGTATTTAAGGCTCAGAAACAGACCAAGACCTTTCTCACCATCATTCAGACGAAGAGATTGCTACGACAAGGTTGTGAAGCCTGTCTTGCACACGTGGTAGATACAAGGAAAGAAACACCAAGCATGGAAGAGATCCCAGTGGTCAATGAGTTTCCCGACGTATTTCTAGAAGAACTTCCAGGATTACCCCCTGACAGGCAATTGGAATTCGCCATCGAATTAATACCCGGCTCGGAACCAGTTTCGAAATCTCCCTATAGAATGGCACCTATAGAAATGAAGGAATTGGCAACCCAGCTGTAAGAACTTTTGGATAAAGGCATCATAAGGCCAAGTGTTTCCCCGTGGGGCGCACCCGTGTTATTTGTAAAGAAAAAGGATGGAAGTATGAGGTTATGCATCGACTATCGAGAATTGAACAAGTTGACAATCAAGAATAAGTACCCTCTTCCCAGGATAGACGACTTGTTTGACCAACTGAAAGGAGCGTCATATTTTTCCAAGATCGACTTGAGATCCGGATATCATCAGCTGAAGATCAAACCCGAAGACATATCAAAAACAGCCTTCAGAACGAGGTATATACACTACGAATTCTTAGTGATGTCTTTTGGATTAACTAATGCACCTGCTGCTTTTATGGACTTAATGAACCAAATCTTCAAGAAGTATTTGGACAAGTTCGTGATCGTATTCATCGATGACATACTGATATATTCTAAGACGGAAGTAGAACATGTTGAACATTTGAGGATAGCTCTGGATATCTTGAGAAAGGAGAAGTTGTACGCAAAGTTCTCTAAATGTGAGTTTTGGATGAAAGAAGTGCAGTTTCTCGGGCACATAGTCAGCGGTGAAGGACTAAGAGTGGATCTAGCCAAAATAGAAGTAGTGGTAAATTGGGAAAGACCAAGGACCCCGACAGAATTAAGAAGTTTCATGGGATTAGCCGGATACTACCGACGATTTGTTAAGGACTTCTCCAAGATAGCCACTCCTTTGACTCAGCTTACCAGAAAGAATCAGAATTTTGAATGGAGTGATAAGTGTGAAAAAGAGTTTTCAAGAGTTAAAGAAAAGATTGGTGACTGCACCTGTTTTAGCACTACCTGACGACCAAGGAAACTTTGTGATTTACAGTGATGCTTCGCTTAAGGGATTAGGATGTGTATTGATGCAACATGACAAGGTAATAGTGTATGCTTCTAGACAATTGAAACCCCATGAGCAAAAGTATCCTACACATGACTTGGAACTAGCTGCCATAGTGTTTGCAGTAAAAATTTGGAGACACTACCTCTACGGAGAAAAATGTGAGATTTTCACCGACCATAAGAGCCTGAAGTACTGTTGGGAACCACGGACTTGGGGTTCTACTACATTTTATGATACACAATTAAGGAGTGCGAAAAGAAAATCACCTTGTTAACGGTTGATTCCACGCTCTTCTATTGTATTCCCAAATTCCCTTGAGCGAAGTGTGGCCTCCGTCTTCTCAAGTTAACCTCTCTTCTTGCTCCTAGGTGGCTACAATATTTTTCTTAACCAACCCTAGCAAGAAGAGAATAAGAATATATATAGGGCTACAATAGGGATCATGGATAATTAGGTTGGGCCTTTTAATTACATCCTGGGCCTAGCCCAATGTAATTAAATATTAATTCAATCCACTAAAGAATTAATATTTGCACTACCTTTCCTAATACCGCAACTTAATTAATTAATTCGGTTCCAATATTATTTGCTTATTAAATTCCCCATGTTTAAAATAGCGCATGCCCATTAATTAAATAAATTACTGATAATTCATTTAATTAACATCTTATATCCTTGATCATCCAGTCTACCTTTATTTAATTATGCCAGAATAAATCCACCTGCAGGGTTTCACATAATTAAATCCTTTTGAGCTTTCAAGGGGACATCATTAACCCGAATATTATCAGGACACGGATTCCTTCAATAAATAATATTCACCATATATATTATTCCATCACCCAAAATATAATGATATAATTCAAAAGAATTATTTCATATATAAATCAAAGCATGTAAATAATATACACGTGTCAATTACTATATCCGGATTAAGAACCTAAGCATTAATAATAACATAGAATCTTAGTTCACCTTCTTAATCAGTTTAAGGGAACAATTCTAAATTTGATCCTGTTCAATATACACAAAGTATACAAGTATTATTTAATAGTCAAGATAAACTATTCCCAAATAATACTTCAGTTATTCCAGTGGTTTGTCTAATTCCACTTAAACTGTGAACCCTTTATATTATATATAGACACTGATAATTTAATCTTCTGTTATCCCATTTGATACTAAATTATCCACAATATATAATAAATAGACAATGTAAAAATATGCAATCAAGATTCTCAATAAAATGGACAATGTTTATATACTACTAATGAATAGTTTAGTATAAAACCCAACAATCTCCCACTTATACTCAAGCTATTCTTTGAGTATATCAGTGTTTATTAATATAATCCGCTACCAGTTTAAATAACTATTTCGTGACGAGACATCTGACTCCTATCTCCTCCACGTGTTCTTCAAAAACCTTAGCTGGTAAACTCTTCGTGAAAGGATCAGCCCGGTTGTCCTTTGATGCTATATCAGTCACAATAATATCTCCTCGCTTAACGAACTGTCGTATGAGGTGATACTTACGCTCAATGTGTTTTGCTGCTTTATGTTCTCGTGGTTCCTTTGTATTTGCAACAGCACCAGTATTATCACAATAAATTGTGATTTGCCGTGGCAAATTAGGAACTACATTCAAATCCAGCAGGAAATTCCGGAACCATATAGCCTCCTTGGCTGCCTCAGAGGCTGCCACATATTCAGCTTCCATGGTTGAGTCTGTGATGCATTTCTGCTTCACACTCCTCCATATTACAGCTCCACCTCCTAAAGTAAAAACACACCCCGAGGTTGACTTCCTCTTATCCCTATCTGTCTGGAAATCTGAATCGGTATAACCCACAGGAAACAAGTTTGAAGCCTTGTAAATTAACATATACTTCTTAGTCCTTCGCAAGTACTTAAGTATCGTTTTTACTGCACTCCAATGTTCCTGACCTGGATTGGACTGATATCTACTGACCATGCCTACGGCAAAGCAAATATCAGGACTCGTGCATAACATGACATACATTAAGCTTCCACATGCTGAAGCATAAGGAACTGCTTTCATGTTCTCTATCTCCTTAGGTGTCTTAGGACACTGCTCCTTTGATAGAGAGACTCCATGTCTAAAAGGTAAATTACCCTTCTTAGAGTCCTGCATGTTAAAACGAGCCAATACCTCATCAATGTACGGTTCTTGAGATAAAGCCAACGTTCTTTTCTTGCGATCTCTTATAACTTTGATCCCAAGAATGTATGCGGCTTCACCTAAGTCTTTCATTTCAAATTGTTTGAACAACCATGCCTTAATAGATGACAACATCTCTACATTGTTTCCAATGAGCAAAATGTCATCTACATATAGTACTAGAAAAACCACTGCATTTCCTTCACTTTTCCTATACACACATGCTTCGCTTGGACTCTGATCATAACCATTTGTCTGGACGGCCTGATCAAAATGAATGTTCCACTCCCTGGAAGCTTGTTTCAGTCCATAAATGGACTTCTTAAGCTTACACACTAGATGCTCTTGGCCCTCTTTGATGAATCCCTCTGGTTGCTGCATATGGATGTTTTCATCAAGACTTCCATTTAGGAAAGCTGTCTTGACATCCATTTGCCAAATCTCATAATCGAGATGAGCTGCTATAGATAAAAGAATCCGGATTGACTTAAGCATGACTACCGGAGAAAAGGTTTCCTCATAATCAATTCCTTGTTTCTGAGTATACCCTTTCGCAACAAGTCTTGCTTTCCAGGCTTTCACCTTTTTGTCAGATCCTCTTTTTCTTTTGTAGATCCACTTGCATCCAATGGGTTTTACACCACTGGGTGGTTCCACGAGATCCCAGACTTTATTGGAATACATAGATTCCATCTCAGATTGCATAGCCTTTTGCCAAAGATCTGCATCCTTATCTTGCATTGCTTCTTCGTATGTCTTGGGATCCTCATCATGTTCACCAGAGACTAAGTCCGAAGACTCTCCCAAAAACATGAACCTCTCAGGTTGTTTAACAACCCTCCCACTACGACGAAGCATTGGAGTGGTATTAGTGATAGGTTGTTCATTTACTTGTGGTTGTTCTACTTGTACCGGTGGCATATTAGAATTATATTGTCCTCCCACTAGTTCCTCTAAAACAACAGTACTCATGGGTTTGTGATTCATTATATAGTCTTCCTCTAAGAATCTAGCATTGGTGCTTACAATGATATCCCGATCCTTAGGACTATAAAACAAATACCCTTTTGTTCCCTTGGGATAACCCACAAACAGCCTCACTTCTGTACGAGAATCTAACTTAGTCACGTTCTTGTTCAGCACATGTGCTGGACAACCCCAAATCCGAATGTGTTTCAAACTAGGTTTGGTACTAGTCCACAATTCTTTTGGAGTTTTTGGAACTGACTTAGAAGGTACCAAGTTTAGAAGATAAGCCGCTATTTCTAGAGCATGCCCCCAAAACGACTTGGGTAAATTCGAATAACTCATCATCGATCTAACACTCTCTAAAAGAGTCCGGTTCCTTCTTTCTGCTACACCATTCTGCTGAGGTGTGCCAGGTGCAGTCAACTGGGATGAAATCCCATGTTCTGATAAATATTCTCTAAATTCTCCAAGCAGGTATTCGCCCCCACGATCTGATCGTAGTGACTTGATACATTTTCCTGAATGTCGCTTTTCCGCACTTGCTTTGTACTCTTTGAATTTTTCAAAGCACTCAGACTTGCGGTGCGACAGATAAATGTATCTATATCTCGAATAATCATCAATGAAAGTGACAAAATATTCATACCCACCTCTCGCTTGGATATTCATAGGTCCACATAAATCAGTATGAACCAATTCTAACACATCTTTGGCTCTATTTCCTTTTGCCTTAAAAGGTCTACTGGTCATTTTTCCTTCCAAGCAAGATTCACAGACTGGAAATGGCTCCACTGCCAACGAGCCTAAAGGCCCATCTACTACCAATCTTTGAATCCTCCTTAAGTTAATATGACCTAATCTCAAGTGCCAAAGATATGTTTGGTTCAATCCAGAAGGTTCCTTTCTTTTACTAGAGGTAGAAAGTGTATTATTAATTTCACTTGGTTGCAGCATTGGTTCTATAGGATTAATAATATATAAATTGTCTTACAATGTACCAGAACATATAACTCGTTTATTCATCATAATGGAAACATTACGATCCAAACAAACATTATAACCATCCATAGCAAGTTTAGAAACCGAAATTAAATTCCTTCTAAATGAAGGTACATAAAGACAATTATTCAAAACCAAAATCCTATCATAACCAAAAGATAAAGAAATAACTCCAACTGCAACCACTGCTACTTTCGTAGCATCTCCCATGAACACATATATCTCGCCATCTCTAAGCAGCCTGGTTTTCTGGAACCCCTGCATGGAATTACAAACATGATCAGTGGCTCCTGTGTCTACACACCAAGTGCTCGTAGACATAGCCGCTATATATGTTTCTGTAACAAGAGAAAGAGACATACCAGCATTGTTCTTCTTAGACAGAGGACAATCCTTTTTCAAGTGACCCGGCTGCTTGCACTTGAAGCACTTGCCCTTAGGCTTCTTCACTGAATTCTAAACTCCCAATGGTTTCACAACTTTCTGTGTCTGAACCTTCTTCTTCTTCTTTCTTTTCGGCTTTGAAGAAGAAACTTTCTCAGCCACATTTACCTGAACATGCTGCTGAAATAATGATTCCGCTGCCTGAAGCTCTGTCAGAAGTTCTGCAAGACTATACAACTTCTTGTTCATGTTGTAATTCAAGCGAAACGACTCAAAGCTTTTTGGCAAACTCATAAGTATGATATCGACCTGCGTTTCCGCATCAATATCAGCACCAAGGACCTCTAGTTCATTTATATGAGACATCATCAGAAGAACATGGTCCCTTACAGGTGTTTTTTCAGCCATCTGAGTGTTCATTAGAGACTTCATTGCTACTTGCCTAGCAGCCCTATTCTGATCTCCGAAAAGCTCCTTGAGATTATAGAGCATATCTGCAGCAGTGGTCATGGCCTGATGCTGATGTTGCAAAACACCCGACATTGCTGCCAGAATGTAACATCGCGACATCTCATCTGCCTTAGTCCACTTCTTAAAATACTCTTTATCCTCATCCGGAGCATCGGCAGCAGGCTGGTCCGGTTTGGGTTCAACAGTACAAAATTTAAACTCTTCAGCAGTCAACACTATGTCCAAATTGCGTTTCCATTCAATATAGTTAGGTCCGGTAAGTTTGTTATCCTTAAGTATGGTGAAAAGTGGATTAAAGCCCATTCTATCCTGAGAATCATGCATATAACACTTAATCAGAAAATTGCATATATCTTAAAACCTATTTGTTTCCTCTAACAATTAATTAAAATTAATGCACTAATATTTAAATTCCATAAATATCTGGTACGCCATGATGGATGACATATATACCATTTAAATTTAAATATTACTTCGGTCCTACTACTAAATAATACGCCACGTTAGGGTGGACTATATATTATCTTTCATAGCTAAGTGTATACCATTATTTAGATCTTAAGTTGCCTTTAGTCAGACCCATCCGTTCGATGTATCAATGGATAAATCCCAGGTGTTTTCGGTGAAGTCACAGACGGACTCGCTTAAAAACACAACCCCTAAGACAGAAATATCCATTATCAACATCAATCAAGGAATGTCCAACTTTTTTCTCGAATTCTATGAAACTTGGTATGTCACGATGGGGTGAGCTTACCTTTCATTATTCGTGATTAACTTAAGAAGATTGTCCTAGTAATATCCTTAACACTACCCAGACGTCATAAATCATACGCCACGATGGGTGACATATATCCAATTCATAATCGTCCTAGTGTTAAATTACATACAACCAATAATGGATGACCATGGGATCTAATATCAAATTAATTCCCTCTCCCACTTAGTATTTTAACATGAGTAATTTTATCTAGATGCATCGCCCTATGTTATTTCTTCGAGGTCCACATGTTATCAAAATAACAATACAAAGAACACATAACATAGCATAGCATGCATCTCTACATAATTAAATGGGGCCTATGTCATTATAATTATGTCTAACATGCATTCCAAATACACACATAATTTAATAACATAAAACATTTAATTAAAGCAATAAATGAAAATTTATGTCCATGTCGTCCTATTTATGTTAACCATGCAATTAAAATTACACACATAATTAACAACACACATAATAATTATTTAATGCAATAATTAAAATTAAATAGCAGAAAAATTAAAATAAAAAATAAATCCACTATTATGGCCAAAAAAAAATTTCATCCGAAAATCCTGCGAAAACTTCAACTCGCTGTTTGAGGGTCTAAACGAGCTCAGACGCACATGAAACTTCGACAACGTCACTTTTCAATCGTGTAGAACATCGAAATCCCTTTCCGAAAAGGTATTACTCATCGAAATCCGACACCGTATGCAAAAGTTACAACAGTTCGAAGTTGCATAGGCGAAATCTTGTAGCATCAGCGGAAGAACTTTGTTTTCTTGCAACTCCGTCGATCAAATAGTTACATACAACATAACATACCTATTCTATTACATCAGATCATAATCTAACATGAATACAAATCATGATTACAAGATTACAAAATCATAATAGAAAACAAAACTAGCACGATCAACCCTCGTGATTTACAACCACGATAAACCACGTGGAAACCAAAACAAAAAATAACCACGATTAAACCACGTGGGATCCAAACACATAATTAAAATAAAACGAGGCCATAATAGTGGATACTAAACAACCTGCAAAAGATTATTATCCAAGCATACCACTATACATACATAACCAATTTTAATTACGACATGGACATCATATCATAAAACATAGAACCCATAACCAGGCTCTTGATACCAATTGTTGGGAACCACGGACTTGGGGTTCTACTACATTTTATGATACACAATTAAGGAGTGCGAAAAGAAAATCACCTTGTTAACGGTTGATTCCACGCTCTTCTATTGTATTCCCAAATTCCCTTGAGCGAAGTGTGGCCTCCGTCTTCTCAAGTTAACCTCTCTTCTTGCTCCTAGGTGGCTACAATATTTTTCTTAACCAACCCTAGCAAGAAGAGAATAAGAATATATATAGGGCTACAATAGGGATCATGGATAATTAGGTTGGGCCTTTTAATTACATCCTGGGCCTAGCCCAATGTAATTAAATATTAATTCAATCCACTAAAGAATTAATATTTGCACTACCTTTCCTAATACCGCAACTTAATTAATTAATTCGGTTCCAATATTATTTGCTTATTAAATTCCCCATGTTTAAAATAGCGCATGCCCATTAATTAAATAAATTACTGATAATTCATTTAATTAACATCTTATATCCTTGATCATCCACTCTACCTTTATTTAATTATGCCGGAATAAATCCACCTGCAGGGTTTCACATAATTAAATCCTTTTGAGCTTTCAAGGGGACATCATTAACCCGAATATTATCAGGACACGGATTCCTTCAATAAATAATATTCACCATATATATTATTCCATCACCCAAAATATAATGATATAATTCAAAAGAATTATTTCATATATAAATCAAAGCATGTAAATAATATACACGTGTCAATTACTATATCTGGATTAAGAACCTAAGAATTAATAATAACATAGAATCTTAGTTCACCTTCTTAATCAGTTTAAGGGAACAATTCTAAATTTGATCCTGTTCAATATACACAAAGTATACAAGTATTATTTAATAGTCAAGATAAACTATTCCCAAATAATACTTCAGTTGTTCCAGTGGTTTGTCTAATTCCACTTAAACTGTGAACCCTTTATATTATATATAGACACTGATAATTTAATCTTCTGTTATACCATTTGATACTAAATTATCCACAATATATAATAAATAGACAATGTAAAAATATGCAATCAAGATTCTCAATAAAATGGACAATGTTTATATACTACTAATGAATAGTTTAGTATAAAACCCAACAAGTACATCTTCACCCAGAAGGAGCTGAACATGAGGCAAAGAAGGTGGTTAGAACTGATCAAGGACTACGATTACACCATCAATTATCACCCGGGCAAAGCGAATGTGGTAGCGGATGCGTTAAGCCGAAAAGAAAGGTTGAACATGTTGACCATGACCAACGAGTTGTCTAAATAATTTGAGAAGTTGAACTTAGAGGTTTATGCCCCATGATCTACCAGTGAGATGCTTTACACCATGACATTTCAACCAGAACTATTGGAGAAGATTAGAATATGCCAAGAAGAAGTGATGAACCATGAGGTCAATGATTTGACCGGAGAAGAATTGTGCACGCAAAAAGATGACGAGGGAATTTTGAGATTTTCTTCAAGAATTTGGATACCCAATGTGACAGAACTGAAAAGCGAGATTTTGCACGAGGCTCACAACTCGAAGTATTCAATTCATCCCGGAAGCACCAAGATGTACCATGACTTAAAGGAAAACTTTTGGTGGCCTGACATGAAGCGAGAAATTGCAGAATGGATTAGTAAATGTTACACTTGTCAAAGAGTCAAAGAGGAACATCAGAGACCGAGCGGATTGCTACAACCACTAGAGATTCCCGAGTGGAAGTGGGAACACATTGCGATGGACTTCATTGTGGGATTACCGAAAACTAAATCGAATCACGGCGCTATTTGGGTTATCGTGGATAGACTGACGAAATCAGCTCATTTTCTTCCGATCAACGAAAGATTCTCAATGGATAAGCTCGTTCACTTGTACCTGAAGGAGATAGTGGTACGCCATGGAGTTCCCGTGTCTATTGTATCAGACAGAGATCCCCGATTCAACTCAAGGTTTTGGAGACAATTTCAAGAATGCTTAGGGACTCAACTAAAAATGAGCACAGCTTACCATCCACAGACTAACGGTCAAAGCGAAAGAACCATTCAAACAATTGAGGACATGCTAAGGGTCTGCGCACTGGATTTTGAAGGTAGTTGGGATGAACATTTGCCTCTAGTAGAGTTCTCGTATAACAACAGTTACCACGCCAGTATCGGAATGCCTCCTTACGAAGCTTTGTATGGAAGAAAATGTCGATCACCAATATGTTGGGACGAAGGTGGAGAGCGCAAGATATTTGGACCAGAATTGATTCAGCAAACGAAGGAAACTGTGGAACTCATCCAGAAGAGATTGATAACTGCTCAAGATAGACAAAGGAAGTATGCAGATCCAACCAGGAAGAATGTAGATTTTGAAGTAGGTGAACCCGTGTTACTAAAGGTGTCACCGTGGAAAGGTTTGACTGGATTCGGAAAGAGAGGAAAGCTTAGTCCGAGATTTGTCGGTCCTTTTGAAATTCTAAGACGTGTAGGGAAAGTTGCGTATGAACTAGCTTTACCACCTCATATGCAGCACATTCACAATGTATTCCATGTTTCGATGCTCAAAAAGTATCATCCTGATTCCAATCATGTAGTTGAGTATGAACCGGATGAAAGTGGAGAATATTAATATCTGGAGTGATTCTATGCTAGTTGTACATCAAGTCAACGGGGGGTTCCAAGCACGAGGACCTCGTACGGAGTTATATATGAGATGCACTCAGCGGTTGATGAACTTTTTTAAGGAGGCTAGGTTGGAACAACTTCCTAGAGACGCTAATGTAGAGGCGGACGCTTTAGCAAAGTTAGGATCTCAAAGAGGTGCTGCACTTTTGGGGGTCATTCCTTTGGAAATAAGAAGGCAACCCAGTGTGCCAGAAGCTGATTTGATGCAAGTGGAGGAACCTGTCCTCCTCACCTGGAAAACTCCTATCTGGAAGTATCTAACGAAAGGAACTCTTCCGGAAGACAAGGGAGAGGCTCGAAGGTTACGTTATAAAGCAACCCGGTATGTTAACTATGAGGGGATTCTTTACAGGCGAGGCTTCAATCAGCCTCTACTTAAGTGTCTAGATGGTGATGAATGTACCTACGTTCTCTGAGAAGTTCATGAGGGTATTTGTGGCAATCACTCGGGGGGTGGATCCTTAGCCCAGAAGGTATTGCGGCAAGAGTACTTCTGGCCTACGTTAAAGGAGGATGCGTCTCAGTTTGTCCAGGCTTGTGACAAGTGCCAAAGGTATGCTAATTACATTCATAACCCTGCTGCTCCACTTACTTCTATCACTAGTCCTTGGCCTTTCTCTATGTGGGGGATTGACTTGATTCGAGAGTTACCTAAAGGTAAGGGAGGTGTTAAGTATGCTGTGGTTGCCGTGGATTATTTTACCAAGTGGGCAGAGGCTGAGCCTTTGGCTACGATTACTGCTAAGAAGTTAGTAGATTTTGTGTATCGTTCAATTGTTTGCCGGTTTGGAATCCCTTATAAGCTCATATCTGACAATGGAAAGCAATTTGATAGTAAAGAAATGCGTGAGCTATGTGATAACCTTGGCATTGTGAAGAGTTTCTCTGCTGTTAGTCATCCTCAAACTAATCACCAAATAGAAGCAGTTAATAAGATCATCAAACATACTTTGAAGGCGAAGTTGGAAGATAGCAAAGGTAGCTAGCCTGAGGAATTGCCCAATGTACTTTGGAGTTATAATACCACTCCCAGAACCACAACAGGAGAAACTCCTTTTGTTTTGACTTATGGGTGCGAGGCTATGGTACCAGTTGAGCTAGGAGCAGGATCGTTTAGAAGGGATCATTTTCAGCCAGAAGTTAATGAGATGAATCATCGTCTCTATCTAGATATGCTGGAAGAACTCAGGACTACCTCTCAGACTAGGTTGGCAGCCTATCATCGAAGGGTGGCTAGGCATTACAATACCAAAGTAAAGGCGAGGCCTCTTAAGATTGGTGATTATGTTCTGCGACGGGTTATGCCTAACACCAAAGTTCATAATCATGGGGTCTTTGGAGGAAACTAGGAAGGACCTTACTGGGTCCGGGCTGTGCTATGGAGTGGAACTTACTATCTTGCTGATCTGAATGGAAAGGATATTCCTCGTGCTTGGAATATGGAGCATCTCAAGAAGTATTATCAGTAGCGTACGCTATTCTAACTATCTTATGTAAACTTTATTTTAATTAATGGGCAATAAAGTTCAGGGGGGTAGTGCATGTACTTCTCCTCTGACAAAACTTATTTTATATTTATGAATAAAACATGCATTTTTTCTCACAGAATTTTGTTTGTGGTTTGCAATTCTTAACGCAACTTACTTGTTACGTTTTACGAAATCTTGGTAAACCCGTACTTTCGGGGTGTTTATCCGTACTTCCGGAAAGCTCACCAAGAAGAGAGCTCTTCCCTTTTCTTAAACTCTGCTTTGCATAGAGTGTATACGAAGGCGAGGTTACTCTTCCCTTTTCTTAAACTCTGCATTGCATAGAGTGTATAAGAAGGCGAGGTTACTCTTCCCTTTTCTTAAACTCTGCATTGCATAGAGTGTATAAGAAGGCGAGGTTACTCTTCCCTTTTCTTAAACTCTGCATTGCATAGAGTGTATAAGAGGGCGAGGTTACTCATCCTTTTTCTTAAACTCTGCATTGCATAGAGTGTATAAGAAGGCGAGGTTACTCTTCCCTTTTCTTAAACTCTGCATTGCATAGAGTGTATAAGAAGGCGAGGTTACTCTTCCATTTTCTTAAACTCTGCATTGCATAGAGTGTATAAGAAGGAGAGGTTACTCTTCCCTTTTCTTAAACTCTGCATTGCATAGAGTGTATAAGAAGGCGAGGTTACTCTTCCATTTTCTTAAACTCTGCATTGCATAGAGTGTAAAAGAAGGCGAGGTTGATTTTTAAATTTTTTTAAATTGTTATTAAGGGCGAGATTCTGTTTCTCTTCAAGATGGATTTTAGTTTGTTCCATTAGGCGAGGTTGTTATTATTGAATAAACACACATGCAATAATGGCAGATTTGATAAAAAGGAAAAGTTTTACAAGGGCGACACCATTAAAAGGAGGGTGCGCATCTCCAATAAAGTTGAGGACAGTAGAAATAAATGTAGCATTAGGCAAAACATGTTTTGGAGACCTCGTCCCCCAATAGTGTTTGCTAAAATGAAAAGATCATACAGTCACAAGGCTGTAGTATTTGAAGGCGAGGCTCCACTTGCATTGCCAATCGCAGCATCACCTCTGGTAGCTAGCTCCCTTCCTCGTTTCTTCTTTAGCTTTGGCTTTCAACTCACTTTCAATCTTCTGAAGAAGCTCTTTCCTCGCCTCTTCAATAGACTTAGCATTTTGAGCCTTGAATGTCGTTATGTAACTGGAAGTGGAAGGAGCAAAGTGCATTGACCAATCATAATCAGGATCGGCGGCAAGAAAATTCTTGAGATAGCCCAGAAAGCCGAGGCTGTAGGCATCGCTAAGTTCTTTTTCCATTTTCTTGTTGAGCTCGTCCAACTCAGTTTGCATTTTTTCTTTATCCCTTTTAGAAGCCTCACCTGCTTGTTTAGCGTCAGCTGTGAGTTTATTGCACTCATCCTGAAGTCTCCCAACCTCGTCTTTCCTGGTTTTGGACTCTTTGTCAAGCTATTTTTGTACATTGATTAGTTGATCCTTGAGAGAAGAAGCCTCGCCTTTCCATTTCTTGATGCCTTTCTCTTGGTCCTGAATGATCATGTTCTTCTCAGTTAGAACATTCAGGCCATGATAGAAAGCCTCGCCTAGACCCATTTTAAAGGCAAACTCGGCATCTGGGCTGTTCCTCTTCATGAAAAGTTTAGCGTCGTCATCTGAGTAGTGGTTCGCTGCCAAGGAGCCAAAAGTAGCCGACACTAATTGCAGTGGGGGATCACTCTCCGTTGTCCCAACCTTACTCTTTTTATTCGCCCCTATTAGAGTGTCGTTTACCCCTCGTTTCCCTTTATCTTTTTCCTTGATAGGTGGAGGAGGTGGTGCAGTTGAACTTGTGGGAACCAGATTCTGAGGGCGAGATTGCTCAACGACAAGGGTTGGATTGGCTGTCGCTGGTTTTGAAAAAGGGTTTTCTCTGAATGGGAGTTGCATCTTTCTTCCTGCACAATACAATGAATGAAGTTACATAAAAGGTGACGCTATGCAAATTGTAAAAAACAGTAAACATGAAGACGAGGTTACCTCTTCCTGTTACATGTTTGGTTACTTTTCTTAAAACCTTTTTTGAGGAATTTCTTTTAAATTTCACGGGAGCGATTTGCCCAAACCCGCTGTTATAAAAGCCGTGGGCTCGAAGAGATTCTGAGGTTACAAGTATATCAAAGTTTTTCTCCTGTGGAGAGAGACTCAAAATGTGCTCCGCACGATCCAGAGCGTCGCCGGTAAGTTTCGATTGTTTCGGTTGGTCTAAATATGAAAATGGGGAAATAATTAGCCGAGGTTACTTAAAATAGAGAAAATTATAATGAGAAGACAAGGTTATGATTTAACTTACATGCGTTTAAGTTAAATTGTGTTCTGATCCGAGGAACATCGTAGAGGTAGAAATAGTCGTCTTTCCACACCTTCATGTTGCTTGGATTGCCAAAATAGAATCCCTTTCTGTTATGTTTGGCGAAGAAGGAGAGGTAATAGAAGCCTAGGTCGCTTCCGCTTTTCCTTAGAGATAGAAAATAATTGATTTCTTCTAGAGAAGGAGCCTCGTAACCATTGTTTCTATATAGCATATACAATCCAATAGCAATCCTATAGCTATTGGGCGACAATTGGATCGGGGCGATCTTGTAGAAGTCGATGATCTCATGAAGGAACTTGTGCATTGGATATCCGAATCCGATTTCAACTAATTTGTTGGTTAAGACCATTCTTGGGATTTGGAGGAGGGGAACGTCGAACCAATGCATTCTCATATGTAGGCGAGGTTTCAGCCATTTCCCTTGAAGGTTGAAATATTCCATCAAGTACATAATTTCTTCCGAACTAATCTCAGAGGCGAGGCCAGCACAGGAAACCACGCCTTCTTCCTTTCTATATTTGATTCCTTTCTATAAGTATCGGGATTATACGGAATTGGTGAAGGAAAATTAAACGCACAACGGATGGGTGAAACTGAAAGAGCCTCGCCTTCGTCATCTGAGGCGTCAGCTTCTTCTTCCTGGTCATCGTCGTCCTGGTGTCTATCCTCGCCTCTTTGAACTTCGTCCTCATCTCCATATGAGCAATGACTTTCTATTTCTTCGTCCTCATCGTTTTTGTCTTCTTGGAATATTCTAGCACATTGGTTTAAATCTTTACCTCGCCCTCTGCCTAGCATAGATGGAATGGATAGATCCGTATCTAGGGGAAAGGAAATCATAGAGGTCCTTCTCATCTTCATTGATATCTCCGCTGTTGAAGATAATTTGTTGATCATCGATTCTCCCAGGAGAGCAAGGATTCCTCTCCTCAAGGCGAGAGCTATCAGATAAAGATATGATTGCGTCTGGATTATCAGTGATTTTTTGAGAGTTCAGATTGCTCTGATGCGCTCTTAACCATCCTCGGTCTAGGAAGGTGTTAAGATTATCCTCGTCTTGGATATGAGGATGAAAAGTTTTTGAAGCAGAAGATGCCTCAGCTTCATCTGGTGTTGAATTATGAGACATCTGAAAAGAGAGGGCGAAGACAGGATTATTGATTTGATTGAAGGAAAGTAAGAGAAATGGACTAAGGTCCGATGAGTCCTCGCCCTCAAGCAAGGCGCGCCTAGTTCTAAATCGAGGGGGAGGTTACAGTTCCTGATAGAATATATATTTATATATATTTTATATGATTTTATTTCTCATATTTATTATATTTTGCATTTAATTGGATTTTTATTTAATAAATTTTAATGTTTTATTGTAGGAAGCAAGGAAATCCTAAACTTGGAAGGATTGGAGAATAAAGAGCTTAATTTGGAGATTTATTAGAAGGAAATTCGGATTTGTTGGGCTGCCTGCACATAATTCACTGTTTGGGTCATATCTTGAGATGTAGAAGTCAGAATTGGACGATTTAACAGCCCACACGAAGATAATGGAAATCTCTTTTATTCTAAAGTGGTCCAATTATTAAATTAATTCAGGAACGGCCCAGATTTACTGAAGAAAAGTCAGCTACGAATTTTCCTTGTAAAACATAATCAGTTTAGGAAACGTAATTGTACTTTTCTCAAGGCATTAAAATATTTGAGAATATGTATATAAACATCAGATCTGAGAGAGACATAGATACAGATATACAGATAGACATAGATAGAGACATAGAGAGACTTGTATTTTTCTTCTTGGAGAAAGATTAAAGGTTTTTATTCTTTGTTCTTAATATTATTATGTGTTCTTATTATATTATGTGTTTTGTTAGTTTAATTATGAGTGAGTAGTTATTTAATCTAGGGTTAAGTTGAACCCTAGTTATGATTGATGTATGATTTTCCCCAACCCCCAATTTAGTTATGTTGTATGCTCTTGCTTATTGAGTTGTGCTTAATTAACAATAACATGTCAGACGTGATTATGCGTATTGTTTGAACCTAATATCTATTTATCATCGAAAGTTGGACTTAGATGGTTGTGATTTATCCAATAAGGACATGAACTTCTCCATGAAAATAGGTAGAACGGATTGTTAGGAAGTTAGGATGTTGTGTTTAATGTCTCTAAATTGCATGATACCATGAAAATAGGCTTGAGTGTATTTTTAGAGAAGCCATTAATACTCGAGAGAGGTTATTGGTATTTTATAGGGCGCATCTTTCCTCTTGAGTAGCGTATGATTAATTGGGGTGGAAAATCATAATTGCATTGATTCATGCTAGTGGGGATACTTAATTCTAGATGTTTTAGTTAATTGATAATACAACACAATTTGCTTTAGTATAATATTTAGATTAATAATCTCTCAACAATTTATTGTGTTACTTGCTTAGTTGAATTGAATCAAGAATAACTAGTGATTGATACGTTTGTCTCTGTGGGATCGACTCTGACTTGCCCTACTACATAGTTAGAAGGATTTGTTAGATATTATTATTTGATAGGCACGCGACAGCCTTGTCAAATTTTTGGCGCCGTTGTAAGATCCGGGAAAATTACGTGTTATTATATGATATGAAATGAGATTTTAATTTCATATTAAGAGTTATTAAATGATTTATCTGTTTAAACGTGCTAAATTATTCGTTAAATGATTGAATATGTGACAATGTGATGCTATGTGATATGTGTGGGGAATTTGAAACTATTTTGAAAAGGGTGTTATACTATTTTATTTTATTATAATTATTGAAAAGAAAATTTGGATCGTTCCCAAATTATTCGGGCAATTGGTATATCGTTCGTACCAAAATTTCATTCGTTAAAGTGGAAAGTATTCGAAAATATTCGTAATAGAAGTATTTTGGTTCGTATATCTATTATTAAACGATACTTGTAGTTATCCGTACCTTATGGATGATTATCGTCTCGTAAAACGTGTATTCTGCTTTATTAAAGATTTAAAGTGTTTTATCTGTTAAAATGTATTTAAAGCGATCTATCGGATCAGTATCGATTCAAAAATGTCGTTTGGGGTATTATTTTCCGTTTAATATAAAAAGGCAAATCGTACTTTGTTTTTCGCATAATCAAGCTTAATTACAGTTAAAAAGCTAAAAACCCCTGAAACGTGTTCTTCGTGTTCTTGAGAATCAAACTCACTTTTGAAGACGTTATCGGATTCCGATTTCGATGTTCTTGTAACCAAATCGAATCTCTCATCATCCTCTACCTAAATCCATCATCAAAATCTATGTGGGTATGATCTTTGAATTTTTCCGATTTTTAAGTAATTTATTATTTCGAATTTTAGGGTTTTATTTGGGGGTTTCTTTATTATTGATTGTTCTTGTTAATTGAGGATATGAATGGATTGTGTGTGTTGTGCTGAGTGTTGTGATGATTTTTATTTGATTTTTAGAGCTCGAATTCGAGCAAATCGGAAATTGTAAAAGTCACCGGAGTTTGGTCGGGATTTTGATTGGCTAAATGAACCTTGATAACGTTTGTACCATTGATTAGATCGTTGAAAGTGGAATCTATTCGTATAATTAGTTATGATTTTGGTGTTAGTTTTCAATCGGCCGGAAAATTTGAAGAACTCGCCGGCGGGGGAGTTTTCTGAATTGTTTGGTTCGTTTTTGCGCCTTTTCTGTGTTAATTAACTGTTGGGGATGCTGGGGATCGTAACCCCGTGTTTCTTTTGTTAAGGTTGCGGTGTTTTGGGGTTGCCGGAAGAACTCGCCGGCCGGATTCTGGAATTTCCAGATTTCCGGCGAGCTGTTCTTCAGCTTTCCGGCGGTGTTCTTCGTGGGACTGCTGTTTGATCCGTTCCTGCCCTAGTTTTTGTTATGAACAGTGTTTCTGGAATTATTTTGTTAAAATAATTCAAAAATAGTTTTAAAAATTCTAAAAATCATATCTTTAATTTAAAAAATACATTTTATTATTCCGAAAATTTTATAAATTCATAAATATTTATTTAAATTCGAAAATTGATTAAATTTAATTATTTTAATTATTTTTGATTAATAATTAATTTATTTAATTAATTGATTAATTCTTTTAATCAGTTAATTCTTAATAATTAATTATTAATTAGATTTAATTAATTAAAATTAAGTTTAATTATTTTCTAGCTTGGTTTATTTATTTAAAAATAGTTTGAGCATTTAAAGAGTGTCAATTAATTTTATTAATTGATTTATTTGCATTTAAAATACTTATATTGGATTTAAAAATCCGATTTTTGATTTAAAAATTGTTTGTGGCTTATTTAAATTCAAATAAGCTTTGTGTGATGTTTTAAAAATAGTTATAAGTGCTATATGATGTGTATGAGTTGTGTAATGTGTTTTATAGTCCGTATATGCCCGTACTAGGGCTAGTGTCTGAGTTTTAAATATCGTAAATTAGACCGGGCGTCCGATACGTAACCGGTCACTTGTTTAAATGTGTTATGTGAACAATGTGAATTATCTGTGTGAGTCATGCATGCGAATAAATTGTGTGGAGACTTGTTTGAGTAATTGGTTGTGTCTAATGTTATCACGAGGGGTAGATAGGATAGAAATTTGTCGGTTATGTTAGAAAGTGAGACTTACGAGGCCGTTGACTTGGATGTTGACTTTTTATAGTATGGGGATTGTCGTCAAGCAAGTTACGTGGATTACTTATGTGGTTGATTGCGATTGGTCTATCAGTTGAGATGTGGATGTTTATGCAACAGAGATATCGGTAAGATCGGTAAGTGCGTCGAAGTTAAGTTACGATCATTTATATAATATGAGGATTATACGTTGAAGACTAAGTACCGTCTCATGTTTGACTATCGAGGCTGGCACGTGGATTCGAAATGGTAAAAGCAGACTAGTGGTATTCGCAAGAGCGTTAAAGCAAAGAAGGACGGAAGTAGAGAATCGTGCGACAAGACAGAATAAGGAGGAAATCGTATTGTTTCAGCGTTACGAAATAGCTAAGGACCAGAGGCAAGTGTTTATACCCTTGCTTATTAATTAAGGGATATTATCTTGAATTATTAGTATGTATGTTGAACGTTGATTACTGAGTTTTCAAATGTTGATTTCTATGCATTGAATTGCAAGTATGTTATTTAATCTCGTAAATTGACGAGTACTCTTTTATACCTTTTTAGTTTAGATTCATATTTTCATATTGATTGGAAAGATATACTTATTATACTGAAAAGTTTGAAGAGATAATTATGGGCCGTATACTAAGGCTTTCTTTTAAAAGACTTGATTTGAAAATGTTAAAATGAAATATTACCAACCCTAGATGAGCAGGAACTTGTGAACCCTATGAGGGAGGACTTATTCTAAAAATTCTGAAGTTGTGTTGCTTACCCTTCCAATATTCCATTTTTCACCTTGCACCTATGCAAACCTTGTTATCCTTTCTTGTTATAAGCAATTATCTGATCCAGCCCCTGATTCAAATTCTATTACGTTGTGTATGAGTTGGTTTACTTCTTTCAAACGTGAGGCTTATCCGTTATAAGTATACGTTCGAGGGATCTAGACTAATTCTGTCAGAAGCCAGTAAACCCTTGTTTTTCTCTAACTATAAACTTACCCTGAATTTTTCTTAAACTTGAACTTGACTTTCTTGTCACTTACCAGATTGTTGAATCTTAACTAATTCTTCCACAATGTGTTAAATCATACTGTTGAGGCCATCTAGAGCCTGTTCTTTGAACCCTACTCTATATTGATCTAATAAAATTTCTGTTGACATCCTAATACCTGTTCCATATCCGACTCGATCTTATTGAGCATGTTCTTGTCTATTCTTCATTATTATTATTCCAGCTGTTGCATCGATCTTGTCAATGTTTATTATGTTGTTACTTGTGATACTTATTTCCCATTGTTGTGTCGATCTCGTCGATACTAGATTATATTGCTATTCCTTATTGATTCTTCATATTAAACTATCTCCTGGAACGTGAGTTTCCAGCAATTGTTATATTAAGGTCGTCGATTCTTCCGACACCTGATTGTCAAAGTAAGGTTGTCAATTGTACTGACACCTGACGTATAAATAATATAGAATTGGAATGTTTTTAAAAATGGACCAATTATTGGTCGATGTAATTAAGGCCCAGATTGGCCTAGGATCCAGTAGAGGACTATGACATGAGCTAGTCCGGGGTTGATGCGTGGCTGGCCAGCAGCACAACCTTTGTATTTGATAATTGTTAAAAATCCAATTCTAATATGAATTTTCATTTCTAGGATGAGTTACATCCATATACTTTGTACTTGTGAGATATGACCTGATTCTCAGGTTTATTCGTTGCGTGAAGTTGTTGGTTTGTTGATTATTAATAGTGGTTTCAATCTTGCTGAAATCGCTTACTCTTAATACATTCGGATTCCAAATAGTCGAAATCCACCTCCTTGATTCTATTGGCAGTCATGAGATACCTATCTTGATGAGTTTTATTCATACCGCATATCCAGTCGGTACCTTGTTGAAGTCTTGAAGTGCGTCCTTTATTTCTTGACCGAGCGTGCTGGTTCATTCTTACCCTTGGTTACTCTAACCTTCCCGAGTTATTGTTGATTCCGGAAAATGTCGTGAATAGATCTGTTATCTTCAAAATTAGTATTTTTATACAAACTATAGTCTTGAAGACATATGAGTTAAATTTAGTTCATATTTTCTACATACTATTGTAGTTATAGTTGATTCGGTTGCCGTGACGACCAATATAAATCTTTTGCGTTTTAAACTATTCAGCTGCGAGAAGCTAAATGAGATATTGTGATAAATTACCAAACTTGTTTTGAAAATATTAAAGATTACAAATGTTTAAGCCATAGGCTTGTTTATTTGAAAATCCAAAGTTTATTTTGGAAACCTTTCGTATCATATTTAATAATACGCTTGCTGAGCAATTCATTCGCTCATACTTGTTTTATTTATATATATTTTAGCCTGCCGGAAAGAAGGTGTTTTGGCGAGAGTTGTCCGCGTAGCTGATCAGAGATGTGGAAAGATATTAGCGTAAAGACGTCTTGATCCAGAGCATTGGAGCTAGTGAGAGGTTTTGTATATAGATGTTTTCTATTGCTTAATATATATTGTATAAGATTAGTTGCCTGGTATACTTCTTATCGAAGTTATACTAGTGTATTAGAATTTTGTAAAGAGAATGGTTGTAAAGAAGAAAGATTGTTGTAATGAATTTGGATTCTTGTTTCTAGCACTATAACCTTTAAAGATTCTGGTAGAGTTGGGGTCACAGATATTATTATTATTGTGTTGATTTTATATTGAACAGGTTGTTTGGATTAAGAGTGCAGTGTGACGACCAAATCATTGACCCCGGATTTGGGGGCGTTACAGTTGGTATCAGAGCAAGGGTTATAGTAAAACTAGAAACGAGAGTGTGTGGGAGTGTATATAGTTATATAAGGAACGTCAGAGCTCATTTAGAGTTCGTGTTGGACTACTGAATATAGTACCACTGAGTGAGTTAAGATAGAGGTATTCAATTTAGATGATTGTGCTGAGGTGGATAGAATTTCATACGATTGTAGATGTCTACGGCGGAATCTTCGAGGACTATTACGAGTTGACGGCGACGTACGATATTGATGACCTTGCGACGTGGAAAAGAAGGGCTGAAATCGAATAACGTGGAGAAGAAGGGCTGAAATCGAATAACGAGCTATCGAAGGAGTCGACGGAGGAGTCATGTGTGAAGACCCTGGTAATACCCTCCCATCCTAAGGAAATATTTGACATTTCTTTAAGCGAAACTTGTGTTGGTGAATATATTCCACCTTTTGACTTTGTACTTGATACTTTTGATCAATCATGATTGCAATTGCATCAGAGGTTGTTGCGACATCTATTTCAATTTGTAAAGCCTGTTGAAAATATGTTATTTAAATTCCAACTCCTTCATTCTTCCGGAGTGGATAACTCTAATTGTGATGTAACACTATTTGTTGATACTTCCTTTCTGGTTGTTCTTCTTTTCTGAAATAACACCTTTGGAATTTATTCAATTTCAATCCAAGGTGTGTATTTGAGAATTCTTATCGAAAGGCCCTGATTGTTATTCTGACTCTAAATTTCTTTCATATTTCTCTACTCCAACTGAGATAAACAACCCTATTTATAGGGGACACAAGGACTATCTGTCTATGTGATAGAAGTCTGACGGGACGCCGTCACTTGTGTGTTGTGAAATACAAGAAGGCTAATTACCTTTAGTACTGTCTTAATAGAGACACACAACATTGAGTTCATGTGATCAAATTGGTCTCTCAGTAATCCTTTCACTTCCAATAATGTTGCTTTGGAATATACAGATTTGGTAACCCCAATTGTGGGACATTTGCTACGATATAGAATCTTTTCACTTCAAACTATCATGAACTTCTTACTTCAAATAATCTGGGAGGTATGCCATTAGGGTGAACTGGAATTTACCCTACCTTACCGAACGAAGAATTTGCGGTTGAATTACCATGAACGAAAGCGGACTACGATGCGATTAGAATACTAGTAACATATAACGGGGCCAGTTGTTCTCTTTCTATCGATTAACGTTACGATGTGGAAAAGGTGAAGTTAGATAATTCAAGAGTTGATTGGAAATTGGGGAAAAAGGTGTAATTGTGCTGATGTTATCCCAGGTTGTGGAAAATGGACATAATAGATTTTTGTCTCAATGAGAAGAACTTTTAAGATTGGATGATAGGCTAATAATGGAGAATGAGTTAATCTTTGAGTATTTCAGGATTGTATGATATGGTTGCAAGTCTTTTGCTCACGATAGTTAAGGTAGATTTTACCAGTCAATGTGGATGTATAGAATGAGAATCAAGATAATGTCGAGTTGATCAAGCTGTTTGGGAAATGAGATGGAACCATGGAAAAGGTGTCATGAGTGTTACTGTGAAGATAGGAAAAGAAGATGAAGAGGTGTTAATAAGGATTTAAAGACAATGGATGAGGTAATGAAGGGTTGTTTTCAGCTGAAGAGTTAATTGGCATGAAAGGTATGTGATTGTTGAAAGCAGTTGTTAGATATATTGGAAATAGGTAGAGTTGACCCAAGAACGTGGATGGCTGATAGTATGAGTAGTAAAGGAGAGAATTGAGATGTAAATATCTTCGGTAAAAGGATTAGAAAGGATGAAGTTTTAAGGTTATGATAACAAGAGATTAATTAAAAGAAATGACGGACATAAGGATTCAACCAGGATTGATTAAAGAGAAAGGGCTACATAAAGGAAAGAGTTATGGAAATAGAAAAGGATTCAATTATAGGAGGGAACGAGAAAGTATAAAGAATAAGAAGGAAATGCAAGGATATATATGAGGGGTTTCAAAAGGGATACCAGTGTTGGTGAATATCTAAGTACTTGAGGTGTTGGAAAATGAAGACAAAATAACAGAGGTATAGTAGACGACTACAACTAAAGAGATTCCTGAATGGAGACGAAGACATGTTGAGATAAACTGTGGTATGGAGTTGCTAAGGCTTAGAGCTTATCGTGGTGTTATTTGGGTTATTATTGACCGATTAATGAGAGATAATGGTACGGCATGGAATGACGAGTTCAATTGTATTTGACAGAGATCCGCGACGTAATTGAAGAATTCAGACAGACTATGATTGTGTACTAAATTTTGAAGGTAATTGGGAGGATCGTTTACCGTTGATTAGATTCTCTTACGACAACAGTTACTATGACGATTTTGAAATGCTACCTTACGACGATTTATTGAGTGTTGGGAAAGTGCGTATAAGTTTGCTTGCCACCCCGTGAGTGGTATATTCATAGTGTATTTCGTAGAATATGAACCTATAGAGATCTAGTTAAATTGTTCTATGTTGAGTAACCGATTGAGATATTGAGTCAGTATGAGAGAGTGATGAGTAATAGAGGAGTCAAATTAGTATGAGTATGAGGAGAAATCCTAAGGTTGAAGAGTCAACCTAGGAATTTGAGAATGAGATGTTGGAAATTATCCACCTACGTTTGCGCGAGCTGATTCTGAGGACAGAATCCTGTTAAGGGGGGAAGGATGTAAGATCCGGGAAAATTACGTGTTATTATATGATATGAAATGAGATTTTAATTTCATATTAAGAGTTATTAAATGATTTATCTGTTTAAACGTGCTAAATTATTCGTTAAATGATTGAATATGTGACAATGTGATGCTATGTGATATGTGTGGGGAATTTGAAACTATTTTGAAAAGGGTGTTATACTATTTTATTTTATTATAATTATTGAAAAGAAAATTTGGATCGTTCCCAAATTATTCGGGCAATTGGTATATCGTTCGTACCAAAATTTCATTCGTTAAAGTGGAAAGTATTCGAAAATATTCGTAATAGAAGTATTTTGGTTCGTATATCTATTATTAAACGATACTTGTAGTTATCCGTACCTTATGGATGATTATCGTCTCGTAAAACGTGTATTCTGCTTTATTAAAGATTTAAAGTGTTTTATCTGTTAAAATGTATTTAAAGCGATCTATCGGATCAGTATCGATTCAAAAATGTCGTTTGGGGTATTATTTTCCGTTTAATATAAAAAGGCAAATCGTACTTTGTTTTTCGCATAATCAAGCTTAATTACAGTTAAAAAGCTAAAAACCCCTGAAACGTGTTCTTCGTGTTCTTGAGAATCAAACTCACTTTTGAAGACGTTATCGGATTCCGATTTCGATGTTCTTGTAACCAAATCGAATCTCTCATCATCCTCTACCTAAATCCATCATCAAAATCTATGTGGGTATGATCTTTGAATTTTTCCGATTTTTAAGTAATTTATTATTTCGAATTTTAGGGTTTTATTTGGGGGTTTCTTTATTATTGATTGTTCTTGTTAATTGAGGATATGAATGGATTGTGTGTGTTGTGCTGAGTGTTGTGATGATTTTTATTTGATTTTTAGAGCTCGAATTCGAGCAAATCGGAAATTGTAAAAGTCACCGGAGTTTGGTCGGGATTTTGATTGGCTAAATGAACCTTGATAACGTTTGTACCATTGATTAGATCGTTGAAAGTGGAATCTATTCGTATAATTAGTTATGATTTTGGTGTTAGTTTTCAATCGGCCGGAAAATTTGAAGAACTCGCCGGCGGGGGAGTTTTCTGAATTGTTTGGTTCGTTTTTGCGCCTTTTCTGTGTTAATTAACTGTTGGGGATGCTGGGGATCGTAACCCCGTGTTTCTTTTGTTAAGGTTGCGGTGTTTTGGGGTTGCCGGAAGAACTCGCCGGCCGGATTCTGGAATTTCCAGATTTCCGGCGAGCTGTTCTTCAGCTTTCCGGCGGTGTTCTTCGTGGGACTGCTGTTTGATCCGTTCCTGCCCTAGTTTTTGTTATGAACAGTGTTTCTGGAATTATTTTGTTAAAATAATTCAAAAATAGTTTTAAAAATTCTAAAAATCATATCTTTAATTTAAAAAATACATTTTATTATTCCGAAAATTTTATAAATTCATAAATATTTATTTAAATTCGAAAATTGATTAAATTTAATTATTTTAATTATTTTTGATTAATAATTAATTTATTTAATTAATTGATTAATTCTTTTAATCAGTTAATTCTTAATAATTAATTATTAATTAGATTTAATTAATTAAAATTAAGTTTAATTATTTTCTAGCTTGGTTTATTTATTTAAAAATAGTTTGAGCATTTAAAGAGTGTCAATTAATTTTATTAATTGATTTATTTGCATTTAAAATACTTATATTGGATTTAAAAATCCGATTTTTGATTTAAAAATTGTTTGTGGCTTATTTAAATTCAAATAAGCTTTGTGTGATGTTTTAAAAATAGTTATAAGTGCTATATGATGTGTATGAGTTGTGTAATGTGTTTTATAGTCCGTATATGCCCGTACTAGGGCTAGTGTCTGAGTTTTAAATATCGTAAATTAGACCGGGCGTCCGATACGTAACCGGTCACTTGTTTAAATGTGTTATGTGAACAATGTGAATTATCTGTGTGAGTCATGCATGCGAATAAATTGTGTGGAGACTTGTTTGAGTAATTGGTTGTGTCTAATGTTATCACGAGGGGTAGATAGGATAGAAATTTATCGGTTATGTTAGAAAGTGAGACTTACGAGGCCGTTGACTTGGATGTTGACTTTTTATAGTATGGGGATTGTCGTCAAGCAAGTTACGTGGATTACTTATGTGGTTGATTGCGATTGGTCTATCAGTTGAGATGTGGATGTTTATGCAACAGAGATATCGGTAAGATCGGTAAGTGCGTCGAAGTTAAGTTACGATCATTTATATAATATGAGGATTATACGTTGAAGACTAAGTACCGTCTCATGTTTGACTATCGAGGCTGGCACGTGGATTCGAAATGGTAAAAGCAGACTAGTGGTATTCGCAAGAGCGTTAAAGCAAAGAAGGACGGAAGTAGAGAATCGTGCGACAAGACAGAATAAGGAGGAAATCGTATTGTTTCAGCGTTACGAAATAGCTAAGGACCAGAGGCAAGTGTTTATACCCTTGCTTATTAATTAAGGGATATTATCTTGAATTATTAGTATGTATGTTGAACGTTGATTACTGAGTTTTCAAATGTTGATTTCTATGCATTGAATTGCAAGTATGTTATTTAATCTCGTAAATTGACGAGTACTCTTTTATACCTTTTTAGTTTAGATTCATATTTTCATATTGATTGGAAAGATATACTTATTATACTGAAAAGTTTGAAGAGATAATTATGGGCCGTATACTAAGGCTTTCTTTTAAAAGACTTGATTTGAAAATGTTAAAATGAAATATTACCAACCCTAGATGAGCAGGAACTTGTGAACCCTATGAGGGAGGACTTATTCTAAAAATTCTGAAGTTGTGTTGCTTACCCTTCCAATATTCCATTTTTCACCTTGCACCTATGCAAACCTTGTTATCCTTTCTTGTTATAAGCAATTATCTGATCCAGCCCCTGATTCAAATTCTATTACGTTGTGTATGAGTTGGTTTACTTCTTTCAAACGTGAGGCTTATCCGTTATAAGTATACGTTCGAGGGATCTAGACTAATTCTGTCAGAAGCCAGTAAACCCTTGTTTTTCTCTAACTATAAACTTACCCTGAATTTTTCTTAAACTTGAACTTGACTTTCTTGTCACTTACCAGATTGTTGAATCTTAACTAATTCTTCCACAATGTGTTAAATCATACTGTTGAGGCCATCTAGAGCCTGTTCTTTGAACCCTACTCTATATTGATCTAATAAAATTTCTGTTGACATCCTAATACCTGTTCCATATCCGACTCGATCTTATTGAGCATGTTCTTGTCTATTCTTCATTATTATTATTCCAGCTGTTGCATCGATCTTGTCAATGTTTATTATGTTGTTACTTGTGATACTTATTTCCCATTGTTGTGTCGATCTCGTCGATACTAGATTATATTGCTATTCCTTATTGATTCTTCATATTAAACTATCTCCTGGAACGTGAGTTTCCAGCAATTGTTATATTAAGGTCGTCGATTCTTCCGACACCTGATTGTCAAAGTAAGGTTGTCAATTGTACTGACACCTGACGTATAAATAATATAGAATTGGAATGTTTTTAAAAATGGACCAATTATTGGTCGATGTAATTAAGGCCCAGATTGGCCTAGGATCCAGTAGAGGACTATGACATGAGCTAGTCCGGGGTTGATGCGTGGCTGGCCAGCAGCACAACCTTTGTATTTGATAATTGTTAAAAATCCAATTCTAATATGAATTTTCATTTCTAGGATGAGTTACATCCATATACTTTGTACTTGTGAGATATGACCTGATTCTCAGGTTTATTCGTTGCGTGAAGTTGTTGGTTTGTTGATTATTAATAGTGGTTTCAATCTTGCTGAAATCGCTTACTCTTAATACATTCGGATTCCAAATAGTCGAAATCCACCTCCTTGATTCTATTGGCAGTCATGAGATACCTATCTTGATGAGTTTTATTCATACCGCATATCCAGTCGGTACCTTGTTGAAGTCTTGAAGTGCGTCCTTTATTTCTTGACCGAGCGTGCTGGTTCATTCTTACCCTTGGTTACTCTAACCTTCCCGAGTTATTGTTGATTCCGGAAAATGTCGTGAATAGATCTGTTATCTTCAAAATTAGTATTTTTATACAAACTATAGTCTTGAAGACATATGAGTTAAATTTAGTTCATATTTTCTACATACTATTGTAGTTATAGTTGATTCGGTTGCCGTGACGACCAATATAAATCTTTTGCGTTTTAAACTATTCAGCTGCGAGAAGCTAAATGAGATATTGTGATAAATTACCAAACTTGTTTTGAAAATATTAAAGATTACAAATGTTTAAGCCATAGGCTTGTTTATTTGAAAATCCAAAGTTTATTTTGGAAACCTTTCGTATCATATTTAATAATACGCTTGCTGAGCAATTCATTCGCTCATACTTGTTTTATTTATATATATTTTAGCCTGCCGGAAAGAAGGTGTTTTGGCGAGAGTTGTCCGCGTAGCTGATCAGAGATGTGGAAAGATATTAGCGTAAAGACGTCTTGATCCAGAGCATTGGAGCTAGTGAGAGGTTTTGTATATAGATGTTTTCTATTGCTTAATATATATTGTATAAGATTAGTTGCCTGGTATACTTCTTATCGAAGTTATACTAGTGTATTAGAATTTTGTAAAGAGAATGGTTGTAAAGAAGAAAGATTGTTGTAATGAATTTGGATTCTTGTTTCTAGCACTATAACCTTTAAAGATTCTGGTAGAGTTGGGGTCACAGATATTATTATTATTGTGTTGATTTTATATTGAACAGGTTGTTTGGATTAAGAGTGCAGTGTGACGACCAAATCATTGACCCCGGATTTGGGGGCGTTACAGCCGTTGCCGGGGACAAAGTAGTATTAGATTAGTTAATTTTTGAGTTTTTTTAGCTAAGTCTTTTAGTTGTGTTGCTTCGGCTATTATTCCCTTGTTATTTGATCTTTGTTTCTAGTTTTCTTGTTGCATGCACACTCGAAGTTCAGGTACAGAAAATTTAATTGCTCTTGATCCTGAAATTGAAGCTACAACAAGAAGACAAGCAGGACTACGAAGGAAAAATAAAGACAAGGAAGTTATGGGTGAGACAACAGCAAAAGCTCTCAGGGAGCATGGTATGCCAGACACTACAGACGTACTCTCCAGTATTGTCAGACCAATAATCACGGCTACCCACTTTGAACTCAAGCCACAATTCATACAATTCGTCTCTAATGATTCTTTCGCAGGATTATCAACTGAAAATCCTGTTGATCATCTTGAGAGTTTTCTGGAAAAGTGTGATACTATAAAGCTGACCAATGTTAGTGATGATGCTATAAAGCTGCGCTTATTTCCTTTCTCTCTCCGAGATGCAGCAAAAGATTGGTTGAAGGATGAAGGACCAAACACATTCACTACTTGGGATAGTCTTGCAAAGGCGTTTCTACTTAAATTCTTCAGTCAAAAGAAAACTTCAAAGCTCAGGAATGAAATATCTAACTTTCGTCAAGATGATGACGAGTCACTTCATGATGCTTGGAGAAGATTCAAACGACTTCAGAGACAATGCCCTCACCATGGAATTCCTGACTGGTTGTTGATCCAAACATTCTACAATGGGTTAACACAAGAGTTTCGAAACTTTGTTGATGCTTCTTCTGGTGGATCTATTATGAAAAAAAGTACGGAGGATGCAAAAATTTTGTTAGACGAGATGGCGTCTAATGATAATTATCCTTACAGTGACAGAAATCATCCTAAGAAGGGTGGTAAGTATGATGTTGATGCTCTAACCATGTTGAATACTACTATGCAGGCAATGGTTAAGAAGATTGAGCAATTGGATTCTAGAACTTCATCTACGGTTGCCTCATGTGAAATATGCGGTGTAATTGGACACACTCAACATGCTTGTCAATACAATCCCTCTAGAACAACAATGGAACAAGCAAATGCCCTCTACAACCAAAATCAAAGGCCACAATATAATCCTTATTCCAACACATACAATCCAGGTTGGAGAGATCATTCTAATTTCTCCTACAGAAATAACCAGGCTCAAGCTCAACCTCCACAAAATAACTTTTCTCAGCCGCCAGGTTTTCAACCAGGTCAGCCGCAAAAATCTAACTTGGAAAATCTTTTGGAAGGATTTATCTCTACACAGGCAAAGAAGAATGATTACTTTGACTCGAGTATCAATGAGATAAAGGCTCATAACAAGTTAATGGAGAATTCAATCACTCAAATTGCTCAACAGTTGAATCAACTTAACAAGTCTTCAGGCCAACTTCCTGGCCAAACTGAACAACCACATAAAGCCCACGTGAATGCTATAACGTTAAGAAGTGATCATGAATTGCAAGGGCCAGAGATGAAGATGAGTACTGATAATTTGAATGTTGAGGAAGATACGGAGAAAATTCAATCTGAAAATGTGATTGTGCAAGAAGCGATTGAAGAAAAGAAGAAGGAACCCACAGTTGCTCCAGTCAGACCTTACGTACCACCTGTTCCGTTTCCTCAAAGGTTGGTGCAAGCTAGGCTTGGAGAGAAGTTTATGAAGTTTATGGAGATCTTGAAGAGGTTAGAACTTAATATTCCTTTCTTAGATGCTATCAAAGAGATGCCTTCTTATGGGAAGTTCCTTAGGGAATTATTGTCAAACAAAAGAAAGATTGAAGAAAGTTCTACTATCTCATTAACGGCAGAGTGTAGTGCCATCTTGCAGAATAGTCTTCCTAAAAAGCTAATTGATCCAGGTAGCTATTCTATTCCTGTCAAACTTGGGAATTTTGAAATCAAACGAGCTTTATGTGATCTTGGGGCAAGTGTAAGTCTAATGCCCTTATCAATCTGCAATAAGCTTCAGATGGGTGAACTCAAACCCACACGTATATCTTTACAACTTGCAGATAGAAGTGTAAAAGTTCCACTTGGAATACTTGAAGATGTTCCTGTCAAGGTAGGAAAGTTTTTTATTCCATGTGATTTTGTTGTCATGGAGATGGAGGAAGATGCACAAAATTCTATCATTCTTGGAAGACCTTTCTTAGCTACAGCTGGTGCAAAAGTTGATATGATGTATGGAAAAATTTCTTTTGAAGTTGGAGATGAGAAGATGGAATTTAAATTTTCCAACTCTTTGCTTAGCCCTTCTCTGAAGAAGAGTGATCTTGGAAATAATAATGAACCTGTTCTTATGGTTAAGTCTTTGGGTGGAGATCAAGATATGAAGGTTGATATTTTTCTCTCTAAACCTCCAGCAATTTTGGTGAGAGATTTACATGTCATTAATTATGTTGATTTGAAGCCTTCAACAATGAAATCGATTGGTGAAATTCAGTTTGGTGGATTATCTGTTGAAGATCCTCATGCTCATATTGAAAACTTTTTGAAGATTTGTGATACTATCAAGTGTGATGGAGTTTCTGATGAGGCCATTCGACTTCGATTATTTCCTTTATCTTTAAGGGATGGAGCTAAAAATTGGTTATTTTCGTTACCCTCAAATTCCATTACCACTTGGGAAGACTTACTTATTAAATTTCTTTTTATGTTTGTCTCACGAGATGAAACGTCAAGGATAGTTGTTGCACTCTTAAAGTTTGCTCGAGATAGAAGAATAGTATTGTTGGATAAAGCCGTGGATGAAAGTTATAAGTTTTTGGGAGAGATCATGAGAAAATATGTTGAGAAAGTGGATGCTCCACTTTCAATCCATTCACCAGGTTGATTGATAATAAGGTCGAGCTAATGACCTTAAAAAAAGCGCTTCTTGGGAGGCAACCCAAGATTTTGGAGGAGGAACACTCTCCCACAATTTTCAACTGGGACTTCATGCACTAGGGGAGTATTTCTAACCTTTCTTTGTATAATTTTTTCACTCTTATTCTTTTTGTATTTCTTTTAGGATCTTGTTAGTTTTGTATATTTATATATATTATTCATTGAGGACAATGAACCACTTAAGTGTGGGGATGAGTTCTCAATGATGTAAAAAACCCAAAAAAATTATATATTATAAAAATCCAAAAAAATTTAAAAAATTTAAAACTTTTTGTATATAATTGCCTTGTCTCAAAAGCATGTTAGCATGGATAAGTACACATTGTGTAGATTAATTTCGCATGATTAATTATGAGTGTCATATTCATGAAAAATCATTTGATGCTTGGTAATTCCTTGTGTGTGCTTGCGAACATTTAAAAACTTGAGATGTTTCTTGGTCAATTTTAGTGAGTTAAGCATGCTTTCACCATGTGAGGATTTGAGCCTAATTTATGATTGATAGATTTTTTATCAATCCATTTTTTTTGTTGTGTGTTGTTCATCATGATTCTTGTTGCTCTAGAACTTGTTTTAAACCGTTTTGAGACTACATGATATGTGTATGCATGAATATGACAAAGGCACCAGGATTAACCTCATTTACCCAAACAGTACCCATATGAAAAATAATCCTTAGAGAAACCCTTTGAGCTTATACTCGTTTCTTTCGTATATCACCAATCTAAAATTTTTTGAGCCTACTTATTTATTCTTGTCTTGATTTACTGGTAGAGCATATTGATTCAATTCAAGGGTTGGTGAATATCTAGTGTGGGGATTTCTTTTGGTTAAAGGTTACATTTTGGTGGGATACAATATGGTATGGAATTGCAAACAAGTATCAAGTACTCCTTTGAGATCAATAGGTAGCAAGTGCAATGTCATATTAAAGGGACGATCCATGTGTGCTGGTATTAAGTACATTCTTGGTGACTTTTCACTGTCCTTGGTTACTGGAGAATGACTTGACTTTTGAAAAAAAAAAAGAAAAAAAAAAGAGAAGTTATGAGCAAGAGGAAGATAAAGTAGAGTTGTGTTCATTTGATTGATACAATGTGAAAGTGGGAAAGTACATGGGGTATATGTGCTTTGAAGTTTAATGCTTGTGAAAGCTTGATCAACTTTTACATGATTTAAGTTTCATGTTGGGTGCTTTAATTAAAAGTGAACATTATGCTCTATCAGTTATCAAGTTTAGCCACTTGTTAGCCTATTTCTTTGATATCCTACCCCGTACCTAAGCCCCGTTACAACCTTTAACGAAGACCTTTTGATTCATGTATGCATATGTACGGGGTGGTGGAGATTTGGTGGACAACCAAGCATATGGTAGCACATGAGTACATTGATTGAACTTGAGTGATACACTTATACCCATACACTTGTGTGAAGTGAGAGCAATGTGAGATATTTATCCATAGCATGCTTACTTGTTGAATGCGACTTTGATGTCTATCTCATGATATTTTTGTCTATCTAGACATTGTGTGCATACTTGGATTATTTTGGGTCAATGATGCTTAAAGTGAGAGTACTTGTACTTTCAGACACTTTCAGGTTGTTATATGATTGAGATTTACAATGTGTGGAGTACTATGACATGTTGCATGTTTGAGAGACTTGGTGGTTGAAAATATTTGATTTTGTGGGTATATCTTCTATAAACCCTCACGAGACAAAACTCGTCCTACTAGGGCTGCCTAGGGGTTTAACGGCTTGTTGCATATGCTCAATGCAATCGTGTCATCTACGAAAGTGGTGGTCCTATTAGTTAGTATTATTTTTATTTCTTTATTTGCCCGAGGACGTGCAAAATGCTAAGTGTGGGGATGTTTGATAGAATATATATTTATATATATTTTATATGATTTTATTTCTCATATTTATTATATTTTGCATTTAATTGGATTTTTATTTAATAAATTTTAATGTTTTATTGTAGGAAGCAAGGAAATCCTAAACTTGGAAGGATTGGAGAATAAAGAGCTTAATTTGGAGATTTATTAGAAGGAAATTCGGATTTGTTGGGCTGCCTGCACATAATTCACTGTTTGGGTCATATCTTGAGATGTAGAAGTCAGAATTGGACGATTTAACAGCCCACACGAAGATAATGGAAATCTCTTTTATTCTAAAGTAGTCCAATTATTAAATTAATTCAGGAACGGCCCAGATTTACTGAAGAAAAGTCAGCTACGAATTTTCCTTGTAAAACATAATCAGTTTAGGAAACGTAATTGTACTTTTCTCAAGGCATTAAAATATTTGAGAATATGTATATAAACATCAGATCTGAGAGAGACATAGATACAGATATACAGATAGACATAGATAGAGACATAGAGAGACTTGTATTTTTCTTCTTGGAGAAAGATTAAAGGTTTTTATTCTTTGTTCTTAATATTATTATGTGTTCTTATTATATTATGTGTTTTGTTAGTTTAATTATGAGTGAGTAGTTATTTAATCTAGGGTTAAGTTGAACCCTAGTTATGATTGATGTATGATTTTCCCCAACCCCCAATTTAGTTATGTTGTATGCTCTTGCTTATTGAGTTGTGCTTAATTAACAATAACATGTCAGACGTGATTATGCGTATTGTTTGAACCTAATATCTATTTATCATCGAAAGTTGGACTTAGATGGTTGTGATTTATCCAATAAGGACATGAACTTCTCCATGAAAATAGGTAGAACGGATTGTTAGGAAGTTAGGATGTTGTGTTTAATGTCTCTAAATTGCATGATACCATGAAAATAGGCTTGAGTGTATTTTTAGAGAAGCCATTAATACTCGAGAGAGGTTATTGGTATTTTTTAGGGCGCATCTTTCCTCTTGAGTAGCGTATGATTAATTGGGGTGGAAAATCATAATTGCATTGATTCATGCTAGTGGGGATACTTAATTCTAGATGTTTTAGTTAATTGATAATACAACACAATTTGCTTTAGTATAATATTTAGATTAATAATCTCTCAACAATTTATTGTGTTACTTGCTTAGTTGAATTGAATCAAGAATAACTAGTGATTGATACGTTTGTCTCTGTGGGATCGACTCTGACTTGCCCTACTACATAGTTAGAAGGATTTGTTAGATATTATTATTTGATAGGCACGCGACAGCCTTGTCAGTTCCTAAGTGTCGCCCTAATTCTAGAAGATAATGTTTAAAGGACAAACATGCATTACAAATGAGTAAATGTTAGAAGATACCTTGGTAAGTGGATGTTTGACACTCGAAAATCTTGCTTCGCCTTCTTTGGAAACTAGCCTCGCCTTCAGAAATCAAGAGCCTCGACCTCTTATCCTCGGAGAAAATTGGCTCAACACTTTGTGAGATTTTTAGAAAGATAGTAACTTTGAGGAAAATTTTGGGGGGTTTTTATAAGGGAAATGAAGTCGCCACGTGCCTGCTTATAATTCGTCCTTACGCACAGAAATCAAGGTGTGACAGTTGGAAATGATATTAAAAAACTTAAGAAAAATTAGTTTATAAATGAGCAAGGGTATTAAATATACCTCGTTAATCAAGGAAGCGAGGTTCCGCAACGATTAGTGTTGATGGCTCGCCTTTGTGATTTCTTTAGATATTTTTGGATAAACATTTCTTTTACAAATATTTGTTTCAAGAAAATGGGGGGTAGTTGTTATGGCCAAAAATAACAAACCTCGCTTTCAGAAATGACGTTATTACATGGTGGATCTTGAAAGTATAAGCATTTGCTGATATTGGGTCTAACCTAGGCTCATACAGAGCATGGCCCATTACCTGACGAAATTATTAGTCCATTGTAGCCTAGGCTCATATGAAGCCTAGCCCATTGGTTGACAATCCAAATATTGGACCTAATCTAGGCTTATATGAAGCCTCGCCTTCTTGCTAAATTTTTACTTATATATTTTAATGATAAGTGCATTTTATTGTTAGGTGTTTATTATGTGTAATAATTGTTATGTGATTAAAGTTGTGAATTAAGCACTTTGTGAGTAATTAGTTAATTGTATATGTGCTTTCTAATTTTATTTAAGTGCTCTGTAAATTTATTTGGGTCATATAATATCTATATTAAATTTAGAGTATGCTAAAATTATTTAATTAGTAGCCTAAAATATTTCTTAGCATTATTTTTATTGTATTTTAGTTTTAAACTCATGATTTAAATTTTATAACCACTTAATTATTTTAATTATTTATTTTGAGAGATGCTACACCTTATAGATTATTTATTTTAAATGGTAAAATTTTATTTAAAATTATTTTGGGATAAAAAAGCATTTTATTTGATTATTTCTTTGTAAATACAATTTTATTTATCTAATCTACAAAAGTTATTTGTAGAATAATATTTCTACTTGATCTAGAAGTGGGATTATGAATTTACATCATAGCCCATGATTTTATCATTTTAGTATTTTATTTTAATTGGGCATTTTTGTCATTTCATAATTTAATTCCCTAAATAACCAAAAACTAGTTACTTTTATTTTATTTTATTTCCCCTATAAAACCCCCACCCCCCATCGGCCTCACCCCACTCCCGTTCTTCTTCTTCTTTTTCTCTCCCCAAGGCCTCACTTCTCTCTCAAACACTCCCCTTGTTCTTCATCTTTTACAAAATTAAACTCACCAAAAACTTGTGATTCTCTTATCCAAATTTCAAGTGTGAGTACTAAAAACACTCTTATCTCTAATCTCTACAACCCTCTTGTGTTAATTTCGAGTTTTACCATGATTTCAAATTTGGGGATTTTCGGATTTAAGGGTTTTTATGCATAAAGCTTGCATGGAAAGGTCGATTGTAAGTACTTAGGGTCATTCTCGATGAGACCCATTATTTTGGGCTCATCCGAGAAGAAACCCGACCATTGGCAATGATCCTTGTGAGCCATGGTCTTGATTTTATGTTTACAAGTTGAACTCAAGTGTATTTTGTTTAATTAGGTGATAGAAATTGATGCATGTCACTATTTTGTGATCCATGATGATTTTGATCAAAGTTAGATAGTGGGTTTTGAGTATTGTCACAATATGATTATGTTTGATGATGGGTAAGTAATAATTAAGTGTTTAAGTGCTTGCATATTATTCGTTTTGTGAAATCTTGATAGATTAGTGATAGAATTGTTAATGGGTTACATTCAATTTTGATTAAATACTTGTAATTTGATTATTATTGGGATGATCTTGACATGTGTTAGCATTGTGATTTGAGGATGGTTTCGGAGAATGGGAGTTAAGGTGGAAGGAGGTTAGTAAGAGAAAGAGAGAGAGAGGGGCCGAGAGAGGGAGAGAGGTCGAGTGAGGGAGAGAGGCCGAGAGGATGAAATGGTGAGAGATTGAGGGAGAGCCGAGAGAGAGATGGAGATGGATGGGAAGGAATTGAATTTAAAAACCTTGAGTATGGGAGTGTGATGTAAAATGAGATTTTGAGGGAATAGGTGTGTGTACTTTCAAAATGTGTTCTTATGTGTGTGTTAATTTAAAAATGTAATTTCGGTGTGAGTTCTTTTAAAACTAAGTTCTTGAGGGTGTATTTACAAAGGAAGTGTGTCATTTTCGTAAAATGTATTTAGTGTGAGTGTGTCTTGTTTTAGAAAATTATTTCTTTGCGCGTGAGTGCTTCTTTCAAAATATATGGTGTGTGTGAGGGTGTGTGTGTGTACTTGTTCGTGTGTGTGGTTGGTGTTAGTATAAGGCCGAAAGAGAGTGAGGAAAGGGAGAAAGGCTGAGAGGCCGAGGAAGAGAGAAAAGAAAGAAAAGAGAGGAGAGAAAAGAGAGGGAGGCCGAGAAGCCAAGAGAAAAAGGAGAAAAGGAAAAAGAAGAAGAGAAGAAGGTGGAAGACAATGGTGAATTGTGTTGGTCTTATGTGTTTATATGGTTTGTGTTAGATCAGGATTCAATGATCGTCAGGATCTAGACTCAACTGATCAGGATTGCTGACGTCATCAGTATTGCATGGTCATCAGTATTTGATCAAGCGTCAGTATCAGGATTATCATCAGGATCTATATCAGGACTATGATCAGGATTGATCATCAGGACTGGAAGCTGATCGGGATTTCTATTTCGAGTTGGTTTATGAGTCTAGTTAAATAAGGAAGTTTATTTTGTCAGTTCCTTATTTATAGGAATGAAGCTATCAATTTAGAATAGGTTTCGATCTTTGTAATTGATTAGGACTTATCATGTAATTGATAGAGAAGCTGTGTAGTATATAAACACAGTTTAGGTTTCGATTTAGATTGATCGCTTACACGAGTATTTTTGTAACCTAGAAGCTCTCAAGAACATCAGAATTTCTTGAGAGAGCTTGTAACAATTTTATATCTGATTTAATAAAGCTGTTATTATTATTTCATATTTGTGATATATACTTTAATAAGTCGAGAATCTTATACAATTGTATTCAACCCCCCTTGTTAGGTCCAAAGTATCGTAGAATGGGAGGTTGAATACGATACTCACAAATAATTCAATTTCGTTCGCGGATAAATCATTCAGTTCAACTACGAAATCAAATACACCAAATCAAACCAAGAGTCGGGGAATATATCATTTTATAAATATAAACCTCGAGGGGTGCTACAATTTCTAATGATCCGTAGATTAGCTTCAATGAATTCAAGGTTACACAAATTCAATACAGTGATAAAATTCTGAGCACTATTAATTTCTCTGATAATTCTCTCTAGCTCAAACTCTCTCTTCGTAATGAATTATGTGTTCTACCTGACTGAGGAAGACACTGCCTCTCACTTAGTAATTGTAGTCTTTTGTTTTTGAAAACTATCGAACCAAAATCAAAGAATTAATCTTGGTTGTCCATCTTCAAAATCAACCTGACAAACAAACAACTTTCCACCTACTCCTCCAATTTGTAAACTATCGAATGAATAAAGAATTTTACCATTCGATAGTTTTTAAATAAAAACTATCGAAAAGTAAATTACTTTACACTTGTTTTCAAATGGTTTTCTTAAATCACATTCGATGGTTTTCTAAATAGAAAAACCATCGAATCCTTTTCTTGTCCTTGATCTTTTAGAAAAGCTTCTGAGCTCCAGGGTGTTTCAGTTTTAGATTGTATCAATTTCTTCTGATGCTAGCATGCTTGTGTGTACATTAAACAATTCTACACTAAGATCTTGCACAGTTTTCTTGTACTCAGAACTAGACATGTCAATTGTTGTTAAGATAGGTACCTGAGATAATTGCGGTGATTCCTCTGAAGAGTCAGCCATTAGGGCAACATTTACATACTCTTCCTCTTCATCCGAATCAGTATCATCCCAGTGTTTTCCCTCTTCTATATAAGCTTTCCCTTTCTGCTTTCCAGACAATGCCTCCAGTTGCTGTTTCAGCTTGGCATTCTTCTTCTTCAACTCATCATAAGAATCCTTCTTCTCATAGACATCTTTCTTGTCTCTTGCTTGACGAGGCTTCCGACATTCAGTGGCGAAATGCCCTAACTCATTGCAGTTGTAGCATCTTGATTTGCTTCTATCAATCATGCTAGTCTTGTAGCCTCCCTTAAAGCCAGTCCCTGGAGAGTACTTGCTCTTCTGGAATATGTTGGTTGAGCCCTTGAACTTATACTTAGGGTTTCTCTTGAAACGAATATGACTAAACTTTGCAGCTAAGTACGCAATGGTTTTGTCTTCCATTTGCTCAAGCTCTTTGTTAGGAATATGTTGTTCTTGATGATAAACATAAAACACTTAGTAGAATTTGTGTAAAGTAATTTGTAGCTGTCAACGGAATGGTATGCTTTGCAGCAATCCGTTGACAGGAAGCTCATCAACGAAATGAGTGATGTAGCAACTGCATTGTACAATACTTCATAGTTTGATATGCATTTTGTTGTAGGTATTAGATAGGTTTTCTAAGTCATGTTGACTAAGTACTAGATAGGCAAAATAGGTTGGTGAATTGTAAATATATTATGCCTTGTAATTTTGCCTAAGTGAAGACATGTCAACGGATTGAAGATTGCTCTATCAACGGAATGAAGATTACTCTATCAACGAAACGAGGAATACACTATCAACAGAATGAAGAATAAAGCTATCAACGAAACACATCTCCCTACTATCAACGAATCATTGTTGCTTTTCTGAATAGTTGACAAAGTGATAGTGACAGTTCTCTGACTGTTCAAAAGGTGATGTAGAAGGGTACAGTGAATTGGAAACCATTAAAATGGACATTGGAAATAAGGAAACATCCCAGTTTCCAATTGGGTTCTTGGAATGAATTATTATATGCAAAAGACAAGGATACTCAAGAACCACTGGACAAAGGGATGAAAAGCAAACTATTGGCGGTTACTCATTGTACTTTTAGTGTAGCCAAAAATAGAGTTGTAAACTTGGGTTTATATAACCAAGTGTAGCAGTTACTTTAGAAGTAAGAGAAGAAAAACAAACAGATTGTATTAGCTATCTTTGAGAGCATACTTCTCTACATTCTTGTAATTGAGCAGTTGTGTACATCTTTGTATCACAGATTATTTCCGCAATAAAAACACTTCAGTTGGATCATCAAACAATCCAACTGAATAATTTACTTCTTGTGTTTTTATTTAATCAGTTCAGTTTTCATTATTTAATTTCAAGTTCAAGAAAATATCTAGAATTGTATTCAACCCCCCCCCCCCCCCTTCTACAATTCTGTTAGGTCATTTGGGATTAACACTCTTCTACGGTGTAGTAATCACATTCATCAACACCCAGATTCACAGAATCCATTTCAGCTTCTATAATCACCTCCTTTCCAGCTCTAGGGGTTTGAACCTGAATATCAGAAGTTGTTGGTTCATCCACTACAAGTGCTGCTGATCTCACAAGTGCATTTTGCTTGTTGTCCACTGTCCCTGGTCCGTAGATTATCACTCGTTGTTCTTACTCCATCTCATAGGTCTTCAACTTGCCATAGATCATCTCTAATGACATCTTTGTAAAATCAATTCTTTCCCTTATGGATGAGGACTTGTGTTCTACATGATGGGGCAGTGTCATCATGAACTTCCTGTTTGTTTCTCTCAGTGGATAGGTCTTCCCTTTCATTGCCAATTCATTTAGAAGCTTAGTATATTTCTCAAAGACCTGAGTTATACTTTCTCATGGAAGAGACCTAAAAGCTTCGTACTGAGAAGTCAGGATGTCCAATCTGTTTTCCTGCACGTCTTCATTTCCTTCCATTATCAAGTTTATGGTATCCCACATATGTTTCCCGCTTGTACAGTTCATCAACTGATAGCTCATTTCCTTGTCTGCGGAGTCTGCCAATATCAACATCAAACCTGTATCCAATCGAATCAGTTCTTTGTCAGAATCTGTGTATTCAATGATATCCTTAGGTTGGGTGCCTTGAGGAATCCTGGTACCATCAGAAGCTATAGATTCACTAACTGGTTTCATTGGTACAAACGGTCCGTTCTCTAATACGCCAATATACAACGGATTAGATGCCTTGATAAATAACAACATCTTCATCTTCCACAAACCGAAATCATCTCTAGTAAACAGGGGAACTTTAATACCAGCAGTTGTCTTTGGAGCACTCAGGGTTTCTGAAAATTTCAAATTGTTTAAAATTCAAGAAATTCCAATTAAATGAAAAATTTTGAAAGTTAAAAAATTTGCTTCGAATTTTCAAGCTACGTTTGATTTTGGTCTCATTCACCGGATCTGATTTGTACGTCAATCAAGTTGCTCTGATACCAATTGTAAGGTCCATAGTATCGTAGAAGGGGGGTTGAATATGATACTCACAAATAATTCAATTTCGTTCGCGGATAAATCATTCAGTTCAACTACGAAATCAAATACACCAAATCAAACCAATAGTCGGGGAATATATCGTTTTATAAATATAAACCTCGAGGGTTGCTACAATTTCTAATCCGTAGATTAGCTTCAATGAGTTCAAGGTTACACAAATTCAATACAGTGATAAAATTCTGAGCACTATTAATTTCTCTGATAATTCTCTCTGGCTCAAACTCTCTCTTCGTAATGAATTCTGTGTTCTACCTGACTGAGGAAGACACTGCCTCTCTCTTAGTAATTGTAGTCTTTTGTTTTTGAAAATTATCGAACCAAAATCAAAGAATTAATCTTGGCCGTCCATCTTCAAAATCAACCTGACAAACAAACATCTTTCCACCTGCTCCTCCAATTTGTAAACTATCGAATGAATAAAGAATTTTACCATTCGATAGTTTTTAAATAAAAACTATCGAAAAGTAAATTACTTTACACTTGTTTTCAAATGGTTTTCTTAAATCACATTCGATGG
Source organism: Heracleum sosnowskyi (assembly GCA_030848705.1). NCBI lineage: Eukaryota > Viridiplantae > Streptophyta > Magnoliopsida > Apiales > Apiaceae > Heracleum > Heracleum sosnowskyi. Next base: position 72,640,289 of record CM061242.1, read on the forward strand.
TTTTCTAAATAGAAAAACCATCGAATCCTTTTCTTGTCCTTGATCTTTTAGAAAAGCTTCTGAGCTCCAGGGTGTTTCAGTTTTAGACTGTATCAATTTCTTCTGAGATGATAAAATAACTTGATCTTTTCAAGTGCCGTCAACTGGTGCAACTGGTCTGGTTCACAGATGAATAACACTTGATCAATTCCTCTATGTCTTCAATTCAATGCTGCTGATAAGTCCTTTGTCGATCTGGTTGCTTCAAATAAATCACTGGAATCCTGTGGTACTAACCCAAAATCATTCACATATTTCTGTAGTCTTGAAAGTCTTGTTTCTTTTGTTGTCACTGAGGCTTGAACATTTTCATGAACTTCTTTTCGTGACCTGTTTACGGACTTCAAGAATACATACCATATTTTGATTTTTTGAGTTTACCTTTTCTTCTTTGATTCTGGATTCCTGTGCTTCTGTTAATATTATTGTCGGTCTTGTCCTTTGTTGAGTTGCAGTTATCTCTTTTACATCTTATGTTACATTATGTTTTACAATCTCCCCCTATTTGATTGTATAGAGTTTGACAAGCAAATACTTCGAGTATAACTCAACTAACTAAGGAAACATGAAACTAATTAAAGTAAGACAACTTAATAATATTAAATGCATTCTGGATCAGATATATATACATTTCCAGATTTCATAATTCAAAAAACAATTAAACTTTATACATAGAAGTTGCTCCTCTAGACTGAGCTGATAGTTCTTTTGTTCTTTGCTTCTGTTTTTCAGTCCATTTCAATCTCACCTTCTTCAATCATTGGATTGGAGTTAGCGGCTTGATAATCAATTACTGATGGATAGTGCAATGAATCTCTAGGTTTAAGGATTTCTCCTTGGATGTGTCTTCCAATATATTCAACCTCTTGACCCACTCCAGCCCACAACCATGCAATGTTAACATCTTTCTTGTTTAGCTTTGGCATGTTTGGTAGTCTGGTCCGCACTTCCAATCCTCTTTCCACTCTCTTCCTATAGTAAGGAACATTCTCCATTAGATATCTCCTCAGAGTGTCTGCTGCTTTGTCCTTCTCCGTTGAAGTGAATCCAGTGGATCTGAGATACTTCTCCACTGATATGAGATAATTATTTGGATAATCCTTTAGCTTGTCCTCAGTCAAATAGCAGATTCTGAACAAGTCATTCGTCATGAATCTAACCATTGGAGGATCTTCAGTAATCTCTGGACCGACTTTCAAAGTTGTGTCATGCCCGCAAGGGTTTGTGGAAATGCTCTGCACTTGACTGCATCATTGGTAGGTTGCAACAATAGTGCGTTAGAGAAGGTTCTCACATGATTAGCAAGGTCTCATGTTCCATCGTAGGCCTTAATGGTTGGCATCTTGAACTTTCCAGATCTATGATTTTTTATGATATCCTAAGTAAATGGGGTGTAGGATCATCCGGATCTCCTAAGGGCAACAACTCAGTGGGATCGCCCTTTGGGGCTTCAGCCCTCCTTGACTTTCTCGGTGTAGGATCTAAGTTAATTACAGGAACCCTCTCGGTTGATTTGCCTTTGACTCTAGCTGCCTCTTCCTATGCTAATCCCTTCTTAAGCCTTGCAGCCTCATCTTCATATGTTGCAATCTTGTCTTTAGTGGTTTGGGGTTGTTCCCGATTTGTTTGGGAAGAACGTTTCCTCCTTGGGGCAACATCCCTCTCTTCTCCAGTTGAATAATTATCATCCTCAGTATAGGGACCTGAGTAATCTTGAATCAAAGGGGCATGTCGAGTCTGAGTTTGTTGATTTTGGGGTCCCAGACCTTGAACATAAGGAGGCACATATGATTCATGATACAGTGGATTGTGAACATTACTCCCAATGGGGGGCCGTGGAGGCATTCCATAAGGTGGCATACCCAAAGTTTGATTCGTGTATTGAGGAAGATCAGTAGTATGAAGTTGGAGGCCTCGGGGAGCATTCAAAATCACTTGAGAGGATGTGATTGGTTGATGATGAGTCATCTCTTGAGTTTGGGGGTTGGCTCCATGAACCACCATCTGCATGGGATTCGTCCCTTTAACTGAGATTGAGATCTCTGGTCCTTGAGTAGTGGTGCAGGGGATATTCGTCTCTTGAGTACCAGTAGTTGGTGGTGGCTGACTTCCTGCCATTTGAACACCAGAAGTCGATGGTGGATCATGTGAAGTTCTTCATGTGTTTGTCATGGTTGATGTTCTCTTCCCACAGACGGTGTAATAACCCCAAATTTTGGACTTAGTTAAAAATTTGATGAATAGTAAATGTTGATGAATAGTGAATTTGTTGATGAAAAATATTCCAGACCACACTATATGGAAGACATGGAATGAATGTTTCGAAGTTATATTAGTGATGTATAAGGAGAATAAGTGAATGCAAACGCGATCAGAATCGGGAGGTTCCAACTTTAAATTTTGATCACTATTCATCGGACAATCAATGATGTATTGATTTGATTGTTTTGAGAAATTATGTAGAATGAGAAATCCATGATCATATCTTAAACCAAGGTGAGAAATCTATGATCATACGTTAAGCCAAGGTAATGGAAAGATCAAGGAAGTATCTCCTAACATTGGTACAGAGAAACGTTTTCAAAATCACTTGAACCTATCGCGAAACAGAAGTGTAACGAATTATGGATTAAACCCTAACCGAAGGGGAAGTATCATATAAGATCATCAAGTGCAACATATAAGAAGATTGACGACACAAATTATGACATAAGCACGACGCAGGAGGATGACATAGGTGTGACAAAGTGGTGACAAGGTGATGAATCACCACCTTGTCACCACTTTCACCACAAAACCACAAGCTATGTGACATGTGTCTTTGGATGACAAGGCCAATTAGAGACCACACAATTAACTAGCTTTTATTTAGTGTTTATTTGACAAAGAAAAGAAAGAAAAGAAAATCAAAAGAAAAGCAAATCAAGTATTCTCCCCATTTCATCAAATTTCTGCCCAGCATGAGCAAGGAGAAAATAAAAGTTCATAACTAAACATCTACTCATCCTAAAATCGCCAAATTTGGACCCTATCTCCATCAATATATACCCAAGGTACGTTCAAAATTTCATGGCCATCCAAGAAGTGTAGCATGGTAAATTATTGGATCAAAATTGAGGGTGAATAGTAAATCCGGGAATACTAACTTGTGTTCTTGATTTTGTTCTTGAAGATTAAGCTAGTTAACGATGTTTAAAGCTCAAGAAATGATAGTTAAGCTATATTTATTGTATACCAAGCATCAAGGAAGGTATAAACATCTCAAACCCTTAGTTATACTTTGATTATTATGGTTAGTTTGATGATGGTTTATGTTAGTAAGGATAAGAGATTGAATCCTTGGTTATGGTGATTGTTTAGTGATTATTTTGATGGTTGAACTTGTGAGTATTGGTATGAACTTGTTAGGGCAGATTATAAGTTGGTTGATATGAGGAATTAGAGGTATGGTTGATTGGTTGTTGATTGGTGGATTGTTGGAGTGTTTTAAACACGGGAATCACGTTTAAGCGTTGTTACCATGTCGGATTTCACTTAGGAAGTTTGGACAGAGATCACGGATACCTTAAAAGCATAACCATAAGGCTTTCTGACCATGATCATGTAGACTCTGTTTTGTAGTTTGTTTTGGTGAAAGAATCGTATCGTTTCGATTTACGGTTTAGGAGAAACACCCGTTTTAGTGAAAGCGGTTTCGGATAACTAAGTAGTTCACTGCATGAACTTTGAGATGGTGATCAAACCCTTTAAAAATGGAATTGGGTCGAGATATTAATGTGGATACTATTATGGACAGTTAGTAAAGGAACCGAGAAGGTTTCGTGTTAAAATGATGATTTTTCGATTTTATAAAAATGCAGGAACAAAAGTTGCGCAAGTGAAATACCCTTAAGGGGATGGTTAAAACGATGAGTTAGTAATGGTAAAGTACTTGGGTTTTGTGAATAGATTTCCACCCAAACTTTTGAATTAAGAGTTTAAGGAATGTCATGAGGTTATAAGTGATCAAGAGCGAGACATTTGATGTTCGTTAATAGAACGTTAGTTCTTAAGTTAAATGCACTTTAAATGATTACGCTAGGGAACTGATCGAGTATTTCTTTGTTTATAGATTTCCCGGCAACTTCTCGAACCCCTAACAACTAAGGACTCAAGGCAAGTTTTCTCATTCCATGTTGTATTTCAAATTACAATATACTGATGATTGCATATGATATGATATTATGCAAGCTTTCCAACCATACATCTTGTATAAATGCTGTTGTGATAAAACTGTTGTGATTTTGATATAAACTGGTTATCTATTTTAAAGGATTTACGAACTGATTTATATATCGACTTAAATCTTTCGTAACTTATTATGGTTTATATGCTATTAGTATATTAGATATAATCCGAGGTTTTAAAGGCTCTAAGAGTAGAGCGCTTGTACGATGATTTTTAAAATATTAGACCAGGAGTTAAATTACTATTTTGTCTTGATTATACTGTCAGAAACTGGAGGGTCCAGGGACAGCTATGTTTTAAATATGTTGATTAAATATTCCAATATATATGTATTATTGGATATTTAATGTTAAATATTAAATAATATTATTAAAAAATATTATTTGAATATTTATTTAAGTAAGTGAATATAATTTTGGATATTCACTTAAGTGATATTATATTGAATAATAATTCAATATTTATTATTTGAATATTTATTAAATATTCCAAAAATGATTTAAAAATCATAGGAACCTTATTTAGATATTACGTAAGGTTCCAATAATTATTTAAAAGATTTTCTGATCTTAAAAAGGTATTTTACCAAACTCCCGGGTCATGATTTCGAAATGATTTACTCGAGGATCGAGGTCAGTTGACAATAGTCAACCCACACAGTTTTATTACTTCCTCAACGTTTCCGGAAGTAAGTATGGTAATAAGTTCATACCTATCAACGAGTTAGTTTACGCTCGAGGAACAACGATTAAGTTCGGTTCTAGTTTAAAGGATAGGATTCATCATGGGACTGGAAGGGCTTATACGGCAATGAAATAGGTGCCGGGGTAGTGACCATAATTATCAAGGCTTACTTGGTGATGAAACAGGCGCCGAGGTAGTGACCTTGCGTGCAAAGGCTTACACGGTAATGAAACAGGTGCCGATGTAGTGACCTTATAGCACAATGGGCCCGAATGCGGCCAGGGTGATAACCGAACAGGAAATCGTCCTTCTACTAGTAGAGAAGTTATGTTACGATACAGCGGTTGATCACCGTGTATCGGGTGTTCCAGAATGTCCCCTTCTTCCACTTGGAATTGTGCTGCACATTGTAACGAAAGCCTAGGTGCTGAGTTACCGATAATGTGACAATAATTGAACAATGATGTTCTGTGTACAGTATTTGAACTGTATTGTATGATTTGACGAAAAGAAGATTTTAATATATCATTCTGTATACTGTCGGAGTTAGCAAAACAGTTGCAGACTGAATTAGTGAGAATTGTTTTCGAGTATGTTTGCATTATTGAACCTTGTATAGAATTGTGAGGTCTATTATTTTAACTTCAGGTAGAGGTTGTAAATAATATATGAGATGTTGGATAGTACATTTGGTTTGTAATAACAAGTTTTACTTAGTGTTGCTCATTTCCAAGGCTATAACTTGTGTGTGTGTGTGCGTAAGTGATTGGGGTCTTTGGAGTTGTATTATTAGAATATGGTAAGTGTTATAGGTATTGTATGATTGATGGAGCGTGACAACCCAGATTTGTTGGTCCTCGTGTATTGCAGAAGGGGGGGGGGATGAATGCAATACTGATAAAATTCAATCTCAGTTTCAACAACCAAAACTAAGATTTAATGTTATCAATAATATGTATGCATTCACAAACAGTATAATCGAGAAGACAGGATTCACAAAATAAATGTTTTTATTTATTTTGCAAAGTGTTGCTACAACCTCAAGAGAGAAATCTTGAGCTTCGGTTTTCTTCAAGACACTTGCTTGTCTTTTTTTTTTTCTTTCTTTCCCTAGAATGAATTGATAGTCTAAGTATAAGATTAATCCTATCACTATCAACACGGGTCTGTGAAGCTGCTGTCATTATTAAGTGGCAATTTCTTACAAAGTGTCTACCCATGTGACTTTCCTAAATTGCTAACAATGTCAGATATACATTACAAAGAAAGCAACATAGATTCATTCTATTTCTAGCTAAAACAATTCAGCAAATAGAGACTTGACCTTGCTCTTGAATTGATTCGCTTTTGTTTGCAGTGCTTGAAGCTTCTGTCGTAGTCTTGCAGACTTGGTGCAGCTTAGGGATACTGCAACACACCTGTTTCTTGAACATTGAAACTGTCACGGGATTTGACTGAGAAAGATACCTTGAAAAAGGATCTTTCTCGAGACAGTTACTTTTGCCGCAAAGCTTGCTGTCACAGGAATGTGCTTTTGGTGACAGTAGGAGTTCCCCGCATAGTGTGCTGTCGAGGTTTCCAAACTTGTTGTCGAGGGCTAAAGTTGTTGTCGCGTAGTCTTCCGCCAATGTTGCTGTCAGAGTGAATATGCTGTCTTGACTTGCAACATTCTGTCTTCTTGTAATCTTACTGTCAATGCTTATGACAGTAACCTTTATTCATGTTGTCATCTAATATGCATTCTTTGAGGCTTGAACACAGAAAGTGAACTTCTTCCAAATTACACAATTAAAATAACATTGCATACTGATTACAAGAACATACTTTGGCTGTGACAGTATGTTCTACTTAATTAAAAAATTAAGTATATACAAAGTTAAGTTGTTCCTATGCTATCTGATGTGCAAGAAATAAAGATTTAAATTCGCAAGCGCACGATCACCGTTTTAATATTTAAGATTCGATCCTCAGAGACTATTTTACTTTTCGCAATTCTTAATTTCTAATTTAGGCGGACTAGAACAATTAATTTTGAGATGATTTTGTTTTACAAGTTGATAATGAGAAACAAGAGAATAATCAAACTATTTAAAATGAGACATGATGAATGCAACGAGATAAAGAAAAATTAAAACTAAAGTGAGCGAACAAAATTTTTAACTAATTTAAACTGACTAAATGATTACTACTGACTTTAACCAAACAGAACAAATCTGGACTAGAAAATGAAGTTGGGATGAACTAGAACATGTGCCAAGAAAATGGGTCCAAACAAGATAAATGGGCCAGGGAGTACAAAACTAAAAGAAACGAGAAGAAAGAAAAAAAAAACAGGCCGAATAAAAACTTGATTTAATAACAAGATTGATAGATGGTAACAACATGATTACAATGGTAATTTAAGACGGTGTAATTAATAACTAGACTTTTAATGATTGGTTAATTACTAAACTAATGCATGCAGAATAAAAAAATAAACCTACGGATGCAAGAAAGAAGGGAGTTGGGCTTAAAATAAAAATGGGCCTAAAATGTAATAATTCTTAAACAACTTTACGAATTGACCATATTGTAAATAGCAACCTAGGAAATTTTGCGGCAAAAAAAAAACAATGAAATTTAGTGGATGTAAAATAAAAATAAAACTAATTAATATTCATAAAACAAAATAAAACTAGGCATTTCGGCAAAAGAGGACGGAGTAGCAGACTAGCATGAATGAAAGCAGTAGTGCGTGAACAAGGTGGAGGTGCCGGACAATAACATTTGACATCAAGATAATAAAACCAAGCTAAAAATTAAAAAGGTAAACCGGATCTTAAAACGAAACTGTAAAAGGAAAAGCGAAACTAAAAGTCTAAAACCCCGTTGCCGAGATAAGTTATAGCCGGATAAATGTAAAGTGTGTACCGGAATGTTCAAATCTTACCGGAAAATTAATTTCATCGGAAAAATTAAATAACACCCAACAAGAAAAGTAAATCTCAATCTTGAAACATTAAACCCACTTTAAATTTAAGTTTAAAGGAGCCCAACTCAAGAACACAATAAAAAGTAAATCTATAGCATTAACACTACTTAACATTAAATAAAAGTGGCTCCTTTATACCTCAAGTGGTAGCACAAAAGCTATTTGACCCACTTTATTGGATTTATAAAAGTTCATAGCCAATAAATGAAAAGAACAAGATGGAAAATTAAAGTGAATGTTTGAATTAACATTAAAATGAAAGAGGGTTTACAAAATTAAAGCTACTACAATGAAAGAGAAACTAGATCTAAGAAAATAAAAGAGAGGCTACCTAAAAATTTAGACTAGGCTAAAACTAGTGTTCTTTACAAAGGGGAAGGAGGGGGTATTTATAGGGGAAAATTAGGGTTTTGGGGAAGGGTTGGGTTAATCTTGGCCCTTCATCTTGAAATCTAATCAACCAACACCTTATTTTGTCTTTTTCTTCCATCCTTGATTTTTCTTTTCCACTTTTGCCCTTCCTTGTCCCTTTTTCTTCTTTTTTCTTTATTTTTCCAAATATCTACAAAATATGAAAATACAACTAGTTAATTTATTTAAAAATACGAAAACTAACAATAAAATAGGTACAAAAGAATGCAAAAATATGCACTAATCAAATGCCCCCATACCTATCTTTTGCTCGTCCTCGAGTAAAACAAAAACAAAACTATTAAAAACTATCTAACACTAATACCACTTCCGTAGGTGATCACGGTTGCATTTGACATATGCAACAAGCCCTTTAAACCCCTAGGCAGCCCTAGTGGACGAGTGAGGTCTCGTGAGGGCCTATAGTGAATGTACCCACAAAATCCATCTAGCTCATATAAAAGATTGCATGGCAATGCAACGCCACACATACATGTCCTCTCATGTTACATCAACTTAAGAATCAAAGTGAATTTGCAAAGTCTTGGTGTGGAAGGTGCAAGGATTCACATAGTGGACTTAAAGAAATATGCAAGAGTGCTTAAAAGTCCATGTCAAGTGCAAAAATAGTTGGAAAACATGCTAAGCACACAAGAGCACACCTTAGAGTCAAAACTTGAGATCTCATATGCAAAATAAACAAGCAATACCTCACATTTCACTCCAAAAAGAATATTCACTCAAGAACAAGGGTAAGTGTATCACTCTTTTCCAACAAAATCATAAGCATGCTTGACACTTGGTATCAATCTATCTTTAACACAACATACATCAATAATGACAATCAAAAGGTCTTTATTTGGGTTGTAATGGGGGCTAGGGACAAGGTATGTCAAGAATGGCCAAATGAGGTGAAGTGTCAAAAGCTAGTAGTCACCATGATAAATCATACACATCACCAAACATTCTCCCCACACATTGATTTTCTAATTTATTTTTCAACAAAAAGGCTTGATTAGTCGAATGAAGGAGGATTACAAAAACTTAAGTATGCTCTCATTTTATTTATTTATTTCTTTCTTTCTTTTTTTTTTTTTTTTTTGTTTTTTGTATTTTGTATTTTTTTTTTTTCCTAAGATGTATAAACAACCATAATCCTCCTTAAAATTTAGCTTGAACATCGACTAACAAGTGAACAACCAAAACAGATATTTCCCGAAAGTAATGAACAAAAATAAACCCATCTCACACACCTTATTACTCCCTCAAGTTCCTACTAGCCTTTGACAAATTGGGATCAAGAATAAGTAAGAATGTACAAGAAAAAGGTCTTAGGCGAGTAATGTGGTGTGTCACCGAAAAAATAGGATTAAGCTCAAATGGGTAACTAATGATCAAATAAGAATGGTGTGGAAATTTTGGAAATATGGGTTATTCCTAAATACCTTTATCATCTTATCATCAATGATGTCATGTATTTCAAGAAAGACCTCAAACAAGTGCTAGCAATGCAAATAACATGTGGGCACTCAAGCAAACGAATGTAAATGCAAAAGATGTGCATATAGGCTCAAAAACTCACTTGGTGTGGTAAAGCATAATCATTCTCAAGCAAAGGTCTCCTTAATGCACCTACTTGTACTCAAAGCATAAAAACCAAGTCATCTTGCACATATTCATGTCCTTCTAATTACTTGCAAAATTCAATAAATCTACTAGTTTCACCTAGTTAGTGTAAGTGTGTGAACAAGAACTCAGCAAATCACTTCTCAACTCAAGAATCAGGAACAAAAGATTACAAAGCATGCAAGGGTGCATCAAGCAACTAGCAACCAATTAACAAGACTAGAAAAAGGATTAACAACCCTAATATTTACAACTCTACACTAATTTTTTTGTATTTTTAATTTTTTTTATTTTTTTATTTTTTTGATTTTCTGATTTTTCTATTTACAAACCCTCCCCCATACCTAAATCATGCATTGTCCTCAATGTATGCAAATGCAAGAGAAATGACAAATGATAATGAAGAGATAATACCTGACAAGGAATGATGGGGAATTAAAATTCTGAAAGACAACGAACTAAAACAACCCACTCACACACACTTTTACTCCCCCATACCTGAACTTTATGACGGGAGCCTCTGATTTGAAACTAATTAACCAATGCCACAAGGAAAGATGGGAGGAAGCTTCGAGAAAGAATCAAGAAATCTTTGAAAATTTACCACTACATTGACTTTCTCAAGTAATCTAAGGCAATCTTCCACATTAAAAGGATCTATATCACTAATGTCCTCCGTAACCAACTTGTTGCTTCTTTGTGTTGTTTAAACAAATTAATTATTTGAGATTCTTGGTCATGGTGTAAATCATTAGTGATAATAGGAAAAAGAGTTTTATCAAAAGTGGAGTGATGTGAATCTAAGTCAAATGTAGGTGGCTCACCAACAGGAGTTTGAACAGAGGTGCGAGGTTTAAAAGAGACATCCCCCGGCCTGGTTTCCAATTTCGAGCAAAGGTCATCCAACTCTCCTAACAACTCTTCGGAAGTCATGTCCTTAAAGGACTCATGAAGCTCTCGGTTAGACTCAAAATTCATTTTAAAATCTTGCTCAAGAAAAGACTCAATCTCACTATCCTTAATATTTGACCAAGTAACAATCTCATTGACTAGATTAACCCCTAATGGTTGCTCATAAAGCTCATTGGGTTCTTTTCCTACATTAAAGATGTTAAGGTCAATGGTCATGTTTCCAAAAGTGAGTTTCATAGAACCATTCCTACAATTAATCAAGGCATTAGATGTAGCAAGAAAAGGTCTTCCTAGAATGATAGGAATTTGGTTCTTAGGATTCGTGACGGGTTGAGTTTCGAGAACAACAAAATCAACCGGGAAGAAAAAATCACCAACCTTGATCAACACATCTTCTACAATCCCCTTGGGCATTTTGACAGAACGATCAGCTAGTTGGAGCGTCATGTTCGTCTTCTTGAGCTCGCCTAAACCTAGGGCTTGATAGACCGTAAATGGAAGAAGATTCACACTAGCTCCTAAGTCAAGTAAAGCTTTATCCACAAAAGTATCGCCTATGACACAAGAAATTATAGGACAGCCGGGGTCCTTATATTTCACAGGAATTTGATTCAAAAGAATTGAACTAACTTGAGAGGTCAAAAAGGCTTTTTTTAGGAACATGAGTGGATCATTTGTGAGAGCACAAATCTTTTAGACACTTAGCATATGAAGGAATTTGTTGAATGGCATCTAAAAGAGGAATGTTGACTTTGACTTGCTTGAAAACTTCCAAAATCTTATCCATTTGATCTGATTGTTTATTTGAAATGAGTCTTTGAGGATAAGGAGCTTTCGGTATAAAGACTCTTTCACTAGACACATCGGGAATAGGATTTGAAAGTGCTTTGCTAGAAGATGAAGGTTCACAGTGAGAAGGCCTTTTGCAAGGAGAAACAACAGGTTTAGGGTTTGATTGATCAAGAATCGGATTTGAAAGAGAAGGATTGGGTTCAGAATCTAAATCATCTGCTTCGTGAGAGTCAGCACCTACTTGGTTATCAACCTTATTTCCCGACCTTAAAGAAATTATAGCATTGACATTTTCATGAGGTCTTTGATTGAGTGGGAATCTAGGATTAACCTCGGGTTGACTAGGAAGCTTACTTTTTTCTCTCTCACACATGGTATTCGCCAATTGGCTCATTTGCATTTCTAACTTAGATATGGCTTGAGCATTAGAGTTCAAAATTTGCCTATCTTGAGTCATAGTTTGCATAAAAGCCGTTTGGGACTTCAACAAAGCCTCGATACTCTTTTCTAAAGAATTGAGGCGCTTATCCGAATCACTAAACCCGGGAGGATTCAAGGGAGCTTGAACGGGTTTTGGATACGGATTTTGGACAGTACTTGGGTAAGAGTTCGGCTTAGGAAAAGATGGTGGAGGAGGAGTTTGAAAATTAGGCTCTTGGTTCCATGCAAAGTTAGGATGATTCCTCCACCCAGGATTATAGGTTGGGGCAAAAGGATCGTTCCTAGGTCTAGCTTGGAACATGGCGTTCGCTTGCTCAAAATCGGGGAAAGACGAAGAAGACTCATGGTTCGGGGCAACATAATTTGGGTACATAGACATATGTGAGGGGCCACTATGAGACTCTAAGGCTTCGAGACGTCTAGCGAGAGTAGCTAGCTTGGCATCGGTTGCTATCGAATTACCTATCGAATGCATACCTCTAGAAGTACTAGACGGCTCGTTGGTCTTTTTAGGTTCCCGAGTCGACTCCCACAACATAGTCTTTTCGGCCAACTCTTCGAAAAATGCCCACCCCTCGTTCTCATCCTTGTCCATAAACTTGCCTTGGCACATAGACTCTAAAAGGGCAGTGGTTGGTCCATCTAAGGCCTCATAAACTATCTTGCACAGTCTCCACTTCTCTATTCCGTGGTGGGGGCATTGTGATAAAAGATTTTTAAAACGATCGAAGTATTTCCAAAAAGACTCATTTTCTTTCTGATGAAATTGATTTATCTCGTTTGTAATTCTTGTAGTCTTATGATTTGGAAAATACTTTTTGAGAAAAATTACCACAAAGCCCTCCCACGAAGAGATAGAATTAGCCGGGAGACTATACAACCACATTTTAGCGCTTTCTTTTAAGGCAAAATTAATCAACCTAAGCCTAATGGAGTCTTCGGTCAATTGTTGAATCTTTTGGAGGGCACAGACCTCCTCAAATTCATGGAGAAAAAGGTACGGGTCTTCACCCTCACTCCCGGTAAACTTAGGCAACATACTGATGTGATGTCCTTTTATTTCAAAATTATTACCTGTTACCGGGGGTAGGGTGATACAAGAGGGTTGGGCCGAGCGGGTCGGATAACATCTATCCTTAAGAGCTACTTGTTGTACTACTGCCATGGTCTCTATTTGGTTAGGAATTTCTAAATTAACGGAGTCCGAAGAAGAGGAATTTTCTATCGTTCTCACTAATCTAGATGAGTTCTTCCTAATCCAGATAGATTGCATAAACAATAAACACGTAGCAGATAAGAATCTACAACTAGTCACACAAGAATTAAAAAGAGAAAAAAACTAAAGCTAGGGTTCCCTAAAAACTAGACCTGCTCCTAACAAAAAGATATTACTAGAAGTCCTAATTCAATCAGTATAAGTCCCGGTCGGCCAGATCCGAGCAAGCATTGCCAAGAGGCTAAACCCAGACCTAGACACCAACCCTAATTGGCCAGGTAAGCTTTCGCTTGCCTAGACACCAAAGAGGATATATACGAAAAGAATTATTCGTTCCAGGTTTTCTTCCTAGTTGAGCCGAAGTCCTAGGGGCTAATGTCTAATTAATTTTATTTACAAGGCTAGGGTAATGCAGAATGATGAAATTAAGTGGTTGTGGGCCAAGGAAAGAGTGATGAAATCCCTCCCCTTATCTTAAACTTGGGTTTTGCCCTTAAGTCCGATTAAGATGAATGCACCACACAACGAGATATCAAAGCGGTAAAACAACTATAGATGCGTTAAACTACGTGATCTAACTAAAGAAAAGAAGAATTTAACGTACCTCGGTCCTCCAGCAATCACCAAAAGTAAGGTACGATAAATTAAAAACAAGAAAATAAAAATCTAGATGATGTGATCCTAAGTGTACAAATGCATGATGCAGCAATTAACTAATTTTTTTGGATTTTTGAATATTAATTTTTTTTTTTCCTAAATAAATATGAACAAAATTGAAAAATAAGGAGGGATACGGGTTACCTTAGCAAGCTTTCCAAAAATCTTGAAGCTCAAGTACGTCTCACCAAAATTTCCCGAACGCTCAATTTCCAATTATAAGCAAGTACGAAAAAAAAAACTAATCCGAAAAATTAAAAATTAAGGCGCGAAAAATTAATTAGTCCCCGGCAGCGGCGCCTAAAACTTGATGTGCAAGAAATAAAGATTTAAATTCGCAAGCGCACGATCACCGTTTTAATATTTAAGATTCGATCCTCAGAGACTATTTTACTTTTCGCAATTCTTAATTTCTAATTTAGGCGGACTAGAACAATTAATTTTGAGATGATTTTGTTTTACAAGTTGATAATGAGAAACACGAGAATAATCAAACTATTTAAAATGAGACATGATGAATGCAACGAGATAAAGAAAAATTAAAACTAAAGTGAGCGAACAAAATTGTTAACTAATTTAAACTGACTAAATGATTACTACTGACTTTAACCAAACAGAACAAATCTGGACTAGAAAATGAAGTTGGGATGAACTAGAACATGTGCCAAGAAAATGGGTCCAAACAAGATAAATGGGCCAGGGAGTACAAAACTAAAAGAAACGAGAAGAAAGAAAAAAAAAACAGGCCGAATAAAAACTTGATTTAATAACAAGATTGATAGATGGTAACAACATGATTACAATGGTAATTTAAGACGGTGTAATTAATAACTAGACTTTTAATGATTGGTTAATTACTAAACTAATGCATGCAGAATAAAAAAATAAACCTACGGATGCAAGAAAGAAGGGAGTTGGGCTTAAAATAAAAATGGGCCTAAAATGTAATAATTCTTAAACAACTTTACGAATTGACCATATTGTAAATAGCAACCTAGGAAATTTTGCGGCAAAAAAAAAACAATGAAATTTAGTGGATGTAAAATAAAAATAAAACTAATTAATATTCATAAAACAAAATAAAACTAGGCATTTCGGCAAAAGAGGACGGAGTAGCAGACTAGCATGAATGAAAGCAGTAGTGCGTGAACAAGGTGGAGGTGCCGGACAATAACATTTGACATCAAGATAATAAAACCAAGCTAAAAATTAAAAAGGTAAACCGGATCTTAAAACGAAACTGTAAAAGGAAAAGCGAAACTAAAAGTCTAAAACCCCGTTGCCGAGATAAGTTATAGCCGGATAAATGTAAAGTGTGTACCGGAATGTTCAAATCTTACCGGAAAATTAATTTCACCGGAAAAATTAAATAACACCCAACAAGAAAAGTAAATCTCAATCTTGAAACATTAAACCCACTTTAAATTTAAGTTTAAAGGAGCCCAACTCAAGAACACAATAAAAAGTAAATCTATAGCATTAACACTACTTAACATTAAATAAAAGTGGCTCCTTTATACCTCAAGTGGTAGCACAAAAGCTATTTGACCCACTTTATTGGATTTATAAAAGTTCATAGCCAATAAATGAAAAGAACAAGATGGAAAATTAAAGTGAATGTTTGAATTAACATTAAAATGAAAGAGGGTTTACAAAATTAAAGCTACTACAATGAAAGAGAAACTAGATCTAAGAAAATAAAAGAGAGGCTACCTAAAAATTTAGACTAGGCTAAAACTAGTGTTCTTTACAAAGGGGAAGGAGGGGGTATTTATAGGGGAAAATTAGGGTTTTGGGGAAGGGTTGGGTTAATCTTGGCCCTTCATCTTGAAATCTAATCAACCAACACCTTATTTTGTCTTTTTCTTCCATCCTTGATTTTTCTTTTCCACTTTTGCCCTTCCTTGTCCCTTTTTCTTCTTTTTTCTTTATTTTTCCAAATATCTACAAAATATGAAAATACAACTAGTTAATTTATTTAAAAATACGAAAACTAACAATAAAATAGGTACAAAAGAATGCAAAAATATGCACTAATCACTATCACCCATAAATCCCAACGATCTCCCCCAATTTGTTTTTATGGACAATAACAACAAATTTACAATATATGCTGACAACTTAACTAACAAGATCAGAATGGATTTAGAATGTTTACTTAGCTTGAGATTTCCTCTTCTATCTTGTTACTTCCTCTCTTTTGAGAGCTTCTACCAAGCAGCCTCTTAGACCTTCTACAAGAGAGATTTCAGCAGGTGTGACTGCAGCATCTTCTATTTCTTCAATGATCTTCTTGATAGTAGGAGAAATAAGAGAACTAGCATCCCTGAGATTCAACCATTGCTCTTGATCAAATGGATAGCTTCTGAAGTGGAGTTCTTCATGAATGAGCTTAAATCTACTTCCAGGATAAGCATTGAGAGTCATCCTCCTTTGCTTGTCCAGCTTTGAATTTTCTCCTTTTCTCCTTTCCAATATTTCCTTTATCTCATCAGAACAGATCTGCTCCAAGGGATGAATTGATCCAGCTACCATATACTGTAAATCCTTCAGATTAGATGTTTTTAGCTTGTGAAAGCTGCAAACATAGATTTCTTCTTTTAGATACTTCATTCTCAGTCGATTTTCCAGCATACATGTTTGATAATTTGGAGCTTCACTTTCTGCCTTGTTAGCAGTATTGCATCTTTCCAGGAGTTCAGCTTCCTTCTTATCAAGTTCTGATTGATATTGAGAATATTGAGAAGATTCAGGTCTTTTGCTTGTCTTGGGTTCCCTTTCCTGAGTTGGTTGGGTTTGCCCTTCTTCTGTGGGTAAATCCTCAAACTCATAGTACCAGTGGTATGGTATAGGAGAAGGTGGTAGATCAGTGAGAAAATCACCATCATCAAAATCTGCAAAATTGTAGCCAAATTTCTGATAGAATTCAGCATCCCTATCAGCCTGATATCTCAGAATATGTTCCATGACACGCTCTGGAACATTATCATAGCTTTCCATCAACTCTACCATCCTTTCCAGGTAGAAGAAGTCAATTCTTCTTTTATCTATTGCCATCATGTTACCACTGGTTGATGTGGCTACAAGATCAAAGTCCTTGTTCATCCTGACAGATCTTGATTCTGGCCACCACAGAATGTATTCAGTAACCTCTTGATTAGCATCCAGCTTAATCTCAACACTCTTGATTTCTTTTGATTGCATCTATTGTATCTTAATACTGTTGGGAGGTATTGATTGAATTGGCTTCTTAAGATTCCTGCCAAATCCAGTGGCCTTTTCCTTTCCTGAGTACTTGTGCTTTCCTTCAGGTTTCTGTCTAGACAACCATGCTTTTGCTTTAGCTTTCAGTCTTTTGGGCTTGACAGTAGCTTTGGTTTCATCCTTGACAGAACCTTTCTTGACAGTACCTTTATCGACAGTATCTTCCATGACAATTTCCTTGTCGACAGTACCTTTGGTGACAGCATCTTTTTCTGCATTTATGCAATCAATAGCACATCTAAGAATGCTTGCCTCCAAAGCTTCCAGTATTCTTGGCTCCTCTTCATCTGTTGCATCAGCATTTTTCTTTTCTTGACTAGGAGTTTCTTCATTGCCTTCATTCTGAGATTGAATACCAGTATTCCCAGAATTACTTCCACCAGCATTTCCAGCATTTCCAGAAGCTTCACCACCTCCAACCTCATCATCATCATCATCATCATCCTGAGGAGGAATGTCATAGAGACAACTTCCACCTTGATCATTTCTTTTGGCATTGGCTCTAGAGATTAGTTCCTTCACTCTAGCTCCCAGTGCCTTGTCTCTCAACACCGGCATTTTGTAGATCTCTTGAACATCATGAACTCTTCCTGGATTGGCATTTGAACTGAGTATTCCATCTAACACTTTCAGAATTGACTTGGTTTCCATTCTGGATGGGCTAACCAAATTCATGAAGATGTTCCTTCTTGTGCCATCCTTAGTTTTAGATCTGCAGAAAACACTTGGTGGATTTGTGTAGACTTCAGGTAGCTTTTGTGTGATCAGGTTCTGGATTTGCATATCCAATATTTCATTGAATGGTGTTTGAGTTGCCCTGATCTTTCCCTTCAAAGCACACAACACCTTTGCTGGCAGACTCTGCAATAACTGCATTGTGATGAAATAAGATATGCCAGAAGTGAAATAGATACTTACAACCCATCTTTTCTCATCATTCACCATTACACTGACACTGGTGATTTGATCCTTTAACAGTTTTGTGGTGTTGGTTGGACGGTTGCTTGGAGCATTCATTGCTTCTTTCACCAAACTGCTAAATTCACTGTCATGGTTGTGTAATGTGCTCTCCCTGTAATCCACCATTAAAGTATTGACTTCTTCTTGATCATACTCAGTACCATTGGACCAAGTATTTCCTTTATGGATGGATTCAGGTAGTTTCCCTTTACCTTTCCCAACCTTATTCTGTTCCTCTATTTCTTTTCATCTTCTTTGTAGAGCAGATTCTTGAGTTGCTGAAGTTGGCTCTCTAATTGTCACGGGAGGTAGAATTGGATGTCTAGATGCAGGTCTTCTTTGCATTGCATCTTGAGTTGCCTTGGACATTAACACCCTTTCACCATCCAAGTCACCTTCAACAAGATCTTCAGCTTTATCCTTTGATTTTTCACTGCTTGGTTTGACTTGCTCCCCTTTAGACATTGCTTTCCCCTTAGCTCCCATTTTGGTCTTCACGGTTACTGGCTCCCCCTGAGTTCCACCTGATTCCTGAATAGACAATGATTCTGATCTTGCTACCTTCTCCCCCTTAGTTGAGTTGGCAGCTACTAGGTCAGTAAGGAACTGGATAGAGAGCTGAGTAGCAGCAAAACCATCAACCACCAGTTGAGAGAGAGAGAGTCCATCTTGGAGTGCAAAGTAGCACACTGTCCTTCCAGAGCTGCAATCCTGTTACCAAAAGTAGCAGAGGGGCCACCATACCTTAACCTTCTTGGAGGGGAAGGAAAAGAAAGGGGCTTGGAGGCTATGGGGGTTCTCACACGCTCAGGGTGTGTTTGAGTGATCTCATCACTCCTCACATATAGACTCTCAAGGCCTAATGCCTGAATAGTGTGGGCTCTCTCAAAGTCTCTCTGGACATGCTCAAGTCCCTCTCCTTTTGCCAGCTCATTTGGGTGCCTCTCATTTTTATGATCACCTCTCTTTTCTTTTATCTCTCTTTTCTTTTGCACACCCTCACTCAACCTAGATGCATGGGTATGAGCAGTACTAACATGCATGGAAGGAGAAGATTTAGAATGTACCTTTAAGAGTTTGGCAAGAGGTAGATCATCATCAGAGGCATCCTCAATGATTACAGCATCAAAATCAGGCTGAGAGGACTGGACAGTATCTTTGGCAGGAATGTTACTGTCAGTTGGAGTCTGGACAGCAAGTTCTGGCATGACAGCATATTTGGGATGTGGAGTGACAGTAGGTTCTGTAGTGACAGTATCTTTCTCTCCACCCATGACAGCAGCTGTGTCCAGGACAGCAACATTGCCAGTGTCTTTGACAGCAACAGAGGCTGTGACAGCATCTTCCTGAAGGTAAGATGCTCCTTGGAGTTCAGACAAAGTGTTGGCTGTTTCATTTTCTGACAAACTACCACTTTGCCCTGGCTCAGTGTTTGGAGGAGTGGTGTCCATTTCACTTTGAGAAATGGGTTCTTGTGGACCACTAGATGGGGGCTCATAAATGATTGGAGATGGATGATCAAAACCTGAAGGGTTGGGACTGTCCCCTTCTCTAGGTTGTGGAGAAGAAACAAAAGAATGGGTAGGGAAGGAAGAAGGTGTAAGTGTAGCAGAGAGTGGGGGTTGATTCACAGGAGAAACATGTGAATCATCAAAAGGAATAGAGAAATCCTCACTGTGCCCTAACTCACTGTGTGTTTCTTCAAGTGGAGGTTCCTCAGGTTGTGAACCATGAGTTTGTGCAGACTCTGTACAGGGTGCCTTGGGAGACAGGCCAATTTCAATAGATGCACCATGTTGAGAAGGCACATCTAGGGAGGTGTTTGAATCCCTTTCAGTAACTACAGTTTGTTGAGAAACTGCAGCTTGGCTAACAGTGGTTTTGGTCCTCCTAGCTCTCTTCTTCTTAGGCTCAGGGGGAACCACTGGGGGTTCTGTTTGACTACCTTCCTTATTTGCTGCACTAGGTGCAGTGTCTCCCTCTTGACTAACAGAGCTACCACCAACATCAGCTTCTAAAGGCCTTTTTCTGGATTCTTGCAAGACTTCTCTTTGGGCTTTGGGAAGTCTAGAGGGCCTAGGATGAGTGTATGGTGTTGAATGTGGGTTAACTGAATTTGGGTCTAATTTAGTTTCATTCTCAAGAGTGAAAGAGTCATAACCAGAGGGTAATGGTAAATCAGGGTTGGACACTTGATCAACCATGTGCTGAGTGAAACAAAGTGGAATATGTGCATTGAGATTCTGTGAGGATAACAGTGTGTGTGTGTTCTTTTTCAAAACTGAGCAAGCCTCTAAATGAGGGGCATCATTTTTAAAATCACAGAATGAATTAATGCACATCATAAGAAAGTGAGGGTAGATTGATACCTTCTTACCTATGGCAGCCCTGAGGTGTGCCATGAGGAGAGCTCCAACATTCACCTTGTATCCATGGACAAGAGAATGTGTCAGTTTCTTGATGTAGGAGGGTATTCCATTCTAGCCTGTGGACTTGGTAGAGAACACCTTGACCATCACATCAAGTATCATGCTCCACTCCTTTCGCAGATACTTCCTATCCATTTCACCAGACGGATACCATTTGGTTGTGCCCTCTTCGAGAATAGGGCCAGCATACCCAATCTTCAAGAAGAGCTTCTTGAGAGTGTCATCATTAGCAAGTTCAGCAAAATTTCTGCCTTCTTGAAGTGCAATTCCAAGAGCAGTGTTGATGACCTCAGTTGTAAGAATGTAGTGTTGCCCATTGATTATGAATTGAATGGATGGGTTCTCACCCTCCGTTTGAGCAACAGCAGTTTGACAAAATGCCTCAATTCTGTCTAAGTCGAGAATGGGTGTTGAGGTAATGGCAGAACCAAGATAGGACTTGTTCAAGAAAAACACTAGTCCTTTGAAACCTTCACCAGCATCATTTGGGGAAAAGATGCCAGCAAAGTTTGTTTGAGAGAGAGTCTGTTTGGGTGCCATGGAGATTTCAGGAAAAAAAAGAGTAAGAAAGTGGCTTTTTGCTTGAAGAAAAGTATTTTGCCTTGAGTTCGATGAGAGTGATATGTCTGAGTAACTGGGGAATAAATAGAGGTATCTCAAACGTTGTGCACAAAAAGTGGAATTAAAGAACGTGTCTTAACCCACTCTTATAACACGTGAGTTACTGCCCGTTATTCACTGACCAACGTGGGATAAATATCCAATTCCAACGGTCCACTGTTGTTGACAGTAACCTGTGCGCTAGAAACAATCTGTCAGTAATAAGATGTGGTGACAGTAGGTTATGCGCGACAGAAACTATTGCGCAAAAACATGCTGTCACCGTTAAGCATATGAATGACAGTATCCTTTACAAGTCTTGACAGAAAGTCTTTCCCTGCTGTCAAGAAGGTTGCTCTCAAGAAACACACGACAGTATCCTTCTTAATGACAGTAACTTCGATTGGGAATTGTTTCTGTCATGAACTTATTAGAATGCTTTATTCATAAACTTAACCTAAAATTGACAAATTATGGATTTAGCAATGTAATCTTTTGAACACAGATATTATGCAATTAACACAGACAAATCATAAACTCAAAAACCACAAAAACAAGAGACTTTATTATTATTAATAAAATCATTGAAATAGAGCATTGAGTACATTATTCTATGATTTTATCAACTAGTTCTAAAAGTTCTTTCTTAACCACTTCTTCAGTGCGACCTTCTTCCTTGAGAAGTGCCTGAAGCTCCTTATCCTCTTCTTGCACCTTGGCCTCCTCCTTTTCCTTTTCCTCGTCTATTTCATCGAGGGCATCCAACAGGACCTCGAAGAGCTCCTCAACCTCTTCATTGTAGGGTTCACTATCGCACCGTTTTAGCCCGACTTCAATTCCTACTTTGTTTTCCATTATTTACTTTAAAACTGAGAGCAGACTGGTGAAACCTAAGGTTAATTTATAGGCAAAACCGTCTAAGGATTAAAGTCTAATGGTCAACAGTTAGAGTACCCATACAACTACCACAAAAGTAATTAATGGTCGTGTCCTCCTTTAATCCTACGGATGAATGCAAAAAGGTGTGAAAGTCCAATGGAACAAATTTTTATCTCTCAAACTAAACAAGTAACCACATTAATGTCATACACGGTCTAAAAGTATGAGACTGGCACAAAATACTGACATGAAAAGTCAAATCAACACATGCTGTCACATAACAGACATAGACCAAGTAGACAGTAACTTCTCTTGACAGCAGGTTTGAAGTTGCTGTCATGAGCTTCAAAAGAGAATTTGGAAATATAGAAAACTGAGTAAATCAATATACCAGATTCAGCATTCCCAATTCACTTACCAACCTGTTGAAGGTTGCTTTATCCAATGGCTTAGTGAAGATGTCAGCAAGTTGCTTGTCATTTGGAACATAAATCAGCTTCACAGTTCCTTGTTCAACATGCTCTCTGATAAAGTGATGTCTTATATCAATATGCTTTGTCCTAGAGTGTTGAACTGGATTGTCTGAAATGGCTATGGCACTAGTGTTGTCACAGTAAATAGGAATGTCTCTTAGCACTAGACCATAATCCTGAAGTTGATTCTTCATCCATAGAATTTGTGCACAGCAAGTGCCTGCAGCAATATACTCAGCTTCTGCAGTTGAGGTAGAAACTGAATGTTGCTGCTTGCTAAACCATGAGACCAATCTTCCACCAAGAAATTGACAGCTACCAGTAGTACTCTTTCTGTCAATCTTGCATCCAGCATAGTCTGAGTCTGAGTAACCAATTAGATCAAATCCAGTATTCTTAGGATACCAAAGGCCTAGATTAGGAGTGCCTTTTAAGTATCTAAAGATTCTCTTGATGGCTACTAAGTGTGACTCCTTTGGATCACTTTGAAACCTTGCACAGAGACATGTAGCAAACATGATGTCAGGTCTGCTAGCAGTTAGATATAGTAGAGATCCTACCATGCCTCTATAGGTGCTTGAGTCAACTTTCTTTCCTTTAGGATCAAGGTCCAGACTGGTTGATGTGGACATTGGTGTCTTTGCAGGTGATGAATCTTCCAAGTTGAACTTTTTGAGAAGTTCCTTGATGTATTTAGCTTGACATATGAAGATTCCATCAGGTTGTTGAAGAATTTGTAATCCCAGAAAGAATGACAATTCTCCCATCATACTCATCTCATATTTGCTACTCATGAGAGAGGAAAACTTCTCACACAGCTTCTCATTTGTAGAACCAAAAATGATGTCATCCACATAGATTTGTACCAGAATGATGTCCTTGCCATGGTGTTTGTAGAAAAGTGTCTTGTCCACAACTCCTCTAGTAAACTGATTTTCCAAAAGAAAAGTGGAAAGTGTGTCATACCAAGCCCTGGGTGCTTGCTTTAGTCCATACAATGCCTTGAAGAGTTTGTACACAAAATCATACATTTCAGCATCCTCAAACCCTGGTGGCTGTTCAACATACACTTCTTCTTCCAACTCTCCATTTAGGAAGGCACTTTTGACATCCATCTGAAATACTTTGAAGTTGCAGTGTGCAGCATAGGCTAGAAAGATTCTTATAGCTTCAAGTCTTGCAACAGGTGCAAATGTCTCATCATAATCTATTCCTTCCTGTTGACAGTAACCCTTAGCCACTAGCCTTGCTTTGTTTCTTGTCACTGATCCATTTTTATCAAGTTTGTTTCTGAAAACCCATTTGGTCTCAATGACTTACTTTCCCTTAGGTCTTGGAACCAGCTTCCATACATTGTTCCTTTCAAACTGATTTAGCTCTTCTTGCATGGCTATCACCCAGTCAGAATCCAACAATGCTTCATCAGTTGTCTTGGGTTCCATTTGAGACAGGAAGCATGAAAACATGCTGTCAGCAGAGACTTTGTTCCTTGTCCTCACTCCAGAAGTAGGGTCACCAATGATAAGGTCATTTGTGTGATCCTTGTCCCACTTGGTGATTTTGGGCAAGCTACTTGATTGTACAGGAACAGTTGCTTCAGTTTGTTGAGTTGAATGCTCACCAATCCCATTGTCTTCACCATGTTCTTCATTGTCTCCAGAGTCACCACTGTTATGAATGTTAGAGGTTATGGTATGTGACTGAGCTGGAGTTTGGTTGACACTAGTGGTATTGACAGTATCTTTATCAACTTCAACACTTTGAGTGAAGCTAGGCTCTTCATTAACAATTTCCTCAGTTTCCAGGTATCCTTGATTCTCAAATCTGAAAGTCTGCATCTTTCCTTCTTCATGCAGTCCTGGAAACTTGGTTTCATCAAATGTGACATTTACACTCTCTTCAATAATCATGTGTTCCATAACATAAACTCTATAGGCAGTCCTTTCTGTGCTGTAACCCATAAATAGTCCTTCAAAAGCCTTGGTGTCAAATTTTCCTTTCTTCTCATGGTTATCCTTCATCATAAAGCATTTGCTCTCAAACACATGAAAATATTTGACAGTAGGTTTCTTTCTAGTTAACAGACAGTAAGGTGTACTTGCATGAGTTTTGTTGATCATGGTTCTGTTTTGAGTATAACAAGCTGTGTTGATAGCTTCAGCCCAGAAATATGTTGGCAGTTTGGCATCATGCAACATAGTTCTAGCTGCTTCAATGAGAGTCCTGTTCTTTCTTTCTACAACTCCATTCTGCTGTGGAGTCCTTGCAGCAGAGAATTGTTGTACAATTCCTTCATCTTTACAGAAATTTCCAAGTGTGGCATTTCTGAATTATGTACCATTGTCACTCCTCAAGATTTGAACTTTTGAGTTTGGAGTTCTATCAAGAACTCTGACTTGATCAATAATCACTTGAGCAGCTTCATCTTTGGATTCAAGAAACTTCACCCAAGTGTACCTTGAGTAATCATCCACCATTACTAAGGCATATCTCTTTTTGGCCATAGATGATACATTGACTGGTCCAAAAAGATCCATATGAATCAACTTGAGTGCTTCTATGTTGGTGTTCATTTGCTTGGACTTGTGCACAACTCTCCTTAGTTTGCCCATTTGACAATCTCCACACAGTCCTTCTTGACAGAATTCCTGTTGGGGCAAACCTCTCACTAACTCCTTCTTCATCAAAATATTCATTGTTTTGAAGTTGAGATGTGAGAGCTTCCTATGCCAAAGCATAATGTCAACAATAGTTGCTTTACTGTAGAAACAGTAAACTTTATCCTTCTTTGTTGAGTTTAAGTCAGCAACAAACAAGCTTCCTTTTCTAACCCCTTTTAGAGAGAGGCTTCCATCCTTCTTGTGATAGATGTTACACAACATCATATCAAAATAAACCTTGAATCCCCTGTCACTGAATTGGCTGACACTAAGTAGATTGTGCTTCAATCCATCCACAAGAGCAATATCTTCAATGACAACATTTCCAATTTCCAAACAACCATATCCCACTGTGTAACCCTTGCTGTTGTCTCCAAAGGTTATGATTGGGCCAGCTTTCTCTACATAGTGTGATAGCAGGGCTTTATCACCTGTCATGTGTCTTGAGCAGCCACTGTCAATGATCCACATGACTTGATCTTTCTTCTTGCCCTGCAAAACAGAATGTATTTAAGATGCATATGGTACCCAATCCTTGTTGGGTCCTGCAGCTTTAGTGTCTCCTGAGTTTCTTCCAGTTACAAGTTCATAAGCATCATCAATAACCTCATGTTTGACTTCTCTTTTCACCCACTTAGGCTTAGAATTGGACTTGATCCTTTTCTTAGTGGATGAAGCCTTTTTGCTGTCACCAGCAGGCTCAGAAGTCTCAATAGTGTGCATGTATGAGCATTTTTCAGTAGTGAGAATAGGTAAGTTAAAGCATGTGCTCATGGCAGTGATCTTGCATGGCATACATTCAATGTTATTACAGACACTCATAGTTCTATGCATAAGGGGGGTTCTGTGTAAATTACCATTGAGTTCAGTAGCATTGATCTTATCCTCAATTGGCTTATTACAAACATGTGTTAAATGATGTGAAGATCCACAGTTATTGCATAGTTTCCTAGAAGCACCTTCAACATTAGTGTATCCATTTCCCTTATTGACACCTACCTTACCATTCCTATTCTTAGACTTGGGAGTTACTGGATTGACAGTATGTTCAGAAGTTGCTGTCGAACTTTCCTTGACAGTACCTTTTATTCCTACTGTCTTGACAGAAGGTTTGGAAGTTAATGTCTTGGAAACATTCTTGACAACATCTTTGGAAGATACTATCTTGCCAATTGTGACAGCATCTTTTGAACTTACTGTCTGATTGCTTGGTAAGTTTACTGTCTTAGGGATTGTGACAGTATCCTTTCCATCCTTGAATGTGCTGTCAACACCTTCATCCTCATCAAGAATTTCTTTTTTGATGAGCATGGCTTCTTTATCAAACTCAATTTCTGCAGCTTTGAAAATAGGAGTTTTAACCTTCTTGAGAATGGTGGGTTTGACAGCAGCATTTCCAGAACAATCTTGAATCACAGTTTCCTTTCCAGGTCTTCTACCATAAGAAAAACCTATACCAACTTTCTGATTTTCTGTATGCTTATCATTGTAATCCTGAACTATCTTAGATGAGTTTTTATAAGCTTTGATCTTGAATTCATTTTCAGCAATCTCATTCCTCAGGAATTCCTCAACCTCTTTAGCACATTTTAATTCATTTTTAAGTCTAGCATTCTCCTGAGCTAAAGAGTCTAGTGAACTGGTTTTGAGAACAAGAGATTCATTTTCAGACTTTAGTGTTTCATTTAGCTTACTCAGCCTAGTGATTTCCACATTAGCAGCAGATAAGCTAGTATAGACATTGAACATTTCAGCACTTAAGTCTTTAATGGTTTTCTTGTACTCATCAGTGGACATATCAAGTAAGACAAGTGAAGGTACCTGACTTGAAGATATTGATGTTGCTTCATCAGTGCTAGCCATGAGAGCTAGGTTGACATATTCTTCTTCATCTTCATCATCAGACTCATCCCAACACTTTCCTTCAGCCACATACGCTCTACCTTGATTCTTCTTAGAGTATCCACCAGTTCCTTTCTCAAATCTCTGAACCTGTTTGGGTCTTTTGCATTCAGTAGCAAAATGACCAGGTTCACCACAGTTGTAACACTTGAATTTAGATCTATCCACAAATCCAGTCTTGTATCCTCCTTTGGATGAGCTTCCCACATCAGCCTTTGATGAGCTTCCCTTGGTGAACTTGGATGCTTGGCCTTGGGGCCTGAGTGACCTATCCTTCTTGAACCTAAAGTTCTTGAACTTTTTAGCCATGTAGGCCATAGTAGGATTGTCCATGCTTTCCAGTTCCTCCATTGTGTAGAAGTCTTCATCTTCCACATCCTTGAGCTGTAGTACTACTTTCTCATCATCTTCAACAACCTCTTCTATCTTCAAGGATTGTGCAGGGGTTGGTTGTGTGATTTTCAGAACTTCACTTGGCTGTGTGATCCTTGGCACATGTGCTACTAGGGCACTTGACATATTAGCCATCTTGTTCCTTGTTCCACTTTGTATGGCTCTCTTTTGAAAGAGTTCAAGTTCATAAGATTTTAGAATGCCATAAAGTGTCTCAAAGGTTATATTGTTGAGATCTCTTCCTTCTCGTATGGCTGTTGTCTTGTGTTCAAGGTGATCAGGCAGTGTAAGCAAGAACTTGACATTTAATTCTTTTCTGTCATAGTACTTGCCATGTATCTGTAGTTCAGTTAAGAGCTTACTGAACCTTTCAAACATGGAAGTTAAGTCTTCACCAGGCTTGGCCATGAATGCCTCATATTGTGATATCAGTATTTGCCTTTGATTGCCCTTAACTTCTTCACTTCCTTCACATAGTAAAGCTAACCTGATCCACATCTCCTTGGCAGATGTGCAGCTTATCACACTTCCACACATGGCTTTATCCAACGTGAGAGAATCGAGCAAGATGAGTTGCAAGTGATCATCTAGCACCATTTTCTCCTTCTCGGGTTCCAAAAATTCAGAGGGATCTTTGGGAACCCAATGTGCAGGAATGACTTCACCATTTACTGTTGTGGCTTCAATTTCCTTCCTTGGAACGAAAGGACCATTCTCGAGAATACCTGGTATAGTGGATTCGCAGCTTTGATAAACAACAAGATCTTTCTTTTCCAAATGTTGTAGTTCTCTTTATCAAAAGCTGGGATCTTGATACTGTTTGATTTCTGCATTGTCGTCGTGATCTAAGATATGTATGTTAATCTGTTTGCTCTGATACCAGTTGTTGGTCCTCGTGTATTGCAGAAGGGGGGGGGGATGAATGCAATACTGATAAAATTCAATCTCAGTTTCAACAACCAAAACTAAGATTTAATGTTATCAATAATATGTATGCATTCACAAACAGTATAATCGAGAAGACAGGATTCACAAAATAAATGTTTTTATTTATTTTGAAAAGTGTTGCTACAACCTCAAGAGAGAAATCTTGAGCTTCGGTTTTCTTCAAGACACTTGCTTGTCTTTTTTTTTTCTTTCCCTAGAATGAATTGATAGTCTAAGTATAAGACTAATCCTATCACTATCAACACGGGTCTGTGAAGCTGCTGTCATTATCAAGTGGCAGCTTCTTACAAAGTGTCTACCCATGTGACTTTCCTAAATTGGTAACAATGTCAGATATACATTACAAAGAAAGCAACCTAGATTCATTCTATTTCTAGCTAAAACAATTCAGCAAATAGAGACTTGACCTTGCTCTTGAATTGATTCGCTTTTGTTTGCAGTGCTTGAAGCTTCTGTCATAGTCTTGCAGACTTGGTGCAGCTTAGGGATACTACAACACGCCTGTTTCTTGAACATTGAAACTGCCACGGGATTTGACTGAGAAAGATACCTTGAAAAAGGATCTTTCTCGAGACAGTTACTTTTGCCGCAAAGCTTGCTGTCACAGGAATGTGCTTTTGGTGACAGTAGGAGTTCCCCATATAGTGTGTTGTCGAGGTTTCCAAACTTGCTATCGAGGGCTAAAGTTGCTGTCGCGTAGTCTTCCGCCAATGTTGCTATCAGAGTGAATATGCTGTCTTGACTTGCAACATTCTGTCTTCTTGTAATCTTACTGTCAATGCTTATGACAGTAACCTTTATTCATGCTGTCATATAATATGCATTTTTTGAGGCTTGAACACAGAAAGTGAACTTCTTCCAAATTACACAATTAAAATAACATTGCATACTGATTACAAGAACATACTTTGGCTGTGACAGTATGTTCTACTTAATTAAAAAATTAAGTATATACAAAGTTAAGTTGTTCCTATGCTATCACCCATAAATCCCAACAAGATTCATGACCCCGGGTCTGGGGGTGTTACAGACGGCGCCAAATGTTGTGGAATAAAAACTGTATCTTTGAATTCAATGCTAGGGTTAGAGAGCTTCGAGCTTTAATGGCTGTTCTCGTGTTTCGTGGCTAAATCTGCCCTCACAAGATGCCTACGTATCTCAACTATTACTGAGAATCAAGCCAAAAAACGTAGTTCTTGGTGTTGCCCTCAGGGCTATGGCGGTAGGGGCACACCAAAGACGTAGTGACTTGTATGTTCTTATTCGAGGATGAAGTCTAAAACGTAGTTCTGAGATGAGGGGTCAGACCCTTTATATAGGCTATTGGTGAGATCACAAGGCAGTATGAACAAGAAGACGTGATAACTCAACACTAGAATAGGACAGGTAAATAATACTACGTCTGAACAGAAATCAGGAAGAAATGAATACAAGGCAAATACAAAGAATCAAAACATTAGATAGATCTTTGAAGTCTACTACAGGTCACTGAAAGAAGTTCATTAACATGTTCATGCCTCAGTGAAGAATAAGGTTTGAAGACTTTCAAGGTTTCAGAAGGTGTGTAGATTCAGTATAAGTGCCATAAGCAGATTTCAGTGTATTAGCATTGATTGTGTTATAGACAGTGTTTGAAGCATAGGAA
The DNA here is from genome assembly GCA_030848705.1 of Heracleum sosnowskyi. Lineage (NCBI taxonomy): Eukaryota > Viridiplantae > Streptophyta > Magnoliopsida > Apiales > Apiaceae > Heracleum > Heracleum sosnowskyi. The sequence continues at coordinate 72,670,418 of CM061242.1, forward strand.
TCTGGTTTAATTGAATACAGGGTAAAGACAAAGGTTAAAGAAGATAACTACAGTCTTGAAGTTATACTCACTGACAGAAGTTCATTTATATGTTCGAGCATCAGTGAAGAACAGAGAATGAAGTATTCAAGATTGTAGTACCAATGAAGACATTGTCTAAGTACCAAAAAGGATTCCAGTGAAAGTGCGTTGTTTATTGACAATCTGTGTTTGAAGCAATTTGGACTGCTGCCGACTTATCAATTGGAATGCAATGAAGATGTGAAGATTCAATTCAGTGTTAGTCGTTTGTGAACCAGACCAGTTGCACCAGGCGTCAACACATATGAAGAAGATCAACACATTTATTCTACAGAAAGAATTGATGAAGTCTGACATGATAATTCCAGAAAATATCAAGCAGATTAAGAAGAATTATCAGTGTTGAAGAAAACCGTGAGAAGTTAAATTGTCGAAAGGAAAATCGTACAGTCAAAAGGTGTTAAGTGTACAAAAGTTGAAACCTCAATAAAGGAACTGCAAGAAAGGAAACTTGAAGGTTTAAGTGTTGACCAACCAAACCTTGGGTACTAAACTGGACATTGACAAGGTTGGTCAAAAACCACTTCGATGGTTTTTTGTTGGTTCGATGGTTTTTCAAAAAGCTTCGATAGTTTTTGTTCGATAGTTTTTTGCGGGTTCACACTGGAGCCAGTTCAGCTTTGTTGGGGCCAAGATTTTTGACTACTTCGATACTTTTAATGCTCCGATAGTTTATGAAATTTATTTTATAAACTTAAATAAATTTATTTTAAACTTATTAATTAAGTTTATTATAAATTTAAATAAAGTTTATTTTATAAATTTATTAAAACTAAAAATGAGTATTCGATAGTTTCTTTATAAGAAACCATCAAAGTGGTTTTAAAAAGGAAACAAAGGATGGTTCGATAGTTTTCTTTTAGAAAACTATCAAGATGATTTTCTTTGATGGTTTTTCTTTCTACAGCATGAAGAATTGAGTGGACACAACTCAAAAAGTAGTGTTTGATAGTTTTCTTTTGAAAACTATAAAAGTCTACACATCTGAAGCAGAAGACATTATTGAAGAGAACTTCTTCTGTTCTTCATCTTCTTCGACGAAGTGAATAAATACAGAGAGAGACAGAGAAGGAGACATTTATTTTATACCTGAACTTCTCACCGGGGAAACGTTATAATGCCCAAACTTTGTTCAATCTTAAGGGCCATTATAAAGTTTCTTCGGTAATTAAATCCTTTAGACAAACAAATAGATACAAACATTGTTTAGGATTTAATTTGTTCAATCTTTGTAGAAGCAAAAACAAATTGTTCTTGGAAGCCGGTAAATTTATTTACTGGGTGTAGCACCCCTTCAAGATTTATAGTCGAAAATAACTCTCGGAAAATCTCGTGTTGTTATTGTCTTGTCCGAAATACTATTCAACCTCGAGAACACGAACCCACAACAAGAACACTAGTTTAATTATCCGCTAAAGATTCGAAAGAATTTTTTAGAGTTAGTGAGTATCGTATTCAATCCCCCCCCCCTTCTACGATACTTCGGGACCTAACAATTGGTATCAGAGCTTGTTGATCGATATACAGACCAGATCCGGTGTTTTAGACCAAACATTCAAGTTCTTAGAATTTTCGGATTTTTTAATTTTCAAAATTTTCATTTCTTGAAATTTTTGAATTTTAAATAATTTGAATTTTATTCTTGAAATATTTTATTTTTCAAAAAGTTCGAAATTCTTGGAATATAAAATATTTCATATCCTAAGCCAAGGGTTCTCAAAAGATTGTTAGATTCAAGATTCCTCCGAGCGGTAAAGATGATTTTAATCTTTTGAAGAAAAAGTTGACCATGTGTTATTCAGACGGAAAATCCCTGAACACGGGAATTGAAGAAAATGGTTGTCTTAATTTAAAGAAGCTGATTTCAGAAACTACTGAAGAAAATTGTGGAATTTCCTCAAAGGCTTACTCCATAGGATCCCACTAGATTTTCAGATGCAGGAAAGGAAGAAGTTTCTACGGATACAATTTTTCAAGAGATTTTTAATCAACTCTATTGATTCAGGGATACATAATCACAAAGTGAATTGTACCAATGCTACATTTATCTACGAATCAAAAGAGAAAATAAGGAAAGGAATTGAGGAGGTTAGAGACAATGGAATGGACATTCAAATATCTCAGTAACATACATTATTGCTGGAACCTCAGAACAGAATAGAAGAATTACTAGTAGCTGAATCTTAGGAAGCTCAGGTAGATGGAAGTGACTTGTACACTTTAGAAAACCTTGAGAGACTGGACTACAGATCAGTGTTTCACATGTCAAGGAAGTTTAGTCACATCAGATTCAGAAGGAGTACAAAAGCTACATCCAAGGATCAGGCCTATTTATTCCGAAGCAAAGACTCTTCAGGATTCAGTTCAAGAGGTACTTACAAGACTGAGATGGTGACAAAAACAAGATTGATAGTTTCAACTATGATAAGAACTATGTTACAAGAAACTATCAGGGTTTGCTACACAGTACAAGGAGCCTGACAAACAAAGAAGAATAGGGACTCAGTTAATGAGCTGAAACAAAAGTGGAATGCTTTGTTGAGGAAGCATCAGGACGAAACTTATGTTGCTTAAGGAAAGAGTTGGGATGGATCAGATGACGAGAAGATCATGGATATCTTGCTTTCATAGCAATCTCTAAAGATGATTCACCTAACATATCTCAGGTATCATTTCCTTGAACTTTCTTAAGAAACAACTCTTACTTTTAGGGGTTAAGTTTCTAGCATATAAGACCTTCGTTAAGCTAAGTTTCAGTATCCCTAGTAGAACAAGATTTGCTTATTTATTCTGAATTGTTTGTTAAGGGATAAACAGTTTAAAAGATGGAAGAATTACCTTTAGTGTCAGTAGAATCTGTAGAACACCAAGCTATATCTAAAACTGACTTAGGTAATAGAGAAAGTTAGATGACATACAACAACATAATGGATTAGATAGAATTAGTGATCTAATTATTAATTCTTTTATTCCATGTGTATTTATAAAATTATTGAATACCTGTAAATCTACTTGCTACCTGTTACACTTGTGTATATTGGTTAAAGTAGAAAGTACTGAATTTTCTAAAATGCCTAATTTGCACATTTCTTATCTGCAATGTCATAATGCTAAATGTATGCCATGTATTCTTAGTAACATGCTTGCTTATTTAAATGTTATGAATGCATCTCTTAGTACTTGCATTAATCATAGAAAAAGCATGTTTAAGAATCACATTAGGGCAAAGACTGCTGGTCAGTCAGAGATAAGAATAAGCATGTAAAGGTTGAAGCTGTTGTTACCTCTGTTAAAAGCAAAATCTCTAATCCATCTGGACCCAAGCAAAGAAGTTGGGTACCAAGAACTTTTAATCCATTTGTGAGTGCAGGGCAAATCAGGTTAATTGATTTATATGGTTTCTTGGTCATTACTACTGAAGACATATGATCGAAGAAAGAACTTGCTATCAAATGTGATTGAGAAAGATGTTCTGTCAATAATCTTTGGAGATGACATCAAAGGTTTTCATCACGGGACATGGCTACGTTGGAAAAGGAATGTCATCATGTTTACAATAATTGGTATCATTGATAACAACTAATAATTGGAGTCAAGGATAACAATTAGAAGCATCTCTCTTGTTGAAGGATTGAAGCACAATCTTCTAAGTATCAGTCAGTTCTGTGATAAAGGCTACAATGTAGATTTCAGAAAGGACAAGTGCTTGATCACCAACAGGAAGGATGAGAAGCTTACTCTACTGGGAGTGAGAAAAGTAAATTTGTTTATAGCTGACTTAAGTTCTTCCAGTGAAGGAGAAGTTACATGTTTCTATGGAAAGGCATCTTCAGAACAAAGTTGGCTATGGCACAAGAAGCTCTCACATTTGAACTTCAAAACTATGAACTCTTTGGTAAAGAGAGAGTTAGTGAGAGGGTTGCCCCTGATGGAATTCAATCAGGAGGGACCATGTGAAGCATGTGAAAAAGGGAAGTCAAAGAAAGCATCACATAGAAGCAAAGAAATGACAAGCATTGCTGAACCATTACAACTGATTCATATGGATTTATTTGGTGCAGTAAATGTTATGTCACTTTCAAGAAAAAGATATGCATTGGTGATGGTGGATGGCTACTCCAAGTACATGTGGGTGTTGTTCGTACATTCAAAAGATGAAGCAACACAACTAATCATTGATCACATCAAAAAGATAGAAGTGGAAGCTAAGCTACCTGTACGGACAATCAGATCAAACAATGGAACTGAATTCAAGAATGCAGTTCTAAATGATTTCTGTTCAGAGAAAGGAATATCAAGACAGTTTTCAGCACCAAGAACTCCACAACAGAATGGAGTAGTGGAAAGGAAGAACATGACCTTGGTTGAAGCAGCAAGGACCATGTTGAATGAATCAAAACTTCCCACTTACTTTTGGGCTGAAGCAGTGAATACAGCTTGATACACTCAGAATCGAACCCTGATTAACAAAGATCATAATAAGACTCCGTATGAGTTAATGGCCAACAGAAACCAACACTGAAGTTTTTTTCATGTGTTTGGTGCAAAGTGCTTTGTACTAAAAGATGGAGGACATCTAGGCAAGTTTGATGCCAAAGCAGATGAAGGCATTTTTCTGGGCTATTCTCTAGAATCTAAAGCTTACAGGGTATATGTGATTGAAGACAAGAAGGTGTTGGAAAACTTAAATGTAACATTCGACGACACCAAAATATCAGGCCTGCAAACTAGAGAGAACTCTGAATCCTTGGTATTTGAAAATCTATCAGGAGATCTCTCTGACATAGAGGAAGAACCTGAAGTTGTTCCCGGTGATAATAATAATCATGATGATAATGATTCTGGACCAAGTGGTGACAGTGATGGAGATCCTCAAACTTCTACAGGATCCACTAGTCTATTAACAGAATCGACAGATCACACTGTCAACAACTCAGGGGGAGCAGGAGAAGGATCAATTAGTCAGATCAACACCACAATGAAAATCAAGAGGACACTTCAAGAACAGGTCTGTCAAGACAAAGGGTTTAGATTCAATATCATTCCTGATGTCTAGTTCTTAGTGATCCTAGTGGTGGAGTGAAGACTGGAGCTATAGAGTATGAATGATTATTTCCTGGGTTTTCTTTCTGAAGAAGAAACTAGGAAAGTTAAAGAAGCTCTGATAGATCCAGATTGGGTGATTGCATAGCAAGATGAACTCAATCAATTCTAAAGGCAGATTGTATGGAAGCTGGTATCTAGACCAAATAACAGAGTTGTAATTGGTACAAGGATAACCAAAAGTTTACTGGATGACAATGGCATTGTTATGAGGGACAAGGCCAAACTGGATGCTAGGTTACTATCAGGAAGCAGTATCTAACAAGAAGCACCAATGACGAGACTTGAGGATATCAGGATATATCGGGCACCTGCTGCATATTCAAACTTTAATATCTATATGGTGAATATGATCAAGTGCACTCCTGATTGGTGAGATAGTAGAAGAAGTCAATGTACAGCTTCTCTTCAAGATCACAACAGGTTGGTATGAACTGGTATCAATACTCAAGCAATCGTCAAAGACATGGTATGACACTCTAACTGAACTTTTGCAGAATGTGAATTAATTAGAGTCGTCATATATATATATATAACTCTCTATATCTTAAGGCACAAACATAATGTCATATATGTGCAGTGATATCATGATTATATTATATGTTGGTCTGCTAACGAAAACTTGTGCAAGAAATTTGCCAAGTCATTGAGATGAGTATGTTGGGAAAGTTGCAATTCTTTTTGGAATTACTTTAAGCAAGCCAAAAGAATAATTCTTTTAGGAGCACAAGTAAGCCAAAAGAGTGATGGCAATAAAAGTAAGTCAAGAATCTTTTGAATGTGCACAATTGGGAAGATTCTAGACATGCCAAGACTCCCTGCCAACAGTAGCCACTAAAGCTTGATCAGGACAAATCAGGTAAAAGACAGAAATGACAAGCTAAAGAGGTATGATCATCTCATTAATTTATTAACTGCAAATTGACCACACATATTTTATTCTCAAGTTGCCAATGTGCAAGGTTCCAAGTGGATTTCAGAAAATCTAATCTTATAGCTATTAACAAGACTTTTGGATATCTTAAGGGAATACCAAATCTGGGTATATGGTACCCTAAGGATACTTGTTAACATGTTTAGCTATATAGATATAAAGTACGCAAGTTGTAAGAAAGACAGGAGAAGCATCTCTGGAAGCTGTCAACCCAAATGACAGGAGAAGCATCTCTAGAAGCTGTCAACTTCGTGGAGGAAGATTGATTTCTTGAAATAACTTCATCTCCAACAACTATGTGGAACACTCCACGACAATGCACCTTGACACCAGGTATCATTTCTTTCGAGAGCATGTCTTCAATTCATAGAGTAACTTGCAGACACGTTTACTAAATCACTTGTTATGTTAAATTTTCAAGACTGGTTTATAAACTTGGGATATTAGTTATCGCACATTATTTGAAAATCTCATCTGCAAGAAACTCTTAAAAATAAGCTCACAAGTATTAAGTTGTCCATATTTTAAGGACTTGTGAATTTATTTAACATCCAGTCCTCACCTTAATAATTTAGTGCTAATATCTAACTCATAGATATTTAGTATTAATTTATTATTATTTATTTAATGTATTTTGAATTATGGAAATTGAAGCAGTTCAATATCTTATTTGCTCCATAATTTAAAATACATAAAATAAATATGCAGCATAATTTATTGGATTTCAATTGGTTGATATCATTCAATGATATTTAGTCGATTTTATTCTAAGAAAATTGTGAATTTTCTGTTAGCATTGATTTTGGTAAATTTGAAAAAGTTTATTCAAATTAGAAGTTGACAGAAAAACAGAGGTTTGATTTTTGAAACATGAACAGGTTTTAAAAATTGAATCAGAAGCAAAAACCATCGAATTTAGAAAATTCGATAGTTTTTCTAAGTACTAAATAAAAACCATCGAACTCAAATTCGATAGTTTTTAAGAAGGAAATGAAAAACCATCGAAAACACCTTTCGATAGTTTTTGAGATAGAAATTGAAATCTATCGAAAAGAATTTATTTTTCTTTTATCTAAATTGTCGATAGTTTTCAGAAAACAGTTCGATAGTTTTGTTTTAAACTACAAAAAAAAACCTCGATGGTTTTTCAGAAAATAGATTTGGATTCCCATTTTCAAACAAAAATCTATCGAAGGTACAAATTAAAACTATCGAACATAAAAAGACATTTGAAGGCGAGGAGACCATGGAGTGCATGAGGATGAAGAGCAATGCAATAACCGCTCTGATAAGAAAGAATCATCTTCCAGGGGTGCCAACTGTTCTCACTGAATATCTAAGAACGGTGCCCCTACCACTTCTACCCCCAGGGGAACAGGTAAACGAAGGTAATATTCCTGAACCTGTACTGGCTCCTGAACCTGAACCAATGAATGTTGATCAAGAGCCCTCAGTGGCCATCCCTGACCAGGAGGTTGAAAACCAACAGCCTTTAACCACGATCACAGAGCCTTTGGAAGAGTCAAATGAAACCATAAACGAACCTCCTTCCCCTCCTATACCCAATATTCAGACATCCATGAGTGTAGAGGGAGATAGTGCCAAAGCAGCACCACATAAGGAGATACGCCATTCAACAACAGCTCTGCCTTACTCTAAAAGGAGAAGAACAGAAAACGAGGCAACTGTTGAAACTTCATTTCAATCATCCAAAGCGCCCTTTATTGATTTTTCTGAAGCTGATTGGGCTACACTAACCAAAGCTATATCTGAACCCCTACCCCAAACAGAAAAAGGAAAATTGACGGAAGCAACTAGTTCTCCGACCATTTCACGGTCAGGACTACCGGTTGAAGGTTCTTTACTGAACCAAGAGTCTTCACAGACGTTGAGAGAAGGTTTTGACCCAAATGCACAATCTAAAAGGTCATTGCCTAACTCCCCAGATGGAACATATCTGGATCCTGCGGGTACCGGGTCTGACATAGGTGCAGATCGGCAACTCGGTAACAATGAATCAATTTCATTTGAGGAGTTACCTGAGGATATGTCTGCAAAGACTTCAGAGGGAGTTTCAGGGCCTCTGTTATCAATAGAGCCTGATTCCAACCCCCCAGAGATTCAAACTCCGGATCCTATTAAGGAAAGATCATCGCAAGATGATCAACAACTTGGTTTGACCAAGGACGGGGATTTGCGAAATCCCATTGCACCACTAGTGACCTCCTTAAGGATGGCTATGGTGATTTTCCTTGCAGGTACATTTTGATGCTGAAGCTCTGAGAGATAAGAGTGAAACAATAGTGAGGTACACGAAACAGAATCACACACTCACAGTGAGGAAGAAAGAGAAACACCAAATCCCATTCCCTATCCCTTGAACTTGGTTCGTAATGTTTTACCTTTAAAGACCTAACAGTTGAGACCTCATTTCGGGACCTAACATTTGGTTGTTTTAGGGCCCTAAAAAGTGTGATCTAACAGTTGGGAGGTATAAGGAAGATGTCGGGAAATTTGGTTCATATGACGATCGACGGTGAAGCCATCTTGCAGTATTTAAAGGGCACAATTGATCAGACTACATATTACTACTTCTTTTCTAACAGATGCTACATGAGAATTCCTTCAAGACCCAGGAAAACTTCTTTTCTTAACTAAGGGGGAGAAATGAGTTATAATCAGATTATTGGAGGATTCCTCAACTAAGGGGGAGAAGTGGTAAGAAAAAGTAGAGGTACACCACACCACAATTTGACTTGATCTTTCAACTATTGGGGAGAGACTAAGGGGAGATGTGGTAGATTTCCTAGAAGACGGAGAAGTGGTATTGGTTCACCACTGTTCTAATAAGGGGAGCAGCTGTATTCCATAGTGGGAGGAGTTGTATTCCAAATGAGGAGAAGCAAGGGAGATATGTGCTTTTCAGAAAAGGAAATATGGTTGTACAACAGAAGCCGCTGAACTCCGAATGGAGAGAAGTGGAGAGGTATACTTCAGTAAGTGGTAGACAAAGACATATTCATTACCACTGAAGAATCTCGAGAAGCTGCTAATGATTACTTCAAGACTGAGAAGGATTATTTGGCAGAGATTTAAAGTGTGACGCCCTCCCAATCTGGGGTCATGATCGGGGAGTCACTACAAACTCTATACATAATTAAACCCATAAACAATAATATAAACATGCAGACTAGACCCCAACTCTACCAATGGATCTCAACAGTTGATGGTGTGAAACAAGCATCCACTATCTAATTCATTAATACATAAACATAAGTCTCAAAAGTTATTACAACCAAGACTTAAAAGTTCTACGTCCTCTCCTTACAAAACACCTTCTACCAGTGGTCATCACCTACCTGAGCTGGCATCCCAAAAACAACCCTATATGAAGACTTCCTAGCTGTCTAAAAAGTGTGTACCATCTTCTCGCTTAACTGTGGGTTAGAATAGGGAAAAAGAATGAGCCAAATGCCCAGCAAGTAATAATAATATGACCATACAGTTATCCACTGGGAAACGGTTCCAATATCAATATGTATGACATGGGTATAGCAAAATCCGTATCAATGGGATTATCAAAACAATGAATTGAATATATAGCTTCAAAACAGTTTCCAACATCAATATATATAGCATGGTTTTAGCAGAATCCATATTAAGGAATTATCGGAACAATGGCATAAATATGCAATTTCAAAGGGTAACCAATTTCATTTTCAAGATATCCGTTTCAAGAAAACAATAAGTAATTTTTGGAGATTTTTCACAACGCACCGGACAATACGGGTGATCAGCCACGTAAAGTCCCCATACCGGACACACAGTCCCTCTGGTCCTTGTATTGGGTCCCATTAGGCAACACATTGGCCTTTAGACTAGTCCATCCCTAGTCCATTTATTATAATTAAAAAGCGCTGGACCGGCGTTACTCGGCCTCTTACGCCTCCAATCTTAGGAATTCGTGGAAACCATAAATCAGAATTTAAATGAGTCTAAACTTTATTCCTTTTTAAAACATGTTCAGATATAAAGAAGTCTTTTGGAAATCAAATAAGTTCAATCAAAACAATCTGGATTTCTATTAGTGGAATATAAGAAATATTTATCATCGGGTCTGTTCTGGAAATGTACTAGAATGAGAGTTAGGTGTATTCACTTTCAGGTATAAAAAGGGAATGCATAAGTATATGATCAAATTCAGGTTATATAATCATAGGTCAATCAGGTTTCAATTCATGGATATGAACAGGGTATAAAGGTTCAAGGATAAAGAACTAAACAAAGCATGGTATATAATTCAACATGGTATATATGAACAAAGATAAGGGTTATCAATGAACAATAGGGGTTTTCAGAATTAAAAGTATGTCAAGGCAAGATAACAATTCATATATGTCAAAATGAAACAATGGAATCGAAATACGAAAGCAAGTTTGTATTACTTGCCTTAAGTAGCTAAAAAGGGGTAATGAGCAATCACTGGTTCTCCACCTTAGTCTTTCCTTTATCTCTAAGTCCCACTTCCTTGAACTCTCTAAGTTCCACTTCCTTGGATTCTACAAAAGAATATATTCTATCTTAGAACGCCCCTTCTCAAATGCCAATCCTTTACTCTAAACTACCCAACGCATCCTAAGCGCGTAAACACATAATAGTTATACCATAAAACAATTATAACCATGTAATAGGCAATCAATCATATAAACTCACATCGTCATTTAAATACACATAACATGCTCCTTATACATATATATATATGATAATATATCTTTCAAATCATACCACACTTGGTATTCCTTAAATCAATTTGATCATGCCAACCATATCCTTAACACTATTGCAACAATGTTTTCATCTCAACAAAAACAGAAAAATCTGTTGCGCATACTATACTAAAACATTTTTCATAAATCCAAAAATAATCAAACAATTACCAAATTTGACAGGCTACTTCCTGATTACTAACTAAACTTAGAATAAAAGTTTCAACTTCAGAACACTTTATTTAGATTAAAAACGAACTGTATAAACTAGGTACTGAAACACAGAAAAATCCCTGTTGCGCAACTTTTAGTAAAACAAGCATAACTTTTTATTCGTTAACTCTATCGATACAAGGTTAGCGCGTGCACAAACTAGATTCAATTTAGAACATTGACATCCTAGGCTCTCTGTCTAAAACAAGCAGCAACCATATGCAAACAATCAAAACAGAACAGGCAGTTTTTCTGGAAAATTCAGCATGGCATATGTCTATCCAAAACCATTCCACCATTATAACCTCTACCACAACTAATCATCCCATATCAAAACTAAAACTCTTCCTTAACTGAAAAAGGTTTTACCAATCAACTCATGACCTCAAGAAACTACTAGAATCTATACATGCAATTATCAAAACCAAAACTAACAAACCAACAATCCAAATACTTGAAATTTCACTAAAATTCCCAAATCAAAACCTTTAACATCAAAATTTCGAACTTAACTAAACTTAACACAATTAATTAACATGCAATCACTATAACTTGAAATAATCAATCAATCATCAACATAAACAATTTTCAAACCGAATTTACTAAAGGGGAAAAATCGAAAATATATACATGCATTTCGATTTCTTTACATGCAACCAAAATCTTAACTAAACATAGCTATTAATACACTATTTGGACTCAATAACATCATCATCGTCCCCGTCGGCTCGCCGGAGCTCATTGCCGACGGCGGCATGGTTCGGAGGTGCCCGGAAAATCGGGTTTCCTTCAACAAACCTCACCAATATAAATCAAACAATCTCCTTATCACGGAATCATCACAAAACAAAGGTTCGGGATTGAATCAAAATCAAAATCGCCAAAATCCTTTGCATGCAAAACCGATACACACATATACACACGGCCATACACTCACACACATACACGATTATATATATATATATATATGTATATATATACATAATCATCAATATAATTGAGAGAATGAGAGAGAATGAGAGAGAGAGATTTTTACAGTGAAGAAAACCGAGAGAGAGAATGGAGAAGAGAGAGTTGAGAGGTGAGTGAAGAAAAGGGGAAAACTGGGTGCAGGGGTTTTATATGCCCAGGGGTAAAATGGTAATTTGCTAATTAAAAATCTGATTTCTAATAAACAAAACCAACATAATACCCTTTCTAAAATTCGAAATAAAATGAAGATAATATCTAAAAATCACAATTTTATTTTTAAAACACAGAATACGAATTTACAAGCTCACACATATTTTTAAAATAGTTTTATGATCAAAATTGAATTAAATATGAATTTTCAAAGTTTTGATCACATAAATGACATTTAACTCATAAAATCGTTTTTAAATCCTTAAAGTCAAAAATAAATTCCTCCACTAATTTTAGAAAATACTAGAATATAAAATAAAGGTTGTGAAAAAGATTTCACAATAAAAAGAGTCTCCGATGATTTTATAAAATTCCCGGAAGGTCAAAAAGAACTAATTTTCAATAAGAAATTCATATAAAATGCAATTAAAAGCATACACATGTATTTTAATCCATACCATTCACCAAGTAAACATCTATTTATCACATTTTCAAATATCCACCTTTCACACAATATTCACATATCATAGAACTCAAATATTTATTAAATATTAATATTGTACAAGCGTTTTTCTGAGTCGTTATATAAAGAACCAAAGAAATGAAGATGAGTTACTACATGAATATCAGTTCAGCCCTAAAAGAACAATCATCTATCATTTCAGTTTGAACAAGAAATCTGGAAGTGAAGAATTTGATCCAGAAAACTAGTAGCATTATTTACAAGTCCCGGGTAATCACTTTTTCTACTTGTTAGTTGAGTTATCCTCTCTATAATTTGTTTGTTAGGTTTAACAATCAAATAGGGGGAGATTTTTGGTGAGATCACAAGGCAGTATGAACAGGAAGACGTGATAACTCAACACTAGAACATGACAAGTAAATAATACTACGTCTACACAGAAATCAGGAAGAAATGAATACAAGGCAAATACAAAGAATCAAAACATTAGATAGATCTTTGAAGTCTACTACAGGTCACTGAAAGAAGTTCATTAACATGTTCATGCCTCAGTGAAGAATAAGGTTTGAAGACTTTCAAGGTTTCAGAAGGTGTGTAGATTCAGTATAAGTGCCACAAGCAGATTTCAGTGTATTAGCATTGATTGTGTTATAGACAGTGTTTGAAGCATAGGAATCTGGTTTAATTGAATACAGGGTAAAGACAAAGGTTAAAGAAGATAGCTACAGTCTTGAAGTTATACTCACTGACAGAAGTTCATTTATATGTTCGAGCATCAGTGAAGAACAGAGAATGAAGTATTCAAGATTGTAGTACCAATGAAGACATTGTCTAAGTACCAAAAAGGATTCCAGTGAAAGTGCGTTGTTTATTGACAATCTGTGTTTGAAGCAATTTGGACTGCTGCCGACTTATCAATTGGAATGCAATGAAGATGTGAAGATTCAATTCAGTGTTAGTCGTTTGTGAACCAGACCAGTTGCACCAGGCGTCAACACATATGAAGAAGATCAACACATTTATTCTACAGAAAGAATTGATGAAGTCCGACATGATAATTCCAGAAAATATCAAGCAGATTAACAAGAATTATCAGTGTTGAAGAAAACCGTGAGAAGTTAAATTGTCGAAAGGAAAATCGTACAGTCAAAAGGTGTTAAGTGTACAAAAGTTGAAACCTCAATAAAGGAACTGCAAGAAAGGAAACTTGAAGGTTTAAGTGTTGACCAACCAAACCTTGGGTACTAAACTGGACATTGACAAGGTTGGCCAAAAACCACTTCGATGGTTTTTTGTTGGTTCGATGGTTTTTCAAAAAGCTTCGATAGTTTTTGTTCGATAGTTTTTTGCGGGTTCACACTGGAGCCAGTTCAGCTTTGTTGGGGCCAAGATTTTTGACTACTTCGATACTTTTAATGCTCCGATAGTTTATGAAATTTATTTTATAAACTTAAATAAATTTATTTTAAACTTATTAATTAAGTTTATTATAAATTTAAATAAAGTTTATTTTATAAATTTATTAAAACTAAAAAGGAGTATTCGATATTTTCTTTATAAGAAACCATCAAAGTGGTTTTAAAAAGGAAACAAAGGATGGTTCGATAGTTTTCTTTTAGAAAACTATCAAGATGATTTTCTTTGATGGTTTTTCTTTCTACAGCATGAAGAATTGAGTGGACACAACTCAAAAAGTAGTGTTCGATAGTTTTCTTTTGAAAACTATAAAAGTCTACACATCTGAAGCAGAAGACATTATTGAAGAGAACTTCTTCTGTTCTTCATCTTCTTCGACGAAGTGAAGAAATACAGAGAGAGACAGAGAAGGAGACATTTATTTTATACCTGAACTTCTCACCGGGGAAACGTTATAATGCCCAAACTTTGTTCAATCTTAAGGACCATTATAAAGTTTCTCCGGTAATTAAATCCTTTAGACAAACAAATAGATACAAACATTGTTTAGGATTTAATTTGTTCAATCTTTGTAGAAGCAAGAACAAATTGTTCTTGGAAGCCGGTAAATTTATTTACTGGGTGTAGCACCCCTTCAAGATTTATAGTCGAATATAACTCTTGGAAAATCTCGTGTTGTTATTGTCTTGTCCGAAATACTATTCAACCTCGAGAACACGAACCCACAACAAGAACACTAGTTTAATTATCCGCTAAAGATTCGAAAGAATTTTTTAGAGTTAGTGAGTATCGTATTCAACCCCCCCTTCTACGATACTTCGGGACCTAACATAGGCGTTTAGAAGCCTAGTGGATAAGTATTGATTTCCTTGAAGGATAAATCTTATCCTTGACGGTGAATAAGTATTATCACTTTCTTGAAGGATAAATCTTATTCTTGACAGTGGATAAGTATTATCACTTCCTTGAATGATAAGTATTATCACTTCCTTGAATGATAAGTCTTATCCTTGATGGTAGATAAGGATTATCACTTTCTTGAAGGATAAGTTTTATCCTTAACGGTGGATAAAGATTAATTCTAGATCTTTTCTTGTAGGAGTTATTTCCATATCATAACGGACTTGTATTGAAACAAACCCAATTGTATTAGAACAAGCCTGTATTGGACGTCTCCTAATACAGGTTGTACTTCTAGCCCAAATATTAATTACGAAATTAATATTTAATTAGAGTTTCGGGCCTTATTAATGGACCTTATTTATGGACCAGCTAGGTTTAATTAATGCAATATTAATTACGTGTTTAGGGTTATTTTTAACCCATATCAGGTAATATTATCATTCAAATATACTATTTTTTAAATTTAAATTTATTTTTCTATTTTTAATAACTCATAAGCTAGTTATAATATAAAATTACTCAAACGGATAATTTTCACTTTTCACATATCATTTTAAGCAACTTTAAGTCATAAGTAATAATTTTAAGTTTACAAGATCTCTAAATGGTTAATAAGATACTTCATTCTTTTCCGTCAGTCTTGCAAATTTTTTAAATTTTGGCAAGTTGATAACAAATTAAGGAAAAGAGGTATACATATGTGCATTTAGATATTAATATCTATAAAAAATGTTACTCCCTCCGTCCCCCTTAATTCTTTACATTAAGGGGACAGACATGAATGTTAAGAAAAAGTGTAAATTAATAGGAAAAAGTAAGAAAAATGAGTAAAGTGGCGGGACCAATCAATATTTAATGTATAAAGTAGGTATAGTGTAGGAAAATAATGAATGTGATTCGATTTTAATTATAAAATGTTATTATTTTTGATATATAAAAAAATGAGAGAGACGTACCAAAAAGGAAAGTGTAAATAAATGAGAGGGAGATAGGGAGTATATATCTTGAATTTAGTTTGTTTTTGTGTTAAATTTGTCATATACTAATTGTTATTGGTTTTAATATACATATTTATCTCATTTTCCATTAAAATATATTTCATACTTCCACTACAAATAATTTAACTAAAAAATGAAATAAATACTGACCCGGAAACATGTTTTCCAAATTTTTAGATCAAAATTTAACATTGTATTCGGAACGTGTTTTCTTATCGATATATACAAGCCTATAACTCGTGCGATGCACAGATGAATTTTAGTATTTTTAATGTATTATTTTATTATTTTTATATGATTTATTATTATTATTTATCTTATTTTATTATCATTTATTTGTATTTTGATCTTAAAAATTTTTAATATGTTGTCGACGGAATAATATCTTGAACTTTTGAATGTAGCTTAGAAAAATAGATGATATAAATATTTAATAATAATAATAATATGTTGTTGACGGGATTCGAATCTTGAACCCGTAGGAGTATTTTAGATACCAAGAAAATAATATTCTTTTAATATTACATCAAACGGTTCTCATTTATCTATATTTATATCCAACGATTATTATTTAGATAACCAAACTACCAACCAACCAATTAGATGGTAGTTTGCTTATAATAGTATTTTTTTTATATGATTTTTTAGTATTTTTTATCTTATTTTATTATCATTTATTTGTATTTTAATCTTA
Organism: Heracleum sosnowskyi; assembly: GCA_030848705.1. NCBI lineage: Eukaryota > Viridiplantae > Streptophyta > Magnoliopsida > Apiales > Apiaceae > Heracleum > Heracleum sosnowskyi. The sequence continues at coordinate 72,687,111 of CM061242.1, forward strand.
AAAAATTTTAATATGTTGTTGACGGGATTCGAACCTTGAACCCGTGATAGCATTTTAGATATCAAAAAAAAGAATATTCTTTTAATATTACATCCAACGGTTCTCATTTACCTATATTTACATCTAACGGTTATTATTTAGAGGACCAAACCAAATGACCAAACTACCAACCAAATAGAGGGTGGTTTGCTTATAATATTATAGTATAGATATATAAAGGAGGATACGCGAGAGTTGAGGTGGCGCATTTACAATCGTCTCATTCTATTTTTCTAATTTTCTTAGAGATTTACAATTTTAAATACTAATAAATTAAAAAATATTCTTTAATATATTATAAGTAGAATAGGTGTCCGAATTCGTAGTGGAGAAGAGGTCGAATAAATATAAAAAAGGTATACTTTTAATACTAACATATTAGAAGTAGAATATGTTTTCGAATTTATAGAAGAGAAGACTTTGAATTCATAAGGAAGACCTCAACATACTTGTAGTAGAAGATTTATTCCAATTTATAAATAAGAATAATTCTAATTAATAAAAAAAATATTTTTTATACTGTATAAAAAAAAAATCACCTAGCATTTTGGTGATGCGCTAAATGCGTCGATGATGCATGTTATTTTACATTATTAGAATCTTTATGATAAAAAAGTTATCATTATTTCGATGAGTTGGCATATGCTATTTTAAAATTTAAACTATGGTATATATTCTTCTTTTTATAGGCTTATCTTTTCTTATCTTTTCTGCACGAGGTACGATTGCTATGTTAATTTTGCATGCTGTAAGAGATTGCTCGAGTTTAAACGGTTTTGATAGCTTCAAATTTCAATCACCTGCTTCAAAATTTGATGTGCGAATGCATTGTTGGAAGTTCTTTTTTTTTATTGTTGGTGAGTGCATTAGGGTTTTTTTTTATATTTGTTGTTAGTTTTTAGTTGTTATTTTTTTTAATGCATTGGTTTTTATTGTTGGTATATGTATTGTTGTTTTTTATTGGTGTTATATATACTAGCTTATAGCTCGTGCAATGCACGGTTACTTAAATTTTATTTATAAATATATTTTTATTACTCATGCAACACACAATTATTTTTTTAATATTTATAATTATATTTATTTATGAATATTTTAATATTTAAAAGTTATTAGTTTACATGATTAAATTATAGTTAAAAAAGATTTAGCTGAAAAAATTATAGTTAAAAATTTATTATTTATTATATTTTACACTCTCAATTTAATATTTGTTTATATTGAGTTATAAAAATTAGATTTTGCCAATTTTATAGTCCACATGAAATTCACAAAATAATCTTTAATTTAGTTGTGGTTTAATAGTTCTTTTTCAATTAAAAACTATTCTAAAACTAAAAAGAGAATAAAGTGACGAAATTTAATGTTGAGAATTCTATTCGATTTAGAAAATCTACTCATATGTAGTTTAGATTATTAGAATACCCTTTATTAACCAAATACAGTTTTTAATGTTAAATCTAACAGATTTCACCTATCTATTTAACATTAAACGATTATTATTATTTTGGTATTAAATGAGTTTCCTTGTTTAATTACAACTATTTTCATGTTTTGACTTTTTAGAAAATCCAATCCTAATATAATATCTTTTAACTTATATCATTTTTAGATAATAACTTTTTTTATATGATATAATCTTGATCATGTATTTTTAAAAGTATTGGATCTAACGGTTGAGAATGTTTTGGCGGTATTTAGGACCAAACTACCATGATAACATCATTAATTTTTCTTAATATTTATAATTTTTTTAATTTATAACTTTTTTAAATATTTATTGCTAAAATATAATATACTCTTTTTTGTAATATGTTAAAGATGCGGGAACTTTGAACTTTTGAGAAAATAAAATATCAATTAAAATATAATTTGTTTTTTGTAATAGTTCTTCTTTTAAAGTAGTACACCGTGATCAAAATTCTATATCAATTTCATTTTTTTTATAATATATCCGGTAAATATCTATGTTATTATATTAAAGACTAAATAATGAAAGCTTCCTTATAAGTTAAGTTTGGTCGCTTTGTTTGATCACTCAATCCATAATCGTTGAATCTTTCAAATTAAATTGTTGAAAAACGTTAGATATAACAGTAAAATTATCATGTAGAATGATCTAGGGTTTGAATCTACCAACAACATATTAAAATTTATAGGTTTTTTTGAAAAATAAGAATTTTTTCATTTTTTCTTGCAGACATATGTTATTTGATAATATTTTTTGTAAAGTACGATTTTTCAGAAAAGTACTATACTAATTGATTAACAAACTTTTAAAGTTTCGAATTTCATAATTTACAATGTATATAGGTTTAAAAAGTTTGGCATCGTCTGTAGCTGAGTCTAAAATTTCAAAATAAGGTTTTTTTTAATATGAATATAGTTCTGCTAACAATGAAATTAGGTCTGTATGAGTTCTTATAAAACAAAATCTCCATTTACGTATAATTTATTATTTAATAATAAATAATATTTGATTAGTTATGATATAAAACTTAATAAAATAGGATTAAAAATATGCACAATTTTATAAAATTTTATCCTCGTATTATTATATTCTTTGTTGATTTGAATTTTTCTTAGATTGATTTTAATTTTTGAACATAGATTTCTAAATTTAAAATAGTTAGAAAAAAGTAATTAAATTGGTGTTAAAATAATGATGACATAATAATTATTATTAGAATTTAAATATTCACTTTATTAATTTGGACTTTATCTTGTGTTTTAAAAATCAGATTTTGACGATTTTACACCCTACGTGAAGATAACTAAATTATCTTTAATTAAAAGATGGTTTAACAATTTTTATCTAGGTGGAATTGTCCATGGAAGAGAAAAGAAAGTCACGAATGTTTTACATGGAGAATTCTATTCAATATAGAAAACTTATTTATATTTGGTATATTTGGTTTAAATTATCAAAATACACCTTTTAGAATTTAAATATAATCCTATTATTAATAAAATAAACTTTTTTAATATTTGATCTAACGATTTTCATTTATCTAGTTAAGATCTAATGGTCCTAATTAATTTGGTTGTCTACGACCAAAATTTGGGATAAGATCCCTATTATGATTATTATATATAAGGATTTAATATAATAAGGATATCAAGTATATACTGATATAAGTATCTTACTAACTGCTTTTAATTTTACTGTTTCGGTTCTATTTACGGTGTAAATAAAATTTTAAAATACATTATTACTTAAAAATTATTAAATAGAATAAAAATTATGTTATGATTATATAAAATTTTATTCTCATATTATTATATTCTTTAATTGATTTGAATTTGTTCTTAATTAATTTTGATACTTTATTGAAAGAAACATAAAATTTCTATATTTAAAAGAATTAGTGAAAAAATAAATAAATTAGTGCTACAATAATAAAAAAAAATTATTAAAATTTAGATACTCACTTTAATATTTGGGTTCTATCCTGAGTTTTAGAAATTGAATTTTGAAGATTTTACAACTCATGCGAAACTAACAAAATTATCTTTAATTTAATGATGGTTTAATTATTATTATCTAACTTGACCAGTTGACCTACCCGTAAAATAAACTGAAAAGAAAATATGGTTAAGAAGTTTTACACAAAGAATTCAATTCAATATAGAAAACCAATTTATAATTGGTTTAAATTATCAAAGCACACTTCATAGTATTTAAATATAATCATACATTTAATCAAATACACATTTTAATATAAGTATTATATTCAAAATTATCGTTTATGAATATGAAACCCTCAACATTTTAATAATATTTTGATATTATCCTTTTATGTTTGTTATATGTAAAATAATATAATTATAATTTGGATTAATCGAATTGTTATGTTCCTTCAGAAAAAAAAGTGTTTAAATTTATTCATGTACAGGAGTTCTCCTAAGTCTCTTATAACGTAGGGTATCATTATAATCGATATGAATTGTTATCTTGATATTTGGTTTAACAATCAATACTATTATATAAAGGAGAAGACGGGGGCGGTGAGGTGGCGCTCTCAGATCGCTTCGTTCTATTTTTCTAATTTTCTCAATTTTTTGAATTAATAATATTAAAAATTCGAAAAAATCTCAATTGCCTTTTAAATGCTTACTAATAGAGGAAACATATAATATTCTTGCATTTAAAATCTCTACTAATGGAGAAATTAAAAATACAATAGATCTTTATTAATGGAGAAAACTAAATATCACTAATGGAAGAAAGTTGACATCTCTCAAATCGCTTCAATCTATACTTCTATAAATATAGTTTTCAAATTAGTTACCTAATTGAGTCATTTTTGAAATGAGTGACTAATTTGATACATTTGAACCAAATGAGTGATGACTTTGATAATTATCCCTTTCTTTAATACTATTTTTCAAGGAACGAAGTTAAATATGTTATGTTATGTTAAAAATGATTTGCTTGACTGTCAAAAAAAAATCTTCAAATGGAGGAAACTAAGTATACTATATTAATATTATCCTAAACTTACTCCACGATTCCAATTTATTTACTAATTTTTATTTAATATCTTTTAATCGAGGAAAATAATAAAGAAGACGATTTGTGAGGTGCCAGACGATTTGAGTAGAAAATATCTAAATTGGATTTTAAATCTTTAGTAATGGAAATATTAATTAACTTATATTCTTCTAAACTTTCTTCTTAAGTCAAATTACTATCTTAATATTGTCATAAAATTTATCTTTAAGTCAAATTACCATGTTGATATTTTCTTAAACTTTCTTTTGAACTTAAAGTTACCATTTTAATATTCTCATATATTTTTTCTTGAAGTTCTAAAATTAATCTTGAAATCATATTATCATCTTTACATTCTCCTAAAAAAAGTATTAGAAATTATGTTTTCATAATTTTTCTGTAAAAAAAACCCACGTTTAATTTATCTATATGTTTTACATATACATTAAAAATCATTTTTTAAAATTTTTTACCTTATAATTATGTAGAAGATAAAACTTACAGAAAATGCAAGTTTATATATAATTAAATAAAGTAGAGGATCCTTATTTTCTTTTCATTTCTTTTCTCTTCCTTTATTTTAAACAATAAAAATTAGAATTTTGAAAAAGGTTTGAATTAAATTTTATGATATAATAAAATTGATTAATAGATGATGTAATTGATTAAGTAATTAGTTTGTTTCATGTTCAATTTAGTAACAACGAGAAAGCAGGTTAGTGAGAGGAAACATGTTTAACGAGAGAGCGATTCATTAGGCGGAGCATATTATATGCTAGAATTTAATATTTATGTATTATGTATTTTTAAATAGAAGTAACAATATAAAGTTTTAGAAAAACAAAGTGATTAATATACTAATATTTGATATAATATTAAAATAATGAAATATATGAAACAGTTGTCTTTTTCTATAATTATTCAAAATTTCGGTAATGAACAACACTAAACGGAGAATTTAAAAGAAACCTTAATTTCATGTTTTAAATATAATTTTGTTTAAAAACATATTTTTTAGAATAGTTTTTAGAAAAATTTGGAGAAATTATTATAAAGCCGCTGCGAAGCGCGGCTTAGTAAACTAGTTATTATCTAACTGGAACTATACATAAATTCAAGAGAAAAGATATTTAAGAATTTTTACATAGAAAAATTTTAAATTATCAAAATACACTTTTTAGTATTTAAATATAATTCTATTATTAATCAGATACACTTTTTAATATTAGATCTAACAATTCTCATCAATCTATAATTATTAATTTGGTCGTATACTGATCGTACACAGACCATATCGATTTTAATTTTTTCTTAAATTGATTTTAATATTTTATTGAAATAAACAAAGAATTTATAAATTTAAAAGAATTAGGAAAAAAAAATTAAATTGGTGCTACAATAATAAAAAATTATTTATTAAAATTTAGATAATAACTTTACTGTTTGGGCTCTATCTTGAGTTTTAGACAACAGATTTTAACGATTTTACAGCCCACGCGAAGCTTGCAAAATTATCTTTAATTTAATGATGGTTTAATAATTATTATCTAACTTGAACTATCCATAAAATAAAGAGAAAAGATAATTACGAATTTTTACATAAAGATTTCTATTCAATATAGAAAACCCATTTATAATATGTTTAAATTATCAAAATACACCTTTTAGTATTTTAATACTATCATATTATTAATCAAATACAATTTTTAATATTATATCTGATGGTCCTCATCGATTTGAATATTTATAGTTTTATAATCTAACGGATCGTATACTTTTGGTAGTACAGTGACCGACCAAAGTTTTGGATAAGATCTCCCTTACACTTATTATATATAAGGAGTTAATAAAGGAGAATGCGTGGTAGGTTATACAGTGTCTTTAAGATTGACTCAATTTATTTTTTTAATTTTTTTAATTATAGAATCATCAATACATCAATCAATACATATATAAAGGAGGATACGCGGGAGATGAGGTGGCGCTTCTAAGATTGTCTTAATCTATTTTTTTAATTTTCTAGAATTTTTGAATTTTAAAATACTAATAAATGAAAAATATCCTTCAACCTATTAGAAGTAGAATAGGTGTTCGAATTTATTGAGGAGAAGAGTTCGAATTAATAGGAAAAACATATAAATAAAAGTTTGATTTGAAATGGAATAGGTGTTCGAATTTATAAAGGAGAATAATTTGAATTTATAGGTAAGACATAGAATTAAATGTTCTATTTAAAGTAGAATATGTGTTCAAATTTATAGAGGATAAGAGTTCGAATATATAAGAGATACTTGCAATTAAACGTTTTACTGGACGTAGAATATGTGTTCGAATATATAAACGAGAAGAGTTCAAATTTATAGAGACTTTATAGGTTAGACATATAATTAAAAGTTTTATCGGAAGTATAATATTCGAATTTATAAGAAATACATATTAAAAAAAATCTATTAGAAGTAGAATAGATGTTTGTGAATTGTAAGGCATGTATAATTAAAAAATTATTGGAAGTAAAATAGGAGTGTGAATTTATATAAGTGTTTTTTCAACGAGAGACCGGTTCATTAGAAATGAGTATTTTAATAAGAAAATTAATATATGATACAAGTATTCAATGTATAAAATTTACGAATTTCGATCTTAACAAGGAAACTATATTTAACGGGAGGACGACTTATTAGGGAGAAATGACTGATTGTTGTAATTTTATAAATAGAGTTTTTCTAAAAAATTATAATGCCGCCGCGTAGCGCGGCTTTATGAACTAGTTTTTTTAATATATTTCTAACAAAATTTTAGTATTGAAAATTCTAGAAAATTTTGTCACCAAGTAAACATGCCCTGAACAATCGTAGAGAAATCTAAATTCCGGAAAATATTATTTTAAATGAAATAAACGAATAAACATTAGAGAAAAATATTTTGGTGCGATGCAATTGAGCCTAGCCTAGAAACTTTGTTATTTAAAAATAAAGAGGGGCACCCGATAGGAACCAGATCCGGTCCGCAGTCCTGTAGAGAGGAGAGAGAGATGGGGGCAGCAGACTAAACTAGTTACTACTAGTGGAAGTGTTGTGTTCTCCTCCTGACTCCTGAGTGTCAGTGATTTACTAGTTGTGTTCGCATCTCCCCCCCCAATCAAATCACTCTCCTGTTATAGTAAGTCTATCTTCCCTCTTCTTATTCACACTCTCATTTTTTATGCTCATTTATTCACTTGAATTTTTCTTGGGTATACTCATTATTTGCCTTTTCTGCATCCTCTCTGTTTAGCCTTGTCTGTTTCCAATTTTGCATCTTCACTTGGAGGTTTTATTATATGACAATTAGTGTTTTTGTTTTCTTGGTAAACATTGTTAGTTGTTTTTTCCCCCTTCAGCTTGCTCTATTTCTGATATTTGTGTGATTTGGGTTTTTATTTGGTACTTTGGTTTATATGATGTTTTCTATTTTTTTGCTTCTTTTTTACACGAAAAACCATCTTCAGGGACTTGCATTTTGTAAAGCTGGCTTCTTTGAGATTTGGATAGGGTTTTTGTGGTTAGATATAGTAGTTATGGCGGGGAATAACAGTAAGGCAATGCAGAATGCTGTCGTTTCCTCTACGTATGGTAATTCCATGCCACAGAATCAGAGTGGTCAGCAGCAGGGTGGAGGAGGTCAACAGCAAGGCGGGTATGGCCCTCGTGGTCAGTTTCAGATGTCTCAATTCTCTGCAGCTCATGCACAAGCAATTGTGCAAGCGCAAGCAAAAGCTCAAGCTCATGCCCAAGCCCAAGCACAAGGTCAAGCGGCACATGCCCAATTCCAAGCTCAGTTGCATGCCCAATCCCATGCCACCGGGATGGGGAATGTTGGTGGTAGTCCACCCTCTGTTTCAACTGCAAGCAATTCTAGCGGGAAACGGCCACCACAGAAATCACAAGGGCGGCCACCTGGATTTTCTAATAGCAACACTGTCTCGCCTTTGAAGACTATGGAGCTAACTTCTGCTGCTCGTAAGAAGAAACAAAAGCTTCCTGAGAAACATTTCCAGGATAAAGTTGCAGCCTTTTTGCCTGAATCTGCCCAATATACTCAGCTCTTGGAATTTGAATCTCGTGTCGATGCTTCTATTGCAAGAAAGAAAATTGACATACAAGAGGCGGTTAAAAATCCTCCATGCCTCCAGAAAACACTTCGGATTTATGTTTTCAATACTTTTGCTAATCAGATCCGCACAATTCCTACAAAGCCAAATGCTGAGCCACCTACCTGGACTTTTAAGATTGTTGGACAAATATTGGAAGAGGGGGTTGATCCTGAACAAGCTTCTCTGTATCAGAATTCAAACCCAATGTATCCGAAATTCTCATCTTTTTTCAAGAGAGTCACTATTTCATTGGACCAGAGGCTGTATCCTGATAACCATATCATTATTTGGGAGAGTTCTCGATCTCCTGTGCCTCATGAGGGCTTTGAGGTGAAAAGAAGAGGAGATAAGGAGTTTACTTTGAATGTACGTCTAGAAGTCAATTATATGCCTGAGAAATATAAGCTTTCACCAGCTTTGACGGAACTTCTTGGGATAGAGGTCGAGACCCGTTCGAGAATTATAGCTGGAATTTGGCATTATGTCAAGGCTAGGAAACTGCAGAATCCGAATGACCCAACCTATTTTACTTGTGATCCACCACTTCAGAAAGTATTTGGGGAGGACAAACTTAAATTTACTATGGTCTCGCAAAAAATTTCAAATCATTTAGCTCCCCCACAACCCATACATTTGGAACACAGGATAAAACTCTCAGGAAATAGTCCTGCCGGAAATGCATGTTATGATATCTCGGTGGATGTGCCCTTCCCAGTACAAAAGGAATTAAATGCATTACTAGCAAATACGGAGAAGACAAAAGAAATTGAAGCATGTGATGAAGTTATCTGCAGTGCTATAAGGAAAATTCATGAGCACCGGAAAAGAAGAGCCTTCTTTCTTGGCTTCAGTCAGTCACCGGTTGAATTTGTAAATGCATTGGTTGAATCTCAAAGCACGGACATTAGTCTTCTAGCAGGTGAAGCGAGTCGTAGTGCTGAGAAAGAGCATCGATCAGAGTTCTATAACCAAACTTGGTAAGCTCTTTGGATTCTTTTATGTATCATTTATTTCCTTCTATGGTTAGATCATGTCCTGCATACATAGCAAGTAAATTGTGCACATGTCTCCAATCCTGCATACATCTCTATTAGCTTGATGGGAAATTATGGATTGCTTTGTTGCCTCACTGACAGTGACATGAATAAAAGGGATAGTGAACTGAATAAAAGGTATAGATATGTCATAAACTATAGAAATGATAGATTGCAATCTTATGTTTACAAATATGTTAAGTCTCTCAATTACTGTAATCATGTATTGAGAGACATGTTAAGTTATTAAGTAGTATCTTTTATTTTGTAAATTAAATTGAATGACTTCAGTATCCACATTGACGCTCCAGGATAAAGGTTAGTATAAGGGGGAATGGGGTATTCCTGACACATTTAAAAAAGGTTAAAAGTTGGAGGAATTTTTTTGTTTAACTTCTTCTATGAATTTTATACAATTTTTCTTTGAATTTGTCTTTTGTAAGTATTGGTTAGAAGATTTTTTGCTCCAGGTGATGTATGCATGCTCATTTTGAAGTTTAACTTTTACAACTTTTTAAAAAAAAAGTTCAGTTCTTTTTAGTTAATATATTAGGAAAAATGATATATACTACTGCCTCAATTCCAATGTGTTGGACGTTTTAGGTAAAAAGGAAAAAGATAATTCCTTAGTAATAGTCACTATTACAGATCTAGGTTCAGTTTTTTGTAATTTTTACAAAATTTATCATCTCTCTCTCTCTGTGTGTGTGTGTGTGTGTGGTCTCTCTATCTCTCTCTCTCTGCAATTATTGTAACTTGTCAAGTAGTTTTTATTGTTCTTATTAGGTGTGTAATTGTTAAATTTTTAAAGGGCGAAATTGAGGAATGTCATGTAATGATTACACCTTTTCCTAGTTAAGCTTGTTCCTTGGTTTGTGTATTTTCTCCCCCAAAATGATTAGTATAAGAATCGAGGGATTATAAAATAATTTGAATGCATTTAGGAAGATTTTTTTTTTGTTATTCATTAACTTTGTATATATTAGTTTATAAATTTTCCTTATTTATTTGGGATGCCAATATTTTAGAATTTTTGCTATGATTAAAGGTGATTCACAAGTTAAATTAAATCGTTCAGTAATGTCAATAATAATATTTACTCCTCATATGAATTCTGTTTTGTTCATTAATAATTTGTAATTATGTTTTGTTCAGTAATTATCAACTATAAATTTTTTATCAGTAATTATGTTTTGTTATTCTCTTTTAATAACACTGGCCTCGACACTAATTATCTATATCAAGTGCAGTTTAAAAAAGAAAAAAAGAGAACAAGGTATTATTATAAATATAGAGTATAGGATGTAATGTACTAGTAGTGGCTTATGGAAAACATAAGTTAGGAAAGAAGACTCTTCTATATCCAGTACTGAAGGTTTAAATATTTTGTTTCTGATAGTTAATTTTAAGTACAGGGAAGGGAGATTCAAACTCTAGACCTCTTAGAGCAAGTCCAATGCAAGATTTAAAATGACTATAGCTATTTTTATAATTGGACACCAGAAAGTGTTTTTTGGTGCTAAAATAGAATTTCAACTCCAATGCTAGTTTTATTTTGCAACCAAATATTTCCAAATTTAGCTAAGTTTTGTCTCCTCTCCTAAATTTCATTTAAAGCAAACCAACATGCATTTCATTTGTAGTTATTTGATGATGTGGCTACATGCATAAATGCATCCTTGGTTTCAAATATAGAACCAAGTATGCATTTATGCATATTTGCATCCAAATATAGAACCCCTTTGGAGTTGAGTTTTTTAGCATTTGGTTTCAAATTATAGAAATAGAACCAATTTTAGCATTGCATTGGACTTGCTCTTAAAGAACTAGGAGCACCTTTGTCACCAGAAATATTTGTTAAGATGAATGAAATGAATACAGTTGTCTAGTTTACATATTTGTGAGGTTTGGAGATTAGTTTGGTGATTTATAATTAGAGTGACATTAATTATTCTCTAGAAGTCAGTATGTTCGTGTACCAAACACGACAATAAATCTATTGCATACTTTCATGTTTGTATACCGGAAGTCCAAACCCATGCACTAAATTTTTGTGTCTTGTTCATGTACAAAATTACTGGGGTCTAGTTACTGTTAGGGTTGTGTAGTATATTAATTAAGATTCGATTTCACATTATCGCTCTAATTTAATTTGCATAATGGTTTTTTAGATGGTTTAATTATCATTACTTTTCTGTGGATAGAGTTTCTCAAGTTTGATGATTCTATTAGGAAAAATTTCTAATTAGCGAACAATTCTTAAAGTGAATCGGGAAGACCAAAAAGTCAAAACCCCTGGAGTGAAATGGATGTCAGCTGTTATAAATTCCAGTATAGGTTTAATTCCAGTGCTCAAAAGCGTCTCAATACTGAGATGAAAAATCATTTTGCAAAGAAAGTTGTGTAGTTTTCTTGCAATCTATCGTAAATTTCTTGTGTAAATTCAAGAGGTGACATCACCACATTAAGATATGTTAGCTAGATGAGAAAGGAGTCCTTAATAGTCATTATCATCCTTGCAGAAGTTTTTGCTGGAAAACGGTATTATATGTCTAATGTTTTTTGAATAAATATTGTTTTTTTGTTAACCTAGCTATACTAGGGTTTGATAGTTGTTCACCGCTGAATGTTATAATGAATTATAATTAGGAAGTAGATATCAATTATAATTAGTTTCCTTTGTTAAGGTCTTATATTATGATATTTAGGATCTCTATTTTAACAATTATACTTGACTAGGCTATGGTATTTGAACCCTAAATTTCAGCAATTTTGTCTCCCAAATTTTACCCCGCAATTTTGTCCTAAATCGTGGCCCCAAACAGTTCCAGGCTTCCAGCACATGATAGGGATCAGACTTGAGCTATTGTTTTACATTACATTATTTCATTTTTAGGTCATGTTTTAAATTTAAAGAAGTTCATTTGTTTTGAGCTCGTTGATGAATTAGCAGGGATTTTTTCCCCTACAGGTAATGGGGTATTCTTTGGGTTTACTGACGTCTCAGTTATCCAACATAATTCTCAGTTAAAATTGCGAATAATCCTTTATTTTTTTGTGGTTCAGATTCCCCAGGAGTGGTGTCCTGCAGTCAGATCACCCTAGAATTTATCATTTTTTTCTTGTTGTCATTAAAGTTTCCTTCGAATATTTCATTTTATGTCAGCATAGACTTGTCGCGGGACTACGAACAGCCAGTTTGTCAGAATCACCAAAAAATTGGTGTTCACTGCTCCAATGCGTGAGCGACTGTTCATTTCTTTAGACCGAAATAAGAAAACATCTAAATGCTATCAAAAGCCACAACAAACAGATATGAGAAAGATGGAGTGAGAGGCGAGTAGCCTCTGCTGTTTAAAGTGCCCTTATAACTCCGCAGATAGCTAGCATTGTCAGATTACGAATAACCCCATGATCATTAAAATTAGTGTCACTGCTCTAGTGCGTGGCAATTGTTCATGTCTAAACCAAAAATTTGGAACACCAAAATGCTATTGAGAGCCCAAAAAACCGCTATGACAAAGCTGGACTGAGAGGCTTGTAGCCTCTGCTGTTTAGAGTGCCCTTATAAGTCCACACAGATAGCTGTTACTGCCAGTTATTAAGAATGACCGCTCATTATATATCTCGATCGTAGCAACTTCTTACTCCCACAACCTTTTAGTATTCTCTGGGGCATTATTGCAAACTCTTGGGAATGAATATTCTTGGAGTGAAGGCCTAAATTGCTATCTTGCAAAACTACTTGCACCTCAAAATTTGCACATGCAATGACATCGTCAACTGTCAGACCTATCCTAAGATAAGACGATACGTTGCAGACCTACATTCACCAGCGCGAGAAGGATGCATGGGGACCTATTTGACTTTTGAGCATAAGTATTATCTAAGCCTAAGGAGCATTGAAACAGTTATAGAAGCACAAGACAACCAGATTTTAGGGGCAAACAATTCACAACATGTGTTTGTTCTGTGAAGGTGCTGACTGAATTAGATAGTCAATTTGAGGGAAAAGCCATCAAGTTTGTTTGTAGGATAGACAGGTTTAAAGTGCTTGATCAAGAATGAGAATGGCTCTCTGATGCTCCTTTTTGGCTTCTCTGTAAAATACAAAACAGAGGCCTCTTTTTCCTTGCTGTAAAATAAAAAAGATCTGTAGAAAGTTTGGAAATAGAAGGAAGGCCAGTCTACCCTATTTCAAGAAAATAACAAAAACAAAGGGACTCGTTTATTTCAGAATTTTACAAGGAAACGGTGAAATTGTGAGGGAGGCATGGTTTTATTTAGCCATGGTACCAGTTGCCATTGTACCTCTCATTCTAAGTTATGTTTTTTCTTCAGAAACAATTAACCGTGGAGTCGAATATTTGCGGTAAGGGGAAAGTATTGAACAGACTTAGGGGTTCTGCGTAGTGATGCATCAAAACTACATGTTGGAAATGATTTGGCCATCATTGGAAAGAATCAAAACTTCTGCAGTGTGTTGTCTGACAAACTGTCGTTTGCAGCCTACTACAGCACTAGAAAACAAAAAGTCAGCAGTTTATTTTGGGTGTACGTCTGTATGCTAGTTTGCAGCCTACTATTTCATTTACACTTGACTCCTAACATATTTCTTCTACTACTTGGAGACACCTGACCTGACTTTCGAAGAGTGTTTGCATCATTGAGCCTTGGTCTTTAAACCCTGAACTGCTAATATATGTGGGAATTTGTTTTCCTATTGTTTCTCGAAGAATCAACAGAACTACACGAGTGTCATCTTTTTTTATTCAACATGTTCAGTTACAAGGCCTTAAATTTTGGCAGTTATGAATTGCACAACTAATAACAAATAGTTTGTCATTCAAGCTGACTGGGACCGTAGCAAGTGAAAAATGCTGCTCATTGTACATATTGACTGGGACCAGAGATAACTTGGTAAAATTGTGAAATTGATGCTCTATGTAATGATTTTCTTTCCAAGGTTTCGGATTTAGGGATTTCTTTCCCGCAAGACTCACTCTGAAAGATCTCGGAAGTAGCAATCTTTTGTCGGTACTAGGTTGGCCACTTGGAGAACCAGATTTAAAGGATTCATCTGTTTCTACTTTGGGGAGTTTTCTGATGTTTTCTTCAACAATAGAACCTGGCTATAGTGCTAATAATTTGTACTATACAAAAGGAAATAAATAGATTGATATTATATGTGAATTATGATATTAGTCTAATTTCATAATTTCTAGTTTCAATAGCTAGTGTATAAAATTTAGTTTAAAACTTATATTGTAATGTTAGACGGCTGTCAGAAGATACTAACTAGTGAACTATGGTTGCTGATACTGTCAGTGTTCAGTAGCTGGGTGTGGGAACAGCAGCAAGAGAGGCATATTTCGATTTAGTTTGTTGTTATCCAAACAATCTTGTTGTCACCTTCCTTAATTACGTTGTACTTGTAAGCATACTGGCACATATCATTCAGATAGTGTAATACTATATATGACACGTATATAAGAAATTAGGAGAATATACTTTGTGAAAGATAAAGTATTAAATTATTTAAACTGTCGTTAATATTTATATACAAAATTGATTTAACCTTAGGTAAGTTCCTGAGGATGACCTCAGGAACAGTCAAAATTTTCATATGGTATGGTATAATATTGTATTGCTAGTAATTACCTTTAATCCCTTATATAACCAAGTCTATGTATAATAAAGTTGGTGTATAGTTTTTTTTTTTTTGCTATTAAGTTGCTGTTTAGTTTTTATTGAAGCAAGTATGTATTCGTATGTAAGCATTTGTGGACTTTTTATACAATCTTTAATGATGTGTTTGTTATTGTTTTATTCTGTAGGGTTGAAGATGCTGTTATCCGTTACCTGAATCGCAAACCAGCACCGGCTGCGGCTGCAGCTCCAGATGCTCCTGGAAGTTCATGACCATGGTAGGGGATACTTTAGCTGTTAATGGTTGAGAACTGAAGTCAGCATTTTTGTTGTTAATGAAGCATTTGAATCGGCTTGGCATGGGAGAGAGAGCAAGGAAAGAAACTGTTCTAGTGGTCTGTATGTACTTGAAAGCGGGTGAATTTTCTTTACTATGGGGCATTGACCCTTCCCCTGTCCTTGCTCTAATTGTTGTCAATTTGTCATCTCTTGTATGCATGTGCAAAGAAAAGATAGTATTCTAAATTTTCTTCTACATTTGCAGAAAATGTGCTAACTTAACTTGTCCATTATCCTTATTGGTCTGCAGGCCTATTGGCCATACTCAGCTAATTTTGTTGACTATATGTATTGCCAAAACTCAAAAGTACATATATATTATTTTAATATATATGCTGGTGCATTGAAGCCTAGCTGAAGTGTAGTGCTTGCATATTCTGATTTTATTGTACTCTGCCGTTTATATATCAAGGACTTTTGCTCTCACGTAAAGATATTGTAGAGGCCATAAACGGTGACAAGGCATAAACGGAGTCTCTAGTCCTGTTTTTGCATGACCCACGAAAATTAAAAGTAGTATTAGAAAAGTAAATAGACCACATCTGAAGCTAACAGCGACAGCATTGAATTGTGAAAGAATGTCGAAAATATTACTCATATTTTTATAATACTAACTTATATTCCGTGCAAAACACGAGTTACTTTTTAATATTTTTTATTTTAAATAATTTATATTTTTTAATTAATTTATTAATTTAAAATTGCATATAATAATATTTGATAAATGAAATCTTGCATTTATTTATTATTTGAATATTTACCAAAATTACAATTTTTTTTAGTTTTTTTACAATTTTATCATGTTCCGGAAATATTTGCAAAAATACGTCGAGTAACCAAATAAATTAAATGCAACCTTATCTTAATTAACAATTGATATATGTGGCTGCACACAGTTGCAAGCAGTTGTATATGGTTGTAAGAAGGTTAAGAATTTGCATATGTGGTTGGGTTGCAAGCACTTATATATGGTTGCAAATAGTTGCATATGGGGTTTTTTTCGCAAATTATTTTCAAATATGGTATTTTTGCAAAATTATTTTCAAAAGATGGTATTTTCGCAAATTATTTTTAGAAGATGTTATTTTTGCAAAATTAAAAATGTATTTTAACAAAAACTTTTTCTATAGTACGCATTTTTAAAAAAAAAGCCTCTTTATATTTTTAAAACCAATTTTTTAAATATAAATTTGATATGTGTAGAACAACTTTTATTATTCGATCCAACGGCTTATCCATTAAGTTATAAATCTAAAGTTTGTGAATGAAAGAAATTACCAAAAATAATGGATGAATCAAAATACAAATTAAATTCATATTTGCTTATTATAATTTAGTATAGATAGATAAGAATATATAATAAAATACAATATAATATAATTTATTAATGTACATTTTATTAAATTGATTTTTTAATGCAATATCTTTTAATTTATAGGTCCGAAGGATCCTTAGACAAAACAAAATTTTGAATAAAAACTTTCTAATGCTTATTATATATACAAAGTAATCTTTAATTTAGTAATGGTTTAACCATTTGTTTTTAATTAAAACTGGCCTAAAACTGATGAAAAAAGAAAGTGACAAATTTTAATGTTGAGAGTTTTATTCGGTTTAGAAAATTTATCTAAATTTGATTTATATTATCAAAATACCCTTCAAATTCAACTATTCTCATTCATCTATTTTAAGATATAAAAGTTCTTATTATTTTGTTTATAATAGAAATTAAATATAATTTACGTATCTTGAATTGATTTCCTAGTTAAGTTATGCACTTTTTTAATTTAGACATTTAGAAAATTGAATTTTAATACAATTATTTTTAAATTATATCCTTTTTAGACAATAATTATATCCTTTAGTAGCAACCACCTTGATTGAGTATAGACTTGACCAGACAATTTGTTTGTCGTATTTTGTGTATACAAATGTTAAATTTAAAACCGATTTATTTAGGATTTGTGTATTTTTGCGTTTGTGTACATTCATATCGTATACCTCTGTGTTGTGTTGTGTAATTTTAAATAAAAATAAATATGTAAAATTATTTGAAAATTAAAATTTTTGATATAATTTTTACAAACATGTATTAAAAATATATATTTACATAACATTTACAAATTATGTATAATTTTATAAATAAATGTTAAACATCTAATAAAAATATTAAAATATCTAATATATATATAGAGGGCTACTCTAATGAGACTCCTTCTTATTGTGAGAACGCTGGGCCATAAATTAAGCCCAATATCAACATGTATCCACAAAAATAACATGCCTCGTTACATCACTGTCCCTTCTTCCACCACGACACCATTCATCATCACCATCATAATTCCCAGTCAATTTCTCGCCAAAACCACCACCATTCAACAACCACCAATCCACCACATCTATATTAACCGTCACCATCATCTTTATCGCCACCATCACAACAACCACCAGTCCAACACCACCGTCACTACATCACAATCACCACCCCCTATTACAATGTTGACAACCCACAATTATCAATAAACCACAACCACCACTAATACACCCCGATCAATATACTACCACTACATCACCAGACTGCCACAATCACCACAACCAGAATCACTAAATTCATGAAATTCATAAAATAAAAATCACCAACATCATAACCACTACTTCCAGAATCATCAAATTAAGAAAATTTTAAATCACCAAAATTTAAACTAACATCACCGATTTCTGTTCATAAATCGTAAAATATACATACACAAATCACCAAATAAAAAGGTGATTTATATTTTTTTTAAAAGGTGATTGGTCATAAAAAAAGGTGATTAGTGTGCAAAATTGACTCCTAACAACACACAGCTTATTTTGTCTCTCGTTCATTTCATTCAATAACCTTGTTTTATTTGTATCCATTCAATTGCGCTCTTCATTCAATACATACGCTGTCATCAGATCCGAAGATGGTGTTGGGGTCGGAGATAACTAGATAACAAATCATAACAACGATGACATCGTAGATCTAAGTGTTAATAGAGAATCATGATTTAATGGTGATGAAAAAAGGCGGGGGAGGTGTGGCGAGATTCAGAGGAGGAAGACGATGGAGAAGAGAAGTGTTGACGATGGAGAAGAGAAGTGCTGTAGAGGTTCCGATGAAAGAGAAAGAGGAAAAGAGAGGTAGCGAGAAGAGCGAGGAGAGAGAGATAGAGAGAGAAAGAGAGAGAGAGATTGAAAATAGATGGATGAGAGAGATAAATGATATAAAATAAAAATTTAGATTTTTATTTGTATGGCCAGGATTTAATTTAGATATTAAAATTGTGGGGCTGAGATTGGGTCTCAGTTCTCATTTTAACACAGGGTCTCATTTGATCACTTGCCTATATATATATATATATGTCGTGTACTTAAAGGATAAACACATAATCGACACTAAACCTCGATCTTTTATATTCGTGTTCGTGTAATTTTGTGTCGTGCCAAATATATTTCAACCAAAATATGGAACCACAATCAATTTGGGACATGATTACAGACTTAATAAATACTTCCTCCGTCCCATTAGATTGTTAACATTTGATACAGAGGTCTCGGCACGTATTTTAACGTTGATATGGTCAGAAAAGTAATTATAGAAATATAATTGACTAGTCAAACAAAAGGCCGATATTTAAGGTCCGACACCCTAATTATTCATTAATTTCGTAATTAATGAATAGGGAAAATATACAGCTCATAAAAAGAGTTCGAATTATGGCAAATTGGTCAAAGAAGGATCCAGAATCCCAATTAAAGGCAATTAATGAGTCATATCTTTTATCAGCAAGGAAAAGACTTATCCTGCAAGCAATACAATGTTTATCCAATATCAAAAAGGAGAGTTATTCGCTAAGACTCCTAAACATACCATAAATACTAGGCTCCAGACGCCTATATAAAGGACCTGATCCTACAATCAGAACTACGTCTTTGGCTTGATTCTCAGCATTAATTGAGATACGTAGGCATCTTGTGAGGACCAATTTAGTCCGGATACACGAGTGCAGCCATTAAAGCTCGAAGCTCATTAAACCTTAGCATTAATTACACAAGCACGTTTTTTAATCTATAACATTTGGCGCCGTCTGTGGGAAAACAACATCAACCATGGCAAACACACGAAGAACAGCTCGGGATACTCAAACTCCCGATGATCGCCCTATCACCTCTGAGGCTGATCAGCCACCGCCGACTACTGGCACACAAGGGGCGAATATCCCCACCAACACTCAAGGACCGGAAATCCCGATTTCGGTTGAAGGGACGAATCCCCTGCAGATGGTCATTCATGGATCTAATCCACAAGAGACCGTTCACCAGCAACCGATCACGACCTCCCCGTTGCTCATGAGTGCACCAAGGAGCCTTCAACTCCATACTACTGATCTCCCTCAATACGCGAATCAGACTTTGGGGATGCCAAGCTATGGCATGCCCCCTCGACCCATGGCGGGCGGTAGCGGAACTAATCCAATATACCATGAGGCATATGTACCCCCTTATATTCAAGGTCTGGGACCCCAAAATCAACAAACTCGTCAGACCCCTCTCATTCAAGATTACTCTGGCCCATATACCGAGGATGAGAGTTATACAACTGGGGAGGATGTCGCCCCAAGAAGGAGACGTTCTTCCCAGACAAATCGGGAGCAACCCCAAACTACTAGGGAGAAACTTGCAGCCCATGAGGCAGAGACTGCAAGGCTCAAAAAACTCCTTGCTGAAGAAGAGGCCGCTCAATCTCGGGGCCGAACGACTGAAGGAATCCCGATAATCAACTTGGATCCACCAAGAAGGACCAAGAGGGCTGAAGCCCCAAGGGGTGATCCTAGTATTCTGTTGCCACTAGGAGATCCTGATGATCCTACACCACCGTTTACTCAAGACATCATGAAAACGGCTATATCCAGAAAGTTTAAGATGCCTTCGATCAAAGCCTATGATGGAACGGGAGATCCCGCAAATCATGTAAGAACCTTCTCCAATGCACTGCTGTTGCAGCCAACCAACGATGCGGTCAAGTGTAGGGCGTTTTCACAAACCTTGGCAGGCATGGCCCAACGTTGGTATATTCGTATACCTCCCAACTCTATTGGGTCAGTCAAGGAACTAAGCAAGGCTTTCATCAATCAGTTCATTAGGGGAAGGGTGCATGAGAAAAGCTCTGCATCACTCATGGCAATCCGGCAAGGACAGAATTAGGCCCTAAGGGACTACATCAATCGATTCACTCGAGAGGCTTTAAAAGTCCCGGACTTAGAGGACAGAGTGGCTATGATAGCCCTGCAACAAGGAACCACTGATGACCACTTCAAACGGTCGTTAGCTAAACATCCCCCCGAGAGCATGCTGAAACTCCAAGATAGGGCCGGAAAGTATATCAAGGCTGAAGAAAGTATGAGAAAATATGAACCCACTACTGGCGGTAGTGGAAACTCAAAGAAAAGAAAAGAAACTCAGGAGTACGACGTCAAGGAAAAGTTTCCCCGAACATCAAAGAACTCCGATTCTCCCCCCAAGAGAAACAATTTTGGGCCAAAATTCACAGAATATGCAAGATTGAATACTCCCAGGAGTCAAATTCTGATGGAGATAGCCAAGGAAGAAGATATCAAATGGCCAAAGCCAATGAGGGCTGATTTGTCCAAACGGAACCAAAATCAGTTTTGTCGGTTCCACAAAGAAGTCGGTCATGACACCGACGATTGTAGGCAATTGAAAGATGAGATTGAGTTTCTGATACGAAGAGGAAAACTCAGCAAGTTCACTAAGGATGGAAGCCAAGGGAGCCAAAGGGGGAACTATGAAAGGAAGGATTATGATAGAAGGGACAACGATCAAGATCGAAATCCCAAGCCCCGAGGGCCAGTGATCAACATGATATTCGGAGGGCCAACTGCTGCTGGGTCCTCCCGAAACTCAAGAAAGGCTTATGCCCGAGAGGTAATGACTGTGGTTGGAGAAGCACCGAAGCGTGCCAGAACAGAAGTATTAATAGGTTTTGACGATTCAGACTTGGAAGGGGTGAAGTTCCCCCATGATGATCCTCTTGTCATAATACCTGTGATAGGCAACTCCGAAACAAAAAGAGTCTTGGTTGATAATGGAGCTTCAGTGGATATCTTGTTCCACGACGCCTTTATCAAGATGGGTTACACAGACTCTCAGTTAACACCCTCAAATATGCCTATATACGGATTCAACGGGGTGGAATCAAAAGTGGAAGGCACTATCCAACTCCCAATGACAATGGGGCAAGGGATGAATACGTCTACTCAAATGCTGAACTTCATAGTTATAAAAGCGACTTCAACCTACAATGCAATCCTGGGAAGGACTGGTCTTCATGCGTTCAAGGCTGTTGTCTCATCTTATCATCTAAAAATCAAGTTCCCAACAAGGAATGGGATTGGTGAAGAACGAGGGGACCAAAAGATGGCCAGAAGTTGTTCTGTAGCCGCGTTAAGGCCTGATGGAATCGGGGGGCAAGTTCTCCCAATTGAAGACATGAATATCAGCGACAACGAGGACAAAAGGGGGAAATCGGCTGAGGACTTGGTCCCAATTCCCCTAGTCCCAGGAGAACCAGAGAAGGTGACTTATATTGGGGCACTACTGCCCGAACCATTGAAGAGCAAACTCACGTCTTTTCTTCAAGAAAACAATGACGTTTTTGCTTGGACAGCGACCGACATGCCAGGGATTGATCCCCAATTGATATCTCACAAATTGAATTTGGATCCAGAAAGGAAGACAGTGAAACAAAAGAAAAGAAATTTTGCTCCAGAGAGGCTTGAAGCCATTAAGCAAGAAGTGAATAAGCTTTTGGAAGCCGGGTTCATTGAGGAAATTCAATTCCCAGAATGGTTAGCTAACCCCGTGATGGTCAAAAAAGCTAACGGGAAGTGGAGGATGTGCGTCGACTTCACCGACTTGAATGATGCATGTCCTAAGGATTGTTTTCCCTTACCAAGGATTGATGCTCTAATAGATGCCACTGCTGGGCATGAGATGCTAAGTTTCATGGATGGCTTCAGTGGATATAATCAAATCAAGATGCACAAAGATGACATCGCCAAGGTATCATTCATCACTGACTTTGGTGTCTTCTGTTTCTTAGTCATGGCTTTTGGGCTTAAGAATGCATGAGCGACCTATCAAAGGTTGGTAAACAAAATCTTTGAGCACCTAATTGGAAAAACCATGGAGGTCTACGTGGATGACATGTTAGTCAAAAGCCTCGATAAGGCCGATCACATTAAGCACCTCCGAGAGGCATTCGAAGTGCTAAGGCACCACAAGATGATGTTGAATCCAGCTAAGTGTGCCTTTGGTGTGGGCTCAAGAAAGTTTTTAGGCCTAATGGTTTCCAAGAGAGGAATTGAGGCCAATACCGACAAAATCAAAGCAATTCTAGACATGGAGCCACCACGGACTGTCAAAGATGTCCAGAAATTAACGGGAAGAGTGGCAGCATTGGGGAGATTCATCTCCAAGTCAGGAGAGAAGTGTTTACCCTTCTTCAAAGTACTCAAAAAAGTGAAATTTTTTGAATGGACAACTGAAAGCCAAGAGGCCTTTGAGGCCCTGAAGAAATACATGGATGAAGCACCACTATTGGCAAAACCCAAGCCAGGGGAAACTCTCTATTTGTACTTGGCAGTTTCTAACACAGCCCTTGGAGCTGTACTGATAAAGGAGGAATTGAAAGTGCAGAAGCCCGTCTACTATGTGAGTAAGATTCTTCATGGGGCAGAAATAAACTACTCAACGATTGAGAAGTTTGCCTTAGCCTTGATAATGGCCTCAAGAAAGCTATGCCCGTACTTCCAGGCCCACAAGATAGAGGTCTTGACTGATCAACCTCTAAGAAACATCTTGCATAGCCCTCAAATTAGTGGAAGATTGATCAAATGGGCTATTGAATTGGGCGAATTTGACATCAAGTATAAGCCTCGAACGGCCATAAAAGCTCAGGCACTTGATGACTTCATGGTTGAATGCACCATTGACAACCAAGAAGTCGGGGGGCAGGAAGTAATACTGGAAGATAAGAAAGATCAAGAAATGGACTTCAAAGAATATTGGGTGCTATATTTTGATGGAGCATCGAAAACAAAATCAAGTGGAGCTGGTTTAGTGCTACAAAGTCCTGATGGATTCCTCATTGAGTATGCACTAAAACTTGACTTCCCAACGACAAACAATGAGGCTGAGTATGAAGCTTTGATTGCTGGCTTAGGGCTGGCTGGAGCCCTGAGGGTCAAAACTCTGAAAGTATGTGGAGACTCGAGGCTAGTGGTTTCCCAAGTAAATGGGGAGTTTGAAGCTAGAGATGAAGTCATGGCCAAGTACTTGAAACTTGTTAAGGCCATCATGACTCAGTTTGATGAATGCTATGTAGAGCACGTTCCGAGGGAGGAAAACGTGAAGGCTGATGCCTTGTCTAAGTTTGCCTCTTCTGAAATTGAAAACTATGCAGGTAGTGTATACTTTCAAGTCTTGAAGACCCCAAGCATCAACGGAAAGTTGGTAGCACCCATTGGTATTACCAGTCGTTGGATTGATCCCATCAAAGCTCATCTGGAAACTGGGTGGCTGCCCAACGACACTTCAGAAGCACGAAAGCTATACGTCAGGGCACTAAGGTATGCCCTAATTGAGGGAATCCTATACAAGAAGTCTTTCATCATTCCTTATCTGAAGTGTTTGAGACCCCAAGAGGCAGAATTGGCCCTAAAGGAAGTACATGAAGGAATCTGCGGGCAACACTTGGGGGGCAGAGCCCTTGCACATAAAGTCACCCGTCTAGGTTTCTATTGGCCAAGCATGCTTGCTGAGGCTAAAAGCTATGTGAGAAAATGTGAACGGTGCCAGAAACATGCACCAGTGGTTAGACAACCACCTGAGATGATGACATCCATTAACTCTCCTATCCCTTTTGCTATGTGGGGAATGGATATACTTGGGCCATTTCCAATGGCGAGTGCTCAAAGAAAGTTCTTGATAGTGGCAATTGACTACTTCACCAAGTGAATTGAGGCTAAGCCATTAGCCAAGATAACCACCAAGCAAGTGATGCAATTCTTCTGGGAAAATGTGATATGCAGGTATGGAATTCCACGAGTCCTGGTTACGGACAATGGAACTCAATTCAACAATGATGAGTTCAAGAAATATTGTGATGAGAATGATATCAAGTTGCGCTTAACTTCTGTTGCCCATCCTCAAGCAAATGGGCAAGCTGAGGTTGCAAATCGAATTATCCTAGATGGACTGAAGAAAAGAGTTGAACGCTCCAGAAATACTTGGGTAGATGAATTGCTCCCCATACTATGGGCATATCGTACTACTTGTAAAGTCACCACTGGAGCTACCCCCTTCTTGCTGGCATATGGGGCAGAGGCAGTGGTTCCAGTGGAGATTACACACACGTCTCCAAGAGTTGAAGCTTATGAACCAGAAACAAATGAAGAAGGCTTGAGGCTGGATTTAGATCTAATTGACGAAGTTAGAGACGAGGCGAATGCCAAGATAGTTGAACATCAGAAATGAGCATCTTTCTACTACAACCTAAGGGTTAAAGAGAGATTCTTTTGTCAAGGGGACTTGGTCCTTAGAAAGATTGAAGCATCTGGAGTTGGACAAAAGGGAAAGTTAGCCCCAAACTGGGAAGGGCCCTATCGGGTCAAGAATGTGTATGGACGAGGCTCATACAAGCTGGAAACTCTGGAAGGGATTGAAGTGCCTAGAACTTGGCATGCTGCAAACTTGAAAGTTTATTATGTTTAAGTGTGTCCTAACTGGACTCACTATTAAGACAAGTAGAAATAAGGTTGACGAAACCAATCCATGTTTTTAAACTTGAGGTAGAAGTAGTATACTATGTAAGGGTTGAACCCATTTCTTCAAAGTTATGAATTCATTCAGCAATTTCGAAAATATTCTACAAAGCATTGCATATTGATGTTTATATGATTCAAAGTACTAATTAAGTACGCAAACACAAGAAATTAAAAGGCATGAAGGAAATAAGTTAAATAACTTGCAATAAAGTTAAGTTATGCCCAAAGGCAGAATTACAGAAAATAAATAAAAAGCTACAACTAGCTATGACTAAGCATCATCCCCTCATTGCTCTTCCTCAGAGCTAGACTCCTCCCCAGACTCCTCTCCAGAATCCTCTCCTTTCGCAGACTCTTCTTCCTCACTGGAGCTGGATTCCTCAGACTCTTCGCCAGGATGAGAGGCATGTTCGGGATCAAGAATCCTGTCATCCTCATCCATGTCGTCCTCTCCAGCCAAGGCCATCTCCAAACGAGTAGGAGCGTGGGGGCTGGGAAAGTCAGAAATAGTGAGGGATCCAGGGAGTCTCCTCGAAACCTCAGCCAATACCTCGTCCCATCCTTTAGTGTGCTGGACAGAAAAGAGGAGATCATCGTGTTAAGTAATCAAACCCTTGTACTCGTCAGAGTCAAGGTACTCATCAATGTGGCGCTCCTTCCCCTTCCTGAGCTCTACCAGCTCCGCTTGAGCATCAATCTGCTCCTTCTCCCTTTGGTCCAAGTAAGCCCTAAGAGAACCCACCTCCAGCTGGGCCTTATCAAACTTAGCCTTGTTGGCCTCCGAGGATGCACACCAAGCTTTGGCTTGGAATAAGGCTCCTTGAAAGCTAGCGTTGGCCTGCGAACAAGTTATAAGTTAGGATAATAACTTGAAAAACATACTAAGGACTACAAGAAGAAAACGAGATTAATGACTTACAGCAGCAAAGGCTTGAGAGCCCGCACTTTCTGCCCCCTCAATTGAGGAGTTGGCCACAAAATCCTTGTAATCACAAGGAGTCAAAGAGTGGTGTGACCACTCAATGGCATGCTCGGCCACCCCTACTATGGTGTCCTTCTTCCTAATCCCCCAGTTGGGGCGCCAAACTGAGCTCTTAACTGAGAAAGAGCCCTCGACTTCTTCAACCTCGGCTACATGAGGCCTCAGAATAGAAGGGCCTTTAGCGCCCAACCTGGGATCCTTTAAGCAAGCCCTTTTTATTCGGGCAGTCTCCCCACTTTCCGGCTCATTACGCTTGTTAATGAACTCCGCAGCTGCAAACAAAAATCCAGAAAAACATAATGAGTATAAAGAGAATCTTAACAAGCAAAAAGAAAGTAAGAATAAGAGTTACCCTGATCAGAAACTTTTGAAAGTTTCAGAGACTTAAGCAGAAACTCGTCCAGGAGCTCCCAGGCCATGGTGGCATAATTATCCTTGATAAGCTCATCATAAGCGTGAGCCTCATCTTCAGTCAGGACTATGTCATCTGGGCTACCATCTGACACTCTACTGAACGAGCTCTGAAAAAGGGTGCCCCAATCCCCTTCATCCCACATCAAGTACATAAACTCATCCTTCCACTTGGGGTTATTGTCAGGGATGGATTTTGGATGGAAAATGGGGGGTGTTGAAGAACGGTGACTAATGTACACCCAACCCAAGGCTTTAGAAGAGCTATTCTTAAATTGAAATATCTTTCTAAAAAGGGCGACAGAAAGAGGGAATTTGTTTTTTAGACACAAAACAATAAAACACATAATCAACCTCCAAGCATTTGGAGGTAGCTGACAGGGGTTAATTCCTACGTCGGCTAAAAGTTGGGGAATAAAAGGGTGAAATGGGAATCAAACTCCTGCAGCAAGGACCCCCTTATAAATGCAAAGAGCATTTGGGCGCCAATGGCAGGAACGATCCCCAGGACCAGCTGGGACTAACCTATAAGGTGGCCTAATTCTATACATATTCTTATAATCAGCAATTTTATCAGCATCATGAAATCTATTGCTATGGTTAAAGGAATCTAAATGCGATATAGAGGGATACTCATCACTACGTTCTAGAATCATATCTTGTAAAGACATAGCAGAAGAACGGATAGTGATACCTCTTTTTGACGCTTGATTCATTTTCTGCAAACGTTGAGCAGAACGATCAACCATCTTCAAATCTTCAAAGAATATGCAGAAAATCTTCACCAAAAACTCAGAAAACCTTCAAGGGATGAAGGTGAAAGCCCAGAAATTCAAAGAATATGCAGAAAATCTTCACCAAAAACTCATAAAACCTTCAAGGGATGAAGGTGAAAGCCTAGAAATTCAAAGAAATTCCAGAAAATCTTCAACAGTTGAAGATAGAACCCAGAAAATCTTCAATGCAAACCCAGAAACCCAGAGAATCTTCAACATATGAAGATTAAACCCAGAAACTGAAGGAGAATTACTGAGAAAAGATTTGGAAAGTGAAAAGTGAGAAATGAGAAGTGAAAGTGAAAAGTGAAGATTCACTCTTTTATAGAAAACTATTAACCGGTTGACTAACCGGTAAAAGGGAAGATCAACCGGTTACAGGCGGTCAAGGCCCATAATTATTCTTTGGGCTGCTGGAATTAAGGCCCAAAGAGTTAGGCCCAATAAAAACCAAGGCCCAAAAAAGGGTCAGGCCCAGGAAGTGAACCCAAAAGAGTTCAAGGCCCAACATGACAGAAAAAACTCAATATAAACGAGTCTCAAGGAAATTAAGCCCAATATTAATAAAGGATCAAAGCCCAAAAAAAGGTCAAGGCCCTGGGATTGGCCCTAAGAAAGGTACGAGGCCCAATATGGAATTAGGGCCCAAGAAATTGAAGGCCCAACAATAAGTTAAAAGGCTGGAAAAATTCCAACTCATAATTAAGTTGGAAATAAACTCTAAGTTGAGCTCAAAAAATTGAGTTCGAAAATAAACTGAAAAATGAAATCGAACCATTCGATCTCACGGTAAATTGAGGTCGAAATTGAACAGAAAAATTGAGGTCGAAAAAGACCCTAATTGAAGTCGACAAATCGAGGTCGAAATTACATTGAAAAACCAGGGCGCAGGTCCCGACCTCATTCCTATTTGAGTTCGAAAATGATGTGAGTCCTGTTCGAAAATCCTGGTCGAATAAGATTGGGGTTGAGCTCAAAAAAACGAAGTCGAAATTGAACTAAAAATCCTGGTCGAAGGGTTCGACCTCATCCCACTTGAGGTCGAAATCCCAAACCAGATTTGAGGTCGAAAAGCAGTTAAAACGAGCTCGAAGAATCGAGGTCGAATTTGCACTGGAAATCGAGGTCGACGTGTTCGACCTCACCCCACTTCCTAGTCGAAAACAACTACAAAAATGAGGTCGAAAATATACTGAGTGAGGTCGAAAATTCCTGGTCGAATTTATACTAAAATTCCTGGTCGAAACGTTCGACCTCACCCCACTTCCTAGTCGAAAACGACTACAAAAATGAGGACGAAAATATACTGAGTGAGGTCGAAAAATCCTGGTCGAATTTGTACTAAAATTCCTGGTCGAAACGTTCGACCTCACCCCAGTTCTGGTCGAAAATGACCTAGAATTCTGGTCGAAAATGGCATGGATTCCTGGTCGAAAATGCTCTGAAAAAATGGAAAAATTCAGGAAAAAATGCGATAACTTCTACAAAAATCCCAAGGGTATTTTCCCAGAAGTTGGGGGGCAAATGATATGGTCAGAAAAGTAATTATAGAAATATAATTGACTAGTCAAACAAAAGGCCGATATTTAAGGCCCGACACCCTAATTATTCATTAATTTCGTAATTAATGAATAGGGAAAATATACAGCTCATAAAAAGAGTCTGAATTATGGCAAATTGGTCAAAGAAGGATCCAGAATCCCAATTAAAGTCAATTAATGAGTCATAGCTTTTATCAGCAAGGAAAAGACTTATCCTGCAAGCAATACAATGTTTATCCAATATCAAAAAGGAGACTTATTCGCTAAGACTCCTAAACATACCATAAATACTAGGCTCCAGACGCCTATATAAAGGACCTGATCCTACAATCAGAACTACGTCTTTGGCTTGATTCTCAGCATTAATTGAGATACGTAGGCATCTTGTGAGGACCAATTTAGTCCGGATACACGAGTGCATCCATTAAAGCTCGAAGCTCATTAAACCTTAGCATTAATTACACAAGCACGTTTTTTAATCTATAACAAACGTTCTTATAAAGTATAGTTTCATTAAGTATTTTAATTTTTTTTCTTCTGAATAAAAGTTTAATGTTCAAATTTTTATTCGAAAAAGAAAAAAATTAAAAATTAAATAACGAAATTATTTTTTATAGGAGGCTTAAAATACGTGTCGAGTCCTCCATCCCAAATTTTAACAATCTAATGGGATGGAGAGAGTATGTTTTATTGGTTTACTTCTTTTTTTTTTTGAAAAAATGCACTTGCATATATTAATTTGCTTCCGAAATAAGGTTACAATGAATAATATCAGGAGCAGTATGATACCACTCCATCAGACCTGACGTGGAAAATGCGGCTCGAGCTAACAAATGAGCTACAGTATTCGCAGATCGATATTCAAAAACTACTAACACTTCCTCAAAGTGTTTTAATATACTAACAAAATCATCAATAATATCATGGAAAATTGAATTCCCTCTCTTCCCATGGATTGTGTCCACTACCAACTTCGAATCCAATTCGAATATGCACTTCTGTTTCCTCCAATTCTGAATCCACATTAAAGCCTCATTTCAGCTTCTTGCTTCTGCTTCCTGGGCATGATTACTCCCCTGAAAACTATTACTTCGTGCTCGCAGAAAGTTCCCTCGATCATCCCGAACTACACAGGCCACCCAAACCTCTCCTGTTTGGGTTCGACATGCAGCATCCAGATTGATTTTAATCCAACCCTCAGGTGGTTTGCACCAGCTCCTGGCTCTTTGGTGCATCCCCTTAGACCCATTCCCTGCAGTCTCTTGATTTTGTTGCCATTCTTGTAACAAGCTCATGGCCATAGACCGCACTCCAAATGCAGACATTGGTTTTTTTATCCTAAACCCATGTGTTTCTTCTTGTCCACAGTGCCCAGCACAATACCCCAAATTTAGCACATGTATCTCGAGTATTACCTGCAAACTCTCTTTTTAATACATCTTTCACCTTCAGCCCAATATCCACATTAGACAGCCCCTGCAACCCCACTTCAGACCACATTGTCCGAGCAAAGCTACATGTAAATAATGTATGAATGGCCTCCTCTACGTGTAAATTGCACCAAGTACACATTGCACTCACCTCTACTTGTGTTTGTGCCAGTGCTGCCATCGTAGGTAGGACATTATGACATGCTCTCCACAAGAAATTCAATATTTTCCCAGGCAACTGCAGGCTCCACAGTTTTTTCCAAAAACCATCTTCTTGACCATCCCTTTCTCCATGAATTTTTCTGTAACAGCTCCTTACTGTGAACTGGCCCTTACTATCTAGCAACCAGTACCATGAATCCAATCGGCTAATACTAGGTAGGGGAATCAGCTGTATCAACTTTTTATCACGCTCATTACACAACTCATTGACTATATCCATATCCCATAAGTTATGATTTTCTGATATCAACCCATGAACTGTACTATTCTCCAGTTCCGGATGTATTGGACTCGTCATAAACCCACTAACTTCACATGGTAACCATGGACTATGCCATATGTTTGTACTCTTACCATCTCCTATTTTTCTCCTGCATCCATGACGTATGGCCTCCTGGGACGCTAGTATACTGCGCCACATATATGAGGGGTTCGTTCCCATTCCTGCATTCAAAAAATCTGTCCGGGTATAACACTTGGATTCCATAATATCTGTAACCAAAGGGTTAACATTATTAATTAACCTTCAGGCATGTTTAGCCAACATTGCTACATTTAACTCCCTGAGCTTTCGAAAACCTAACCCTCCAGTTTCCTTAGGTTCACATAGCATCTCCCAGGACATCCATTTAATGCCCCTTCTCTCTCCCCCACCACCCCACCAATAGGCGTTCATGCGCTTCTCAATCTTATCACAAATCTCTCCAGGTATCAACAGTAGGCTCATCCAAAAGTTGGGGATAGATTGAGCCACTGTTTTTAAAAGTGTGATCTTTCCGGCTTTGGAAGTATTCTGTACACTCCATGTTTGCAGCTTGTTTTCTACTCGATCAATCAAAAACTGAAAGTTGAGTGTCGATTCTTACCCACTTTCATAGGCATACCCAAGTATCTCCCAGGATTATAACTCTCTTGTACTCCCAAACTCGCACATACCACTGCCCTTTTTGCCACCGTTGTATTTGATGAAAAGGTAATCGCTGATTTATTAAAATTGATAACCTGCCCAGATACTGCTGCATACCGCTGCAATATATTTTTCATTGTACTGGCCTCCCATTCGTTTGCCTTGAAAAAGAGATAACAATCGTCGGCGAACAACAGATGAGATATAGACGGAGCACCCCTTGCAATTCGACAGCCATGTAACAAGCCAACCTCCTCGTTCCTTCTAATTATTGAGCTCAGTCACTCAGCACACATGATATAGATATAAGGTGAAATCGGATCGCCTTGATGAAGCCCCCGTTGAGGAATAATACTGCCAAACTCCTCCCCGTTATGCAAGAATCTATAAGACACTGAGCTAATAAACTTCATTTTTCTCTCGATCCATACCTCATTAAATCCGAACTTGATCATCATATTACGTATAAACACCCATTCCAGTCGATCATAAGCTTTTGAAATATCGATTTCTAGCCCTGCCACTCCATCCTTCCCCTGGGTTTTTCTTCTCATATGGTGGTTAATCTCAAAGGCTATTAGTGCGTTATCCGTCAATAAGCGCCCTTCAATAAAGGCGCTCTGTCTATCTGATATAATAGATCCCAAGCACTTTTTCAGTCGATTAGCCATAACCTTTGAAAGAATTCGTGCCAGTACATTGCACAAAGAAATGGGCTGAAGATCTCCCATCGACTTAGGCTCTTTAACTTTAGGAATCAAACACACCACAACCTCATTTACCCCCTCAGGTAGCACACCTGTCTGCATGAACTCACGACAAAATCTGACCACATCCTTCTCAATAATATTCCAGAATACCTGAAAGAAAGCCAGATTCAGCCCGTCCGGTCCACACGCCTTAACAGGATGCATTGCAAACACAGCTTCTTTAACTTCGTTACTAGTGATATCCGTCAACAATTCTGCATTTGCATGTTCTGTTACTTGTTTCACTTTTTCCCGTTCCGACAACTGCCCATCAACACTAGAGGCTGTAAACAAATCTACAAAATAACTTTCTATCACATTCTGGACTACCTCAGTTGTTTCTTGCCAAACTCCATTTGCATCCTTAATACGCTCAACTCTATTGTTTTTCCTCCTACCTGATGCAAATCTGTGGAAAAATTTCGTATTTTTATCCCCTTCTCTAAGCCAATGTTGTTTGGCTCGTTGTTTCCAGTATATCTCCTGACGTTCTAGTAGCTTCAAGTACTCGTTTACTTGAAACATACATGTTCTGTCGAATTTGTAAAATGAATGTATTATTCAGATGAGTTGGATTCTAATATATTTAGATATGATTTGAATATTAAATTTATGTTATTAATTTTAAATTTCTTTATAATTTTGAATTTATCAAAAATGAAAAAGTTGTCCATACATCAATATCTCTTCTATATATAA
This sequence comes from Heracleum sosnowskyi, assembly GCA_030848705.1. Taxonomy (NCBI): domain Eukaryota; kingdom Viridiplantae; phylum Streptophyta; class Magnoliopsida; order Apiales; family Apiaceae; genus Heracleum; species Heracleum sosnowskyi. The sequence continues at coordinate 72,720,388 of CM061242.1, forward strand.
TAGGAGAACATAGGGATAATTTAGGGGCATTTTGAGCCAATAAACCCCCTTTGAAATTACAATTTTACCCTTTTATATTTTGAAATTGCATGGCATGCCACTACTCTTTTATCTAAAGAAAAAAAAGTAAATAATGTTTTTGTGCATAATCGAACCATTTACATTCCCTAAGAAAATCATTCTTATAGCCATTGAGCTACATGACTTCTTTTGGTTTTGAGTGAAAAATCACATTACATAAACCTCACATCATTCTTAATCCTATATTAATTATTATTTAAACGTTTAAGTAAAAATCATGGTGATTTATAATATTTATTAAATTTTATTTTTTAAATTCTTTTTTAGAGTATGTTTGCAAAGGATATTTATAATATTTATTTTTTAATTATTAAAATTTCATACAAAACTATATACTACCAATCTTATAAAATGTTTATATTAAGTTTCAAAAACAATATTAAGTGTGGTGTATTTTTATCTTTCCTTTAGTTTTAAATAAATATTCCGGTTGTGTAACTTTAACTCTCAAACACTTCTGTGATTCCCTCTTTTGGCTGAGCCATGAAGGCTTCATATTGTGAGACAAGAATCTGCTTCTTGTTCTTCCTTACTTCAGTAGTTCCTTCACAGAGCACTTCTATAAGATCCCACATCTTCTTGGCACTAGTACAGTGAGCAACAGTGCCATACATGTTGAAGTCCATAGATTCACAAATGATGAGTTGAAGATGTCCATCCAGTGCTACTTTCTCCTTTTCAGGATCAGTGTATTTTGAGGGGTCTTTGGGCACATGTTTTGCTGGTACTATCTCAGTGCCATTGGTTGTTTCACCAATCTCGATCATTGGAATAAAGGGACCATGCTTTAGAATATCTAAATACATAGGGTTAGAAGCTTTGATGAAAAGCAACATCTTCTTTTTCCATAAACTGTAGTGCTCCTTGTTAAAGGGAGGAATCTTGATACTGCTAAGTTTCTGTGAACTCATTCTTGATCTTTTCTTGTTTGTACGTTAACAGCCTTCGCTCTGATACCACTGGTTAGGAATGAATATCACTTAGAAACTAGACAGAGGGGGGGGGGGTGAATGGATAGTTTGATGAATTTTTGCTTTCTTGAAAACTAAATGTAAACTGTATATGATTATGCTATGTAATATGCAGAAAGTAAACAACACGCACAATCACTTTAATCTACTTTGTATAAGCAAATTAAATACTACAGCTTTCCAAGAAATTCACAATCAAATTTTTGGCTTCTAAACAAGAACAGTTTGTACTTGCTTGCTTACAAAGAAAAGAGCTTGAGATAAAAACTATGTGTGTCTCTCTTACAACTTACAGTGGTGTGTGCACAATATATATATTCACCTATACAAACTAGGTACACACAATATTACACAGCTACCCCTTCTGAAAGTCCAACTTGTCCTGTCATAAGAAGTTCACTGTGTCAGGAAGGACCACCTGCTTTTCGGAATCTTTCCCGTTTCTGTAGCTGCTTGTCTCTTATCTTTCTCTCCAAGTTTAGCTGTAGATTTGCCATCTGTTCTTTGGACCACCTTGCCAGAACAAATGCTTCAGTATTTGTCTCTTTTGATTCTTGGTTCTGTACCTTGATTTGTCTTGTTATAAACGGCTAAGTGTTGATATCGTGAACTCCACTTCATTCCTGACTTCGCGATCTCCCTTGTGAGGACTACGCGATATAGCCTTTGAAGACTTTGCGACATAGGCCATAAGATGACTATGCGACGTGGGTCATTTGACGACTATGCGACATAGGTCATTTGACGACTATGCGACATAAGTCATTTGACGACTATGCGACATAAGTCTTTTGACGACTATGCGACATAGGTCATTTGATGACTATGCGACATAAGGCTTCTGAGGACTTCACGATCTAGGCTTCTTTGACTTTGCTGACTTCAACACTTCACGACATGTGTCTTGAGGACTTCTCGACATAGTACAAAATGGACTATGCGATGTAGCACTTCACGACATAGATATTGGTGACTTCACGACATAGCTTTCTTCTGACTTTGCTATATAATGCCTTAGACAAATTTCTGCAACTTATTTCTTCATGGCCTTATTCATTTCTATCCTGCTGCATGAACACTTCTGAACTTCTACCAGGACAATTATTCAATGGCCTATATACAATCTAGATGCAAGAAACTTTGCTAAGCTCATTATAACTTTGAGCATACATGATCAAGCTAATGTTCATGAGAACAAGACAAGTACATATAGAGACCTATACTATATCCCAGTGATAGAACTCACTAGGACATGTAATGTGACATAGTCATATAGTGTAGGCTTGTTAATAGTGGTATTCAGACATGTCTTGAGCCTAACACTTACAGATAGAGACAGCCAAGAACATCACCATCGATACTTTTCTCTTGTTTTTAACCGATCTAAACTTGAAAAAGTTACCTTCCATCACTGTTAATCAATTTTAACCGTAAAAGAGAGTTTCTTTTCAGTTTGTGAATCAAAACAGAAAAGAGAATCCATCGAAGTGATTTTGTGAACCATAAAGAACTGTTAAGTAATCTAGTGTGAAAATACTTAGTTGAAATCTGATTCATTCTTGGATTTAATTTCAATTTTAGTTAAAAGTGTACGGATTACATTGTTTCTGTTCTTGAAGTTGGGAATTATTCTTGGTTAAGGTTTTCAATTAGTTCGAAAGGGGTATTTTTGAAGAAATTGATTAATTAGTAATAATTAATTAATTTAAGTAAGGTTTAATTTTGGTTTAAAATTTAAATTTTCTGGAAAGTGTGAAAATACAATGGCCGGAGAATTTATTATTACCAAAACTAATCATGTCTCATTTCAGAACCTGCCAGCCATTACGAACTTACAGTTTCGTGCATGGGCAGAGTTTTTGAATACACGTTCGTTAGTGGCATATGCCTTGAGTACTCCCATAGTCCTTTGTATCGATCAATTGACTGCGTTGTACACAACCGCCACGGACACAAGTGAGAATAAGGTAAGGTCCTTTAGTTTTGTTGTGCCAGGGGGCAAAACAATAAGGGTGACGAAACATGACTTTAACAGAATACTACATTTTCCTACAGAAAACCATGTTCCGGATCCCACAACTGAGGAGATACATGCTTTCTTCACTCTCATAAGAAGTCAACAACCTAACTTCTTTCTGGGAGAGTTTCTTAAGCATTACCTGACCAAGCCATGGAATTTTTTCTTTCACACACTTATCCATGTTTTTACTGCCAAGCTAACAAATCTGCATGGTATTCCCTTATTCTTTCAAAAGATAGGGTTTGCCATTTCTAACAATAGGCATATCAACATAGGACGATTAGTGATTGATCAAGTAATTATGTGCATGGGACCACTGGATAAAAGAACAGGCATGGACGATGTGCTTTGTTTCTATCCTAGGTTCCTACAGCTAATTCTCAATGATGTCTTAACAGATGATGAACGTGAGACATTTGCAGACGAGGAGACCATGGAGTGCATGAGGATGAAGAGCAATGCAATAACCGCTCTGATAAGAAAGAATCATCTTCCAGGGGTACCCACCGTTCTCACAGATTATCTAAGAATGGTGCCCCTACCACTTCTACCCCCAGGGTAACAGGTAAATGTAGGTAATATTCCTCAACCTGAACTGGCTCCTGTACAACAACCAATGGATGTAGATCCAGAGCCCTCAGCGGCCATTCCAGACCATGAGATTGCAAACCCACAATCTCTAACCACGGTCGAAGAGCCTTTGGAAGAGCCAAATGAAACAATAAACGAACCTCATTCCCCTCCTATACCCAATATTTAGACATCCGTGAGTGTAGAGGGAGATAGTGCCATAGCAGCACCACATAAGGAGATACACCCTTCAACAACAACTCTGCCTTCCTCTAAAAGGAGAAGAATAGAAACCGAGGCAACTGTTGATACTTTATTTCAAACTTCCAAAGTGCCCTTTATTCATTTTTATGATGCTGATTGGGCTACATTAACTAAAGCAATATCTGAACCAATAGCTCAATCTAGCAAGGAGGAATTGACGGAAGCAACTGGTGTTCCGACCATATTACGGTCAGGTTCACTGGTTGAAGGTTCTAAGAACCAAGTGTCTTCACAGACGTCGAGAGAAGGCTTTGACCTAAATGCACAATCTAAAGGGTCATTGTCTACCTCCCTAGATGGAACATATCGGGATCCTGCGGGTAAAGGGTCTGACGTGGTGTAGATCGGCAACTCGGTGACAACAAATCAATTCACATTGAGGAGTTAACTGAGATAAAGTCTTCACAGACTATTGGGGAAGTTTCAGGATCTCTGCTGTTAATAGAGCCTGATTCTAGCCTCCTAGAGATTCAAACTCTAGATCCTACAAAGGATACATCATCTACGGATGATCAGCAACTTGGTTTAACCAAGAACGGGGACTTGCGAAGCCCCATTGCACCACCGGTGACCTCCTTAAGGATGGCTACGGTGTTTTCTTCTGCAGGTACAACTAGCACTAAGGGATTGAGTGAAACACAAACACTTACACCTGGCCTGAGTGGGAAAGGAAAAATGAGTGAAACACCGACAGAAACGTTGAGTGTACACCTAGAGCCAAATGTGAGGAGTGACACCCTAACCCTGTCAAACATTGATGATCTGCTATTACCAACAGAAAGAGAGGTACATGTTCAATCCTCGCTCAAGGAGATGACAGTTCATGACCAACAAGGAAATACACTATTCAAGGTTCCACTGAGACCTTCCTTTGACCAAGGGATCTCCTCTAGTCAAGGCGATGCTTCTTTAAAGTCTATTCAAGAGAAGGTTGACTTGGCGGCGGCTGATTCTATAAGAACTTACATGATCTTAGGCAGTGCATCTGGCACTATAACAGGTACTAAACAGGCAGTGGACTCCTTGAAGAAGGAAGCAATGGAAGAACTGGTCGACTTGAGGACTGATGTCAAAGAGCTTAAGGATGGTTTCATGAATGAAGTTAATGCTCTGCAACAAGGACAAGAAGCTTTGAGAGAAGACATTATGGTTATCCGAGATGGTCAAGCTAGGGTAAAAGATGCAATGAACACCCTTTCTAGAGTGGAGTCTAAGCTGAACCAGAGATTGGACAAAATTGAGAAGACTACCAAGCTGAGATTGGATGACATTGACCTGAAGCTAGCTTCTGTGCATGAGATGAATAAGGAGATTATGGAGTTCATGGAGAATCAAGGCGACATAGTACAGTCTATATGGAATATGTTGAGGAACCAACAACCCGGGCCTTCAAATCAACAACCTGATCCTTCTACTACCTTTTACAATGAGGATAACTACATCGAGGATTCCTCAACTAAGGGGGAGAAAGTTGGAGAAGGGGAGACACGTGAAGGATGGCAAACATCTGGATGGGGAGTTTGGGAAACCAATGAAGCTATTCCAGTTAGACAGTACTGGATTGAAGACATTGTGCAAGAAGAAGAGAGTGAGGAGGAATTTGAGATTATGCAAGAGCAACCACTACAGGAGGAGCATGAGCCATATTATCCAGAGCCAATAGAACATCCTATCTTGGATGATGATATGGAAGAAGAAGAAAATTCTCTGTCACTAGAAGAACAGGCTGCCTTGGAGATGGTGAAAGCTGACAGAGCTGCAATAGTTGCCAGGAAAGCTGAGAGAGAGAGACAACAAGCAGTTCTAAGGAGTGAGAAGCTTAAAAGATTCAAGGTGTATGCTGAAGTGAGGAAGAAGAAGATGATGGATTTAGCACAGAAGCAAGGTATTGACTGGGATATGGCTTACAAAACCTTTTGTGGAGTTGAAGACGGATTAGAAGTCAACGACAATGCGGAGGTGGAAGTCATAATTCGGGACATAAGAAGTGCAAATCCTGATGATCATACTTACTTCACTGCACTGAGGAATACTGTGATCTTTCTGAAAGCCGGGGTTAAAGCAAATGGTGCCTGGAACATATTGATCAATTTTCTTGAGAAAGGTACATTTGTGATTTCCACTAAGTTTTTAGAACAGAGAACATACACAGAACTGCATGTGATTCTCATCAAGATACAAAGGACTACAAGGTTAAATGAACTGCTCCGTGAGCATGTTAAAGAGATCTTGATGAAAGTCGGTCCAGAGATTACTGAAGATCCTCTAATGGTTAGATTCATGACGAATGACTTGTTCAGAATCTGCTATTTGGCTGAGGACAAACTGAGAGATTATCCAAGTAATTATCTGATATCAGTGGAGAAGTATCTTAGATCCACTGGATTCACATCAACGAAGAAGGACAAAGCAACCAACACTCTACGAAGATTTCTAATGGAGAATGTTCCTTACTATAGGAAGAGAGTGGAAAAAGGATTGGAAGTGCGTACCAGACTACCAAACATGCCAAAGCTAAACAAGAAAGATGTTAACATTGCATGGTTGTGGGCTGGAGTGGGTCAAGATGTTGAGTACATTGGAAGACACATCCAAGGAGCAATCCTTAAACCTGGAGAACCACTGCACTATCTATCAGTGATTGATTATCAAGCTGCTAACTCCAATCCAATGATTGAAGAAAGGGAGATTGAAATGGACTGAAGAACAGAAGCAAAGAACAAAAGAACTATCAGCTCATACTAGAGGAGCAACTTCAATGTATAAAGTTTTATTGTTTTTTGATTTATGAAATCTGGAAATGTATATATATCTGATCCAGAATGCATTTAATATTATTAAGTTGTCTTACTTTAATTAGTTTAATGTTTCCTTAGTTAGTCGAGTTATCCTCGAAGTATTTGCTTGTCGAACTCTATCCAATCAAATAGGGGGAGATTGTAAAGCATAATGTAACATAAGATGTAAAAGAGATAACTACAACTCAACAAAGAACAAGACAAACAATAATATTAACAGAAGCACAGGAATCCATAATCAAAGAAGACAAGGTAAACTCAAAAATCAAAATACGGTATGTATTCTTGAAGTCCGTAAACAGGTCACAGAAAGAAGTTCATGAAAATGTTCAAGCCTCAGTGACAATCAAAGAAACAAGATTTTCAAGATGACAGAAGTATGTGAATGATTTAGGGTTAAGTACCACAGGATTCCAGTGATTTAAATGAAGCAACCAGAACGACAAAGGACTTATCTGTATCATTGAATTGAAGACATAGAAGAATTGATCAAGTGCAATTCATCTGTGAACCAGACCAGTTGCACTAGTTGATGGCACTTAAAAAGATCAAGTTGTTTTTATCGTCTCAGAAGAAATTGATACAGTCTAAAACTTAAACACCCTGGAGCACATGAGCTTTTCTAAAAGGACAAGAACAAGAAAAGTAATTCGATGGTTTTTCTTTTAAGAAAACCATCGAATGTGAGTTAATGAAAACTAATATAAGTTAGTGTTTCATTCGATAGTTTTTATTAAAAAACCATCGAATGAAATATTAACTTTAACCATTCGATAGTTTTCAATTTAGAAGGAGCAGGTGAAAAGTGTTTGTTGTGAACGGTTGATGGAAATTGGACGACCAAGATTAATTCTTTAATCTTGGTTCGATAGTTTTCAAAGAAGACTACAATTAATACAGAGATGAAGAAAGTGTCTTCTTCAGTTAAGGCAGAACGCAGAGACATTACTAAGAGAGAAGCTTGAGCCGGAGAAAATAATCATAGAAATTAATAGTGCTCAGAATTCTATCAGTGTATTGAATTTGTGTAACCTTAAACTCATTGAAGCTAATCTACGGATTAGAAATTGTAGCACCCCTCGAGGTTTATATTTATAAAAATATATATTCCCCGACTCTTCGTTTGATTTGGTGTGTTTGATTTCGTTATAGAACTGAATGATTAATCCGTGAACGAAATCCAATTATTTGTAGGTATCGTATTCAACCCCCCCCCCCCTTCTACGATACTTTGGACCTAACACATGGCAACATCAAGGCCACACAAGTGGACCCGCTCCCTGCCAACGGATTCCACTGGACTAGCGTCACCCAGCCTCTTATTATATTTCCACCTGGCGACATCAAGGCTAGAAAAATAGTTTTTATTTGCGGGACCGTACGTTACTCGGCCTCTTACGCGAAAATGTCTTTCCCCCAACTATCCATAACTGGAACGGATATTAATCCAGTTCCCCAAGCATAAGCTTGTTGCTAGGTTTTGTAAAAATACCCCTACTTCCGGTTTATATCGGAAGTAAGTCACAATGTGGGTTGACCGTTGTCAACTGACCTCGATCCTCGAGTAAAACATTTCGAAATCACGACCTGGGAGTTTTGTAAAATATCTTTAGCTCTGATAATTCAGAAACCCAAACTATATCACTTTTAATGAAAGAGGCAAGTGAAATCATATGTTCACTTCCTGGAATGGATTCCCAATTTTTATAAGTTCAAATCAAAATCATCATTCGAGATAAATAATTAAAGTAGTTGGGAACCCCTATTATACTCTCATAAACCCTTTTTGAGATCAGAAAATATTTGCGTAAATACTAGAACCTTAATTAATAATATCACAAGGTTCTATGATTTTTAAATCATTTTGGAATATTTAATAAATATTCAAATAATAAATATTGAATTATGATTCAATATAAATCCACTTAAGTGAATATTCAAGTTAATATTCACTTAATTAAATAAATATCCAAATAATAACTATTGAATTATCATTCAATAAGATTCCACTTAAGTGAATATTCAAAATAATATTCACTTAATTAAATAAATATTCAAAATAATATTTATAATAATATTATTTAAATATCTCACATTAAATATCCAATAATTTATATATTGGAATATTTAATCAACATTTTAAAATATAACTGTTCCTGGAACCCTCCCGCTTCTGACAGTATAATCCAGACAAAATACTAATTTGACTCCCGGTCTAAGTTTTAAAATCCTCGTACGAGCGTTCTACCCTTAGAGCCTCTATAACACCTTGGTTTATATCTAATATTTACATAGTATATAAACCCTTATATCTTATAAAGCTTTCTATCAAAAGCGTAAAGAGTTTATAAATATTTTCACAGCATTAAAGGAGAATATATATCACGTACACAACAGTAAATCACAACAGCATCACTTATATGATGTAGGGTTTGAAAACTTGCATCTATCATATGCATATATTACATCTCAACATTTTTAATACCATCACATCTATATACGGTGTAAGGTTTGAAAGCATGCATCTATCATATGCATATATTACATCTCAACATTTTTAATACCATTACATCTATATACGATGTAAGGTTTGAAAGAATGCATGATATCATATCATATGCATCATCAGTATAAGTAACGGAAAACATAGCATGGAATGAGAAAACTTGCCTCGGGTCCTTGGTTGTTATGGGTTCGAGAACTTGCCGAAAAATCTATAAACAAGGAAATACTTGATCACTCCCCTGGCTTAATAATTTAAAGTGCATTTAACTTAAGCACTAACGTTCTATTAACGAAAATCAAATGTCTCGCTCTTGGTCACTTATAACCTCATGAAATTCCGTAAACTCTTAAGTCAAAAGTTTGGGTGGAAATCTATTCTCAAAACGCAAGTACTTTACCATTGCTAACTCATTGTTTTTAACCATCCCCTTAAGGGTATTTCACTCGCGCAACTTTTGTTCCCGCATTTTTATAAAATTGAAAATTTATCTTTTTAACACGAAACCTCCTAGGTTCCTTTCCTAACTGTCCATACTAGTATCCACATTAATATCTCGACCCAATTCCATTTTTAAAGGGTTTGATCACAATCTCAAAGTTCATGTAGTGAACTACTTAGTTATCTGAAACCGCTTTCACTAAAACGGATGTTTCTCCTAAACTGTAAATCGAAACGATACGATTCTTTCGCTAAAACAAACTAAAAAACGGAGTCTAAATGATCATGGTCAGGAACCTTATGGTTATGTCCTTTAAGGTAACCGTGGTCTCTGTCCAAATTCCTAAGTGAAATCCGACTTGGTAACGACGCTTAAACGTGATTCCCGTGTTTATAACACTCAAATCAATCCAATAACATCAACCAATCATCAATACTTATCATTCATCATCTAAACTAACCCATGATCTTTAACCAACAAGTCCATTTAAACATTTACTAGTTCAACCATCAAGTTAATCACTAAACAATCATTATAACCAAGGATTCAACCTTTAATCCATACTATCTCAAACTATCATCAAACTAATCATAAAAATCGAATTATAACTAAAGGTTTGAGATGTTTATACCTTCCTTGATGCTTGGTAAGGACTATCAAGAGCTTATATATCCTTGCTTGATCCTTAAACAACCTTAACAAACCTTAAACTTCAAGAACAAATCAAGAAAATCATAAGTTACTTTTCATTTCACTATTCATGCTCATCTTTTAATCAAGATTTGAACATGATGCAATCCATGGATGAAGCTAGGATTTAGAGATTACCTTAGTTTAGAAATATGGAAGCTTTAGAATCCATAACCATGATTTTAGGAGGTGTGTAGCTTGTAGAAAATTTCTTAAGGAAATGGAGAAAAGAAAAGGGCCGAATGTTTGGTGTTCTTCATGCTTCTCTTTTTGATTTTCTTTTCTTTTCTTTTGTCAAATAATGATTAATTGGATGCATCTCTTTTGTGTGGTTTTGGTGGAGTTTAGTCACCCCTTGCCACATGTCAACTTGTTGTGGTGTTGTGGTGAAAGTGGTGACAAGGTGGTGATTCATCACCTTGTCATCACCTTGTCACACCTATGTCATCCTCCTGCATCACGCTTATGTCATAATTTGTGTCATCAATGCTCTTATATGTTGCACTTGATGATCTTATATGATACTTCCCCTTCGGTTAGGGTTTAATCCATAATTCGTTACGTTTCTGTTTCGCGATAGGTTTAAGTGATTTTAAAAACGTTTCTCTGTACCAATGTTAGGAGATACTTCCTTGATCTTTACATTACCTTGGCTTAATATATACTCAAGGATTTCTCACCTTGGTTTAAGATATGATCATGGATTTCTCATTCTACATACTTTCTCAAAACGATCAAATCAATACACCCTTGATTGTCCGATGAATAGTGCTCAAAATTTAAAGTTGAAATCTCCTGATTCTAATCGCGTTTACATTCACTTATTCTGCTTATACATCACTAATATAACTTCGAAACATTCCTTCCATGTCTTCCATATAGTGTGGTCTAAAAATATTTTTCATCAGCAAATTCACTATTCATCAACATTTACTATTCATCGAAATTTTTTAACTAGGTCCAAAATTTGGGGTTATTACAGTCTCCCCTTCTTAAAAGGATTTCGTCCCGGAATCTAAGAAAATAGCTGAGGTTACTTTTCCAGTATAGAAATCTCCAGTTTCCGGGTTGACTCTTCAACCTTCTGCTTTCATTACAACACTTACTCATTCCGATCTGTTATATCTACCGGGTGCTCTATATAAGCCAATTCTGGTTGTATTCTTATACACCCATTTTCTATCAACATCCGACTACTCTTGCAGTCGGCGGTACAATGCTTACCGTAACTTCAGTTCTCTGAAATGTTTCTTCGGGTCGGTCCGTCGGTCTGCGGATCCTACGTAGTGCTCACACTCAATCTCGTCGCCAAACATGTTTGGAAAACTCCTCCCGAATCGGGAGTTCATTCATTGGTCCTTATCTGACACGATGGTGACTGGAACTCCACGTCACCCAACTATCTCTTTCGTAACTCTTCGATTAAAGATCTCTCATTAAAAACAAAATATGAGTAGACTCATTTAATCCATCAATTATAACTCAATTGACGTCAAAGTCCGACTTGATTCTTGTTGATCCTATCACAAAATCCATTATAGTAAAATTACATTCCTAATCAGGAATCTCTACTAACCGTGATAGTCAACTAGGTCTTGTTCTGCCCTCATTTTCTGACATGTCCAATATTTGTTTACCAATCGATAAATCCTTTTATTTATCCGGCCACCTATAACATTTCCTTAATTTTCTTTAATTTATTCTAACTCAATCAGGACCTTAAAATAATCCTTGTTGTATTCTTAACTTCAACTTCATCCTTTCAGTTCCTCTTATTAGTCCTTCTGAAAAATTAGCATCCTTTCATTTCTTGAACATTTGGAATCTCAACTTGGTAAAAATATACCTTATGATTCCTTTATCATCTTTCTCAGTCTTTAATGCTTTTTCCAACATTGACTTTATACCTTCACTCGTCATTTGCTCTTGATAAAACCTGATTTTCTGTAGCAATTCTGGTTGCATTGCAACCTCAAATAGTCTCTCAGTACCATTTCCGGTTATTTTAACCTCAATTTCCATTTTCTCAAATCCTTGGATTTACTTTATCCGACGATGTTATCATCTTAAGTCTCTCGGACTAAGGGCATCGGCCACCACATTGGCCTTCCCTGGGTGGTAAAGAATCCCACCGTCATAATCCTTGATTAGCTTTAGCTATCTTTTCAATTCTCATGGTAAGTTCTTTCTGGGAGAGTGTATCTAATGCTCTTATAATTTGTATAAGTCTCGCACTTCTTTCCATACAATTAGTGCCTCCAAAACTTTAAAGTGAAAACTATCGCTGCCAATTCTAAGTCATGCGTAGGGTATCTAAATTCATATTCCTTTAATTGTCTGGATGCATATGCAATTACCTTTCCGTGCTGCATAAGCACACACCCTACTCCTTTATGCGATGCGTCGCTATAGACCACAAAATCTCCATTCCCGTCTGGCAGTACCAGCACAGGGCGGTGACTAATCTCTTCTATAATTCCTGGAAACTTTTCTCACATTTCTCGGTCCATTCAACTCTTCAGTCTTTCGAGTAAGTCGGGTCAGTGGGGCAGCTATTTTAGCAAAATCTTGTACACATATCCGGTAATATCCGGCTAAACCCACAAAATTACTCACCTCGGTTGGTGTGGTTGGTCTTTTCCAGTTCGAGACAGCTTTTATATTGGCGGGGTCAACCAGCACCTCTTCACTGTTGACCACATGTCCTAAAAATTGTACTTCCTTTAGCCAAAACTCGCACTTTGAGAACTTGGCATATAACTTTTCCTTTCTCAGTGTCTCTAACACTATCCTCAAATGTTCTGCATGTTCTCCCTCGGTCTTTGCGGTAAACCAAAATATTGTCGATGTCACTATGACACACTTATCCAAATACTTCTTGAAAACTCGATTCATCAAGTCCATGAAAGCTGCAAGGGCATTCGTCAGCCCAAACGACATTACTAAAAACTCGTAGTGTCCAAACCTGGTGCGAAACGTAGTCTTGGGTACGTCCTCAGGTTTAATATTCAACTGGTGGTATCCTGTTCTCAAATCAATCTTCGAGAATTTAACTGCACCATGCAGCCGATCGAACAAATCACCGATCCTTGGCAGGGGTATTCATTCTTAACAGTTAGCCTATTCGGCTTTTGATAGTTTATGCACAGCCTCATGCTGCCGTCCTTTTTCTTCACCAATAACACGGGTGCATCCCACGGTGATGCACTTGGTCTTATCATTCCTTTCCCTAACAATTCCTATAATTGAGCGACTAATTTCTTCATCTCGACTGGAGCTAGTCGGTATGGGGCCTTCGAAACTGGCGCCGTTCTTGGAGCTAATTCTATAGCAACTCTATTTCTCTATCGGGTGGTAACCCTGGGAGATCTTTTGGAAATACATCCTCGAATTCGTTGACAACAGGGTTTTCTGTACACTAGGTACTTCCCGTTTCATATCCATCACAGTCGCTAAACAAGTTTCACATCCTTGGAGGTCAATCGTTCCCTCGTCCGACAATCTGAATTCTTACTTTCTTTCTTTCTCAATCTATTCGCGTTTCATACTCTATTTTCTTTATGCCCATTTCTTTCTCGTCCACTTTGCTTCCATTTCTATCACAGTCGTTTCATTAGCCAAGGTAACATAATCAGTCGTTTCGAACTCTCCGTTATTCTGAATTCGCATCATGCGAAACAACCCTTGGCAATTTCCGTAAACTTCGATTCATAATTTATCGGGCTAATTTGTTTTAGCTTTAAGCTTCAACACTCTCTTTTTCCAAATACTAAGGAAAATACTTGCATAGTACCAGAAATGTTTCAACAACAGAATACTTTATATATATAAAAAACTTTGTAAAATTCTCGCTGAGGGGGCGACCTGGTTAGGTCTCAATCAAATTATCGTTTGAAAATCTTCTCATCATACTTCACTGCATACCAAATGCATCGTGAATTCACTTATATAAATTTGACCGAAAGTTGAACTTAGTGATACAATAACTAGTCCACTTCAAGAATCATTAGCAATAAGCCGAACAAAATTGGCTAGTTCAACTGGGTTGAAACGTAATATCTAGCCAGGGCAATTAGCTAGATCTTTATCATAGTGTTTAAAATCTCAACTAGTTTGCACGATTAACTAGTCATTCTTAATAGCGTATATAACTAGACAGTTTCAATCTGCTAGCACAAAATCTTAACATCTAGCCATTGAAAGAAAGAAAACAAAATTTTGACTACTCAGATAATGAATTGAAAAGAAGAGTAATTAAGTTTGGGACGAACAAGGTAATTATAACCCTTGAATAGAATATAAGGTCTGAATATAAAGTCCTTGGTATCGGAACAATCGATAACCTTCCACCAAACATTTCTCATCAGTGAAACGGTCCACCCAAAGGTGTCTCCATACATAAACTTTATCAAATTCTCCGATAGAATTGAATTCGGAATATCAATATCAAATTGATATCCTTTCCACGATTTCAACGTCTGGTGTGTAAATCTCTCCTTAATAGAAGAAAAGAATTCACGAGTAGTCTCTGAAATATATATCATCTTTGTTTTAAACAAATAGCTAGATATTTATGAACTCGACTGAGGAGTCCATGTATGAAGAAATAAAATAAATAAAATGAATATTTAACAGTTGTTGGTTGCATCCCAAGTTGAAGTAGGAAATTAGAAGGGTTACCTGACATGAACTATTCAAGGTAACACGGGCATGAACAGTTTTAGATTGAGTAGTGCACCAACAAGTAGATACCAAAAAGTCAATGGTCATCATAGTTTCTAACATCACCCGTACGAGGATGATCTTATCTTTCCACCTTCATGGCTTAGGGTACTAACCAACGGTACCTTAAAATCGTACAAGTTTGTAAACAGGTCGGGAGTTCGAAACATATTCGTCATTCCCCGATAATCGTCCAGAGATTGGGCCTCATACGGCCGCATCAACACATCCACCAAAAGATGGAGGTCCATTAACGTATATGTAATTTCTTAACACTAGTTGTATCGAATGAATCCAACCCCAGGCCGCCCTAGGTCTCGTTCCTCGTAGGTCCTAAGATTGTCACATTGCTCGTTGCAATCATACGTGTCTTTATTAGAATCACGCTATTCATTCTTCATATCTTTGATTTCTGAGTTGAGCCATCATGGCCTATCGTACGAAATATACTCGCGATGCGATTTAGCACATTCGTCACACGATAACGTTCTGGTGCTATATGTACGTAAAAGTCTTCTTCTTAGGTAACAAAATACTCATCGACGGAAAAAAACACCAACTCTGGTGGAATTGTTGTTCTCAAGGCTTGGACCTCATACACAAGATAATGCCTTAACTAGTCCACGCAATTTAGTAATTCGGATCGCGTAAAGGACTGTAAACGTCTCAATCTTCACATGTGCTGCCTTCTCGTGGCAAACTACGATGAACTACAAACACTTAGGTTCTTAATAAGTCAAGTTATCCATTGGTATTGGCCATTCCGACCTTACCTCAACTGCAACCGAGACTCTGCTCCGCGTCTTATCTTAATGTCTTTGATAATCCGTGTACAATTCTAAACGTCCTTCTCATCATTATGATGATCTTCAGCGGTCCTATCGGTCCTCCGATAAGTCCCCAATAAACTCTTTAATCTTAACATCCTCAATGTCACTACTTCCGGTAGTCCACTTAACGAGCTCTATATGAGTCCTCGCGTCACTCTCTTACTTCGATATAACTCTTAACACTCTCATATCCAAGTTTATAACTTAACGCTCTGATACCATTTCTGTAACACCCCCAGATCCGGGGTCAGGAATCTGGGTTGTCACGCTCCATCAATTATACAATACCTGCATTACTTACAACATTCTAATAATACAACTCTAAAGACCCCAATCACTTACGCACACACACGCAAGTTATAGCCTTGGAAATGAGCAACAAAAGTAACATTTGTTATTACAACTCAAATGTACTATCCAGGATCTCATCTATTATTTACAACCTCTACCTGAAGTTACAATAATAGACCTCACCGTTCTATACAAGGTTTAATAATACAAACCTACTCGAAAACAATTCTTACTAATTCAGTCTGCAACTATTCTGCTCACACCGACAGTATCCATCCTGCTGAACTAACTCAAGGGTGGTCTCTCCATCCCCTTGCTCTCGTAACACGAGGTGAATCGACAATGTTTTCTTCATGCTGAAAGTTTTAATAAAGCAAGAATGAGCTAATAGCGCTCAGTAAGAAATCTATCCCAGTTTAAATCTTTAAACCTTTAAGGTAAATAATCCATATAGGATCCATGTTTAAAAACTACTAGGGTTTGACCCCAAAATAGTATACCGTTCCAAAAGACCGTATGACTTATAATCGTACTCAAATACTCTTCGCGAATCATTTAGAAATCCTTGGTATCAATATAATAAACCAAGTCTTAAAACATCTTTTTAAAATAGATATTAACCATTGGAATCAAGGCTTAAAGCCTATCCATTGATTCAAAATACTATACAGTTGATCATACTGTATATCTTAAATATCTTCTCAACATATATACACATATATCTATTTAGATATCTCATACTCTTCAAAATGCTGTAAAATATCAGTAATGAACACCTTTTCGAATATGTTGTGTTGTGATATATATAAGAAGCAAGAGTGAGCACTAAAGCTCAACAATAATATAAAACAGCTTAAATCATATATGAAAGCTGATATCATAATTGAAAACCTTTGAAACTCCGTTCATATGCAGAACGATATGTTTAAATATTCTTTTCGTCAAAACATGCCATACAGTTCAAATATTGTATGAGGTATAATACCTTGTTAAAATATTATTAACAAGTAACCGTAACCGGTATTTAACCCAAGTTACTAAACATTTCTGAAATTCCATTCCTTGGAAAAACATGGGGAACTGTACAGGGCTACGCACTGGTATACGATGATCAATCGTCATACCATAGATTCTCTACTAGTAGATGGATAATCCCGAAGGTCATTACCCTAGCCGCATACGGGCTTTTAGGTTGGACCGGCGTCACTCGGCCTCTTACACATTAGTAACCACATGGCGACATCAAGGCCACACAAGTGGACCCGCTCCCTGCCAACGGATTCCACTGGACTGGCGTCACCCAGCCTCTTATTATATTTCCACCTGGCGACATCAAGGCCAGAAAAATAGTTTTTATTTGCGGGACCGTACGTTACTCGGCCTCTTACGCGAAAATGTCTTTCCCCCAACTATCCATAACTGGAACAGATATTAATCCAGTTCCCCAAGCATAAGCTTGTTGATAGGTTTTGTAAAAATACCCCTACTTCCGGTTTATATCGGAAGTAAGTCACAATGTGGGTTGACTGTTGTCAACTGACCTCGATCCTCGAGTAAAACATTTCGAAATCACGACCTGGGAGTTTTGTAAAATATCTTTAGCTCTGATAATTCAGAAACCCAAACTATATCACTTTTAATGAAAGAGGCAAGTGAAATCATATGTTCACTTCCTGGAATGGATTCCCAATTTTTATAAGTTCAAATCAAAATCATCATTCGAGATAAATAATTAAAGTAGTTGGGAACCCCTATTATACTCTCATAAACCCTTTTTGAGATCAGAAAATATTTGCGTAAATACTAGAACCTTAATTAATAATATCACAAGGTTCTATGATTTTTAAATCATTTTTGGAATATTTAATAAATATTCAAATAATAAATATTGAAATATGATTCAATATAAATCCACTTAAGTGAATATTCAAGTTAATATTCACTTAATTAAATAAATATCCAAATAATAACTATTGAATTATCATTCAATAAGATTCCACTTAAGTGAATATTCAAAATAATATTCACTTAATGAAATAAATATTCAAAATAATATTGATAATAATATTATTTAAATATCTCACATTAAATATCCAATAATATATATATTGGAATATTTGATCAACATTTTAAAATATAATTGTCCCTGTAACCCTCCCGCTTCTGACAGTATAATCCAGACAAAATACTAATTTGACTCCCGGTCTAAGTTTTAAAATCCTCGTACGAGCGCTCTACCCTTAGAGCCTCTATAACACCTCGGTTTATATCTAATATTTACATAGCATATAAACCCTTATATCTTATAAAGCTTTCTATCAAAAGCTTAAACAATTTATAAATATTTTCACAGCATTAAAGCATAATATATATCACGTACACAACAGTAAATCACAACAGCATCACTTATATGATGTAGGGTTTGAAAACTTGCATCTATCATATGCATATATTACATCTCAACATTTTTAATACCATCACATCTATATACGATGCAAGGTTTGAAAGCATGCATCTATCATATGCATATATTACATCTCAACATTTTTAATACCATTACATCTATATACGATGTAAGGTTTGAAAGCATGCATGATATCATATCATATGCATCATCAGTATAAGTAACGGAAAACATAGCATGGAATGAGAAAACTTGCCTCGGGTCCTTGGTTGTTATGGGTTCGAGAACTTACCGAAAAATCTATAAACAAGGAAATACTTAATCAGTCCCCTGGCTTAATCATTTAAAGTGCATTTAACTTAAGCACTAACGTTCTATTAACGAACATCAAATGTCTCGCTCTTGGTCACTTATAACCTCATGACATTCCGTAAAATCTTAAGTCAAAAGTTTGGGTGGAAATCTATTCTCAAAACCCAAGTACTTTACCATTGCTAACTCATTGTTTTTAACCATCCCCTTAAGGGTATTTCACTCGCGCAACTTTTGTTCCCGCATTTTTATAAAATTGAAAAATTATCTTTTTAACATGAAACCTCCTAGGTTCCTTTCCTAACTGTCCATAATAGTATCCACATTAATATCTCGACCCAATTCCATTTTTAAAGGGCTTGATCACAATCTCAAAGTTCATGGAGTGAACTACTTAGTTATCTGAAACCACTTTCACTAAAACAGATGTTAATCCTAAACCGTAAATCGAAACGATACGATTCTTTCGCTAAAACAAACTACAAAACAGAGTCTACATGATCATGGTCCGAAACCTTATGGTTATGTCCTTTAAGGTAACCGTGGTCTCTGTCCAACTTCCTAAGTGAGATCCGACATGGTAACGACGCTTAAACGTGATTCCCGTGTTTAAAACACTCAAATCAATCCAATAACATCAACCAATCATCAATACTTCTCATTCATCATCTAAACTAACCCATGATATTTAACCAACAAGTCCATTCAAACATTTACTAGTTCAACCATCAAGTTAATCACTAAACAATCATTATAACCAAGGATTCAACCTTTAATCCATACTATCTCAAACTATCATCAAACTAATCATAAAAATCGAATTATAACTAAAGGTTTGAGATGTTTATACCTTCCTTGATGCTTGGTAAGGACTATCAAGAGCTTATATATCCTTGCTTGATCCTTAAACAACCTTAACAAGCCTTAAACTTCAAGAACAAATCAAGAAAATCATAAGTTACCATTCATTTCACTATTCATGCTCATCTTTTAATCAAGATTTGAACATGATGCAATCCATGGATGAAGCTAGGATTTAGAGATTACCTTAGTTTAGAAATATGGAAGCTTTAGAATCCATAACCATGATTTTAGGAGGTGTGTAGCTTGTAGAAAATTTCTTAAGGAAATGGAGAAAAGAAAAGGGCCGAATGTTTTGTGTTCTTCATGCTTCTCTTTTTGATTTTCTTTTCTTTTCTTTTCTTTTCTTTTGTCAAATAATGATTAATTGGATGCATCTCTTTTGTGTGGTTTTGGTGGAGTTTAGTCACCCCTTGCCACATGTCAACTTGTTGTGGTGTTGTGGTGAAAGTGGTGACAAGATGGTGATTCATCACCTTGTCATCACCTTGTCACACCTATGTCATCCTCCTGCATCACGCTTATGTCATAATTTGTGTCGTCAATCCTCTTATATGTTGCACTTGATGATCTTATATGATACTTCCCCTTCGGTTAGGGTTTAATCCATAATTCGTTACGTTTCTGTTTCGCGATAGGTTCAAGTGATTTTAAAAACGTTTCTCTGTACCAATGTTAGGAGATACTTCCTTGATCTTTCCATTACCTTGGCTTAATATATGCTCAAGGATTTCTCACCTTGGTTTAAGATATGATCATGGATTTCTCATTCTACATACTTTCTCAAAACGATCAAATCAATACACCCTTGATTGTCCGATGAATAGTGCTCAAAATTTAAAGTTGGAATCTCCCGATTCGGATCGTGTTTACATTCACTTATTCTCCTTATACATCACTAATATAACTTCGAAACATTCCTTCCATGTCTTCCATATAGCGTGGTCTAAAAATATTTTTCATCAGCAAATTCACTATTCATCAACATTTACTATTCATCAAAAATTTTTAACTAGGTCCAAAATTTGGGGTTATTACACTTAATCCTGATGGGAAGGAAATTGCTTACCTCCTGGTTGAAGATCATAGTCTACCAAGAAGTTCAATTCAAAATCTCAGAGTAGCTATCTACCAGATTAATGAGGAAGATGTAGAACTCAGAAATCTTAAGGAAAAACTGATTCAAATTCTTGAAGAAAAAGAAGAAAATTTGTTATCCAACTTCTTGAAGAAGAATCTGTTCTATCAAAGAATCTAAACAGATAAGTTGCTGCTGTAAATACTTGTACATTTTGTAAATAAGTTTTTGGCATCATTGAATCTAGGAATCTATACTTTATTTTATAAAGTATGAGATTGGGGGAGATTGTTAGATCAGGATTCAATGATCATCAGGATCTGGATTAAACTGATCAGGATTGCTGACATCATCAGTATTTGCACGAGCGTCAGTATCAAGATTGCTGTCAGGATTTCTATCAGGATTTATCATCAGGACTGGAAGCTGATCAGGATTACAACTTCGAGTTATTTAAGGAATCCAGTTAAAGAAGGAAGTTTATTTTGTCGGTTCCTAGTTTATAGGAATGTAGCTTTCGGTTAGGATATGTTTCAATATAGTTGGTAATTGATTTGGACTTATCTTGTAATCGATAGAGAAACTGTGTAGTATATAAACACAATTTAGGTTTTGATTTTATATCAATCGCATACACGAGTATATTGTAACCTAGAAGCTCTCAAGAACATCATAATTTCTTGAGAGAGTTTTGTAACAGTTTTATATCAGAATTAATAAAGCTGTTATTTTTTCATATTTGTGTTTATAATCGAGAGTCTTATACAATTGTATTCAACCCCCTTCTACAATTGTTTATTACTGGGCAACACACACGACCTTTGCATTATTAACCTTACCCTGCAATCACAGAATGATTAAGCGGACTTTGGTACCCAAACTTGTTTGGGTCCTGAAGGTTTAGAAACTTTAACAGGAGTAACATTTGATTCAGTCTTAACCTATTTGACTTTCATGTTGACTATGGCTTTCTCAGTTTCAGTGCTAGTGCTATCAGATGCATTCATTAACTTAAAATAAACATGCATAATATTGTATGCACAAAGTAAGCAATCTTTCTTACCACAGGGTTTATGAAGATCAGGCATGTCAGACATGTTATGCATTTCAGAAGTAACAACATTTTCTACTTTAACCTTTTTACATGCATGTGTAAGGTGACCAACAGAATTACAATTATTGCACAACTTCCTAGATGCAATGGGAGAGGATGTACTAACATTCTGATTAATAACACCTGCTTTCCCATTCCTGTTCTTTTTAGCCTTTCCTACTTTATTGTCGATATCAGTGTTAGGTAATTTAGTTTTTACTAATTTCCTAGGTAACTCAGTTTTTATCTATACCTCCTTCTTTAAATCCTCCTCAAGAAATTCTTGTCTAATGATCAAGTCTCCTTCATTGATAGGTTCTAAAACTGGCTTAACGAAAACTGGACATCTTACATTCTTAAGAATGTGTGGTATATTCTCTTTGACAGCTGGAGGTGTCACAGAAAACTCTACTTGCTTCTTTCCAGCTTTCCTATTGTAGTCAAATCCTATAGCAGTTTTATTCCCTAAGGTCTGATTATCAATTATTTCCTTAGCAATTAGGGCGGAGTTCTTATATGCATTTAGTTTCAACTCTAAGTCTGAAATCTGCTTCCTAAGGATAGTCTCTATCTCTTCATTACATTTGATCTTGTTCTCTAAGTACTCATTCCTCTGTTTAAGATCTTCTAAGGTGACAACTACAAGCTCTAGTTCTTCATTTTTAGATTCTTGATTTTTAATCTTAAGAACTAGTTTAGCATTTTCAATTTCAGATGCTAGCATGCTTGTATGTACATTAAACAAATCTACACTTAGATCTTGCACAGTTTTCTTGTACTCAGAATTTGACATGTCAATTGTAGTTAGGATAGGTACCTGAGATGATTGAGGTGATTCCTCTGAAGAGTTGCAGTTGTAGCATCTTTATTTGCTTCTATCAATCATGCCAGTCTTGTAGCCTCCCTTAAAGCCAGTCCCTGGTGAATACTTGCTCTTCTGGAATCTGTTGGTTGAGCCCTTGAACTTATACTTAGGGTTTCTCTTGAAACGAATATGACTAAACTTTGCAGCTAAGTACGCCATGGTTTTGTCTTCCATTTGCTCAATCTTCCAAGGTATAGTAATCACTTTCATCAGCACCTAGCTTTGCAGAATCTAACTCAGCTTCTATTATCTCTTCTTTTCCATCTTTAGGGGTATGAACCTAAATATCAGAAGTTGTTGGTTCATTCACTACAAGTGTAGCTGATCTTGCGAGTGCAGAATTTTTGTTATCCACTGTCCCTGGTCCATAGATTATTACTCTTTGTTCTTGTTCCATCTCATAAGTCTTAAGATTGCCATAGATCATCTCTAATGACATCTTAGTAAAATCTATTCTTTCCCTTATGGATGAAGACTTGTGTTCTACATGGCGGGGCAGTGTCATCATGAACTTCCTGTTTGTCTCTCTCAAAGGATAGGTTTTCCCTTTCATTGATAATTCATTTAACAACTTAGTATATTTCTCAAAGACCTGAGTTATACTTTCATCGGGAAGCGACCTAAATCATTCATATTGAGATGTCGGGATATCCAATCTATTTTCCTGCACGTCTTCAGTACCTTCCATTATTAGATTTATGGTATCCCACATTTGTTTCCCACTTGTACAGTTCATAATCTGATAACTCATTTCTTTATCTGCGGAGTCAGTTAATATCAACATTAGACCTGTATCCAATCGAACTAGTTCCTTATCTGTGTCTATGTACTCAGTCAATTCCTTTGATGTTGAACCTTGGGGAATGCTAGTACCATCAGGATTTGTCGATTTGCTTACTGGTTTCATTGGTACAACCGGTCTGGTCTCTAAGATGCCAATATACAAAAGATTTGAAACTTTGATAAATAACAACATCTTCATCTTCCACAGACCGAAATCATCTCTAGTAAATGGGGGAACTTTGATACCAGCAGTTGTCTTTGGAGCACTCATGGTTTCTGAAAATTATAAATTATTTAAGATTCAAAAAATTCCAATAAAATGAAAATTTTGAAAATTAAAAAATTTGATGCAAATTTTCAAGTCTTGTTTGTTTTTGGTCTAAATCACTGGATCTGATTTGTACGTCAGTCAACATGCTCTGATACCAATTGTTAGGTCCAAAGTATCGTAGAAAGGGGGGTTGAATACGATACTCACAATTTATTCGATTTCGTTTGCGGATAATTATATGCGTTCTTGTCTGAAATCAAATTAACCAAATCAAAACACGAGTCGGGGAATATATCGTTTTATAAATATAAACAACGAAGGGTGCTACAATTTTAATCCGTAGGATTAACTTCAATGAGTTCAGGTTATAGTAATCAATACAAATGACAGAATTTAAGGCACTATTTATTTCTCTGTAGAATTTATCAAGCTCTTAAATTCTTCTGCGTAAATGATCTTCTGCAAAACTGACTGAAGAAGACACTGTCTTCAATTCTCGAATTGTAGGCTTAGGAAAAAGTATCGAAGGCCTAGAGTGAATCCTGGCCGTCCATTTCCTCACCAACCTCTGACAAAACTTGAATGTACACTACCTGCTCCATCATTAAAAAAACTATCGAAGGCAAAGTTTTCTTTTCTTTCGATAGATTTAAATAAAATCTATCGAAAGAACTACTTTGTTTCTTTGAAAGCAGTTCGATAGTTTTATAAATAAAACTATCTACCTAAACCATTTTGTCCACTTCGATGGTTTCTGAAAAAGATACTGTCGAATTGGTTTGTGCTTCCTTGATAGTTTTTATCAAACTTTCCTTTCTTCTCTCGATAGTTTTTCATAATTGAAAACTATCGAATGTCTTTATTTTCAGTTTGATCCTTGAAGATTCTATCTTCTTGCAGCAAGCATATTGCACTTCAATTTATCCTAAATATACCTTATCAATTTCTTTTAACTTCTAGGATGTTTCAGGTCTGACTTAAATCAATTTCTTCTCAGACGATAAACATGCTGATCTTCTTAGTGCTGACAACTAGTGCAACTGTTCTGGTTCACAGATGACTAACACTTGATCAATACCTCTACGTCTTCAATAAAACATAGTTGATAAGTCCTTTGTCATTCTGGTTGCTTCATTATAAAATCACTGAAATCCTCTGGTACTAACTCTTTATCATTCAAATACTTCCGTAGTCTTGAAAGTCTTGTTTCTTTACTTGTCATTGAGGCTTGAACATATTAATGAACTTTTTTCCGTGACCTATTTACGGACTTCAAAAATACATACCATATTTTGATTTTTTGAGTTTACCGTTTCTTCTGTTCTTCTGGATTCCCGTGCTTTAGTTAATATTATAGTCTGTCTTGTTCCTTTTTTAAGTTGTAGTTATCTCTGTTACATATTATGTTACATTATGCTTTACAAAACAATATCTTTATACTGATAGATAAAGTTAAAGGTTCACACTAATTTGCATCCCCTGATATATAAATGGTACATCTTGGTATGAATAACAATTGGAGTGCTCTGGGAAAGAAAAAAATAGAATATTAATGAACTCTGAGAATGTCACTTAATTGAAAAAATGAAAACCACCAACTCACCCCATAGGCCCATATTGAATGGAGACATAAATATCTGTCTTCATCACTTTTACACCTTAATCGAACTCATGTATCATGCCATTTCTGTAAAACTCCCTTTTTTATGCATGTCACATTGTTAGGCATTTTGGACAATTACTTGAAGTGATTGTGATTTTTGATTGTTGACATTGGCAGGTTTACAACTCATTTGATTACCTCGGGCCAGGAAATTTCATAACGCTTCAGCTGGGCACCACAGGGATAGCAGGAGAACAGATGTGGCACACCGGTCACTCTGGTGGTTCCAGTAGCAATGAAGAGGCTCGATCTTGGGCTACATTTTGGGTAAATCAATAAGACCAGTGTGATCAGTACATGCACTGTGGGATGTGGCCCATCAACCATCTGCAACACCTTCAATAGTGCCTAGGAGTGTTCATGCTTGCCTGGCTATGAGCCATAGTCTTCTTATGATGATGCAAATTCAAAATGCATTGAGAAGATGAAGGAGCTGCACACCTGTGGGAAAGGTACATGAGAGGGGTTTCTGAAGTTGCCTGGCATTAAACTTCCTCATGCAAAATTTCTAGATTTTTCAGTAACAAAGCTTACAAGAGTGTGAAGAAGTTTGTTTAAAGAGCTGCAACTGCACTGCCTATGCCAACTCAGATGTCAATGTGGGTGGTCGTGGTTGATATGCATGGTCCAGTGAACTTAACGATGTCAAACAGTATCATTCTGCAGATGGACAGGACTTCTACCTAAGATTAGATGTAGCAGAACTCGGTTTGTATAACTAATTAACTCAATCGTATCTCATTGTCCTTATCAGTGATATTAATTGTATTTAATTTCTTAAAACATCAGCTAATCTCATGCTGAAGAAGAAGAAGAAAAGTGACATTTAAGAGAATGCCTATAAACATCAATGTGGTATAGGAAAAGCTTTCTTAGGAGATAATTGAATCAAAACAAATCTGATGTATATCAACTTATGATAATGAGGTTTGTCTATATACATGTACTATTTTGCTACATAGATTTTTTTAGAGACTTACAATCTTCAAATACATAAATAATTACTTCTACCCATGTTAAAGGTAGTGGAAGTGTGCACATTTGTATTGCATAAAATCTATCAGATCACTAAATTTAAATCTTTGCTTTATATGCCAACAACATCAAACTATTTTATGTTCTCACTGTCATCGTTGTGCAAATATTTTGAATGTATCATTATTATATTTTAAAAAGTATGTTACAGAATGTAAAGGATAGGGACCAAGTATGAATAATTTATTGCAGAGAAAGTTAGGTGACCAGGAAATTGTGGATCCTATAAGGAAAATACTGTTGAAATCTGATGGTAAGGATTTCATTCATCAGTGTGCAAATTGTCTCATTTGACACTATTTACTCTGTTGTGTAGTGACTTCTAGAACTTCAATTCGGACTCCTGAGGCAAATTGTCAAGGAACCACCAACAATACTTGTGACAATAGTGTGCAAGGTTGTGCTGATTAGTTTGTTCTAGAACAATTTTTTTCAATTGCACCATTATTTTCCTCATTGCTCTGTTCCTTCTTTATAAATTTATCAGGACAGGTGTGAAGCGTAGAGGTTGCGGCCCAAGTATTAATACGATCTTGCATGTGAAAATGTCATTCCCAATGTTGGAGGTATGCCCTTTTCTAATTGTAACGAATGCAATTATAATAATAACTGATGATGTATTATTTTCTAATATTGATCTATTGTGTAAGATCTTCGCTCGCAAGAAATGATACACATACATAGTAATTGATTTTGCTTTCTAAACTGCAGTGGTGACTTATGTTAAGAACATATATACTACAATTTAGTTTTTAGTCATATTAGAACATATATATTACAATTCAGTTTTAGTCTTTTTAGACGCATTTGTAAAATATATTTACCGTGTCCACCATCCTCATTTGCCTCATTCCTATCTTATTTTTGTTTTTTGTGTGTTTTCACAAACTCCCTGAATTGCTTTTTTTTTTGCGCCATCTAACTGTTTTATTTATTTGACTGTTATATTTATAACCATGGTTGATAGTGAAACTATTATGTAAGTGCAATGACAATTTTTGGTACTTAAATTTTGTCATAATTTATTCTTGAACCCATTTAAAAGTTTAATTTATGTGTTGCTGGCGTGGTGTTATTTAAATATAGTGTTGTATTTTGTTTAATCCTATTTACACCAATATATAAGTAAGGAAATCATCTGCTCTGTGCTTAAATATTCATCATATGTTGTCAAGTATGCATGGTATCTTCTGCCATCTTCCAGTCTTATTTTAACCGTGGATTTTATCAAAGTTAAGCATTTGTTTGTATAGAGTCTGAATGAATTCATATATGGATGTGTTGAGTTTTAAAAAAAATATGCATATTGGTTATTAGGCTTTCAGTAATCCTTGCCAATAACAAGGTTAAAATGTGTGAGCTATAGTTTTGTGGCACTTTTGTTTGTTTAAATTTGTAAAATGTCAATTTGAATTAGTTCGACGCATTCTGATGTCATTACTTGCCTGCATGTTTAGTCTATGCATTAATTGAGAAATTCTATTATCCAATTGAAGATACAAACCCGACAATCTTGGATCTTGGATGGTGTGGGGTTTGCTTTTGATGCCAATATTAGTGCATGATTTTAACACCAAGAAGTATACGAGTCATCGAGATGGTGAATATGGTTGCTTTGCGTCTAATCTATCGCGACCTCTTTTACGCCTCTATATTCATTAATTTATTCTCATTTGGTGTTAAATTTTGGAGTCCTTATTATGATTAAGTTTTGGATTTAATCTCTGATTTAGTATTTTCTTGATTTGGATATGCTATAATGGTGTTTTGTAGATTTAGATACGGTATTGCAGTGTACACTTTTGATTGAATTGCTTTGGTTATGCTGTTATTGTGAAATGAAGACCATGTCCAGTCTGAAACTGTAAGACCCCAGATTTTGGGTAGAATTAAAACTTTTATTATATGTTGATGTAAATATGGATAGTGGCAATGACTTTGAGAATCAAGTTATGAAATGAATATGAATTTCGGTTTTCAAACATTTTGAGAATAGTAAGAATGGACTGAACATATAAATAAGAACAATCAATCTGGAAGATAAGAATACAATACTCCAGGGAAGGAAAGTATTTTTATGTCATCCAAATCAATATCTGGAATACATCCGACAACTCCGTAAACAAGATAGCGTACGCCCGAGAAATCACTAGAACGTTTTCTAAGTGCAAAGAGTAAAGAGAAAATAGATCAGGAATATTGGAACGGATTTTGATCCAAAGGATTATAGAAAAACCACTGATGAATAGTAACTCTTCATTTAAAAGTTTTTCAGACCACCCTATATGCGGGACGATATAATAAACTTTCAAAGTCGCATTAGTGATCTACGATGGAAATAAAAGAATGCAGAAGCTGTCAGAATCAGAAAAATAGCATTTTTCGTTTTCTCCGATATTTCACCAAAAACGGACTAAATAATTATTATTTGAGGATAATTAAGGATTTAAATTATTAATTCTATGGATATGGATTTGATAAATGAATTAGAAGTATCGAGAACGATTTCGGTAAAATACCTCGATAGAACCCTCGAGAAACCTTGCGAGCGTTCTACGAAATTAAACGAACCAGTAAAGCTGCTTTAGCTAAACCAATGCATGTTGGACAAGTGTCACAAGCTAAGAGCTATGACTCACCCCTATATTAACAAAAATCAGCATCCTTATCTTTATTAACCAAAACAAAGAAAAGAAAAAGAAGAAGGAAAAATTCGGGAGAAAGAGAGAAGAAAAATGAGGGAGAAAGAAATGATCGTAACTCGAGATTCCGTGGTCCGTTTTTGGCGTTCTACCACTCAAATCGAAGCTCTCGAGAAGCTCTATGCAACCATGGTAAGAGCTCGCTTCATCTCTGTGTTTTACCCATTCGATTCAGTGATTAACAGTTGGAGAAGATGATGAATAGTAACTTGTATCTTGTTTTGTTTTGTTTTGATAATGAGTTTGTAGCTTCCAAAGGTTGTATTAAGCAAGAATCTAAGGCTACATCAGGAGTATGGCAGAAAGCAAGCTTGGAGGAAGGTATAAACCTCTGCCCCTTTGAGTTTGATATGAGTTTTGAAATGGTTTTGATGTTTATGTAAAGTTAAGAGCATGATTAAGTAATTAGATGAATTGTTGGTTGAGTTTGGAGAATGGGTTATGAATTTATTGTGATTATTCATGGAGGATTTGACTGAGTGGAGGGTGTATAAGGTGGATGGTGAGTTTGGGATTGTTTGGTATTGATTTGAGTGTGTTTTGAAAATGGAAAACGTTACGATTATAGCCGTCGTAATGCCCAATTGATTTAAGGCTGTTTTGAGCAAGAATTACGAACTGGTCTGGTAATATTTTTGAACAGAACTGACCATGAACATGTAGGTCTTGTTTTAAGGTTTGTTTTGATATAAAGATCATGTCTATACGATTTACGGTTTAGGAGAAAAGTGAGTTTTAGTAAACGCCATTCGGAAGAATGACTCATCTCTGTTCAGCAACTTTGAGGCTATATTTGGACCACTTCGGAGCCATATTAAAATGTGAAACTTTGAGGAATAATACTAGAGACAGTTAGGAAGGCTCACGAAAAAGATTCGGATTAAAAAGATTATTGTTCTATTTTATAAAAATGTTTTAGCCGAGGTCGCGCAAGTGAAAACCACTGAGAACGAGACTTAGAAACCAAGGTTCCAAATGGTTAAGTATAACTTGGATTTGAGAATGGATTTCAAACCAAACTTGTGATATAAGTATTTGACGAATAACATGGACTTAGTATGAACCTATAACGAGTTAGTAATTCCTTGGTTGTGTTTCGCTTACGTGTTTAAGCATTGAGTTATAAGTGGTTTATCGAGGGGATTAACCGTGTGCTTTCGTTTGACTTTGTCTAGATTGTTCGACATGGTCAGGAGCCCTATCACCTCTCGAGCATCAGGCAAGTTTACTAACCTTACTCTATTATTCAGAGTAGGTATATTTTCCAATGTTCAATACTTGTGTATTCCCAATTTATATACCAAATCTTTGTTGCAAGTATTGTGGCAAGTTTTCTAAATCTATACTTTGAAGTATTGATTATATATTACTGCTTTTGCCATGTGTGGAGTTATACAGTTTTGCGATACATGTTATATATTGTATAAAATAGAATTTGATTTTGGTTTATATACGAGCTTTGAGATAATGTACTTATGAACCGGTATACCTTGTAGCTCTAGAGATAAGAGCATACTTCTTGTTTTCGACTCTAGACCGGGAGTCAGTATTTTGAGATATAGAGATAGCCGTGGAAACCCGGAGGGATTCCAGCGGCAGTGTACTAATTATTTTGAGGACTGCTATTATTAAACATTAATTATATTTCTAGAAAGTATTAATTACCTGGAAATGATTTGAGGAATGTTATTTGAATATTACTTCATTCGAAGGTTATTACTTGGAAATAATTTGAATATGGGCTTCTAAGCTAGATATGGGATATCAGCTATAAGCCAGGATTTTATATTTGCCCTAGGATAAGGGCGTGTGATTTTCTTGAAAAATCAGAAGTGATTATATTTTGTATATGATAAAGGTTATTTTCCGATAAAGATATCGGGTACTGTTATTCGAGGATTAATTATTTATTTAAAGAAGGTTATTTATAAATGTTCATTTGAGGATTATTGACTTAAAGATTGTTAGTGTGAATATCCATTTAAGGATTATTTATTTAATGGATATTACTTTTGAATATTTATTTGAGATTTAATTATTTAATGAATATTATTTCGAATATTCAAATGAAAATTATTAATTAAGGAATGTTATTTCAGATATTCATTTGAGGTTTACTTAAAGCGAAGAATATTATTGTGAATATTATCTGAGGATTATTTAATGAATATTATTTTTGAATATTCATTTGAAGATTAATTATTTATTTAATGAATATTATTTCCAAATATTCATTTGCGGATTATTTATTTAATGAATATTATTTTCAAATATTCATTTGCGGAGTATTTACTTAATGAATATTATTTTTAAATATTCATTTGAGGATTACTTACTTGATGAATATTATTTTCAAATATTCATTTAAGATTTACTTATTTAATAAATATTATTAAGTATTTGTAAATCAAAAGAGGTTCCCAAAATAATGTTTTTCCATTTAAATCTGTCCTTTAAAGGGGATTTAAATGCTCGCTCAACTATCAAAAATATGGGAAACCTGATTTAAGTGACTGCTACTCTTTTTAAACTCTCAACTCAAAAACTGTCAGGGGACAGATATTTTTCAAAGCTATGTAATTGCTGCAAGTCAAATATTGTATTACCACCTCAACAATCGAGGGGTAAATTCCTGGAACAAGTCGATATCCATTAACAAGCGATAGCTTGGGAAATATTGGAGAATCTTCCTTTCCAACCTAGATATAACTACTTAGTGGAGTCGTATCAACAATTGTTACACTTGGGGAAAGGAGGACGATCTTTACGTTTCAGAGTCATGGATTTCATCTGAACTAGGAGTGGTGTAAGTGGTCAAGTTGCGTGGGCCCATCCAAATTTTTATTGCCCCAAATGGGCGGGAGGTCACAGTAAGGCGGTAGACAATGTCAGGCCGTCGTGATACTTCCATCTACATGTAGAAAACTATTTGAGCGGTGCGACCTGCTACTGATCATAGCAAGGTTAGGCACAGCGGACGCGGTAGCAACTCCAGTATTAGTTCATCATCCAATTTGGATATTCCTGCAACATGTATTGGGGTGATGAACCAATCGTGTTGGCAGGGGGTCGAAAAGTGTTTGGAAATGAAGTGTCAATAAATTCTTGCAACTTCATCTTTTATTTTATGAGTATGACTCTGATAAATCCTGAGTAAGGATATATATGCCTAAGTGGATTTTGGGTTACGGAAAAGTTATATTAATTTTCCTCGTAACTTCCTCTTTTATATCATATGACTCTGTGGATACCTTACATAACATGAGTTATGGTAAGGGAGTTGTTTATACTGAATCATCTTATAACTTCTTTTAAGTTATGTGTTGATATTCTGCTTACATAGCAGATATTTTTGGAAGAGTTATATTGGTTTACTTTGAAACCTTATCTTTTATATTATACTAGAACTTTGTTCATAATATAGCAAAAGCTTGCAGAAATATTATGAAATGATATTTGAAGTACATTAATGGTACTATTTTTGGGAATACATTCCGATAAGGAAATAATTTCAGTATCGAGATATTTTGACAAATTATTGTCTTATACCCGCTTTATTCTGGGTTGAGTTAAAGGCAGGATTATGCCATATTTCTATTACCTTGCTGAGCTATCGCTCACTCTTGCTATTGTTTTATATATATTATATAGCAGCGAAGCAGGATGCCAATGGGACGACACATACCCCGCAAGGCGTTTCCATAAACAGTTTCTAGCAGTGATCCCGAAGAGTAGTACGAACCAATCGAATCAGGCTACGGCTTTTGGTATTCAACTTATGTATAGACATGAATGGTATTAGAGGATTGTGAGCATCAGAAGGCTAAGTTGGTAATGTAACAATACTTAGAAATTGTATCAGTAACAGATTCAAAAGACATTTGGGTATTGTAATAAAAGTTATTTATTCCGCAATTGTTGTATTGTGTCGTTTCTGAGACTCTAACCTGTATGTGTGTGTGTGAGACATATGTTGTGGGGTCATGAACAAGTAATTTATGAATGGTGTGAGTATTACAGGTAAGGCAAGGAGTACATGGATTGTGACAACCCTAAATCCCTGACCCCGGATTTGGGGCTGTTACAGAGATGGTATCAGAGAGTTAGGTTACAGTCCTCAGAAACGATAGGAGATCGAGTCTTACAATACCCTTAATAATGATAAGAGCATCTAGAGCTCAAATTAAGTTCGCAGTCGAGTTAGAAGACATGACCCTGACTGTTTAAGATAAAGCCCGAGAAGGGACTTCTTCTGGGAAACCGTACTTAGGACTTCATGGTTAGTCACCTCGATTCGTATGAGTTATAGATGGATGGGATTCTGAGATACCAGATCCCGAGGCCTTCGAGTAGGCATTTGATGATGCGCTTCTTGAGATGGACGAAGACCCGATAAAGGAAGATCCATAGGAGGATCTAGAGGAAGACCCCGTAGTGGGTCAAGGAAAGAATCTTGTAGAGAACGTGTTGATTGATAAAGATGTAGTATGTTACTTGAGGTCGTACAATAAGACCGGACGAACCTTCAAGGGATAAATAAGTGACGAGACGAGAGTTTAAGGATCGTTCATGATTCATCAAGAGATATGACAAAGAAAATGGAGTAGAGTCTCCAAAGCAGAAGAGGTAGAGGCGGTATAGCCAGTATCAGTGGATTGATTCGACTTGAACGAAACCTGTTACTCGTAGTCGGTTATAGTTGCCCATAAGGAGGCGGCATACGTAAGAACCAAGATGTTCAAATTTTCGCGAATGATTAAGGGTACTTAGTTGCCTAGAATAGTGGAAGGAATTGTTTTGGGCTATGAGATTTCAATCCCCCACGACCAGCGATTCCACTGGAAATGGTGTCTATTACATCATTGAGAGATTTTATTATCTCAAGGAAAATTTTGGTTATATGTACCATGCAAATGCCATTGTAAGACAAGCACGCTAAGACGGAATCGAGAACGAGATTTACCACCCTTGGGAAACCAGGGAGGAATTATGAGGATAGAACAGAAAGGTCGGAAATCATATCCGAGTATTACTAGTGGGTAAAGAGATTGATCAAATTTCCCTGATTTTGGAAAGAAATTCGGAAGATTTTGGGCAAACCTTGTCTTTCTGATTACCAGAGGATGTCACCAAAGAGAGTGGAAATCAGAGCGAACCCTGTGGATTGGGTAAGATAGCCGTTATAGGGGTTGGTGGACAGACCTTGATTGCTATAAGTGATTGTAGAGATTAAATGAGGAAGTTGAGATTGGACGGTAAAGGCGAAATATATTTAAGGACCAAGACGGACTGAGAAGTTCCGGGGTTGACTTAAATGAAAAGGCAATTGTGCCAAAAGTGTTAAGCTTATGTAGCGCCCGGGATTGATATGGGAGAAGGAATATTGGATATAAGGATGATTGAAATAGAGACCAGATTTAATCTTGTAGTTTCTAACGATCTTCCGGAGTACTGCCCAGTCGACATGTGGAATTTTCATTGCTACGGGCGACAACTGTATCGAAGTCTTCTTATAGAACAGAACGCTTACTTGAGATGTTTGCGCCTAGTCGAATAGAATTCCCTGCGATTGCAAAGGTCGATGGTTGAATCCTTAACGACTATTATGAGTCGGCAATAACGTAGGTATCGAGCACCTTAGGGTGTGCATGGAGAAGAAAAGCTTTGGAATTGAACGATTATCCATTAGAGGAGCCGACATAGAAGGCATCCGTAGAGACTTTGGTAGTACCCTCCCCATTTGCAAATTATGTGGGGTACCTCCCCAATCTATGATCTATCTTGACCTCTCCCCAGGAAAAATTCTGATAAAGGGTATATTCCCTCTTCGAAGTTGTTTTATAACACTTGTGTTAAACCATATTCAGTTTCAATTGTGCCAGAGGCTATCACAATGCCTACTTTCAGGTTTTCGAACCCCTGTCAAATGATGTTATTTAAGCTTTCACTTTTCTTCAAATAATGAATGACCCTATGGTGATACCTCACCACTTGTTTGTTAAGTACCAGTATCTTTTGGTTATTCTTTTCTTTGCGATTCTTTGGAAACCGCACCTTTGGAATATGTTCAATTTTAGTCCAAGGTATTCCTTTGAGAAATATTGTCGAAAGGTGATAATCATTAAATTGATCTCGAATTGCTTTCATACTTTTCAACTTCCACTGAGACGAACAACCCTATATTTATAGGGGCTACAAGGACTATCTGTCTGTGTGATAGAAGTCTGATGGGACGCCATCACTTGTAAGTTGTGAAATACAAGAAGGCTAATTACCTTTAGTAATGTCTCAATCGAGGCACACAACGTTGAGTTCTTATGATCATGTTGATCTCTCGGTAAATTCTTTTACCTCCAATAAGGTTACCTTAAAACTCATAACCTTAGGATCACTAGTGTGTGACGTTTTCCTTGATATGGGAGCTGTCTTTTCAAGGCCCCATGATTTTGTTATCCTCATTGAATTCTAAGGGGAGGCCAACCAGGTCAAATAAGTCAAAAATTCGCTGATAGGAATTAGATTCGCAACGAAATCGCCTATGACAGGAGCGAATCCCTAAGACGAATAGGCTGTTAGTGACATATCGATGAAATTGGTTTATTCTCCCAAGGATATAATGATAATGGAAAGCGTGTCAATCGATATATGTGAAAGGAGTAGCGATGTGCCGTGAACTCCAGTGACAACGGTGTTAGATAGATGCCCTATGGTGAGATTGAGATTTTGGAGGAGTTGTTACGAATGGACACTACCTCTGGGTTAGCAAGATAAGTACTGACGATGGAGTCAGAGGGAGCTGATATTGTGACTTGGGAGAGGTGCAGCGTGTGTTGTTTTAGAGGAATAATTTTCGGAAATAAATGGAGACCTGGATGAAAATGAAAGTTAAAGAGTTAAAACAAGAAACCATGACTGTGACCGAGTATGAGGCCAAGTTTCCCGAATTATTGAGGTTTGTTCCGGAGTTTGTGAACACAGAATAAAAGAAAGCCAGTAGGTTTCAACCAGGGCTACCTCCAACAAGCAGCCCACTGTCAGGACCTTTAAATAGCAGGTGCCCTTCTACACTGTTTAGACAGAGCTAATGCATTGTCGTATATCAAGATGTTGCATGACGATTAAACCTTAAGGCCGAGACGCTGAGGGAATAATTACAAGTAGAAATAGCCAATCGAGGGA
Organism: Heracleum sosnowskyi; assembly: GCA_030848705.1. Taxonomy (NCBI): domain Eukaryota; kingdom Viridiplantae; phylum Streptophyta; class Magnoliopsida; order Apiales; family Apiaceae; genus Heracleum; species Heracleum sosnowskyi. The sequence goes on from CM061242.1 coordinate 72,756,816, forward strand.
TTTTCCCATAAGACTGGTACATCCAGGTTGTGAACTAGAAATATGAGGTCGACACTTTTGATAGACCTGATCTCTTTCAAGTTGGGAAAAGTGGATATTATAATAAGAATGGGTTGGTTGACACCCAATGGGGCCCAGACTGATTGTAAGGGAGAGAGAGTAATAAATAAAGAACGGAGACAGATTCAGAGATTCTTGAATATAGTTCAGACTAAGAAACTATTACGCCAGAGATACGAGGCTTAATTAGCTCTTATGGTTGACGCCAAGAAAAGAGGCACCAAGTATAGAGGAAACTACAATGGTTTTGGGAGATTTTACAAGATCTTAATGCGCTACCAAATATCGATTGGGATGACATGAGAATGAATACCGAGTATTCAGAGTATAGTGGGAATGAAAGAGTTAGTGACTCAGTTACAAGAGTTGTTGTATAAGGATATGATAAGACCCAGTGTACCACCGTGGAGAGCCCGGTGTTGTTGTAAGAGAGAAAGATTTTAGCACAAGATTATATATCGAACCTCGAGAGTTGTATGAGTTTGACATGGAGAATAGGTACCCTTGTAAATGATTGTTTGATCAGCGGAAGAGCGCTGTGTATTTCCAATTTATTTAAGAACTGGGTATCACCAGTTGGAAGTTAAATCAGAGGATATGCCCAAGACTGCGATTCGTACTAGGAATAGACACTTCGAGTTTTCAGCGAAGTTATTTTGGGTTGACTAATGCACCCACAAATTTTATGGAATGTAATGAATTGGCTTTGAGTTACCCATGATAGTAGATAGCATGAGATGGAGAAATGGCTAGAATTGACCTAGGATTATGACTGTGAGATACACTACCATCCGGGGAAGGCCAATGTGGTGGCCGATACCCTTACTTTAAGATGAGACAGAGATGGATTCCGAATGATCGGGAATTAAAAGATGAGATTTTACACAACGCCCAAGTTAGTCCAACAAACTAGAAAGACAAAAGATTTCACCAACAAGCGGCTAGTGACAACCAAGACAGACAGAGAAAGTATGCGGACTAAGCCCGCGAGTATAGAGATAGTACGGCTACTGATAAGCTAAATGGCAAATTGATGAATGGCAAGCAAGTTTATGCTGGTGTATTTCTGTGCAAACAAGATAGAGAATATGAAGTTAGAGATTCGTGATGCTAAAGGTATCTCCAGGGAAAGAATTAATGAGATTTGAAAAGAAAGGGAAGTGAGCCCGAGATTCATTGGGCCATCTGAGATTTAAGACGCGCCAGGAAGGTGGCCTACGAGCCAGCCTTACCCCCCAAACTTGTAGAATGGTCATAACGGGGTTCAGGTGTCAATGCTACGTCAGTATACTATAGATGCCCGGCATATGTAGAGTACGAGCACGTAGACATACAACCAGACTTGACCTATGTGGAGCAACCAATGGAAATTATAGATCGAAAGGAACAAGTACTCCGAAACAAGGTCATCAAACTAGCCAGAGTGGTATGGAGGAATCATAATGTGGAAGAATCAACTTGGGAGCTAGAGAGCGAGATGCTAGAAAGATATCCCCATTTGTTTTCAGAGTGATTCCGGGACGGAATCCTTTTAAGGAGGGGAGACTGTAAGACCCCAGATTTTGGGTAGAATTAAAACTTTTATTATATGTTGATGTAAATATGGATAGTGGCAATGACTTTGAGAATCAAGTTATGAAATGAATATGAATTTCGGTTTTCAAACATTTTGAGAATAGTAAGAATGGACTGAACATATAAATAAGAACAATCAATCTGGAAGATAAGAATACAATACTCCAGGGAAGGAAAGTATTTTTATGTCATCCAAATCAATATCTGGAATACATCCGACAACTCCGTAAACAAGATAGCGTACGCCCGAGAAATCACTAGAACGTTTTCTAAGTGCAAAGAGTAAAGAGAAAATAGATCAGGAATATTGGAACGGATTTTGATCCAAAGGATTATAGAAAAACCACTGATGAATAGTAACTCTTCATTTAAAAGTTTTTCAGACCACCCTATATGCGGGACGATATAATAAACTTTCAAAGTCGCATTAGTGATCTACGATGGAAATAAAAGAATGCAGAAGCTGTCAGAATCAGAAAAATAGCATTTTTCGTTTTCTCCGAAATTTCACCAAAAACGGACTAAATAATTATTATTTGAGGATAATTAAGGATTTAAATTATTAATTCTATGGATATGGATTTGATAAATGAATTAGAAGTATCGAGAACGATTTCGGTAAAATACCTCGATAGAACCCTCGAGAAACCTTGCGAGCGTTCTACGAAATTAAACGAACCAGTAAAGCTGCTTTAGCTAAACCAATGCATGTTGGACAAGTGTCACAAGCTAAGAGCTATGACTCACCCCTATATTAACAAAAATCAGCATCCTTATCTTTATTAACCAAAACAAAGAAAAGAAAAAGAAGAAGGAAAAATTCGGGAGAAAGAGAGAAGAAAAATGAGGGAGAAAGAAATGATCGTAACTCGAGATTCCGTGGTCCGTTTTTGGCGTTCTACCACTCAAATCGAAGCTCTCGAGAAGCTCTATGCAACCATGGTAAGAGCTCGCTTCATCTCTGTGTTTTACCCATTCGATTCAGTGATTAACAGTTGGAGAAGATGATGAATAGTAACTTGTATCTTGTTTTGTTTTGTTTTGATAATGAGTTTGTAGCTTCCAAAGGTTGTATTAAGCAAGAATCTAAGGCTACATCAGGAGTATGGCAGAAAGCAAGCTTGGAGGAAGGTATAAACCTCTGCCCCTTTGAGTTTGATATGAGTTTTGAAATGGTTTTGATGTTTATGTAAAGTTAAGAGCATGATTAAGTAATTAGATGAATTGTTGGTTGAGTTTGGAGAATGGGTTATGAATTTATTGTGATTATTCATGGAGGATTTGACTGAGTGGAGGGTGTATAAGGTGGATGGTGAGTTTGGGATTGTTTGGTATTGATTTGAGTGTGTTTTGAAAATGGAAAACGTTACGATTATAGCCGTCGTAATGCCCAATTGATTTAAGGCTGTTTTGAGCAAGAATTACGAACTGGTCTGGTAATATTTTTGAACAGAACTGACCATGAACATGTAGGTCTTGTTTTAAGGTTTGTTTTGATATAAAGATCATGTCTATACGATTTACGGTTTAGGAGAAAAGTGAGTTTTAGTAAACGCCATTCGGAAGAATGACTCATCTCTGTTCAGCAACTTTGAGGCTATATTTGGACCACTTCGGAGCCATATTAAAATGTGAAACTTTGAGGAATAATACTAGAGACAGTTAGGAAGGCTCACGAAAAAGATTCGGATTAAAAAGATTATTGTTCTATTTTATAAAAATGTTTTAGCCGAGGTCGCGCAAGTGAAAACCACTGAGAACGAGACTTAGAAACCAAGGTTCCAAATGGTTAAGTATAACTTGGATTTGAGAATGGATTTCAAACCAAACTTGTGATATAAGTATTTGACGAATAACATGGACTTAGTATGAACCTATAACGAGTTAGTAATTCCTTGGTTGTGTTTCGCTTACGTGTTTAAGCATTGAGTTATAAGTGGTTTATCGAGGGGATTAACCGTGTGCTTTCGTTTGACTTTGTCTAGATTGTTCGACATGGTCAGGAGCCCTATCACCTCTCGAGCATCAGGCAAGTTTACTAACCTTACTCTATTATTCAGAGTAGGTATATTTTCCAATGTTCAATACTTGTGTATTCCCAATTTATATACCAAATCTTTGTTGCAAGTATTGTGGCAAGTTTTCTAAATCTATACTTTGAAGTATTGATTATATATTACTGCTTTTGCCATGTGTGGAGTTATACAGTTTTGCGATACATGTTATATATTGTATAAAATAGAATTTGATTTTGGTTTATATACGAGCTTTGAGATAATGTACTTATGAACCGGTATACCTTGTAGCTCTAGAGATAAGAGCATACTTCTTGTTTTCGACTCTAGACCGGGAGTCAGTATTTTGAGATATAGAGATAGCCGTGGAAACCCGGAGGGATTCCAGCGGCAGTGTACTAATTATTTTGAGGACTGCTATTATTAAACATTAATTATATTTCTAGAAAGTATTAATTACCTGGAAATGATTTGAGGAATGTTATTTGAATATTACTTCATTCGAAGGTTATTACTTGGAAATGATTTGAATATGGGCTTCTAAGCTAGATATGGGATATCAGCTATAAGCCAGGATTTTATATTTGCCCTAGGATAAGGGCGTGTGATTTTCTTGAAAAATCAGAAGTGATTATATTTTGTATATGATAAAGGTTATTTTCCGATAAAGATATCGGGTACTGTTATTCGAGGATTAATTATTTATTTAAAGAAGGTTATTTATAAATGTTCATTTGAGGATTATTGACTTAAAGATTGTTAGTGTGAATATCCATTTAAGGATTATTTATTTAATGGATATTACTTTTGAATATTTATTTGAGATTTAATTATTTAATGAATATTATTTCGAATATTCAAATGAGAATTATTAATTAAGGAATGTTATTTCAGATATTCATTTGAGGTTTACTTAAAGCGAAGAATATTATTGTGAATATTATCTGAGGATTATTTAATGAATATTATTTTTGAATATTCATTTGAAGATTAATTATTTATTTAATGAATATTATTTCCAAATATTCATTTGCGGATTATTTATTTAATGAATATTATTTTCAAATATTCATTTGCGGAGTATTTACTTAATGAATATTATTTTTAAATATTCATTTGAGGATTACTTACTTAATGAATATTATTTTCAAATATTCATTTAAGATTTACTTATTTAATAAATATTATTAAGTATTTGTAAATCAAAAGAGGTTCCCAAAATAATGTTTTTCCATTTAAATCTGTCCTTTAAAGGGGATTTAAATGCTCGCTCAACTATCAAAAATATGGGAAACCTGATTTAAGTGACTGCTACTCTTTTTAAACTCTCAACTCAAAAACTGTCAGGGGACAGATATTTTTCAAAGCTATGTAATTGCTGCAAGTCAAATATTGTATTACCACCTCAACAATCGAGGGGTAAATTCCTGGAACAAGTCGATATCCATTAACAAGCGATAGCTTGGGAAATATTGGAGAATCTTCCTTTCCAACCTAGATATAACTACTTAGTGGAGTCGTATCAACAATTGTTACACTTGGGGAAAGGAGGACGATCTTTACGTTTCAGAGTCATGGATTTCATCTGAACTAGGAGTGGTGTAAGTGGTCAAGTTGCGTGGGCCCATCCAAATTTTTATTGCCCCAAATGGGCGGGAGGTCACAGTAAGGCGGTAGACAATGTCAGGCCGTCGTGATACTTCCATCTACATGTAGAAAACTATTTGAGCGGTGCGACCTGCTACTGATCATAGCAAGGTTAGGCACAGCGGACGCGGTAGCAACTCCAGTATTAGTTCATCATCCAATTTGGATATTCCTGCAACATGTATTGGGGTGATGAACCAATCGTGTTGGCAGGGGGTCGAAAAGTGTTTGGAAATGAAGTGTCAATAAATTCTTGCAACTTCATCTTTTATTTTATGAGTATGACTCTGATAAATCCTGAGTAAGGATATATATGCCTAAGTGGATTTTGGGTTACGGAAAAGTTATATTAATTTTCCTCGTAACTTCCTCTTTTATATCATATGACTCTGTGGATACCTTACATAACATGAGTTATGGTAAGGGAGTTGTTTATACTGAATCATCTTATAACTTCTTTTAAGTTATGTGTTGATATTCTGCTTACATAGCAGATATTTTTGGAAGAGTTATATTGGTTTACTTTGAAACCTTATCTTTTATATTATACTAGAACTTTGTTCATAATATAGCAAAAGCTTGCAGAAATATTATGAAATGATATTTGAAGTACATTAATGGTACTATTTTTGGGAATACATTCCGATAAGGAAATAATTTCAGTATCGAGATATTTTGACAAATTATTGTCTTATACCCGCTTTATTCTGGGTTGAGTTAAAGGCAGGATTATGCCATATTTCTATTACCTTGCTGAGCTATCGCTCACTCTTGCTATTGTTTTATATATATTATATAGCAGCGAAGCAGGATGCCAATGGGACGACACATACCCCGCAAGGCGTTTCCATAAACAGTTTCTAGCAGTGATCCCGAAGAGTAGTACGAACCAATCGAATCAGGCTACGGCTTTTGGTATTCAACTTATGTATAGACATGAATGGTATTAGAGGATTGTGAGCATCAGAAGGCTAAGTTGGTAATGTAACAATACTTAGAAATTGTATCAGTAACAGATTCAAAAGACATTTGGGTATTGTAATAAAAGTTATTTATTCCGCAATTGTTGTATTGTGTCATTTCTGAGACTCTAACCTGTATGTGTGTGTGTGAGACATATGTTGTGGGGTCATGAACAAGTAATTTATGAATGGTGTGAGTATTACAGGTAAGGCAAGGAGTACATGGATTGTGACAACCCTAAATCCCTGACCCCGGATTTGGGGCTGTTACAGAAACACTTTTGATTGTTAATTCATATCATCACCGGATATAATCTATGCCACATTGGGTACTTGCTAACTGAAGACCATGTCCAGTCTGAAACACTTTTGATTGTTAATTCATATCATCACCGGATATAATCTATGTTACTCTTGGTAGCAAGTAGGTATTAGTTGTTGCCAATAAAATCGGAGTCTTGAGATATTTTCACTATTCTCAGTTACAATAGCTCAGGAGCCTTTTGTAGAGACTTCTATCCGTGAAAGCTTTCCTAAAAGTAGAAGTGATGGGATACATTCTCTTGATTCTCCAGGTTTGAGGAGAAGATCTTCAAATATCAAGGGAAGAACTCATGATAATGTTGTTACGGATCAACCAGTGCTAGTAAAGTTGGACACTACTGAACAGACACATTCTGAAAAGTATAGGAAGTTTCAGGAAAACCTAACAGAAAAGAAGGTTCAAGCTATGTAGCGTAGTTTGGTAGGCACGACTCATACCAAAACCCAAGCAATAGAGGTATAGACTGTTTTACATGGTTTGAGATCTTTGCAGTGACTTGCATTTTTATCATGATAGTAGTCCTTATTTTAGCTTATAGTGTTTGTATGATTTTTCAAATGAAACAATGGTTTGTTTTGTATCTTATAGAATTTGATTAGCAAATTGTCCTCATGAAATACTCATTCGTTTTTTCCGGTTGACTAAAAAATTTAAATTATTTCTACATAGTATTATGAATTTAATTTTATATATTATATTAAATTAAAAAAATTATTTTTTGTACCGTTACAAGTAAAAGAATTTAACAAATGAACTTATATTCAATAATAATTATTTATAAAGTGAATTTCTATTGAGACCTTAACGTAGTTCGAGACCTTAAAGAGAAATAAAATATTTTTATCTTAGAGAACATTTTCATTTTTTAATAATGACTAATGACGTCAACACATTTGTTAATAGTTTTGTAATAATTTAAGTTGTTGACATTATTAAAATAAGTCTAAAATGTGATAGTCAATTTTATAAAACTTATTTCTCAATAATTTTTGTTTTTCTCTGAAAATAATAATATTTTTTATATAAAAAATGCGAGACGGCAGGCGATGTCGAGTAAATTCTACTATATAATTATATTGAATAATATTTAATGAATATTATACTTTAAAATAGCTATTGAGATCACATTTCATTTCAAATCTAATCAAAAAAATATAAAAAGTTTTATATTCAATAAATTTATTAGGATTTGAAGTTAGATCTTCAAATTTTTTTTTTTTTTTATCTGATCCTTTTATTATATTATTTTCAAAATGTCACGGGCAACCTTTAACTTGAGCTTTTTAATGTTTATATTTTTTATTTTACGTATACTTATTCTATAATTATCTATGGTTTAAAATGCAAGGATTTGCCATCACACAACACAATGACGTGAAAATTTTGTACTATTACAAGTAAAATAATTTAATGAATGAACTTATATTCAATAATATTTATTTATAATATAAAGTGAAATTCTATTGAGAATTTAATTTCAATTGACATAATTTAAGAAGACTAAGATGTCAACGTCTATAGTCGAATTGTTAAATCTTATTTCTCAATTATTTTTGTTTTTTCTCTGAAGATAATAATAGTTTTTATATAAAAAAATGTGATACGGCGCCGTGAGGCAACGTCGAGTATATTCTACTATATAATTATATAGAATAATATTTAATGAATATTTTACTTTAAAATGGCTATTCGGATCACATTTCGTTTAAAATGTAATCAGCCAAATAAAAAAAGTTTCATATTCAATAAATTTATTAGGATTTGAAGTTGGATCTTCAATTTTTTTTTTCTGGTCTGATCCTTTTATTATACTATTTTCAAAATGCCGCGAGCAACCTTTAACTTGAGATTTTTTTACGTATATATTTTTTATTTTACATATACTTATTTTATAATTATCTATTGTTTAAAATGCAAGGATTTTCTATCACACAACACAATGACGTGAAAATTTTGTACTATTACAAGTAAAATAATTTAACAAATGAACTTATATTCAATAATATTTATTTATAATATACAGTGAAATTCTATCGAGAATTTAATTTAAATTGACATTATTTAAATAAAACTAAAATGTCAATGTTTATAGTCGAATTTTTAAAACTTATTTCTCAATTATTTTTGTTTTTTTATAGTAATAGTTTTTATATAAAAAATGCGAGACGACGTCGTGAGGCGACATCAAGTAAATTCTACTATATAATTATATAGAATAATATTTAATAAATATTATATATACTTTAAAATGGCTATTCGGATCACATTTCATTTAAAATGTAATCAATCAAATAAAAAAAGTTTTATATTCAATAAATTTATTAGGATTTGAAGTTGGATTTTCAAATATTTTTCTTTTTTTTCTGGTTTGATCCTTTTATTATACTATTTTAAAAATGTCGCGAGAAACCTTCAACTCATGTTTTTTTTTGTATATATTATTTATTTTATGTTTACTTATTATATAATTATATATTGTTTAAAATGCAAGGATTTGCTATCACACAACACAATGACGTGAAAATTTTGTACTATTACAAGTAAAATAATTTAATGAATGAACTTATATTCAATAATATTTATTTATAATATAAAGTGAAATTCTATTGAGAATTTAATTTAAATTGAAATTATTTAAATAAGATTAAGATGTCAGAATCTATAGTCGAATTTTTAAAACTTATTTCTCAATAATTTATGTGTTTTCTCTGAAGATAATAATAATTTTTTTATAATAAAATGCGAGACGGCCCTGTGAAGCGGTGTCGAGTAACATTCTACTCTAGACATGTAAGTTTAGATATATCATTTTATGTTCAAAGTCCTTGAAACGTGTTTAAAATTTATTCTTAGTCATAAGAAAGCAACGAAAATTAACCACTAGAAAGGGGAAAAGAATGGAACAATCGTCTTAGTTAACAACAAAGCAAAGCAAATCACGTGAGATTTCGTAATAAATATAACTGCACACGCATATAAAATGAAAATTTTATTTCATTATGTATAACTTAGACTACGATAACTCGTGTGTGAAGCACAGGTGTTAGGAATATGTTGTTCTTGATGATAATTATAAAAACACTTAGTAGATTTTGTGTTAAGTCAATTTTGTAGCTGTCAACGGAATGGTATGCTTTGCAGCTTTTGTTGACAGGTAGCTCATCAACGGAATGAGTTATGTAGCAATTGCACTGTACAATACTTCACTAGTTGATAGGCAATTGTTGTAGGTATTAGATAGGTTTTCTAAGTCATGTTGACTAAGTACTAGATAGGCAAAATAGGTTGGTTAATTGTAAATATAATGTGCCTTGTAATTTTGCCTAAGTGAAGACATCTCAACGGAATGGAGATTACACTATCAACGGATTGAAGAATGTACCATCAACGGATTGAAGAATAAAGCTATCAACGGAATACATCTCACTACTATCAACGGATTACTATCACTTTTCTGGACAGTTGACAAAGTGATAGTGACAGTTTTTTGACAGATCAAAAGGTGATGTAGAAGTGTACTTTGCATTGGGAGCCATCAAAATGGTTACTGGGAATGAGGAAACATTCCATTTACCAATTAAGTTCTTGAGTGGGATCATAATAAGCATGAAGACAAAAGACAAGATCTCCAAGGACCATTGGACAAAAGGAATGAAAAGCAAGCTGTTGGCGGTTACCCTTAGTACTTTTTAGTGTAGCCAAATATAGCATTGTAAACTTGGGATATATAACCAAGTGTAGAAGTTCATTTTATTGTAAGAAGTGAGATAGAATAATTTTGTATTAGCTTCCTTTGAAGAGCACTCTCACTTTACATTTAGAACTGAGCAGTTGTGCTACATTTGTAACACAGATTATTCTCACAATAAAAACATCTCAGTTGGATCATCAAAACATCCAACTGAAATTTTATATTTGCTTGTGTGTTTTTATTTTCTCTGTCAAGTTATTTAAAAGTTGTTTTAAGTTTAAAAATATCTAGAATTATATTCAACTCCCCCCCCCCCTTCTACAATTCTGTTAGGTCATTTGGGATTAACAACAGGTCATGTTACGACTTCAAAAAAAATTGAATTATATATTTATCAAATAACAATAATATTAGTTTGTTGTACTTAATAAAATAATTTTGTTATTGTTATTTACAAAAAATCAAATTCCTAAATTGTGCTTATTTTTATTATTATTAACGAGACAGTTACTCAATCATACAATTTTTCAATTGGGTCCTTCAATTCTATAATTGTTTTCATAATGCGAGGCGTCGCCGGAGGCGACGACGAGGAATTAAAATAGAATGTTATTAACATTTAAATTCAAAATTAAATATATAATTCTATTTATTTATCAATGTTCTGCACTTTATTAAGAATGCATAATCAATATTTTAATCTCATTACTTTTATATTTAACTATCAATAATTTATTTAACTAATTTATAAAGTTTTAATGTTATACAACAGGAGAGGTAAATCACATGAATTACTGGAGCTACTTGGATGACCTTTATGCCTTCAAAGCATGGTTGACATATTTTGTATTTGGAGATGGTTATTGATACTTTGGTTAGACTGTTTCTTTGGTTTAGATGTTTCGATGTTTCAGTTCTTGGATTTTTCATTATAGTTTAGATTTGAATTATTTGGATAAATTCAAGGATGTTTGCTTTTAACGCTAAAATATTAAGTTTGTTTGGTTTTAAATTAAGTACAACCTTAACGTTACTATGAGAGGGACTTATGATATTGTTAGTTTCTCCAATAGTGTGTTCAAAATTAAGTATGTAATTAGAAAATTAAGTAGTTTCGGCCAAAGCTAGCACATTTGGATGGAATTCATGGCATGTGGCCGGAGGTGACTCTGGGAGTTAGAGAGGCTTGGTGCTAGAATGATGGCAATTTATGTGAATCAATTGACAATGTTGTTTTGATTTAGGTAGTGCCTGGTGCATAAGTATCTTCCTGCGTGAATAACCGGGAGGAAAAAAAGGGCGGTAGATAATAATGAGAAAGGGTGTCGCGTCTCGAAAGAAGGATAAAATGGATGAGCGAAAGGTGCCATGGGGAATATCCCGAGTGTTACAAAGGCACGAACATGTGATATTCTTAATATGTATGCAAGAGAGAATGATATCAGTGATATAGTATAGATTTAATAAAAAAATCACTTATGTAATATCAAGATAGAATATTAAAAAATCAAATATCGATTAGAAATTAAATATTAAATATTAAATAAGCAAATATCATGAAAATTTTCAAAATTATGGAGCTTAGCTGAAAAGGATAATTAATTATAAATAGGTTTAATTATTTAAAAATTGTTTTTTATAGATATATAAGTGTAATTAAGTAAAATCACAAAGATTGAAAAATTAAGTAAACAAAAGATTCATCATATAATAATTTTTTTATTAAATTAGCCATTATAGAATACTACATACTATCATATCAGGTTATTGTCACATATTTTTAAGAAATTTTGTTATTTTTCCCAAATATTATGATGCTTAATAGGTAATATAAATTATAGCAACAACATAGAGATACAACTAACAAACATCAAAATATCAGGCATTTATTGAGAATACTAACAGTCTATATGCCACTTTCATGTATCGATGCAATGTGAGAAACATATACATTAACTACAACTGACCATATTCTCCAATACTTAATTTGACATTGTTCTTGATTGTCCACTTTCTCATCAAACGTTTTTTCTTAATCACACCACATATTACCATCATAATCATATATTTTCTATTAATCATAATAATGGTGAATGATAATATACTCAGCCTTCCATCAGATGAGATGAGCTTGATCTTCAATTTCATTATATTCGGTATTCGTGATTTCAACACCTTCTCAAAATTCCTTATGGCTTGGGTAACTAAGCAAACAACACATAGAATCAAAGATATCCTGGAAAAGCTGGATTGGGATTCACTATACAAATTTCATCGACACGATTATGAAGCAACACATTACCAGTTCAGTGGATTTATTCGTTTTGCTGTTAAGAACAAAGTTGAACAAGCTATGTTCTACAACTCAGTTGATAATCTTTTCAGGAAGTATGACGTTCAACACCACCTTAATGTTTTATCCTCTCTTGCAGGTAATCATTTTCCATCTTCATTCTGCTTTTTGTTCTTTAAAGCAATATACATACCTTTAGATGTAATGAAGACATCTGAAGAAATGTATGCCTTTTTCAAACCTTTCCATATGAGAAATAAGCTGCTACAACTGATGAGGTTACTCAAAGACAGATATACTTACATGTTCGATAAACAGAAACTTCTGCCAATTTATAAATTCTGCCCAAATGCCATAAATCCTGACCCAATGTACCAGATAGAGGGGTCTTCCTTTACCCAGACGAGCTATGGACGCACTCTGTGATAATATCATTGATGGAAACTATCGAGATGATGGAGAAATTTGGGGCAAACAGCTAAAGATGAAACATTTATGGGAAACCAAATGTGTGCATTGCGAATTGCAGCTTATTCTTTTCAAGATACTATTTTTTCCGTTCAAGATATCGAATATTATGATTGGTAGGATTCAGTTCTTATGTTTTTCAAATCTTAGAATCATTTCAATGTGTTATTCATGTCTTTAAAGGATTTAACGACTTTAATCCTACCCTTTCTGATTTTTCATTTGTTTACATTTCAGTTAGATGTTTTACGTTTCGTATTAAAAAAAATTAAGTACGACCTCAACATTACTTTGAGATGGACGTATAATATTATTACTCTGAGAATGACGTAATTAAGTACGACATCAACATTACTTTGAAAGGGACGTATAATATTGTTACTCTGAGAATGACGTATGATATTGTTACTTTGAGGTGTACGTTACAATTGCACGAACGTGTAATATTGTTAGTATGTTTGTCAAAGAGAACAATATAAATGTCATAATATATATCATAATATAGGTATAATATAACAAATCACTTATATAAATTCAAAATATAGAATTAGAAATTCAATAAATAAATAACAAATATTAAATTAAAACAAATATCATTCCGTATGCGAAGCACGGACATAGTACTAGTTTTAAAAAAAAATTGCAAATCAGATCGGACCAAATTTCGGCTTCGGGTCCTTGAACTAGGGGTGTACACGGTTCGGTTCGGATCGGTTTCTAGCTAAAACTATTATCAAATCATGCACTTCGGTTCGGTTTGGTTTTTACGTAATAACCGTAACCAAACCGTTCAGAACGGTTTCTTCAGTTCGGTTAATCGTTTGTCGGTTTCGTTTTTTAAATAATTAAAAAAAAGTAATACAAGTTCAATGATAAATACCTCAAAAGTATTATAAAAAATTGCAAGGACTCAATTTCTACTGTCATGCAATTACAATGACAGTTTAGAAATGAATCCGAAGTAGGAGGCGATAATTATGTGGACATGGAATCGAAAAGGTTATATAGACTATTCAGTTGATAGTCCAGTCCAGGAATTAAGAAACATGGACTAAGTATTTAAATTTATAATGAAAGACTATATCAGTACTACTCCCTCCGTCCCCCTCAATTCTTTACATTGAGTGAATGACACGGAGGTTAAGAAAATGTGTAAATTAATAGGGAAAAGTAAGAAAAATGAGTAAAGTGGTGGGACCAATCAATATTTAATATATAAAGTGGGTATAAAGTAGATATAGTGGAGGAAAATAGTGAATGTGATTGGATTTTATATTATAAAATGTTACTATTTTTTATATGTAAAAAATGAGATGGACGTATCAAAAAGAAAAGTGTAAAGAAATGAGTAAAGAAATGAAAGGGACATATGGAGTACTAATTATACGAAAATATTAGTGCCTACATGCACTAGTTCTGTTAGGCTTTAGAGTAAATTGTTGGCATGAGCTGTAAATTAAGGTTGATTGTTAAGATCTGTGATTAACATCAATCTATTCCATAAAATCTGTATCTCCATAATCTTAGCCAGGTCTTCTGTAATTAGTTATTGTATGGTTGTTTTACCATATTCAGTAGCATGTACATACTATAAGTATATGATTTCTACCGAAGAATAGTAAATGAATGTGAATTACATTTCATCATGGTATCAGAGCATTGAACCTAGGGCCTGTAGAATACAATTTGTTTTTTCCAGAATAGTTTCTTAGAAACCGGTGTAAGATGGAAGATCATACCCCTCTTACAGAAAAATCCCAAACATATCACCATACTCCTTCACAGCATCTTTCAACCAAAAACTCCCAAACAGATCCTTCAATACTTGCAGACCTGACATCGAGTATATCACAAATGTTGAGGCAGGCAACATCCTCAACAATTCATGAACCTGTTGTCGCACCAATTAGCATCAAGTTAGATGGTACAAATTACGGAATATGGTCCCAAGTTGTGGAGATGTATATCTCTGCTAAAGATAAATTGGGATACATAAATGGAGACCTCAAACAACCATTAGAGGCTGATCCTACTTTCAGAAAATGGAGAACTGAGAATTCAATGGTAAAAAGCTGGTTAATCAATTCCTTGGACCCAAAACTAATTGAAAATTATATCAGATTTCCAACGGCAAAGGCAGTATGGGATGCTATTGCTACAACATATTTTGACGGCACTGACACTTCACAAGTTTATGACCTTAAAAGGAAGGTGATGAGGCTCAAACAAGATGGTGGATCAATAGAGGCATACTACAACTCTCTCCAAGGCCTGTGGACAGAGATTGATTTCAGACGACCAAATCCAATGAAATGTGAAACTGATATACAAAAATATAACTCTATGATACAGGAAGATAGAGTCTATATTTTTCTAGATGGACTTGATGACCGTTTGGACAAAATTCGTGCTGATGTGCTTCAACTTCAACCATTTCCAACGGTTGAACAGGCCTATGCTTATGTCCGTCAGGAAGATCTGAGACAGATGGTAATGTTGACAAAAGAGGACACTGCATCTAGCGTGGTCATGTTATCGAAAGGCGGACGAAAACCACAACAAACTTCACTTCGCATGAGTACAAGTGGGAGACCAGATACTTCAATGAGATCAAAAGCACAGATTGGTGAAGAAGGTTGTGCTCACTGTGGGAATATCAAACATACTAAAGACACTTGTTTCAAACTACATGGATATCCGGACTGGTGGCAAGACCTTAAGGCAAAGAAAAAACGTGAAAGTGGTTATGCCGCACTTGTTAATGCATAAAACACTCCTTCATTATCCATCAAACCTCATCTCACTCTTATTACTCAAGAGGATACATCACTTGCTGCTGCTAATTGCTCTCTTGTCCACACTGACTCAGGTAACTGTAATTGGATAATTGATTCAGGAGCGACTGACCACATGACTTTTGACCCAAAATACCTTACCAAAACAAGTCAACCAAGGAGGACGAGCATTATAAATGCAAATGGTGTGAAATATCCGGTTACAGGGGCTGGAAATGTGGCTCTTTCGTCCTCTTTTTCACTATCAAATACATTACTTGTTCCAGCTTTATCGAATAAATTATTATCAATAGGACAAGCTACTAAAGAATTAAATTGTTGTGTGCTAATCTATCCCGAATTCTGCTTGTTTCAGGATATTCTCACGAAGAAGATTATTGGTCGTGGTACTAAACGAGGGGGGTTGTACTACATGGATGACTTCAGTGTTGGGCAGGCGAACATTGCTCGTCCTAGTAGTACTAAAGAAAGAGAAATTTGGTTGTGGCATCACCGATTGGGGCATCCGTCTTTTTCCTACCTAAGACATAGGTTTCCAAGTTTGTTTTCCAACTTAGACATTACATTGTTCAAATGCAAATCATGTATTTTAGCTAAAAGTCATCGAGCTTCTTATCCAATAAATTTGAAAAAATGTGAGACACCATTTATGTTAATTCATTCTGATGTTTGGGGACCTGCTCCCATTTCAAATGATTCTGGTTTTAGATGGTTTGTGATTTTTGTGGATGATTGCACACGTATGACCTGGTTGTACTTGATGAAAAATAAAAGTGAGGTATTTTGTATTTTTCAGTCTTTTCATGCTATGATTAAAACACAATTTTTAGCTAAACTTCAGATCCTTCGCTCTGACAATGGTGGAGAGTGTGATAATAAAGAAATGCAAGAATATTTTTGAATACATGGGTTACAACATGAAAAATCATGCTCTCAAACACCACAACAAAATGGCATCGCGGAGAGAAAAAATAGACACATACCTGAAACAGTTCGGGCACTTTTAACCTCGTCAAATACACCTCAGCGATACTGGACAGATGCAGTTACTACTGCTGTCTATCTGCTAAATTGAATACCCTCTAAGGTATTGAACTTTAAAACCCCATTACAAGTTCTCTCCATTCATTTTTCTCTCCCTTCTATACTTATGCTTCCACCAAAAATATTCGGATGTGTGGCTTATGTTTATCTACATAAAAATCAAAGAAGTAAATTGGATCCATGTGCAGTAAGATGTATTTTTTTGGGCTATGGACAACATAAGAAGGGATACCGATGTTATGATCCTCTCATCAGGCATTATATACAACAATGGATGTTACATTTCTTGAACATGAATGTTTTTTCCAAGAACCAGGTCCATATTCTTCGCTTCAGGGGGAGATTACTAGTAAAGAGCAGAATATGTACGATGATTATGATTGGGAAGATTGGTCGTGCTTCCAGGATACAAATGTGACAAATACTGAAAATAAAGATATGGGAGATGGTGGGGGTGATGTGGGAGATAGTGCGGGTGATGTGGGTGAGTCGAGAAATAAAGACAGGCCTTTTGCGGAGAAGAATGACATAGAAGATGTACAAGAACTGCCCCCTCTCGTTCCAGTATCAACCGATATTTCTTCTTCAGAGGATAATTTTGAGGTACAGTCTTTAACTAATTCTGATACTAAAGATAATTCTGCTGGTTATAAGCTGCCTTTCAGGTATAACCGGGGTAAGCCACCAAATAGATATTCACCGGATCATGTAGAGGGAAAGGCAAAATATCCAATTGCTAATCATGTGAGTACTGAGAAGCTGTCAACACCCCTCAAGACATTTGTGCACAAATTGTCAAATGAACGCATTCCCAACACAGTACAAGAAGCTTTGAATGATCCAAAATGGAAAAGTGCAATAATTGAAGAAATGGAAGCTTTAGAAAAGAATAATACATGGAATCTTACATCACTACCAAAGGGGAAGAAAACAGTGGGCTGCAAATGGGTGTTTTCTATGAAGTACAAGGCAGATGGATCAATAGATCGGTACAAAGCACGACTTGTTGCAAAGGGTTACACACAATCATACGGTATTGATTATAAAGAGACGTTTTCACCTGTAGCAAAGCTGAATACGGTTAGGGTACTGATATCACTCGCTGCAAATTTAGATTGGCCACTTCACCAATTTGATGTTAAAAATGCGTTTCTTCATGGCAATCTTGAAGAAGAAGTGTACATGGATATCCCTCCCAGTTTTAATGGCTCACATACTGGATTAGTGTGTAAGTTACTTCGATCTTTATATGGCTTAAAACAATCCCCGAAAATGTGGTTTGGGAGGTTTACTTTGGCAATGAAGAAGTATGGTTTTAAACAAAGTAATTCAGACCACACTCTTTTTCTGAAACATCGAGGAAATTCTGTAACTGCTCTTCTAATTTATGTCGATGATATGATAATTACCGGAAATGATGAGCAGGAGATCGCAAATCTTGAAAAACATCTAGCCACTGAGTTCGAAATGAAGAATCTTGGAGGACTAAAATATTTTCTAGGAATAGAGGTGGCTCGATCAAGTCGTGGAATATTTCTCTCGCAAAGAAAGTATGTTCTTGATCTACTTGCTGAGACGGGCATGCTTGACTGCAAACCAGCAGAAACACCAGTAATCCAAAATCACAAGTTAAGAGAGCATCCAGATCAGATACCCACTAATAGAGAGAGATACCAACGACTTGTTGGCAAATTAATTTATTTGTCTCATACGCGACCAGATATTGCCTATGCTGTGAGTTTGGTAAGTCAGTTTATGCATAACCCAAGTGAAGAGCACGTGGAAGCCGTCACTCGAATCCTACGATATTTAAAAGCATCTCCTGGAAAAGGAATCATGTTTAGAAAGAATAAGCACCTTCAAATTGATGGTTACACAGATGCCGATTGGGCTGGAAACATCACTGATAGAAAGTCTACTTCAGGGTATTTTACATTCGTTGGAGGCAACTTAGTCACCTGGAGAAGTAAAAAACAAAAGGTAGTTGCATTATCCAGCGCTGAGGCTGAGTTTCGTGGCATGGCTAAAGGATTTTGTGAACTTCTGTGGTTAAAGGAATTGTTGAAATAAATTGGTTATTCATCAGAGTCAGCTATGAGATTGTTCTGTGACAATAAAGCAGCTATGCAAATTGCACAAAATCCTGTTCAACGCGATAGGACAAAACATGTTGAAGTAGACATACACTTTATTAAGGAAAAGCTTGAGGCCAAGATAGTCCAATTCTCATTCGTTAAATCAGAAGAACAATTGGCCGACATTCTCACGAAGGGTGTTTCGTAGCTCTTTAGACAAGTTGAGCATTGAAGACATTCATGCACCAACTTGAGGGGGAGTGTTGGCATGAGCTGTAAATTAAGGTTGATTGTTAAGATCTGTGATTAACATCAATCTATTCCATAAAATCTGTATCTCCATAATCTTAGCCAGGTCTTCTGTAATTAGTTACTGTATGGTTGTTTTACCATATTCACTAGCCTGTACATACTATAAGTATATAATTTTATATATAAATAAATTATATAGACGGTTCGGTTATAAGGTTAAAACCGAAACCGTTATCTAACCGTTTTATCGGTTCGGTTCGATTACGATTTTTTGGATTTTCATCAGTTTCGATTTTTTTCGATTTGATTTTTCGGTTTTTCGAGTCAGTATCGATTTTCCGGTTTTTTTTCTCACAGCTCCCTTGAACTTCTCTAGCGGATGATTGAGGCATTTACTTGTCAAAAAAAAAGAAGAAGAAAAGTACCAGGAAAAAGAAAAAAGAAAAGCAAAGCAAAAATGCATGGTCCATCATCTACTAGATTCCATGAATTAGTTAATCAACTTCCCTGTCATTCCAGCCACATAGGAGTTGTTTCTTTATTTTCTGTTTCATACTTAAAAACCCCAAGACTTTTTCCTAGTCTGCATCACATTCTTTCATCATCTTTATCATTTACTTTACAACTGCAATCATTCCTTTTCTATTCATTCCTCTCTCACTTGATTCAATCTTTCTTCTCCTACCAGATCTACATTCAACTTGTCTTGCTGCTTAAGGGTATGTTACAATCCCTTCATTCTTTCAACTTTTGCTATTTCAAGTCTTTTTTTTTTAATTTTCTCAACTCATATGTTTATTTATGACATCCAATATTTTCATCAATTCTTGGCTTTTAAGGATTAAGTGGTCTACTTTATTACTTCATTTGTTTTCATCATTAAATGCTTCCAACATAATTATGCACCTCAAATTTTAAGTGTGATTGGCTCATTATATATACATACATATTCGTTATGATCTTTGTTGAGCTGCATTCTTCTGATTCTTGTATATTGGTTGATATTGGTGTTCATGGTGATTCATATGTTCTAATCCTAATCAAATGTCCCAGACATCATATTTTTTACTTAATATGGCCTAATCAATAATGTGTTTAAAGAATTATTTATTAAAGTATCATTTTGTGCTCACTTTAGCCTAATGTGTTCCTGTCAGAGTGTGCCATTCTAATGTTTTCGTGTATGGTGCAGATCATATCTTTTCAATTGTTGAAGCATTGCTGGCTTATATGCGCAGTATCAAATCAGTTTTGACACATTGCTGGCTTCTTGGACTGTGTGAATCGCACTTATCTTTGTGGATGACATACAATCTATTTAGGTTTCATGGGGCCAAGAGAGAGCTGTGTGGATAACGTTTTCACAAATTCTGAGTTGTACCACTGCTGCAATGGGAGACTGGTTACGGACATTTGATCAAAATCAGGAGAGGATGGCTAGAAAATATTTAACGCAAAAGAGTCATGTTGGCGATAAGTAACTTTAGTCTGTAGGTGTATCAACATCACAAAAAGTAATTATATATAATTTGGTCCTTGCCTACTACATGAGAACGGATTGAAAACATTGCATCAATGCTTTTCAATAGATGAACTGAACCTCTCCGAGAAATATTTACTCAAATTCATTGAAAGCGTTTTCTTGAAATCCTGTAGTAAACTCAGAAAAACTGCTTTTTTATGTGATTCTTATGGTTCTAATACTTTTATCCGGTAGTCTATCCTTTCAGATTACTTTATCGGAAAAGGAACTGGATTATTGGGTATTCAGAATTCTTTGGTCCAATGTAGGAGCCAGAAAATATGCAGTCCTAATATGTTAAATAGTGATGACCTCGTGATAGAGTTGCATATTGGAACATTCTCAACATCAGTTAGAGAAATGAATATGTCAATTGTTTTAGTAGATCATTTTATATCTTCTACATGTAAATTATATTTAATTCAATAGCTTATAAATTTTCAATTTCCGTACCACTAAATTACAATCAACCATACAGCTGGCATGGAGGCTCCTCGGAACAGCTTGGAGTTTCCAGTGGAAATTTGCCAGAGCTACAGTGATGCTGGAGTAGACAATCTCATGGTAATGTCATCACAATCACCCTATTTGAGACTTGTAGCATGTATTTTGGTATTCTTATTTCTTGTTGTTTAATCATAATTAAAGGACCTATCCATTTTTCTCATTGGCATTGTCTTATAAACTGGGAGGCAAAGGAGTTTGCTTTAATATATGTATTATCGTATGAACACTGGAGCATGTCCTTTTTTGGAAATTGTAATTTCAGGTTTCAGCAAGTAAAAAAATGACCTACCTCCTGTTAAAGTTTTAGCAGGGCTCTACATTAAATTTTTAGTCTGGAATTTTTTTTATGTACACCAATATCATAATACTGAAATGTCATCACAATCACCCTGTCAATTTTCTTATATGTGTGATTGTTTTGACACATAATCGCTTTGATAACAGTACGCATATCAAGAAGCTCGGATCTGGTCCGAGAAGAACTGCTTTCCAACTGAAGCTCCGATGAAGAAGTTGATCAACGAGGATATAACAAAAAGGACAAAGAGCAAAGTCAGTGCACTAAGTGTTGTGGCACGTTTAATGGGAGTGGATATGCTGCCCTTAGATGGAAATCCAGTAGGTCAGCAGGTCGATAAAATGAAAGACAACCCTAAAAATAATTTTCTGAAACAAAAACTGAAGAAAAGCGGGTCATCTTCCGGCGAGGAGCTCTTCCCCTCAAAAACTTCTCCACATACAGCATTTGATTCCTATCAATATGAGAGCACGAGAGATAGTGATGAGTGGAATGAAAACATGAAGTTGAATGAAAATAGACGTCGTGAGCATCCTCAAGAGGAGGAATTGCAGAAATTTAAAAGAGATTTTTCAGCATGGCAGTCAACAAGGTTTAAAGAATGTGCCAAGGTTGTTGATACTGAAAACATAACTAGCCAGTGCATGGTT
The DNA here is from genome assembly GCA_030848705.1 of Heracleum sosnowskyi. Taxonomy (NCBI): domain Eukaryota; kingdom Viridiplantae; phylum Streptophyta; class Magnoliopsida; order Apiales; family Apiaceae; genus Heracleum; species Heracleum sosnowskyi. The sequence goes on from CM061242.1 coordinate 72,778,995, forward strand.
CAAGTAAATCTCACTAGTGAAAAGGTGGTCCCATATACAAATTCCGGGAGGATGATCAGAACAAGTGAGAACCTGACAGAACTTGAGAACTGTGTAAAAGGAAGACAACTTAAGTCTGGTTACTTGCAAAATCATGCAGATAAAACAAATTTATCTGGAAAAAAGGATTATCTTTCTTCGAACAACAGAAGTCAAAGTGGGGCATGTGAATGGTCATCCGTAGCAGTTCCGGACCTAAAATCAGACAATTCTTTGGTTCCCATGAATATTGTGATCCTAAGGCCAGGCGTTGACAGTGTCAACGATTGTGAAGAGTACTGGGACAGATCTTCAAGAAATACAGAGGAGAGGGATAATATGGAAGATTTTCTCGAGGAGGTAAAAGATAGGCTAAAGCATGAGTTGCAAGGAAAAATTAGTAATAGGGGTACTACAGATGGTGAAGGTTGGATAGAGACTCCAAATAGCGAAAAGCCATCAGATCCCAAAAAAATAGCTCAACGCATTGCGAAGCAGGTTAGAGAAAGTGTTGCAAGGGATCTTGGAGTAAATTTAATCCGATCAGAATCTACAAGATCTTATAGAAGTGAGCTTCAGTATAACAGAATTGGTTCCCCAGAGTTCATTAGCAGAGATACCAGAAATTTTTTGTCAGAGAGGTTGAGGAATGTTCTAAAGGGAGAAACTCATCCAAATATCTCCATGGTTGATCACAACAGCTCGAATTTATCTATGCTAAGTTATGAAAGAGACGGGCTCCAGAACTCACAGGAAACGTTGCATTCTGGAAACCAGATGACCTACTGGGGCAGGCTAAATTTTGAACAAGATAAGCAAAGCAGATCATTCAGACACGAGTCTGATGATGACATAGTGATCCACAAGGACCTATCCCCTAGGAATCTCATTAGATCATTATCAGCCCCTGTATCGGGAACATCATTTGGAAAGCTTCTACTTGAGGACCGCCATATATTAACTGGTGCGCAGATCAGGAGGAAGCATGAAGTTATTGAGCGTTCAACGATAAAGGTGAAAAAACAGAAGAAAGAGAAGTTCAACCTTAAGGATAAAGTTTCCAGCTTTAAATATGGTTTCTCCATGAGAGGGAAACTGTTTAGCAGAAAGATTCAATCTCCAGAGAAATTCACATATCCGCCTTCTTCTCTGAATGATATTACGAGTGGGCCAACAGTCATGATGAATTTTTCTGACCGGCATGTAAGCTTTATTTATGTCCTTTCTTTGCAACAAGAAATATAGTATACTGTATATAGGGTTGATTTTTTTATGATGATTTTCCTTGTAAATGAAGGAGAACTTCACCGAGGTTCCGCCAAGCCCTGCATCAATCTGCAGCAGTGGCTTTGAGGAATCTTGGAGGCCAGCAGAAGAATACTGCAGCCCAACACCATCGGATCTACATGCATCAGAGGAAAATATGATGCCACTCGCCTTTAGAGAAATCACCTCTAATCTAAATGGTAAGTATTGAAGATAATTTACAATATCCTTCCTTTTACTGACTTACTCATCCTTGAAAGAAATCATTAGAGCAAGTCCAACAATGTCTTAGTGCATTCCCTGTAAATATTATAAATTAAGGAATCCTAGTGAATTAGGAACATCATTGTGTATGTCAACTCCAACAACAATCCTTATGTTCATTCCTTATTATTATAATAATAATATATTTGAACTAGTAAATGGAAAATTGTGGGACCAAAAATTTAGAAAATTAAAAGTAGTGGGGACCAACTGTGTAGAATAGGAGGGAATGGAATTTTTTATTCTTAAAAATGAGATAGGGAATGATGAGCATCTCCAATAACCTCTCTACTCAAGCTCCTAACTTATATTTTTGAGGATTTTTTTTCAAAAACAAGCTCCAAAAAACTCTTAACTCTTCCTCATATTATTAAGAGCTCTTCCATCCTCCTCAATGTTAAGAGTATCTCTCCTCTCCTTATTCCATTCTTTAATAATATACATCATTCACTTCCAACTTTTTCACATAATACTTTTCTCTATCCAAATAGGATGAATGCTTTTACTAATAAAAAATGACAACAAGTGATTTAAGAGGAACAAATAGAGAGATTGTTGGAGATGAAAATTATTTGAATGTGTTAAATAGCTAGGAGTTGATATTTTATGTTATTTTTGAAGGGTGTGTTTAAGAGCTTATTGGAGTTGCTCTAATGGTTACGTGAAAGTAGGGAATGACTAGTAAATTTGAGGATGTGCTAGTGATTTAGGGAATCACTAAAATACTGTTGGAGCACCATTTTGATGTCACATTCCCTATATTTGAGTTTAAAAGCTCATTTAGGGAAACTGTTGTACTTGCTCTAAGAGCAAGTCCAACAGTAGGCTAGTTCATTCCCTATAATTTCTATAAAATAAGGAATCCTAGTAGTTTAGGGATATCATTTTTAATATTTACTCCAACAACAATCCCTATTTACCTTCCTCATTATTATTAAATTGTCACCAAACTATGATAATCAATTAACCAAAAGGAGGGAAGGGAGAAAAAAAGAGGGAAAAATGGAGGAAAATGAATATTTTATTTATAAAAATGAAATAGGGGATGACTAGAGGATACCTATAAATAGGGAATGACCAGTGAATTTGAGGTTGTGCTAGTGGTTTAGGGGATCATTAAGATACTGTTGGAGTTCCATTTTATGTCATATTCCCTATATTTGAAGTTAGGATATCATTTAGGGATACTATTGGACTTGCTCTAAGTAACTTTATTTTACTCCTTTCCTTTTCTTATTTTGGAACACATCCCATTTGTTCCTGTTTGTAGGTTCCAGCAATTGTTGTCATACATTAATAAAGTGGGAACATTGAGATCAACTATAGAAAGATATTATGTATTGAAGACATGTATTAAGATTATATGGTCCTCTTTTATTACACAGAAGATCTTATCATCTTCTTAATTTTGTTTTTGTTTGTAAATGAAGATGTTCTCTATATTATTAAGTTACTCAAGTGTTGGCTTTCTTAAGATTAGAATATAGTCACTTACGGAGATATGGTTTCGTTAGCCATGTTTTGACACCGCTTTTACTTATTTTCGATTAACATCAGACAGGCTCTCCTGATACAAATTGGGCAAAATTTCGTTTTTACATGTTTATACTACATTGTGAAATCCATTCAGTTGTACATACTAAGCTACATAGCTTTAAAGTAGTTTATAAAAATTTGATTGTAATTTTTGGTAATTGATCATGCAGAGCTTCGGAGGAAACTCAATCAACTTGATGCCTCTGATTCTGAGGAGATGATGATTGAAGAAAAAGGATCGGAGGAACTGATGGCAGAGTTGGATGACCAATCAGAAGCATATGTAAGAGATCTGCTTGTTGCTTCTGGTTTATATGATGGTTCAGCCGACAAATCTTTATCGAGAAGGGACCCATTTGCAAAGCCTATCACTGACAGTATATACAAAGAAGTAGAAGATGCTTACACAAAAAGAACCAAAGACAAAGAAGATGCTATGCATCAGCTCGACAAGAAGGTGGATCACAGGTTGCTACTTGACTTGTTGAACGAAACACTTTCAACTATACTTGGACCACCTTTGACAACGACCAAATTCAGGAAAAAAGCAACTGGTTCCAATCTGCGATGTCCACATGGAATGGAGTTACTGAGTCATGTATGGGATATCATGTGTGTGCATATCTACCCACCGGCAGACAGATCCTATTATTCTCTTGAAGGTATGGTAGCTCGAGATTTACAGTCGACTCCATGGTCAGTATTGGTAAATGATAATGTTGATATTGTGGGGAAAGAAATCGAATGTTGGGTTGTTGAAGATATCATTGAAGAAATTGTAAAAGATATGAAGGCGGCATGATCCTCACTCTCAAATAACCGTAATAGGAACTATGACAGTGTAGAAAGTTTCATGCTTTCAGCAGTGGCATCAAAAACTGATGTACATAGGTGTGAGGTACATGAACTTGTTCATGCCCGGACGGGGGCAGTGCCTAATAATTTGGGTAGCATAGGTAAATGTTTTGACATGGAGATTTTTGTTTGTATTGGCTGGTGTGATATACAGTAGAGGAATTTGGGTGGTATGATATAATTTGGCTACTGATTAGGGTTATAGTGAGTTTGGGTGGTTTGAAAGTAAATTACTGTAATGTGTTTGTCATACTTTGAGACAAATGATATTTTTTCCATTTTATTGTACATGCACTGGACTTTGTTTGAATATACACAAAGCTTGAGATAATGTATTTTCCTTGGAACTAGGAGGTTTTGGTGACTAACGCTAAGTTTGTTCGGGAAATCTTATAAGGATTGAATCTTGTTTTCTTTAGGTTGTAAATTGTGATGAAGAATTAAATTACTGCTACTCTCTTCAGAATTTTGATATATAATTATTCATGTTTATGTTTTTTTTTGAAGTTATCAATATCAATATCAATTATCAATACAATCAACCACATCAAAAATATCATAATCACTAAAGTTACTGATAACATAAATAGTTATATGTTGAGCGAGTTTGTTGGAAAAGATATTTATGATGCAATTTTTTATATAAATCCCTTATGTTGTTTTTTGTTGGGATGAATGGTCGAATGCATAAAATTAAAGAAAATTAAGGGAGATTGGGGGAAGATTTGGAAAAAAAATAAGGGAAGGTAAAATTTGTTATGATAAAAATTGTGAAGAAAATGGGGTGGTAAGGAATGGAGCATTTCCTCCCAAATTGAGGTATTTTAATTATAGTGTAGGTCGTTAAAAATGGAATGAAAGATTCCATGAAAATTTTAAAATTTACCCATTTTATATTATAAATCTCATTCCATTCTTTCTCATTTCATTAATCCCAACCAAACACAACATTAAAGTCTCTCCAGGTAGTGATGGGTTTTCTGCTGATTTATACTAAGGTCATGTTTGTTTCATGGTATTAAGTATAGAATAGGATAATAATCCTTTAAATTTTCCTATCACATTTTGTTGTTCAAAAACTTATTTAGGATTAATCCAAGAATTATAATCCTTTAAATTTTTATATTCAATGTTTGTTTTGTTGGAGTAAGAGATATGATTATAATCCCCTCTAATACTTGGCTGGAGGAGGTATTATTTAATCTCGTCTAACAAGTCATTTTTATAAATGAATATAATCCCCTCACTATAATTCTATGCAACATGATCGTCTCTCAAAACAATCAAGAGATAAAATTTTAAAAGATCATATTCCAATCCTAAATTTAATACCTCAAAACAAACATGGATTAGCAAAATTTAAAAAATTATAATCCCTAACATTTTAATTGATGAGATTATTTATTACCGAATAATAATTCTGAGATTATAATCCCTAACGTCTAGGGATATTGTTAAACAGGATATCATTGGTGTTTGCCTTAAAGTATTGAACTTATTGCCCTTATTCCAAAAATTGAAGGACCTGAAAAAGTAAAGAATTTGAGACTCATAAGTATTTGTAATGTTATTTATAAAAAATCATTTCGAAATGTTTAGCAAAAAGGCTTAAAATAATAATATGCATTCCTTGATTTCTTTTAGCTCAAAATATAATTAATTTGTTAATAAAGAAGAATTTTATACTTAATAGGCGAAAAACTTCTCTGAAAGTTCAAAATTCTGTAAACAATGTATTTAAAAATAAAACATACTAGCTTATATACCGTGCGATGCACAGTTTTCTTTAATATTTTATTATTTTTTATTTAGATTTTTGTAATTATATATTATTTTATGAAATTTTAATATATATTTATATGCGTATATAATAAATTGGATTTATAAATCTAATAATATAAATAATTTAATTTAATAAATTGCTGACGTAATCTTTAGTAGTATTTTAGATATTAAAATATAAAATATTTTTAAATAATAGATCTAACTGTTTGTATTTTTTTGCTCTTAAAAAATCTAAATGTGACTAAAGTACAAATAACAAAATATGTGATCTGTAATATATCGAGTTTCTTCTAACATATGCTATTACTTTTATTTTTTATTAATTATCTTATTTAAATTATATGTTATTAAAAATTATATTAAACCTGAATTTTATAAGTTTAATATAATAATATTGTCATTATATCTATATTTTGCTCGTGTTATTTTTAATTCGAATATGAGTTATTTTATTTAAAAAATATAAAACAGAGAATGTCCTTAAAAAGACAGTTAGTTACTTATTAATAATTATATAAAATTATATTACATTCATATATATGTTGCCCATGTTACTTTTAAAAAATTAGTTGTTTAAATTAGAAAATATAAAATTATATTATCTCTTTATATATATGTTGCTCGTGTTACTTTTAGAAAATTAGTCGTTTAAGTTAGAAAAAAATAAAAAAGGTTATGTGTTTAGCTCAAAAGGGTAAGTGGTTATTTATTAATAATTATATATAACAAAATGGGTCCCCTTCCACAACCATGGTTGGAAGAATTTATCAACCACCACCCGCAACTAAACATTGCGGGGATCTCACCCCTCACCCCCGCAATGTATCATTGCGGGGATCTCAGTTACCAAAACGTCCTTCTTTTCTTGCTGGACCAAGTTTTATGGATTTAATGTAAATAGTATTGGGCTTGCATATAATTGTATTGGGCTTAAATATAATTTTATATTGGGTCTGTACAAAAATAATTTTTTATTAAATTAATTTATAATAATTTTTTGTTTTTTATAATTAATTATATTATCAAAAATTAAAATAAAATTATAAAATTAATAATCAGAGCTAATAATTTAAAAGTTATTCACTAAAATATTGATTATAAATAAAATTTTAATAATTTTTTATTGTGATAAGGTAAAAAATTAAATTAATTAATTATATTATCAAAAATTATTTTCTATTTTTTTAATTCGAAAAAATTGAATTATGAAAAATAATAACTGGTAGAGGTGCGCACCTGTAACAGCCCGACTTTTCGGACTATTATTTCTAAATAAAAACTTAAATAAAACATAATACTTTATTTGATAAACCAAAATTTACGAAAGTCAAACGCAGCGGTCAAAGTAAAATATTTTAAAAGCATAAAATTGGAGGCACAACTCCATAAATCCAATATTCAATATCTAACAGATAATCAAATTTTCTTCGATAAGTTTTTAAACAAAATCAAATAGCAGCACGATATTCCAAAAGATCACATCTTTATCCTTATTAGCTCCCAAAATCAAAACCTGAAATATATTAAAACAATGAGCTGCAAAGCCCAGAAAGTAACTATCGCCCAACGGCTCAAAATAATATTTAAACAGAATTTCTGAACTTTAAATCGATAAAAGAATCTTAACAATAAAATCACATTTAATTCCCACAGTTCTAAATTACGGTCACACTATACCAGTGACACGGTTCTATATTCGATGATTCGATGGGGGCCAGTTTACGTCCCTCGATAAGACAAACTCAACGAGGTATCTATGTGTTCCGGAACGCGCGTAAACTAGTTCTATGATTCGATATGTCACACTATCCAGTGACCGGATTCTATGATTCGATACGCAACTAAAACTGGGGAATTCTATAAAAATCTTTTCTAAATTCTATTTTTGATATCACAAGTTTCAAAATAAAATATTTCGATTATAATAAAATAACCGAATAAAAACAGATTTGATAAAATTAGTGAGCAACGAAAAGTCACTTACCTCAAAAGCGACACCAAAATCAATACGCGAATTGATCCTAAAATTTTAATAAATAAAACAACAAACAATAAATTATTCATTCTAACAAATATTTACATATACAGCAAATTGACACCAATGACCAAACTGTATCAAATTGTCATGCATATCCAGAGAAAGTAAATTGGGCCTTAAGGCCATCAAGTTGTACAATTTCAACGCAAACAGATTACCAACTCAGTGAGTTGGCTACTTTGTAAAATTACAAAAACCTCACCCAATCTTTTCAACTTTAACATGACATGCATTAACAATTAACTAATATATTAAACTAAAACTAGTCACGTTTTACTACATCAAACCAAAGCATATCACTTAATAATTTAGCATAATAATTATTAACATATTCATTTACTTCACTGAACTCAGACAATCATAATATATGCATTTTATATCATTCAATTAATTAAGTAATTGTAAGCAGAATCATCAATTGTTTTTCACTATCTTTTGTTCTAAAACTAGTTAACAAAATTCTTAAACTTAAAACCTTACTGCCATAATCTGGATCAGTAGCACATAATTAAAATCACACAAATTTCCATGATCATAAACAATATTGAATGCTATACCTATGTAATCATGCTGAACTTTAAGTACACATATAAAATATACAGTCATGATTTCGTCTTTCTAAAAAATAAATAAAAAGTAAATGAATACACAGATTCACAGGTACATGAAGAGGCAGCAACACAAAGATGTTTATAAAACTAACATAACGTATATATCAATTTAACGTATAAAGCAAATGCATCAATTTGTAAAAGAGTAAAACGAGGCATACCGTTACTGACTGAATGATGGAGAGCTGTACAAATTATTTTCGATACCTATAAGGTTCTTATAGAGGTACGTAAACCCTAAATTAAATTTAGGTAATTCTAAACTTCCCATTAATATTAGAACAACCTCTCCAAATAATATCTAAATTACAATATTCTATACACATAAAAAAAAGAAGATCAATATTCTAAAAATAATCATCACGCTTCTTTCCTTAATAACAAATTTTATCTCATTAAAACTAACTTGTACAAAAAGTTTCTAGATTTTCTAAATAGAATAATTATCTAAATAATATTACTTAATATCCAATATCTAATATTTAAAATAAATATAAAATTAAGGGATTTTACAGCACCTCTACTAGTTATTATTTTTGAATATTCACTATCCCCACAATGACTCATTGCGGAGGGTCTTTAGCTTGTTATGATACGATTATAACTTGTTATGATGTTATTTGATTATAACTGTTATTCAGAGGTGTTATTTGATTATGTCTTGGATTTAATTTGAATAATTTGATTATGGAATTGCACAGGTTTAGGATAGTGGACAATGACCTATGTTAGAGGGTCTGGTACTTCTATAAATGAACCGGTCATGCCCGATTTTCTGCAGAAAAAAACATTGAAAATACTTAAATATTCACTATTTTGAATTATTAAAATAAAGAAATTCAGAAAATAAATAAAATATTAATTATCTCATTTTTTGAAGAAAAATAAAAAAAACATTGAAAATACTTAAATATTCACTATTTTGAATTATTAAAATAAAGAAATTCATAAAATAAATAAAATATTAATTATCTCATTTTTTGAAGAAAAATAAAAAAAACATTGAAAATACTTAAATATTCACTATTTTGAATTATTAAAATAAAGAAATTCAGAAAATAAATAAAATATTAATTATCTCATTTTTTGAAGAAAAATAAAAAAAAACATTGAAAATACTTAAATATTCACTATTTCGAATTATTAAAAAAAAGAAATTTAGAAAATAAATAAAATATTAATTATCTCATTTTTTGAAGAAAAATAAAAAAAACATTGAAAATACTTAAATATTCACTATTTTGAAAAATAAAAAAAAAACATTATTTTGAGAGATAGCTAGAGGCAGGGGAAAACAGGGGAAATCTTCTGAAGAGAAGACCCCCCGCAATGATGCATTGTGGGGAACTGTTTACACCCGCAATGTTTCATTGCGGGGAACTGTTCACACACACAATGTTTCATTGCAGGGAACTGTTCACCCTGAATTTTTAATATTTTATTTATTTTCTGAATATGTAATCATTTATTTTTATTTTATTAGTTTTGAATATTTACTAACTTAATTATAATCATTCATAATTAAATTTAGTTTAATACAAAATTATACCCCATAAAATGTAAAATTAGGTTCAAATATTACAAAAAAACAATATTAAAAATTCCTAACATGAATTAAGATAATAAAATTCAAATATTAAAGTACAATATTACTTAAATTGACCGGGTAGAAAAGTACAATTTCTTCTATCATGATTTCCTCCTATCAACCCCGCATTTTCCGCACTTTCTTTGCTTGTTACTTGAAGTAGACGTTGCGATACCACTTTTATATCTTTCTTGTTTCTTTCTTCCCTTAGTTTGTGATATTGGAGGATCGAAAATCGGATCATGTTGGTAGTCTTCTTGATGAAATGACTCTTGTGTTCTTTCGTTTTTCTCTTCTATCGGAAAAATATTGTTCACGCTACACTTTTCTCTCTCAATCACATTCATTATGTACTTGTAGCGCGGGACAGAACAACTTCCAATAGCACCTAAACTTTGAAAAGATTGACACAATGCACTATACCTTGCGGTTTGTGTTTCACCAACATTAGCAAGAACGGGAGGAACGTACGGTAAAGGTCCCACAATTTTGTTGTCATCCCTTGTCCACCTAGGCATGATGTAAATACTTGGTATCTTGGTTCTATCTTTCTTGACTAGATAGTGAATGATGTGTTTACAAAGCATTCCGGAATGTTCGAAATTCTTGCAAATACATTCAATTGTTCCTTCACTAGAAACAAATATCCGATAACTTCTTCTACTATTCTCCGACAATGTAGACTTCTCAACCAAATACATTTTAAACCAACTTTCACTATTTGAAGCCCTTTTCATTGTATAAGATGCACTTTTTACATATTCTTTTTGAAAACGCTTAAACATCTCTTTCGTGTAAATCTTGGATGCTTCAATTTCCAAGGATGAGTGCAATACTAACCTCCTTGCCGTTTTTTCGGTCTCGTAATCGCCTTTAACCTCTCTAAGATATTGTGCCTCCAAAGCTTTTTGTGAGTTCTCAATGAATTCTTTCAATCCGGTAGATGCTTTTACATATTCATCAAAAAAAGAGTTCATGGATTCGCTCCTTGAGGTAGTGGTCATACCGGCGGCAAAATATCCTTTTGTATAAGCGCCAATCCATTGATCTTTAATACTAAACATTTGATTTAGCCAAACATGATCTTGAAGTTGGTATTTCGTAACTAAATCTTCCCACCTACCTTCGAATTCCGTTGGTGTCAAGGACTTGTACACACATGCATTAAAATCCGATTTGAATTCCGGATAATTGGTGTATAGAGTAGATAATTTTTCCGGAAATTTACTACTTATATGCCATGTACAATATGTATGTTTTGTTTGTGGCATAACCTTGGCAATAGCATTCCCCAAAGCAACATCTTGATCAGTGATAATTGTGATTGGCGCTTTGTTGTCAACGGCTTCCAACCATGTTTCTAAAACCCATTTATAAGATTCCTCTTTCTCATCCCTCACAAGTGCAAATCCAAACAAAATATTTTGGAAGTGGTGGTTCACCCCCGTGATAGGTATGAAAGGAATACAATAGCGGTTCGTTCGATAAGTTGAGTCGAATGTAACCACATCGCCAAAATTCTTGTAAGCGTTCATGGACCGAGGATCAACCCACACCAAACCCCTAACACGATTCTCGTCATCCACATCCACACGGTAGAAAAATTCACCATTAATGCTCTCTTGTTGTAATTGTCGTAACAAGAGCAAACCACACTCCGCATCACCATCATCAAACACTCGACGCCGAATATCACGTATGACATTGCGTATGTCTTGATTAGAAAACCCTAAATTTTGAACACCCCCACTTGTCTCACTAAGTAATCTCATAATTTTTGCCGTCTCGATCCCCGATTTGTTAAACAACTCAATCAATGCTCGGGTGATGGGATCTATATTTTGTGGTCGTCTAAAAAATTGTGTCTTATCCGGTGTCACCATAGCATGATTGTGCACCAACTTGATCGAAGTTATTTTCCATTTGTTAATTTTCACTTGATGAGCAACACACATTCTTGCACAACAACCCGTTCTTGGAATTGAATCTCTAATTCGTTTTCCTTTACAATGAGATATCGGTGCTAGTCTTCCACATTTCTTACAAATAAACATACGAGATGATGGATCATGACTACGTGAATGTTTATGAGTATTTCGAATAATTACATCGAATCCGACATTTCGACCATAATCCCTATAAAACTTTTCCGCCTCATCTAACGTATCAAAACTCATACCAACACAAGGCACAACATCATTGATATTCGAAAATGTAAAATCACAATCATTTGTATTATCCCTATTATTTTCCTCATCATTTTCCTCATCATTTTCCTCATCTTCTTCACTATAATCACAATAATTTCCACCAACATTATCATCTCCATCAATAGTTTCATTTGTTTTTCCCTTACTATCATAACTATCAACATCTATAATTTCATCATCAACAAATAATTTACGAAAAGCATGTTTTTTGGTAACGGGAGGTGTATAATAATCGTAACCCTTATGCTCACTATGTTAGATCAGAATTCAATGATCGTCAGAAGCTAGACTCAACTGATCAGGATTGCTGACGTCATCAGTATTGCATGGTCATCAGTATTTGATCAAGCGTCAGTATCTTATTGATCATCAGGATTCCTACTCAGACTATGATCAGGTTTGATCATCAGGACTTGAAGCTGATCAGGATTCCTACTTCGAGTTATATTTGGAGTCTAGATAAACATGGAAGTTTGTTCCTGGTTTGTAGAATGCAGCTATCGATTAAAGATATGTTTCTATCTTTGTTATGATTAGGACTTATCTTGTTATTGATAGAGAAGCTGTGTGCACTATATAAACACAGTTTTGGTTTCGATTTATGTATTCATTCACGAGAGATAATTCATTCGAGAGAGAACATAATCGAAGAGAAGCTCTTAAGAACAGAATTTCTTGAGAGAGTTTTTGTAAGCTAGCAGCTCTTAAGAACATCAGAATTTCTTAAGAGAGTTTGTAACAGTTTTATATCAAAGTTAATAAAGCTGTTATTGTTATTGTTATTGTTATTGTTATTGATCTTTCATATTTGTGTTATATAAAGTCGAGAATCTTATACAATTGTATTCAACCCCCTTCTACAATTGTTATTTACTGGGCAACAATTGGTATCAGAGCAAACTGATTTAATTCTGAATCAGATACGATCTAAAGATGTCGACAACCAAGTATGAAAGCATGAAGATTCCCATCTTGAAGATATCAGAATATCCCACATGGAGGGTAAAGATGCTGATGTACCTGGAGGCTATGGATCCTGACTACTTGGACAGGATTCGTGATGGACCATATATACCAACAAAGTTCGTAGAACGAACAGATACAGTACCAGAACATTATGTGGTCAAAGCTAAAGCTGAATGGACTCCAGAAGAAAAAGCTCATGTACTCAGGGAACCAAAGATAAAGAATATCTTGCATAATAGCCTTGATGCTGTCATGTCAAACAGAGTGATTGCATGCAAGTCTTCAAAAGAAATCTGGGATACTTTGGAAACTCAGTGCCAGGGATCTGCATCTGTCAAGAAAAACAGAAGGGCTCTATTGATTCAAGAATATGAACAATTCGATGCAAGACCTGAAGAGAGCCTGACTGAGCTATATGATAGATTCCTGACACTATTGAACAACTTATCCTTAGTTGACAAAGTATATGAAACTGAAGATTCAAACACCAAATTTCTTAGAGCTTTACCTGAAGAATGGGATACTCAGACCTCAATCATTAGACACCAGTATGATCTGAACATTGTGTCTCTTGATGAGATCTATGGGATGCTAAGAACTCATGATCTTGAAGTTCAACAGAGAAAGAACAAGAAAAGCAGCAAGGCAAAGTCAATTGCTTTGAATGTAGAAGCAAAATCAAAAGAGAAAGCTATGGAGGTCTCTAGAAGGAAAGCAAGAGTAGCTGAGTCAGATCCTGACGACTCTTCATCAGATACTGATGGCAATCCTGATGCCAATACTGGTGATGAATCTTCTGATTCAGACATGGAAGAGATGGTTGCTATGATTGTCAGAAACTTCAGAAGGATGAAGTTCAGGAAGAATAGAAGACAAGGCAACTTTCAGAAAAAGACCTTCAAAGCAGACAAAGACAAGTATATCAAGAAGGACAGCAAGGGTAGCAAATTTGACAAGTCAAAGGTTAGATGCTACAAGTGTAATGGTATGGGTCACTTTGCTTCTGAATGCAACAAGACAAAGGCACTCATCACATCAAGCAAGGATTGGATGGACTCTTCCTCAGAATCTGATACTGAGGTAGTCAACTATGCGTTAATGGCCAATGCTGATGTAACTGCTGCTCCTGATGATAAGGTACTAAATACTATCTTTGATTTTGATACTGATAATGCTTCTGAGTTAAGACGTTTTCTAAAGTCATTACATATTAGCTTTAGAAGTCAAACTGCTGAGAATACTAGAATCTTATCTGAGATGTCTGACCTTAGAAAGAGGAATGAGATATTAGAAGCTGAATTTTCTCGTATGCAAGAAGTACAAAAAGAATGTGATAATGCTAAACACATGCACTTAGAGATGACATCTAAATGTACTTCCCTTGAAAAAGAACTTGAATATGCTAATGAGAAAATCAGAACCTGGACAGACTCTGGTAGGAAATTTCATGAGATTAATACCTCTAAGAATTGGAAAGAGTGTCTAGGATATAAGTCAGATGAAGATAAGAAATTAGCAGAGAAAATTATCATTGATGAGACAGTCAGTCCAAAGACCTATAGACATGTTATAGACTCAACCAAATCTAAGATTACTCCTGTTAATTTTGTTTTTGGTAAGGATTCCAATTCTACTTTTGAAAAGGGATCTTCTTCTACTCAAGGAATTAAAATTATAAAGTCTAAACCTGTCATGAACAAAGTCACTAAGAATGTAGGTCTATTGTCTCAGAAACAGCTTAAAGATAAAATCTGTGAGGTTACAGATAAGAAAAAGGAAGCTACTATTAAGAGAAACAGGAATGGTAAAGTTGGGATCAATAAAGAGAATGGTTATAAATATATCCCAAATGCACCTAGAAAGTGTTGTTTTAACTGTGGTAACTCTAATCATCTTGCTATTGATTGTAAAAAGAGTAAAAAGAAAATTGCTGAAATTCCTAAGTCTGATATTAGGAATAGATCAGTATTTTACAAACCACAGAATTCCTGTTTTCATTGTGGTAGCCTATGGCATTCTATTTATACATGTAAAGAGTATCATGATTTGTACTATAATTTTTATGATCCATTGCCTAAGTTTGAAAGTAGTACAAAGTCTGATAGAACTGAAAATGTCATAGTGAAGCATGCTTTTGTTAATACTGATACTGACAAAGCAAATCCTGATGGAGTAAATCCTGTCAGGACTGCTAAAGTCAAAAAGTCTTCTGCTGTTAAATTTAATAAAATGCATGAACAAGGAATCCAACAAGTGTGGGTTCCTAAACATTCTGACTAGTGTTTTACTATTCTGATGCAGGGTAAAAGGAAAAATGTGTTAGTCATGGATAGTGGATGTTCTGTGCACATGACTGGAAACAAAGCCCTGTTATCAGAATATGAGGAAAAAGCTGGCCCAACTGTGTCTTATGGAGATGGCAACATTGGACAAACCTTGGGATATGGCAATATAATCATTGGAAATGTCATCATTGAAAAAGTAGCTCTAGTGAAGGGACTAAAACACAACTTGTTGAGTATTAGTCAAATCACTGACAGAGGTTATCATGTCAATTTCTATTCCACACATTGTGAAGTAGTCAGTAAAGCAACAGGGAAGATAGCACTAACTGGCTACAGGCATGGTAACATATATGAAGCCAACATTCTCTCAGATACTGATGGCTCCCCTACATGTTTCATCAGTAAAGCTTCAGTAGATGAAAGTTGGAATTGGCACAAGAAGCTTTCTCATCTCAACTTCAGCAACATCAATGAGTTGGTTAAGAAAGAGTTAGTAAGAGGATTACCTAATGTCTTATATACACCTGATGGACTCTGTGATGCATGCCAAAAAGCAAAACAAAGAAGGACATCATTCCAGAGTAAATCAGAATCCTCTATTGAAGAACCATATCACATGCTACATCTTGATCTGTTTGGTCCAGTCAACATCATGTCCATCAGTAAGAAAAGGTACACTCTTGTAATTGTTGATGAATATTCTAGATTCACCTGGGTGTATTTTCTGCATAGAAAAGATGAAACTCCTGAAGTTCTGTTGGATCATGTGAGGATGATTGAGACAACCACAAAGTACAAAGTCAAGATTCTGAGAAGTGATAATGGTACTGAATTTAAGAATTCAAAGATGGAAGAGTTCTGCAAATACAAAGGAATCATTCAACAATTCTCTGCTCCTGGCACACCTCAGCAAAATGGAGTAGTAGAAAGGAAGAATAGAACTCTTATTGAAGCTGGCAGAACTATGTTGGAAGAAGCTAAATTACCTACATATTTCTGGGCAGAAGCAGTCAACACAGCATGCTATACACAAAATCTCACATTGATAAACAGGCATGGTGTCACTCCTTATCAGTCACTCAAGGAGAAGAAACCAAGTCTGAAGCATTTGCATGTGTTTGGCTGTAAATGTTTTGTTCTCAGAACTCATCCTGAACAGCTAGGGAAATTTGAAACAAAGGCTGATGAAGGAATATTCATAGGTTATCCTACATCAAGAGCCTTCAGAGTTTTTAATTTGAGAACAAGAACTGTCATGGAGTCAATACATGTATTTTTTGATGATAAGAAGATAACTGGAATCATTGAAGACTCGCATGATAGATTGTTATTTGAAAATGAAGCTTCCAAGGAACCTGAAGAAAGTGAATCAGATCCTGTCCATTCATCCAGTACTGACGGGTCACCAAATCCTGATGACTCATCAGGTACTGATGGTGCTAATACTGATGATGCAAACAACAGTAATACAACTAGTAGTGCTAATGTTGAGAGGGAGCAACGGCATTCAACTACAAGTTCAGAGTCAACTCAATCATCAGGACAGAATTCTTCAGATACTGATTCAAGTGAAGATCCTGATAACACGTCAGGAGGGCATAGCAATAATTCAGGGAGAGCTTCAAATCAATCAAATTCTTTCAATCAAGATAACACCAATCCAGGGGGAGCATCTACTTCAAGAAACAATTTGACACCAGCAAGGAAATGGACAAAAGATCATACTCCTGATTTGATAATTGGAGATCCTGATGCAGGTGTTCAAACAAGAAGTGCAACTCAGAATGAATGTTTATATAATAACTTTCTATCCAAGGAGGAGCCTAAGAAAGTTGAAGATGCACTTAAAGATGCTGATTGGGTTACTGCAATGCAAGAAGAACTGAATGAATTTGAAAGGAATGAAGTCTGTAAACTGGTACCAAGACCAAAGAATAGATCAATTGTTGGTACAAAGTGGATTTTCAAGAACAAGACTGATTCTGATGGAGTCATTATCAGAAATAAAGCTAGACTAGTTGCAAAGGGGTATTCCCAACAAGAGGGAATTGACTATGATGAAACTTTTGCTCCTGTTGCAAGACTAGAAGCCATCAGGATATTTCTTGCTTATGCAGCACATAAGAAATTCAAGGTTTTCCAGATGGATGTTAAAAGTGCTTTCTTAAATGGTGAACTGGAGGAAGAAGTTTATGTTGAACAACCTCCTGGTTTCATTGATCCTAAATATCCAGATCATGTCTACAGACTGGATAAGGCACTTTATGGACTAAAGCAAGCTCCAAGAGCATGGTATGAAACCTTAGCTCAATTCTTACTGGAAAGTGGATTCAAAAGAGGTGCAATTGATAAAACTCTATTTTATTTGAATCATGGTAAGGAGTTGCTGTTAGTTCAGATTTATGTTGATGATATCATTTTTGGGTCAACAAACAATAAGTTGTGTGAAAAGTTTTCCAAGCTTATGCAGTCAAGATATCAAATGAGCATGATGGGAGAAATGAGTTACTTTCTGGGTCTTCAAGTTAAACAGACTGATGAAGGGATTTTTATTAATCAGTCTAAATACACAAGGAATTTACTGACAAGGTTTAACATGCAAGACAGTACTCCTGCTTCAACTCCCATAGCTACAGCAAACTTGATCCTGATCAAGGTGAAGAGGTAGATGTAACTCACTACAGAGGAATGATTGGCTCTTTATTGTATCTCACTGCCAGTAGACCAGATATCATGTTTGCAACCTGTCTATGTGCAAGATTTCAAGCAAAACCTAGAGAACCACATCTGATTGCAGTCAAAAGAATTTTCAGATATCTCAAAGGCACTCCTTCACTTGGCCTTTGGTATGCAAGGGAATCAGATTTTGGGTTGTGTGGTTATTCAGATGCTGATTTTGCAGGATGCAAAATAGACAGGAAAAGTACTTCAGGAAGTTGTCAGTTTTTGGGTGGAAGACTAGTTTCATGGTTCAGTAAAAAGCAGAAATCTATTTCCACTTCAACTGCAGAAGCTGAGTACATTGCTGCAGGAAGTTGTTGTGCTCAGATAATGTGGATGAGAAATCAGTTGTTAGATTATGGCCTGTCATACTCAAAAATCCCTATTTATTGTGATAACCAAAGTGCTATTGCAATGACAGGAAATCCAGTTCAGCATTCTCTTACTAAACACATAAGTATCAGATATCACTTTATAAGAGAACAGGTTCTGGAAGGAACAATTGAACTTCACTTTGTTCCTACTGATCAACAACTAGCTGATATATTCACCAAGCCACTACCTGAAGCTACTTTCAAGAAGTTGGTGAATGAACTTGGAATGATGAATTTTGAGAATTTCTGAGGAAAAGCTACAGAGAGGAAATCCTGATAACTGTCAAATCCTGATGGTTATTCAGAAAGGTATGTATCTTTGATCAAATCCTGATAGGACTCAATCCTGACAGGAAGTCAACTGGTCAAATCCTGATGCTCAGATGTTTGAAGCTGGTATGAAAACCAGAGGTTCTATGCTAATTTGTCATCAACACTCCTGGTAAACTCTGGACAATTAGATTATTACTTAGTCCTTGATTAAGTTTTCAGTCTTAATTATCAATTTCAATTTCATTATTAACAGAGTTTATTATTTATCATCTCTATATCACTTTGAGTGTTACTAACAAATTTTGCAGGCAAGAACAGGAAGAAAACAATTGAGAAAATAGACAAATTTCATTAATACTTGAAGATACATTACACATGAAATATGGAAATTACATATTTGTTTTCCTAGTCTATTTTCTACTCAGGAACTCGTGCTTTACAGATAAGCATGAACACGTGCCCTGTAAATTAGCATGAATGCTCCTGAGCAGCTTCACAGTCCATCAGGATTGGAAGATTTCTATGTCCATCCTTAAAGGACAAGAAGAGGAACTGATGCACTTGAAGGCGGATCGTCATCGTGATCACCGGGATGCTTCCTTGCCTCCACCGTGCATGAAGCACTTGCATCAAGCACTTTCTTTCTTCTCCTCTCTCGCTCTTCAACGAGGTCCTCATCCTCTTCATCATCCTCATCGTCTTCATCCTCTTCATAGATGAGATTCTCAAGAGGATTCCAACCAGGATTGGCTTGCACAAAGTCGTGCCACACCACATCAACCATAGCGTTTATAAACGCTTCATATTCCTGAGGGTCAGGAACTGGTTGTGGCTCCATCTCAGCAAGAGCCTCATCCATTTGTTGCCAAATTCTATCAAGTTCTTCATCAGGTATGTTGTTTTGATTGTTGGCAGCCATTGAAAAACAAAGAAGGTGAAAGGTTTTTCGTAAGTTTTTCTCTGGAGAGGGTTTGTGTTTTAATAGATATATGATGATTATGCTTAACAGTTCTCTTTTATAGAGAATGTGTATTAAGGGTGCAGGTCATTTCTACAATCTCGATGAGACGGTTCGATTTTCTATAAATATTTTTGCCTCGTTTGCTGGTAAGCGTGTTTTAATTCTATGACCATTAATTTGGTTATTTTTCTTAAACCAAAACGCTATTCAGGATTGTTAAAATAAATTTTGTTTTCTTAAATAAAATTTTATTTTAATCTTATTGAATATTTTTTAATCCTGATATGGCAAAATATTTTGTGCGGAAATGCTTTTATTCCTGATGAGGTTAGGTTTTTCTTACATCAGAAAATGCCTACTCGTTATGGACTACTTTCTAATGCTATGGTACAAGGACCAACCCACCTTGTTCCTGACACAAGCATGCAACCTAAACAGTCTAAACAGATAACAACCACCTCTACTGTCTCTCAAAAGACTTTAGTTGTAAAATCAAAGAAATCAGCTAGAACTGATGTGTCTGGAAGGCAATCAGGTTCAAAGGATTTTTCCTCTACACCACTCACTAAAAAGAAGATACAAGGGGGTGTACAAGGGGTCCTGGTCAAGAAAGCTGATAAGGTTGTTAAGAATGTTCCTGTGAAAAGGAAGTTAAGGTTGATTGATGAAAGTGATTCAGAGGATGACTTAACTATATCCTCTGTGATGAATGTAAACAAGGAAGTTGCTGATACTGCTACTAAAGCTGTGGTACCTTCATCAAAACCACAAAAGACAAGGAAATTATCAAAGAGCAGGTATCATATTCCTTTGACAGTGCAAATGAAGGATACTGATATTCAGACATCAAATCCTGATGTTAGTATTCCTGATGCAGCAACAAAAGTTGTCTCTATATCAGACTCTCCAGCCTCTCCATCTCAGATTCGAGGACATTCTTGGGAGAAGGTTTCTACAACTGCTTCCTTGGTTGGTCTTACACCTACAACAAAGAAAAAGAGGAATGCAGAAGAGTTAGTCTATCAGAGACAGAAGAAGCTGAAAGGATCAAGCCCACAAGAACCTGAATTTCAGAGTAATTCAGCAGCTACTGTTGATCCTGCCACACAAGAACCCCTCAATCAAAGTTTGGGTGAAGGCTTAGCTAGTGGAATGGTCACACAAGAACCATTTTCTCAAAGGGAGAATGAAGACATCAACATTCCAGCTACACAAGAACCATCTTCTCAAAGTGAAGATGCAGGCAAAGCTACAGCTTCTGTTGAAAGATTGGTCGAGAACATTGTCAATGAGGGAAGCACACAAGAACCTTTAGCTCAAAGTGTTGAAGCAGCTTTTGAACCTCAAGCTCCACAAGAACCATTGGTAGCAAATACTGATGCAAGCATATCAAATCCTGACGATGTTCATCCTGACGTTAGTGGTGCTCCTGATACTGAGCCTATTTTGATTCAGCCACTTCGTTCAAGACCTATGGATCATCCTATCTCAGAATCACAGGATAAACTGAAAGGTATTGCAATTCCTGATCCTGATATATCTCATGGTTCTGATGATGATAATTCTGATGATGATAGTGATGATGATAATGAGAATAGAAAAGAGAAGGAACAGCTTGCTACAGCACTCAAGATTAGTCTTGGAACTAATTTTGGTTCATCAAGTACATATATGGCTAGCAATGCTTTCACTGGGAAAGATCAGAGACAAGATTTTTCTACTCCTTTCTTTGATCCTGCAGAGGCATTTAGACAGAATGAATGGAACAATTCATGGCACAATTCTGATGAATCTATCAGTTTTTCTTCTGCTATTGAACATGCCTATAATGCAGTGAAGTCTATAGAGAATCAAGACTTGAAGAATCATCTGAAGGCTACTACTCTGTTATCCAAAAGCCTGAAAAGTGAGATTGATTCTATCAAGGGTTCAACTGAAAAAGTGAGGACTGATATCTTTAATAATTTTACAAAGGTGCCTACTACTTTACAATTGAGGGTAGTGGAATCCCAAGTGAAATCTGTTGTTTCAGAACAAACCTCAATCAATCAACGAATTGATTCTCTGGATACTAAGGTAACTGAAATTCAAGCCTCTCTTTCCTTAATTTTGCAATTATTGTCAAATCCTGATGTCAAAAAGGGGGAGAAGGTTATTCAGACAAAATGTACACCTGATCTAGTATTAAGAAATAATGATGATGATACTGGAGATGATGGTGGTGACAAAGTGATACAAGGAGAAACCTCTGATGCTGTTGTTATGAAGACAAGACAATCCAAACTTCTCAAAGTCAAACAACGCAGTCAACTCATGTTTCTGATTCTGGAGTTAAGACATTAAGAACGTTGGTGCAATCTCAGATCCTGACGGAAGATCAAATCCTGACACCTGGTCATGGACAAATTCTTGCTACAATTCCTGAAGGTGATGAAGATGTGATTATTGATAATCCTGAAGATGCATCAAATTTATTCCAGAAGTTTTCTACAAAAGACGGTAGAATTGTTACTCTTTATCACACTGATAAAAGAGTTCAACAATTATATGC
This sequence comes from Heracleum sosnowskyi, assembly GCA_030848705.1. NCBI lineage: Eukaryota > Viridiplantae > Streptophyta > Magnoliopsida > Apiales > Apiaceae > Heracleum > Heracleum sosnowskyi. The sequence goes on from CM061242.1 coordinate 72,801,297, forward strand.
AAGAAAAGCACTCTCTACAGCAAGTGAAGAATATCCAGATCTCTCACATGAAGAATTCTTGAGACTACAAAGAGAGACAATGGAAAGCTATACTGCTCCTGCTAGAGGTAGAGGAAGCAGAGGTAGGAGAGGTGCTAGAAGAAGTAAAAGAGGTTCTTCAACTCAAATATTACCTAGACAGACAAGGTCTAGAGGGTTAAGAATTGAAGAAATTCCTGAACCTATTCAAACTCTAGTAGTTCCTGACAGATCTACTTTTGGTGATGATGGAATTGTTGAAGAAGAACCTAAATTGAAAAGAAAATCAAGTAAATCAACTCTCAGCAATACAAATCAAATTGAAGATTCTAATCCTGACAATATTCAAGATCCTGACGAATCTGAAATTCTGCAAGAGGTTGATTTGATAATCTTATCTACTGTTGTTGATTGTCACAACAAAGAAGTAGATGAAGAAGAAGAAGCCAGAAGAAGAGATATTACAAAAAGAACAAATGAAGATTTCAATCTCTATCTACAAAGGCTTAAAGTTTCAAATAAAAGACAATGGAGAAATTCAAGCAGACAAGAATCTTTACTTGAAAGAAGCTACACTCATGAAAAGGAGAAATACAAGAAGTGGAAACATATTAGCACATTAAGTTGTGATACACCTATCAATTTTCAGTCTGGTGGAATTATTACAAGCGCTTCAAGTGTTGTTGATTTGTCTGATATGGCTAGATCAAAAACACTCTGGTTAAAGATGTTTTCAAATCTGAAGCAATTGTCAAGTAATTCAAGAGGAGGTATTGGACACAGAGATGGTGAATATCTGAATATGTCATATGTTGATCCTTACTCCTTGACAGAAATTGGAGGTACTTTAACTTCTGAAAACCTGAACAATTTATTAGCTGTTGATATAGTTATAGATTGTCATGATGGTTTTGAAAAGAAAGAAAAGCTTCTGTACTTCATGAAAGATGGTAGTGTGAAGATTCTATCTATTCAAGATCTGCTGATGAAAACTACACAGGAACTGAAATATGTTCATTATCTGTTAAGATGGAAGAACCAAGTGTACAAAGAATGGAGTGACATGATTTTGTCAACTATAAGAAGAAGACTGGATGGAAACAGTAATTTCGATGGTAATTATACTCCCATGTACTTAAATCAAAGAGGTCAGGATGTGGAAATGCAAAGGGGTACTGCTGTTAAAGAAGTAAATTTTGGCATGACTCATCTTTCTCTCAATCCTGATGGGAAGGAAATTGCTTATCTTTTGCTTGAAGAGCACAGTCTACAGAGAAACTCCATACAGAATCTCAGAGCAGCTATCTACCAGATTAATGAGGAAGATGAAGAACTCAGAAATCTTAAGGAAAGACTGATTCAAATTCTTGAAGAAAAAGAAGAAAGTTTATTATCCAACTTCTTGAAGATGAATTTGTTCTATCAAAAAGCTTAAACAGATAAGTTGTTTCTGAAGATACTCGTACATTTTGATACATGTTTTTGACATCATTGAATATTTGGAATCTATACTTTATTTCACAAAGTATGAGATTGGGGGAGATTGTTAGATCAGAATTCAATGATCGTCAGAAGCTAGACTCAACTGATCAGGATTGCTGACGTCATCAGTATTGCATGGTCATCAGTATTTGATCAAGCGTCAGTATCTTATTGATCATCAGGATTCCTACTCAGACTATGATCAGGTTTGATCATCAGGACTTGAAGCTGATCAGGATTCCTACTTCGAGTTATATTTGGAGTCTAGATAAACATGGAAGTTTGTTCCTGGTTTGTAGAATGCAGCTATCGATTAAAGATATGTTTCTATCTTTGTTATGATTAGGACTTATCTTGTTATTGATAGAGAAGCTGTGTGCACTATATAAACACAGTTTTGGTTTCGATTTATGTATTCATTCACGAGAGATAATTCATTCGAGAGAGAACATAATCGAAGAGAAGCTCTTAAGAACAGAATTTCTTGAGAGAGTTTTTGTAAGCTAGCAGCTCTTAAGAACATCAGAATTTCTTAAGAGAGTTTGTAACAGTTTTATATCAAAGTTAATAAAGCTGTTATTGTTATTGTTATTGTTATTGTTATTGATCTTTCATATTTGTGTTATATAAAGTCGAGAATCTTATACAATTGTATTCAACCCCCTTCTACAATTGTTATTTACTGGGCAACACACTAGATGAACTAGAATCACCAAATAAATATGAAGCCATACTAATAAGAATACTAACCTTGAGTTGAAAGATCTTCAAAAAATTTGAAAATGGAGCTCCAAAACAAAATAGGGTTTGTTTGAAAAAAAAGGGGAAAGGGGAAGGGGCTGCGGGGTTTAAGGTGGCAGCCTACCCCACAAGGAATCATTGCTGGGGTGTGAGCAACCGCATGAGACATTGCGGGGTGGGGGGGGGGGGGGGGGAGGGGGGTGCATTAAATGCAACCAACTCTCCACCACAATGTTTCATTGCGGGGGTTGGTAGCCCAGCAATGTTTCATTGCGGGGGTGGTGCATTTAATGCAGCCACCTGCCAACTATCCAGATTTAAAAGCTGGTTTGAGCTTAGTCCCCCCGCAATGTTTCATTGCTGGGGGTATTTTTTTATTTTTTTTTATTTTAAACCCTTAATATATTCTCAAAAATTAAAATAAATGCATAAAAATCATAAATATGTTTTATACATTATTAGAGATGGTTTTTATTACATGTATTACATTTAATTATTTTTCTAGGTCCAATTCTGTTGAAACACATGTTAAACCTTATAGATATTTACTAGTTCGAAAATAATTGTGAGTTATTTATATTTTTAATTTTGTTTTTTAAAATAATAAAATTAATTCTAAATAATTGTTATGGATTAAAAAACGTGCTTGCGTAATTAATGCTAAGGTTTAATGAGCTTCGAGCTTTTATGGCTGCACTCGTGTATCCGGACTAAATCGGTCCTCACAAGATGCCTACGTATCTCAAATCGTTATTGAGAATCAAGCCAAAGACGTAGTTCTGATTGTAGGATCAGGGACCTTATATAGGCGTCTGGAGCCTAGTATTTATGGTATGTTTAGGAGTCTTAGCGAATAAGTCTCCTTTTTGATATCGGATAAGCATTGTATTGCTTGCAGGATCAGTCTTTTCCTTGTTGATAAAGGCTATGACTCATTAATTGCCTTTAATTGGGATTCTGGATCCTTCTTTGACCAATTTGCCATAATTTGGGCTCTTTTAATGAGCTGTATATTTTCCCTATTCATTAATTACGAAATTAATGAATAATTAGGGATTTGGGCATTAAATATCACGCCTTTTCATTGGACCGTCAATTATATTTCTATAATTACTTTTCTGACCATATCATTTGCCCCCCAACTTCTGGGAAAATATCCTTGGGGTTTTCGTAGAAGTTACGACGCATTTTTCCCAAAATTTTCCATTTTAGGGCATTTTTTGACCTCAAACTAGGTTATTTTCGACCAGGAATTCGACATGGAATTAGTTCAAATTCGACCAGGTTTTTGACCTGGAATCAGCACAAATTCGACCTGGAATTTCGACCAGGAATCAGTAAAAATTCGACCTGGAATTTCGACCAGGAATCAGTACAAATTCGACTTGGAATTTCGACCAGGAATCAATACAAATTCGACCTGGAATCTCGACCAGGAATTCGACCTCGTTTCTGGTCCCAGGTCGATGGATTCGACCTCAGATTCTCGGTCATTTTCGACCAGGATCGTTCGACCTCGGGCATCCTTTTTTCGACCTCGTTTCTGGTCCCAAGTCGAAGGATTCGACCTCATTTCTCCAGCCATTTTCGACTAGGATTCTTTGACCTCGATCTTCCCTCGTTCGACCTTGATCTTGTTCCCAGGTCGATGGGTTCGACCTCGAATCATAGGTCTTTTTCGACCTCATGATTTCGACCTCGACTCAGTATATTTTCGACCTGGAGCTGTCGACTTCGACTCGTAGGTCATTTTCGACCTCGTTTTGCCGATTTTGTTTCTAGTATTCCTTCGACCTCGATTGGTAGTGAGGTCGTTGGTTTCGACCTCGACTCATAGGCCAATTTCGACCTGGATTTGTCGACTTCGTTTCCATGTGTTTTCGACCAGGATTCTATGATTTCCCAGTTTTATTTTGGAGCGAAGTCGAATAATACGACTTCAATTCCCCATGTAATTTCGATCTCGTTTGCTCGATTTCAACTAGCCATTTTTCGATCAGGAATTTCTGATTTTCTGACTTTATTTTGGTACGAGGTCGTACAATACGACCTCGATTTCCCATGTATTTTCGATGTCAATCTCTCGACTTCGATCTAGGGTCTTTTCGACCTCGTTTTTCTAGTTTTTTGATTAGATTTTGGTGCGAAGTCGATGGTCACGACCTCAATTCCAGGTGTATTTTCGACTTGGGTCGCACGACCTCGATTTAGGGCCTTTTCGACCTCAAATCTTTAATTATTTCCCTTTATTTGGGAGTGAGGTCATTTGATACGACCTCGTTTTCCCATATATTTTTGACTTCAAGCCTTCGATGTCGATCAAGGGTCTTTTTCGACCTCAATTTTGTTTTTACCTTGGTTTTATTCCAAGATTCTTTCTTTGGGCTTTTGATTAGCCTAATTGGGCTTAAATATTTCTAGCCTTGGGCCTTATTTGATTTGGGCTTTCGCCTTCGTAATCCATAAATGGATTTTATGGGCCTTACAGGCTATAGACGGTTGTCATACCGTAACCGGTTGAGCTTCCAGTCATTTTCACTATAAAAGAGTGAGATTTCTCATTTCACTCTCACTTCATACTTCTTTCTTTCCGAAAATTTCTCTCTAGTCTTTATAGTTTTTTCTCTCTTTTATTCCGCGGTAAGGCGATTCCCGGTGAGTTTTTGTGGTGGTTTTCTGGGTTCAACCTTCTCCCGTTGAAGATTTTCTGGGCTCAACCTTCATCCCTTGAAGATTTCTGGGATTCTTTGAAGATTTTCTGAGAATTTCTTTGAAGGTTTGAAGATTTGAAGATTTTTCTGGGTTCTTTTTCTGGGATTTCTCTTGAAGATTTGAAGATGTTTGACAAAGCTGCTCAACGCCTTCAAAGAATGAACAAAGCTTCTAAGAGAGGTATCATCATTCGTTCTTCTCATATGTCACTTCAAGATATGATTTTAGAACGTAGTGATGAATATCCTTCTGTGTCCCACTTAGATTCTTTTGACTGTAGTAACAAATTCCATGAAATCGATTTAATTAGGGACTATAACAAAATGTATAGGGTTAGGTCTCCTTATAGGTTAGTCCCAGCCGGCCCAGGGGACCGTTCTTGCCATTGGCGTCCTGATGCTTTATGCATTTACAAGGATGCCATTGTCGCGGGACTCAGGTTCCCTTTTCATGAGTTTATTCCCAGGCTTTTGGCTGATGTTGGGATCAACCCTTGCCAACTTCCTCCAAACGCCTGGAGAATCATTATATGTTTCATTGTTCTTTGTTTGAAGAACAATTTTCCTTTATCTGTAGCTTTGTTTAGAAAAATCTTTCAGTTTAAGAATAGCTCAGCCATTACCTTGGGTTGGGTTTATATCAACCACCGTCCTTCCACTCCCCCCATATTTCACCCTAAATCCATTCCAGATAACAACCCAAAATGGAAAGAAGAGTTTATGTACTTAGTTTGGGAAGGAGGGGATTGGGGCACCCTTTTTCGTAGTTCCTTTAGTAGGGTTTCAGATGGTAGCCCTAGTGATATCATCCTGAATGATGAGGAGGCCCATGCATATGCTGAACTTACAAAGAATAACTATGCCACAATGGCTTGGGTGCTCCTGGATGAGTTCCAGCTTAGGTCCTTGGGACTTTCCAACGTTTCTGATAAGGGTAATTCTCACCTCATACCTTTCTTTATTTATTTAAGATTAACTTATACCAACTGTTTCTTTCCTTATATCTTTTGCAGCTGCGGTCTTTATCAATAAGACCAACGAGCCTGAAGATGGGGAGACAGCTAGGATGAAGAGGGCACGTTTGGGAGGGAAGGACCCCCGTGCTTCTAGTGTTCCAGCTTTCATAAGGCCTCACGTGGACCTTACTGAGGATGCTGAGGGCCCTGCCTCGGGCAAGAGTGCAGTTTGGCGCCCCAATTGGGGTCTTAGGAAGAAGGACACTGTAGTGGGAGTGTCCAAGCATGCTGTGGAGTGGTCTTATCACTCTCAGACTCCTTGTGACTACAAGGATTTTGTCTCCAACTCCACCATTGAAGGGGTGGAGCATGCTGGATCTCAAGCTATGGCTGCTGTAAGAATTTTTCTCCTTGTTTTCTTTGTAGTTTTTGATGTATTTCAAGTTTAAGTTTTTGACTTATAACTTGCTTGCAGCTTAATGCCAACTACCAAGGGGCTCTCTTTCAAGCTAAGTCTTGGCGCTCATCTTCTGAGGCCAACCAAGGCAAGTTTGAGAAGTCCCAGGAGGAAATGGCTTCAGTGAAGGCCACTCTGGCTAGGAAGGAGAAGGAGTTGGCTGACTCCCAGGCGGAGCTGGTGTCTTTGAGGAAAGGCAAGGATGACTTCATCGACGAGTACCTTGACTCCTCAGAGTACGAGGACTTGATTGATAAGCATGACGAGCTCCTCTTCCCAGTTCAGTATACTAAGGGATGGGATGACGCTCTTTCTGCTGTTTTGGAGAAGATGCCTGGATCTCTCCTTATTTCTGATTTTCCAAGCCCTCACCTTCCTACTCCTTTGGAGATGGCTTTGGCTGGAGAGGACGAGATGGAGGAGGATGACAGGATCTTAAACCTGGATCACACTTCCCCACCTGGTCAGACTGCCGGAGCTGATGATGCTGTCTTTCCCTCTGGAGAGGAAGAGGAGGAGGACGTAGACAGGGAAGATTAGGTGTAGTTTCATTCTTGGCCATCATGGCTTGTACTTTTATTTATGTACTTTTGGCCTACGGGCTTAACTTAACTCTTATTTAAGTTTTTAATTATGTCTGGTGGCCATTCATGGCTTGTGTTGTTTTTCTTGCTTCTTGAATGTTTGTCAACACTCATAGTATATAAGCTTTAAAACATGAAAATACTGAATTTACTCATAACTTGAAAATGGGATCAACCCTTACATAGTACCCAAGTTTAAGAACTCGGGTTGGTTTTATCAAACCTTATTCATAGTAGTGAGTCCTCCTAGGAAACACCTTAAACATAATAAACTTTCAAATTGGAGGCATGCCAAGTCCTTGGCACCTCATGCCCTTCAAGGGTTTCTAGCTTATATGAGCCTCGACCAAATACGTTCTTGACGCGATATGGTACTTCCCAATTTGGGGCCAACTTGCCTTTTTGTCCAACTCCGGATGCTTCAATCTTTCTGAGAACCAAGTCTCCTTGACGAAAGAACCTTTCTTTAACCCTTAGGTTGTAGTAGAAAGAGGCTTTCTTTTGATGTTCAACTATCTTGGCGTTTGATTCATCTCTAACTTCGTCAATTAGATCCAAAGCTAGCCTCAAGCCTTCTTCATTTTCTTCTGGTTCATAAGCCTCAACTCTTGGGGAGGTGTGGGTAATCTCCACCGGGACCACTGCCTCTTCTCCATAAGCCAATAGAAATGGAGTTGCCCCGGTGGTGACTTTACAAGTAGTACGATATGCCCAAAGTATGGGGAGTAATTCGTCTACCCAAGTGTTTCTGGAGCGTTCAACTCTTTTCTTTAGTCCATCCAGGATAATTCGATTTGCAACCTCAGCTTGCCCATTTGCTTGAGGATGGGCAACAGAAGTGAAGCGCAACTTGATATCGTTCTCATCACAATACTTCTTAAACTCATCGTTGTTAAACTGAGTTCCATTGTTCGTGACCAGAACTCGTGGAATTCCATATCGGCATATCACATTTTCCCAGAAGAATTGCATTACTTGCTTGGTGGTTATCTTGGCTAAGGGCTTAGCCTCAATCCACTTGGTGAAGTAGTCAATTGCTACTATCAAGAACTTTCTTTGAGCACTTGCCATTGGAAATGGCCCGAGTATATCCATTCCCCACATAGCAAAGGGGATAGGTGAGTTAATGGATGTCATCATCTCTGGTGGTTGTCTAACCACTGGTGCATGTTTCTGGCACCGTTCACACTTCTTCACATAGCTTTTAGCATCAGCAAGTATGCTTGGCCAGTAGAAACCTAGACGGGTGACTTTATGAGCAAGGGCTCTGCCCCCCAAGTGTTGCCCACAGATTCCTTCATGTACTTCCTTTAGGGCCAATTCTGCCTCTTGAAGTCTCAAACATTTCAGATATGGAATGATGAAAGACTTCTTGTATAGGAGTCCCTCAATCAGGGTATACCTTAGTGCTCTGACGTATAGCTTTCGTGCTTCTGAAGTATCGTTGGGTAGCCACCCAGTTTCCAGATGAGTTTTGATGGGATCCATCCAACAGTTGCCAACATCAATGGGTGCTACCAACTTTCCGTTGATGCTTGGGGTCTTCAAGACTTGGAAGTATACACTCCCTGCATAGTTTTCAATTTCAGAAGAAGCAAACTTAGGCAGGGCATCAGCCTTTATGTTTTCTTCCCTTGGAATGTGCTCCACATAGCATTCGTCAAATTGAGTCATGATGGCTTTAACAAGTTTCAAGTACTTGGCCATGACTTCATCTCTGGCCTCAAATTCCCCATTTACTTGGGAAACCACTAGCCTCGAGTCTCCACATACTTTCAGAGTTTTGACCCTCAAGGCTCCAGCCAGACCTAAGCCAGCTATCAGAGCTTCATATTCAGCCTCATTGTTTGTCGTTGGGAAGTCATGTTTTAGTGCATACTCAATGAGGAATCCATCAGGACTTTGTAGCACTAAACCAGCTCCACTTGATTTTGTTTTTGATGCTCCATCAAAATAGAGCACCCAATATTCTTTGAAGTCCATTTCTTGATCTTTCTTATCTTCCACTATTACTTCCTGCCCCCCGACTTCTTGGTTGTCAATGGTGCATTCAACCATGAAGTCAACAAGTGCCTGAGATTTTATGGCCGTTCGAGGCTTATACTTGATGTCAAATTCGCCCAATTCAATAGCCCATTTGATCAATCTTCCACTAACTTGAGGGCTATGCAAGATGTTTCTTAGAGGTTGATCAGTTAAGACCTCTATCTTGTGAGCCTGGAAGTACGGGCGTAGTTTTCTTGAGGCCATTATCAAGGCTAAGGCAAACTTCTCAATCGTTGAGTAGTTTATTTCTGCCCCATGAAGAATCTTACTCACATAGTAGACGGGCTTCTGTACTTTCAATTCTTCCTTTATCAGTACAGCTCCAAGGGCTGTGTTAGAAACTGCCAAGTACAAGTAGAGAGTTTCCCCTGGCTTGGGTTTTGCCAATAGTGGTGCTTCAGCCATGTATTTCTTCAGGGCCTCAAAGGCCTCTTGGCTTTCAGTTGTCCATTCAAAAATTTCACTTTTTTGAGTGCTTTGAAGAAGGGTAAGCACTTCTCTCCTGACTTGGAGATGAATCTCCCCAATGCTGCCACTCTTCCCGTTAATTTCTGGACATCTTTGACAGTCCGTGGTGGTTCCATGTCTAGGATCGCTTTGATTTTGTCGGGATTAACCTCGATTCCTCTCTTGGAAACCATCAGGCCTAAGAACTTTCCCGAGCCTACACCAAAGGCACACTTAGCTGGATTCAACATCATCTTGTGGTGCCTTAGCACTTCGAATGCCTCTCGGAGGTGCTTAATGTGATCGGCCTTATCGAGGCTTTTGACTAACATGTCATCCACGTAGACCTCCATGGTTTTTCCAATTAGGTGCTCAAAGATTTTGTTTACCAACCTTTGATAGGTCGCTCCTGCATTCTTAAGCCCAAAAGCCATGACTAAGAAACAGAAGACACCAAAGTCAGTGATGAATGATACCTTGGCGATGTCATCTTTGTGCATCTTGATTTGATTATATCCACTGAAGCCATCCATGAAACTTAGCATCTCATGCCCAGCAGTGGCATCTATTAGAGCATCAATCCTTGGTAAGGGAAAACAATCCTTAGGACATGCATCATTCAAGTCGGTGAAGTCGACGCACATCCTCCACTTCCCGTTAGCTTTTTTGACCATCACGGGGTTAGCTAACCATTCCGGGAATTGGATTTCCTCAATGAACCCAGCTTCCAAAAGCTTATTCACTTCTTGCTTAATGGCTTCAAGCCTCTCTGGAGCAAAATTTCTTTTCTTTTGTTTCACTGTCTTCCTTTCTGGATCCACATTCAATTTGTGAGATATCAATTGGGGATCAATCCCTGGCATGTCGGCCGATGTCCAAGCAAAAACGTCATTGTTTTCTTGAAGAAAAGACGTGAGTTTGCTCTTCAATGGTTCGGGCAGTAGTGCCCCAATATAAGTCACCTTCTCTGGTTCACCCGGGACTAAGGGAATTGGGATTAAATCCTCAGCTGGTTTCCCTCTTCGGTCCTCATTGTCACTAGTGTTCATGTCTTCAATAGGGAGAACCTGCCCCCCGGTTCCATCAGGCCTTAACGCGGCTACATAACAACTTCTAGCCATCTTTTGGTCTCCTCGTTCTTCACCAATCCCATTCCTCGTTGGGAACTTGATTTTTAGATGATAAGATGAGGCAACAGCCTTGAACGCATGAAGACCAGTCCTTCCCAGGATTGCATTGTAGGTTGAAGTCGCTTTTATAACTATGAAGTTCAACATCTGAGTAGACGTATTCATCCCTTGCCCCATAGTCATTGGGAGTTGGATAGTGCCTTCCACTTTTGATTCCACCCCGTTGAATCCATATATAGGCATATTTGAGGGTGTTAACTGAGAGTCTGTGTAACCCATCTTGATAAAGGCATCGTGGAACAAGATATCCACTAAAGCTCCATTATCAACCAAGACTCTTTTTGTTTCGGAGTTGCCTATCACGGGTATTATGACAAGAGGATCATCATGGGGGAACTTCACCCCTTCCAAGTCTGAATTGTCAAAACCTATTGACACTTCTGTCCTGGCACGCTTCGGTGCTTCTCCAACCACAGTCATTACTTCTCGGGCATAAGCTTTTCTTGAGTTTCGGGAAGACCCAGCAGCAGTTGGCCCTCCGAATATCATGTTGATCACAGGCCCTCGGGGCTTGGGATTCCGATCTTGATCGTTGTCCCTTATATCATAATCCTTTCTTTCATAGTTCCCTCTTTGGCTACCTTGGATTCCATCCTTAGTGAACTTGCTGAGTTTTCCTCTTCGTATCAGAAACTCAATCTCATCTTTCAATTGCCTACAATCGTCGGTGTCATGACCGACTTCTTTGTGGAACCGACAAAACTGATTTTGGTTCCGTTTGGACAAATCAGCCCTCATTGGCTTTGGCCATTTGATATCTTCTTCCTTGGCTATCTCCATCAGAATTTGACTCCTGGGAGTATTCAATCTTGCATATTCTGTGAATTTTGGCCCAAAATTGTTTCTCTTGGGGGGAGAATCGGAGTTCTTTGATGTTCGGGGAAACTTTTCCTTGACGTCGTACTCCTGAGTTTCTTTTCTTTTCTTTGAGTTTCCACTACCGCCAGTAGTGGGTTCATATTTTCTCATACTTTCTTCAGCCTTGATATACTTTCCGGCCCTATCTTGGAGCTTCAGCATGCTCTCGGGGGGATGTTTAGCTAACGACCGTTTGAAGTGGTCATCAGTGGTTCCTTGTTGCAGAGCTATCATAGCCACTCTGTCCTCTAAGTCCGGGACTTTTAAAGCCTCTCGAGTAAATCGATTGATGTAGTCCCTTAGGGCCTCATTATGCCCTTGCCGGATTGCCATGAGTGATGCAGAACTTTTCTCATGCACCCTTCCACTAATGAACTGATTGATGAAAGCCTTGCTTAGTTCCTTGAATGACCCAATAGAGTTGGGAGGTAGACGGCTATACCAACGTTGGACCATGCCTGCCAAGGTTTGTGGAAACGCCCTACACTTGACCGCATCGTTGGTTGGCTGCAACAGCAGTGCATTGGAGAAGGTCCTTACATGATTTGCGGGATCTCCCGTTCCATCACAGGCTTTGATCGAAGGCATCTTAAACTTTCTGGATATAGCCGTTTTCATGATGTCTTGAGTAAACGGTGGTGTAGGATCATCAGGATCTCCTAGGGGCAACAGGATACTAGGATCACCCCTTGGGGCTTCAGCCCTCTTGGTCCTTCTTGGTGGATCCAAGTTGATTATCGGGATTCCTTCAGTCGTTCGGCCCCGAGATTGAGCGGCCTCTTCTTCAGCAAGGAGTTTTTTTAGCCTTGCAGTCTCTGCCTCATGGGCTGCAAGTTTCTCCCTAGTAGTTTGGGGTGGCTCCCGATTTGTCTGGGAAGAACGTCTCCTTCTTGGGGCGACATCCTCCCCAGTTGTATAACCCTCATCATCGGTGTATGGGCCAGAGTAATCTTGAATGAGAGGGGTCTGACGAGTTTGTTGATTTTGGGGTCCCAGACCTTGTATATAAGGGGGGCACATATGCCTCATGGTAGATTGGATTAGTTCCACTACCGCCCGCCATGGGTCGAGGGGGCATGCCATAGCTTGGCATCCCCAAAGTCTGATTCGCGTATTGAGGGAGATCAGTAGTATGTAGTTGAAGGTTCCTTGGTGCACTCATGAGCAGCGGAGAGGTCGTGATTGGTTGCTGGTGAACGGTCTCTTGTGGATTAGATCCATGAATGACCATCTGCAGGGGATTCGTCCCTTCAACCGAAATCGGGATTTCCGGTCCTTGAGTGTTGGTGGGGATATTCGCCCCTTGTGTGCCGGTAGTCGGCGGTGGCTGATCAGCCTCAGAGGTGATAGGGCGATCATCGGGAGTTTGAGTATCCCGAGCTGTTCTTCGTGTGTTTGCCATGGTTGATGTTGTGTTCCCACAGACGGCGCCAAATGTTATGGATTAAAAAACTTGCTTGCGTAATTAATGCTAAGGTTTAATGAGCTTCGAGCTTTTATGGCTGCACTCGTGTATCCGGACTAAATTGGTCCTCACAAGATGCCTACGTATCTCAAATCGTTATTGAGAATCAAGCCAAAGACGTAGTTCTGATTGTAGGATCAGGGACCTTATATAGGCGTCTGGAGCCTAGTATTTATGGTATGTTTAGGAGTCTTAGCGAATAAGTCTCTTTTTTGATATCGGATAAGCATTGTATTGCTTGCAGGATAAGTCTTTTCCTTGTTGATAAAGGCTATGACTCATGAATTGCCTTTAATTGGGATTCTGGATCCTTCTTTGACCAATTTGCCATAATTTGGGCTCTTTTAATGAGCTGTATATTTTCCCTATTCATTAATTACGAAATTAATGAATAATTATGGATTTGGACATTAAATATCACGCCTTTTCATTGGACCGTCAATTATATTTCTATAATTACTTTTCTGACCATATCAATAATGTTTCAAAATATTTTACCATGCATCTCTAATTCTACGGTGAAAAAAATATATGATTACTCGTTCTAATATAAATATATATTATTGATATTTTTTTCAAAATTGATTTTAAATTTAATAAATATTAATATTAAATATAAATCTAATATAACTAATGTTTCCAAATATTCTATGGTGAAACACATGTTAAACCATACACATGATTACTCGTTCGCAAATAATTGTGTTCTAGTTTTTTCATTTTTATTTTTTTAACATAATAAATGATTACACACATGTTAATTTGATTTTCAAATCAATATTTTGAATGTTTATACTTTATATTAGTAGTTTATCATTTGTAGAAATTAAAAAATTAAATTTAATTCAATAATTTAAATTTTGTGGTACATCTCAATATTTTAAATTTTGTCGCACATTAATATTTTTGTAATATTTTATAATTTTAAAATATTGTAAGGGCAGCCCAGTCCAGCCCAAGTTAAGCCCAGCCCAATAAGGGCAGTCCTGGAAATAAAAAGAAGTTAAATACACCCGCAATGATTCATTGCGGGGGAGCATTGAAACATTGCGGGGTCGAGGGGCAGTTTTGTCCAAAAAGAAGTTAAGAACACCCGCAATGATTCATTGCGGTGGGTGAGAACCCCCGCAATGATTCATTACGGTGGGTGGCTGGTGGTCATTTTACAGCCACCCGTGGCTGTGGACCAAATCCCTAACAAAATTACCATTACATATTTATTTTCCATGTGTTATGTTTAGAAAATTAGTTGTTTTAGTTAGAAAATGTAGAATAGATATTATGTTTTTGCTGAAAAAGGTAATTAGTTATAAATATGTAATAATATTATCATTTTATATATATATGTTACCTATTTTATTTTTAGAAGATGAGTTGTTTTGGTTAGAAAAATATATAAATAGGTAATGTGTTTTAGCTGAAAAAATATAAAATTATATTATCTTTTTATATATATGTTACTCGTGTTACTTTTAGAAAATTAGTTGTTTAAGTTAGAAAAAAATAAAAAAGGTTATGTGTTTAGCTGAAAAGGGTAAGTGGTTATTTATTAATAATTATATATAACAATATTACCATTACATATTTATTTTCCATGTGTTATGTTTAGAATATGAGTTGTTTTAGTTAGAAAATGTAGAACATATAATGTGTTTTTGCTGAAAAAAAGTAATCAGTTATAAATATGTAATAATATTACCATTTTATATATATGTTACCTATTTTAGTTTTAGAATATGAGTTGTTTTGGTTAGAAAAATATATAAAATAGGTAATGTGTTTTAGCTGAAAAATATAATTGGTTATAAATAAATTGATTATAGATATGTCCGACCCAAATTATATAGATAAGCTCGACCCAAATACCGACCGACCGACCAAAACTTTTAATGTTTCGTCTTTAATAATATAGTATATATATACAATTTTATAATTAAAAATATTAACAATTTTTAAAGATTTAAAATATTATGAATATTATGAAAATTTGTGAATTAATATAATCATAAATATTTTTTTTTAAATCGCTAATCTATATATAATAAACGTTAGAAACATCTTATCCAAAATTTTGGTAGTCTAATCCTCAGTATCGCTATCGCTAGGACGATCTCAACCATTGGGTCTAATATTTCTAAAAATAGACGATGAGGAAACCAATTTAATTAATACGTATATTAATTTCTACTAACAAAATATTAAAGATCGTTAGATCTTAAAATAGATATATGAGAATTGTTAGCTCTAATATTAAAAAGTGTATTTGATTGTTTGTAGAACTATGTTTAAATACAACAAATTATCAGAAAAAATATTCAAAATACTAAAATGGGTAATCTGATAATCCTTTCCTTTATTATAATACCCGAGTCTACCGCATATCAGTTAACCAATCAGAAAACTATGAATTATTTTAGCACCAATCAGATGTCAATCCTAAATTTTAGACCAATCACAAGAGTCTGAAAACTTTCTTCATATAATTTTATTAATCAAGGGTGGTTAGACTATCCAAACAACGATTAACCAATCAAAATTTAAAATTTATTTTGTATTTAATAAGAATTTAAATCCATTTAAACTTTCCTCGTATAATTTTTTATTTCTAATTATAATTAAATTTTTTATAATATTTACATACTTCGAGATTTTCATCACTGAGATTTTCATCACCGATTGTACTATTCGTTTAATATATATATAATCATCTCTTTTATAGATAAACTTATAATACTACTCCACGATCTAACACATTTAATAAGGAAGCACTATGAGTATATTTATAATATTTACGACTTGAACCTATAATTTATATTTTTTATTAGTTAATTTTTAAATATCGTAATTTATTGTATTTTATTAATCAAGGGTGGTTAGACTATCCATACAACACGATTAACCAATCAAAATTCAAAATTTCTTTTATTATAAATTAGAATTTAAATCCATTAACTATTATAATTATATTTATATTAGAATTTAAATCATATCCATACAACGCGATTAACCAATCAAAAATTAAAAATAATTTTGTTTTGAATTAGAATTTAAATTCATTAAAAATTTTCTCAAATAATTTTATTAACCAATAGTGGTTAAACTGTCCATACAACACGTCAAAAATTATTTTATTAGAATTTAAATCAATTAACTATTATTTTTGTATATTTCAAAATTTTGGTTATCAATTAAAGTTATATTATTTTTAGTTAAAATTTAAATCCTTTATTTATATTTATATATTTCGAGATTCTGATCACCAATTGTACTATGTCTTTAATATAAAATCATCTACCTTAATACCACCCCATTACCCAACACACTTGCGAGTATATGTATAAATTTTATGAATTTAATTAATAATTAATAATTTATATTGTTTAATTGTTAAATGTCCTAATTTAACGATCTTACACCGAGATGTGACGGTAGTTATCCAATATTAATATTGTTTATTGTAATTAGAAAAATCAGATGATAATTGGTTATATTAAAAAAAATTGAATGCATCTTTTATTATAATACCTGATTCTACCACACTATACAGTTAACCAATAAGAAAATATTAATTATTTTAACATCAATCAGATGTCAATCCTAAATTTTAGACCAATTACAAGAGTCTAAAAACTTTCCTTATATAATTTTATTAACCAAGAGTGGTTAGACTATCTATACAACGCGATTAACCAATCAAAATTTAAAAATCATTTTATATTTAATTAGAATTTAAATACATTAAAAATTTCCTCATATAATTTTATTAACCAAGGGTGGATCAATTCTAAATTTTAGACCAATCACAAGGCTCTAAAACCTTTCCTCATATAATTTTAAACTATAATTTAAATCCAATAAAACGTTCCTCCTATAATTTTACTAACCAAAGATGATTAACCAATCAAATGTCAATACTAAATTTTAGACAAATCACAAAAGCTAAAAAACTTTCTCTATATAATTTTATCAACTAATGGTGGTTAAGTTATTCATACTACGCGATTAACCAATCAAAATTCAATAATTATTTTGATTTTAATTAACATTTAAATCTATTAATTTTTTATTTAAATATTTCAAGAATTTGGTGTTTGAGCTTAACGAAATCTTTCTTTCAAAAAAAGAATTTGGTTATCAATTAAAATTATTTTATTTTTTATTAGAATTTAAATTCTTTATGATAATTATATATTTCAAGATTTTGATCACCAATTATACTATCTATTTTATATAAAATAGTCTATTTTATACATAAACTTCTAATACCACCTTATGACCCAACCCATTACGAGTATATGTATATATTTTACGACTTTAATCAATAATTTATATTTTTTATTGTTTAATTGTTAAATGTTGTAATTTAAGATTATTACATAGAGATGTGAGGATAGTTATCCAATATTAATATTGTAACGCCCCCAAATCCGGGGTCAGACGATTTGGTCGTCACGCGGAAATCTCAATTTAAATAACCTGTTAAATCTTAAACCAATTCAAATATAACATCTGCAACCCCAACTCTACCAAAAATCTTTAAAGGTTATAGTGCTAGAAACAAGAATCCAAAATTTTACAAACTTTAACTTCCTTTTACAACAATCTCTTTGCATATATCCTATAACGCTAGTATAACTTCGATGAGAAGTATACTAGGCCAAACTAATTATATACATAATAATATTTACTAGAAATAAACTGTATACAATAACCTTACACTAGATCCAAATGCTCTGCATCAACTCGTCTTCCCAATGTCGTCTTGAATCTTCTCGTTCCATAGTTATACGATTAAATACTGTCAATCTACCTTTTCACTGGAGGGTTAAAAAGGTAAAACAAGCAAGAGTGAGCAAAAGAAGCTCAGCAAGTATATATAAAAACTACACAAGATGAGATAATGATGCAACAATATCTGAAAAGAATTCAACTCAACTGGAGTGAAAAAATAGTGCCATAATAGCAATGTATGAAAATCAGCTCAACTGGCAAAATGAACAACAATAATAATCTGTGTCAAACTTTAAGTTAGAATTGGATTTTTACTGTGACGCAACGAGTTAAGGTGGATGATCAGTCACACCAAAACCCCGGACCATACCCTACGGAATGTCCAAATACTGAACTGGATCCAAGGCCACTTTTGGCCTACATAATACTGATACTCTGACTGGCGTCGGCAGTCCTTAAAAACATTTCATTTTTATTCAAAAACTTCCAATTCCAACTTAATACTGGGAGTTAGGTGTCAGAACAATCGACTACCTAGATAATTCAAACTATTACTTTCGACTGTATGCTTAACTTTATCAACTGAATTAGGCTGAAACAAATGCATAAGAATTTGATTTCCAATCACAAGGAATCAAGGTAAATCTGACAAATGTAAGGTACTGCAAGGTATAAGTTATGAAATGAAATAGAATTTGTCACATCAAGAACAATAGGTTGTCTCAATCTTAGGATAATGAAAGAATCTGGTTATGAACAATAATTGAGTGAAAATGGGAAACATGAATCTTGATACGATACTCTGAACAAAAGAGTACGAGTTAGTAAACTTGCCTTTGGTCCTTAGCTATTACGTAAAGCCTAAGTAATACAATTATCTTCTTCTATCTTATGTCATCACAATCTTCGATTCTGATAACTCTTGGATCCGGTGCATATGCGGTTGCTACGAGTCTGCACTATCGAGATCGTGCCCACCCAACTATTCACTAGTTAAATATAAGATATACTTTAGCCTTCGTACTATAACTTCTACATAATATAAATGTTTATAAACTTAAGCGAATGTATTTTCTACAGAAAATTGGGCATGACCTATTCGTAAAGTGGACATTGCCCTGTTTTAAAATACCAAAATAATCTTAACCCAATCATCCACAATTTATTCAATACTCAATTCATCTGCCTTGACTTGCAGTTACTTTATCCAGAATAAGCAATCATGTACAACATTTATCATGTAGCAAGTCAAATAACTAAGTCACATAATTTCATATACTTCACTTAACAAATATCACAAGATTGATCTGATAACTCTTATAATTATATAATTTAATAGCTACACAATTAACACATAACCCTATTTCATTCACGTACGCATTTAAACTAGCATATCATATCATATACATTTACCAAATAATGTTCATTTAATAGTTCTGCCGGAAATTCGGCAGCACTTCCTCTATTTATATAATAATCCACCTGTTTTAAACTAATACCAACAACCAAATATCAATTTACAACTAACCTCACTCATATAATTTAACTTAATCAACCTGAACTCACAATTATAAAATAACATACTCAATCCCATATATCATCTAAACACATAGCACTTATCAGTTCATATGCCACTATACAATACCAAACTTATTATCAGAAAATAAACATTTAATACCCAAGACAATTATTAAAATCCAATTAATAATTCAACTATAAGTATCAACCTTTTCATGGCATTTATAGACTCGATTAAACAAATAACATATCAAGGATCATCATAATACATTCACGACTCCACAATAATTTACACAAGTCACATGACACGTAATAAAGTTGAAACTCTTTTTGGAAAATATTTGGTCTTCCTTTTATAAAGATTTGAATATAAGAATCTATGGATCGAAAAACCATCATTATACTTTAAATTTGATTATCACTCGATTAATTAAAATCAATCAAAACCAACCAATAACCACAACTTAATTCTATCACTACTTACCCATCGCAATATAACCAATTATAACTAGTTTAAATGATAAATACACATAGTAGATAGCAGGTGATCATGCATTTACTCAACACTAGCATACTGATTAAACACTTAACTTATTAACATACATAATAGCACGTAGCATTTAATCACATATATGTGTGTGTGTGTGTGTATATATATTTATATCAGTGTTACAGAAATCGCTTATCGGACAAAATCGGTTGGGGGACCTTATAACGATTTATCGGAAATCGGGGATTTATCGGAAGGATAAATCGGATATAAATCGGGAGCAATTTAGTATTCATTTATATATACACACAACATGATTTGTAAAATTTGTACTGCTAAACAACAACAATACTTAAACTTGCATCAAAATAAGGGTGAAAATCATAATTCAGCCTTCTACATACTACATTAATCAACCGCAGATTCATAACCCCAACTATATACATTAAGCAAAAGTGACATCGTTCAACCACACAAAAGTGACATCGTTTAACCACATTTACATTCAAAATACTTACCCAGCTAAAGTATATCCATTATATTTTATATCCAGGTTGTGCTCATAAAACCAGAATCCTCGTGGACTTCTATAACTAATAAGCACCAGATAGTCAGGCACTATAACTAATAAGCACTAGGTAGTCAAAAGATGAAACCAGCCGGTCAAAAGATGAAACCATGCAGTCAAAAGGTTATAAGAACTACTCATGCTTTCAAAGTATCACCAACATTCGTTATGAAAATCACCAAACAGAGGATCATCATTAAAGAACGGTTCTTCTTCTTCATCAGAAAGAAAATCATCTTCGTCGAGTTCTCTAATTGTTTCAGTTTCATTGCTGTTGTTTGTTTCATTGAAGGTGTTTGTCGACCCTTCAGACTCGTCAGCATCGCCACCCTCCACAATCCAATCTTGAGCCATACGAGCATCGTTTGATAGTAGAGGATCATATTTTTCCTTCAACTTTTTATTCTTATTAAAAAGTTTGGAATTAAACTGGACATAGACAAGATCATTCAGTCTCTCCGACTCCAACCTGTTTCTTTTTTTGGTATGAATCTAGCACAAAAAGATAAGTCTTTTTAGGAACCCCTGTTTAATACGAGCTAATATAACAATAATAATTTTAAAATAACAAACCCCTTCAAAGGTGCTCCAATTTCTCTCACATCCCGATGAACTTGTGGTCAGGCCAAGTATTTTCATGGCCATCCTTTGCAAATTTGGTGTCCCAGATCCATAATTAGACCACCAAGCAACTAACATGAAAAAGAAAAATTAGCAATGATAAATTTCACTTAAACCATATATGAAATCAGTAAGTGCAGGATGACATGTTTCAAAAGTTGTTACCTGGATTAAAATCTTCATCATTCTTGATTCTCCCTGAAATGGCTAACTTTCTTGAAAAAATGCCTTCCATTGCTTTGTACTTGTGTAACTCAATGTTAGAGACCAGATTTTGAGTTTGGAAATCATCTGGGAAAAAGGCCTCGACACAAGTCAATAATGCTCCCATACAATTAGAATCGTTTTTCGCTTCATCATCTCTATAATAGTAGTAAGGGTTCAAAAGATATCCAGTCAAATGCAATGGGCCATCAAGTCGATCTTTCATCCTTGAATCGATGATGTAAATCATTGGATTATACATTTATTTTACATCTTTACAAATTATGATCACTTCTTTCTTAGCATCTTTAATTTGGCCATAAATGAAACCCATTGACGGTCTTAAATCACCATCCACAAGTCTTAGCAGCTTAACTAACGGCTTAAAAATTTCTACACAAAGAAACAGATGTGTCCAGAAAGGTTGGCTAATCATAGTACTATATGCAGCTATCCCCTTAGGTTGAGTAGCCCACTTAGAAGTACTCCATTCACTAGAC
Source organism: Heracleum sosnowskyi (assembly GCA_030848705.1). Lineage (NCBI taxonomy): Eukaryota > Viridiplantae > Streptophyta > Magnoliopsida > Apiales > Apiaceae > Heracleum > Heracleum sosnowskyi. The sequence continues at coordinate 72,822,884 of CM061242.1, forward strand.
ATAAACATGTACTTCAAGTTATCCTGTTTTTCTAGCATACTTTGCATCGTAAGAAAAGAACTAGCAAACCTGGTAACACCTGGCCTGACAATATCCCTTTTCTTTGTAAACTTTCTCATCAACGCCAAGGTTTTGTGATGCGCATAGATATAAACAGTTAAAGACTTTGCCTTGTCAATCGTGATCTTAAAATTTGGAATCTTACTTGCATTAAGTTAGTTTCCATGAGAATGGTTAGTGATAAGTAACGCATAATTAAGAGAACAAGATATTAAATTGGTAAAGATTGAAGATACCGATTGCTTCCAAAACGAGGTTAATTGTATGAGCAGCACACGCAGTCCAGAATATGTTTGGTCTCTTCTGTTTCAAGAGTTTCGCTGCAGCAAAGTTATTAGTTGCATTGTCAGTCACAACTTGTATACCATTTTCACTTCCAACATTATCGATCCACTTGTCCACATACTCAAATATGAACTTTCCAGTATGCGCTTCAAATGAGCATTCAATTGAAGATAAAAAAACTAGTTCCAATCTTGAAATTAACGCACAAATTCATTACACTTCTCCTTTTTCTGTCGGACCATGCATCAGTCATAACCGAACATCCCCCATCCTTCCATTCATCCTCTTGTACCTTCAGTTTTTCTTTGGTATTTTTAACAGCTTGCTTTAACAAGGGCTCTCTCAATTGATATTGAGTTGCCGGTATATACCCAGGACCAAATTGCCCAACAGCCTCAACGAACCTACGAAAACCATCATTGTTGATTGCATTAAATGGAATTCCAGATTCATAAACCCAAGAAGCCAAAAAGGTATGCACCTCATTCGTCCTGCTCTTGAACAATGCTTCATTAATATTTTGTTGTCTTTTTCTATCAGATGAAGATATTGGTTTTGTATACTGATCGATTGGACCGAGTGGGCGTGGTTGCTTGCTAACACCGTCAATTTCAACACAATCTTCAACCTCTTTGCTATTCGCAGTAATATTAACCTCATTCCTAGTTTCTTCAAGTGCCTTTCTTTTGTTTTCTTTGCTGCGTTTAATCTCCTCTAATGCTCGTTTACACCTTAGTTGGTCTATCGGACTAGATTTCTCACATGACACAACATTACCTGTAACATGAGCTATATGCTGCTTTAAGCGAAAAACACTTCCACTGAATACTCTGTTGCACAACTTGCATCTGACCTTCTCTGAATTTCCTGCTGTAACCATATCACCAAATTCCCATCCTATATCATCGGACTTACACTTTAATGGATCATCAGAAGCAGGTGGCACACAATCACGCATAGAATTTTCCATTCTGTAACTCTAATCCACACAAATAAGATGCACTAGATGACATGTACTAGATGTTCAAAACTGAATATGAGTGATTTATATAGCGCAACCTAAAACTTAAACATCATCTAGCAAAACAAATAGTATACTAATCAAAATTTTCTAATTTTTGCTAAAAATTCAACATCATCTAGCAAAAGAAGTAGTAGGATAATTAAATTCTAATTCCAAACAGAGCACAGTTACGAGAACTATATATAGTAATATAGAATTAAAACCCATTACCCAGTATACAAATTTATGATATTAGATCCTGCAAACAGTTCGAAGCTTTGCTTCTTCTATCAGATCCTGCAAACTCTCCATCCCCTTCATCAAGATTCCGAAACACTACTAAAATTTGTGTCCTAAATATTTATATTTATGTGTGTGTGTGTGTGTCCAAGCACACAGTAGATGAACAAATAAAATACAAGGCAAATAAAGTGTTTGATCTTGCAAAGTGCAAACCTTTAATTCAAAAACCCAATTATCAAATTTCAAGAATTGTAAAGATTTGATTTCAAGAATAGTAGAGGAAATTGATTTAATACCTTAATTTAGCTATTAATCACCGGATCTTGTACATCAGCTGCGTTAGGTTTTGTTGCCCTCTTTCTCTCCACTGCGTTTATAATGCACGCCGTGTACTGGTGTTTGTTTGTGAATTGTGAGCAATTTTCATTTTTTTTGTGTGTAATTGTGTATATATTAGTTGACTTTTCCGATATTTGACCCGATTTGAATAAAACGTATAATGCAGCGATTTGGAGAAATTATATCGGTAATATAATTCTCAGCGATATTTCGGCCGATTTTTCGGCTAGTCGGCCGATTTCTGTAACACTGATATATATATATATATATATATATATATATATATATATATATATATATATATATATATATATATATATATATATAACACAGAGCCTGAAATAATTAATTAAAATCAAACAACTCATTTACTCGACTAAATCAATCAAGTCAAACAGATAATGAATAAATAAATACTAAAATATTAAAATAGTTTGAAAATAATAATCAAATTTGATTTATAAATAATCAAAATTAAATAATAACCAATTAATAAAATTCACCAATTAATTATTACATTAATTGGTCAATTAAATTAATTTCATTATTATTTACAATTGATTAAAATAATCAAATTCAATTACTCTTTAAACTCTAAGGGTTTTAAAACAAATAATAAAATAAATACTTAGATTTTACGAAATTTCGGCATGACCCGTTCGTAAACAGGACTAGCCAGAAATTTTTCATGTAGTATGCTGCGTCCCCGGTCATAGAACGGATCACATAGCACAACACAACAATAACATGTATAATTAATAGTAATTAACAACACAAATACCTCAACCATCAACTATAATAATTCCCCAAGCTGGGAATTAAACCAGAATACTAAAATCACCATTACCGCTAATTTACAACTCAAAACCAAACTTTAAATACATCAATTTACAATATACAATTAACGATCACTCGAAACATTAACTACCTACGAAAATATAATCCGTAATCCAACTTAACATACTAAAATGAACTACTAAAATAAATAGGCTACTAAGATTTAAATTATGCTGAACATAACTAGAATTATAGGTAACTTATAAGGAAAATCTGCATCACACTCTCCTTTATTAAAACAAAAACTGCACAACCAATAAAATATTAAATAATACCAAAAACAGTTAAACATCAAAATTTACACACCTAGCTCAAAATCATTTAACAACGTTCACATACTATTTAACACCGTACTCAAATAATCAACACCAAACGAATTTGGTATAAAAATGAAATTTAACCATTTAACACAAGTTACAAACACAAACGATTCATTACTAAAAACAATCTTACTAAATAACACAAACTAACTACATGAAACGAATGATAATTAGCGTATATTAGCTAAACAATTATACACATCACGAATTTATTAACTAAGTACATATAAACAAATTTATACTAATTCTACAAAATGAGTCTATTAATATCCCAAATTAATAATAAAAACAACCAATTTATACTTACTACTAAATCAGATTGGTAATTATCATAGATTAATAAATAAAAACGAAATATTAATTAATTAAAAAAATGATTTCATTAATAACACAATTTAATAAAACGAAATTATATACTTAATTACTAAAAAAAACGAATCATTACTCACAAAATAAGAAAAAGAACAGATTACAAAAAGAAATGGTTTGAACTTTTTACCCACTAGGATTTACGATCGGGATGTGTAGTAGCAGGAGTGGCGGCCGCGGTGGCGCGGGGATGAGCGGCTGTGGTGACCGGCCGCCGTTACTATGCGCGGAGACGACGGCTGGAGTGTGGCTGCGCGCGGGGAAAGAATTCAGGTGGGGAGGAGGGCGCGCAGAGGAGTAGAATTGAAGGAGTGGTGCTTCCTGTCGAAGTCAACGGAGAAGAAGGAGGGGGAGGCGGCGCGTGAACATAAACGGGGGGGGGGGGGGGGGGTTGTATTTTCTATCTCTGTTTTCTTTTGTTTTTCCTTTGGCCGAGTGTATGCTAGTGTGTAATTAGATTAGGATTAGTTAAGGATAAGGATGAGGACTACCATACATTAATTAGCCCCCTGACTGAAATTTGCGGGACTAATACTGTAACGCCTTAGAATTTTGACTTGTAAATTATTATCCATATGTGAATACCATTAATTTTATATGTGTTTGATAATTGTTTAATAAGCTCTTTGTGCTAATTTGAGTAGCCTTAAATTTATTTTGTTAATAAGAGCTATTTAAAATTATTTTATATTTATTGCTAGTAATAGCAATTGAGATTTTATTCTTGAAATTTTAGTTAGCAATGATGATCTTGGTATAATGTGATTTATGTGTAAGCTCATATTTTAGTCATACTTATTTGAGATAAAAATAATTATTTGATATAGTCTTATAATTTTGAAATTTCTTTATGTGCAATAATTGTTACGTGCTTAAAATGTGAATTGTGTGCCTGGTGAATAATTAGTTAATTGTGAATTTGGTTTCTAAATTTTTCTTAAGTGCTCTGAGAATTTATTTGGATTATAAAATATTTATATTAAATTTAGAGAATGATTTAATTATTTAATTAATAACATAAAATATTTCTTAGCATTATTTTATTTCTACTTTAGTTTTAAACTCATGATTTAAATTTTATAATCACTTAATTATTTTAATTATTGATTTTGAGGGATGCTACACCTTCTAGATTATTTATTTTCAGTGGGTAATTTATTTTTTACCTATGGAGTAATAAAATTTTATTTAAAATTGTTTTTGAGATAAAAAGGCATTTTATTTGATTATTTCTATGTAAATGCAATTTTATTTATCTAATCTACAAAAGTATTTGTAGAATAATATTTCTAATTGATCTAGAGTGGGCATTATGAATTTACATCATAGCCCTTGTTTTTATTAATTTAGCAATGGAGTTAGTGGGACAATTTTGTAAATTATAATCTATTTCCAAAACTATTTAAGAGATAACATTACTTTTTATTCATTTCATTCTACACTCACCCAAAAACCCACCCCACCCAACTCTCTCTCACGCTCTCATCTCTCTTCTTCTCCCGAGGTTCTCTTCTTCCCCAACATCCTCCATTTCTCTTCATCTTTCTACATATTAAACCCACCAAAACATATGATTCTCTTATCCAAATTTCAAGTGTGAGTAACCAAAACACTCCTCTTTCTAATCTCTACAACCCTCTTGTGTTAATATCAAGTTTTAATTCAATTTTAAATTTGGGAATTTTCGGATTTTCATTTCTCTTTGTGAAAAACTTACATGCAATGGTTGATTATTGGTAATAGGGATGATTCTCGGTGAGATCCATCATTTTGGACTCATCCGAGAAGAAACCCAACCATGGGCAATGATCCTTGTGAGCCATGGTCTTGATTTCATATTTACAAGTTTGATTCAAGTCTATTCTTGCTTGATTGAGTGTTATAAGTTGATGCATGTCATTTATTTTATGATAATTGGTGATACTAGTTATAGATTAGAAGTGGGTTTTGATTTTTGTTAAGGATATGAGTTGTATGAGATGTGGGTAGTAGAAATTTATAAGTTTTATTGATTGCATGTAAGAGATTCTTGAAGATCTTAGTGCTTTTGGTACTAAAGTTTGATGGGTCATTAAGGTTGAGATGATTGAAGACTTGCATATGTGTTAATTGGGTATTTTACTAATTGCATGTTACTAGTTTTGTGAATTCTTGAGAAAATAGTAGTAAATTGTTAGTGTGTTATATTTATTTTTGAATAAAAGTGTTGATGTAATGAGAAAAGTGAAGTAAGAGAGTTATTTAAACTTGCATGTTAGCTATATGGTGAGAATTGATTGATACTAGTTTTAATATTTTGATAAATTGATTTTATAGAGATTACCTTGATGGATGTTGGTATTATGAATTGGTTATGGTTTAAAGATGGGAGTTAAGGTGGAAGGAGAAGTGAGAAGAGAAAAGAAAGAGAGGGAGGCCGAGAGAGAGATGGGAGTCGAGGGAGAAATTGAGGGAGATGGTGAGAGATTGAAGGAGACCGAGAAGGAGAGATTGAGAGAGTAAGGAAGAAATGATTAAAAATAAAATGAAATCATGAGAGTATGTGTGTTTCAAAAATGTGATTTTGGTGTGAGTTATTCAAAAACATGATTTTCTAAAGGCGTGAGTGTGTTATTCAAAAATAGGATTTTGTGTGAGTGATTTAAAATATGATTTAAAAATGTGTGTGTGCGTAGTTTTTAAAATGTGTTCTCTAAGTGTTCTTTCAAGATTGTATTCTTGTGTGTGTGTCATGTTTTCAAAAATGTGTTCTTAAGCATGGGATTGTGAGTGTAGTTATGCCAAGAGTGTGAGGTGTGTGCATGTCGCTTGTGTGAGTGTGTGATGGTATGGTTAGGCCATAAGGCCGAGAGAGGGAGAAGAAAAGAGTGAAGGCCGAGAGGCCGAGAAGAGAGAAATGAAGGAAGGAGGAGATGAAAAGAAAAAGAAGAGAGAAAGAAGAGAGGAAAGAAAGAAAGGAGAAAGTGTTGGTGATTGGTATTGTAGTAGTTTTATTTGAATTTAATCCTAAGTGGTATACATGGTCAATTCTATGCTTAGTTATACTTTAGTTGGCATAGGTCGTCGTCAATTGAATAAGTATATATGTTGGATTTATGTGGTCGTCTTTAATTAGACTTGGTATTGCTTTAGCAATTAGGACTGAGTTTTGGTTAGTTAAATCAAAGCTTAATCGCAAGTTGAATTATGTGGTTAGTATAATTCCAGAGGTACGTATACATGGCTTATATGATTAAGTGTTATTGTTGTCAAATAGAGTAGATAAAGTTACCAAAGTACTTTATCTTGAGGTCTTTCCATCATAAGGATAAGGAATTCTTTGTGAAGTTATATTCTTGCTAAGTGACCAAATGTTGACTAAAGTTGTAAAGACACTATGTGCTTCTTGATTGTATATATATAAGTGTATTTAATTGTATGACGATGGGGTAGAAGTATTTAGAGATACGTAAACAAAGCTGAGGTACTAAGTGATAAGACTAAGACGATATTATACCTTTATATAGGTACAAGTAGGAGTCCAGGAAAGGAGCCCGTGTACTTAAAGTCGGAGTGGTGTACAAGTTATTGAGTTAGTTTATCGGCTTTTGAGGCAAGTGTCTATACCCTCCACTTATTGTTCAAGTGGTAGTTTTCTTAAATTATACCTCTTGATTATATTGCAAGTATACGTATAACCTTTACTTGTCCTTTACCATTAATGATGCAATCGTTTGTTATACCATTGTACCCTTGCACCTTGCTCTTTATTTACAAACTCTACATTTGATCCCTTATCTTCATGTAACTCGTATAATGCCTTTACCATGTTCATATGATACCTTTATCTTGAACTATCCCCTGAACTTTCTTGTTAACCTTTAAACCCCTTATATGTACTTATTTCCTTGTTGACTTATTTACCATGCTTAACAGCACCTTTATCTTGACTTATACTTTGTTGACCTCTGTTAACTTTTGAATACCCAAAGCATACTTAGTCTGTTGCTCACTTAATTTCCATGCCTATCAATTATCAAACTTTCAAACCCTTGCAATAAAATCTTGAATTAGCTTATACCCTGAATTGAATGTTGGAAATGTTGAAAGCCTCTTATTCATTTAATCCCTTTGTTGAATTACTTATGAATGGAACACAGTAATGACCGAGGCGGCGGTCGTGGTTACTTATTTATTTTAAGGCCAATGTGTGCCTATGGATCCTGAATGTTAGGACCTTGTAAAAACATGGTCTGGAGCTTTATGTGGTTGATCACCCGTATAGCTCGTACCGTCTTACCGGAAGTTCCAATTCAATTGCTTAATCTTATTCTTTGAACATAAATGTATATCTTGAAACTTGTTACCAATTGAATACCATTTGATTATCATTTGATTACCAGTTGATTACCATATGATACCATTTGATTATCATTTCATTACCAGTTGATTTCCATATGATACCATATGATTACCTTTTGATTACCAATTGATTACCATTTGATTACTAATGGATTTCTAGTTGATATTTACATACGTTGTTGATTATACTTGTTGAGCATTCTTTGGGTCACTCTTGTTTTATTATTCCCTAACCTTTCAGTTAGGAACGAAGTATGCAGTTTTCGAGAATCCGCTAAGAGGACCGTGAGAAGGCCTGATTCGAGATTTTAGGTTCTATGTTTCCAGGAAGATAGAGTTCATTTTAGATCTCACCAATGGTTAGATAATGACAAATGGTTTGTAATAAAACTGAATTAGATGTTGTAATAAATTTTGATATTTTAGATTCTTGTTTCATACCATAACCTGTGATCGATCCTTTGTTGAGGGGTCGTCTGTATAATTATGTTTTATTCAGAGCGATAGTGGCACCAAATCCCGACCCCGGATTTGGGGGTGTCACAAATACGATACTGAAAAAAAAAAAAAAATGAAATCAACTCTAAAATAATTAAATCTCACTAATAAAACTATTTATATACCAAAATTATTCCAAAAAATTTAAATGCACAAAATCCATAATTAAATAAATTTTAAACTAATTTACTTAAAACAAATATGCCGGGCTCACATTTACTAATAATTGTCGGAAAAAAAATTTAAACACATAATAGCACATCACAAATCCACGTAATATTATTTAAACATTTAATCACAGAATGCAACAAAATTTTAAATTAAATATTATTAATAAATCCTGAATATTCGGGTTATTACAATCTACCCTCCTTAAAAGGATTCCGTCCTCGGAATCGGCTGAAGGTGTCACTAAGGTTCTCTTTATAACTTCCAACTCTAGTTGCATCCGCAATAATGCTAACTCTTTAATATTTGATACTTGTGCTTTCTAGTCTGGTATTCGACCAATTCCTCTATATAGGGCAAACCCGGCTGTGCCACTACACGTTACGCGTTACTAGTATTCTAATCGCATCTTGATCCGCTTTGACTTTTGGTAATCCCACCGCAAAGGTTAAACTAATTCCAACCTGCTTGGCATACTTCCAAGATTATTTGAGATAATCAGATTCATGATATTTTGAAGTGAAAAGATGTCATATCATAGCGAGTATCCCACGATTGTGGTTATCGAATTACAAATTTCAAAACAAAATTCTTTGGAAATAAAAGAATAACTGAGAGATCAATATTATCAAATGAACCAATGTTGCGTGTCTTAGTTAAGACATACTAAAGGTAATTAACCTTCTTGTATTGCACAACACACAAGTGATGGCGTCCCATCAAACTTCTATCACACAGACAGATAGTCCTTGTGTCCCCTATAAATAGGGTTGTTCGTCTCAGCTAGAGTGGAGAATTATAAAAGGAGTCTAAAGTCAAATTAACAATCAATTGATGTGAAATCCTCAGATACACCCCTGGATTACAATTGGACAGATTCCAAAGGTACTACTTCCGGAGAAAAAGAATAACCGGAAAAGAAATTACTGGCACAATTCGAGGAATTGATGATTTATCAATAATAGAGTCATTCACAATTGAAGAAAAGTAGAAGTTCGAATATCACAACTTGAAAGGGTTTTAGAAACTTAAAGAAGTGTCACATAATTCAATAAGAAGGGAAATATTACCAAGGTCTTCAGGTATGTCTTCTTCATCAGCTCCTCTGATGGCTCGTCATTCGATTCTGAGTTCTTCTGCTACACGTCCTAAGGTTATCGATATCATACGTCATCGTCGACCCGCAATAGTCTCTGAAGATTCCACCAGCTACATCTACAGCCACAAGGATTTCCATCCAACTCAACCCAACTATGCTCAACTATCTAAAACGGGTACCATATCTTAGATTACTCGTTGGTACTATATCCAATAGTTCAACAGGAACTCTACATGAGCTCTGACGTTCTTACATAAATATACACACTCCTACACACTCTCGTTTCTAGTTTACTATAACCTCGCTCTGATACCAACTTGTAACGCCCCCAAATCCGGGGTCAGAGGATTTGGTCGTCACGCGGAAATCTCAATTTAAATAACCTGTTAAATCTTAAACCAATTCAAATATAACATCCGCGACCCCAACTCTACCAAGAATCTTTAAAGGTTATAGTGCTAGAAACAAGAATCCAAAATTTTACAAACTTTAACTTCCTTTTACAACAATCTCTTTGCATATATCCTATAACGCTAGTATAACTTCGATGAGAAGTATACCAGGCCATACTAATTATATACATAATAATATTTACTAGAAATAAACTGTATACAATAACCTTACACTAGATCCAAATGCTCTACATCAACTCGTCTTCCCAACGTCGTCTTGACTCTTCTCGTTCCATAGTTATACGATTAAATACTGTCAATCTACCTTTTCACTGGATGGTTAAAAAGGTAAAACAAGCAAGAGTGAGCAAAAGAAGCTCAGCAAGTATATATAAAAACTACACAAGATGAGATAATGATGCAACAATATCTGAAAAGAATTCAACTCAACTGGGGTGAAATAATAGTGCCATAATAGCAATGTATGAAAATCAGCTCAACTGGCAAAATGAACAACAATAATAATCTGTGTCAAACTTTAAGTTAGAATTGGATTTTTACTGTGACGCAACGAGTTAAGGTGGATGATCAGTCACACCAAAACCCCGGACCATACCCTACGGTATGTCCAAATACTGAACTGGATCCAAGGCCACTTTTGGCCTACATAATACTGATACTCTGACTGGCGTCGGCAATCCTTAAAAACATTTTATTTTTATTCAAAAACTTCCAATTCCAACTTAATACTGGGAGTTAGGTGTCAGAACAATCGACTACCTCGATAATTCAAACTATTACTTTCGACTGTATGCTTAACTTTATCAACTGAATTAGGCTGAAACAAATGCATAAGAATTTGATTTCCAATCACAAGGAATCAAGGTAAATCTGACAAATGTAAGGTACTGCAAGGTATAAGTTATGAAATGAAATAGAATTTGTCACATCAAGAACAATAGGTTGTCTCAATCTTAGGATAATGAAAGAATCTGGTTATGAACAATAATTGAGTGAAAATGGGAAACATGAATCTTGATACGATACTCTGAACAAAAGAGTACGAGTTAGTAAACTTGCCTTTGGTCCTTAGCTATTACGTAAAGCCGAAGTAATACAATTATCTTCTTCTATCTTATGTCATCACAATCTTCGATTCTGATAACTCTTGGATCCGGTGCATATGCGGTTGCTACGAGTCTGCACTATCGAGATCGTGCCCACCCAACTATTCACTAGTTAAATATAAGATATACTTTAGCCTTCGTACTATAACTTCTACATAATATAAATGTTTATAAACTTAAGCGAATGTATTTTCTACAGAAAATTGGGCATGACCTATTCGTAAAGTGGACATTGTCCTGTTTTAAAATACCAAAATAATCTTAACCCAATCATCCACAATTTATTCAATACTCAATTCATCTGCCTTGACTTGCAGTTACTTTATCCAGAATAAGCAATCATGTACAACATTTATCATGTAGCAAGTCAAATAACTAAGTCACATAATTTCATATACTTCACTTAACAAATATCACAAGATTGATATGATAACTCTTATAATTATATAATTTAATAGCTACACAATTAACACATAACCCTATTTCATTCACGTACGCATTTAAACTAGCATATCATATCATATACATTTACCAAATAATGTTCATTTAATAGTTCTGCCGGAAATTCGGCAGCACTTCCTCTATTTATATAATAATCCACCTGTTTTAAACTAATACCAACAACCAAATATCAATTTACAACTAACCTCATTCATATAATTTAACTTAATCAACCTGAACTCACAATTATAAAATAACATACTCAATCCCATATATCATCTAAACACATAGCACTTATCAGTTCATATGCCACTATACAATACCAAACTTATTATCAGAAAATAAACATTTAATACCCAAGACAATTATTAAAATCCAATTAATAATTCAACTATAAGTATCAACCTTTTCATGGCATTTATAGACTCGATTAAACAAATAACATATCAAGGATCATCATAATACATTCACGACTCCACAACAATTTACACAAGTCACATGACACGTAATAAAGTTGAAACTCTTTTTGGAAAATATTTGGTCTTCCTTTTATAAAGATTTGAATATAAGAATCTATGGATCGAAAAACCATCATTATACTTTAAATCTGATTATCACTCGATTAATTAAAATCAATCAAAACCAACCAATAACCGCAACTTAATTCTATCACTACTTACCCATCGCAATATAACCAATTATAACTAGTTTAAATGATAAATACACATAGTAGATAGCAGGTGATCATGCATTTACTCAACACTAGCATACTGATTAAACACTTAACTTATTAACATACATAATAGCACGTAGCATTTAATCACATATATATGTGTGTGTGTGTGTGTATATATATATATATATAACACAGAGCCTGATATAATTAATTAAAATCAAACAACTCATTTACTCGACTAAATCAATCAAGTCAAACAGATAATGAATAAATAAATACTAAAATATTAAAATAGTTTGAAAATAATAATCAAATTTGATTTATAAATAATCAAAATTAAATAATAACCAATTAATAAAATTCACCAATTAATTATTACATTAATTGGTCAATTAAATTAATTTCATTATTATTTACAATTGATTAAAATAATCAAATTCAATTACTCTTTAAACTCTAAGAGTTTTAAAACAAATAATAAAATAAATACTTAGATTTTACGAAATTTTGGCATGACCCGTTCGTAAACAGGACTAGCCAGAAATTTTGCATGTACTATGATGCGTCCCCAGTCATAGAACGGATCACATAGCACAGCACAACAATAACATGTATAATTAATAGTAATTAACAACACAAATACCTCAACCATCAACTATAATAATTCCCCAAGCTGGGAATTAAACCAGAATACTATAATCACCATTACCGCTAATTTACAACTCAAAACCAAACTTTAAATACATCAATTTACAATATACAATTAACGATCACTCGAAACATTAACTACCTACGAAAATATAATCCGTAATCCAACTTAACATACTAAAATGAACTACTAAAATAAATAGGCTACTAAGATTTAAATTATGCTGAACATAACTAGAATTATAGGTAACTTATAAGGAAAATCTGCATCACACTCTCCTTTATTAAAACAAAACCTGCACAACCAATAAAATATTAAATAATACCAAAAACAGTTAAACATCGAAATTTACACACCTAGCTCAAAATCATTTAACAACGTTCACATACTATTTAACACCGTACTCAAATAATCAACACCAAACGAATTTGGTATAAAAATGAAATTTAACCATTTAACACAAGTTACAAACGATTCATTACTAAAAACAATCTTACTAAATAACACAAACTAACTACACGAAACGAATGATAATTAGCGTATATTAGCTAAACAATTATACACATCACGAATTTATTAACTAAGTACATATAAACAAATTTATACTAATTCTACAAAATGAGTCTATTAATATCCCAAATTAATAGTAAAAACAACGAATTTATACTTACTACTAAATCAGATTGGTAATTATCATAGATTAATAAATAAAAACGAAATATTAATTAATTAAAAAAAATGATTTCATTAATAACACAATTTAATAAAACGAAATTATATACTTAATTACTAAAAAAATGAATCATTACTCACAAAATAAGAAAAAGAACAGATTACAAAAAGAAATGGTTTGAACTTTATACCCACTAGGATTTACGATCGGGATGTGTAGTAGCAGAAGTGGTGGCCGCGGTGGCGCGGGGATGAGCGGCGGTGGTGACTGGCCGCTGTTACTATGCGCGGAGACGACGGTTGGAGTGTGGCTGCGTGCGGGGAAAGAATTCAGGTGGGGGAGGAGGGCGCGCGGAGGAGTGGTGCTTCCTGTCGAAGTCAACAGAGAAGAAGAATGAGGGGGAGGCGGCGCGTGAACATAAACGGGGGGGGGGGGGTTGTATTTTCTATCTCTGTTTTCTTTTGTTTTTCCTTTGGCCGAGTGTATGCTAGTGTGTAATTAGATTAGGATTAGTTAAGGATAAGGATAAGGATGAGGACTACCATACATTAATTAGCCCCCTGTGTAACACCCCCAGATCCGGGGTCAGGAATCTGGGTTGTCACGCTCCATCAATTATACAATACCTGCATTACTTACGCACACACAAGTTATAGCCTTGGAAATGAGCAACAATAAGTAACACTTGTTATTACAAACCAAATGTACTATCCAGGATCTCATCTATTATTTACAACCTCTACCTGAAGTTACAATAATAGACCTCACAATTCTATACAAGGTTTAATAATACAAACCTAGTCGAAAACAACTCTTACAAAATCGAGCTGCAACTATTCTGCTAACTCCGGCAGTATTCATCTTGCTGAACTAACTCATGGGTGGTCTCTCCATTCCCTTGCTCTCGTAACACGAGGTGAATCGACAATGTTTTCTTCATGCTGAAAGTTTTAATAAAGCAAGAATGAGCTAATAGCGCTCAGCAAGAAATCTATCCCAGTTTAAATCTTTAAACCTTTCAGGTAGATAATCCATAGAGGACCCATATTTAAAAACTACTAGGGATCGACCCCCAAAATAGTATACCGTTCAAAATACCGTATGACTTATAATCATACTCAATTACTTTTCGTAATTCATTTAGGAATCCTTGGTATCGATATAATGAACCAAGATTCAACACATATCTTTTAAAATAGATATCAAATAATGGAATCAAGGCTTAAAGCCTATCCATTGATTCAAAATACTATACAGTTCAACATACTTCATCTCTTAAATATCTTCTCAACATATATACACACATATCTATTTAGATATCTCATACGGTTCAAAATACTGTGAACTATCAGTAATGAACACCTTTGAAACTCCGTTCATATACAGAACGATATGTTTAAACATTCTTTTCGTCAAAACATGCCATACAGTACAACTACTGTATGAGGAACGTCATTACTCGTCACTGCCACATTATCAGTAACTCAGCACCTAGGCTTTCCTTACAATGTGCAGCACAACTCCAATTGGAGGGAAGGGACCTTTTTCAGGGCACACACACGATACACGATGATCAGTCGTTGTATCGTACTCACACTTTTCTACTAGTAGATGGACGACATCTTAACACGATTATCACCCTAGCCGCATACGGGCTTTGTATCTGCTGGACTGACCCTATAGCCTCCTATGCGAGATAAGTGCTGGACTGACCAACAGCCTCTTACGCTATAATCAGAGGTACTGTCCAACATCCTTTTTCGCGTTTCCTGCTGGTCCTGGATGAAAAGTCAATGAAACGGGAATCAGAATTTAATCCTATTTTCCCCAAGTACTGAGTACTTGTCTCTCTTTTGAAAACATTTCTGGCCTACTTACTCCTAGGATAATAGAGGAGTAAGTAACCGGAAGGGGTTGACCACTGTCGTCCCACTTAGGATTTGATAAGATTTCTCTTTAAAAGATTACGACCCAGGAGTCAGACTATTTGGAAATCTTTAAGGGTATTCCCGTCCCATTTGAGTGGTCAGCGAATATTTAAATCATCTCTTAAGATAGATTTAAATTAAAATAATATTCGGGAATCCCTACTTTAATTAAAATAAATATTAGAAAGTTCGGAAATATTCTTCATACTCATTGAAGGTCAATGATGACTTTTTAAACAATATACATCATTTTTAAATTAATTAAAAGAATAATAAATATGCAAATAATATTCATCAATTAATAATTGATTAAATAATAATCAAAAGCTCAATAAATATTTGGTCATCAAATCTAAGTGAATATTAATGATCAAGGAGCTATAAGGGGAAGAAGTGAGGTGAATCCTGAAGCTACTAAAGTAAAATCTGTAGAGGATTCCTCAACTAAGGGGGAGAATGTGGAGAAACAAGGAGGAAATCAAGCCGGAGGCTCAAACAAGGACAAAGGGAAGCAGAAGTTAACTTTTTCTGATGTTGACTATTATCAAGGTGAACAGGGAGATTTTGACTATGTAGAATCTGAAGAAGCCCCTGAAGATATCTTTGGTAATGTGGAGGTGGAAGAAGAAGCTGATTATGCTGACTGGGAAGAAGATTCAAATGTTGATCCTGTCTTTGAAGCTGAGTTAGTGAGACAGAAGGCTGATCTGAAAAGAAGAGAGGAGGAGAATGTAAAGGTATCTGACATCATTTCTAAGCATCTTGTCATTCAAAAAGCTGAACAACAAGAAAAGCAAAGGCTTCACAATCTGAAGGTCAATGAGAGAAAATTGTATGTGAGGCTGAAGCAAGGAGAAGAATGGGACAAGGCTAGAGAGATGTTTGCACATCAAGAAGGAACTAACGATGATGCAAAGTTTCTTGGGATGTTGGAAAGATACAAGAAGGTCAATCCAGACAACACAGTATATATGAAAGTTCTTCATGCAGAGATTTCAAGGATCTCAACTGGATATGACAGAGTTAGAGAGGAGTTAAAGATCTATGTTTACACTCATAATGATGGAACTTTCTTAGTGTCTCTCAATCTTCTGGAAAGCAGAACTCTCTCTGAACTATGGGTCTTCATGTGCAAAGTAAAAAGAACTTCTCCATTAGCTGAGTTGCTGCATGATTAGCTACGAGACTTTGCAATGAAAGCTAGTCCACAAGTGGTGGAAGTGCCTTATGAAGTAAAAAATTTTAAAGGAAGGGCACTTCAGACTTGTGGTGTGGATCCAATCTCTCTGAAAGATTTTCCTGCCAAGCATCTTGTCTACTTGGAGAACATGTTGAGGACTTCAGGATTTGCTACACAAGAGAAGACAGAAGTTGCTGATTTGATTCAAGACTATTGCATAGCAAATATCAAAAGATATCATCAAATGAAGAATAGGCTGAAGAAAGTCACAACTCAACCTGTCAGACCTAGTGGCATTACTTCTGAATCTGATCGTGTTCTGGACAAGGATTTGCTTGAAGCACTTGAAGAAGGAGAGATGATTGAGTCTGAAATTTGAAGAAGCTCTGTTTGTAAATATTAAATGTTTAGAGCTTAGGTGATTCAAGATAGGATAAATGTATTCATATGTTCAGTCTAGAGGAACATCTATCTTGTACTTACCTGTAATGTTTGAATCTGGATAATGTTAAATGAAATCTAGAACTTTGTGTTATTATTTACTTAGCTTTTAATGTCTTATTTCTACTTGTTTAGTTAGTTGAGTTATCCTCTAGGTATTTGCTTGTTATTCTCTAACAAACAAATAGGGGGAGATTGAAAGGCATATGTTTTAGCCTATTTGTTTACATCGAGGAATTAACTCAACATTAAACAAGTCTGTAATAAGTAAGTAATAATTTAAATTGTCACAGGAATCTCAGAAGATTATATCTTTCAAATAATGAAGATTAAAGTCATCTACAGACTTGAAGTGAGTCTACATTGAAAGAAGCTCAATTTATTGATCAAGCCTCAATGAAGTATTCAAGCTCAGTGGATTTATTAAAGTGACGGAGATTTCAAGTGGTGACAGAAAAAGATACTAATTACAGAGTTCTTGAATGAGAAGGAAGTGAATCACTGCTTAAAGTCAAACACAGATAAAGAACAAACATTGTCATTAGTCACTCATGAACCAGACAGTGCATCGAGTGTCAACGTACTATTGTGTTTGTTATTTATCTAAGTTTTAAGTGATTCTGGAATTGTTTAAGAAGTCAACTAATTCTATTTATTCTCTTATAAATAATTAATATTATTAAGTATATTATTTATTAATTTAATTCTGTAAAGAATTAATTTAATACATAATTTATTTAATTAATTATTTAAATTAGAATGAAAATGAACTAGGAAGACTTAGGATTGAACTAGGAAGACTCAGTTTTTTAAACTAGGAAGACTCACAAGTGAGTCTTCCCGAAAGTCTTCCTAGGCCAAACCCTAGTCTTCCCGGTTGTCTTCCATGTACAATGGTAGTCTTCCCGAAAGTCTTCCAAGGTCAAAAACATAGTTTTGCTGCAAGTCTTCCTAGTACAAAATGCATTCTGTCAAGTGGTGGCTTGCACGTGGGTTTGCTAAAAGAAAAGGAATGATAAATACAAGGCAGTGGACTTGAAGATAAAAATTACATTCAATACAGGAAGAACAAAAAGACACAGCATTCAATATCAAACTCATCTGTCTTCTTTACTTCTTAAACAACAAAGCAAATCATTTCCGGCCAGAGAATTAATTCTTTTTTGGTTCTTAACATTTAATTCATAACAAGCGATTCTCTTGTACTGCTTTGTCTTTCTAGCGGATCATAATCCCTAGATTTTATATCGAACTACTTTTTAGTATTCGATCCTTTTTATTACAAAAATAGATAAATTCATGTCGAATTTATTCTAGGTTTGTTTTATCAAGTTCATTGTAATCAGTGACCAGAATTGTAACACCCTTCAAGTTTAATAGAGTTTTATTTAACTTGAATATTGTTTCAGTTTTATTCCACAATAATTTGTTCTAAATTGTTAAATCTTAAAAGGACAAATTCGATTAAACGGTATCGTTTGTATTCAACCCCCCTTCTACAAACTTATCAGGACCTAACAATAAATTATATAATTTTAGGAAATCGAACAGAATCAGGATGAAATCAACCTTGATGTAGTAAGATAATCTGAAAAAGTAAACTAACTCATCCATAAAGAGTACTCCATTTGTCCCTCTCATTTCTTTACACTTTCCTTTTTGGTACGTCCCTCTCATTTCTTTACATACCAAAAATAGTACTCCCTCTGTCCCTCTCATTTCTTTACACTTTCCTTTTTGGTACGTCCCTCTCATTTCTTTACATACCAAAAATAGTAACATTTTATAATATAAAATCCAATCACATTCACTAATTTCCTCCACTATACCGACTTTATACCCACTTTATACATTAAATATTGATTGGTCCCACCACTTTACTCATTTTTTTTTATTTTTCCCTATTAATTTACACTTTTTCTTAACTTCCGTGTCGTCCCCTCAATGTAAAGAATTGAGGGGGACAGAGGGAGTAATATTTTATAATATAAAATCCAATCACATTCATTACTTTCCTCTACTATACCTACTTTATACCCACTTTATATATTAAATATTGATTGGTCCCACCACTTTACTCATTTTTTTTTACTTTTCTCTATTAATTTGCACGTTTTCTTAACTTCCGTGTCGTCCCCTCAATGTAAAGAATTGAGGGGGACGGAGGGAGTATAAATTTATTGATGCATTTGTGTTTTGCCTGTTTTTTGCTGTAAAAGTCGAGATATGTATCGAAAACAAAGTAATGTTTAGTATTATTTTCTGTTTTCATTTTCTACATGGTATTTTTTGAAGCAAAAACATTTTCTGTAATTTTTGGAATAAATAATATTTTCATGGTTTGTATTTTTATACCTAAAATTGTTTTATTTTAATTTGTATTATTTATTTTAGGGAAAAAGTTTTATATTTCTAAAAATCAGAAAACACTGTTTTTGTTAGGACTGTAAATTGATTTGGACTATTCGATACTCGGTTTAAATTCGACTCGAAAATATGATACACATCTCACATTTTGTTAAATTTGGCAAAAAAAAATGAAACTGAGATAAGTATGATCCCGGATATGAGCACTCATATGCCCACTCACATTAAGTATCATATTATTCTCAATAAAATGATCCTGCCCGAATATGATTAATGATCAGTACTCAGTTCAAACCCGAATATGAATTATATTTTTAATTCATTGCATTTCTAATTAAATATAATATTATTATTTCTTAATATCATTTATAACTTTAAATTTTCATAAAATACGAGTTATTCACCCAATTAATTATGATCATATACTTAATATGTTATATATATTAAACTACAATAAGCAAATATGGATATAATTGTTGGTAGTTTGGTTCAACTATCAAAATAATAATGGTCGTTAGATGTTTAAATAAGAACCGTTAGATCTTATACAAAAAAATATTATCTTTTTAAACTCCTTAACTAAAAAACGGTTCGAATCCCGTCAACAACATATCAAATTTATGAATTTTTTAACTCCTCAACTAAAAAACTCAGATTCGAATCCCGTCAACAACATATCAAATTTAAGAATTTATATTTCTAGTTTTAAACTATACATGTCATTAATTAAGCTAATATTAAATTAAAATTAAAAGAATTTCGTCAACAACATATCAAATTTATGAATTTTTAAACTTGTCAACTAAAGAACTCAGGATATCAAATTTAAGAATTTATATTTTTAATTTTAAACTATATAGATGTCATTAGTTAAGCTAATATTTAATTAAATTAAAACAAGTATTTAAAACATGATATATTAAGTAATTAATTTGATTTGGTTTGGGTAATTTGAAATTCATCGAATACAAGTCAAATATAATCTAGTATCATTTTTATTTGAAGTATATAATATATATTCTAAAATAGATGTAACATTATAAAAGCATAATAATCACAAACCTGCATAGGATCACAAATTACCCGATTAAAAAAAATTGGCATTGACTCCTATTCAATTCAGATTCGAAACTCAGTATCCGGGATCGATTTAGATTCAAATAAAATAATACCCAAACCAATATGTGAACACGATAAAAATAATATGATCAGATACTTCAGTAAATGGCCGATTATAAGAGCAACTCCAATGCAACATTGTAACACCAAAATGATGTAATTTTAGTGTAAAACTATCTCCAATGCAACACTATAATAATGTAAAAATTACACCAAATGAATAGTGTGACACCAAATTTGGTGTAATTTTTACACCATTTTGGCGTCTTTCATAATTACTATTGTGCTCTCGTATTAGTTAACAAAAACAAATATATTCCCTTTATGCCCTATTTATATCCTATTGTAACCCAAATAAAATACTTACTTTGAAAAGATAAAAAATAACATATATTTTTTTAGATTTTTAGTATAAAATATAATATAATTGAGTTGAAATTATTTTTGGGAATGATATTATTTTTAAACCAAAATAATGTAAAAACTAGGCTGTTTTATTGTTATGCATCGGAGATGCTCCGACCGAATCATTTTACCCCTAGTTTTTGTTACAAAGTCAAACATGCGCCTAAGTGTGTCGAACATGGGCAACGTTTGAAATTTTGAAGAGAACTTATGAACCCGAGGCCGAGCAATCAACTTGTCTATGTAAATAGTGGTGTAGGAAACTGTAATGTGCAGGCTCTCATATACAAATTTAGTTAATAATTAAACAATGCAATGGCCTAAAAATGGTATGTCCAGAAACCTTGTAGGTGACCTATCTTTAGTCACCTCATCCCCCCTTGCTGATCTCTTACAACAAAGTCTTCAATCCAAATCTATACGCCACACTCAGCAAGTTCATGCCCGCGTTATCAAAACCCAGTTCCGTTCCGAAATTTTTATCCAGAACAGACTCATTGATGTTTATGGAAAGCTTCGTTGTCTTGATGATGCGCACAAGCTATTTGATAGGATGCCTCACAAGAATACCTTTACTTGGAATTCCATTTTATGCGCTTTGCTTAATTCGGGTCACGTTGATCAGGCTCACAAGGTTTTCGGGTCAATGCCTTACCCTGATCAGTGTTCTTGGAATTCTTTAGTGTCGGGTTTTGCTCAGCATGAACGTTTTGTGGAATCTATCGAATGTGTTGTTAAGATGCAAAGTGCGGGTTTTGCACTCAATGAGTACACTTATGGAAGTGCGTTGAGTGCATGTGCAAATTTGAGGAATGTTCACGTAGGTTCCCAGATTCATGCATGTATAGTCAAATCTCCGTATGCTTTAGATGTTTATATGGGCTCTGCTCTTATTGATATGTATTCTAAATGTGGGTTTGTTGATTTCTCTAGGAAAGTTTTCGATGGGATGCCTGAGCGCAATGTAGTATCTTGGAATAGTCTGATTACTTGTTATGATCAAAATGGTCCAGCTCTGGAAGCCATTAACATTTTTGTGAGAATGATGAATTGTGGGGTGAAACCAGATGAAGTGACTTTAGCTAGTGTTGTTAGTGCATGTGCATGCTTATCCATAATCAGAGAAGGTAAGCAAATTCATGCGCAAATCATTAAATTTGACAGATTAAGGACTGATTTAGTTATATGTAATGCTTTGGTTGATATGTATGCAAAATGTAATAAGATTAGAGAGGCGCGACAGATATTTGATAATATGCCAATAAAGAATGTTGTGTCTGAGACATCTATGGTTAGTGGGTATGCAAAAATATTAAGTGTGACAACAGCAAGATCAATGTTTACAAAAATGATTGAGAAAAACGTTGTATCTTGGAATGCTCTTATTGCGGGTTATACACAGAATGGAGACAATTTAGAGGCGTTGGAACTATTTTGCCAGTTAAAGAGGGAATCTGTTTATCCAACACACTATACGTTCGGGAATCTCCTTAATGCTTGTGCAAATTTAGCTGATTTGAAAGTAGGGAGGCAAGCCCACACACATGTCTTGAAGCATGGTTTTCGTTTCCAGTCTGGACCAGAGTGCAATATATTTGTGGGGAATTCTCTTATAGATATGTATATGAAATGTGGATCTGTGGAAGATGGGATCCAGGTGTTTAATATTATGGAAGAAAGAGATCGAGTTTCATGGAATGCGTTGATAGTAGGGTATGCCCAAAATGGGCATGGACTGGAAGCTATCCAAATGTTCAAGAAAATGACCCTATTAGGGGAAAAAGCAGACCATGTTACGATGATTGGAGTTCTTTGTGCCTGTAGCCATGCGGGTTTAGTTGATGAAGGGCGTCAATATTTTTATTCAATGAGCAAAGAGTATGGTGTGGAACCGATGAAAGACCATTATACATGCATGGTTGATATGCTTGGTCGAGCTGGTTGCCTTGATGAAGCAAAGAATTTGATAGGATTAATGCCGATGCCACCTGATAGTGTTGTTTGGGGGTCTTTACTCGCTGCTTGTAAAGCATATCAAGACATTGAACTAGGGAAGTTTGTTGCTGAAAAGCTATTGGAGCTTGATCCTGACAACTCTGCTCCGTATGTTCTTCTCTCAAACATGTACGCTGAGCTTGGAAAATGGAAGGAAGTGATGAGAGTCAGGACACTTATGAGGAAGCGAGGAGTTATTAAGCAGCCCGGTTGCAGTTGGATTGAGATTCAGAGTCAGGTTAATACTTTCATGGTGAAAGATAAAAGGCATCTGAAAAAGAAGGAAATTTATTTAATTCTGAATGTTCTTACAAAAATGATGAGGATGTCTGGATACATCCCTGATACTGCTGATCAAGAAGCTGATGACGATGAAGACCAAACAGACTTCAGTTTGTCAGAAGAATATAACCCAGTGGCAGGTTCTACAGTTCCTGCATTACATAGTTGCTGCACTGCATAGCAGTTCGGGAGTAAGAACAAAATGCTTAAATTTTTTCTGTATTGCGTTGTACTTTCAGTTTTATCTTTTCACAAGTGTCCTACCAATTATTTGATAGGTCTTAATCTGTGCATTTGCAGGTTTTTTGGTACTTTGTTTTTATTTTACTGTGTTCTAATTTTCTTTTATATCTAAAAGCAATTGAAAGCATTTCTGATTAGCCTACCAAAGTTAATTGTTGGTAGATGTCTTTTATATTTGAAACACCAATTATGTGGATAAATTCATGACTCCCTTCATGTAATAATAAAACCCTCTCGTCTCTCCTGCTGATCTGGTATCCCTCAGTTTGGTCATATGAATCATACTGGGGTAAAGGGAATATGTTGCAAGCCATAGTGATTCTTGGATTTAAATTGCCTTCATATATTAAATACATAAACTTTTGACGATTCAACTATATAGGTGTGATGGACATGCATGAATCAAGGAATAGACCATATTCCATGTGATTTTTTGATGTTAAACTATATTTCTTAAATAAAATTGTTACTATATATTCAATGAAGATTTATTAATTTTTTAAACCTTAATTTTTAGTCAACGGTAATTTTCTATAATTTGCTATACACCTTGAGTTATGCATGTAGATCACACCTGTATGGTTATATTGTCTCAAGAAATTATAGAAGTGAGGTCATTAAGGCGTAACGTAGCCAAAGTTGGGTTATGAATTGCCACAAAGCCCTTCTTCTTATCTTATATAGCATATATGTGAGACAAGACCGGTTAGACGTACCATCTAAATGCTAGTAATGTGCATTAGGCATACCTACACTTTGTCTTACATGTCACTGCAATATTATTAATCTGTAATCACCACTTGCAATACTGACGTTCAAAAATAATTATAATTAAATGAAATAAGGAATTTTCTATTGCAAGTGGTAATTTCAAAAGTATATAGTGTTGCAAGTGGTCGGCCAAGATGGAAGTACACATAATGCACTTTTTTTACTCTTTAAGTGCAGCTGGATCAGTGAAAAAATGGACTCGACAAAAAGGTCCTTCAAATCTGAAGTTTGGTATTGCAAGTGGTAATTTCAAAATATAGTGTTGCAATTGGTATGTCGTCCAAAATGCAAGTGCACATAATGCACCTTATTTACTCTTTAAATGCAGCTGAATCAGCATGAAATGATATAAAAGGGTTCTCTGCAATGCAACTAACTAGGTTGCTTTTGTAAAGATACCCATGCCTAGTTAATAATGTATGTTAAAAGCTATGTGGAGACAAGAATAGGAATGATAAAGGAAGAGAACTTCCGAGAAGGAAGTAAAATGCAGAAATCCGTAAGAAGCAATCTTCCTCCTCCTTTTGGCACATTGTATTTAATTTTTCAATGTATTATGTTTTAAAGTAGACAGGGAGGGGGAATAAGGGTTCGAACTCTTGACCTTCTCACGTGGGTTGGGGATAACCCTTGTCACAATATCCCAATACAGACTTCTTTATTCTTTTCAAAGGACTAGTAATCCTTATTTCATTCTTTTTATTTTCTTATAGTCTTTTAGTCGCTAATATCCTGATACTTTGGATTTAGTTTCTAATATTCGTTTGTTATTTACAGGACCCTTGTGATAGATTAGCAGGTGGGTATGCTTGGAGAAAATACAAACTAGTTTGTCGAATCATCTGTCATGCTTGAATTTATTAACTTCTTAGTGTCCCCTATTTGTGTGTTGTCTGATTAAGTTTGTTAACCACAAGACATTATTTTAGACCGGCGAACTTCCATATTCGTGTGAACTCTGTTGATTGTGTACGTTTATACCACAAGTTGCCAACTTTTTGAAGTTCACCGTAATTTTTAATGTCACATGAACTCCTTTAATGCTTTCTTCATCACTCTTCATGTTAGTATTTTTGAGCCTCCCATTATTGCTATATTGGCAAATCTTTATAAATTATTAGATTTTTCTTTTTCTTGTGAATGTAGGACTGAGAAAGTGCTGTCATGCCAGTGGTAGCTGAAGCATAGGATGAAGAGCAAGGCTTCTATTTCCGAGACTTTTGATTTCAGACTCCATAGATGGTTGGCTTGTTGGATTTCAGGTAGGTTCGCCATAAAACTGTTAGATGTCCCAAAGGATATGTTGAAAATCCATTAGGTTTATTTGGTTTAAATATGTCACTAGAAAAGGCCGTAAGCAATTGAAAGTAATTGTTACCTGTGTAGAGACCGACAGCAGGAATTTTTCGATAACCAGCTACCCACAGGGAAATCCAGAATGAATCGTGGCCATCATATCAAAGAATTGATAGCAATATGAAAGCTTCGACTAAATGCCCAGCTGCTGCAATTGAAATTTATGGCCGACTAACAACAATCTAAAACCCCTCACTTAAGGTACTATTCAGTTCCGTGTACTTTCTACCATTTTTATTTTCTTTTCTAAACAATGTTAGTTGTTGTATCAATGTTTTGGTAGTTATAAAGTTTGATAAACTTCGGCTCTTCAGTGGAGCAACAGTGGAGCAACTAAACTCAGTTATTTAGCAAAACCAGTTTTTGTATGTCTTATAATTGAGTCCCAAAAAAATGCTTCACCACAGGACTTGCCCTAAGGATGGACAACCATCTTTGGTTGTCTACGTCTAGAGTCATTAATCTCATTTTGCAAATATTATGCACCGGACGACAGCAACTTATTTGTCCGCAACTTATTACGTCTAGATCAGTTTGTTGCATAATTGTGTTTGGATATTTAATAAACAATCATCGCAACTTATTTGTCCGCAAACAGACAAGTCGCTTCAACACGAAATGTTTGACAACGATATAAACATGTACCATTATGTAGAACTACTATGTTTGTACTAAAACGATATTAACCAGTGCATAAATTCAGAAGAAATGATAATATATCTACTGACCCACCCAAATTTTCAAGAGCTCGGTTTCTAAAAACAAAGCTGAAAAGGAAACATGCATTTGAGTTGAACCACAAATACTCATACTTCATACCTAAAGTTAATTTTCACGAGTTCATTTAACTTTACACAAGGTGGCTTGATATACTCTTTGGATATTCTTTTTGCTCAACAACGTGAACTAGCACAATCATACAATAACCTCATATGTTTGGAAGAGGATACTTATTGTTCAACCTTTAAAATATTTGTCTTTCTAATATAATTGTTTGATTTGGAAAAAATCAACCCAAATAAAAAAATATTGAACACGCAATTGAAGATTTAGCTACACAAACAACAATTAAAAACCATATATATTATACAATCAGAAAGTTCAAGTTGGAAATGCAGGGCTGAGCCAGGCAGGGAGTTGTTCATACTTCAAGACTTGTGTAAATCATCACCATATTTATCAATGTAAGCAGTCTTGTGTGGGAATATCCCCCATCAAATTTCTGAACTCAAGCAAAATATTGACATCATATTATATGAATCTAAGCAGTCTTGGATGAGAATATCTCTACTAATGAAGACCAAGTCCCAAACAATGCAATAACAAAGCCAATGGCAACAATCACACCATCCAAGAGCCATCCTTTCCAACTCAATTCTTCCTTGTAAACCATCCAATGGAAGAAAGCCGGCAGCACGAATCCTAACACCACACAAACACTACTCCCAACAAGTGACAGAAAATCAGCAAAATTAGGTACAGAAAGCGCAATCAAACTCAACAACAGAACCATCAACCATCTCAACCACAATGAGTACCTTCCTTCACAAACCCTCCTCTCCATAACCTCATAAACTGGATTCATCATCAACGGAAACGAGAAAAAGAGATTCACACATAACCCAAACTGAACCAAACTACTCAACAATCCTGCACCCATGTTAGTAGTAATTATATCTCTAGTATTCTCCCCAAATGCAAAATAACCCAAAATCCCAAATGAACCAAACATGAGAGATATAAAAGCCATCGCCATTGCCAAAGTCCTCCCAAACTTGTCTTTCTCTCGTATCTCCGATTCCAACGGTAACACCATTCCAATTCCCTCAAATGCATAAACCGAAACACCTAATCCATAAAAGAAATTAGAAAACCCTGTAAACGCTCGAGTAACGGGCATGGCATTCATAAACACCATTACATCCTCAACCATTACAACCCCCATTGCTCCAAGATCAACAGCACCTGCAAAAATACTCAAAGGCGCAAGATGGGTCAAAGTGGGAATCGAATTCAACCCCAATTGAAAAGGAAAACAACCCCAAATATAAATCGATTTTGCGGAAAACCCAAAGACTTTAAAATGATCATCATTAAAAATAAAAGCCAAAGTATTCCCAACAAATATAAGATAACTAATACAAAACCCAGCTTGCGATAAGACAATCATGACATCAACAGCTAAACGACCAGAAGAACCAGAAACAGCAAAACCAAGATCACCAAAAGAATTAATCTTGGAGAAGCCTCCATTGAGGTTTTCGACACGACGACGAGTGTGAACAAGAGACATCATACAGTGGAAAGTGAGGAGAGCGACGGAGAAGAGCATGAGCGAACCGGTGAGCCAACCGATTCTTTTGAAAGTGTAAGGAAGACCAAGAACACCAGCACCAACGATGGCCATGAAAACATTGGCGAAAGTCTTTGATTGAGAGGAGAGTTGGTGGGGTTTGGGTAAAAGGGTTGAATTTTCAGTGGGTAAGGAGGAGTTGATGTTGTATGAAGATGAGCTTGCATCATCATCTTCTTTGGCAAATACCATCCCTTTCTTGATTATTTAATTGGATCAAATTACTTTATTTTTGGGGTTTAAAGATCTGGGAAATGGACAACAACTGTGTATTTGTGTTTTAGGAAAAAATATCAAGAAACAAGGGGGTGGAGAAAGGAGATGAATGAAGATATTTGTAAGGAAGGGAGGAGCGGCCTTATCTTACTTGTCAATTACACAAGCGGCCGTGGCTGCCTAGTTTTGTGAAAATAAACTTATATACTACTCCCTCCCTTATGTTTCATTCATTTTTATACACTTTCTATTTTAGGATGTCTCTCTCATTTCTATACATTCCAAAAATATTAACTTTTAATAATATAAAATACTATTACACCCACTACTTTCCTAAAATAATATAAAGCACTATTACACCCACTATTTTTCTCCACTATCTCAAATCTATTATTAAATATTGATAGGTCCCACCACTTTACTCACTTTTCATCTAATTTTACTCATTTTTTATATTTTTTCTTGGTCTTCGTGCCCAGTC
The DNA here is from genome assembly GCA_030848705.1 of Heracleum sosnowskyi. NCBI lineage: Eukaryota > Viridiplantae > Streptophyta > Magnoliopsida > Apiales > Apiaceae > Heracleum > Heracleum sosnowskyi. The sequence continues at coordinate 72,851,541 of CM061242.1, forward strand.
CCAATGTATAAAATTAATTGGAACAGAGGTAGTAGTTAATTCTTATTATTTAAAACACGTGACTATGTATATATAAGATATATTCGGTGAGAAAAAAATTTGAAGTAAAAAGAATTTATAAAATGTTGGATAAAAACATTTGACAGTGATATTACTTCATCATAATATTAATATGTCTCACTCGCTTGTTATTTTGTGAAAAAAAATAGTGTGAATTTTTTTTTTTTTTTTTGAATAAGAGACAAACTTCATTAATGAGAAACATCATATATGAGAGCCTCCAACAACACATTTGAAGGAGACGTAAACACGTTTTGACAATGTAGAGAATAAGGTAATTTGGCTACTAGATGAGCTACCCCGTTCGCTTGTTTTTTAACAAAAGAAACTGAATAACCTGGCTTAGAATCTAGAATAACTCTGCAGGCATTCAACACATGACCAACTTCCAAAAGATTATCATGAGTGTCTTGCAAAGCTCGAATAGCAAGTAGTGAGTCTGATTCGATAACCACTTTATTATGGTTCAGAACTTGCAGCCAATGAAGGCCTTCAAGGATGGCAAACACTTCTGCTTCAAACACTGTAGACACCATCGCTTTACAGACTGTTTTACCCATCACAAAGGCTCCTGCACTATCTCTGAGAACCAGTCCCATCGAGAACGACTCTGCACCCGACCTCACAGCTGCATCTACATTCAACTTAAGAACTCCGACATCTGGTGTTTGCCATCTCACTGGTACAGCAGTAGTAGAACTCGAATTACTGTTCGCCTGCTTGTACCTCTCAACTTTGGCTTCCCTCCAATCAGCAATACTCTTTGCACTCCAGTCCATAGCTATAGCTGCTGTAACCACCTTATTCTCCCAGACTTTTTAATTGCGGAAGAACCAAATTCCCCAAAGAACTTTAGCAATTTCTGAAGCTTCAGTATCCGATGCTGACTCAAACTTACCAAGTAACCAAGAGGGTGCAAACTCCACCTGTGACACATCAATGACCAGACTTACATGATGCCAGCAAGCCACCGCAAACGGACATGAAAAAAATACATGAAGAAGGTCTTCAACATTCGAGCTACACATAGGACAGTCAAGAGGAAGACGTACTCCTTTGGTGCTAAGTCTGCTTTTCACAGGAACATTATTCCTACAGAAACGCCACAGGAACACCTTTACCTTATGGGGAACATCTAACTTCCATAATTTCTTCCACCCATTCGACTGAGTAACAGCACCAGTACCAATATGCTGAGCATGCCATAACTGGTACCCCCGTCTTCACCGAATATTTTCCATTTGTGGTTCTTGACCAAGCTAGGCGATCTACAGAAGGAACAGATGGAATGCTAGTTGCCATGATCTGTCTTGCATCCTCTACAGAAAACATATGCATTATTTTATTTCCATCCCACTCTCTTGTATTTTGCACAAAAAGTTGAGCCACAGTTACAGTACTATCAACATAAACACGCGATTGATCAACCTTAAACCCCTCCTTACCAACTAACCTGTTAGTGTTAGTGCCCTAGAGACAATGTGATTGTGCTTCTAGGAAATACTTTTGTTAATTAATGATTATGTTCTATCGATTATTCTACATTAATTTATTATGTCTTTATTTACTGCGATATAAATATTAGTATAATAAATGTCCTTGGAACATACAACACGTATTCTATATCTTTAAGTATGTGACTTAAAAATGAGATTATAAGAATACTGTTTATATTCCTAAATATCCCTAATCGAGCATTGTAAGTTTGGGACAACTATAATGCATAAAGATTAGTATGTTTGTTGACAGATGACCACATCTCATTGGTCATTGGTATAGTGATACTAAAGTCAAGAACATAGGTGCATGTAATATTCTACATGGCACTGGATAGACCCACAGTGAGATTCTTCATGTTTTATAAAGTCATAAGAAAGACTCACAGTGATAGTGGTGTAATGATCCTCTGACTTGAGATCATTATATTTCTATACGATGATTAATGTACTTTGACTACATTAAAAGTTACCTTTGACCGGGCAATGATAAAAGTGTACATCGGGTATATTATGAGTCGTATGAGAAATATGAATGATAGATAAAGGATTTAACCCTCATATAATTAGGAGAGATATTATTGGCCTCTTGATTGAGTGAGACTATGAAATGCATGGCCATGCTCAAATACTGATTTGTTTTTAATAGTCTACTCATTGATCAAGGAAACCCGGATTAAATTATGAAGAGGATGACAATGAACATGCCTCGAGTTTAATCTATAATATATGGTTAAATGGATTATATTACATGGAAACATTTATCATGAAAGGTTTAATTGAATCACTGATTTAATTATTATTTAATTGGGTAGCAATGATGTATTACTAGATGCCGCTCATTGTTTATAATTTTATTGAAGAATAAAATTATTGCCAATTAAATAATAACCTATAGGGTCACACACAAAGAACGCCTAAAGGAAGAATTAATATAAATTACGAATTTAAATTAATTAATTATAATTTAAATATTATTATATATTAATTAAGTTGGACTTAATTAATTGAATGATATAAGATTTGAATTTTAAAGATATGCTTTTCTAAATTAATTAAGTTTGACTTAATTAGTTATTTAAATAATGGATTAAAAAAAACCTATATGGTCTAGGTTTTATGAAACCTACATGGGCTAGGTTTAATTCATAATGGGCCTTCTCTTACCCATCATATAAATAGAATATGATGGGCTCTTTTAGGGAAAAAGAAAGTGCTAAAAAAACGTTTTGATAAGAACCCTAATTATAGAGGCAAAAGAGGGAGGCAAGAAGAAGAAGCATATCTCGGTTTTGGTGGCTAGTACTTCCGTCCTTGGCGAGATCGTTTGACGATTCTTGAAGATGTTTGTGTGGATACCGTAGAGGCGTATATCGAGAAGGTATCGCTGTGATTCAAGCTTGAACCTCCATTAATGGCTAATCGAAAAGCTTCTTTAAGGTAAAACACTATCCCGAATTAAAATATCTCTTTTTCGCATGGATCCTGGTTTGGGTTTCGATTTTATTTTGGTTTTAAAGTTATTTTTCCGCTGCGTTTGTGCCTCGAAACCCAACAATGGCATCAGAGCTACTTGCGAAAAGTTTTAATTCGTTATGTGTTTTAAAAGTTTTTGATATATACATGTTTGTATATGATTTGCCATGTTTTCGTTGCTATACAATCCATGTATATATGTGTATATATGTTTCTGAATATTTGATATTCATATGGATTGAATAATCATGAGATGATTGGATATATTGCTTAGGTATATATGATATATATTGTTCTTGTTATGGAGATTGTATACGATGCGATTTCTGAACGATCTGAACAGGTTTGGTGAAATGTGTGTCCAGTATCCGAATTGAGCAAATGATATATGTTTTCTGACTGGAATCGGGCCACTGAGCAAGACTGACAAAGTCAGGTTCTCGTCTGTAAGCCATTTGATGTCGTTACAGGCCCCAAAACAGCGAGTCAAGTGTTTCTGATTTAAATTTGTATTTTGATTATGCGTTATATGTTCTATGATTTGATCATGATGAATATATGATATTCATATGGATTGTATAATCATGAGATGATTGTATATATTGTTGTATGTATATGATACATGTTTTGTTTTTATTACAAGAATCGTATTCGATACGAATTCTGAAACAGTTGTCGCAGATTTGCTGAAATCTGTATCAAGTGTCTGATTTACGAAAACGATATGTGTTTTCTGACTGAAAACGAGCGTCTGAACAAAACTGATAGCATAGCTATCATCGACTCATCTGTAAGGCGTTTGACGCCGTTCAGTGCATGAAAAAGGCGATTTATTGTTTTCAGAATTTGATTCTGATTTTCTGATTTTTGCGGTATATGATTTCTTTGATTGGATCATCTGAAATATGATATGGTATAACATGATTAGATAATATGACATGTTATTTAATTGTTATTTGAGCATGGTGCTGGTTATGGCCTTAAGACCCGTTGTTTAATGGTTTATGGTTTTGGTTTTATAATTACGACTTGCATGTCGTTTTCTTCATTCTTGTAATTGTTTAACCTCGAATGTAAATTGAGTTTTATTATGTAAGTACATTAGTATAGGTTCGATTCAATTGTTCAATGTAATGTACTTGAAGATTGAAGGACGATCCAAGAGGAGGTGCATTCAAGGGAACAAGGAGAATGAAGACATGTAATTGTATTTATGTATTTCCACCATAGATTGACCTTGATCCTTTCATTAGCTTGAAAGGATCATATAGGATAAAGGCCATAACCAAGCACGTTTACATATTGCACTTTACATATTGATGTATGATTGTATGTGTAGGATACAATGTGATGCATGCTTTAATTAGATTAATCATGTATTAATGTATGTATTAGATACATCACCCATGCCATGCCTGCTAAACAAGATAAAATCTGTAACGATTCAAGATTTTAAAATTGAACAAAACGAACATGAGATTCCTGTGTTTATGAAACACGGAAATAAGTATGAATTTCCATTTTTTTTGATATGGGGCGATTTTGACAAAAATACAAGCAGCGCTTGTAAGAAAGGTGGATTTTAAGTGAGACCACTGTGACTCCTCCGCTGGACTGGAAATCAAACCATTGATGAATTTTGAATTGAAGTACTTAGTTCAAGGAAAAATTGGGAATCTCTTGATGATGGGATCATGGTCGTTTTAATAACTAAACCCCTTAACAAAATATTAAGTTTTAATCGGATGCTTTCCAATGAATGAACACTCATCGAATCCTAGATCGATAAGGGGAAGGGCTGTCAGTGGCAGGGGACTCTTATCTATCGTGGTGAGATGCGACGAATATAAACGGTTATATTCGGCCGTTGTATCATTGGGTCTAACTTAACTGAGTCGTCATAATAAGGTGAAAATAAACGGTTATATTCAACTATTATGAACTTAGAAGCATAGAGTTTGGTTAAAAATCTATTAGATAGATAAGATCAATCGTTGTTCGCCAAACTATCCAAGAATTATATGTGATATAATTGACAACTGTTGTCTACCTAAATAATCATTTTTTAAGGACTTCCAGTGGTTGACTTAGAACATGACCAAATATGGATCTTGGCTCACTAGAAAGAATTATGCGATATACTTTCCGAATTGATAGTAAGGGCTATTAATTTGATAAAAATAGTGGGAGATATATATATTTTGAATATATATGAATAATCACTTGAGCATAAATTAATAATACCGTAGACTGATTATTTTATGCATTTTAACATTGTAGAAATTCTAAATGACAAACAACTCAAATAACTTCTCCGTGCGATCAGTCCTTGAGAAGGACAAGTTGACAGGAACAAACTTCCTTGATTGGCAAAGGAATTTGAGGATTGTCCTCAGGCAAGAGCGAAAGCTCTATGTTATTGATATTCCACGCCCTGGACCTCTATCTGTAGGTGCATCGGTCGATGATCGAAATGCTTATCAGAAGCATATCGATGATGACAATGATGTTACTTGTCTGATGCTTGAGACTATGAATCCTGAGCTTCAGAAACAGCATAAGCAAATGGTTGCTTATATTATGATTGAGCACCTTAAACGTATGTTTGAAGGACAGGCTCGTCAAGAGAGGTTTGATACAAGCAAAGCCTTGTTTGCAAAGGCAAAAGCAAAGGGTGATTGTCACTATTGCAAGAAGCCGGGTCACTGAAAGAGAAACTGTCAAACTTACTTGGAGGATATGAAGAAACTGAAGGGTGTTCAGATTTCTGACCCAGGTATTTATGTTATAGAAGTCAATCTATCTACTTCTACATCATGGGTATTAGATACTGGATGTGGTTCTCACATTTGTATAAATGTGCAGGAACTTCGAAGTAGTAGGACTTTGACTGAAGGAGAAGTCGACCTACGCGTTGGCAATGGAGCAAAGGTTGCTGCACTGGCTGTAGGGACTTATCATTTATCGTTGCCCACTGGGCTTATTTTAGAACTTGAGAACTATTTTTACGTGCCTGCAATTTGCAGAAACATTATTTCCGTTTCTTGTTTGGACAAGATTGGTTTTTCGTTTTTGATTCAGAACAATGGTTGTTCCTTTTCATTGAATAATGTTACCTATGGGGTTGCACGTTTGTTTAATGGTTTATATGTTCTTGATCTTGATACTCCTGTCTATAATATAAATAATAAACGTCTTAAGACAAATGACTCAAATCAAACATACCTCTGGCACTGTCGTTTAGGCCATATAAATGAGAATCGCATTTCCAAGTTAAATAGAGATGGATACTTGGATAAGTTTGATTTTGAATCATACGAAGAATGTGAACCGTGTCTCATTGGCAAAATGACTAAAGCTCCTTTTACCGAACAAGGTGAGAGAGCCACCAAACGATTGGAATTGATACATAGTGATGTATGTGGTCCAATGCGTACGATGGCAAGAGGTGGCTTTTACTATTTCATAACTTTTACTGATGATTTTAGTAGATACGGATATGTGTATCTTTTGAAGAACAAATCCGAATCGTTTGAAAAATTCAAAGAGTATAAGGCCGAAGTAGAAAAGCAAATAGGCGAAAGTATAAAAGCTCTACAATCTGATCGTGGAGGAGAATACTTAAGCTTGGAATTCAAGAATTTCTTAAAGGAGTGTGGTATTGTATCACAACTCACTCCTCTTGGAACACCACAATGGAATGGGGTGTCTGAGAGGAGAAATCGTATTTTGTTGGACATGGTGCGATCATTGATGAGTCAAGCGGATCTTCCAATTTGTTTCTGGGGTTACGCCCTAGAGACGGCTGCACAAACACTAAACCGAGTTCCTTCTAATCGGTTCAAAAGACACCATATGAGATATGGACTGAGAAACGTCTTAGCATGTCCTTTATGAAAGTATGGGGATGTGAAGCGTTTGTAAAACGTTTAGTCTCTGATAAGCTAGGACCAAAATCAGATAAATGTAATTTTGTGGGATACCCAATTGAAACAAAAGGGTATTATTTCTATAAACCTCCAGAGAACAAAGTGTTTGTTGCTCGAACGGCTGTGTTTCTAGAGAGAGAACTACTTTCCAAGAAAAAACAGTGGGAGGACAATAGATCTCGATGAGGATCGAGAACCACAAGATAACGTTGAACCAGAGCTGGAACATCAGCAGAATGTGACTCAAGATGTTGAGAACAATACTGCTCAAGAAACACAGGTTGTTCGTAGATCTAGTAGGATTCGCCATGAGTCAGAGAGATATTATGGATTTCTCCTGACTCAAAGTGGCGATGTGATGCTTGTAGATGATGATGAGCCTCTCACCTATAAGGATGCTATGAATAGTCTAGATTCCGAGAGATGGCTGGAGGCCATGAAATCTGAGATGGATTCCATGTATGAAAACCAAGTATGGACTTTGGTTGAACCACCTGATGGGGTAAAACCCATAGAGTGCAAGTGGGTTTTCAAAAGGAAAACTGACATGGATGGTAATTTACAGACCTATAAAGCAAGACTGGTGGCGAAGGGTTTCAAGCAAATTCATGGTATTGACTATGATGAAACTTTCTCACCAGTGGCTATGGTCAAATCCATCAGGATTTTGCTTGCGATAGCAGCTTATTATGACTATGAAATTTGGCAAATGGATGTTAAGACCGCTTTCTTAAATGGGAGCTTAGAAGAGGATGTGTACATGACACAACCTCAGGGTTTTGTTGATCCAAGGTTTGCCAAAATGGTCTGTAAGTTGCGACGATCCATTTATGGATTGAAGCAGGCTTCGAGGAGATGGAACATTCGTTTTGATGAAACAGTCAAAGAGTTTGGCTTCATTCAAAATCAGGATGAGCCATGTGTTTATAAGTAGGTTAGTGGGAGCCATGTGGCATTCCTAGTATTATATGTAGATGACATATTACTAATAGGGAATGACATTCTTTCTCTAAAGACTATGAAGACTTGGTTGGGAAAAAGTTTCTCGATGAAAGACTTAGGCGATGCTACCTGTATCTTAGGGATCAGGATCTATAGAGATAGATCTAGAAGATTAATCGGTTTAAGTAAGAGTACATACATTGACAAAGTGTTGCATCGTTTAGGGATGCAAGAGGCAAAAAGGGGCTATGTCCCATTGTCTCATGGGATAGCAATCTCAAAAGAAAACTGTCCTAGATCATCAGATGAAAAGGACCGTATGTGTAAAGTACCATATGCTTCGGCAATTGGTTCTATAAAGTATGCAATGATATGTACTCGTCCTGATGTTTCGTATGCTTTAAGCATGACGAGCAGATACCAGTCTAATCCCGGTGAGAGTCACTGGACAGCTGTCAAGAATATTCTTAAGTACCTTAAACGGACTAAAGATTCATTCTTGATATACGGAGGAGATGAGAAGCTAGTTGTAAAAGGTTACACCGATGCTAGTTTTCAGACAGATAGGGACGTTACTATGTCTCAGTCTGGATTCATGTTTTGTCTAAATAGAGGTGTTGTAAGTTCGAAAGGTTCGAATATACACATATGTAAAGTGCAAACTAATGATAATGTTGCGGACCCACTGACTAAGGCTTTGTCGCAACAGAAGCACGAATGTCACACTAGTTCCATGGGTATTAGATACATGGGTGATTGGCTCTAGTGCAAGTGGGAGATTGTTAGTGTTAGTGCCCTAGAGACAATGTGATTGTGCTTCTAGGAAATACTTTTGTTAATTAATGATTATGTTCTATCGATTATTCTACATTAATTTATTATGTCTTTATTTACTGCGATATAAATATTAGTATAATAAATGTCCTTGGAACATACAACACGTATTCTATATCTTTAAGTATGTGACTTAAAAATGAGATTATAAGAATAGTGTTTATATTCCTAAATATCCCTAATCGAGCATTGTAAGTTTGGGACAACTATAATGCATAAAGATTAGTATGTTTGTTGACAGATGACCACATCTCATTGGTCATTGGTATAGTGATACTAAAGTCAAGAACATAGGTGCATGTAATATTCTACATGGCACTGGATAGACCCACAGTGAGATTCTTCATGTTTTATAAAGTCATAAGAAAGACTCACAGTGATAGTGGTGTAATGATCCTCTGACTTGAGATCATTATATTTCTATACGATGATTAATGTACTTTGACTACATTAAAAGTTACCTTTGACCGGGCAATGATAAAAGTGTACATCGGGTATATTATGAGTCGTATGAGAAATATGAATGATAGATAAAGGATTTAACCCTCCTATAATTAGGAGAGATATTATTGGCCTCTTGATTGAGTGAGACTATGAAATGCATGGCCATGCTCAAATACTGATTTGTTTTTAATAGTCTACTCATTGATCAAGGAAACCCGGATTAAATTATGAAGAGGATGACAATGAACATGCCTCGAGTTTAATCTATAATATATGGTTAAAGGGATTATATTACATGGAAACATTTATCATGAAAGGTTTAATTGAATCACTGATTTAATTATTATTTAATTGGGTAGCAATGATGTATTACTAGATGCCGCTCATTGTTTATAATTTTATTGAAGAATAAAATTATTGTCAATTAAATAATAACCTATAGGGTCACACACAAAGAACGCCTAAAGGAAGAATTAATATAAATTACGATTTTAAATTAATTAATTATAATTCAAATATTATTATATATTAATTAAGTTGGACTTAATTAATTGAATGATATAAGATTTGAATTTTAAAGATATGCTTTTCTAAATTAATTAAGTTTGACTTAATTAGTTATTTAAATAATGGATTAAAAAAAACCTATATGGTCTAGGTTTTATGAAACCTACATGGGCTAGGTTTAATTCATAATGGGCCTTCTCTTACCCATCATATAAATAGAATATGATGGGCTCTTTTAGGGAAAAAGAAAGTGCTAAAAAAACGTTTTGATAAGAACCCTAATTATAGAGGCAAAAGAGGGAGGCAAGAAGAAGAAGCATATCTCGGTTTTGGTGGCTAGTACCTCCGTCCTTGGCGAGATCGTTTGACGATTCTTGAAGGTGTTTGTGTGGATACCGTAGAGGCGTATATCGAGAAGGTATCGCTGTGATTCAAGCTTGAACTTCCATTAATGGCTAATCGAAAAGCTTCTTTAAGGTAAAACACTATCCCGAATTAAAATATCTCTTTTTCGCATGGATCCTGGTTTGGGTTTCGATTTTATTTTGGTTTTAAAGTTATTTTTCCGCTGCGTTTGTGCCTCGAAACCCAACATAACCATGGGTCTTGAACACATTTTATTGATTCACCATCCCCCAGAATCCACCTGTAACCTTGCATCACCTCATTCTTTGCTGTGATAATTCCTTGCCAGATAAAAGTAGACCCTTGAGCCGCCTTTGCCTGCAAGATATGAACATCTGGAAAATATTTTTCTTTATAAAACCGTGACACAAGGGACTGCGGATTACGAATAAAATTCCAAACGTGCTTGGCCATGAGAGCAATATTATAGCCATAAAGGTTACGAAAAGCCAAACCTCCCTGACATTTCGACATGCTTAGACCATCCCAACCAATCCAGTTAATACCTCGCCCATCAGTAGAACCCGATTGCCACCAATACTTGTTCATCATCACCTCCATTTCGTTACACAAGGTTCTAGGCAATAAGAAAGAAGCCATACAATACGAGGGAACAAATGTTGCAACATTGTTGATTAGGATTGTCTTGCCTGCACGAGAGATTTTCTTTGTTTTCCACCCTTGCAACCGTTTCCACAACCTCTCCTTAACAAATCCAAAGACCCGTTTTTTCGATCTACCCACCAGAGAAGGCAGGCCCAAGTACATGTTGTTCTGTAAATCATTACTCACTCCTAATATGGATGATATCTCAGCACACTTATCTTGCTTAACACACGAGCTGAAAAAGATGCCCGATTTCTGATAATTGATGGATTGACCTGACAGCCTTGCGTACTCATCCAAAATGGCTTTTATCCCTTCTGCATCATGCTTGTTTGCACGAAAGAATAAAAATGAATCATCAGCAAATAAAAGGTGGGAAATAGGCGGTGCAGAACTACTAACTTTCATCCCATGAATAACCTCCTCGGAAGCAGCTTTGGTTAATGCAGACGATAACCCTTCTACACAAAAAAGAAATAAATAGGGAGAAATAGGATCTCCCTGTCTAATTCCTCTTGAGGGAACAATAGGACCAATGACAGCACCGTTAAAACAGAATTCATACGAAACTGTTGTTACACACAACATCATCCAACTAACCCACTGAGAACAGAACCCCAATGATAGCATTCTTCTCCGCAAATACCCCCAATCCACTCTATCATATGCCTTTGATATGTCCAACTTAAGAGCCACATCACCCTCACCACCTCCGCGTGATTTTTTCATATGATGAATAAGCTCAAACGCTATCAGAACATTGTCATTGATACTTCTACCAGGCACAAAAGCAGCCTGATTTTCAGAAATGACTTGGGGAAGGATACGTTTCAGACGGTTGGCTAACACCTTAGATAAAATCTTATAAAGCACGTTACACAAAGCTATAGGACGAAGGTCCTTCATACAAACAGCATTCTCTTTTTTGGGGATGAGCACCACGTTAGTGTCATTAAGATTCGCTGGAAAAGAACTCGATTTTAACCAATCTCTACAACAATTGAAAACCTCATTTCCAAGAATAGTCCAGAATTGTTGAAAAAATGCTGGATTTAAACCATCCGGTCCACTAGCTTTGTCCGGATGCATCTGTTTAACAGCAATAGTAAACTCCACAAACGTCAGATCTTCCACCAGCATTTAATTCTGAGCATCCGTTATACACATAGTCTCCTCAGAAACATGATTCATCAAGGTATGTTGTTCACCTCTGAAAATATCAGTAAAGTAGTCCTTGACCATGTTGCACATTCCGTCTTTATCATTCACTTGAACCCCATTATCAGATTCAAGGTATGGAATTCGATTTGTCTTCCTTCGAGTAGAAGTTGAGGCATGAAAAAATTTAGTATTGACATCACCCTCTGTCAACCAGAAAACCTTAGCCCTTTGTTTCCAATAAATCTCTTCGTGAAGCAACAACTCATTCAACTTTTCTTTCTCCTTAAAATACATTCTGACTCCATCACTATCAACACGATCAACAAGCTTAGACAACAGTTCTTTAATTTTCCGAACTTTATCACGGAATTTGTGGAAAAAATTCCTTCCCCACCGTGCCATAAAACTCGAAACTGAAATCAACTTGGGGAGAATATGAGAAGGAGGGAGAGCAAGCCAAAAATCGGTTGTTTCTTTGTGAAAATCAGGTTCCTGAAGCCACGTATTCTCAAAACGAAATTGAAACTGCTTTTGAGAAAACGACAGACTGAGCAGGTCCAACAAAATGGGGTCATGATCCGAAACAGATGTATGAATGAGAGAAAGCTTACATAATGGAAACATATGCAGCCAAGACCTAGAAGCAAAAGCTCTATCCAGACGTTCTTTTACCCAGTTTGTAGTGCCACGGGATTTCTCCCAAGTGAACTTACCTCCTTGCAAATCAACTTCTACTAACAAAGAATCATCGATAGCTGCTTGAAAGCCAGCCATTAAAGACTGGGCATAAGGAGTGCCACCCCATTTATCTGCTGCAACTAATAAATTATTAAAGTCTCCAACAATAGTCCATGGTAACTGAGTCATACCAGCCAACGTACGAATGAGGTCCCAAGAATTCTTCCTGCGATTATTCTCAGGAAAGCCATAGAAACACGAAAGAGACCACACAACTACACCATTATTAAGAAAATTGACATTCACATGATTGCTAGAATACCCTGTGATCTCACAATTCACATTAGTTTTCCAGAAAATTGCCAACCCACCACTACGACCAATCTTGTCTACTGAAAAACACTGAGCAAAACCTAACTTAATTCGCAATTCTTCAATCTTATTAGCAAAAGAGATAGTTTTCGACAGAAAAAGAAATTCAGGTTTATTTGCCTTAATAAGGTCACCAAGAACACGAACTGTACGAGGGGAACCCAACCCTCGACAGTTCCAGCTAAGAATATTCATTGAGAGTGGCTAGCTTGCCTAGCAAGTGTAGCCAAATCAGTTTTAGAAGAAACTGGACAATCAGAACGAGAAAGACCAGTTTCAGAAAGAACCTCACCATTTTTGTCTTCGATCTCCATAAACATGTTGATATCTGGGCCTCTCCTTCTCTTATTACGTTCCTCTATATTAAGCCCATTCAACTCATCCTCAGAAGGCCCAACAGGATTTTTAAATTTGATCGCCAAAACAGCCTCATCATTTGTCCCATAACTAACTCCCATATTGATATCCTTTATTGATACTATGTTGCTAGAATTACGCCCATACATATCTGATTGCACCACTTGCTTACCAGAATTCCCCGAAAAACGCTGGTTGTAATTTGAATTCCCATGATTCACGCCCCAATCCTCATCTCTCTCATCCCGGAGAAACTTACTCCGGTCCTGTCCTACTGCTCTCCTTGCCGGAGCACGGAGCCATGTCCCCCAATCTCTTATATCACTACCAACTGCCATATTAAGCTTCTTACTACAGAAACGTTCGGTATGAGACACCAAGCCACATACGAAACAGAAATCTCCAAGACGCTCATACTTGCAGCGAACAATACACTCCGTTCCATTCTTTCTACAGATTTTTTTCTTCCATTTCAATGGTTGCCTTACATCAATGCTAATCCTAATACGCATACATTCACGCCAGATACTAAAATTATTATTAGGATCATACGAAATAAATGAACCAAAGAAATTCCCCAGTTGTTTTCCAGCTATCTCTGGCATTAACCCTACAGGGATACCAAACAGTTGAATCCAGAGTTGAAGATTGCACAATGGAACATCTAATGGATCCTCACCAGCACCAATCTTGCTCAGTGCCAACATTGCACCATCAAAGGACCAAGGGCCACCATTAAGGACCCACTCCATATCATCAATATGAAAAAATTGGAACAAATAAACACCTGGCTTCAGATCTTTAATGCTTATTCCTCTTGGTGGGCGCCATACATCTGCAAGTTTAGACTTCATAGCCCTGACATTCACACCTTTCTCCGTTAAGAAGCGGCCCACAAGACAAGTTTCAAACTTATTTGACACATCCTCTGCCTCTTCATAAAATATGAGTTCTGTATTCTCCTCATTCTCGATTCCCATTCCTGCCATTCCTTCATTAATATCTTCTACACTTGCCATCACACGACTCTCACGATCTTACGAAGAAGAAAGGAGAGAAAAACAAAGGCTCTCACTTAAAGGAGAGAAAAAATATTCTAATACTATTTAAAAAAAAAAAAATAGTGTGAATTATTCTCCTTTTGTGTAAAAGCAACGCCACTATAAAATAAAGTAGCTTCAACTTGTGTTCATTTCAGAATGGCCGTTCATATGCACACACTGACACACACCAACTCACTCCGGGGTAGAACAACACCATTCTACTTGTCACCACCACGCCTAACATATCATTTCCTACCTGTACTCGGATTTATCGGTAATCTTATCTCCTCACACACACACACAACCTTAACATCCTTTCACTTCTATTTCTTACAGATGTGCCGAGTTGGCGAGCCGACGGTTCACGGGTCGTGGACGATTCATTTGACGAGCCGGGCGGTTCACGGTGTTGCCCAGTAATAAACAAATGTAGAAGGGGGGTTGAATACAATTGTATAAGATTCTCGACTTAATAAGATATGAATCACAAATATGAAAGAATAATAACAGTTTTATTAAATCTGATATAAAACTGTTACAAACTCTCTCAAGAAATTCTGATGTTTTTGAGAGCTGCTAAGTTACAAAGATACTCGAGTGTATGATTGGTTGTTAAACCAAAACCTAAACTGTGTTTATATATTACACAGCTTCTCTATCAATTACATGATAAGTCCTAATCAATTACAAAGATTGAAACCTATCCTAAATTGATAGCTGCATTCCTACAGACCAGGAACCGACAGAATAATCTTCCTTATTTAACTAGACTCCAAATATGACTCAAAGTAGAATTCCTGATCAGCTTCTAGTCCTGATGATCAATCCTGATCCCAGTCCTGATATTCATCTTGATCCTGACGATCATGCAATCCTGATAGATATGCATTACTGATGACATCAGCAATCCTGATCAGTTGAGTCTAGATCCTGACAATCATTGAATCTTGATCTAACAATTTCTCCCAATCTCATACTTTGTGAAATAAAGTATAGATTCCTAAGATTCAATGATGTCAAAAACATATTTACAAAATGTACAAATATTTACAGCAGCAACTTATCTGTTTAAATTCTTTGATAGAACAGATTCATCTTCAAGAAGTTGGATAACAAATTTTCTTCTTTTTCTTCAAGAATTTGAATCAGTCTTTCCTTAAGATTTCTGAGTTCTTCATCTTTCTCATTAATCTGGTAGATAGCTGCTCTGAGATTTTGTATGGAGCTTCTTTGTAGACTGTGCTCTTCAAACAAAAGATAAGCAATTTCCTTCCCATCAGGATTGAGAGTAAGTTGAGTCATGCCAAAAGTCACTTCTTTAACAGCAGTGCCCCTTTGCATTTCCACATCTTGACCTCTTTGATTTAAGTACATGGGAGTATAATCACCATTGAAATTTCTGTTTCCATCCAGTCTTCTTCTTATTGTTGACAAGATCATGTCACTCCACACTTTGCACACTTCATTCTCCCATCTTAACATATAATGAACATATTTCAGTTCATGTGTAGTTTTCATCAGCAGATCTTGAATGGACAGAATCTTCACACTACCATCTTTCATGAAGTACAGAAGCTTTTTTTTTTTTTTCAATACCATCATGACAATCTATAACTATATCAACAGCTAATAAATTGTTCAGGTTTTCAGAAGTTAAAGTACCTCCAATTTAAGTCAAGAAGTAAGGATCAACATAAGACATATTCAGATATTCAGCATCCATGTGTCCAATACATCCTCTTGAATTACTTGTCAATTGCTTCAGATTTGAAAACATTCGTAGCCAGAGTTCTTTTGATCCAAATATATCAGATAAATCAACAACACTTGAAGCACTTGTTATAATTCCTCCATTCTGAAAATTGATAGGTGTGTTACACCTCAGTGTACTTATGTGTTTCCACTTCTTATCTTTCTCTTTTTCAAAAGCATAGCTTCTTTCTAGTAAAGATTCTCGTCTGCTTGGATTTCTCCACAATCTTCTGTTTGAGAGTTTAAGCCTTTATACATAGAGATTGAAATCTCTATTTGTTCTTCTTGTGATTTCTCTTCTTATGGCTTCTTCTTCTTCATCCACTTCCTTGTTGTGAGAATCAACCACAGTAGATAAGATTAACAAATCAATCTCTTGCAGAATTTCAGATTCATCAGGATCTTGAACATTGTCAGGAACAATATCAGGATTAGAATCTTCAATTTGATTTGTATTGCAGAGAATTAATTGTCTTGGTCTTCTTCTCAATTCAGGTTCTTCTTCAATAAACTCCTTGTCTTCCTTCTCAATGATATCCTTGATAACATGATCTATTAGATTTTGTGAAGTTTCAAGAATTTCTTCAATTAATAAACCTCTAGACCTTGTCTGTCTACGCACTGTTTGAGTTGAAGAACCTCTTCTACCTCTTCTAGCACCTCTCCTACCTCTGTCTCCTCTTCCTCTAGCAGGAGCAGGATTATTAAAGCTTTCCATCATTTCTCTCTGCTGACTTAAGAATTCTTCATGTGGGAGATCAGGATATTCTTCACTTGCTGTAGAGAGTGCTTTTCTTGCAAATAATTGTTGAACTCTTTTATCAGTGTGATAGAGAGTAATAATTCTGCCATCTTTTGTAGTAAACTTCTGGAATAGATTTGATGCATCTTCAGGATTATCAATAAGCACATCTTCATCACCTTCAGGAATTGTAGCAAGTGTCTGTTCATGACCAGGCATCAGGATTTGATCACCTGTCAGGATTTGTTCTTCCGTCAGGATCTGAGATTGCACTAATGTCCTTACTGTCTTAACTCCAGAATCAGAAACATGAGTTGACTGCGTTGTTTGACTTTGAGAAGTTTGAATTGTAGACTTCATAACAGCAGCATCAGGGGTTTCTCCTTGTAGTACTTTGTCACCACCATCATTTCCAGTATCATCATCATTATTCCTTAATACTAGATCAGGTGTACATTTTGTCTGACTTACCTTCTCCCCCTTTTTGACATCAGTATTTGACAATATATTCAAAATTAAGGCAATAGAGGTTTGAATATCAGTTACCTTTGTATCAAGAGAATCAATCCTGTTGTTGATCGAAGACTGTTCAGTAATGATTGACTTAACTTGGGATTCCACTACCCTGAGTTGAAGAGCAGTAGACACCTTTGTAAAGCTCTGAGAAATATCAGTCCTCACTTTGTCAGTAGAATCTTTGACAGAATCTATTTCATGTTTCAGGCTTTTGGATAACAGAGTAGTAGCCTTCAAATGATTCTTCAAATCTTCATTCTGAATCAACTTAGCAGCATTATAAGCATGATCCAATGCATAGGGATAGCTTACAGATTCATCAGATCTATACCATTCATTTTCCCATTGATGCATTCTCAGCTGCTTAGCAGGATCAATCTCAGAAGAAACAGAAAAATCTTGTCTTAAGTCCTTTCCAGTATTAGCCTTGCCAGCCTTGAATGTGCTTGATGAACCAAAGTTAGTTCCAAGACTAGATTTTAAAACTCTGGTAAGCTGATCCTTCTCTTCATTATTATCATCATCACTATCATCACTATCATCAGCATCAGTATCATGAGTAACGTCAGGATCAGGAATAGCAATACCTTTCAGTTTATCCTGTGAATCTGTGATAGGATGGTTCATTGGTCGTGATATTAGTGGTTGTATAAGAATTGGCTCAGCATCAGGAGCAACACCGTCAGGATTTGATAAGCTTGTATCAGTATTTGCTACCAATGGTTCTTGTGGAGCCTGAGGTTCAGAAGCTGCTTTAACACTTTGAGTTAAAGGTTCTTGTGTACTTCCCTCAGTGACAGTGTCCTCAACCATTCTTTCATTTTCACCAGAAATCCCTTGAGCATTGTCAGGAAATTCCTCAGAAGCTGTAGCTTTGCCTGCATCTTTAGATGGTTCTTGTGTGGCTGGAATGTTGATGTCTTCATTCTCCCTTTGAGAAAATGGTTCTTGTGTGACCATTCCAATAGCTAAGCCTTCACCCAAACTTTGATTGAGTGGTTCTTGTGTGGCAGGATCTTCAGTAGTAGCTGCTGAACCACTTTGAGATTCAGGTTCTTGTGGGCTTGATCCTTTCAGCTTCTTGAGTCTCTTGAAAACAATCTCTGATTCTTTCCTCTTCTTTTCCAAGGAATGTGAAAATCCAAGCTTTGAAGCAGTCTCAGCAACCTTCTCCCATGAAATTTCAACAATCTTTTCAGTTGGAGAGGCTTTTGCTGAAGAGTCTGAGATAAAGACAATTTTTGTTTGTACATCAGGAATACCAACATCATGATTTGCTAGAGCATCAGGAGTAGATGACTCATCAGGATTTGATGTCTGAATATCAGTATCCTTCATTTGCACCTTCAAAGGAATATGATACCTGCTTTTTGACAATATCCTTTTCTTCTGTGACTTTGAAGAAGGTGCCACAGCTTCAGTAGCAGTATCAGCAACTTCCTTGATTATCTTAAATTTAGAGGAAATTGGCATGTCATCTTCAGAATCAGTTTCATCCCTTAATACCAATTTTCTCTTCACAGAAACAGCCTCAGTCACCTTCTCAGCTTTCTTCTGAACCAGGACCCCTTGTACACCCCCTTGTTTCTTCTTTTTAGTGAGTGGTGTAGAGGAAAAATCCTTTGAACCTGATTGTCTTCCAGACACATCAGTTCTAGCTGATTTCTTTGATTTGACAACTAAAGTCTTTTGAGAGACAGTAGAGGTGGCTGTTAACTGTTTAGACTGTTTAGGTGGCATGCTGAGGTCAGGAACAAGGTGTGATTGGCCTTGCCCCATAGCATTAGAAAGTAATCCATAACAAGTAGGCATTTTCTGATGTAAGAAAAACCTAACCTCATCAGGAATAAAAGCATTGCCAATAAAACCATTTGCCTTATCACTGTTGACTAAGGACTTAATATTATTCTCAGTAATTCTACAGATTGGTAGAACTACATCATCCTCAAAAACAACATTAGGACATAAGTGATTAAATATCAACTGTAAAAATCTAAGAAAACAGACAGAACCTAACTTATCTGATTTTCTATCACTTAAAGCTTTTAAGATAAAAGACCCATAATCAAACACTGTAGAATGGATAAGAGAGTACCCAATTTTGAGAGATCCTGATGAAAGAGCATCAAAATTTGATGTCTTGTTCAGGAAACAGCGACGGATTGTATCAAAGAAGAAATTCCATTCCTTCTTAAGCTTTGTCCTGAAGAGATTGCCATACCTCTTTACTTCCCCATTGTATCCTAATTTTGTAACAAACTCAAAAAGAGTCGAGTCTGAAACATTATCAGGAACAGAATCACCAAAAACAGGTAAATGCAGTGCATCCTGCAAAATCAGCATCTGAATAACCACACAAACCAAAATCTGATTCCCTTGCATACCAAAGGCCAAGTGAAGGAGTGCCTTTGAGATATCTGAAAATTCTTTTAACTGCAATCAGATGAGGTTCCCTAGGTTTTGCTTGAAATCTTGCACACAGACAGGTTGAAAACATGATATCTGGTCTACTTGCAGTGAGATATAATAAAGAGCCAATCATTCCTCTGTAGTGAGTTACATCTACCTCAGTACCTTGATCAGGATCAAGTTTGGTAGCTGTAGCTATGGGAGTACTTGCAGTAGCACAATCTTCCATGTTAAACCTTTTCAACAAATTCTTTGTGTATTTTGACTGATTGATAAAAATGCCATCATCAGTCTGTTTAACTTGAAGACCAAGAAAATAACTCATTTCTCCCATCATGCTCATTTGATATCTTGACTACATAAGCTTAGAAAACTTTTCACATAGCTTATTGTTTGTTGACCCAAAAATGATATCATCCACATAAATCTGAACTAAAAGCAAATCCTTACCATGATTCAAATAGAATAGAGTTTTATCAATAGTACCTTTTTTGAATCCACTTTCCAATAAGAATTGAGCTAGTGTTTCATACCATGCTCTTGGAGATTGTTTTAGTCCATAAAGTGCTTTATCCAATCTATAAACATGATTTGGATATTTAGGATCAATGAAACCAGGAGGTTGTTCAACATATACTTCTTCCTCCAGTTCACCATTTAAGAAAGCACTTTTTACATCCATCTGGAAAACCTTGAATTTCTTATGAGCTGCATATGCCAGAAAGATCCTGATGGCCTCTAGTCTTGCAACAGGAGCAAAAGTTTCATCATAGTCAATTCCTTCTTGTTGAGAATACCCCTTTGCAACTAGTCTTGCTTTGTTTCTGATAATTACACCATCTGAATCAGTCTTATTTTTGAAAATCCATTTAGTACCAACAATTGACCTGTTCTTTGGTCTTGGCACCAGTTTCCAGACTTCATTCCTTTCAAATTCATTCAATTCTTCTTGCATTGCAGTAACCCAATCAGCATCTTTAAGTGCATCTTCAACTTTCTTTGGCTCCTCCTTTGACAGAAAGTCATTATATAGACATTCATTTTGAGTTGCACTTCTTGTCTGAACACCTGCATCAGGATCTCCAATTATCAAATCAGGAGTATGACTTGCAGTCCATTTCCTTGCTGATGGAAAGTCATTCCTTGATGTAGATGCTCCCCCTGGATTGGTGTTATCTTGATAAGAAGAATTTGATTCATTAGAAGCTCCCCCTGAATGATTGCTAACTCCCCCTGATGAATTATCAGGATTATCACTTGAATCAGTATCTGAAGAATTTTGTCCTGATGATTGAGTTGACTCTGAATTTGTAGCAGTTTGTTGTTGCTCCCCCTCAACAGTTGCACTACTAGTTGAATCATCATTATTTGCGTCACCAGTATTTGGTGTTTCATCAGGATTTGATGGATCATCAGATTTGGTGACCCATCAGTATCTGATGAATTGACAAGATCTGATTCATTTTCTTCAGGTTCCTTGGTAGCTTCATTTTCAAAAACCAATCTATCATGTGAATCTTCATTCAAGACAATTATCTTCTTATCATCAAAAGATACATGTATTGATTCCATGACAGTCCTTGTTCTCAAATTAAAAACTCTAAAGGCTCTTGATGCAGGATACCCTATGAAAATTCCCTCATCAGCCTTTGTTTCGAATTTCCCTAGCTGTTCAGGATGAGTTCTGAGAACAAAACATTTACATCCAAACACATGCAGATGCTTTAGACTAGGTTTCTTCTCCTTGAGTGATTGATAAGGAGTAACACCATGTCTGTTTATCAATGTGAGATTTTGTGTATAGCATGCTGTGTTGACTGCTTCTACCCAGAAATATGTTGGCAATTTAGCTTCTTCCAACATAGTTCTGCCAGCTTCAATAAGAGTTATTTTTCCTTTCAACTACTCCATTTTGCTGAGGTGTGCCAGGAGCAGAGAATTGTTGAATAATCCCTTTGTATTTGCAGAACTCTTCCATCTTTGAATTCTTAAACTCAGTACCATTATCACTCCTCAGAATCTTGACTTTGTACTTTGTGGTTGTCTCAATCATTCTCATATGATCCAACAGTATTTCAGGAGTTTCATCTTTTCTGTGCAGAAAATACACCCAAGTGAATCTAGAATATTCATCAACAATTACAAGAGTGTACTTTTTCTTACTGATGGACATAATGTTGAATGGTCCAAATAGATCAAGATGCAGCATGTGATATGGTTCTTCAATAGAGGATTCTGATTTACTCTGGAATGATGTCCTTCTTTGTTTAGCCTTTTGACAAGCATCACAGAGTCCATCAGGAGTATACAAAGCTGTAGGTAATCCTCTCACTAAATCTTTCTTAACCAACTCATTGATATTGCTGAAGTTGAGATGAGAAAGTTCTTGTGCCAATTCCAACTTTCATCTACTGATGCTTTACTGATTAGACATGTAGGGGAGTCATCAGTATTTGAGAGAATGTTGGCTTCATAAATGTTACCATGCCTGTAGCCAGTCAGAGCTATCTTTCCTGTTTCTTTGCTGACTACTTCACAATATGTGGAATAGAAGTTGACATGATAACCTCTGTTAGTGATTTGACTAATACTCAACAGGTTGTGTTTTAGTCCCTTCACTAGAGCTACTTCTTCAATGATGACATTTCCAATGATTATATTGCCATATCCCAAAGTTTGTCCAATGTTGCCATCTCCATAAGACACAGTTGGGCCAACTTTTTCCTCATATTCTGATAACATGGCCTTGTTTCCAGTCATGTGCACAGAACATCCACTGTCCATGACTAACACATTTTTCCTTTTTCCCTACTCCTGACATCAGAAATAGGAATTTCAGTACTTTTCTTTAAACTCTTTTTACAATCAATGGCAAGATGATTAGAGTTACCACAGGTAAAACAACATTTCCTAGGTGTATTTGGGATATGCTTATAACCATTCTCTTTATTGATCCCAATTTTACCATTCTTGTTTCTCTTAAAAGTAACTTCCTTTTTCCTATCTGTAACTTCACAGATTTTATCCTTGAGTTGTTTCTTATCATCAGGAATAGCAGTATCATCAGTATTGGCCATTAGGGCATAGTTGACCACCTCAGTATCAGATTCTGAGGAAGAATCCATCCAATCCTTTCTTGATGTGATGAGTGCCTTTGTCTTCTTGCACTCAGAAGCAAAGTGACCCATACCATTACACTTGTAGCATCTAACTTTTGACTTGTCAAATTTGCTACCCTTGTTGTCCTTTTTGATATCCTTGTCTTTGACTGCATTGAAGGTCCTTTTCTGGAAGTTGCCTTGTCTTCTAGCCTTCCTGAACTTCATCTTTTTGAAGCCTCTGATAATCATAGTAACCATCTCTTCCCTGTCTGAGTCAGAAGAGTCATCATCAGTATTGGCATCAGGATTGCCATCAGTATCTGATGAAGAGTCATCGGGATCTGACTCAACTATCCTTGATTTCCTTCTAGAGACCTTCATAGCTTTTCCTTTTGATTTAGCCTCTACATTCAAGGCAATGGTCTTCGCCTTGCTGCTTTTCTTATCCTTTCTCTGTTGAACCTCAAGATCATGAGTTCTTAGCATTCCATAGACTTCATCAAGAGACAAAGTGTTGAGATCATACTGATGTCTAATGATCGAGGTCTGAGTATCCCAGATTTCTTTTGCAGACTTGCATGCAATCACTTTATTGGACATGACAGCATCAAGACTACTGTGCAGGATATTCTTTATCTTTGGCTCCCTCTCAGTACATGAGCTTTTTCTTCTGGAGTCCATTCACTCTTTGCCTTGACCACATAGTGTTCAGGAACAGTTTCTGTTCGTTCTATGATCCTTGTAGGTATATATGGTCCATCACGAATCCTATCTAAGTAATCAGGATCCATAGCCTCCAGATACATCAGCATCTTTACCTTCCATGTTGGATATTCTGATTTCTTCATGATGGGAATTTTCATACTTTCATACTTGGTTGTCGACATCTTAGATCGTATCTGATTCAAATTTAAATCAGTTTGCTCTGATACCAATTGTTGCCCAGTAATAAACAATTGTAGAAGGGGGGTTGAATACAATTGTATAAGATTCTCGACTTAATAAGATATGAATCACAAATATGAAAGAATAATAACAACTTTATTAAATCTGATATAAAACTGTTATAAACTCTCTCAAGAAATTCTGATGTTCTTGAGAGCTGCTAGGTTACAAAGATACTCGAGTGTATGATTGGTTGTTAAACCAAAACCTAAACTGTGTTTATATACTACACAACTTCTCTATCAATTACATGATAAGTCCTAATCAATTACAAAGATTGAAACCTATCCTAAATTGATAGCTGCATTCCTACAGACCAGGAACCGACAGAATAATCTTCCTTATTTAACTAGACTCCAAATATGACTCTTAGTAGAATTCCTGATCAGCTTCCAGTCCTGATGATCAATCCTGATCCCAGTCCTGATATTCATCTTGATCCTGACGATCATGCAATCCTGATAGATATGCATTACTGATGACGTCGGCAATCCTGATCAGTTGAGTCTAGATCCTGACAATCATTGAATCCTGATCTAACACACGGGCCGTGTGTCGAGCCGTGCCGGGTTCGGTTCACATATATTGAACCCGTATTCGTCATGTTTACTGTACCGAGTTGTGCCGATTTGAACCGGCCCGTTCTCGTGCCAAGTTATCCGAGTCATATTCGCGAGCCGGTTACGGGCTAGCTGGCCAAACCCGCCCGTTTGGCCACCTCTATTCGCAACTTATAATTTACATACATTTCAATGCGGAATAGGGACAAAAACCGACCGACGTGTTATATCGGTGAGAATATAAAAGTAAACATTGATCGAGTTTAGATGTCGGTCGGTGTTAAATCAGTAACGATTGTTGGTTAAAGTGGGTCCTTTTTTTTGAATTGTGACGGTTAACAAGGCATACACGTCAGTTTTTAGTGATCGGTTTACCGACCGATGCGTCGGTCGTTAGTTTCTTTACTGATTTAAATTAAGAGTACTCCCTTTACTTTTCCTTTTTCATTACATACACTGTAACCCATTTGAAAAAAAAACACCTCTTCACTTCATAGTCTTAATCGATCCTCTTGTTCTTAATCTCAAGCGATCCTAATCATTCAGTAAGTTGTTCTCAATCTCGCTCTTAATCTCAATCGATCCTAATCATTCAATTTTTTATTCTTTATGTTAAGTAACCAGTCGCTCTAAAACCTTAAGGTGTTAGAGGAAGGCCCCAACAGGATCTTATACTCTTATATTATAATATTATTCAACACTCCCCTTCAATCGTGCGATACCTTTCGTCACGATTGACCAGGCAGACCAATATTTAAATTAAATAACGTGTGTGGGAAGGCTCGAACCTGAGACCTCTCCCTAAACCGAGTTCTGATACCATGTTAAGTAACAAGTCGCTCTAAAATCTTAAGGTGTCATAGGAAGGCCCCAACATGATCTTATACTCTTATATTAAGATATTATTCAACACTTTAATCCTAGTTTATTGGTTGCTTATACATGTTCATTGCAATTTTTATATTTATGTGTATATATTGATGTATGTAGTGATGTTAATTTATAGTTTATACTTGTTCATTGCAATATTTATGTTTAATCCTAGTGAAATATATTGATTAGTGAAAGTAATGTATTGTGTGTAACATTGATTGGGTTTAATGTATTGTGATAGTGAAATTAGTGAAAGTAACATTGATTGGGAATAATATATTGTGATATTTGGGATTAATCGAAAAAAGGATTTTCTCGGAAAAGTGAATTTTGATTGGTTATTTCTCAGAAAAGGGATTATTTTTCGATTATTGTACATTGATTAGTTTTGTTGCTAAGTGTTAAACGTGATTGTGTTCAATTATTTAGGATTTAATGACATGGTCGACTGGTCGTAACGTCAGTAAGCGGGACCCGCCGCGTCAGATGGGTCCCACCCACGTGGATTGTACACGTGGGTCAAAGATTTCAATCAATCAATAAAAATTGCGACCAAAATAAGTAATAACGATCAGTTTCTTTACAACCGAAGTGGAGTAGTCGTTATTCATCAATAAAGATCAAAAACCCATGAAAAATGACCAATTCGACGGTCGGTAACGACCTTGATTCTTGTAAAGTATGTTCCTAATGTGTTTTCTTTGAGATTATCATGTTTAGGAATTTATTGATTTCAGATTTTGTAATAATTTAATGAATTAAGAATAATTTATAAATTTTAGTAACTATTGACAAATTTAAATTAACGCAAATCCCAATAGAGTTAAGCAAAAGTTGTAGATTTTTGCTAATTTTAAATAGAATTTTTAATAAAAAATTCAAAATTTCGTACATATAGGCCGTATTCCAAAATATATGTATGTATATATATATATATAATTGAATTATAAAATTCATAATTTTATAAAATTTAAATCCAAAAAAGTCATAATTTTTTGAACACTATGGAATTGTAAAGAATTATAAGAAATCTTAATTTAACCCAATCTTTTTTAAAAGAAATAATATAAAATTGTCATTAAATATTCTAAGATTTAAAAATATGTTGAATGAATATAATTAGATTTTCATAGATGATTTTTAAAATTCAAATTAATTACATTCGAAGTTTTTTTTTTACAGAAAATCTTTCAAAAGTTTAATTGAACATACCTCTTGTTTAATGTAACTTAATCAATAGTTTCGTTATTTTCATTTTCAAATAAATGATATGTGAATCATAGTGATTAAAACACCAGTCTATAAAAGAATGTGATTCATTTTAATCTTATACACAGTCGCTCGGGAATAGTTTTACTGCATAATTTGACAAATTTAAGTACCAACTTTTTTATATATTTTATAAAATTCTCGAGAAAATTTTGAAAGTATTAAAAATATTGGCAATTTATCAAAATTCAAAATTTCATAAAATCTAAATTAATCGAATCTCAGTGACACTTTAAAGGACTTTGTTAAGTCTGAATCGGATACCTTCAAATTTTAAGGATAATATTTATAAAATCATATGTTGAATTAAATAGTATAGAATATAGTCCAACATCGAGAAATTGCCCAAAATACTAAGATATGCTGCAGGGTGGCCCAATTTAGAGAAAATGCCCAAAATACCTACCAAAACGGGGTGTATTGCCCAAAATACCCACCAGCGGAACAGTGCGCCCAAACTACCCGCTGAATACGCATGTGAGACATGCGTAGACTACTTTTACAAAGGATGCGCATGTGAGACATGCGTATTCTTTGTTTTTTCAAAAAGTGAATACGCATGTCTGACATGCGCATCCCGTAAAACATTTACAAAGAATACGCATGTCAGAGATGCGCATTCTTTATAAAAGTAGTCTACGCATGTCTGTAATGCGTATTTCGTGGGTAAAAAGGGCGGAACAGTGCGCTGGTGGGTATTTTGGGCAAAAAAACTGATTTGGTGGGTATTTTGGGAGCTCACCCCCCAATTTACTTATATGCGGAGACATGACCCTAAATACTCCACTTTATGCGCGAGTTAGTAATGCGTATCTTTTTAAACATATTTCCAACTTCTTCTACTCTTTTTACTCTTACCAGCAACAATACACACATTATCCTCTCCTCTGTTTCCGCACTCTCTCATCATACTTCTGCAAGCTTCTAATACGTTTAATGGATTCCTTTCAGTGTTCTTCTCATCGTAGTATACCCTTATCCTAGTATATAATGTAAGTAACTTGTATATAATACATATTTATGATTATATTATCTAGGATTCATGTCTTATAATAGATAACAAATATATGACAAATATTTATAAGAAATATTTATTATCTATTATACTATATGTATATAATACATATTTATGACTATATTTATGATTATACCCTTATGACAAATATTTGTTATCTATAACAAATAGTGGTGCTCATCTACTCCTTTTTCAACTGGTTAACAAGAAATTTTGATTGTCAATTTATATTTGTGTACCAGTTTCATATCCAATGGCTTCAATTTGACATTGTTGCACTTATTTTGTTCACGTTTACACACGGTGGTCCGCAATGCGTGTATTTTCAACTAAGAACAATGTGGCATCAGATTGGAATTACCTCACTTATTTTGTTTAAGTTTGGACACGGTGGTCTGGAATGCGTGTCTTTTCAACTAAGAACAATGTGGCATAAAATTGGAATTACCTTCAATGAAGTATACGCTCTGTAAAGATACGTGTCCAGATGCGCCTATTACTAATGTGTGATATATTACGTGCAACTCACATGCGTCTCTGGTGTTTTTTCATTCAAAGAGATAAAAGGAGGGTGAGAAAGATAAAGAAAGATACGGGTTATGATGATGCGTATTCAGATACGTGGAAGAAAATTGAAATAAACAATGGTTAGTAGTTATCTATACTATATTATTAAAGACGAAACATTAAAAGTTTTGGTACATGTTTTTTGGTACAGTACTTGCCTTATTTAATTATTACAAACATTATTATAATCAGTTACCCTTCCAGTTAAAATACATTACTTTTCTTATTTTTTCTAACAAAATCACCTCTTTTTCTAGAAAAATCACGGGCAATTACCTTTTTCAGCTAAAATATGTTACTTTTTCTATTTTCTTTACTAAAATCCCTCATTTTCCAAATATATCACGGGCAAACCCTTACTTATTTATTTTAAAACCTATTTTAATAATTTTAATTGTCCATTTCTCTTACAAAAACCCCTCTTTTTCCAAAAATATCACGGACAAACCGTTACTTTTATATTTTAAAATTCAACGAAAACATGTTATTACAGACGAAACATTAAAAGTTTTGGTACCTGTTTTTTGGTAAGGTACTTGCCTTATTTAATTATTATAAAAAATATTATAATCAGTTACACTTTCAGTTAAAATACATTACTTTTCCTATTTTTTCTAAAAAAATCCCCTCTTTTTCTAAAAAAATCACGAGCAATTACCTTTTTCAGCTAAAACATGTTACTTTTTATATTTTACTTACTAAAATCCCTCCTTTTCCAAATATATCACGGACAAACACTTACTTATTTATTTTAAAACCTATTTTAATACTTTTAATTAGCAATTACCTTTCCCCTCTTTTTCTAAAAAAATGACGGACAATTACCTTTTTCAGACAAAATATGTTATTTTTTCTATTTTCCTTACTAAAATCTCTCCTTTTCCAAATATATCACGGACAAACCTTTAATTATTTATTTTAAAACCTATTTTAATATTTTTAATTGTCCTATGTTTCTTACTAAAACCCCTATTTTTCCAAAAATATCACGGACAAACCGTTACTTTTTGTGAGAATCAGCATTTTCCTTTAGGTTTTGGGATTTGTCAAAATAAAGTGAAAATTAAATTATATTTAGGAAGTTACTAAGTCATATAGTAAATCCTCCATTAGGATTCCTTTTTGACACTAATCGGGAATCAAGTCAAACTGGTCAAAACAAACCAAAATATTTTCCGACAGATCTTATTTGACATTGACTTGGGATAGAAATATCAATCTAATGATATTTTCTATACTAGGTTATTTTCTGTCAAAGAAAAATAGGCATTGGCTAAAGGCACGCAAACCGAGATATTTCAAACACTACTTTTACGAGTCAAAACTGTTCTATTTATTTAAAAGAGGTTGTTCTTAAATGTTTTAGCCTCAAATATATTTATTTAAACATTTATATCAATATGCCTTGCCAAAAAAGCTATGCCAACTTGCCCAAAATAGATTTTATTCCAAAATACCCGTAAATCCTTATTTTTCCGGATAAAATCATTTTTAATTCAAACTTATTTATTCCTTGGACTTAATAGTAATTATTATACATGGAATATTATTTTTAAATATGTGTCAAGTCAAAACATTTGTTGAAGTTATCGGTAAAGACAAATGAATTTTTCGGTCGCTCCGAAAGGTTGTTTTAACTTTCAAAAAGTCCGAACAAAATACTTCCACATTTATTTTTGACTTGAAACTTGAGATTTGTCATTATTATCTCTCTAATTGTAATTTATATTAGTTTCGTAAATTTTTGTAGACTTTGTTCTGAGACCCCTAAAATCGATACATAATTGATTTAATGGTCTCTTCAAACTCCTCGATGAGAATTTAATTTCTTGATGAAATTTTAACCATAATCCTCTAGATACATTTGAAGAGGTTTTCCAAAATATCATAATTTTGGGAGCATTTTTTGATTTATTACAAATATCGCAATTATTGCTTGTTCGTAAGAGCGTTTTCGCGTTTTTATTTACCGACACTTTATAAAAACGTGTGGGCACTCTTTTTCATGCAAATTTGAATTGCTCCAGCTGTTCTTGGGTGTCTAAAAGTATCTTGTACCTTTCCCTTATCCTAAAGGATAATGTATCTTTTAATTTAAGTCAAAAATGCTTAATTTTTTGCTATAACCCCTTACCCCCCACTTCATTTCAAGCCCTTTTGAGCCAAGATTATGCTGATGAAAAACACTTAGAAACACCTTCTATCCCGTAGACAAAGTTTCAAAAACGTTTCTTTGTGTAAAGCCATGTTTATTTCATAGATCTACTCCTTTTTGGCTTATTTTCCATCTCCATTCTTGCTCCATAACACACACCTTTGGTCACCCTTGTTTAGGCCACCCCAATATCCTTTTTAGGAAGCCTCTAAGTGACCTTAGGAGCCTAGGAAAGTCAGTTTTTATAGCCCTTATTCCGGCCATTTTCCGACCACTTTCCGGCTACCCTTTCGTGTATGTTTTTAGGCTTCAACTAGCTCGTATCTCTTGTAGCATACTCTTTTTATAAAAGAGAAGATTGAGCCTTTGTAAGGTCAAAATTCATAAGCTAGTTTAGTAGTGTTTGTGTTTGTGTTGGTTCGATTTTTTCTTTTATATTGCTTGTATTGTTAGATCTACACTTACACACACTTACATTTTGATCTTACATACACTTGTTCTTGAAGTTTATTCGTGTAGTGTATATTCGGCATATTTTAAGGTGTTTAAAGAGGTTGATTTCTGAATCTCCTCTTACTTGACAAGTAAATCCACAGTTGTGATTTTGGATTGAAAGCAAGTGGTTCTATCTTTTGATTTAAGTACAAAACGCTTACATCTTGTTTTCACCTTAAAAGGTTTAAACTTGATATTCATAAATCAAAATAATCCTTTTAAATCTTGCTAAACTTAGTCCATAACTTTTTTTTAATTCGATTTATCAAAGTAAGGACATAAAGTTCAAGATTTAACGAACTAGTGTTCAAAACGAGCAAAGTAGTTTTATTCCTAGGCCATCCTTATATTCGACTGGATACTCTACTTGTAGAAGTGTTTCTTGATTCAAGTTGGTCCTTACTTATCTTGTCTTTGATTATTAGATAACGACTTAACAAATCAAGAGTACTCGTGTTCGTTTCACTAAGTTCGAACTATACTAGGCCATACTGTTACTCTCGGCCAAGTGTAGTACTTCGAACTATACATTCGGCCACACTAGTTATATTCGGCCAAGTATAGATTCGTTGTGTTACTTTGCACTTACTTGTTCTTAAATGACTTATTCTTTTATAGTTTGTGCGTTTAGTGCTTAGTCCACTTTCCTCGGAAATTCTGTGATATAGCCTAGCTTATATATAATATATATGCCTTAGCCGTTTATATACTTATATATTGTTGCTTGTGATTAAGTACCGTAAGATACTAAGTCATATAATCTTTTATCTTATAAGGTTATTTGTTTCGTAGTACTTGTATTCTAATCTTTGTAGTGAGGTGAAGTAAAGTGAGGTGATCCTTGTTCTAAGACCCAAGTCTTAGGCGTATTAACGGGGAGTTAGTAGCCTTTGCACCGTGAAGAAAAGGAAAGATCCAAGACCTAAGACCTAAGATCCAAGATCGACAAAGTTGTAGAAGTACATAGTCTACAAAGGTATTTGCAAGTATTTGAGGAGGTAACTAGGTGCTACGCTCTAAGATAAGTCTTGTGTTTTTAGTTTGCTATTCTATTTTGAGGAGGTTACGGTTGTGTTTCGTTCCAAGATAAATAGATAGTGGTTAGTTTGTAAAGGCTTCTCCGCCTACTATAAAAGAGTTTCTTTATAGTGGTAAAAATCTCGAGTCCTGGGAGGAGCTCAGGGACTCGAGTAGGGGTGAGCGAATCCATTAGGGATTGCGCCATCGCGAACCAGGATAAAATCGATTGTGTCACGCTCTCTTTTGTTTCTCTCTTTATTTTCCGCACGGGTTTTACTTGTTGACAAGTAACGAAGTTTAAAAGGAGAAAAAGATTTTTCAAAAAGCGAAGCTCTAAATTTTAAAAAGGTGATAAGCTTTTCAACCCCCCTTCTAGCTTATCTTAAACCCTTACGGGACCTATCAGTTGGTATCAGAGCAGTGCTTTTAACCGTGTTTTTTGATTGTTGTGATAATCGGAAAATACAACAAAAAGTAGATCCTTATCGTGTTTATTGAATTTTGTGATAGTCTTTAAATAAACCGTAAAAAAGACATCTTTTTGATGGCGTACTCGAGTACGATCGGTTGTGGAGAAGGACTTTCTAGTTCTCGACCACCTCTTTTTGATGACACAAATTTTGCTACTTGGAAAACAAGATTTAGAATTTATGCTAGATCCCAAGGAGTAAAAGTTTTGATGGCCATAGAAGATGGTGTCTCTGTACCTACGAAAGAAGTAGGAGAAGTGATTGTCGAAAAGAAAGTGAGTGAATATACTCCCGATGAAGAAGTTCAAATGAACATTGCCGCGAAAGAGGAAATGGTTCTTACTAGTGCACTTGCAGAAAAAGAATACAAACGTATTAATAATTGCAAGTTCGCACAAGAAATGTGGAACAAATTGGTTATCACTTACGAGGGTACAAAAGATATTAAAGAATCTCGAATGGATACTTTAATACAAGAGTACGAAAATTTTAAACTCCTCGAAAGTGAAACCATCATCGATATGGAAACGAGATTTACTCGTATAATCGTTGAACTTTCACAACTCGGAAAGGCTTATACGGTTAATGAGAAAAATTGTAGGATTTTAAAAGCCTTGCCTCCAAGTTGGGAAGCTAAAGTTACCACTATAAAAGAAATGTATAACTTGAATTCATACTCCATCGATAGTTTATTTGGAAATCTTCGTGCCTACGAGGAAGATAATATTCCCGAAAAGGTCCTTCCTAAAACGGAAGAAAAATAAAAGAATATGGCTTTAAAAGCTATACTAATCGATGAAGATGAAAACGACGATGAGTTAAACGAAGAGTTGCAAAATCTCGATGAACAAGAGATTGCATTACTCTCGAGACAACTACGTCGGGTTTTGCAAAGTAAAGCTCAAAGATACGGAAAAGGATTCCTTAAATCGAGTAATCAACAACTTGTATTTAACTCGAAATGAAGGCCTAATTACAAGAATAATAACAATTTTTCGTCTACGAATTTTAACAAAGGCAAAGGTGTTCAACAAGCTAATAATGCTTATAATAATAATTCGGGTTATTCGAATAATTATACACCACCTAAGCCGAAGGAACCGTCAAACGAAGAAGCACATGATTTGTGTTTCGAATGTAAACAACTCGGTCGAATGTCCAAGATTGGCTAAAGGTCGAAGCCTTGTTGCCGAGAATGGATGGGATTTAAGCGAGGATGAAGAAACTCCCGAACAAAGTGAGGAAGTTGTTAACTTGTGTTTGATGGCAATTGGTGATGAAGCTACACCAACGGAAAACTCCACTACTAACCAAGAGGTGTGCCTTGTTACTAAGAAAGATGTGTGGTACCTCGATAGTGGTTGTTCACGGAATATGACCGGAAACAAATCTCTTTTGAACAACACTAGAAAGGTAACCGCAGGAATTGTAACGTTTGGAGTTAGTAGCAAAGGCGACATCAGTGGCATCGGTGATATAGGTAATGATAAGTTTAAAATATGTAATGTACAATTAGTCACCGGACTAAAGTACAATTTACTTTCGATAAGTCATAAAGAACATATGTTCTAACGAACATGTTCGAGGTTTACCAAAACTCAATTTCGTAAAAGATCATATCTGTGAAGCTTGTGAAATTGGCAAACAAATTCGAGCATCTCATAAAGCCAAATTCATGGTGTCTACTAGTAGACCTTTAAAGCTTTTACATATGGATCTTATTGGACCTGTACCCGTACAAAGTTTGGGAGGTTGTTCGTACACTCTAGTAGTAGTCGATGACTTTTCACGATATACGTGGATGGAGTTCCTAAAAGACGGATCATGGTAAAGAATTTTGTTAGGAATATGTTGTTCTTGATGATAATTATAAAAACACTTAGTAGATTTTGTATTAAGTCATTTTGTAACTGTCAACGGAATAGCATGCTTTGCAGTGTTTCGTTGACAGGAAGCTCATCAACGGAATGAGTGTTGTAGCAATTGCACTGTACAATACTTCACAGTTTGATATGCATTTGATGTATGTACTAGATAGGTTTTCTAAGTCATGTTGACTAAGTACTAGATAGGCAAAATAGGTTGGTTAATTGTAAATATGTTATGCCTTGTAATTTTGCCTAAGTGAAGACATGTCAACGGTATGAGGATTACTCTATCAACGAAACAAGGATACACCATCAACGGTATGGAGTTTACTCATCAACGAAACGAGAGAAACACCATCAACAGAATGAAGAATAAAGCTATCAACGAAATACATCTCCCTGCTATCAACGAATCATTATTGCTTTTCTGAATAGTTGACAAAGTGATAGTGACAGTTTACTGAACAGATCTAAAGGTGATGTGGAAGTGTACTTTGCATTGGAAACCATTAAAATGGACATGGGGAATAAGGAAACATCCCAGTTTCCAATTGGGCTCTTGGGAGTGATCATAATAAGCATGAAGACAAAAGCAAGGATCTCCAAGGACCACTGGACAAAAGGGATGAAAAGCAAACTATTGGCGGTTACCTTTAGTGTACTTTAGAGTAGCCAAAAATAGTATTGTAAACTTGGGGATATATATAACCAAGTGTAGCAGTTAAGATAGTGTAAGAGAAGAAAAACAAATAGTTTGTATTAGCTATCCTTGAGAGCATTCTTCTCTACAACTCTGTAACTGAGCAGCTGTGTACTTGTGTATCACAGATTATTTCCGCAATAAAAACACTTCAGTTGGATCATCAAACAATCCAACTGAATTATTTATATCTTGTGTTTTTATTTATTCAGTTCAGTTTTATTTTATAAAGTGTTTTAAGTTTAAGAAAATATCAAGAATTGTATTCAACCCCCCTTCTACAATTCTGTTAGGTCATTTGGGATTAACAATTGGTATTAAAGCGAGCTTCTAACACACAAGAAGTTTAAAGATCAAGACCAAAAACAGAAGCCATGGTGAAGAAGGATGCAGGTGTAAAGATACCAGTTCTTGATAAGGACAATTACTTTCACTGGAAAGTAAAGATGCATTTACATCTCATGTCTATGGATGAGAGATATGTAGACTGCATTGAGAAAGGTCCACACGTTCTCATGAAGGTTGCATCTAGAATTGGAGTGCCAGATGATGCTCCTGATGTAGAAATTCCAAAACTTGTCTCAGAATGGACTATTGAAGATCTTGCAGAAATCCATAAAGATAAGAGAACCATGAACATTCTGTTTAATGGTTTGGAGCAAGAGATGTTTGACAATGTCATAAACTGTACAACCTCCAAAGAAGTATGGGACACTGTCAGAACACTATGTGAAGGAACTGAGCAAGTAAGGGAGAACAAAATGCAACTCCTTATACAACAATATGAGCACTTTCACTTTAAAGCTGGTGAAACCCTAAATGACACGTTTAGTAGGTTTCAAAAGCTCTTGAATGGATTAAAGTTGTATGGGAGAATCTACCAAACTAAGGACTCAAACCTTAAATTTCTAAGAGCTCTTCCAAAAGAATGGAAGCCTATGACTGTTTCTCTAAGAAACACTCAAGAGTACAAAGACTACACTCTTGAAAGGCTTTATGGAACCTTGAAGACTTATGAGCTGGAAATGGAGCAAGATGAGGAAATTGAAAAGGTACAGAAGAAGGGTGGATCTATTGCATTGATTGCATCTGTGAACCAACTGGAAGATGACACTGAAGAAGCTGCAAAGGTCACAACTAGTCGAGCTAGTTGTAGAAGTGATGTTAGCAAGGGTAAAGGTAAGATGACAGAAGAAGAAGAACCAGAATCAGTCAACTTGGATGACTTAGATGAGATTGATGAACACATTGCTTTTCTGTCAAGAAAATTCTCTAAGTTCAAGTTCAAGAGAAACTCAGAAGCAAGGCCACCAAGAAGAGACTTTCAACCTAACAAATCAAACTGGATTGAAAAGTCTAAATCTAAATGTTTCAATTGTGGAATGCTTGGTCACTTTGCTGGAGATTGCAGAAAGCCCAAAGTTGAGAAGAGCAACAGGAAATTTGAGCCTGTTGATTATAAAAAGAAATACTTTGAACTTCTCAAGCAAAAAGAAAAGGCTTTCATGTCTCAGAAGTATGATTGGGCTGGTAATGGTGAAGATTCTGATGATGATGTTGAATATGTCAACTTGGCTCTTATGGCTAACAATCATGAGCAGGAAGCAAGCTCCTCAAGCAACCAGGTAACAATTACTAATCTTTCTGAGCTTTCTAAAGAGGAATGCGATAGTGCAGTAAATGAAATGTCTACTGTATTGTATAATTTGCGTGTTACTCTTAAATCACTTACCAAAGAGAATTCAAGAATAAAATAGACTAATTTGCTCTTAAGTGATAGGAATGCAATGTTAGAAGCACAGCTCATTGAATTTGAGAAAATGAGATGTGTTAGTAGGGATGCAAAGAAGGAACTTGAGAACGTGTTACAAAGGGAAGAAATTCTTAAAACACAACTTGAGATAGAACAAAGTGTGATTGCAAAATGGAAAGATGCCAGGAATGTTGCTACCAACATCATTAATGTTCAAGGTATGGAATCTTTCTGTGAACAATCATGGAAAAAGAACAAAGAGAAACTAGGGTATGTTTGTGAAACCTTAGAATCAGAAACAGAGTCAACAAACAACAATGATCATTTGTTGAAGGTTGATATGTCAACGGAATGCAATGTTCCGTTGACAGATGAACCATCAACCGATCAGGGAGTTTCGTTGACAGACAAAAGAAAAGATAAACTCACTAGACTTAATGACAAGTATGGTCCTGTCACCAAGAACTTTGTTCAAGGTGAGTCTAGTAAATCAAAGAAAGTTGAGAAGCCTGTTGAGAGAGCTAATGTAGGTCACTTATCCAACAAGCAATTGAAAGATAAGTTAGAGAATGTTCAAGTTGAGGCTAAGGGAAATAAAAAGAATAACAGGAATGGCAAAGTAGGAATTAACAAACACATAAATTACACACCTGATAAATATGCTCCTAGAAAGACATGTGTTAATTGTGGAAGTGTTAGTCATTTATCTACTAACTGCAAATCTGTTAAGAAGACTGTTAAAGTGAAAATTCCCAAGCCTGCAATGAATAGTTCCATGCCTACAATGCCTGTTATGCCTAACATGTTTGCTCCATATGCACAATTTCAAAATCCATATGCCAGCATGCCATTTGTGTCTAATCCATACATGAATATGTTTAATGTGCCACAAATGCCTTGGAATATGAATAACATGTTTGTTCCTCCAATTATGCATGCTAAGAATGAAAATATGAGCAATCCTCAGAAATCAACATCAAGGATAAAGATTGATTTAAATCAATCTGAGCCCAAGGTGAAAAATGATATAAAAGGAAAAGCAAAGGCTAACAAAACAGGACCCAAGGAAACTTGGGTACCAAAATCGACTTGATTTGGTTCTATTGTGTGCAGGGAGACAAAAGGAATCTTTGGTACTTGGATAGTGGTTGTTCAAGACACATGACTGGTGATTCTACCCTGCTCACAGAGTTTCAGGAAAGAGCTGGCCCTTGTATTGCTTTTGGAGATGACAGCAAAGGCTACACTAAGGGATATGGCTTGATTTCAAAAGAGAATGTCATCATAGATGAAGTTGCATTGGTGGATGGTCTTAAGCACAATTTGCTTAGTATCAGCCAACTTTGTGACAAAGGATTTTTAGTTACTTTTTTTAAAGAAGCATGTGTTGTTTCTAAAGGAGGAAACAACAATGTGGTAATGACTGGATTCAGAAGAGGGAATGTGTACATTGCTGACTTTAGTAGCACAAGTCCAGAAACCATCACTTGTCTTTTCAGCAAGGCAAGCAAGGATGAAAGTTGGATATGGCACAAGAAATTATCTCATCTGAACTTTAAAGTTATGAATGATTTGGTGAGGAAAGATCTTGCTAGAGGAATTCCACAAGTGGAGTTTTCGAAGGATGGTTTGTGTGATGCCTGTCAAAAGGGGAAACAAAAGAAGGCATCATTCAAAAGCAAGACAGAGTCATCAATTGTCCATCAGCTTGAGTTGCTTCATATGGATTTGTTCGGCCCTGTAAATGTCATGTCTATTTCAAAGAAGAAATATTGTCTTGTGATTGTTGATGATTTTTCTAGATTTACATGGACTTTCTTTTTGCTCTCCAAGGATGAGGCAAGTGAAATCATTATCAATCACATCAAGATGGTAAACAATCATCCTGACTTGAAAGTAAGAAGGATTAGGAGTGACAATGGGACAGAATTCAAGAATTCAAGCATGAAGGTGTTCTGTGAAGAAAATGGTATTTTGCATGAGTTTTCAGCAGCAAGGACACCACAGCAAAATGGTGTAGTTGAAAGGAAAAACAGAACACTTATTGAAGCTGCAAGGACAATGCTAGATGAATCAAAGTTACCAACTTATTTTTGGGCTGAGGAAGTTAATACAGCTTGCTTCACTCAGAATATTTCTTTGATTAATCAGGCCAAAGGAATGACCCCTTATCAGCTACTCAAAAGAAAGAAGCCACTATTGGATTTTCTTCATGTCTTTGGATGCAAGTGCTTTGTTTTGAGAAATCAAGCTGAGCATTTGGGGAAATTTGAAGCAAAGGCAGATGAAGCAATATTTGTGGGTTATGCAGCAGGGAAAGCCTACAGAGTCTACAATCTCAGAACCAACATTGTTATTGAATCTGTACATGTTGTTTTTGATGATCTCAAAATTCAGGGTCTCTGTGATGAAGGTTTCCATGAAAGTCTCTCTTTTGAAAATGAGGAAGGAGAACAAATGGATCATGATAAGACTATTGAGAAACAGTCCAAAGTTGTTGTATCTAGCACAGATGAAAGCAGCAGTGAAGATGAAATTGCTGCATTAAGATTGAAAAGAATAGCTGCTAGTAGACCAAATGGTCATTCCGTTGACAGTCAGAATGAGCGTTTCGTTGACAGTCAAAATAGTCATTCCGTTGACAGTCACAGAAATGCTTCCAGGAGTGATCAATTAGGGACAACAAACTCAGGGGGAGTTTCTCAAGGACAAATATCTAATCTAGGCAATCATGATCATGAAGCTACTTCTTTAAGAGCAAATCTACCTCCCTCAAGGAAATGGACTAAAGATCATCCCTTTGAACTTATTATAGGTGATGTGTCTTCAAAAGTCCAAACTAGAAGAGCAACTCAAGAAGAATGTCTATATAGCAGCTTTCTGTCTCAAGATGAGCCAAAGAAAGTTGAGGATGCACTTCTAGATCCAGATTGGGTCTTGGCTATGCAAGAAGAGCTAAACCAATTTGAAAGGAACAACGTTTGGAAGCTGGTGCCCAAGCCTAAGAACATGAGTGTCATAGGCACAAAATGGGTGTTCAGAAATAAGATGGATGAAAATGGCATAGTCACAAGGAACAAAGCTAGATTGGTTGCAAAAGGCTACTCACAGGAAGAAGGAATTGATTTTGATGAAACCTTTGCTCCTGTTGCAAGACTAGAAGCAATAAGGATTTTCCTAGCCTATGCAGCCCATGCCAATTTCAAGGTCTATCAAATGGATGTGAAGAGTGCTTTTCTAAATGGGGAATTGGAAGAGGAGGTGTATGTAAGTCAACCTCCTGGTTTTGAAGATGATGATTTTCCAGAATATGTATACTTCCTCCTCAAAGCACTCTATGGTTTGAAACAAGCACCTAGAGCCTGGTATGACACACTTTCACAGTTCCTCCTTGAGAATCACTTCACTAGAGGTACTGTAGATAAAACTCTTTTTCATAGGATTGTGAATGGCTCTACAATACTTGTTCAAATATATGTAGATGACATAATTTTTGGGTCTACAGATGAAAAACTTTGTCAAAAGTTTGCCAAGCTTATGCAAAGTAAGTATGAAATGAGCATGATGGGAGAGTTAACTTATTTTCTTGGTCTTCAAGTAAAGCAAGTTAATGAAGGCATTTTCATTAGTCAAACCAAGTACATTAATGATTTGTTAAAGAGGTTTAACTTAATGGAATGCTCTCCTGCCAAAACACCCATGCCTACTGCCACCAAACTTGAATTGAATACTAAGGAAAAATCTGTGGACATTTCAAGTTACAGAGGCATGGTTGGCTCACTTTTATATTTAACAGCTAGTAGACCTGATATTATGTTTGCTACATGTCTATGTGCTAGATTTCAGGCTGATCCTAGGGAATCCCATTTAGTTGCTATTAAAAGAATTTTCAGATATCTCAAAGGAACACCAAACCTTGGCATTTGGTATCCTAGAGAATCTGGTTTTGAACTAATTGGTTATTCAGATGCAGATTATGCAGGATGTAAAATTGACAGGAAAAGCACAACAGGAACCTGTCAATTTCTAGGAAACAAGCTTGTATCATGGTTCAGCAAGAAACAAAACTCAGTTTCCACCTCCACAGCTGAGGCTGAGTATATTGCAGCTGGAAGTTGTTGTGCACAGATTTTATGGATGAAAAATCAACTACTTGATTATGGAATAAGAGTTGAGAAAATTCCTATTTTCTGTGACAACACTAGTGCCATTGCCATTACTGAGAATCCAGTGCAGCATTCAAGGACCAAGCATATTGACATCAAGTACCACTTTATTAGAGAACATGTTATGAATGGTACTGTGGAGTTACATTTTGTTCCAAGTGAACAACAACTTGCAGACATCTTTACCAAGCCACTTGATGAATCCACATTCTCAAGATTAGTAAGTGAGCTAGGTATGCTAAATTTCTCTTAATTATTTTGAGATTTTTGCAAGTTAAAATGCAGCCAGGAACTTGCTATAATTTTTTTGTGAATTGATTTTCTCCGGAAAAGGTGAAATTTTGTCTAAATCAAAATTACTATGTCAACGAAACGCACCATTTCGTTGACAGTCTTAGCATTTTTCTGGGTGTTTCGTTGATAGCTCTTTTATATCAACGAAACGCAGCTTTATCAACGAAATAAGACTGGACTTTAACCGCCCAATCCTGATTCGTTGATGTAGCGCTTTTTAATCTGAACCGTTGAAATTTCACGTTCTTTATCACGATCTATGCATACACCCCTGTAAGTATAAATCGTGGTAATATTTAATTCTAACGGTTACTTTTTAAGCCAATCAGGTAATTTAGATTAATTATTGGACTTAATTTCTGAGAATTTTTGGGGGAGTATTTAAGAAATTTCAATTTCTTTATTTCATTTCTACCTGTTCTCAAAAAAATTCCAAAAGTTTTTCTATCTTCTTCTCTCTAACAAGCAATACAGCTCGAAGCTTTTCCTCACTCAACAATGGCACCCATAGTCAAGCTTATGTCTGCTGGTGGATTCATCTATGAGAAGAACAATTCTATTCCATTTGTTGTTAAGGAGAGTCCGAACAGCATCTTTTTCAAGATGATGGACTTCATGAGGAACTGTAAGTTGAGCTATGCGATGTTTCACTCTACACCACTCTACAATGAAATAATCGAGGAGATTTGGACCTCATGTGAGTATAGTGGAACAAACGGCACACTGCAATTCACTTTTCAAGGTAATGAGTACATAGTTAATTCTGATGTTTTGCAAGCATGTTTACATATTCCTGATAATAACTGTGATGCTTTGCCTTCTAACACTGAAATAACTACCATGCTAAATTCTATAAACTACTCTTTGCCTACTGATAACTTGGGTAAGATTATTAGGAGAGGTTTGGTTAGGGAATACAGTTATTTAGCTGATGCATTCATTAAGGTCTTTTCTGGAAAGATTAGTAATTTTGATGCATTAACTAACTCTATGTTAATTCTCCTAACCATGCTTCTAAATGATAGATATTACAACTTTAGCACCCAACTTATGTATGAAATTGGTGCTAAGTTGGGTGATAAGGCAAATAGGAAGAAAAATATCTATTATGCAAGGTTTCTGATGATGCTGGCTAATCATGTTAGTCCAGCACCATTAGTTATCTCTAACCCTACTGCCAGGTTTGAGTGCTTTGTACAAGAGAAGAGAGTATTGACAGACATACTGAGGCTGAACCACAATGGTGATGTTCCAGTGGTGTATCTGCCAATCATTGAGGTAACTACTGCTATCCCTGTTAGTATAGCTGTTACTTCCATTGTTTCATCCAATCCAGTTGCTATGGAGTCTGTAGCTGTGACCCAACAGGCTCCTGCCCCAGCAACAAAACCAAAATCTAAGAAATCCTCCAAGCCAACCTCAGGTGCTTCTCAAAAGGCACCTGTTGTAAAAACTACCACACAACCTAAGGGGAGTGAGTCTGGAGTTGTGAGAGGTGAGGGAAGGGGTGAAAGTCAAAGAAACCCCAAGGATAAGGAAGGTGAGGTAAGTGTTTCCCAGCCTAGCCCCATTGTGTCTTCCCAACAAGGCACAATGAGTAAAATGGATTTAAGCACAAGTCTAATTGCATCCTCCCAAAAGGATGTAATTATTGAAACAAGCTCTCAACCTAGAGCACAGTCCAAAAGGGTAAGGGACACTTCAAGCCCACAGTCTACATTTTCCCAATACCAAAGGAGAGTGAAGCAAAAGTCCAAGGGTTCACAGGGTGCACACACACTGGAAGCAACACTTCCAGTTTCTCAAATTCAGTTTGATGTAACCCCTATCATTACTCTGGGGTTACAGTCCCATTCTCTAAACATCAATCTTGAATTATCTCCATCAAATTCACCAACTCTATCTCTAGATGTGGACATGATCCATACATCTATTCCTGATTCTCCAACTCTAATCTTGGAGAAGCCCCACTCTGAAGCTGGTGGCCATCACTTGTTAAGTGATTTGTTGGGCCATCAACCAATTTTTCCTGAAGTTGCAAGGGGATCTGTGGACCAAACTCTCAAATCAATCACCACAGACTCTACTGTAACTTCTCATTCTCAAAGTGCTTTCTTGACTTCATCAACGAAACAGTCTATTTCGTTGACAAGTGTTTCTCCATCAACGGTATCCATACCGTTGACAGTTCAAACTACCATTCCGTTGATAGGTCATTCTACACCCCTTATTGAAAATCTAGTTGTTTCCACAACTAGTGTAGATGACCTGGTGGTAGTTGAGACACTTTTAGGATTGAGAGGGAGTGAAACTGAGAGGCTGGCTTGCAGCCAGGCAAAAGGAGAGAATGAGAGTGAGAGGCTGGATATTTCTTCCAGCCAGGCAAAAGGAGAGATTGAGAGTTCCACCTTAGTAGGTGAAGGTGAGGGTGTGAGAGGTGTGAGCCATGGGGAGCCCATGATGCAAGAAAATAGAGGAGAGAGAGAAGGGACTACAGGAGTCATAAGGGAGGAAGCAGCCATTGCTAGTGAGTCAATGGAGGTCGATGAGGGAGAAAGGGAACTTACCTTCCAAGAGCTTTATCAACAGACTCTGGATAGTATTTCCCTGGATTCTGAGACCTTTACTCATCCTGTGTCAGCCTATCAAGTTTTGGCTCAACAGGGCAATGTGGAGGCAGAGAGGTCACTACAACTAATTCATACAACTGCATCAATGCAAAGAGCAAAGGATGCCTTGACCAATCTATCTCCAGCAGCTGCAGCAAGTGGTGAGTTTGATTTCTCTGATGATGAGGACAGCTTTGGTGACAATCAGGTGGCCACTACTTCACAGACTGGGACTTCTGTGGTGCCTCCTACACCAAACTGGCTTTCTCAAGATTTACAAGGAAGGATCTCCCTGGATGCTGCAATCACAAGACAGTACAATGAGGCCTATCTGGCTCATGAGTCTGCAAATGCCAATGACAAGAAATTCTACAAGGCTATTATGGATTCACTGGAAATCCAGAGGCTACAGATGATGCAGACAAGGATTGAGGCTAGAGAAATCAAGGACTCAATTAGCAATCTCAAGGATGCTAATGACAGGAGGCTAGATGAAAAGCTTCCTCTTCTCACTGTGTCCAAGATGAACAGGTTTTTCTCTAAGGAACCTGAGGTGGCTACCTCCTTGAAGACTCTCTCTTCTAGAGTGGACAAGGTGGAAGCTACCTTATCTCAGATGCAAAAGGAACAGGAGAAGCAGACACAACTGTTGGCCCAGCTAGTGGCAGCTCAAGGACTCTCAGTCATCTCTCTTGATGATAACAAAAAGGGGGAGAAATCTAAGGAGCTAGACATTCAAATCACAAAGTTTATGGTCCCAGCCATTTCCCTGCCAAAGGAGCCACTAGCTATGGGGGAGTCAGGCAAAGCTAAACTGGACAGCATTGACCTGATTCAGCAAGCTTCTATGAAGCTACAGCTTGCTGAACAAATTAACGACCACTGGTCCAGGATAGATGAAAGAATCAAGAAGTTAGCTGGTACTGCAAAGAGTTCAAATCCATCAACGGATCAAGCTTCTTCTACAGAGCCATCAACGGATGCCATGGTTTTAGTGTCAACGGAATGGGAGCCACATACCAATTCTTCA
Source organism: Heracleum sosnowskyi (assembly GCA_030848705.1). NCBI lineage: Eukaryota > Viridiplantae > Streptophyta > Magnoliopsida > Apiales > Apiaceae > Heracleum > Heracleum sosnowskyi. The sequence goes on from CM061242.1 coordinate 72,896,160, forward strand.
TATAAGGTAGAGCCCCTTCTACATGGAGTCACTCAAGGATCAAGGAAGGAGAAAGGACAAACTTCATGCATTAGGGATGTGGAAAAAGCTACATTGCAAAGAAGCCTATCTCCCAAGTCTCCTGCTAAACCAAAGGGCAAAAATACAGAAAGGACTTTCTATCCTGCACCTTATCCAGATGAGCTCAAGCTTCTTGGTCTTCTCATCACAAAAAGCAAGGAAAGCAATGACTATGAGGTAAGGAAGCAAAGGGCAATTGTCTACAGGAATGGACAACAAATCTGTGTTTGGTCTGGTCACCCAAACTTTGCTGAAGCTAAAGCTGAAGAGTCAGAAAGAGCAGCAATGCAAGCACTTGCAGTTGCTCAATCTCTTGATGAAGAAGAAAGACAGCAAGAAGAAAAAGCCAGAGAGGAAAGGAGTGCAAAGAAGAGCACAAGGCAACCAAAGGCAAGAGCTAGGAGAAATATAGCCTTTGAGAATGATGACTCTCAGAGTATTGCATCAGACTCTTCTGTACCAACTGCACCTCCAACAATTCCTGATCCAGCTCTAGGGGAAAAGTTAGCCTGTGATCCTAAACATCCTGTTAATTTCCATGATCAGCCAATTGAGCCAAAGGAAGAGCCAATTGAATTTGATGAGGCCAACTTTCCAAAATTCCTCTTTGAGATGGATCCAAAGAAGAAATCTAAGCAAAGGGCTACCAAGGCTAAGCCAATTCTAGTAAGGAGACCACAAGCTGAAAAACCTCCTACCAACCCAGAAGACTTCATCTACATTGCTGATATCAGGGAGGAGTCTGACCTACACATCAATCTTGTTGACCTAGTTGAAGTGAGAGGAATTGCAGCTTCTTACAAACTACCAGAGAGATTGGTGTTTGTCTACAAGGGTGGGAGAGAACAGGTTTGGCCTCTACATAGAATTCTGGGAGAAGACTATCAGACACTGCTTTCTGTGTTCAAATGCCTGAAGAAAGATTTTGGTTTTACCAAAACAGCTAAGTCTGAAGTTGTTTCCAAAATCTGCCAAATCAAAGCTAGCTGGAACAAGCCTGGTGCACTTCCCAGAGTATTGAAGGTCCCTCAAACAGGAAAGAAGATTCATCTCCAACCTTTTTGGATGATGGAATTCAGAGACAAGGACAACTGTAGAAGATTCTTCAGAATAGAAGACCAACTGGAGAAGGCATCCAATGAAACTCTAAGATTAATGCAATCCAAGTTGGGGAATGAAGATGAAGAAGAGAAGATTTTCTACAGAAGACTTCAAGCTCAGATTGAGGAGAACAATGCAAGGAAAGGGAAGAAAACAAGACCACAGAGGCAAAGATGAAAAATCTGCTCAGTCTAGAGGAGCAACTCTGTGCACTTGTTTAGTAAGATTTTCTACTTTGTATTTTAATTAAATTCAGTGAAGCTCAATGCAATTTCTACTTTTATCATGTGTAATTTAACTGAGTGTTTTTGTTATCATCAAGGCTCTTGATTTATGGCTGTTATTCTATCAGTCATAAATTGGGGGAGATTGTTAGGAATATGTTGTTCTTGATGATAATTATAAAAACACTTAGTAGATTTTGTATTAAGTCATTTTGTAACTGTCAACGGAATAGCATGCTTTGCAGTGTTTCGTTGACAGGAAGCTCATCAACGGAATGAGTGTTGTAGCAATTGCACTGTACAATACTTCACAGTTTGATATGCATTTGATGTATGTACTAGATAGGTTTTCTAAGTCATGTTGACTAAGTACTAGATAGGCAAAATAGGTTGGTTAATTGTAAATATGTTATGCCTTGTAATTTTGCCTAAGTGAAGACATGTCAACGGTATGAGGATTACTCTATCAACGAAACAAGGATACACCATCAACAGTATGGAGTTTACTCATCAACGAAACGAGAGAAACACCATCAACGGAATGAAGAATAAAGCTATCAACGAAATACATCTCCCTGCTATCAACGAATCATTATTGCTTTTCTGAATAGTTGACAAAGTGATAGTGACAGTTTACTGAACAGATCTAAAGGTGATGTGGAAGTGTACTTTGCATTGGAAACCATTAAAATGGACATGGGGAATAAGGAAACATCCCAGTTTCCAATTGGGCTCTTGGGAGTGATCATAATAAGCATGAAGACAAAAGCAAGGATCTCCAAGGACCACTGGACAAAAGGGATGAAAAGCAAACTATTGGCGGTTACCTTTAGTGTACTTTAGAGTAGCCAAAAATAGTATTGTAAACTTGGGGATATATATAACCAAGTGTAGCAGTTAAGATAGTGTAAGAGAAGAAAAACAAATAGTTTGTATTAGCTATCCTTGAGAGCATTCTTCTCTACAACTCTGTAACTGAGCAGCTGTGTACTTGTGTATCACAGATTATTTCCGCAATAAAAACACTTCAGTTGGATCATCAAACAATCCAACTGAATTATTTATATCTTGTGTTTTTATTTATTCAGTTCAGTTTTATTTTATAAAGTGTTTTAAGTCTAAGAAAATATCAAGAATTGTATTCAACCCCCCTTCTACAATTCTGTTAGGTCATTTGGGATTAACAAATTTCAAAATTCCTAAAGACGGATCATGGTAAAGAATTTCAAAATTCGTACACTCTAGTAGTAGTCGACGACTTTTGCAAAAGAATACAAACTCAACAAGAAACGTCTATTGTTTACATAAAGACGGATCATGGTAAAGAATTTCAAAATTCCGAGTTTGTTAATTTTTGTGAAGCTAGTGGTATTACTCATAACTTTTGTCCTCCTTATACTCCTCAATCGAATGGAGTTGTTGAAAGGAAGAATAGAACGTTACAATAAATGGTTAATACTATGCTAAATGAATATCGTCGACCTACGTATTTTTTGGCCGAAGCGATTTCAACGGCTTGCTATGTTCTTAATCGAGTATTACTACGTCCAATTAAAATGAAGACTCCTTACAAGCTTTATTTTAAGAAAACGCCTAAGATAAGCTACTTCAAGGTATTTTGAAGTAAATGCTTTATTTTGAATACAAAAGATTATTTAACGAAATTCGACCCAAAATCTAGTGAGGGTGTATTTCTTGGATATTCAAATACAAGCAAAGCTTATCGGGTATTTAATCTTAAATATTTAATGGTTGAAAAATCATTGAATGTAGTTTTTGATGAATCAAAACCACTATCAAAGTAAAAAGATTTAATTGCAGAGGAAGGATGTAAGATCCGGGAAAATTACGTGTTATTATGTGATGTGAAATGAAATTTTAATTTCATATTAAGAGTTATTAAATGATTTATCTGTTTAAACGTGCTAAGTTATTCGTTAAATGATTGAATATGTGATATTGTGGTGCTATGTGAATTGTGTGGGGAATTAGAAACTATTTTGAAAAGGACGTCATACTAATTTATTCTATTTTAATTATCGAAAAGAAAATTTGGATCGTTCCCAAATTATTCGGGACATTGGTATATCGTTCGTACCAATATTTCATTCGTTAAAGTGGGAAGTATTCGAAAATATTCGTAATGGAGGTATTTTGGTTCGTATATTTTGTATTAAACGATACTTGTAGTTATCCGTACTTTATGGATGATTATCGTCTCGTTAAACGTGTATTCTGCTTTATTAAAGGTTTAAAGCATATATTCTGTTATATTGTATTTAAAACGATCCATCGGATCAATATCGATCCAAAAATGTCATTTGGGGTATTATTTTCCGTTTAATATAAAAAGGCAAATCGTACCTTGTTTTGCGTATAATAAGGTCTAATTACAGTTAAAAATCTAAAAACCCCTGAAACGTGTTCTTCGTGTTCTTGAGAATCAAACTCAATTTTGAAGGCGTTATCGGAATCCGATTTCGATGTTCTTGTAACCAAATCGAATCTCTCATCATCCTCTACCTAAATCCACCATCAAAATTCATGTGGGTATGATTTTTTAAACTTTTCGATTTTTAATTATTTTGTTTTTTTCGAATTTTAGGTTTAATTTGGGGGTTTCTTTATTATTGATTGTTCTTGTTAATTTATTGCCTAATCGTGTTGTTCATGTTATGAGGAGTATGTTGGTGATTTTTAAGTTGATTTTTGAGTTAAAAATTGGGCAAATCGAAAGTTTTGTAGTTCGCCGGAGTTCTTGAACTTTTTGGCCGGAATTTCGTTTCCAGAAAGTGGTTAATGTTGATACCTATACCAATGAATAGATCGTAGGATATGGAGTTTGTGCATGTGATTATCTTTGATGTTGGAGTCGAATCGGAGCTCGCCGGAGAAGAGCCGCCGCCGGCAGTTTCTTTGGTGGGGGTCAATTTTGACCATTTGATTTTGTTTTGAAGATGATTTGAGTGGGATGTGTAATTGTTGTGTAACTCCCAGGCTTTCCTGTGTAAAAGCCGTGTGTTTTGAGTATAGTTGGGGTTGCCGGAAACGGCGGGTTCGCCGGAACCGCCACCGGATTCTGGTGGTGTTCTTGGCGACCCGTTTGTGTTCTTGGCAACCCGTTTTCAAACCCTAACCCGACCCGACTTCGATCCTGAAAACCCTAATTGTTTTCCAGAAAAAGTGTTTCTGAGATTTATTTTAAAAATAAATCAAAAATTGTTTTAAAAATTCTAAAAATCATATCTTTGATTTAAAAATACATTTTATTATTCAAAAATTTTTATAAATTCCTAAATATTTATTTAAATTCGAAAATTGATTAAACTTAATTATTTTAATTATTTTTAATTAATAATTAATTTATTTAATTAATTGATTAATTCTTTTAATCAGTTAATTCTTAAAAATTGATTATTAATTAGATTTAATTAATTTAAAATTTAGTTTAATTATTTTCAAACCTGATTTATTATTTAAAAATAGTTTGAGCATTTAAAGAGTGTCAATTAATTTTATTAATTGATTTATTTGCATTTAAAATACTTATATTGGATTTCAAAATCCGATTTTTGATTTAAAAATTTGTTTGTGGCTTATTTAAATTCAAATAAGCTTCGTGTGATGTTTTAAAAATAGTTATAAGCTCTATATGCTTTGTATGAGTTATGTAATGTGTTTTATAGTCCGTATATGCCCGTACTAGGGCTAGTGCCTGAGTTTTAATCTCGTAAATTATACCGGACGTCCGATACGTACCCGGTTACTTGTTTAAATGTGCTATGTGAATGATGTGGATTATGTGAATTATCTGGTTAGTGAGTTATAAATACGAATAACTATTTTGAGACTTGTTTAAATACTTTGGTCGTGTCTAGTATTGTCACGAGGGGTAGTTGGGATAAAAATTTGTCAGTAATGTTAGAAAATGAGAATGGTGAGACTGTTGACCTTATATAAGGAGAGTTGTGTCAAGCGAGTTACGAGGATTACTTGTATAGTTAGTTGTGATCATTCTATCAATTGAAATGTGGTTGTCTATGCAACAGAGGCTATTGGACGAGACGAGTCAGATTATCGAAGTTAAGTTACAATCATTTATGGAATGTGAAATCATACGTTGAAGACTAAGTACCGTCTCATGTTTGACTATCGAGGCTGGCACGTGGATTCGAAATGGTAAAAGCATACTAGTGGTGTTCACAAGAGCGTTAGAGCAAAGAAGGACGGAAGTAGAGAATCGTGCGATAAGACAGAATAAGGAGGGAATCGTATTGTTTCAGCGTTACGAAATAGCTAAGGACCAGAGGCAAGTGTTTATACCCTTGCTTATTAATTAAGAGATATTATCTTGAATTATTAGTATGCATGTTGAATGCTTTTTACTGAATTTTCAAATGTTGATTTCTTTGCATTAAATTGCAAGTATGTTATTTAAATCTCGTAAGTTGACGAGTATTATTTTATACCTTTTGAGTTTAGATTCATATTTCCAGGTTGATTGGAAAAATATAAATATTGTGTTGAAACGATTTAAAAGATAGTTATGGGTCGTATACTAAGGCTTTCTTTCAAAAAGACTTGATTTAAAAATACTAAGTTGGAATATTACCAACCCTAGATGAGCGGGAACTTGTGAACCATATGAGGGAAAAGTTATTCTAAGATTCTGAAGTTATGTTACTTGTTCTACAAGTATTCTATTTTCCATCTTGCACCCATGCAAGTATTATTATCATTTCTTGTTAATGCGATCATCTGATCCATTCCCTGATTCGAATTCATATATGATGTGCATGATTTAGTTTACTTCCTTCAAATACAAGGCTTATCTATTATAAGTATATGTTCGAAGGACTTGAACTATTTCTGTCAGAAGTCAGTAAACCCTTGTTTTCTTCATTTATAAACTTCACCTTGAATTTTTCTTAAACATGAACTTGACTTTCTTGTCACTTACCAGATTATTAAATCTTAACTAATTCTTCCATGATGTGATAATTTGAACTGTTGAGGCCATCTAGAGCCTGTTCTTTGAACCCTATTCTATATTGAGTTGTTGCAAATTTTGTTGATATCATAATGCCTGTTTCATATCAGACTTAATCTTGTTGAGCATGTCATTGTTTATTCTTCATTAATATCCCAGTTGTTACATCGATTTCGTCGATGTTTATTATATTGTCACTTTTCATGTGCACCTCCCAATATTGTGTCGATCTCGTCGATACTAGATTATATTGTTATTCCTTGATGGATTCTTCATAATTGAACTATTTCCTGGACGTGAGTTTCCAGCAATTGTTGTATTAGGGTTGTCGATTCTTCCGACACCTGATTGTCGAAGTAAGGTTGTCAATTGTACTGACACCTGACGTATATAATATAGAATTGGAATGTTTTAAAATGGGACCAGTAATTGGTCGGGCCATATTTATGGTCGGAATAAATTAAGGCCCGGATTGGCCTAGGATCCAGTAGAGGACTTTGCTGTAAGCAAGTCCGGGGTTGATGCGTGGCTGGCCAGCAGCACAGCCTTTGATTTGATAAATGTGAAAAATCCAATTCTAATATCAATTTTCATTTCTAGGATGAGTTACATCCGTATATTTTGTACTTGTGAGTTATGCCCTGATATTCAGGATTATTCGTTGCGCGAAGTTGTTGGTTGTTGATTAATAAATGGTGGTTTCAATCTTGCTGAAATCACTTACTCTTAATTCATTTGGATTCCAAATAGTCGAAATCCACTTCCTTGATTCCATTGGTAGTCGTGAGATATCTATTCTGATGAGTTTTATTCATACCGTGTATCCAGTCGGTACCATGTTGAAGTCTTGAAGTGCGTTCTTTGTTCCATGACCGAGCGCGTTGGCTCATTCTTACTCCTTGATTATTCTACCCTTCCAGAGTTGTTGGTTTCAGAGAATGTTGTGAATAGATCTGTTATCTTCAAATTAGTATCTTTATACAAACTATGTTCTTAAAGACATATGAATTATACTTAAATTCGTATTTTCTACATACTATTGCAGTTATTGTTGATTCGGTCGCCGTGACGGCCAATATAAACCTTTTTGTGTTTTAAACTATTCAGTTGCGATAAGCTGAATGAGAAATTGTGATAAATTACTAAACTTGATTTGAGAAGTTTTAAAGATTACAAATGTTCGAAAACAAAAGTTTGTTATTTGAAAATCCAAAGTTTATTTTGGAAACCTTTCGTATTATATTTGATAATGCACTTGCTGAGCAATTCATTCGCTCATACTTGTTTTCTTTATATATATTTTAGCCTACCAGTAAGAAGGTATATTGGCGAGAGTTGTCCGCGTAGCTGATCAGAGATGGGAAAGGATATTAGCGTAAAGATGTTCTGATCCAGAGCATTTGGAGCTAGTGAGAGGTTTTGTATATAGATGTTTTCTATTGAATAATATATTGTATAAGATTAGGTGCATGGTATACTTCTTATCGAAGTTATACTAGTGTACTAGAATTTTTGTAAAGAGAATGGTTGTAAAGAAGAAAGATTGTTGTAATGAAATTTTGGATTCTTGTTTCTAGCACTATAACCTTTAAAGATTCTTGGTAGAGTTGGGGTCACAGATATTATTATTGTGTTGATTTTATATTGAACAGGTTGTTTGGATTAAGGGTGCAGTGTGACGACCAAATCCTTTGACCCCGGATTTGGGGCGTTACAAAAATGATCCAAAAGAAGTTAGCCAAGATAACGTTGAGAATGTTATTAGACAACTTGATACTTTTGATCATGGAGCTATTGTTCCTAATAATCCTCTCAAAGTAGTTGAGATCGATAATGGATTACCTTCAGATATACCGTGGATTAGAAGTCATCCTATCGAGAATATCTTAGGAGATTTAAGTAAAGGTATCCAAACACGATCTCAAGTACAAAATATTGCTAGTCACTTAGCTTTTCTATCAGAAATAGAACCCAAATATGCAAAATAAGCTTTATTAGACGAGAATTGGATTCTTGCCATGCAAGAAGAATTAAACCAATTTACTCAAAGTAAAGTTTGGGAACTAGTTCCTCCACCACCCGATACTTCCACTATTGGAACTAAGTGGTTCTTTCGTAACAAGTTAGACGAAAGTGGAACTGTGGTACGAAATTAAGCAAGACTAGTTGCTCAAGGTTACACGGAAATGGAAGGAATAGACTAAGATGAAACTTATGCTCCCGTAGCTAGACTCGAAGCAATTCGAATGTTCTTAGATTTCGCTTGTCATAAGGGATTCAAAGTTTATCAAATGGATGTTGAATCGGCTTTCCTAAATGGTGTCTTAGAAGAGGAAGTATATGTAAGACAACCACTGGAATTTGAAGATTTAACACATCCGGAATATGTGTATAAACTTTACAAAGCCTTATACGGACTAAAACAAGCTCCTAGAGCTTGGTATGAGCGGTTAAGCAAATTTCTCATTGATAGTGGATTCAAAATGGGAATTGCTGATACTACTCTATTTACGAAGTATGAAGGTGATGGTATCTTGCTCGTTCAAATTTACATAGATGATATTATATTTGGTTCGACTAAAGAATCACTATGTAACGAATTCTCAGAAATTATGAGTAAAGAATTCGAAATGAGTATGATGGGAGAACTTAATTTCTTCTTAGGTTTGCAAATAAAGCAATCTAACGAAGGCATTCATATATCTCAAACGAAATATTGCAAAGAAATGCTTAAGAAATTTGAGATAGAGAATGTTAAACCAATTAGTACTCATATGTCTCCCTCGGAGAAATTAATTGCGGATGCTACCGGTAATTCGGTTGATATTAAGACATATCATCGTATGATAGGCAGTCTTTTATATATTACTTCTAGTAGACCGGTATTTAATATAGTGTTTGCAAGTGTGCACGTTTTCAAACGGCACCTAAAGAATCTCATTTATCCGCGGTCAAACGGATATTTAGATATCTTAAAGGCACCACTGAACTTGGTCTTTGGTACCCGAAAGGTTTACCATTTGACTTAATGTGTTTTTTTGATTCAGATTATGCGGATCATTTAATCGACAGAAAAAGCACAAATGGTACTTGTCAATTCCTCGGTGGATATTTAGTTTCTTGGTTTTTAAAGAAACAAAATTTCGTATCCTTATCTACCGCGGAAGCCGAATATATAGCGGCTGCAAAATGTTGTGCTCAAATATTGTGGATGAAGCAAACATTAGCCGACTATATGATTAAGTTTGATGTCGTATCTATATTGTACGATAATACGAGTGCAATCGATTTGAGTAAAAATCCGGTATCTCACTCTTACTAAACATATAGATATTCGACATCATTTCTTACGTGATCATGTCAACAAAGGTGATATTTTAATGGTGCATATTGATACCGGAAATAATATCGACGACATATTCATGAAACTTTTGCATTCCGAAAGATTCGCTAAATTACGTTTGAATTTAGGAATGTTGGAATGTCCATAATAATAAAGTATAGATTCGTCTATATTTAATTAATATTTTTCTTGAAACAAAAATCACATGATTTCTAGTCACATCAATCAAGCGTTTTGTGTGAGGGGATTTTCTAGAGCTTCGATACTCGAAAATTCAGATTTCCCTGCAATAAATTTGATAAACGTAGATATTTTTAAAAGATTAGATATCTATGATTTGCCTAAAAATAATGATGGATTATTTCGAGAAAAATAAAAATAAATTTTAGTTGGTTTCAAAATTTGCATGGCCTTGAAATGTTTATTTTCAAAACTCGGAGTAAAATATGAAAACTAATTAAAATTTGATCTTAAATTTTAGAATTCAATTTTAAAATTTGGATCTAATTTTTATTTGGCTTAAAATTATTTTTGTATGAATTTTAGTATTTTAGATCTATTTTTACATTTTTGTGAAAATAAAAGATATAAATTACAAAATTACAAAAAGTAATTTCATTTCTACTGTTTGACTTTCAAGAAAAACACTTTACTCGGTTTAATATCAGCCCTTGAATTTCTACAGTCTCACATCTCAGCCGTCCATTTCAATTTATGTATATTCTCAGTAAAATTTCTTTTACACTTACCGTGTACGGACATTAACCATATTCTCTCGCCTCTCTCATTTTTCTCTTTCGAACCCTACTGTTGTTTTCAATTACGTGATTATTATGAACTGTTTGATAAAATTGATTAATGTTTCAGGTACTATATGATGTAATTCAAAGTTTTTGATCCATTTGAGAGTTGACTCGTGTTAACTCGGTGGTGACTCAGTGGGAACTCAATGAGTTCAGGCGACTTGAACACCGAGTTCTGGTTGGTTTTGATTGTTTAATGCTTTTACATGCTTTGTTGTGCCTATGGAGTAATATTGTTACTGAAAGTGTTTGTCCTAAATCCAATCATGTATGATGAGTTAGGAAGAACTTTCTTGTATTCATATTTGATTTCATTAATGTTAATAAAAGACTTGTTTTGTTTTTATTACGGGCTTTATCTATTTAAAGTGTTTTAAATAAGATGTTCCATAGTTTAGAGTAAAGCTTCTAGAATTATAATGAGATTATAATAGTGAGATCTAGAAGATGATAACTCTAGACTTAAACAGTTCCTGATCATAGGATAACTAACCGGAAGTTGGTGAATCCGCAAAGATTGGTACATACTATGCTTGCTCCCGTCAGGAGGATGTCTGTTCTCATAGGCATTTGTGTGGTGACACTATAGCTAGTATGTAGGTGCTTGTTAGGGAATAAGTTTACTGAACATGACTCGATAAGTTGAACAGCTAATGGAGTTTACTCACGTGTCAATAGTAATTCACTGAGTGATAGTTGTACAATTGTCCTTAGACTTGAGATCGTTAGAGTTATCTTGTATATAATGAACTATGATTTGGATTAGTCCTTAGTCTCAAGGACATCCATTAGGTCTATTCTGGGCATATGGATTTGTGTATGGAGATAGTTAACGTCAATAAAGGATCTACCCCTTCCAGTAAAGGAAGAGAATATCCTGTGTTATTCTTAGTATGCGAGTTCTGGAATCTCTGGCCAGAGTGTATGAAATTAGAAAGGAGTTTCTAATTTGCATTAATATGAACTTAGCATTATGAATAAGAAATCATATGATTAAATTTGATAAGGCCTGACACGAGATCCATGCCTTGTATTTAATCGGGATATTGTAGGGTAGAAGGAATTGATTGTACTGAAACTAGTCACTGACAGGTTCTTGGTATTCTAAGCAGTGAATTCATATTATCCGGATAGTCACGAAATGTTGAGAAGCATCACTCACGATGTAGAATAAATATAATTAATCTGTTAATTATTTTTAATGAATTATTAGAATTCATATAAATAATAAATAAAAGTTTATTATTATTTATTTCTACTACCGGCTTAATATTGAACCTACAGGGTCACATCATAAAAAAATATTTTCTTTGATGAAAAGATTTAAATTATGAGAGAGGAAGAATTATTTTCTAAATAGTTTAGAAAAATAAATAATGATTAAAATAGTTTTAATCATTATTAAAGCATTTTAGAAATGCGGGGTTAATATATATATATATATATATATATATATATATATATATATATATATAAAGATATATTATTAAAACCCTAGGAAAGCCCTATAAATAGAATGAGATAGTTCATTCTAAGGATCATCTTAGTTTTGTGAAAAACCTAGAAAAGGAGCTAGCCTCCATCTCTCTCTATTTTTCTCTCTAAAAGGTCTTAGAGTTTTATTGAAGAATTCATCGAAGGAAAATTCTTGGTGGATACCTGTAGAGTGCTTCACACTCTGAGGAGCAACTGCTTGCAACCATCGTTTTTAAAGCTTCGATTCGCAAGGTATGGTTACGAATCCCCTCGCTCTAGATTTTATATGTTTTTCTATATGTGTGATACATGATTTTTACGGAACAAATGTTATATCTCGCTTCCGCTCATCTGTAAATTTCTTCAATGGTATCAGAGCCAGGTTCTGCATATAGAGATTCAAATAAAAAAAAAATCAGATTTTTTTATGCATGTATGGATTTATTATGATTTTCGCAAGTATATTTAGATTTAATTATGAATTAATTCGAAATATTATTTGCATGAGATTTTGACCTTTGATCTGGGTTCTACAAGTGTTGTGGATCATCTAGGTATTTGTTTCATAATTTTGTGATGTGTATATTATTTGTTATGAATTGTTTTAAAATTGTTTTAATTAAAATTCATAAAATAATTATACAAGTTGAAATATATGAATTAAAATTTGCACAAGGACCCCATAGATACTTGGTTATTTTTGCTTTTGTTTGATTTCAGAAATCATATTATTTTGATTGTTTATTAATTAATTGTTAATTAATTTATTAATATTAAAATAAAATAATAATAACAATAAAGGCAATTGATGGTATGGCAGTTTTTTTAAGTGTTATAAAGAATCAACGTTTTTTTTTTGCTGTTGCTGTCCGCGCGCGCTTTGCGCGCAATCGCTGGGAAGGGTGTCACGCATTCCGGGAATGCGTGACCGGTCCTGTAACGCATGCGTTACACAATTAAATAGCTTTTAATTGTTGTAATGCATTCCCGTAATGCGTTACAGCCCTTCAGTCCACATTAAATTTGATTTTTTGGGAGTTTGGTAACTCCGTTTTGGGCGTGCAATATACCGTTGGATTCGTTTTCCCGAGACGGATCTAATGGAGTGGTCAAATATTTTTTATATAAAAGTTTGGAACTGTTTATATTCCCGGAAGTGTTTTAAAGCATGTACTAATTGTTTTAATTGCTTTTAAATACTATAATAAATCCATACATCATTATAGCATTGTATGACATGATATTACTTGCATGCTTACTTGTTTATTTATTTTTATATATGAGATATATGCCTATATTTACCATGCGATGATAGATTTAGGTGAATTTAAATCAAAATAAGGCGTGCTCTAGAAAATCTAGAATAGGAATCGTTTCTTGCCTTAACAATAATATTATGAATACAATCATGAGATTCTTGTGTTTGTAAAACACGTAATTAAATATGAATTTTCAAAATTGAGAGAAAGGATGATTCTGTCAAAAACAGATTTCGATCTGTAAGAAAGGGGTATTAAGTGACGCCTCTTGACAATGCTCCCCCCGATCTGGGAATCATCCAATTATCGATTATTGATTTGAAATATTTAATTTAAAAGGAAGAATCTCTTTATAATATGATTATGATTGTAACATAATATAATCCCTCTAAAATTAAATAATATCAAGTAGTAATTGGCCAAAGACACAACGGGCTTGTGTCGGTCATAGCCTTCCAACATGGTAGAAAGTAGTTCTTATTTTTGAATCATTGTCGTTTAGTGCTACAGCCGAGGGCTTTGATTTCGAAATAAGAAATACTTGTCTATTACATAGAGATGTGTACAATGAATTAGAATCTAATGGTCGTTACGTGCTACAGTCGTGGGCTGTTGGAGACTGATTCAATTGTATGAAATGTTGGGTTAGACTTGACTTAGAATATTGAGTTTGTCGTGCTATAGCCGTGACTCAATTATTCAAGAGGCTAAAGTTTTATTAGGCAATAACATGAGATGTAATTGACAAGAGTTGTCTGCCTACTGAACATCACATGGCGTTTCTTGCCACAGCCGAGGTTATGTGATGGAATGTAGGATCCCTATTCCCACTAGCATTATGAATGCTTAATTTTTCACTTAGGGGTTGTATAAATTAGATAAACTAGTGGGAGCCACTTATGAATAAAGACCCGATTCATATAGTGTTTTAAAATGAAATTGAATATTTGCTAAGTGTTGTTATGTGTTTATCATTTACAGATTTACTATATACATTATGTCTTCTGCACTTTCACTCCGGAGCATACTGGATGCTCAAAAATTGACTGGTCCTAATTTTGCTGACTGGCTTCGAAACCTGAAAATTGTTCTCAGGGTTGAGAAGCTGGAATATGTGCTTAACTCACCTAAGCCTGCTGAACCTGCTGATGATGCACATGATGATGAACATGTTGTGTATTGTAAGTGGATATATGATGCAAATGTTGCTCAATGTATCATGCTAGCTTCCATGAACATTGAGCTACAGAAGCAGCATGAGCATATGAATGCTCACACTATCCTAACGCATCTACAAGAGTTGTATGATGTGGCGGGGAGGACAGCTCGATATAAGATATCGAAGGAGTTGTTCCACTGTAGGATGTTTGAGGGATCGTTTGTGAATGACCATGTACTTAAGATGATCAATTTGATTGAACGTCTTGGACAACTTGGTTTCAACATGGATGGGGAGCTGAGTCAAGACTTGGTCTTGCAATCACTTCCGGGTTCATTTTCGTAGTTTGTTGTGAACTTTCACATGAATAAGTTGGACGTCAGCCTGGCTGAACTCCACAACATGTTGAAGACTGCTGAATCGAATTTTCCCTCTAAGAAGAGTTCTGTTCTTCTAATTGGTGAAGGTTCAAATCCTAAGAAAAGGAAGAAGAACCCTCCCAAGAAGAAGAAAGTAAATGAAAAAAGGTAGGTTCCACCAAAAGCTGAAGACCCCAAAAGCAAAGCTGTTTGCTTCCGTTGTAACAAGGTGGGGCACTGGAAGAGGAACTGCAAGGTTTACCTTGCAGAATTGAAGAAGAAGAAGGGTAGTGAGACTGCCGCTTCTGATTCAGGTATGTTCATGATTGAAGTGAATATGTCATTAAATCAAATTGCTACTTGGGTATTAGATACCGCCTGTGGTTCTCACATTTGCAATTCGTTGCAGGGACTAAGGAGAAGTAGGACTCTTAAGGAAGAGGAGGTGATTCTACGGATGGGAAATGGAGCAAGAGTTGCTGCTGAAGCTGTAGGATCATTTGATTTACATATGCCTACGGGAAAGAATATTGTTTTAAATAATTGTTATTTTGTTCCCTCGATTGTGAGGAATATTATTTCTATTCTCATGTTAGACTTGGCTGGATTTTCGTTTGTTATTCAGAATAATAAATGTTCAATTCTTAGAGATAATGTTCTTTATGGTAGTGGTATTTTAAATAATGGTCTGTATGTATATGACGTAGAGCATAATTTACTACAAATTGAACGTACTAATAAAAGGAAAAGGGATGATGAAAATCTCACCTATTTGTGGCACTGCAGACTTGGTCATATTAGTGAAAATAGACTTCGTACATTGCATAAGGAAGGGTTACTTGAACCCTTTGATTTTGAATCATATCCTACATGCGAGTCTTGTCTATTGGGTAAAATGACCAAATCTCCATTTAGTGGACATGGAGAGAGGGTTGCAGATTTGCTAGGATTGGTACACACAGATGTATGTGGATCGATGTCTACACAAGCCATGGGTGGATTTTCGTACTTCATTACTTTCACAGATGATCGATCTAGATTCGGATATGTGTATTTGATGAAACACAAGTCTGAAGCCTTTGAAAAGTTCAAAGAATACAAGTATGAAGTGGAGAAACAAACCAAACATAATATTAAAACCTTTCGATCAGATCGAGGTGGTGAATACTTGAATGGAGAGTTTCTAGATTATCTCAAAGAAAATGGTATAGTCTCTCAGTGGACTCCTCCATATACTCCACAGTTGAATGGGGTATCTGAAAGGAGAAATCTAACTTTGTTAGACATGGTTCGATCCATGATGAGCTATGCAGATCTTCCAGTATTCCTTTGGGGTTATGCATTGGAAACCTCAGCATATTTACTGAATAAGGTGCCTTCCAAATCTGTTCCTCAAACACCATATGAGATATGGAAAGAAAGGAAACTGAGTCTTAAACACGTTAAGATTTGGGGATGTCCGGCTTATGTCAAGAAAGTTGACCCTGATAAGCTGGAATCTCGATCCGTAAAATGTAAGTTTGTGGGATATCCTAAAGAGACTTTAGGGTATTACTTTTACACCGATCATAGGGTATTTGTCTCCAGACATGCTACCTTCTTGGAAAAACAGTTTATCCTTGAAGGGAACAGTGAGAGCAAAATAGAACTTAATGAAGTTCAAGAAGCACAAACTACTACGGTTCAAGAGGAAACACATGTTCAGACTGAACAACCTTCTGTGGAACAGCCCATTCG
Organism: Heracleum sosnowskyi; assembly: GCA_030848705.1. Classification (NCBI taxonomy): domain Eukaryota; kingdom Viridiplantae; phylum Streptophyta; class Magnoliopsida; order Apiales; family Apiaceae; genus Heracleum; species Heracleum sosnowskyi. The sequence continues at coordinate 72,912,671 of CM061242.1, forward strand.
TAGGTCAGAGAGAGTGTCTCGCCAACCTGAGAGGTATTATGGCCTTGTCATTGATAATGACAATGAGTTGTCAATCATTGATGATGACGACCCTATGACCTATAATGAGGCTATGAGTAGTGTTGACTTAGAGAAATGGCATAGTGCCATGAAATCCGAAATGGATTCTATGTATACTAACCAAGTATGGACTTTGGTTGAAGCACCCAAGGATGTGAAGCCTATTGGGTGCAAATGGGTATACAAGAGAAAGATTGGAGCAGATGGCCAGGTGGAGACCTATAAGGCCAGGCTCGTGGCAAAAGGATTCAGACAAAGGCAAGGGATTGACTTTGATGAAACTTTTTCGCCTGTAGCCCTGTTAAAATCAATTCGGATTTTGCTTGCGATTGCTGCTTACTACGACTATGAGATCTGGCAAATGGACGTGAAAACAGTCTTCCTCAATGGGAAACTTGAAGAGGAAGTGTATATGACACAGCCAGAGGGTTTTGTTTCCAAAGGGAATGAACACCTAGTGTGTAAGCTGCTACGAACCATTTATGGATTAAGGCAAGCTTCTCGTAGATGGAACGTCCGTTTTGATGAGACAATCAAAGAGTTTGATTTTATCAAAAATATAGATGAACCATGTGTCTACAAGAAGGTTAGAGGGAGCGTGGTAACATTTCTTGTGTTGTATATGGATGACATACTTCTTATAGGAAATGATATACCGATGCTACAATCAGTCAAAGTGTGGCTATCAAAGAACTTCACTATGAAGGAATTGGGAGAAGCATCCTACATTCTCTGTATGAAGATCTATAGAGATAGATCTAGAAGAATGATAGGTCTTACCCAGGGTAACATCGAGAAAGTGCTTAAAAGGTTCAACATGGAAAACTCCAAGAGAGGTCTCATACCAATGAGCCATGGAGTATCCCTTTCCAAGAAGATGTCTCCTAAGACACCTGAAGAAAGGGAGCGTATGAGTAAGATTCCTTATGCTTCGGCAATAGGATCTATCATGTACGCGATGTTATGTACTAGGCCTGATGTTGCTCATTCAATTAGTGTGACGAGCAGATATCAGTCCAATCCAGGTGAAGACCACTGGAAAGCAGTGAAGAACATCCTTAAGTATTTGCGAAGGACTAAGAATATTTTTCTTGTTTTTGGTGGATCTGAGTTGAAAATAGAGGGTTATACTGACTCTAGTTTTCAATCAGAAAGCGATGATAGCACATCCATGTCAGGGTACGTGTTTACTCTGAATGGTGGTGCGATTAGTTGGAAGAGTTCCAAACAGTCTACAACGGCTGACTCCACATCGGAAGCAGAGTATATAGCTGCAAGTGAGGCTGCAAAAGAAGCCGTTTGGATGAGGAAATTTGTTTCTGAGTTGGGAGTTGTTCCTAGCATTGAGGAGCCTATTGTGTTGTATTGTGATAACAACGCAACAATAGCACAAGCCAAGGAACCTAGGTCTCATAAAAATTCCAAACATGTTTTGCGGCGCTTTCATTTGATTAGGGAGATCATTGAAAGAGGAGATGTCAAAATTGAGAGAGTTGACACACATAACAACGTAGCAGACCCACTCACAAAGACATTGTCTCAGATTCACTTTGATCATCATAAAGAGAGGACGGGTATCAGATACCAGTGTGATTGTCTTTAGTTCAAGTGGGAGATTGAAAGTGTTTGTCCTAAATCCAATCATGTATGATGAGTTAGGAAGAACTTTCTTGTATTCATATTTGATTTCATTAATGTTAATAAAAGACTTGTTTTGTTTTTATTACGGGCTTTATCTATTTAAAGTGTTTTAAATAAGATGTTCCATAGTTTAGAGTAAAGCTTCTAGAATTATAATGAGATTATAATAGTGAGATCTAGAAGATGATAACTCTAGACTTAAACAGTTCCTGATCATAGGATAACTAATCGGAAGTTGGTGAATCCGCAAAGATTGGTACATATTATGCTTGCTCCCGTCAGGAGGATGTCTGTTCTCATAGGCATTTGTGTGGTGACACTATAGCTAGTATGTAGGTGCTTGTTAGGGAATAAGTTTACTGAACATGACTCGATAAGTTGAATAGCTAATGGAGTTTACTCACGTGTCAATAGTTATTCACTGAGTGATAGTTGTACAAGTGTCCTTAGACTTGAGATCGTTAGAGTTATCTTGTATATAATGAACTATGCGTTGGATTAGTCCTTAGTCTCAAGGACATCCATTAGGTCTATTCCGGGCATAGGGATTTGTGTATGGAGATAGTTAACGTCAATAAAGGATCTACCCCTTCCAGTAAAGGAAGAGAATATCCTATGTTATTCTTAGTATGCGAGTTCTGGAATCTCTGGCCAGAGTGTATGAAATTAGAAAGGAGTTTCTAATTTGCATTAATATGAACTTAGCATTATGAATAAGAAATCAAATGATTAAATTTGATAAGGCCTGAAATGAGATCCATGCTTGTATTTAATCGGGATATTGTAGGGTAGAAGGAATTGATTGTACTGAAACTAGTCACTGACAGGTTCTTGGTATTCTAAGCAGTGAATTCATATTATCCGGATAGTCACGATATGTTGAGAAGCATCACTCACGATGTAGAATAAATATAATTAATCAGTTAATTATATTTAATGAATTATTAGAATTCATATAAATAATAAATAAAAGTTTATCATTATTTATTTCTACTACCGGCTTAATATTGAACCTACAGGGTCACACCATAAAAGAATATTTTCTTTGATGAAAAGATTTAAATTATGAGAGAGGAAGAATTATTTTATAAATAGTTTAGAAAAAGAAATAATGATTAAAATAGTTTTAATCATTATTAAAGCATTTTAGAAATGTGGGGTTAATATATATATATATATATATATATATATATATATATATATATATATATATAAAGATATATTATTAAAACCCTAGGAAAGCCCTATAAATAGAATGAGATAGTTCATTCTAAGGATCATCTTAGTTTTGTGAAAAACCTAGAAAATGAGCTAGCCTCCATCTCTCTCTCTCTCTCTCTCTCTCTCTCTCTCTCTCTCTCTCTCTCTCTGTCTCTCCCTCTCTCTCTTTTTCTCTCTAAAAGGTCTTAGAGTTTTATTGAAGAATTCATCGAAGGAAAATTCTTGGTGGATACCGGTAGAGTGCTTCACACTCTGAGGAGCAACTGCTTGCAACCATCGTTTTTAAAGCTTCGATTCGCAAGGTATGGTTACGAATCCCCTCGCTCTAGATTTTATATGTTTTTCTATATGTGCGATACATGGTTTTTACGGAACAAATGTTATATCTCGCTTCCTCTCATCCGTAAATTCCTTCAGTTACGTGCATGACCACCGTGACTCGGGTGCACATTCTCTAAACCACTGTATTACTATTTTATTGTATAAATGCTTAGAATGATAATACTTGTTGGTTTTGAGAATGAATATGTGTGATATTGATGTGATTATTGAGATTGGTTGACATATTCATTGTTTATCCTTGTATTAATCTATTCTGATTTGAATGGATTGATTTTTGTGAACCATAGTATAATGCAATGATATTATCTGATTGAGTTCATGAGTTGTAATCCTTTGAGTTCAACTTCTTGAGTTTTTGATCCTTGTATGAGATGATACTTGGAGTTAACTATCTATTTGAGCTTGTGTTAAAGTGCAGTGATCTCTATTTTTACTTACTTAATCTGGTTGTGTTCTATCTTGTGCATCTTGTCCAGTGCATAAGTATTTGAATACATATATGCCTTGGTTGTGTTTATTTGATTAACTTAGAGATTCTGAAATCTCTTCAGTATTTTAGTTTAAAACTAGGATACTTTTCCTAGTGACATATGTGTTTGCATCTTTAAACTCATACTCCCTTGCGAGTTAAAGAGTTTTAGTGTTATACTTGGTAAGTCAGTCATATTGCCTTGAGATATTTTACATTTAAATTTGAGTCAAGTATGTGTCTAAGTGTGTCCTGTATGTGTGACTCTAATTCCTTGAGAATTAAAGAGTTTCCTTACTTAGTTACATTTGAGTTTATCTCATTCTACTGCATTCTTTGTCAGTCTTACTTACACTACATCTATATGATATGTGCTAATTGTCCTTATGTATAATTGAGTCTAAATAGGATTAAGAATACTTGAAGTTCATAAGATTTCAATTTCATTGAAAGGTTCCTATATGTATTCAAATTCTTAGCCTAACATTTACTACACTTTCATGATATAATTGATTTATAAATTTCTAATATGCCAGTATGTTAGATATAATTGCTAATGTTTGTTTATCAGTGTTTAAGCAACAGGTACTGACAAGAGTTTATCAGAAGCCGGTCAGAGTTTAATTAAACTCTGACAGGGTGAAGAGTTTAAAGGAAGCCGGTCAGAGTTTATGTAAAGTCTGACAAGGTGATAGTTGAGTTAGCTGTCGGTGCTGAATTAAAGATTCTAGAAGCAATATATTCTGAAGATGGAAAGAAGCAGAATATATTGATACAGCTAAGGAAACAGAATGGAAGATAAGAAGCAATCCTTAATTGATAAGTTTTGTATAGCTAACTTGTAGGAATATCAATTAGATAAGGATTGTATGTAGCTGTGTACTATATAAACACAGATAGGTTATCCCTAGAAGGGACGCGATTATCGATATATTATTCTTGTAACCTAGAAGCTCTTTGTGATTCATTAACATCATAAAGAGAGAAGCTGTTAATATAAATACAGTTTATTGATTCATAAACAGTGTTCTTAATTGTCGTTATTTTCATACATACTTGATTATATTGTGTATTCGGCCTAACAATTGGTATCAGAGCCAAGGCTGTTTAATATATACAGTTTTACGATTCAAACACAGTAATAATCATGTCTGAAGAAAATCAAACTGCTTCCAAGGCTGAACAGGTTAAGCCTAATTCTGTGAGTCGATATGAAACAATCAGGGTTCCGATTCTCAGGCCTGTAGAGTATCCGATTTGGAAGGTGAAGATGACCATGTTTCTGGAGGCTACAGATCCAGAATACCTTGACAGAATTAATGATGGTCCTCATATGCCAACTAAATTGTCCCCTGTTGTTGATGGTCAAGAACAAAAGACTGTTCCAAAGGAAAAGAAAGATATGACTCCGGAGGATATCTCATCAATTGCAAAGGATGCAAAGGTTAGACATCTTCTCCACAGTGCTTTAGATAATGTTATGTCTAACAGGGTAATTGGCTGCAAAACTGCCAAAGAGATATGGGATGCTTTAGAAGTCAGATGCCAGGGAACAGGTGCTATTAAGAAGAACAGAAAAACAATACTCACACAGGAGTATGAGCACTTTGATTCAAGAACTAATGAAACCTTGACTGAGACTTATGACAGATTTTGCAAACTGTTGAACGATCTGTCTCTGGTAGATAAGGAATATGAACTTGAAGAGTCCAATCTCAAGTTTCTGTTATCTCTACCTGAAAAGTGGGATTTAAAGGCAACAACAATCAGAGATAATTATGATCTTGCTGATACAGATCTTGATGAAATCTATGGATTGTTAAAGACTCATGAACTTGAGATAGAACAAAGAAACAGGAGGTCAAGCAAGAAGACAAAATCTGTTGCTCTCAAAGTCGAGGAGAAGCCCATCAAGAAGGAATCATCAAGGAAGAAAGCCAAGGGAAAGGCTTTAGTTATTAAATCTGAGAGTGAGTCATCAAACTCTGATGATGACTCAAACTCTGATGAAGCTTCTGACTCTGAGGATGATGAAGAGGAGTTGATGCAAATGGCTGCATTGATGGTGAAGACCTTTAAGAAGATGGGATTCAAGAACTTCAAGAAAGGAAAGAGATTCTCAAGGAAAGATTCAAACCCTGAAAGGAGAAGTTTCAGAAAGTCTGATGGAAAGGAGAACAAGTCTGGCAAGAAGGATAAGTCTCAAATCCAGTGCTACAAGTGTAAGGAGATGGGTCATTATGCTCCAGAGTGCAAGAAAGGCAAATCTGAGAAAGCACTCATCTCTAAAGGCAGAGACTGGGCAGATACTTCAGACTCTGATGATGGAGAAAACTATGCTCTTATGGCAACTGTCAGAGATGAGACTGAATCTTCTGAAAATAAGGTACCTTTAACTACTTATGCTTATGATACTGATAATATTTCTGAATTAAGAATTTATCTTAAGAACATACATGTTAGTTATAGGGATCAGACTTTAGAGAATGAGAGGATTAAATCTGAGAATCTTAGTCTTAAAGATAGAAACAAGTTTCTTGAAAGAGAACTTGAGAATATGAAGCAGATTCAAAAAGAAAGAGATGATGCTGTTTATATTGAACAGGAAGTGCTTAAGTTAAATAAGCAGCTAGAATCTGAACTTGAAAAAGAAAGAAAAATAATTAAGACTTGGACAAACTCTGGAAGAGACACTCATCAAGTGTTTCAAACAGATTCTGTAGGTTTAGGCTATTGTGAAAACGATGAACTTAGGTTTAAAGACAAAGTTAAGGTTAAACCACAACTTAAACCTGTGATATTTGTTCCAGAATCCACCAAGCTAAAATCTGTAGTTGTGAAAGAAGCTGTTATGGAGCCAGTTGAAGCTTGTGCTGAACAAGTAGATATTGAATCTAAAACAGAGAAGCTTGTTGAGTTAGAAGCTGTTAAAGAACCAATTAGAATCTGTGAGAAACAGGTTAATGTTGGTTCAATGACAGGAAAACAGTTTAAACATAAGCTCAAAGAGGTTAAGTCTGCCATGAAACCTAAAGGATCCAAGAGAAATAGGAATGGAAAAGTAGGCATAAATAATAGAAATAATCATATGCCTAATGCTAGTGCCTCAAGAAAAACATGTTATAATTGTGGTAGTTCTAATCATCTTGCTAGATTTTGCACTAAGAACAAACATATTAATTCTTTACCTTCTACTTCAGAAGTAAAGAATGATTATGTTAGAGTAAAACCACAGACTTTATGTAAACATTGTAGGAGCACTTGGCATTCTATTTACACATGTAAGAGTTATCATGCAATTTATCATAACTATTATGAGCTAAAACCCAATTTAAAATGGGTTAGAGCAAACTCTGCTAGTGTAAAATCTGACAATGTTAGTTTAAACTCTGAAAATGCTGATTCCGCTGCAAAAGCTAACACTGTTAAGAAGGACAAAGGATCCAAGCAAGTCTGGATCCTTAAAACTAACACTTAGTGTTTGTTTGTGATTGCAGGGTATAATAGAGAGCACACTTATCTTGGACAGTGGATGCTCAGGACATATGACTGGAAACAAAGCCCTGCTATCAGACTTTGAGGAGAAGGCTGGCCCAAAAGTTTCCTATGGAGATGGCAACATAGGACACACTCTGGGATATGGCAATATCAATCTTGGAAGTGTCATCATCACGGATGTAGCTCTAGTCTCAGGACTCAAGCATAATCTGCTATCTGTGAGTCAAATCTGTGACAGAGGAAACCATGTAGATTTTCATAGTGAATACTGTGAAGTTATCATCAAATCTACTGGAAAAGTTGTTCTAGTTGGACACAGGCGCAACAATATATATGAAGCAAGTTTGGTAACAAACTCTGATGGAAAAACAGTGTGTCTGACTGCAAAAATGTCAAATGAAGAGAGTTGGAATTGGCACAAGAAGCTCTCTCATCTCAATTTGAACAACATCAATGAGCTGATAAGAAAGGATCTTGTAAGAGGACTTCCAAAATCAATACTCAATCTAGATGGTCTATGTGATTCTTGTCAAAAGGCCAAGCAAAGGAAGTCATCTTTCAAGAGCAAATCTGAATCATCAGTAGTGGAACCTTATCATCTTCTACATGTTGATCTCTTTGGTCCAGTAAATGTGATGTCCATGGGTAGAAAGAAATATGCTCTAGTAGTTGTTGATGAATATACTAGATATACATGGGTATATTTCTTATCAAAGAAGGATGAAACTGCTCAAACTCTGATGGATCATGTAAATCTACTGGACAAAGGATCACAGCACAAAGTCAACATTATAAGGAGTGATAATGGAACTGAATTCAGAAACTCAATAATGGAAGCTTTCTGCAAGGAAAGAGGAGTCAAACAAGAATTTTCTGCACCTGGAACTCCACAGCAAAATGGTGTAGTTGAAAGAAAGAACAGAACTTTAATTGAAGCTGCCAGAACTATGCTTGATGAAGCAAAGTTGCCAACTTATTTCTGGGCAGAAGCTGTTCAAACTGCTTGTTTTACTCAAAATGCTACACTGATCAACAAGCATGGGAAAACACCATATGAGATGGTGAAAAATAAGAAGCCAAATTTGAAATATTTTCACATATTTGGATGCAAATGCTTTGTGTTGAAGACTCATCCTGAACAGTTAACAAAGTTCGAGTTAAAAGCTGATGAAGGAATCTTTGTTGGCTATCCATTGTCAACAAAAGCATTCAGAGTTTACAATCTGAGAACTAAGGTGATCATGGAATCCATACATGTGTCATTTGATGACAAGAAAATAATTGGACTTGAAGACAAGGATGGATATGATCAACTACGTTTTGAAAATGAAGATCTATTCTCTGATGATGTAAACTCTGATGAAGCAGGTTTGACAAACTCTGACGGAGCATACTCTGAACCTCTACTGGTAAATACTGAAGAAACTGAAAATTCTCAAATTGAACAAAATAGAGAACCAGTTGAGGGGGAGCGTGAAGAAGCTCAACAAGACACAGCAAGTGAATCAGTTGAGGAAACTGATTCAAACTCTGACAGTACAAACACTGAGCCATCCAACTCAAGGGGAGCCTCAGATACTGCAGAAAGTCAACGTATGAATCAGGAGAGCATGGATCAAGGGGGAGGATTCAATAATGATGCAAGAAACCACTTACCAACAGCCAGAAAGTGGACACAGGCACACACACCTGATCTCATAATTGGAAATCCTGATGCTAGTGTGAGAACTAGAAGTGCAACAAATAATGAGTGTCTGTATCATGCTTTCTTGTCTCAAACAGAACCAAAGAAAGTGGAGGAAGCTCTTCAAGATGCTAATTGGATTACAGCAATGCAAGAAGAGTTAAATGAATTTGAAAGAAATGAAGTCTGGACACTTGTACCTAGACCAAAGAATAGATCAATAGTAGGTACAAAGTGGGTTTTCAGAAACAAGACTGACAGTGAAGGTGTGATTACAAGAAACAAGGCTAGACTTGTGGCAAAAGGTTATTCACAACAGGAAGGAATTGACTATGATGAAACCTTTGCTCCAGTTGCAAGATTGGAGGCCATAAGGATTTTTCTGGCCTATGCTGCACACAAGAAGTTTAAAGTCTTTCAGATGGATGTAAAGAGTGCTTTTCTCAATGGGAAGCTTGAAGAAGAAGTGTTTGTTGAACAACCACCAGGATTTGTAGATTCCAAGCATCCAGATTATGTCTACAGGCTTGACAAGGCATTATATGGACTAAAGCAAGCACCAAGAGCATGGTATGAAACTCTCGCTCAATTTCTTTTAGAAAGTGGGTTCACAAGAGGAACAATTGATAAAACCTTGTTTTATTTCAATTCTGGTAATGATTTGCTTTTAGTTCAAATTTATGTAGATGATATTATTTTTGGATCTACTAATGACAAACTTTGTAAGAAGTTTGCAAAGCTTATGCAATCCAGGTATCAAATGAGCATGATGGGAGAGCTTAGTTACTTTCTAGGCTTACAGGTCAAACAAACAGATGATGGGATTTTTATCAATCAAGCAAAGTATACCAGAAATCTTCTAAAGAAATTTGGTATGCTTGATAGTTCATCTGCTACAACTCCCATGGCTACAGCAACGAAGCTTGACAAAGACACAGGAGCCTCAGTAAATGTGACTAACTACAGAGGAATGATAGGGTCTCTACTGTATCTTACTGCAAGTAGACCTGATATCATGTATGCAACATGTCTTTGTGCAAGATTTCAAGCAGATCCCAGAGAGCCTCATCTAACAGCTGTAAAAAGGATTTTCAAATATCTCAAAGGAACCCTAACCTTGGGTTTGTGGTATCCTAGAGAATCAGAGTTTAAATTAATTGGTTACTCTGATGCAGATTTTGCAGGCTGTAAGATAGATAGAAAAAGTACAAGTGGAAGCTGTCAATTTTTAGGTGACAGATTGGTTTCTTGGTACAGTAAGAAACAGAAATCAATTTCTACATCCACTGCAGAAGCAGAGTATATAGCAGCTGGTAGCTGTTGTGCACAGATTCTGTGGATGAAGAATCAACTGCTGGATTATGGGTTAAGGTACTCAAAAATACCTATTTTCTGTGATAACCAAAGTGCTATTGCTATGACAGGTAATCCAGTACAGCATTCCATGACCAAGCACATCAGCATAAGGTATCATTTTATCAGAGAACATGTGGAAGAAGGAAACATTGAGCTTCATTTTGTGTCTACAGACCAACAACTTGCAGATATCTTCACCAAACCTTTGAGTGAAGCTACTTTTACAAGATTGGTAAATGAACTTGGAATGATCTCTGGTTCTGACTAGAGATACGGGTTAGACTCACTTTTTATGTTCATGATTTCTTACATGTGTTAACTGTTATGTGAACCAGCATGTTAAACTCTGATGATAAACTCTGTGAAGTGTCAGTCATACTCTGAAAGTAAACTCTGATGTTAAACTCTGTTGGTCATACTCTGGTAATTACAGTTTAATGCTATTCTCTACTGTAATTTTGTCTGAAACATATGGACCAATGAAGAAATTTGTATGAAACATAATTCTCAGTAAGTAATTGTGAATCCTTAAGAGTTGATAGATTCTGATCTCATTTATGTGCAGTAAACTAACACAGCATGATACTGTCTCTATATTTATACCATCTCTTAGTTTATTGATCCTATACACTGAGTCTGTATTAGCTGTTTGCATTTTCTCTCATAAGTTAATTATGATCACAGCACAAAGTCTAAACTCTGATTACTTACTACAAATAATTCACCCTCAAATCAAAAGATGCCAAACAGAGCACAAATTCCTTTGAGATCATGTTGTGCCTAGGACGATCCAGGAACTTATTGTATGAAATAAGGGCTAAAATCTTTGATTTTTGGTGACTAGTGCCAACCACTGATTACTGGAAAAATAATAAATAAATAAAAAAAAAAAAATATATATATATAAATAATACAGGGGGTGACAAATAAAAGACATATCCAAATGAAAGGATATCAGTAATACAGAGTTTAGATAGAAAAATCAGTGTCTATGTGAGAGTTTAGGCAACCAGTTTTTACTACTTTAGTTTGTGGATTTTATGCACTTTGAGATGATCTAAATACTGATTTCGGTAAACTCTGCTACTACACACACATTTCTCACAACTGTACAGATTGAGAAAAGAGTTTATTGACAAAGAAGGATAAATGGTAAACACTGATGTATTGTGTAAAATACGCCGAGGTTACTTTGTTTTAATCTCTGATGGTTAAAATAATTTCCTTGTTTCAGACATTTTATACTCTTGAGATTAGTCATTTGTTTTTCGGAAAAAAGTATGATTGAACGGAGAAAAGAAAGAGTGCGTTTGATAAGTCCTGATAGTGATTCGTAGTGCGGCTGAGTATGTTAGTTCATTGTTTAGAGTGATATCGTTTTTTTTCACTTTACAATTACTATGCAATATTGATAATACTGATATGTAAAGAAACAAATTTGTTTTCATTAACTGATTCAAATTTACATTCAGAAAATTTCATGCTCATGTTTAGCTAATCTTTCTGGTACATACTAATCACTATGGTTACAAAGAGAAGATCTATTTAACCAGGACAAGTATCTGAATGCTACATCTGAAGCAGAAGAGCTAGAGCCAGAAGTTATTGTGCTCTACTACTTCTGATGAGAGCTACCCAGTTGTTCATCTGATCATTATACCATCTGGGATTGCTTGACAACATCCTGAGGATGAATCATCATCATCATCATCTTCCTGGATTCTCTTTCTGCTTTGCAGCTTGCAGGACTCCAAGAAGATTGACTCCTCCGTACCCATCAGGAAGCTCTGCTGGAAGAGCATCATACAAATCTCCATAGTATCATCGTCTGCCAGGATGGGCACATCATATGGACCGGGACGGATGATGTGCACATAAGGATTAGAGATTGGTCCTTCCGCTATTTCATCATCTGCTATAAGACCTTCATCATTCAGGAAAGACAGAACAAGAAACTCATCGATGATATAGTTTGCTTGTTGCTGCCAGTTCATGTTAACGAATGATTCGACATCCATGAACTCAAAGGTTCCTGCCATTTGGTGTATGGTAATTTTAAGGTATGAAGCCTGTTGATAAAATGCTTCGGTTTTTAAAGCATTCAACAGGGTAACTGAAAGGTTTTTTCCTAGAATCGAAGCGCTTGGGATAATAAGATGCGGAGTTTCGAGACAGTCATTATTTTTCTGACTGTTGAGCTCCTTTGTACTTTATTATTAAAATTGATAATTTTATTATTATTGATTTTTTTTTCTCTTAAGCGAAAATTTTTGAGTGTTATGTGATGACAGGTGTCTCCACGTTTGCACGTGTGTATTGGAAGTTGTTAGATACAGCTGTCAGCGTATTCACGTCTGACATCTGTCCCACTAACATACTTTTAATCTTTTCAGTTCTTATTTAAAACACTACATACACACGATTCAATCTTTTACGCACTTCATCTTTTCATTAGATTTTACTCACACACAAACACTCAAACACTTTCTGAGCCCAGTATTTCTTGTTTTCAAATCTTACTAATGGCAACTACAGCGTTTATTGCTTCTGACTTAGAATTTGTTCCCAACAATTATTCTGCTCCTGTAGCAAATGAGAACGCACCGGAGGCGTTTCATTTGATTCAGAGGTTCTTGTTAGACTCTGATATTGGTACTGCTTTAACAGCACCATCGAAGCTGTCTGCGACTCAAATTCGAACTTTTTGGCAGACAGGTACTTATGATAATGGAGGAGAGTCTGGATCTCCATCTATCATTTTTGAGTTTCAAGAAGATCAATTTGTTGTTACTCCTACTACTGTTCGTGATGCTTTGGGTCTTGAAGATTTTAATGCTTTCACGATATCTGTTGGTGATTCTGAGTTGGTTAGGATGATGAGAGAAATCGGCTACTCTGGACCTTTGTCAAAGATAGGTCAACTCAAAAGGCCATTTTTGCGCAAGGAATGGAGCTTCTTTTTCGATTGCATTACTCGGGCTTTTGGAAAGAAGTGCACCAATTGGGATGCGATTCCCACGGATAGTCTATAGATCGGGTATTCTCTTCTCTATGGCAGTCAATTTGATGTTGCTAGATTAGTTTTAACTAATATTGGTGAGAAAATGCTAGAGAATAGAAATGTTGTTTATTTCTCTAGGTTTTGTCAATTGATATTCAATTTTTGCTGTCCAAATGTTGAGATAGTAGAGGATGATGTTATACTTTCGTTTAAACTGCACAAACGTATATTCTCTGACCTTATCAACAAGGACAACAAGAAAGGAGAAGTTGGTCCTTTACTGTTGCCTGCATCAGTGCAACAATTTCTTGACACTTTACAGCAACAACAAGTCTCAACTGCTGAAGCTGGACCTTCTGAGTCTCAACCACAGAGGTCAAAGAGATCTAAAGTTCGAGCAATAAAGTCTGGTTTGAAACCCGCTGAGGTATCAAATGTTGATGCTGTGCCTCAGAGACAAAGAATGAAGAAAAGGCGAGCCAACAGGGCAAAGTCTGTTGCTGCTGCTTCTCGTGCAGACTCAGAAACTGAAGCTGATGAAGAAACTCTTCATCAGAGAAAGAGACGGCTAGTTGCTGATCAACTTTTTGGTGATATCATTGCCAATCTGGACAAAGAACCTGAGGACACTGAAGCTCCTACATCAGAGAATGAGGAGATTGTGATTACAATTGTTCCTTCAAGTACTCCTGCAGTTGTTGTTGAGGAGACTGTTCTAACTGCTGAGGATGCTGCAAATCCTGTAACTCTTCTGATGGATTTTGAAACAGAAGCTCCTACATCAAAAGCTGATGATGTAGTGGAGGAAGCTGCTGCATACTCTGACAGCAGGATTCTTGATCATGAAGATGCTGTACCGGAAGCTGATCAAGCATCTACTGAGTTAGTAGAACCTATTGCTTCTCACACAGAAATCATTTCTATTGATTTTGAGAAAGGTGATGAAGTTGATCAGATTAGAGTTGATTCAGTTCCAGAAGCTGTTGCTGTACCTGTAGATGCAACAGATAATGATCATGAGGATATTGTCTTACTTGAAACTTTGCAACAATCCGTTGTTGAGATTGTTCAGAGAGAAGCAGAGGTTACTGCTCCAGCAAACTCTGATGTTCCTCAAACTGTAGCAGATCAAGTACCTGATGCGACTGCACAGTCAATTGATGAAATCACTGCTGAAAATGTGCTTGAAGATATTCACAGAGAGGATGACAATGCTGAAGCTAGTCCTTCTCATTCAAACTCTGATATTCAAGTGGAAATTTCTGATATTCAAGCAAATTCTACTGAAGAAAGGGAAATTCAAAGGGCTGCTTCTGAGCATTATCAGAATATGTACTACAGTGCATGGGCTAATGCAGATTGTATCTTTCCAGCGCAAAGGGCTGCAGATTTCTTATCTGATTCTGTCAAGAAGATTACAAATCCTGATGTTCTTACAAGTTTACAGGCAACTGTTGTTCAAGTCAAATCTCTCAATAATAGATTTGATGAGAATCAACAGATGTTTACAAATCTGAGGAATGAATTTTCTCTAAGGGATACAACTTTGAAGCTTGACAGATCATTTTATTCTACACAATTCACGCAGCAAGCCAAGGATTCTGAGGAAATCAAGACAAGGCTTGGAAAAGTTGAGGAGAATCAGGCTGCAATGTTCACTCAATTGAATTCCATTTCTACTGCGCTTGAATTGCTGACATCAGTACTAATTTCTGATGATGTCAAAAAGGGGGAGAGTGTACATAATGACAAATGCAAAGATACTCAAACTCTGAGACGGAGGGATGATGATTCTGCTGATGGTGGAAGCAAGGAATCTGAGAGGCATTTACTTTCTGTTCAAGGGAAAAGAACATCAAAATTAAATTCTAATAGGTTGATAAACTCTGGTAAAGAAATTTCAAACTCTGCCAGTGGTTCAAGACTTAAGAGTTTAATTATTTCAGCCAATCCATTAACTGATGAAGAAATTGCTACCAAGATGTTTCTAGAAGAACATGGTAATGAAGCTACAGTTGAAGACATGGAAGCTGAAATGCTGAGTCTTGCTGAAGAGCATCAGAAGAAATTGAAGGATGGTACTTACAAGAAGAAGGAAATCAAGGCTCCTAGAAAGAAAGAAAAAGGAATTGTTATCAAAGAGAATGTAAACTCTGATCAGAGCTTACAGTACTCAAGGAGGCCTGTGATTAAAAATGCTGATAAAGGAAAAGGTAAACTGGTAGAAGAAGAGCAGTTACCTAAGAAGATTTATTCAACCTCTGACATTGCTCAAGTTGAAACAAGATTACCAAAATCAACCTCTGACGCTGCTCAAGTTGATGATACTATTGAAGTTAAGCCAGCCTCTGACAAGGCTCAAGCTGTGCAAACTCGGCTAGCTCCTCAACTCAAAGGGTTCTTAAGACCTGTATTCTCTGAAACTCTGACACTTCAACCTGTGGATTTTTCTCAAACCAGGACTGTACTTGGAAAAGAATCTTATGATAAGTCTGGTTTAGGTTCACATAGGGAGAAGAGAATAAATAACAGATCTCAAGACAATATTTCACTGACAGGATCTGGTATTGTGAATACACAAGAAAATCTTGATAAGTTAGAATCTGTTCAGTTGATTTTTCACAAGATCTTGAAGAAGCAGTTTCTGTTATACTTCATGAGTGATGGAAGAGTTTATAGAATTGGAGAATCTGATGTAAATCTCAAATCATGGGAAGAACTTGAATATGTACTTTATCTGTTAAAAGTTAAGAACAGACATACCCATAATGTTGCTCAAATCTTAAAAGAAAAGATGCTGAGATCAAAAGTGATGCTTGGAGGAGGAGAAGTCTCAAATGCTTATATTCCAAAGTATAGAGATCATACTGGAAAATTGGTGGAGATGAAGAGAAACAGTGCTAGATTTAAAACTGCACTGGGATTAAAAGTCTTAGAATTCAATTTAGAGTCAAATAAAGCTCAGTACATTCGGCTAGGGAATGATATGAAGAAGAACAGTATCTATTCTCTAAGGGCTGCCATATATCAAACTGGTGAAGGAGATCCAGAGTATAAGGAGCTGAAAGAAATTATGATAGCTGAACTTGAGAATGCTGAGAGAAGACTGCTGATTGATTATCTCAGGACTGTACCTGATATTGAAGAAGTCAAGTAAAGTCTGACTGTAAGTTTTTAATATTTTCTATTCTAAGTCAAATTTAAACTCTGTTTTAAATTAAACTCTGTTATATGTTAAACACTGCATTTGTTAAATGGTTTTGACATCATCAATTATATGTTTAACTTGTACATTTTATTATGAACAAGTTGGGGGAGATTGTTAGATATAATTGCTAATGTTTGTTTATCAGTGTTTAAGCAACAGGTACTGACAAGAGTTTATCAGAAGCCGGTCAGAGTTTAATTAAACTCTGACAGGGTGAAGAGTTTAAAGGAAGCCGGTCAGAGTTTATGTAAAGTCTGACAAGGTGATAGTTGAGTTAGCTGTCGGTGCTGAATTAAAGATTCTAGAAGCAATATATTCTGAAGATGGAAAGAAGCAGAATATATTGATACAGCTAAGGAAACAGAATGGAAGATAAGAAGCAATCCTTAATTGATAAGTTTTGTATAGCTAACTTGTAGGAATATCAATTAGATAAGGATTGTATGTAGCTGTGTACTATATAAACACAGATAGGTTATCCCTAGAAGGGACGCGATTATCGATATATTATTCTTGTAACCTAGAAGCTCTTTGTGATTCATTAACATCATAAAGAGAGAAGCTGTTAATATAAATACAGTTTATTGATTCATAAACAGTGTTCTTAATTGTCGTTATTTTCATACATACTTGATTATATTGTGTATTCGGCCTAACACAGTACTTAAGATACTTCCTATCTTCAAGAGTCATAGTTCTGCATTGGTTGTCCTGTAACTCTAGCTTAGTCTGATTTCTTTTAAGATTAGTTGAGTTTATCAACTGAGCTTCTAGAAGTCTAGTTCTGTGAATTCTTTATCCACTGAACCTAGAGTTTATTTGAATGGTGTTCAAACTTTTCTTAGTTTATCTGTGCTCTACAGTACGATAGTATCAGTTTTAGAGATTTGCCTAGTTGTAATCTTGATATATATCCTGAACTGATATGACCTTCTTTGCTTAATCTATATTTGTTTTATACAAATATCTACTTCTTGGTGCATGCTTTCAACTTTGCATTAAATGCAGTTACCATTTTTACAATGGTATTCGTTCTTACCTCATTAGTATTGCTAGTTTCTGGTATTTTTGGCCTTATCATTAGTTATGAATTACAGCTTTACACGGTGATAGATTGATTTGATGATAGTCCTTGACTGCTATTCTGTGTACTTGATGTGTCCTATGTTAGCTTTTTTGAATAGATCTATACTATTCAGTACTGTTCACCACTATTCATTAAATTGGTAGTTGTGCTTGTTTGTGTATTTAAGAGTATACTCACTGCAATGTTTATTACATTCTCTGATTCATTCTCATACTTGTTTACTTGCCTTAAATACACTTCTACTTACTAAAATGACTAAGACCGTAGTTGATACCACTTTGAATTTGTTCAAACCTAGCCCTTCTATTGACAACTCTTCTTCCTCTAAGCCTAAGAAACATAAGAAGCCTAAACACAACAACACTTCAATGAATCCACCTTTGTATGTTAATGATGAAGCTCATGATAGAACTTTTAAGAGTAAATTTCAACCTGGTAAAATTGTCCAACTTGCTAGAGAGTCTGAGCTATTTGGTATGTTCTGTGTTGCTAAGTGGAACCCTATTTTGGTCAGTCCTTCTAGGAAAATCTTACCAAATTTGGTGTCTGAGTTCTATGGGAATATGGGGATAGGAAATGGAATTGGAAATATATTCTACTTAACTTCTGTGATTAATGGGAAGCCTTTTCTCTTAGATCATGTGTTATTGGGTCAAATACTTAAGCTTTATTCCAAAGCATTGTCAATGAGTCCAGTTAATGTGGGTAAAGACTGTCAGATCCAGGAAAATTACGTGTTAATATTTGATGTGAAATAAAATTTTATTTTCATATCAAAATCTATTAAATGTTTTATCTGTTTAAATGCGTTAAATTATTCGTTAAATGGTCAAAGATGTGATGTTGAGATGTTATGTGAATATTTGTGGTGATTAGAAATTATTTTAAAAGGATGTCATTTTATTTTATTTTATTTTAATTATCGAAAAGGAAATTTAGATCATTCCCTAATTATTCGGGAAATTGGTATATTGTTCGTACCAATATTTCATTCGTTAAAGTGGGAAATATTCGGGAACATTCGTAATAGAGATATTTTGGTTCGTATATCTATTATTAAACGATTCTTGTAGTTATCCATATATTCTGGATAATTATCGTCTCGTAAAGCGTGTATTCTATTTAATTGTATTAAAACGATCCAACAGATCAATATCGATCCAAAAATGTCGTTTGGGGTATCAATATCCGATTTCAACGCTCTAGTAATCAAATCGAAGCTCTCAACATCCTTTATTCAAATCCATCATCAGTTCCTGTGTTGATATAATTTCTCGATTTCCCCTATTTTTAATAATTCGAATTTATATTTTAATTTTGGGGAAAACTTTAATCTTCGTTGTTCTTGTAAATTGATTGCATAAATGGATTGTATGTGTTCTGGTGAGTGTATTGGTGATTTTTAATCGAATTCTTGAGGTGTAAATCGAGTTGACCGGATTTTTAAAGCTCGCCGGAAAAGTTTGGAGTTTTGGCCGGATTTTGAGTTGTGATGATTGGTTCTTGTTTGTGTTTCCACCACTAGATAGATCGGGAGATAACGAATTGATTCATGTATAAAGTTTTGGTGTTGGGTTCGTCTTTTTGTTGGCCGGAAAATCGACCCCGTCGGATTCTTCGAAGAATCAGCGCGATTTTGGCGGTTTTGGGGTGTGTTTTTGCGTGTCTTAGACTCATAAATGAGTTTCTCTGTTCGTGTGAGTGTTTAAGAGTTGAAAACGAAGGTTGGGGTTGTTTGGAGCAAAACTCCGGTCGCTGGAATGGTGGTGGTCGGCCGGAAACTGGTGGGTTGTTCTTGGCGACCCACCCGTGTTCTTGGCGACCCGTTTACCCAATTTCCCGACCCGGTTTTGATCTCCCAAACCCTAACTACAATTTCTAAAAAGTGTTTTTGGGTTAAATATTTTCTAAAAATCCAAAAATTAGTTTTAATTTCTAAAAATTCATTTCTTTATTTAAATTATTTTATAAATTTATAAATATTTATTTGAAATCGAAAATTAAATAAATTTAATTATTTTAATTATTTTTTATTAATAATTTATTTATTTATTTATTTAATTGATTAATTTTAATAATCAGTTAATTCTATTAAATAATTATTAATTAAATCTAATTAATTTAAATTAGATTTAATTATTTTCTTGGCTTGGTTTTATTCATACAAATTTGTTTAAGTGTTGGAATTAGTCAATTAATTTTATATTAATTGATTAAATTGTTTTTAAATCTTTATATTGGGATAAATGATCCGATTTTTGATCTAAAAATATTTTGAGGATTAATTCCTTTGAAACGAGAGTTGAATATTTTTCAAAATTATTTCTTGGACATTACGAGACTTATGTGATTTATTTATCGCAATTAAATGACAATGTGTGTTACGTGAAATATGTGAATTATTTGTTTATTGAGTCATAAATACGAATAAGTGATTGGAGACTTGTTTAAATACTTTGGTCATGTCTAATATTATCACGAGGGGTAGTTGGAATAGAAATTTGTCGGTATTGTTATGAAATGAGATTGACGAGACCGTTGACTTAGATGTTGACTTAGATGTTGACTTTTATAGTATAGAGATTTTCGACGAGCGTGATACGTGAATTATTTATTTAGTTAATTGTGATTATTCTATCAATTGAAATATGGTTATCTATGCAACAGAGGCTATTGGACGAGACGAGTCAGATTATCGAAGTATGTTAAATGAAAGACGTCGGGGAAGGACGAGGTATAGTTTACGACTGATTGGATTATTTGTGAGGCGATTTAACACCAAGGGGACATTTACAAGTATTTTATTCCCACGGAGATATCGGTAAGACTAGTAAGTGTGTCAGAGTTAAGTTACAACCGTTTATGGAATGTGAGAATCATGCGTTGAAGACTAAAGTACCGTCTCATGTTTGACTATCGAGGCAGATGCGTGGATTCAAAATCGTAAGGATCAGATTCATGGTAATCACAAGAGCGTTAAATCAAAGAAGGACGGAAATAGAGAATCGTGCTATAAGACAGAATAAGGAGGGAATCGTATTATCTCGGCCTTACGAAATAGCTAAGGACCGGAGGCAAGTGTCTATTCCTTTCACATATTATTGAGTGATATTATCTTGAATTATTAATATGCAAGTTGAATACTTTTCACTTAATTTCCAAATGTTGATTCCTTTGCATTGAATTGCAAGTATTTTATTTAATCTCGTAAATTGACGAGTATTCTTTCATACCTTTTGAGTTTAGATTCATATTTCCATGTTTATTGGAAATATATAATTATTGTATTGAAACGATTTAAAAGATAGTTATGGGCCTTATACTAAGGCTTTCTTTCAAAAATCTTGATTTAAAAATATTAGGTTGGAATGTTGCCAACCCTAGATGAGTGGGAACTTGTGAACCCAATGAGGGTAAAAATGTTATTTTAAATTCTGAAGTTGTGGTACTTGTTCTACAAGTATTCTATTTTTCCATCTTGCACCTATGCAAGTGTTATTATCATTTCTTTTTGATGCGATTATCTGATCCAGTCCCTGATTCGAACTCATATATGATGTGTATGATTTAGTTTAATTCCTTCAAATACAAGGCTTATCTATTATAAGTATATATTTCGAAGGACTTAAACTATTTTATTCAGAAGTCAGTAAACCCTTATTTCCCTATTCATAAACTTCACCTTGAATTTTCCCTAAACTTGAACTTGACCTTCTTGTCACTTATCAAACTGGTGAATCTTAACTATTCTTCCATAATGAGACAAACTGTACTGTCGAGGCCATCTAGAGCCTGTTCCTTAAACCCTACTTTATATTGAGCAGTTGCAAATTTCTTTTGCTATCGTAATGCTTGTTTCATTTCATACGTAACTTGTTGAGCATGTTATTGTTTATTCTCCATTATCACCCCAATTGTTGCATCGATCTCGTCGATGTTTATTGTAGTGTTACTTTTCATGTACACCTCCCACTATTGTGTCGATCTCGTCGATACTAGATTGTATTGTTATTCCTTATTGATTCTTCATAGTTGAGTTGTTTCCTGGAATGTAATAACCCGAATTTTTGGTAGAATTAAAACTTTTCTTATTATGATTAAGTGCATCAGTAAATAGTGAATTTGGTGGATGAATAGTGATTTTGAGGATTAACAAAGTTTTTCATGCCACCTATGTACGAGACGTAGTGTGGATATTCCGAAGTCATATTAGTGATCTATGGAGTAAATAAGTGAATGCAAAGACGATCGGAATTCAGAAATTCCGAATTTTATTTTGGTGTAGTATTTGACCGGGCAGCGAATTATATATTATTATATTCAAGAAATGAGATATTAAAATTGAGGATTTGAGGATTTAATATTTTGGAATTTTATTATTTTATTAAAGTCGATTTAAGGATTCGATTGTTGGAATGAATAGTGAATAGTTACTATTCACTGCGAGAATCGCGTAAAGTTTTATTCGCTCTTTTTGGAAAATATTTCGAATCGTTTCAAGAGGAACAAGGCAACATCTACCGGATTAAATATAGACATGGAAGTAACATGTAACAAGATTAATTCGAGGAATGCAACATTTGGATCATCCATGTGAAAGGAAACGAACCAGTAAAGCGAACCAGTAAAACTACTTTATCTGGGCCAGTGCATGTGTGACATGTGTCGGAAGGAGAAGCAACCAAGGGTGATGACTCACCACTTTTGACATAAAAATCAGCATCCTTATCTAATTATCAAAACAAAAAGAAAAAGGAGAGGAAGAACTCTTCCCCCCATTTTCGGCTCAGCTTGTGCAAGGAGGAAAGAAAAATCCATAACTCCATTTCTATCCATCCTTAAATCACCAAATTTTAACCATAGCTTCTCCACTCCATGGGTAACATTCGTTCAAAATTTCATGGACAACAAAGGAGTGTAGCCTAGTCAAATCCCTTCCCCAAGTTGGAGAACCCAAACTGTGCAGTTTGTGTCCAGCGGAAAGATGGGACTCAAAACCCTAGCTAGGAAGATTTAAATGTGGCGATATATAGCTCAAAAGAAAGCTTATGAAGAGTACAAGGTCTGGTAAAAATCTTAGAACCAAACTCTTGTTTTTCGATTTTATATGGATTTTACAAAGTGATGATGAATAGTAACTTTTCATGATTCTTGATTTTGTTTCTTAAGGATTAAGCTTGATAAGGTTTGTTCAAAGCTCAAGGAAGGATTATAAACCATTGTTAGTGTATATGAAGCACCAAGGAAGGTATAAAAACCCCTGCCCCTTTTTGTTTATATGAGTTTGAAGTGGTTTTGATGTTTATGTAAAGTTAAGATCATGATTAAGTAATTATATGAATTGTTGGTTGAGTTTGGAGGATGGGTTATGAATTTGTTTTGATTATTCATGGAGGATTTGACTGAGTGGAGGGTGTATAAGGTGGATGGTGAGTTTGGGATTAATTGGTATTGATTTGGTTGTGTTTTGGAAAAGGAAAACGTTACGATTATAGCCGTCGTAATGCCCATTTGATTTAGGGCTGTTTTGAGCAAGAATTACGAACTGGTCTGGTAATATTTTTGAACAGAACTGACCATGAACATGTAGGTCTTGTTTTAAGATTTGTTTTGGTATAAAGATCATGTCTATACGATTTACGGTTTCGGAGAAAAGTGAGTTTTAGTAAACGCCGTTTGGAAGAATGACTCATCTCTGTCCAGCAACTTTGAGGCTATATGTGGACCACTTCAGAGCCGTATTAAAATGTGAAATTTTGAGGAATAATACTAGAGACAGTTAGGAAGGCTCACGAAAACGATTCGTATTAAAAAGATTAATTTTCGATTTTATAAAAATGTTTTAGCCGAGGTCGCGCAAGTGAAAATCCCTAAGAGCATGACTTAGAAACCGATGTTGTAAATGGTTAAGTATAACTTGGATTGGTGAATGGATTTCGAACCAAACTTGTGATATAAGTATTGGACGAATAACATGGACTTAGTATGAGCCTATAACGAGCTAGTAATGCCTTGGTTGTGTTTCGCTTACGTGTTTAAGCATTTAGTACAAGTGGATTATCCAGGGGATTAATCGTGCGTTTTCTTTGACTTTGTCTAGATTGTCCGGCATCGTCGCGAACCCCTATCACTTCTCGAGCATCAGGCAAGTTTTCTAAATCTATACTTTGAAGTATTGATTATATATTACTGCTTTTGCCATGTGTGGAGTTATACAGTTTTGCGATACATGTTATATATTGTATAAAATAGAGTTTGATTTTGGTTTATATATGAGCTTTGAGATAAAGTAGTTATAAACCGGTGTACCTTGTAGCTCTATAGATAAGAGCAGGTTTATTGTTTCGACTCTAGACCGGGAGTCGATATTTGTGTTATATAGATAGTCGTGGAGACCTGGAGGGATTCCAGCGGCAGAGTACTATTCATCTTGAGGAATATTATTATTAAACATTAATTATATTTCTAGAAAGTATTAGTTACCTGGAAATGATTTGAGGAATGTTATTTGAATATTACCTCATTCGAAGGTTATTATTTGAAAATGATTTGGTAATTGGCTTATATGTTAAATATGGGATATCAGTTATAAGCCAGTATTCTTATATATGCCCTAGGATAAGGGCGTGTGATTTTCATTAAGGATCAGAAGTGATTGTATTTCTGTATATGCTAAAGATTATTTTTCCGATAAAGACATCGGGTGACTGTTATTTGAGATTTATTAATTAATGAATATTATTTATGTATATTCATTTGAGGCTTACTTGTTCGAGGGTTAATTATGTATTTAATGAACATTATTTATGTATATTCATTTGAGGACTATTGACTTTAAGAATATTATTGTCGAATATTCATTCGAGGATTATTTATTTATTTAATGAATATTAGTTTTGAATATTCATTCGAGGATTATTTATTTATTTAATGAATATTAGTTTTGAATATTCATTCGAGGATTATTTAATTATTTAATGAATATTAGTTTTGAATATTCATTTGAGGATTAATTATTTATTTAATGAATATTGCTTTTGAATATTCATTTGAGGCTTATTTATTTAATGAATATTATTTCCTAATATTCATTTGAGGTTTATTTATTTAATGAATATTATTTTAGAATATTCATTTAAGAGTTATTTATTTAATGAATATTACCTTTGAATATTCATTTAATCTATATTTACTTAATGAATATTATTTTCGAATATTCATTTAATCAGTATTTACTTAAGGAATATTATTCCGAATATTCATCTAAGCTTTACTTACTTAATCAATGTCATTGATTTTTTTAAAATCAAAAGAGGTTCCCAAAACAATGTTTTCCATTTAAATCCGTCTTTTAAGAAGATTCAAATGCTCGCTCAACTATCAAAAATACGGGAAACCTGATTTAAGTGACTACTACTCTTTTTAAACTCTCAATTCAAAAACTGTCAAGGGACAGATATTTTCTTGGAGCAATTTAATTGCTGCCAGTCTAATGTTGTGTTACCACCTCAATGATCGAGGGGTAAATTCATGGAACAAGTCAATATCCATTAACAAGCATAGCTTGGGAAATATTGGAGAATCTTCCTTTCCAACCTAGATATAACTACTTAGTGGAGTCGTATCAACAAGTGTTACACTTGGGGAAAGGAGGACGATCTTTACGTTTCAGAGTCATGGATTTCATCTGAACTAGGAGTGGTGTAAGTGGTCAAGTTGCGTGGGCCCATCCAACTTTTATATTGCCCCAAATGGGCCGGGAGGTCATAGTAAGGCGGTAGACAATGTCAGGCCGTCGTGATACTTCCATCTACATGTAGAAAACTATTTGAGCGGTGCGACCTGCTACTGATCATAGTAAGGTTAGGCACAGCGGACGCGGTAGCAACTCCAGTATTAGTTCATCATCCAATTTGGATATTTCCTGCAACATGTATTGGGGTGAAGAACCAACCATGTTGGCAGGGGGTTGAAAAGTGTTTGGAAATGAAGTGACAATAAATTTGTGCAACTCCATCTTTTACTTTTGAGTTATGACTCTGATAAAACCTGATTAAAGATATATATGCATAAGTGGAGTTTGGGTTACGGAAATATTATATTAATTTTCCTCGTAACTTCATCGTTTATATTATACTAGTTTCTTATCCGCTTAAAGCATATCATATGACTCTGTGGATACCCTACATAACATGAGTTATGGTAAGGGAGTTGCTTATATTGAATTTTCCTTATAACTTCATCTTTTAAGTTATATGTTGATATTCTGCTTATATAGCAGATAATTTTTGGAAAGGTTATATTTGGTTTATTTTGAAACCTCATCTTGTATACAAGAACTTTGTTCATAATATAGCAAAAGAGTTGCAGAAATATTATGAAATGATATTTGAATTACAATAAAGGTACTATTTTTGGAATATCTTCCGATAAGGAAATAATTTCAGTATCGAGATATTTTGACAAATTATTGTCTTATACCCGCTTTATTCTGGGTTGAGTTAAAGGCAGAATTAGGCCATACTTTCATTACCTTGCTGAGCTATCGCTCACTCTTGCTATTGTTTTATATATATTATATAGCAGCGAAGCAGGATGCCAATGGGACGGCACATACCCCGCAAGGCGTTTCCACAAACAGTTTCTAGCAGTGATCCCGAGAATAGTACGAACCAATCGAATCAGGCTACAGCTTTTGGTATTCAACTTATGTATAGATATGAATGGTATGAGAGGATTGTGAGCATCAGAAGGCTAAGTTGGTAATGTAACCTTACTTAGAAATTGTATCAGTGACAGATTCAAAAGACATTTGGGTATTGTAATAAAAATTATTTATTCCGCAGTTGTTGTATTGTGTCGTTTCTGAGACTCTAACCTGTGTGTGTGTGTGTGTGAGACGTATGTTGTGGGGTCATGAGCAGGTGAATTATGAATGGTGTGAGTAATACAGGTAAGACAAGGAGTACATGGATCGTGACTACCCTAAATCCCTGACCCCGGATTTGGGGCTGTTACAGAAATGGTATCAGAGCGTTAGGTTACAGTCCTCAGAAACGATAGGAGATCGAGTCTTACAATACCCTTAAGAATGATAAGAACATCTAGAGCCTAAATTGAGTTCGTAGTCGGGTTAGAGGACACGACCCTGACTGTTTAAGATGAAGCCCGAGAGGGGACTTCTTCTGGGAAACCGTACTTAGGACTTCATGATTAGTCACCTCGATTCGTATGAGTTATAGATTGATGGGATTCTGAGATACCAGACCCCGAGGCCTTCGAGTAGGCAATTGATGATGCGTTCCTTGAAATGGACGGAGACCCGATAAAGGAAGATCCATAGGAGGATCTAGAGGAAGACCCCATGGTGGGTCAAGGAAAGAATCTTGTAGAGAACGTGTTGATTGATAAAGATGTAGTATGTTACTTGAGGTCGTATAATAGGACCAGACGAACCTTCAAAGGACAAATAAGTGACGAAACGAGAGTTTTAAGGATCGTTCATGATTCATCAAGAGATATGACAAAGAAAATGGAGTAGAGTCTCCAAAGCAGAAGAGGTAGAGGCAGTACAGCCAGTATCAGTGGATTGATTCGACTTGAACGAAACCTGTTACCCGTAGTCGGTTATAGTTGCCCATAAGGAGGCGGCATACGTAAGAACCAAGATGTTCAGATTTTCACGAACGATTAAGGGTACTTAGTTGCCTAGAATAGTGTAAGGAATTGTTTTGGGCTATGAGATTTCAATTCCCCACGACCAGCGATTCCACTGGAAATAGTGTCTATTACATCATTGAGGGATTTTATTATCTCAAGGAAAATTTTGGGTATAAAGATGATTGAAATAGAGACCGAATTTAAGTTTGTAGTTTGTAACGATCCTCCGGAGTACCGCCCAGTCGACATGTGGAATTGTCATTGCTATGGGCGACAACGGTATCGAAGTCTTCTTATAGAACAGAACGCTTACTTGAGATGTTTGCGCCTAGTCGAATAGAATTCCCTGCGATTGCAAAGGTCGATGGTTGGATCCTTAGCGACTATTATAAGTCGGCAATGACGTAAGTATCAAACACCTTAGGGCGCGTGGAAAAGAAAAGCTTTGGAATTGAACGATTATCCATTAGAGGAGCCGACATAAAAGGCATCCGTAGAGACCTTGGTAGTACCCTCCCCCTTTGCAGATTATGTGGGATATTTCCCCAATCTATGATCTATCTTGACCTCTTTCCAAGAAAGAATTCTGATAAAGGGTATATTCCCTCTTCGAAGTTATTTTATAACACTTGTGTTAAATCATAATTAATTTCAATTGTGTTAGAGGCTGTCACGATGCCTACTTTCCGGTTTTCGAAGCCCTGTCAAATGATGTTATTTAAGCTTTCACTTTTCTTCAAATAATGAATGACCCCATGGTGATACCTCACCACTTGTTTGTTAAGTACCAGTATCTTTTTGGTTATTCTTTTCTTTGTATTTTCTTTGGAAACCGCACCTTTGGAATCTGTTCAATTTTAATTCAAGGTGTTCCTTTGAGAAATATTGTCGAGAGGCGATAATCATTAAATTGATCTCGAATTGCTTTCATACTTTTCAACTTCCACTGAGACGAACAACCCTATACTTTTAGGGGCTACAAGGACTATCTGTCTATGTGATAGAAGTCTGATGGGACGCCATCACTTGTAAGTTGTGAAATACAAGAAGGCTAATTACCTTTAGTAATGTCTCAATCGAGGCACGCAATGTTGAGTTCTTACGATCATGTTGATCTCTCGGTAAATTCTCTTACCTCCAATAAGGTTACCTTAAAACTCATAACCTTATGATCACCAGTGTGTGACGTTTTCCTTGATATGGGAGCTGCCTTTTCAAGGCCCCATGAATTTTGGTTATCCTCATTGAATTCTAAGGGGAGGCGAACCAGGTCAAATAAGTCAAAAATTCGCTGATAGGAATTAGATTCGCAACGAAATCGCCTATGACAGGAGCGAATCCCTAAGACGAATAGAATGTTAATGACATATCAATGAATTGGTTTATTCTCCCAAGGATGTTATGATAATGGAAAGCGTGTCAATCGACATGTGTGAAAGGAATAGCGATGTGTCGTGTACTCCAGTGACAACGGTGTTAGATAGATGCCCTATAATGGAATTAAGATTTTGGAGGAGTTGTTTACGAATGGACACTACCTCTGGGTTAGCAAGATAAGTACTGGCGATGGAGTCAGAGGGAGCTGGTATTGTGACTTGGGAGAAGTTGATATTATTATAAGGATGGGTTGGTTGACACCCAATGGAGTCCAGACTGATTGTAAGAGAGAGAGAGTAATAAATAAAGGATGGAGACAGATTCAGAGATTCTTGAATATAGTTTAAACTAAGAAACTATTACGCCAGAAATGCGAGGCTTAATTAGCTCTTATGGTTGCCGCCAAGAAAAGAGATACCAAGTATTAAGGGAACTACAATGGTTTTGGGAGATTGTACAAGGTTTTAAGGAGCTACCAGATATCGATTTGGATGACATGAGAATGAATACCGAGTATTCCGAGTATAGTGGGAATGAAAGAGTTAGTGACTCAGTTACAAGAATGGTTGGGCAAGAATATGATAAGACCCATTGTACCACCATGGAGAGCCCGGTGTTGTTGTGAGAGAGAAGGATATTAGCACAAGATTATGCATCGAACCTCGAGAGTTGTATGAGTTCGACGTGGAGGATAGGTACCCTTGTAAATGATTGTTTGATCAGCGGAAAAACGCTGTGTATTTCAAAATTTATTCAAGAACTGGATACCACCAGTTGGAATTTAAATCCGAGGATGTACCCAAGACTGCGATTCGTACGAGGAATAGACACTTTGAGATTTTAGCGAAATTATTTTGGGTTGACTAATGCACCCACAAATTTTGATGGAATGTAATGAAGTGGCGTTGAGTTATCCGTGATAGTAGATAACATGAGATGGAGAAATGGCTAAAATTTACCTAAAATTGACTGCGAGATACACTACCATCCGGGGAAGGCCAATGTGGTGGCCGATACCCTTGATTAAAATGAGACAGAGATGGATTCCGAATAATCGGGAATTAAAGGATGAGATTTTACACAAAACCAAGTTAGTCCAACAAACTAGAAAGACAAAAGATTTCACCAACAAGCGGCTAGTGACAACCAAGACAGACAGAGAAAGTATGTGGACTAAGCCCGCGAGTATAGAAATAGTACTGCTATTGATAAGCTAAATGGCAAGTTGATGAATGACAATCAAGTTTATGCTGGTGTATTTCTGTACAAACAAGATAGAGAATATGAGGTTAGCGATTCGTGATGCTAAAGGTATCTCCATGGAAAGAATTAATGAGATTTGAAAAGAAAGGGAAGTCGAGCCCGAGATTCATTGGGCCATCTGAGATTTTAAAATGCGTCAGGAAGGTGGCCTACGAGCCAGCCTTACCCCCCCCCCCCAAACTTGTAGAATGGTCATAACGGGGTTCAGGTGTCAATGCTACGTTAGTATACTATAGATGCCCGGCATATGTTAGAGTACGAGCAGGTAGATATACAACCTGGTCTGACTTACAAAGAACAACCTGTGGAAATCACGGATAGAAAAGAGCAAGTGCTAAGTGACGAGGTTGCCAAGCTAGTGAGAGGTTTGTGGAAAATCAAGAAGTGGAAGAATCCACTTGGGAGTTAGAAAGTGCAATGGGAGGGAATTACCCCCAGTTATTCCTAAGCTGATTCCGGGACGGAATCCTTTTAAGGAGGGGAGACTGTAATAACCCGAATTTTTGGTAGAATTAAAACTTTTCTTATTATGATTAAGTGCATCAGTAAATAGTGAATTTGGTGGATGAATAGTGATTTTGAGAATTAACAAAGTTTTTCATGCCACCTATGTACGAGACGTAGTGTGGATATTCCGAAGTCATATTAGTGATCTATGGAGTAAATAAGTGAATGCAAAGACGATCAGAATTCAGAAATTCCGAATTTTATTTTGGTGTAGTATTTGACCGGGCAGCGAATTATATATTATTATATTCAAGAAATGAGATATTAAAATTGAGGATTTGAGGATTTAATATTTTGGAATTTTATTATTTTATTAAAGTCGATTTAAGGATTCGATTGTTGGAATGAATAGTGAATAGTTACTATTCACTGCGAGAATCGCGTAAAGTTTTATTCGCTCTTTTTGGAAAATATTTCGAATCGTTTCAAGAGGAACAAGGCAACATCTACCGGATTAAATATAGACATGGAAGTAACATGTAACAAGATTAATTCGAGGAATGCAACATTTGGATCATCCATGTGAAAGGAAACGAACCAGTAAAGCGAACCAGTAAAACTACTTTATCTGGGCCAGTGACATGTGTCGGAAGGAGAAGCAACCAAGGGTGATGACTCACCACTTTTGACATAAAAATCAGCATCCTTATCTAATTATCAAAACAAAAAGAAAAAGGAGAGGAAGAACTCTTCCCCCCATTTTCGGCTCAGCTTGTGCAAGGAGGAAAGAAAAATCCATAACTCCATTTCTATCCATCCTTAAATCACCAAATTTTAACCATAGCTTCTCCACTCCATGGGTAACATTCGTTCAAAATTTCATGGACAAAAAAGGAGTGTAGCCTAGTCAAATCCCTTCCCCAAGTTGGAGAACCCAAACTGTGCAGTTTGTGTCCAGCGGAAAGATGGGACTCAAAACCCTAGCTAGGAAGATTTAAATGTGGCGATCTATAGCTCACAAGAAAGCTTATGAAGAGTACAAGGTCTGGTAAAAATCTTAGAACCAAAATCTTGTTTTTCGATTTTATATGGATTTTACAAAGTGATGATGAATAGTAACTTTTCATGATTCTTGATTTTGTTTCTTAAGGATTAAGCTTGATAAGGTTTGTTCAAAGCTCAAGGAAGGATTATAAACCATTGTTAGTGTATATGAAGCACCAAGGAAGGTATAAAAACCCCTGCCCCTTTTTGTTTATATGAGTTTGAAGTGGTTTTGATGTTTATGTAAAGTTAAGATCATGATTAAGTAATTATATGAATTGTTGGTTGAGTTTGGAGGATGGGTTATGAATTTGTTTTGATTATTCATGGAGGATTTGACTGAGTGGAGGGTGTATAAGGTGGATGGTGAGTTTGGGATTAATTGGTATTGATTTGGTTGTGTTTTGGAAAAGGAAAACGTTACGATTATAGCCGTCGTAATGCCCATTTGATTTAGGGCTGTTTTGAGCAAGAATTACGAACTGGTCTGGTAATATTTTTGAACAGAACTGACCATGAACATGTAGGTCTTGTTTTAAGGTTTGTTTTGGTATAAAGATCATGTCTATACGATTTACGGTTTAGGAGAAAAGTGAGTTTTAGTAAACGCAGTTCGGAAGAATGACTCATCTCTGTCCAGAAACTTTGAGGCTAAATTTGGACCACTTCAGAGCCGTATTAAAATGTGAAATTTTGAGGAATAATACTAGAGACAGTTAGGAAGGCTCACGAAAACGATTCGTATTAAAAAGATTAATTTTCGATTTTATAAAAATGTTTTAGCCGAGGTCGCGCAAGTGAAAATCCCTAAGAGCATGACTTAGAAACCGATGTTGTAAATGGTTAAGTATAACTTGGATTGGTGAATGGATTTCGAACCAAACTTGTGATATAAGTATTGGACGAATAACATGGACTTAGTATGAGCCTATAACGAGCTAGTAATGCCTTGGTTGTGTTTCGCTTACGTGTTTAAGCATTTAGTACAAGTGGATTATCCAGGGGATTAATCGTGCGTTTTCTTTGACTTTGTCTAGATTGTCCGGCATCGTCGCGAACCCCTATCACTTCTCGAGCATCAGGCAAGTTTTCTAAATCTATACTTTGAAGTATTGATTATATATTACTGCTTTTGCCATGTGTGGAGTTATACAGTTTTGCGATACATGTTATATATTGTATAAAATAGAGTTTGATTTTGGTTTATATATGAGCTTTGAGATAAAGTAGTTATAAACCGGTGTACCTTGTAGCTCTATAGATAAGAGCAGGTTTATTGTTTCGACTCTAGACCGGGAGTCGATATTTGTGTTATATAGATAGTCGTGGAGACCCGGAGGGATTCCAGCGGCAGAGTACTATTCATCTTGAGGAATATTATTATTAAACATTAATTATATTTCTAGAAAGTATTAGTTACCTGGAAATGATTTGAGGAATGTTATTTGAATATTACCTCATTCGAAGGTTATTATTTGAAAATGATTTGGTAATTGGCTTATATGTTAAATATGGGATATCAGTTATAAGCCAGTATTCTTATATATGCCCTAGGATAAGGGCGTGTGATTTTCATTAAGGATCAGAAGTGATTGTATTTCTGTATATGCTAAAGATTATTTTTCCGATAAAGACATCGGGTGACTGTTATTTGAGATTTATTAATTAATGAATATTATTTATGTATATTCATTTGAGGCTTACTTGTTTGAGGGTTAATTATGTATTTAATGAACATTATTTATGTATATTCATTTGAGGACTATTGACTTTAAGAATATTATTGTCGAATATTCATTCGAGGATTATTTATTTATTTAATGAATATTAGTTTTGAATATTCATTCGAGGATTATTTATTTATTTAAAGAATATTAGTTTTGAATATTCATTCGAGGATTATTTAATTATTTAATGAATATTAGTTTTGAATATTCATTTGAGGATTAATTATTTATTTAATGAATATTGCTTTTGAATATTCATTTGAGGCTTATTTATTTAATGAATATTATTTCCTAATATTCATTTGAGGTTTATTTATTTAATGAATATTATTTTAGAATATTCATTTAAGAGTTATTTATTTAATGAATATTACCTTTGAATATTCATTTAATCTATATTTACTTAATGAATATTATTTTCGAATATTCATTTAATCAGTATTTACTTAAGGAATATTATTCCGAATATTCATCTAAGCTTTACTTACTTAATCAATGTCATTGATTTTTTTAAAATCAAAAGAGGTTCCCAAAACAATGTTTTCCATTTAAATCCGTCTTTTAAGAAGATTCAAATGCTCGCTCAACTATCAAAAATACGGGAAACCTGATTTAAGTGACTACTACTCTTTTTAAACTCTCAATTCAAAAACTGTCAAGGGACAGATATTTTCTTGGAGCAATTTAATTGCTGCCAGTCTAATGTTGTGTTACCACCTCAATGATCGAGGGGTAAATTCATGGAACAAGTCGATATCCATTAACAAGCATAGCTTGGGAAATATTGGAGAATCTTCCTTTCCAACCTAGATATAACTACTTAGTGGAGTCGTATCAACAAGTGTTACACTTGGGGAAAGGAGGACGATCTTTACGTTTCAGAGTCATGGATTTCATCTGAACTAGGAGTGGTGTAAGTGGTCAAGTTGCGTGGGCCCATCCAACTTTTATATTGCCCCAAATGGGCCGGGAGGTCATAGTAAGGCGGTAGACAATGTCAGGCCGTCGTGATACTTCCATCTACATGTAGAAAACTATTTGAGCGGTGCGACCTGCTACTGATCATAGTAAGGT
Organism: Heracleum sosnowskyi; assembly: GCA_030848705.1. Classification (NCBI taxonomy): domain Eukaryota; kingdom Viridiplantae; phylum Streptophyta; class Magnoliopsida; order Apiales; family Apiaceae; genus Heracleum; species Heracleum sosnowskyi. The sequence goes on from CM061242.1 coordinate 72,946,830, forward strand.
TAGGCACAGCGGACGCGGTAGCAACTCCAGTATTAGTTCATCATCCAATTTGGATATTTCCTGCAACATGTATTGGGGTGAAGAACCAACCATGTTGGCAGGGGGTTGAAAAGTGTTTGGAAATGAAGTGACAATAAATTTGTGCAACTCCATCTTTTACTTTTGAGTTATGACTCTGATAAAACCTGATTAAAGATATATATGCATAAGTGGAGTTTGGGTTACGGAAATATTATATTAATTTTCCTCGTAACTTCATCGTTTATATTATACTAGTTTCTTATCCGCTTAAAGCATATCATATGACTCTGTGGATACCCTACATAACATGAGTTATGGTAAGGGAGTTGCTTATATTGAATTTTCCTTATAACTTCATCTTTTAAGTTATATGTTGATATTCTGCTTATATAGCAGATAATTTTTGGAAAGGTTATATTTGGTTTATTTTGAAACCTCATCTTGTATACAAGAACTTTGTTCATAATATAGCAAAAGAGTTGCAGAAATATTATGAAATGATATTTGAATTACAATAAAGGTACTATTTTTGGAATATCTTCCGATAAGGAAATAATTTCAGTATCGAGATATTTTGACAAATTATTGTCTTATACCCGCTTTATTCTGGGTTGAGTTAAAGGCAGAATTAGGCCATACTTTCATTACCTTGCTGAGCTATCGCTCACTCTTGCTATTGTTTTATATATATTATATAGCAGCGAAGCAGGATGCCAATGGGACGGCACATACCCCGCAAGGCGTTTCCACAAACAGTTTCTAGCAGTGATCCCGAGAATAGTACGAACCAATCGAATCAGGCTACAGCTTTTGGTATTCAACTTATGTATAGATATGAATGGTATGAGAGGATTGTGAGCATCAGAAGGCTAAGTTGGTAATGTAACCTTACTTAGAAATTGTATCAGTGACAGATTCAAAAGACATTTGGGTATTGTAATAAAAATTATTTATTCCGCAGTTGTTGTATTGTGTTGTTTCTGAGACTCTAACCTGTGTGTGTGTGTGTGAGACGTATGTTGTGGGGTCATGAGCAGGTGAATTATGAATGGTGTGAGTAATACAGGTAAGGCAAGGAGTACATGGATCGTGACTACCCTAAATCCCTGACCCCAGATTTGGGGCTGTTACATGGAACGTGAGTTTTCCAGCGATTGTTGTATTAAGGTTGTCGATTGTACCGACACCTGGCGTATAGGATATAGAATTGGGATGTTTTTAAATGGACCAATAATGGTCGGACCAGATTCTTGGTCGGAATGAATTATGGCCAAGATGGCCAAGGATCCTAGTTGTAGGACTTTGCTGTGTGCATTGTCCGGGGTTAGTGCGTGACTCCAAGGGTTCGGTTGTTCGCCGATTCAAGTGGTACGTGAGTTGGGTTTAGAACGTCGTGAGACAGTTCGGTTCCTATCTACCGTTGGTGTTAAAGGGAGAACTGCGAGGAGCCAACCCTAGTACGAGAGGACTGGGTTGGGCCAACCTATGGTGTGCCGGTTGTTATGCCAATAGCAGCGCCGGGCAGCTAAGTTGGTATGGAAGAACTGCTGCGCCGCGGGAAATCCTCTGATTAGCAGCCTAACCTTGTGTTTTTAAAAATAAAATAGAAGTCCAATTCTAATTCTAATATTGAACTCGAATTGTCTAGTAGCCACTTCCTTATGGCATTTGATTATTGTCGGAATTATCAGAACATATTCTATTCTTATCAGAAATTATATCTATTACCAGTATTGTTGGTTCATTGATTAATAAGAAGGGGTTTCAAGCCTGCTGAAACCACTTACTCGTAGTATAATGGATTTCAATTAGTCAAAAACCACTTCCTCGATTCCATTGGCAGTTGTGAGATATCTACCTTGATGAGTTTTATTCATACCGCATATTCAGTCGGTACCATATTGAAGTCGTGAAGTACGTTCTTTCTTCCATGGCCGAGCACGTTCGCTCATTCTTACTCTTTTATTATTTTACTCTTCCAGAGTTGTTGGTTTCAGAAGATGTTGTGAATGGAACTGTTATATTCAAAAACAGTAATTTTGTATAAACTATGGTTTCCAAATCGTATGAGTGTATAATTATTTCATATTTCCTACATACTATTGTAGTTATTTTGGTTCGGGTAACCGTGGCGACCAATATAAATTCCTTCGTGTTTTAAACTATTCAGTTGCTAGAAGCTGAATGAGAAATTATGGTGAATTACCAAACTTGATTTAAAAGTTTTAGAGATTACAATTGTTTAAACCAAAAGCTTATTTTGGAAACTTTTCCTATTATACTTGATAATGCACCTGCTGAGCAATTCTTTCGCTCATACTTGCTTTCTTTGTATTTTTAGCCTTTCAGTAAGAAGGCATATTGGCGGGAGTTATCCGCGTAGCTGGGCAGAGAAGGAAGAAGATGTTAGTGTAAAGACGATAGGATACAGAGTATTTGGAACTAGTGTAAGGTTATTGTATAAAGTGAATTTTTATTAAATACTATGTTGTATCAGATTAGATTTGCCTGGTATACTTCTTGTCGAAGTTATACTAGTGTTATAGGATTTATGTAAAGAGAATGGTTGTAAAGAAGAAAATTTTGTGTAATGGAATTTTGGATTCTTGTTTCTAGTACTATAACCTTTAAAGATTCTTGGTAGAGTTGGGGTCGTAGATGTATATTGTATTGGTTTAATGTTGAACAGGTTGTTTTAATTGAGGATACAGTGTGACGACCAAATCCTTTGACCCCGGATTTGGGGGCGTTACAAAGACTACACATTTAATCCTGATGAACTAAGGTTGTTTATCTCTGTTTTCTGTGGAGTTGAAGTCCCTCAACATGTCTTAAACACTGAAATGAGCATTAGCTATGAGCATTTTACTCATTTATACCAATTTCTAGCTGAAATCATTAGGGTGACTATCTTTCCTTCTCAAACCCCTGGCAAACTCATGAACTTTGTGGAAATGAAAGTCATGTATAAGTTAGCCAGCAAAAACATTGATTTTAACTTGCCTTACATGATAATCACCAAGATGATTTATGCTTCTAAGTTAGGGTTCATGCCTTATGGTCTTTTACTCACCCAAGTGTTTGAACACTTTCACTTTGACACAAATGATCATCCCTATTTCTATGTCTCACGCACCATATCTGATAAGACTCATAGAAATGTTGTTCCCCTACCTGTTTTGAATGCTCCCTTACCTGCTTTGAATGTTCATTTACCTGCTCTTGTGAATGCTCATTTGAATTATCTTCATGCTTTCATACTTGGTTGTCGACATCTTTAGATCGTATCTGATTCAGAATTAAATCAGTTTGCTCTGATACCAATTGTTGCCCATTAATAATCTATTGTAGAAGGGGGGTTGAATACAATAGTATAAGATAATCGACTTCTTAATGTATATATCACAAATATGAAAGAAAGATAACAGCTTTATTAAATCTGATATAAAACTGTTACAAACTCTCTCAAGAAATTCTGATGTTCTTGAGAGCTGCTAGCTTACAAAAAAACTCTCTCAAGAAATTCTATGTTCTTAAGAGCTTCTATTCGATTATGTTCACGTTCATAAATCGAAACCAAAACTGTGTTTATATACTACACAGCTTCTCTATCAATGATAAGTCCTAATCAATTACAAAGATTGAAACCTATCCATAATTGATAGCTACATCCTACAAACCAGGAACCGACAGAATAAACTTCCATGTTTAACTAGACTCCAAATATAACTCGAAGTAGCAATCCTGATCAGCTTCCAGTCCTGATGATCAATCCTGATCCCAGTCCTGATATGTATCTCAATCCTGACGACCATGTAATCCTGATGACGTCAGCAATCCTGATCAGTTGAGTCTAGCTCCTGACGATCATTGAATTCTGAACTATCATATCTCGCATAGGAGGCTGTAGGTCAGTCCAGCAGATACAAAGCCCGTATGCGGCTAGGGTGATAATCGTGTTAAGATGTCGCCCATCTACTAGTAGAGAAGTGTGAGTACGATACAACGACTGATCATCGTGTATCGTGTGTGTGCCCTGAAAAAGGTCCCTTCCCTCCAATTGGAGTTGTGCTGCACATTGTAATGAAAGCCTAGGTGCTGAGTTACTGATAATGTGGCAGTGATGAGTAATGATGTTCCTCATACATTAGTTGTACTGTATGGCATGTTTTGACGAAAAGAATGTTTAAACATATCGTTCTATATATGAACGGAATTTCAAAGGTTTTCAATTATGATATCAGCTTATATATATGATTACGAGGCTATATCTGATTGTCGAGCTATAGTACTCATTCTTGCTTCTTTTATAAAAGGTGTTCATTACTGATATTTTACAGTATTTTGAACAATATGAGATATCTAAATAGATATTCATGTATATATGTTGAGAAGGTATTTAAGATATACAGTATATTGAACTGTATAGTGTTTTGAATCAATGAATAGGCTTTAAGCCTTGATTCCAATATTTGATATCTATTTTAAAAAGATATGTTTTGAGTCTTGGTTTATCATACTGATACCAAGGATTTCCAAATGATTACGAAGAATATATGAGTATGATTATAAGTCATACGGTATTTTGAACGGTATACTATTTTGGGGTTAGACCCTAGTAGTGTTAAAAAAACTTTGATCCCATATGGATTATCTTCCTAAAAGGTTTAAAGATTTAAACTGGGATAGATTTCTTGCTGAGCACTATTAGCTCATTCTTGCTTTATTAAATCTTTCAGCATGAAGAAAACATTGCCGTTTCGCCTCGTGTTACGAGAGTATGGGAATGGAGAGACCACCTTTGAGTTAGTTCAGCAGGATGGATACTGCCGGAGTTAGCAGAAGAATTGCAGCTCGATTTAGTAAGAGTTGTTTTCGAGTAGGTTTGTATTATTAAACCTTGTATAGAATTGTGAGATCTATTATTTTAACTTCAAGTAGAGGTTGTAAATGATAGATGAGATCCTGAATAGTACATTTGATTTGTAATAACAAACTAGCTTTATAGCCCGTGCGAGGCACGGGCATGTTCTAGAATATTGCGTAAGTTTTATTAATTTCAACGTATTTTATGAGTTACAGATATATTGATATGAGATAATTATAATATAGATTAAAATGTCATTTCGAAATTTGAGAGTATAATTATCATTTCGCATTGAATAAATTGACTCATTGAAATTCTTAGTTCATTTAAAAATTATTGCATTCTCCACCCCATCCTGAAATCTCCCCCTCTCTGCCTTCTATTTTCGACGTCACTCTTTGGAGACCCCCCACTTATCCTTCTTATCCCTCTTTTACTGTCTCTTTGGCTTTTATTTCCTTTCTCTCCGTCTCCTCCACTTTTTCTTCTCAACTTTTGTTTAGGATCTGTATTTTGATCGCTCTTTCTCTCCTTTCATGCCCCCTCCAATGGTGGATGCCTTCTATTTTCGGTGTCAGTCTCTAGAGACCCCTCTCTTATGTGATGATCCTCAGGAAGACGTAATATATTACAACACATTTACTGAAATGCATGTTATGCTTTGTTTATTTAGTTTGCGTCATAATTGTTTACTTAATTGCATTCTTTGACTGTTTAGTTTGTGTTTATTTAGAGTGTGTATTATGTGTTTGATGGAATGCTTGAACCAAATTTGTAGGCTTTGTGCAGGTAAATGCACTTGGGGTTGGTATGCTCATAAAGTAAATATTTGTCATGGGTTGTTGTTTGAGCTGGCAGTGACAAATTGTTCTTTATCGATATTGTCGAGTTTGTGCTTTTTTTGGGGTTAATTTATTTATGTTATTTGTCTCTCTCTCTCTCATGCCTCCTCCTACAGTGTTGGTTGCCTTCTATTTTCGGTGTCACTCTCTGGAGACCCCTCTCTTATCCTTTTTATCCCTCTTTTACTGTCTCTTTGGATTTTCTTTCCTTTTTCCCCGTCTCCTCCACTTTTCCTTCTCAACTTTTGTTTTGGATCTATATTTTGATCTCTCTCTCTCGACTGGGGGAGCATTGGCACTCCATTTACCTGTTTGTAGTTCATGGGGGTAGCCGTTAAGTGGATGTTGTAATATTTGATCGGTGTGTTTAATACAGTAAAAGTGTAGAAATATATGTTGTATTAGTATATGTGGATATACCATTTAAACGAATGCATATCATTTTGCCCGTTTTAAGAAGGGTCTCCCTGCAGACACGATGAATGCAGTAATTGTACAGTTGTGAATATACTTATGCAAGGAAGATCGGTTTGGTATTAGTCTGAAGAAGATTTTGTTCTTAGTTGAATGTATTTGATGATTAGTTTTATAAGCTAATTAATAATCAGATAGGAATTAGTTAAAGGTATCAAATAAAGGCTCCATTTCGAAAGTACCAATACTCTCCGGTCTCCATAATTCTCTATAAGCGGCCAGAGTAGTATACTTGTCCTTAATGCATGAGATGCGGGATTGAGATGCACACAAATTCGTATTCGAAAAAAACTGTTCGAACTGGTTAAACAAATCGGAAAAAATCTGATTAAAAAAGAAGTCCACCTCAATTGGATCCAGCCCGCAGGCTTAAACGGATCGCATATTTTTCACAAAACCCCGATCTGGTTCGAGCCGAATAAACCCAAATTTAATCTCGATTTGGACGTAGTCATGATCAGGATAAAAGTCCAATCCAAAAAGTTAGAATTTTCAATTAAATCTTGGATAAAAGCTTAATTTTTTTAATTAAATCCGAAAAAATAAAAAAAAAGTTAAAGTTAAAGTTAAAGTTAAAGTTATCAATATCTAAAATAATTTGTAAAAATCCGATTTGGCCCCTCCTGACCCGACCCTGTCTACAGGTATAAATATTTTAGAGGAAATTTGTCTCGATTTAAAAAAGCCCGGCCCTATCGGATATCGAAAAATCCGACCTGAATCCGGATTACGTTCATCTCTATTCAGGGTAACAACTATAGAGGTGCTTATATTATTACTTATATTATCTGATATGTATGAACATAGTTGAGACAAAATGATTACTATTTTGTATTATTTTGTATCATTGGATGCTCAGACTAAAAAGTGATATTATGTGACTAAAAATGCATTTGTACTTTGTCTTAAAATTGTGAATACAAAGGAAGAAACATAATTAAATTTAATTAAAGAGATACGTGTCTATTGGATATACTTTATACCAATAACCACTTTTATTAATAATTAGACAAATGAAATTATCATGAAAGAATCTTGAATAAAAACTAAAGTGTAAAATAATATTTGTGAAAGACATTACCATACTAATGGGTTTTATACCACAACAAAAAAGCCCACGTAGCTCAATGGTTAAATTGGTAACTTGAAATTCTTAGTAATTAGTATTGAAGTGTCTTAGGTTCGATTCCCATCAAGATGAAAATTTTCTTACATTTTTATAACATTTGACTTTGGAGGGGCGGTTATGTAATCTCAAGTTGTTTAATAAAATGTTTCACAAAGTCCATGTTGCAGTATAAGATATATAATAGATGTTACTTATTGTTGCTCATTTCCAAGGCTATAACTTGTGTGTGTGTGCGTAAGTGATTGGGGTCTTTGGAGTTGTATTATTAGAATGTTGTAAGTAATGCAGGTATTGTATATTAATGGAGCGTGACAACCCAGATTCCTGACCCCGGATCTGGGGGTGTTACAATTTAGATATCTTAAGGGAACCCCAAATCTTGGAATTTGGTACCCTAAAGATACATGATTTGATCTTATTGGATATACAGACTCAGATTTTGCAGGTTGTAAGATTGATCGGAAGAGTACTTCAGGAAGCTGTCAGTTTCTTGGAAGAAGGTTAGTTTTTTGGTACAGCAAGAAGCAGCACTTAGTGTCCATATCAACAGCTGAAGCTGAATACATAGCTGCTGGTTGCTGTTGTGCTCAAATCTTGTGGATGAGGAACCAACTCCGTGACTATGGACTTTTGTTGACGAAGATTCCAATATTTTGTGACAACACAAGTGCCATAACAATCTCCAACAACCCAGTGCAACACTCGAGGACGAAGCACATCGACATCAGGTATCATTTTATCCGAGAGCATGTCATGAATGGAATTGTGGAGTTACATTTTGTACCCATAGAGGAACAAATTGCAGACATCTTTACTAAACCGCTTGATGAATCCACTTTTTCTAAGCTGGTTGGTGAACTTGGGATGTTAAATCTTTCTAATTGATTTTGATTAGAAGTCGGTAACTGCAAGATAGTCCTTGTAAATACATGAGTTTAAGAATTTCTATATCCTTAGGACTCGTGAATTTATTTTCAGGAGCAATTCTAGTAGGTTAGGATTATTGTACTAATTTTATGTCATATTTATGGATGATATATCTTCTGGCATTTAACTAGTTAATAATTCTAAAAATTATTTAGGTGCTAATATTTGTTCTAAATATTTAAGCATCTATTTAATTTGAATTAATTAACTTTGTTTTAAACATTGTAGATTAATGCAACATAATTTATTAGTTTTTAATTGGTTGATATCATTTGATGATATTTAGTCGATTTTATTCTAAGAAAATTGTGAATTTTCTGTTGACTTTGATTTTGGTAAGTTTGTTAATTTTTATCAGATTCTAAGTTGACATAAAATAAGAAAAGTTCATTTTTAAACAGAACAGGTTTAAAAATAAACAAGAAGCAAAAATATATCGAATTAGGAAATTCGATAGTTTTTCTAAGTACTGGACAAAATCTATCGAAAGCTTTTTCAATAGTTTTTGGAAAAGAAAAGAAAACTATCGAAGTGATTTCTCGATAGTTTTTGAGATGGAAATTGAAATCTATCGCAAGAAATAAATTCTTTAATATTTTGTATTCTCGATAGTTTTCAGAAAGACAAGAGTTCGATAGTTTTTTTTTCAGAAAGTCGGTTTAAATTCTAGATTTTAAACACTTCGATAGTTTTCAAAAAACTTTCGAAGTGATTTTGACCTTTTTTCCCCTCTGAGAAAACCATCGACAGTACATTTTAAAATCTATCGAACATGAAAGGACGAAAATACCCCTGAGTTTCAAAAAGTATAAAACACTGCCTTAGCCGTTTTTCTTCACAATTCTGAGATATAAGCTGTTAGGTCCTGATAAGTTTGTAGAAGGGGGGTTGAATACAAACTATACTGTTTAATCGAATTTGTCCTTTAAAAGATTTAACAATTTAGAACAAATTAATGCGGAAAAAAACTGAAACAATATTCAAGTTAAATATAACTTATATTAAACTTGAGGAGTGTTACAATTTGATCACTGATTACAAGGGTTCTTAATAAAACAAACCTAGAATAAATTCGACATGAATTTATCTATTTTTGTAATAAAAAGGATCGAATACTAAAAAGTAGTTTGATATAAAATCTAGGGATTATGATCCGCTAGAAAGTCAAAACAGTACAAGAGAAATGATTCTTATGAATTAAATGTTAAGATCAAATCAAGAATTAATTCTCTGGCAAGAAATGAATAGCTTCGACAGTTGAAGAAATAAAGATAGAAGAATGTAATGTTGAAGATTTTGTGTCTTTACTTTTGTGTTCTGTGTTATGTATCTAATGTCTTCATGTCTTATGTCTTTTATATAAATGCCTTGTCCAATTTTCCACGCGCCAATCCACTCACAGAATGTATCAAGAAGACTTGCAGGAAAACTAACAATTATGCCTTGGAAGACAATCAGGAAGACAAGAAATACAAAGGGAAGACAATCGGGAAGACTAGTGTTTAGCCTAGGAAGACAATCGGGAAGACTCACTTGTGAGTTTTCCTAGTTCAAAAAACAGAGTCTTCCTAGTTTAAACCTAAGTCTTCCTAGATCATTTTTATTCTAATTTAAATAATTATCTAAATAAATTATGTATTAAATTAATTCTTTAAAGAATTAATTTAATAAATAATTTACTTAATAGTAATAATTATTTATAAGAGAATAAATAGAATTAGTTGACTTCTCAATTAATTTCTGAATCACTAAAACTTAGATAAAGAATAAACATATTAGTACGTTGACACTCAATGTACTGTCTGGTTCATGAGTGACTAACGACAATGTCTGTTCTTTATCTGTTTAACTTTAAGCAGTGATTCACTCCCTTTTCATTCAAGAACTCTGTAACCAGGATCTTTTGCTGTCACCACTTGAAATCTCTGTCACTTTAATAAATCCACTGATCTTGAATACTTCACTGAGGTTTGATCAATAAATTGAACTTCTTTCAATGTAGAATCACTTCAAGTATGTAGATGACTTTAATCTTCATTCTTTGACAGATATAATCTTCTGAGATTCCTGTGACATTTGATTTTTATTATTTACTTATTACATCTTAATTAAAGTTGAGTAGAATCATCGGTGTTTACAAATAGGCCTATACATATGCCTTTCAATCTCCCCCTATTTGTTTGTTAGACAATAACAACCAAATACCTCTAGAGGATAACTCAACTAAAACAAGAAAAGATAAGACTTTTAAGAGCCAAACAAATAATAAAAAGTTCCGGATTAAATATAACAATTTCCAGATTCAAACAGTAAAGATAAATACAAGATATATGTTCCTCTAGACTGAACAAATGATACATTTTCCTATCTTGATTTACCTAGCTCTAAACATATAACATTTACAAATTGAGCTAACTACATCATGTCTTAGTCTCTAATTTCACCTTCTTCAGCTTCTTTCAAGGTGTCTAGAAGATCTTTGTCAAGGACACGATCACTTTCAGAAACCACTCTACTTGGCATTACTGGTTGAGTGGTGATCTTTTTCAGTCTATTCTTCATCTAAGCATACCTTGGAACTTTCTCCGTGCAGTAGTCTGAAATCATATCAGCAACTTCAGACTTCTCTACCGTAGTAAACCCAGAAGTTCTAAGAAGATTCTCCAACTTCACCAGTTGCATAGCAGTCTGTAGCTTCAAAGAATCAGGATCCAGCCTTACAGTCTCCAAAGTTGTACCTCTGTAGATTTTGACTTCATAAGGAAAGTGTACAACTTGAGGGCTGGCCTTCATTGTAGAGTCTCTCAGTCTGTCATATAGAAGATCATTTAAGCATGAATATCTATTTACCTTACTCATTAGAATCCACAATTCAGAGAGAGATCTTCTTTAGAGTAGTTCAAGAGAAACAGTGAATGACCCTTCAAGAGCACTTGACACATAGATATACAGTTCTTGCCTCACTTGATCAAATGCAGATGTAATCCTCAGGATATCTTCCTTCAATGCCTTCATGTATAATCCTCAGGATATCTTCCTTCAAGGGATATCAAACATCTCCCTTGCTTTATCCCATGTGCTTCCCTGCTTCATCCTCACATCCAATCTCCTTTCTTTGACATGAATACTATGAAGACGTTGTTTGTCTTCATGTTCAGCCTTTTGAATCTTTAGCCTTTGAGATATGATGTCTGAGACCTTTGCATTCTCATCCTCCTTTCTCCTTAGATCTGTCTGCTGCTTCTTCAACTCCTTTTGAAACAAAGGGTCAAGTGTGTATAAATCAGCTTCATCTTCCCAATCATCAAAGTTGACTGCCTCTTCAACCTCCTCCTCACCAAAAGCTTTTTCAGGAATGGTCTTCTCCAGATCACCAGATGTGTCAAATTGGAAGTCATCTTGTTCACCATGGTAGTAGTAGGCATCATCAAAAACAGTCTCATCCAATGATTGTTTCCCTTTCCCCTTATCTTTTCCAACTCCAGAAGCTCCTCCAGCTTCTCTACTTCCTCCTTTCTTCTCCCCCTTAGTTGAGGAATCCTCTACAGTTTGAGCTTTGGAAGCCCTAGGATTCACCTCAGATGTTCTCCTTATCTCTCCTTCTTCTCTCATTTCTCCTCTATTTCCTCCTTCATTAGCATCATCTTCATCATCTTCATCATCTCCCTCAAAGAATGTTCTTTGTTGTGCTGTAGGTTGATGTGAGTTCTTTATCATATTGTACAAGTGCTTCATTCCTTCATTTAGATGCTCCATTCCTCCTTCTATCCTTGAAATCCTTTCTTCATTAAACGTTTGATTTTCATCAGCTGTTTGCAGAATAAAGTCCACTTTGGTAGAAATGGCAGCAATCTCCTTGACACTTTCTGAAATCTGAGCATTTGACGTTGTTAAATCAGAAATGTCTGAAGCCACTAGTACTTGAGATTGTTGGATGGCATTCAGCTTCAGGAGCAGAGTATTCTTCAATCCTTGCAGATCATCCTTAACAGTACCCAGCTGATTAGATACAGAGGTGGAAGATTGTGCAACCACTTGTGCTTTGAGAAGATTGTTTTCAGCCTGGGTTTCTAGTAATTGTTTCTATAGAGCAGCTAGCTGGTTCAACAACAAAGTAGTGTTTGTGTCAGTGTGTGCACTCACTTCAATTTCTCTCAGTGGTGTTTCACTCAACTCACGTGCTTGTGTATCACTATGTGTTTGACTCTCATCTCTCACAACTAACTGCCTGTCTAGGTTCTCAGTAGATGTACCTGCAAAAGAAATCACCCTAGCCCCTTCAAGAGAGGTCAGTGGTGGTGCAATGGGAGTTCACAATTCCCAATCCCTGGTTGAGTCTGTCAAAATATTTGACATTGTAATCAGTGACAGACTCACCTGGTTGCCTTTCACTTTCTCCAGTATAAATTGCGAGTGAAAAATCTCTTAGGGGAGCCAAAGATGTTCCCTCTGGGAGGGGAGAAAATGATTCTATTAAAGGTGGCGAAGAATCAGATTTTCCCTCTGATGCCTGTGAAGGCACTTCTACCGTAACTATGGTAGGCACTGTTTCAAAGTCAAAAGTAAAGTGCTCTCCTTGCATAGTGTCCTGAGTATAATCTATTTGGATATCTTCTCCCATTGTGAGTAATGGGAGAGTGCTTGACTCAGTACAGGATGCCATGGCCCGATGGCGAATTTCAATAGATTCATCCTGTTGAGAGGATGTCTCCAGAGACTGTTCAATGGCCATTTCAATGTTCATATCCTTTTGAGAGGATACAGATGGGCTTACAGATGCCTCCCAATAGGTTTTTCTTTTCTTTAAGGGTGGAGACAGAGCTGTGGGAACACTCCTTGTAGCTATTTCACTAACTCTTCTTGAACTGGATTGAACATTTAGCTCAGGTTGTTGGTCAGAAGTGTTTGACTCTCTGTTTGGCTCTATGACCTGTGTTAGAGATTGTGGTTCTACAACCTCTTGGTCAGCCCTAACAACCACTTGAGTTTCAATTAATGTACCAGAAGAAGATCCAGGGTTAGGAATAACTACATGTAGTGGAACCGGATGTGGCTGAGGAACTTGTTCACCAAAGATAGGAAGATGAATGAATTGACTCATCAATGGTGAAACAAGAACATGTGTGTTTGGAAATTTGGATGAGCAGTCCAGCCTGGTGTAGAATTTAGACTCTGTAATTGGAGAGGTTTCAAATCTGAAATTCCTAAACAGTTCTACCTGCTCAGCAGTAAGGAGATGATTTATGATAAGAGTGAGAAAGCGAGGATACCAACACTTCACTTTCACATGATTATCACAATTTCTTCTAGAGTGAGCAAGTCTGTTGATCACTAGGTTCCACAGAATCTCAACAAAATTTAGTCTACGACCAAATACAATAGCATAAGCAATATACTGATTTAGACTGGTAATGCCATGAAAATTGGTTTTTATGCAATTACCAAAGGCTCTAGCTATTGTATCAAAGAATAGATCCCATTCCCCAACAAGAAAACTTTTTGACAATTTAACCATTTGTAGGGGACCCTGATAATGAATATTCACAAAGAACTGTGATAACTCATCATCAGTGGGTAAGGGATCAGACCTGTCCTTTGGAAACTGTAACACATCACAAAATAACTCTAAAGTGACTGTATATTGCTGGTTTAAAATATTGAACGTAAATGATTTTGAATCCTCAGCAATAACAACACTTGAACACAAAAACCGTAATGGAACAATTTTCAGAAGTGCAGAGGCACAAATAGCATGACTGACACAAGTCTCACTATTTAGAAAACGAATCCAAGGTTTAAAGCGTTTCACCTTACATTTGGAGGGATCAAAATACCCAACATAATTATTTAACACAAGTTCGAAATTAGGATCCATTTTTTAAAAAAACAAGAAATTTTAATTAACTTAAAATAAAATTAGAATTTTAGGGATTTTTTGAATTAATTAAAATTACTTAAAATCCACAAAATCAGAATTTTATCAAAACTAACCAAATAAAAATTTTAATCCTAAACTTTCGAACTTCAAACTTTTGAAATGAAAAATGACTAGGCAAATGATTTCTAAACACACAACCAGTTCTAGAATCTCAGAAACTTCTCTATGATCAATAAAACACCAGAAATACTTAGCAACAATCAAGAACACTTAAGTCGAAATGATTAAAAAAAATGAAAATTTTGACAGCAATTCGACTCAAAAAGGTTTGATTTTAAGAACAAAATGAGTTTTGCTAAGTACAAACTTGAGCAAGTATGATTGATCACTGATTTCTGCAGAAAGAATGAGAGAATTCGAAAGGGGTTTGAGAAAATTAGAAAACTGCTAAGGAAAACTGATAAGAAATGCGTATGTACTGTGTGTATACATATATAAAACAAATAACTGTTAAAAGAAAAAGAAAAGTAATGAACCGTTTTTTTTTAAATTTGAATTGGGAAGACTTAGAATAGTCTTCCTAGTTCAAATTAGGAAGTCTTCGGAAAAAGGAATAAAAGAAAAACAGAAAATAAACTAATTAATTCTAAGTCTTCCCGATAGTCTTCCGAGTTCAAAAACTGGGAAGACTTAGGAAAAGACTTAAAATTAAATAGAAAAAACAAAAAACAAAAAGAAATATTCCTTGTCTTCCCGTTAGTCTTCCTAGTATAAAACTGGGAAGACTTAGGAAAAACTTAGAATAAATTAAAATTACTTAAAATCGCAGAAAACTAACAAAAATGCATGAAATATATAAAAGTCTAGAAAAATTCATAGAAAATTCCATAAATCCTAGAAAAATATGAAGAATAATATAGAAGTGCATAAAATTAATATTAACTTGCAGAATAATTTAAACAATAATATTTACAATCTGAAAAACACCTAAATAATTCTAAATAATTACATTTTCAATAAAAATACATTTCTCCACTTAAAAAATATGAGAAAAATATTTTTAGAGAAAATATATTATTCAGAAATATTTAAATTAACAAGGGACACAACACAAGAGGGATAGGGACACCAGAAGCCCTACAGATACATCTAAGGCCTATGAAAGGAGAAAAAGGTCTAAGACATCTGGGGTTGCATAGGGATCACACACAGTGCAGACCACAACTTCAAGTTGTGTTTCAGCACCTTCACAAATTCAGTTTGATGTGGCTCTAGTAAATGTGGAGTCACAGCCCCACTCTTTAATCATTAAAACTGAAACATAAATTCCAAGCTCACTTACTCTCTCTTTAGATGTGGATATGATTTACACATCTATTCATGATTCTCCATCTTTAACCTTCTTGGAGAAGTCCCACTCTAAAATTGGTGGTCATCATCTTCTTGATGATTCGTTGGACCACCAATCTATCATTTCTGAGACTTTGGCTCCATCTGTGGCTCTTAACTTACAATCAATCTCCACATATTTAGCCATAGTCTCAATTTCAAAAGCTGCTCATTCTTCTTCATCTACGGATATTTCTCATCCGTTGACAAGTGTTTGTCTGTCTACGGATATGCCTCAAAGCAACTATCCGTCGACATATAATTCTACTACATCTACGGATACACCTTCCACACTTGCACTTCAAATCTCAAAAATTACAACTTCAAGTGTGGATGAGTTAGTAATAGTTCAAACACTCTTAGGATTGAGGGAAGGAAGTGAAGCTACTGAGGGTGAGGGGCTAGTTTGCAGCCAGGCAAAAGGAGAGGGAGAGAAAAAGGGACAGACTATTTCTTCCAGTCTGGTAAAAGTGAGCAATGAGAGTTCTACCTTAGTAGGTGAAGGTGAAGGTGTGAGGGGTGTGAGCCAGGGGGAGCCCCTGATGCAAGAACAGAGAGAAACTAAGAGAAATGCAGGTACATGAGAGATAAGGATGGAAGACACAACCATTGCAAGTGAGTTAATGGATGTTAATGAGGCAGACATGGAGAGGCTGTTCCAACTTGAATATCAAAATGAGTTGGATCAAGTCAACCTGAATGCTGAGACATTTACTCATCCTGATCCAGCTTATCAAGTCTTGGCTGGACAAGGCAATGTGGAGGCAGAAATGATGTTGAATTTAGTACACACTACTGAATCAATGTCCAGGGCAAAGGAAGCAATTCAAAATCTGTCTCCAGGAGCTGGTGAAGACTTTGAGTATGATGAAGATAGTGATGGTTCTGAAAGTGGTGAAGGAGGAGATGAAGGCCCTTCCACTCTCCAAGAGATGCCTCCTTGGTTGTTTTCCAACTCATATGTCCACAATGACACCAAGGCAGTCATTCTCAAGAATTATTAGAGGGCACATGGTAAAGCTCAGACATCCAATCCTGTGCATGCCACTACAGTTCAAAATTTTATGGCATTACTTCAGCTTCATCAGGCCCACATCCTTCAGCAGAGAGCCAACACTGATGATATCAAAGGCCATCTTGATGGGGGTAAAGGATGCTATTGAAAGGAGAGTTGATGTTGTTGCTCCTTCTACCTCTCAAAGATTCAAGCAAGACAAGCTGGTGAAGGATGTGGCTGCCCTTACTGTAAGGATGGAGAAGATGGAGAAGCAAATGGACACCTTCTTGGCAAACCAAAACTTGCAGACTCAACTTCTGCAACAGTTGCTGCAGGCTACTGGTGTTACTCAAACCTTTGATGATAACAAAAAGGGGGAGAGTGCACTGGTGGTCTCTGAAACAGTAACCAAAACCAAGGGCGTGCCATCAAGTCAGGGGGAGACACCTCTAATCATTGTAAATCCAAGTGAGTTTCAACTCACAAAGGTGGTCTCTCTAGCCAAAGATGCTCCAGCCAAGAATGATCAAATCTTCCTCAATTCTGAAAGGCTAATCAATGAGTCTATCTTCAAGGCTGTGACTTCTTCATTATCATACAAGACAGTTCCTGTCCACATAACTATCTTAAAAGTTCTCACTCCTGATACTGTCATTCTTCAAAAGGAATATGATACTGAACACTCAAGTGTCAAGGAGTTTGAACCAATATTCAGTGGCAGGACTGGTTATCCACCAAGACATCATGGCAAGAACAAATTAGAGGTGGACTGTCCATTTCCCCAAGCCTGATGATTCTAAGGTGTTAGCAGCTCTTATCAGGAATCTCAAGACTACTAATGACATAGAGCCGAGACAAGGGATGGCTGTTATCTACAGAAATGGTAAATAAATTCACATCACAAGCAGCCATCCCAGGTTCAATGAAGCTAAGAGAGAAGATATTACCAGATTAAGGAGAGAAGCCAATCCCCAAGGGTTTGAATCTACACCTGAGAAACATGCTAGATTGGATCAGGAACTAGTGAGGGAATTGGAAGAGGAAAGTAGTGAGGCTGTAGAGGAAGAGGCCCCTACTAAAAGAAGATTGAAGAAAAGGAAGTCTGTGCCAAAGACAAATCCTATCAGATGGAAGCAAAGATCAAAGAGGCATGTCTCTCCTGAGAAAGTGAAAGAGAAGAGAGATACAGGGAGGAGGACTGTCTTTGCAGACCCCATTCCAGCTTCAACTCAATTTCAAACCACCTACCATGAGACTCATGTAGAGCCTAAAGAAGAGCCTGTTGAGTTTGAAAACTTGGTTTTCCCTAAGTTCATCATTGAAGCTAAAAAGAAGTCAAGGAAGAGGGAACCAGTTAAGAGAGCTCAACAAGGACCAATCAAGCTGAACATTGCACCAAAAGTTGCCAAGCTAGTTGAGAACAAAGCAGACTTTATGTACATTGCAGATATACATTAGTACTCAACAATGGATCTTTTTCTTGATGAAGTTAGTGAAATAAGAGGCATAGACAAATTCAGAGATCTGCCTAAAAGACTAACCTTTGTCTACAAAGGAGGGAAGGTGAGAGCATGGCCCTTGGAACAAGTGCTGAATGAAGGATATTCCACCTTGGTGAAGGTTTTCTCAGGCTTCAAGAACACAAGGGGATTTTCTGAGGTTGCAAGGAGTGCTGTTTTGAAGAAGATTGAAGAAATCAGGAACAACTGGAATTCTCCTGATAGTTTGCCAAGAAAATTGAAGATCCCTTACAATGGACAAAGAATCCATCTGCATCCTTACTGGATGATGAAATTCAAGGATGACAAGGGCTGTAGAAGATTCTTCAGGATTGAAGATCAATTGTCTAAGGCTAGCACTAAATACCTTAGATGATTGCAAGACAAGCTGGATCCAAAAATTGCTGAAGAAGATGCATTCTACAGGAAGCTTCAAGATCAAATCAAGGCTAACTATGCTAAGGAAGGGAGACAAAAGATTCAGCCTCCAAGAGAGAAGAAAAGGAATTAAACCTGCTCAGTCTAGAGGAGCACTCTCTATGTAATTATCTCCACTCTTCAGTATTTCCATAATGTAGCTTAATACAATTTTTACTGTTTACTATTTATTTATTAGAGGTGGTTTTGTTATCATCAAGACTCTTAATTTATGTCTGATTCTCAACCAAACATAAATTGGGGGAGATTGTTAGGAACTATGTTGTTTATTGATGATAACTAGATTAACTTATTGAAAATTGTATAAGTAAAAATGTAGCCTTCAACGGATATCATGCTTTTGCAGTATTCGTAGAAGGGTAGCTTATCTACGGATAAGACTCAATGTAACATGCTTAAAGAATCCTGATGAATAATCCTGATATGCAATCCTGATGTGCAATCCTGATATGCAATCCTGATGTACAATCCTGATGTGCAGTCCTGATGTGTAATCCTGATTTGTAATTCTGATGTAAAAGTTGAAGTATTAGTTTTTAGACTGAATAAGTCATGTTGACTATTAATTGATATGTAGAATAGGGAGGCTAATTGTAAATAATCTATGCCTTGTAATTTTACATAAGTGAAATTGACTGTCTACGAATAGCAACATTAGCCTTCTACGGATGTGGACAATGTACTGTGTACGGATAGCAGTACTAGCTGTCTACGGATGTGATCAAGATACCTTCAACGGATACAACACAAATAGCATCTACGAATATACATTGTACTTTGTGAAAAGGACAGTTCAGACAGAGCACATGGGTTGACAGAATTCATATAGCATGAAAACTAGCATATTTGGAAAACTCACGAGAAGAAGAAGCATTCTGTTTTGTCTAGTCAAAAGTAGCATTTCTATAAAAGACAATCAGCCAAGAAGGGCAATCTACCAACACATGGACCACTACTCAGAATGGAGAAACAAGGATCTTGGACAGATTTACTTTTTGTATTATTATCTGTTCGAAATATCTTGTAAACTTTTGATATATAACCAAGTGTAGCATTATTCTAGAACTTAAGAAATCAGTTAGGCAATTTAGAGAGCTTAAAAGCAATATCCTTTGTAAATTGCTGAAGCTAGAATAGTGTGTATGCAGCTCAGAGATTTCTTCTATCGAGAATTTAAATATTGAATTAAGTAAATTCCTTTCGATATATTTTCAATTCAATTTCAAAAACTATCGAGAAATGTTTTCGATAGATTTTCTTTTCCTTTTCAAAAACTATCGAAAATTAAATTCGATAGATTTATCTATGTAATTGAAAAACTATCGAATTTCCTAAATTCGATATTTTTGCTTCTTTTCCAATTTCTAAAACATGTTCTTGTTTTAGGAATCAGAAACTTTTATTTCCTGTCCCTTCTAAATAAAATCTCTCAGGTGGACAAATCAATCCACCTGAATTTTTAATTCTTGTGCTAGTTTTATTTGTTTGTTTTTCTGTTCTTGAATTTACTTTTATATCTATATTATCAAGAACTAAAGAATATTCAAAGATTGTATTCAACCCACTTCTACAATCTTGGTTAATTGTCTGGGAATAACATAAGAGAATTTGAATATTTTTGTCAATGTTAACTTTTCTACTGAAAATGAGAATAACATAGATGTTGTGAGAGAAATTTGGTACAACACAATTGAGAGAATCTCGCTGGAATATTCGTCAAGGGCGTCCTTGGTTATCGGACAGAGCTGTAGGTTAGTAGCTAAAGACCTGTAGCTCGTATCTGGTTACAGATCAGAAGAAGTATGTTTCCGGGGGCTGAGTTGACAAAACCACCGGCCGAAATAAGTAATGTAAATCCTACACCACCAGTCAATTCGCCGGAATGTGTATCACTAAGGGTACGCGAGCCTTATGCGTGTTGATAGTGAAAATCCGAAATCCTTTAGTCAAGTGCCTACATATCCTATTTATAGGAATCAAGCCCCATGTAGTTCTATTAGGTTTATACTTCTCAATCCTTGCGAATTCAACCACTTTTAAGATAATCCATCTTAGAGTTACAGTCGAATTATACACCTGTAGCTGAGCCTTCCAGTGTCCTAGTCCATGTCCATCACTAAGTCCTATAAATCCTCATGTATATCCGGAACAACCAATACAAGTCCTATATTGATTGCAATTATTCCCATCAGGTACGTTTTATCCAGCCTAGAAGTCCTTTGCCAATCATACTTCTGTATTCCTAAAGTATAGGTAGACGAGCCCTTGTCCTACTAGCACTCTGCCTTCTTAAGACCTCGACTGCCCATCACCTGTAACCAATCTCGAGGTTCAGATCACTTAAACCTCGTCATCTCTTACCAAACCCTTGATACTGTGACCATGTTATTAGTCCCTACACCTATCGTGGCACCATGAACCTGAACCATGACACCCTGAACCTAGCTTAGCACCCTGTACCTATCAGGGTACCCTGCACCTAAACCAGGGCGTCTCAAACCCGTACCTCGGTACCCTTAACCTGCACCTTAGTGCATACAATACTAAACCAACACATCCTTACTGGACCTTTAACAAGTATGGGCCTTAAATTGAGCCCATGTGAGATTTAGGGCACAACAACTACCCCCCGGTTCCTTGCAGTATTGAATACAAAAGGAACCAAAGCCTTTTCCGCTCCTAAGCAACCAACCCTTAACCTCATAACCGGTTACAGACCTTTATTTGAATAACTGATACTTAAACAAGCTTCACGATGTATATCCCTTCGTTTATTTGTAAATTAATCTCATTCCCCAATCCCAACGAAAATGCCTGTTAGTTTACACATCATCTGAATAAAATTTAAATTTCAAATAATGCTCAACCAACCTCTCATATTTCTCCTAGAAAATTGAATCATGCACCTGCATTGATCCTTCCCATTTTTCCAGATTTCCTTTTTGATTTTTTTTTTTTTTTTTTTTACCAATCAGACGGCTCCACTTGGCGCGCCTGTTCCTATTCACGCGTGCATTTAAATACATGCCCCTTCACCCCTCCTTTTCTTTTTCGATACACACTTCATTGTTCTTACCTCTCTCTCTCTTGCCAAGAAGCTCCGAGGCGGTCCATACCTCCGGCGATTCCAAGATTTCCAGTGATTCTCTCCCTGCAACACCTTGTAAGGTACCAATCTGTCTTTATTTTCTACTCTTAACCCCTATTTGCCATTGCATGTAGTCCTTGTATGTGTTCATCCTGCATATATATATGCATACATATGTTCATACATAATTGTATATGCACACACACACACTCATATCATCTGTACAATCAAATTGAAGTCCAGAATGCCATGCATTCGCTTTCTCTGTGAACCATAGCCGCACGATGTTACTCTTTGCGTTGCCATGTTAATCTCATAGGAATTGTTAAACCCTTATGGCTGATACCTTTCTCTTTGCCATAAATCACTTACAATTCCACGTCTGCCCATCTTTCTCGATGATCCTTGCTTACATGGGTAATTGATGATGCATGCCATATATATCTCGAAATATTAACACCGATATGCTGTCATGTAGAAGGATTTAATGTTAATAATTAAAACCCTCCTCTGTAGTTTTAGGTTTTAATTTCTTTATACTAAGACCTCTCCCGAGGTGAAGACCTCCATGTACCTCTATCTGACCTTTAGGTGCAGAAATATCCTTAAAACTGTCAGCCCCCCAAATCTTCGGGATTATTCGGGTCACCACCTGTTCGACCCAAATCCCCTGTGATATCTTGTAGAGAACCCTAATGGGAAATCTTTGCAAACCTTGCGGTTTACCTGCCCTCTTGCTTGCCTGATTGAGAAGGAACCTGTTGGCCGTTAACTCACCCTGCTCCATCATTTGCAGATGTCAGGGAGCTCCAGTACAGCCCGCTCGCAGCAATCGGCTGCTCAGGAGGTACAGAACTGTGTTGACCTTCTGGACTCCGATGACTCATTAGCCAAAACCCCTGTGCCTAAACCTCATGCCATCAAGCCAGTGAGCACCAGGACCCGTTCCAAGATCAAGGGGTTAGCTCGTGATATCGGTATGTCATCAGTTCGAACCAACCTCTTCCCTTTGAAAATCAAAGCTTCAAAAACAGAAACCATTAACCAGTCATCCTTTGAAAACTATCTAACTCCAGAAACCAAAAATTTGCCACTATCCAAGTATTATTCTGATGAAGAGGAAGTTTCATCTGCCAATCTTAGAGCCCCTGACCCTGACTCTGAGGTGGAGGTAGAGACCTCAGTGGATGAAGAAACCCCTTTCGAATCCCAAGGCCCTATTCTAGCTTGTGAGGGTCTCGATACCTCAATGAATGCCAATAGATTAAAGCTCCTTCTTCAGAAACATCAACCTAACTGTCGCTTGGTGATACCTTCCCCTGGGGAGAGGTGTCACCGTTTTGACAACTTTGAACCAGACCAACAGGTACCTTGTGCCGTTTTTTCAGCTACCTTTTTTAGAATGGGTTTGTCCATCCCTCTTCACCCTTTTATTCATGACATTATTACTTACTATGATATTGCCCCTCTCCAAATGACTCCAAATGCCTATCGAATGGCAATGTGTATGTTTATCCTTTATGACAAGCAATTTGAGAAGAGACTGTCCGCCCGTGAGCTGGGTTTCTTTTACCAGCTTAAACAGACAAGCAGGAATTCTGGCTTCTTTTACCTCTCTGCCTGGGGCATCCATGATGGCCAATGCATCAGGGGGAACCGGAAGGGGATGACTGACTGGTTACCTCAATTCTTGTATTGTTATGATTGTCCAGCTTATAGAACTGAATTTAACAGAAGTCCTAGTAAGTACCTTACGTGTAACTCCCGTATTTTTGGCTTTTGAATAATCTAGATGATAAGGTCTAACCCATACTTAAATCCTTGTATAGAGATTCCGAGTAAGACAGCCCTCAAGGGTCACTCCTTGGAAAGAGCTCAAGAAGCTCTGAAACTGTCAGCAGCACTAGGAGATGGTGCTAGTCTGTTGACAAATCAAAACTTGATTAAGTGTGGTTTCCTGCCAAGCGATAGAACTATGAATTTGCTCTTGATGGAGGACTCTGAAACTGGAGCCTCCAACAGATTAGGTTCCCCGCTATATCTTTACATTTTTCTGTGCATTCTATTGATCCATGCCATGCTCGTGCCATATCTCTTTATATTTGATTGTTTATCTAATAACCTTTTGACCTTTCTTGCAGATATGGCTTCTGGTGTGCCATCCTTTGTCAATAAATCAGTCAGCTACGATGACCTCTTCGGTGATGAAGAGAAGGATCTTGTTCCTATTGCAGCCACCCCTATTTCTCGTGTGAAATCAACTGCTGCTTCTCAGGATAAGTCCACCACTTCCTCAAAAAGAAAATTGCCATCAACTGCCACTGTTGACTCTGCCAGAGGTTCAGGTTCTCGTTTCAATAAAAAAGCCAAGCCTTCTACTCCGGGAGCTTCCAGTGAAGGTGTGAACCCCTTGATTCATAAGCTTTTTACTATAACTGGCAACCAGATTCCGGAAGAAACTATTGCAGAGTGGGACAAGATGAGCCTGGCTGATGCTGCCAAGGCTACCACCTGGTGCGAAGCTCAGAGCTTCTTTCATACCTTGAAACGAGGTGAAGAGATGGTGGCAGCGGCTAGGAACGATCAACGGCTATCCGAAGAATTGAAACAACTAAAAGGTTCCCTTAAAGAAAGTGAAATTGAGAGAAAGAAACTAGCTGATGCCAGTAAGAAGCTCAAGGCTTCCGAGGCTAAGCTCCTGAAAGAACGAAACCAGCTGAATACCTCCATAATCAACCTTGATGCTGAGAAAGACGCTCTACAGGCTTCCTACACCAAGAAGGTTGGTGAATTTAAGAAGAAGTTGGATTCCCTCAACACCACCATCGCCTTGGAGAGATCCACCCGTGAAGCTGCTAAGCGGGAGAAATTTGAAGCCGGGTACAGCCGTGGGGTGAACGATTACATTGAATCTACCTATGACCATTTCCCAACGTTGGACTGGACTTTGCTTGGTGATGATGCCGTGAAGTTGGTGGAAGATATCAAGAAGAAGGAGGCGGCTGCAATGGTGGACCAGGAGAAGGCTATTCAACCTGAACCTGAAGCTGGAGTGCAAGCTGCAACGGACGAGTCCAATCCTGAAGTTCGTGGGGAAGACACGGGATTGGTTGATCCAACTCCTGACCAGGATGCTCCAGCGGTATCTCCTGACAACCTCGCGCCATGACCGCCATTCCAACCCATTAGTACTTTTTCTTTTGAGAATATATCACACCCTTGGAAGGGTTAACATTCATGGTCTTTTTATAACATTTCCGGCGTTCGCGTCGTGGTTTCAAACATTTGGATGAGGGTGCGGGTACCTCGGAATACCTCGCAAGATGTAACCTTTAACTTGGGTTTTATCTTTTTAATTTCACCGTACCTTTATTTTCCATATGCCAAAAAATCCATGCTTAGACCCGCCATGCTATTATTATTATCTCTGGATGATCATCAGGTCGCCATCTTGAGCTAGTGTGTGAATAGCTGTAGCTTTATGTGAATTGCCAGATGCATAAGACCGACCTGTCCCATATAGTTAGATAACCAGTATCTCCGGACTGATAGACAATTATGTGCCAATCCAGGGACATTCGTGATATGTACCATACCAGTAACCCAAAAAGATCTACGCCATAAGATCATGTTTTATATGAAGTTTACCAACACGCATATTTGCGTCATTGCAGCCATAATCCTGAAGCTCACCCGAGCTTCTTCTACCCCTTGACCAGGGATATAAACCGTAGGTGATAAAAGTTATTCACCCCGTGATTATTCCGATAATATAATGTGCAAATTAAACCATCCCTGCACCTAATATCTTTAGGTACATAATCCATAATCCATAGCTAAAACATCCATGAGTCATTTGATCCAATGCCTTAGACAAAACCGATTGTTCATACATATCCCTGCCTAGGGTAATGCGCCATTTAAATTCCATGCACCTCCTAAGCCTGTATGAAGCTCAACCTATATTGCAGCTTAAGGGGTCACCAGCCTCGAACCTCCCTACTGCAGTGTTAATCCGTCCACTGTTCCAGCCTGCATCCGTGCGAGGCAGTTTGAACCAGAGTGTGGCCTATATACAGTTCTCATACTTTTCCATAATACTCATGCCTAGTGTTCTTAGGGCTTATATGAGACGATACGTTTATATGTTTATCCATAAACATTAACCTTTACCTCATAATCCATGAGCATTAACCTTTACCTCATAATCCATGAGTATTAACTTTTACCTCATAATCCATGAGTATTAACCTTTACCTCATAATCCATGAGTATTAACTTTTACCTCATAATCCATGAGTATTAACCTACTCCAATTAAATTAAATCCAATCCAATAATATCAAATCCTATTAAATTAAATTCAATCCAACAATATCAAATCCAATCCAATAATATCAAATCCAATAATATCAATTTTTTAAAACTTGGTAATTTAAACATGTACAGAGTATATCCACTACCCCCCAGTTCTTTTATCATATAATCATTTATGGTGAAGAACTAAGCAAAGATAGCCATGCATTCAACCTTTAATCCATATGTAATTCTTATGGCAAGGACATAAAGAATAGCGAAGTATCCAAACGAGAACAGCTATATGAACCAAAGAGAGAGGTTTCATTAATATTATAAAATTTGTCAAAAGACATGAAATAGGTAGGGTGTACATACACTACCCCCCGAGTGTTCGAAGAACAAGTAGAGATAAACAACTATGATCCTAAACAAATTGCCTCGAAGCTGAGCCAAACAGCTATGAAGCTGACTCCAATGACTATGAAGCTATACCTAAGCATGGCAGTTACAACTAATAAACTGCTTTTATTATTCCTATGCCTGAAAGAGGCCTACAGAAATAGTACCTGATGATTTACTGGTAGTATTTCTTGAGGTGCTCACCATTCCATGCCCTCGGAATGAGCTTTCCATCCAAATCCGTGAGATGATAGGTGCCTTCCCATAAAACAGTCTTTATGAGGTACGGACCTTCCCAATTTGCACCAAACACACCATGCCCATGAACCTTCATGTTGGGCATCATCCTTCTTAGGACTAAGTCACCAACCTTCAATGGACGAGCTCGAACCTTGCTGTCAAAGTACTTCCGAGTACGTTGTTGATAAGCAGCTAGCTTCAGCTGCGCAGTGGTTCGAACCTCCTCTACCAGGTCCAGATACAAACGATGATTTACCTCGTTATTCCCTGGATCATAGTTATCCCTTCTGAATGATCCAGCTCCGATTTCCACGGGCACCATCGCTTCGCAACCATAGGTTAAGGTGAAAGGTGACTCCCCGGTGGTGGTTCGTGGTGTTGTGTTGTATGACCATAAAACCATAGGGAGTTCCTCAGGCCAACACCCCTTGCTTTCTTCCAATTTAGTTTTCAAAGTGTGCTTAATGATCTTGTTGACAGCTTCCGTCTGTCCATTACTCTGAGGGTGATAGACTGCCGTGAAGCCTTTCTGAATCCCAAGGTCATCACACAGCTTTCGCAACTCCTTGCTGTCGAATTGCTTTCCATTATCTGAAATTAGCTTGTAAGGGACTCCGAACCTGCAAACAATTGCTCTGAACACAAATTCCTTTATTTTTGCAGCTGTTATTGTAGCCAGAGGTTCAGCTTCAGCCCACTTGGTAAAGTAATCTACGGCCACCACGGCATATTTCACTCCCCCTTTACCTTTAGGCAGCTCTCCGATCAAGTCAATTCCCCACACAGCGAAAGGCCATGGGCTGGTGAGAGGTTTCAATGGGACAGCTGGAGTGCTATTGAAATTTGCAAACCTTTGGCAACGGTCGCAGGCCTGTACAAACCTATGAGCATCCTTCTGAATCGTGGGCCAATAATACCCTTGACGGAGTATCTTATGTGCCAAGGAGGTTCCACCCGAATGATTACCACAAATTCCTTCATGGACCTCTCGCATAATGTACTCGCACTCGTCACCTGATATGCACCTCAGAAGCGGCTTATTGAATCCTCTTTTGTACAAAGAACCGTCATAGATAACATACCTTGTTGCCTGGTATCTTATTCTCCTGGCTTCCTCCTTTCCTTCTGGAACAATCCCTTTTGTGATGTAGTTCATAATAGGTGTCGTCCACAGCGCCTCTGTTGTAGGTTCCAAGTTCATGACCTCGAGTCTAGGGATGCTTGGTTGAAGCTGAATCTCCAAAGGTATCACCCCTAACATAGTAGCCTCCCTTTGTGAACCCAACTTCGCAAGTGCATCAGCGTCGGTATTTTGTGTCCTTGGGATTTGCTCAAGATGCACCTCCTTGAACCTGCCAATCAGCTCTTGAGAGTACCTCATGTAAAGGTCGGTACGAGGACCTCTAGCTTGGAATCCCCCTCGAATATGCCATACAACTAACATAGAGTCACTAAAAACAGTCAGGTTTTCCACCCTCATTTCCAAAGCAAGCTTCAGACCAGCGATCAGTGCTTCATATTCCGCGTCATTGTTGGTCGCGTTAAAAGCGAAGTGAATGGAACTTTGAAGCTTGTGACCTTCCGGGCTAATGAGAACAATACCAGCTCCTGCCCCATTTCCGTTTACTGCTCCATCTACGTAGAGTGTCCACCATGGTGAGCAGTTTTCAGTCATCTGTTCGGGGGCTGTAGGTTCAGCTATACATTCATCGCCCTTAACCTCGAATGTTGGAGGAAATTCTAGCAGAAAGTCTGCCAACACCTGCCCTTTTATAGCCGTTCTTGGTTTGAAGTCGATATCAAACTGTCCCAATTCCACAGCCCATTTCATAAGCCTTCCCGAAGCTTCAGGTTTGTGCAAAACCTGCCTTAGAGGGAATGAAGTACGTACCTCAATTCGGTGTGCTTGAAAATAAGGCCGAAGCTTCCTTGAAGCCAAGATTAAGGCATAAGACAACTTTTCCATGTTAGAATACCGTGTCTCGGCGTCCAGTAATCTTTTACTTACGTAATAAACCGGGTGCTGAACCTGCAGCTCCTCCCGGACAAGCACAGCGCTGATTGAGTATTCCGAAACTGCCAAGTACAATATGAGGACCTCTCCATCAAGAGGTTTAGACAGTAATGGAGGGCTGCCGAGCTGTTCCTTTATTTTTGTGAAAGCAGCTTCACATTCTGGACTCCATTCAAAGTTCTTCCCTTTCTTGATTGCTGCAAAGAATTCTCTACATTTATCCGAAGATTTAGATACGAACCTGTTTAGAGCTGCAATCCTACCAGTGAGACTTTGAACCTCCTTTATGTTTCGAGGAGATCGCATCTCGACTAACGCCTTGATCTTGGCGGGGTTTGCTTCAATTCCCCGATGATTGACAATGAAACCTAGGAACTTTCCTGACTCCACACCAAAGACACACTTCTGAGGGTTGAGCTTCATTCTAAACCTCCGTAATATGTTAAACATCTCTGATAGGTGCGAGACATGATCAGTAGCAGCTTTTGACTTGACCAACATATCATCAACATAGACTTCCATAGTCTTCCCGATCTGATCTTTGAACATTCTGTTAACCAGCCTTTGGTAAGTAGCTCCAGCGTTCAACAATCCAAAAGGCATGCCAATGTAACAGTATAAACCTCTATCTGTGATGAAGGATGTATGCTCCTGATCAGGTTCATACATGGGAATTTGATTATATCCTGAGTAAGCGTCCATGAAGCTTAAAAGAGCATGCCCAGCTGTAGCGTCAACCAATTGGTCAATCCGTGGGAGTGGAAAGCTGTCTTTAGGGCATGCCTTGTTCAAATCTGTAAAATCCACGCATGTTCGCCATTTTCCATTAGGTTTCTTGACAAGCACTGGGTTTGCTAACCAATCCGGGTAGAACGATTCTCTCACCAGTCTAGCTTCTAGTAACCTGTCAACCTCTTCTTTGAGGGCTAAAGCTCTCTCACCACTTATCGCCCTTCGTTTTTGTCTTACAGCTACTCTCTCTGGATCAACGTTAAGATGATGGGACATCACCCTAGGATCAATCCCTACCATATCAGAATGGCACCAAGCGAAAACATCTAGGTTGTTTTTTAGGAAGCGAGTCAATGCCTCCCTAGTTTCAGGTTCCAACTGTTTCCCTATTTTCAGCTCCTTATAGGAATCTGTCGCATCCACTTGGATTGACAAGGTGTCACCAGCCGCGCCTGTTGTTTCCCTAGTTTCAGGCATCCGTGGATCTAGATCAATCTTCACCTGAACCTTCGTATCCATTCTTCTAGATTGTGAGGGAACCTTGGGAGAATTTTCCGCCTGGATATCCTCAAAGTCACTATCATTTACGTCTTCAACAATACCTTCGACCAAAGGTTCATTGTCTTCTACAAGTTTTGGTGGGGGTGCCTCCAGCATTCGTACCTCATTCTGGGTATCTACCCCCGAAGAAAAGACAATATCCGTGGAGCTCTCTTCACCTGGATGTTGGATAATCATAATTACATTGCACGAACTACGTACCTGTTGTGAAGGTTCATTCTTCGTTGGTGCCTCCAGATACTTGTAGCAATTATCCGTGGTACCTCCATCAACTAACAACAAATGCTTTGAAGCTTGCTCAGCGGTGCGTAAGGCTTTACTATAACACTCCCTTGAATCTACTTGACAACCCTTTAAGCATCCAATCCCGTGGGGAGTAGGGAACTTCATGGAGAGATGGTAGATAGAGGTTACCACTCTCATTTCCTTCAAGAGGGGCCTGCCTATAATGCAATTGTACGATATGTCCTCATTTACAACCATGAATTCTGCCACCTGTGTTGCTCTTATAGGTTCGACCCCTAACACAACAGGGAGTTTCACTCTTCCTACGACTTGTACCGGTCCGCCAGTAAATCCATATAAGTCGTTGTAAGCAGGAGACATTTCCTTGTCTGCGAGTCCCATCTTTTGATAGGTGTCATAGGCTAATATATTACAGGAGCTTCCATTATCCACCAAAACTCGATGTACATTAAGCCCTCCAATTGTGATAGTCACCACTAATGCATCATTATGGGGGTGGTGCACATGCCGTGCATCATCTTCAGTAAAGGTGATGTCCGCAGCTTCACCTTTAAACAGCTTCGGGGGCCTATCTGCCAAATGATAAACATTCGTGAGGGGATTTCCTCTAGCCTCCCGAGTATAATTCTTCATTGCATTCCTGCTGAAGCCTCCAATATATGGTCCACCAATGATGGTGTGGATACTACCAGCCCTGGCAGCTCGTTCAGGTGCAGACTTCTCTTCATCTCTCTTGGACCTATCCTCCTTGTACTTTTTCGCCTCCTGAGCCACAAATTCTGTGAGGAAACCTTTCCTGATCAGGTCCTCAATATGATCCTTGAGGTGTCTACAGTCAGCTGTTTCGTGCCCATTAGCATCATGGAAAGCACAATATCTAGCCAAATCCTTTCTTCCGGGAGGTCCCGACCTGGTGGGCTTCCTAAACATCCCCGATTTATCACCGACCTCGAATATATGTTCCACAGGTGCAGACAAAGGGGTGTACTCCGAATACCTCCTACCACCCTTAGAAGATGGATATTTGTACTCTACCGTTCTCTTTGAACCTGTGGCGTTGACTGACAGAGGTGCAGTCTTCGCCTCTTTGCTTACATCCCGACCATCACCTGAAGCTGTATTATAGGTTGTTCGCTTGCTATAACTCCTTTCCTTCGGGCTGTACGACCTATTCCTTTTATTCCTGTTCCAATCTCGTGAAGCATTATCCTTTTTCAAATTTTCCAAGGACTGTTCCACGACTTTGTGTCTTTCTGCCTTAGCGTAGAAGTCGGCCAAAGTGGTAGGTTCCCTACTCTGCAGCTCCTTCCAGAATTCAGTCCCAGGCCTAACTCCAGCTATCAGAAAGTTTTTGTAAGTTTCGTCCGTAGTTTTCCTTACTCTTGGAACCTCAGCATTGAACCTCTTGAAGTATTCATTGAGTGTCTCGTTGTCACGTTGCTTGATGTTTGCCAATGTGTTAGCTGGAGGTGCGAACGTGACTGAAGCTCTAAACTGGGTTACGAACATCTCACCCATCTGCCTCCATGACTTGATGGAATTAGAGGGAAGCCTCTTGAACCACTGATGAGCACTATCCCTAAGGGTCGCAGCCAGCAAACGACATTTCGTGCGATCCTTGATTTGGTAGACTTCCATCTCTGTGTTGAAACGGCTAAGAAATTCCACAGGGTCCGTGGTCCCATTGAACTTCAAGTCTCCTACCCCCCTGTAGCTACGGGGTAAGGGCGAATCTCTCACCTTCTTAGTGAAAGGTGACCCTACTGTCAATCCCGACTGAGGGCCTTTCTCGGCCATGATCTTTTCGAGTACCTTCCTGAGGTCTTCTTCCTTATATCTTCCATTACCTTCAGCTGATCCAGAGGTATCATCAGTGTCATCCCCATCATTAGAGCTTCCATCGGAGCTATCACCAGCTTTATAGGACGAATCTGAGCTGTGCTCATCCTCAGGTTTTGAGTGGGACTTATCCTTATGACTCCCTGACGCCTTAGACATTGATTTCTCACTTTGTACCTTCTTGTGACCCTTCTGTTTTGCCTCTAATAGCTTAAGCCTCAAATCCTTACTCGTTAGCTTCTTTCCCATTCGGTCGAATACAGTGACACTTCTCGTAACCGAAGGTTCAGGATCCTCCTTATCCTTGGGCTCAGCTTCAGAGTTCCAGTCGGGATTACTCTGATCAGTTTCAACATCAGAAAAAGTCTTCTTAGTTCTCTCCTTCTCAGGTCCTTCTTCCTCACTATCAAAATCCAGCCGAGTAGGCGTAACCTTTGGAGCTTTAGGCCTTTTTTGCTTCTTTCGCCACCTTTTCATCTTTTCAGATTTTTTCTCCAAGGAATCCACCCTTTCACCAATTTTCTTGAGGTGATCGAAAATATCCTTGTTCGTAACCTCGCCATGAGGACCTGTCCCACGGCCTTCTTCATTGTTAGTTGGTGTTTGCGTTTTTCCGGAATCATCCGACATCTTTTCTCTCTCAAGATTTAAAATGGAGTTCCCCTCCTTCTAGCGCCACTTATGTTGTGAGAGAAATTTGGTACAACACAATTGAGAGAATCTCGCTGGAATATTCGTCAAGGGCGTCCTTGGTTATCGGACAGAGCTGTAGGTTAGTAGCTAAAGACCTGTAGCTCGTATCTGGTTACAGATCAGAAGAAGTATGTTTCCGGGGGCTGAGTTGACAAAACCACCGGCCGAAATAAGTAATGTAAATCCTACACCACCAGTCAATTCGCCGGAATGTGTATCACTAAGGGTACGCGAGCCTTATGCGTGTTGATAGTGAAAATCCGAAATCCTTTAGTCAAGTGCCTACATATCCTATTTATAGGAATCAAGCCCCATGTAGTTCTATTAGGTTTATACTTCTCAATCCTTGCGAATTCAACCACTTTTAAGATAATCCATCTTAGAGTTACAGTCGAATTATACACCTGTAGCTGAGCCTTCCAGTGTCCTAGTCCATGTCCATCACTAAGTCCTATAAATCCTCATGTATATCCGGAACAACCAATACAAGTCCTATATTGATTGCAATTATTCCCATCAGGTACGTTTTATCCAGCCTAGAAGTCCTTTGCCAATCATACTTCTGTATTCCTAAAGTATAGGTAGACGAGCCCTTGTCCTACTAGCACTCTGCCTTCTTAAGACCTCGACTGCCCATCACCTGTAACCAATCTCGAGGTTCAGATCACTTAAACCTCGTCATCTCTTACCAAACCCTTGATACTGTGACCATGTTATTAGTCCCTACACCTATCGTGGCACCATGAACCTGAACCATGACACCCTGAACCTAGCTTAGCACCCTGTACCTATCAGGGTACCCTGCACCTAAACCAGGGCGTCTCAAACCCGTACCTCGGTACCCTTAACCTGCACCTTAGTGCATACAATACTAAACCAACACATCCTTACTGGACCTTTAACAAGTATGGGCCTTAAATTGAGCCCATGTGAGATTTAGGGCACAACAATAGACTTAGCTGATTTTTCTACGATTGGGTTCTTGGTTGGGGACTCTCAACCCCACCAATTTGTGCTTTTCTGAGATGGGATGAATTGAGAATTGTTGAGTACAATGTCTCTTTGTAGGCTTGACTATGATGAGGCTGATTCTTGCTTAATGAGTGGGAATACCATCAACCCTAGAGTGGTGTAGGCTTTTGGGGATTCTAGTGGACACAGTGGTCGATATGTCCAAGGTAGAAGAAATGATGGAGACAAAGGCAAAGACAATGATGATGATGAAGGTAGCGAAAATGGTGGTGATCGAGGCAGAGTTCGAGGCAAGGAATGCAAGGGAGGCCGGCAGAGGAAGTAGAGGGAATAGCAGCAGTGAATGCATTAACCGCAACAATGTGAATCCACATGATCCACTGTTAGCAGTAGGAAAACAGCCTGATGGCCGGTATACCAACAAGCACCTCCAGCACCTTTATCAACAACAGTAGCAACATTATGAAGAAGAATTTGACAAACTTTTGATCTGGCTTCTTATCCATTTTTTAATGATTTTGATCTTGTGCTATGAATTTATTATTTATTGTATTTACTCTTGTCCTATGATTTAATAAGATTATATACAACAACGTATGCTTAATTATAAAATTAAATGATTACTAAAAAAAATAAGTGAGCTCTTGAATTTTCTGTGAGAGTCGGTCAAAATACGAAGGTGGGGGCGAGGATGAATGATGTGAAGAGTCGGCGTCAGGAATGTTACTGTTGGCCCCTTTGGCAGTCTCTGTAATAGAAATTGAGGCTAGGCCTATTATACCATTTTAGAATTTACAAATTTTCCTATGCTACCATTTTGGAATTTACAAACGCTGTTCATACTAGTAGTATACTCCGTACTCTAGTCTCACACGTGACCCATGTGTTACCATAACATATTACATAAAATTATACACACACACACAGGACGACCAAATCCTGATTAACTTTTACATTGACACCCACTCTAACTTGAGTTTCTGTTTGCAAGGTTGTGTCTTTTCCACAAGATTTACTTAATTTATAACCCCCTTTTTGATTCTTATGAGAACTTGCCTCTTCTTTCCCTCACACTAGCACCCCCCCAGGTCTCTCTACTCCTTTGGTAAGCTTTCTTTCTATTCACACTTTCATCATCATCATCATAATAATAATATGCCCTTCTTTTCAGCTGCTAACTAGCTTTTCTTTTTATTCAATTCTTATTGGATGTTCTCATTTTTTGGATTTCTGCAAATAGGGTAAATAACTAGTATTTATTAGATACCTAAAACAAGTAAATAGGGTGTTGGCAACTTCTGTTATTACTTTTTATGAGAGTTGGTGCTATGATTGTTTGAAACATATTTCTCTAGTTACAAAAAGAATGAAATAATGCATTTCTAAGTTGTTTGGTATGTTTTAATTCACCAGGGTGAAATCTGGGTTTCATGCTCACAAATTTGCCATGACTCTAGTTTGGGCATTGCTGTTATGTTTACTCTACAATGGATTTCATTCTACTGGAGCTCATGTTATCAAAAGCCCCCAAACTGTCAACATTGGCTCTATCTTTACATTTAACTCTATAATTGGCAAAGTTGCAAAAGTTGCTGTACAAGCTGCAATTGAAGATGTGAATTCTAGTCCACATATTCTTCATGGTACCAAACTCAAGCTCACTATGCATGATTCAAATTCTAGCGGATTTTTGGGCATTACTGATGGTAAATCGTTTTCTGTTGTCTGCATATATATATATATACACGTGTGTGTGTGTGTGTATCTTGTTTGGACTGATTGTGGTTTTCTCTTCTCATTGGTTGTAACAGCTTTACAATTTATGGAGGGTGATACTGTGGCCATAATTGGACCGCAATCTTCTGTCTTAGCTCATGTCATTTCTCATGTGGCTAATGAGTTTAAGATTCCTCTATTGTCTTTCTCAGCCACAGATCCCACCCTGTCGTCACTTCAGTACCCTTTTTTCATTAGAACAACACAGAATGATCTGTACCAGATGGCTGCTATATCAGATGTTATTAGCTTTTATGAGTGGAGGAAGGTCATTGCAATTTATATCGATGATGATCATGGAAGGAATGGAATTGCTGCACTAGCAGATGAACTAGCTACAAGACGCTGTGAGATTTCATACAGAGTACCTTTAGAGACTGAATCAACCCGAGGTGACATCAAAGAAGTCTTGGTCAAGGTGGCTTTAATGGAAGCTCGGATTTATGTTGTTCATACTTACACTGGTCAGGGTCTAGATGTCTTTGCCGTGGCGCAATCTCTTGGGATGACAGACAGTGGATCTGTGTGGTTTGCTACAAATTGGTTATCCACTCTCTTGGATACTAGTGGCCCCCTATCCTTAGAGGCATCAAGTAGCGTACAAGGTGTCGTCACAATGCGAATGTACACACCAGATTCAGAACATAAAAGAAACTTTGTCTCTAAATGGAACAATTCAACTAAAAAGGACATCAAGAGCCCTGTTGGGTTGAGTACTTATGGTCTATATGCCTATGACACTGTTTGGCTACTTGCTCATGCTCTTGATCAATATTTTGATCGAGGTGGAAATATATCGTTTTCTAATGATTCGAGGTTGAATGAACTAGGTGGAGGAAGTTTGCGTCTTGATGCTATGACTATCTTTAATGGAGGGGATTCATTACTGGAGAGCATTTTGCAAGTTAATATGACTGGTATCACAGGACCAATAAAGTTTACAGCAGATAAAGACATTATTAACCCTGCCTATGAAGTCATTAATGTGATTGGAACGGGAATAAGGAAAATTGGATATTGGTCAAACTATTCAGGCTTATCAGTTGTACGTCCTGAAGCACTCTACACAAAGCCACCAAACCGTTCTTCATCTTCTCAACAACTGTATAGTGTCGTTTGGCCTGGCCAAACAACACGTAAACCCCGAGGATGGGTATTTCCACAGAATGGGAAGCAATTACGAATTGCAGTCACAAATCGAGCTAGCTTTCATGAATTTGTTACCGAAGATAGGGGAACTAATATGTTCAAAGGTTACTGTATCGATGTCTTCAATGCTGCCATGAACTTATTACCATATGCTGTTCCCCATCAGTTAATTGCATACGGTGATGGTCATAAGAATCCGAATGGCACTGAGCTTGTACACTTGATCACCACCAATGTGAGAATAATATTTATATAACGGTGTTGGTATAATTTAACAATTTGTTTTTGAGTTCTAATTGGAAAGAAGAAGGATGAAACGGGGGTACAACAGGGTTGCTGCCCCATGATTGCTAACAAGTTGAGACCAAAACCACTCTCTAATGTGAATAAAGCACCTACAGTTTTTTAGTGCCTTCATTGTTGAGGCGGAATCTGGGATTGGCAGAAATATGATTTTTGTCCTATCTGATTAAAAAAAAGGAAAAGAAAATTAAAGTTTCAATCTTCATTCTAAAAAAAGCATTTTTTTTCGCCATACATCTCATCTAGGAATTTTCACTTTTTCTTTGTTTTCTATACATCTGAACTCGTAGGTAGTGCAAGTTTCAGTCGTAACTTATTAAGGTATTGTGTTTTATTACACTTTATTAAATAATTCCCCATGCAGGTTTATGATGCTGCAGTAGGTGACATTGCTATTACCACCACGAGGACAAGGATGGTTGATTTCACACAACCTTATATCGAGTCTGGCCTAGTTGTTGTAGCACCAGTTAAGAAGTCAAATACAAGTACCTGGGCTTTTTTGAGGCCATTTACTGGTCAGATGTGGTTTATCACTGGAATATCCTTTCTAGTTGTTGGAGCAGTTGTTTGGATCTTGGAGCATAGGATAAATGATGATTTTCGCGGCCCTCCAAGACAGCAATGTGTGACTATATTGTGGTATGTTACCATTAAGTACTTTTATAAGATGTAAAGAAGTTGAGAACGAGACATAATTGTTATGATGTTCATCATGACTTGATGCTTGTTTTTCCCAGTAGCATATCGTCAGTCTCTTATAAAAATATAAGATATTTCAAACAAATAGATCTAAATTATCTTTTAAGTGCAGGCTCTTCTAGCTTTTTCTTGTCAGTCTCTTAGTAATATATTTCAAACAAATAGATCTAAATTATCTTTCAAGTGCAGGCTCTTCTAGCTTTTTCCTGGCATGCTCATGTATATGCTTTTACTTTGCAGGTTTAGCTTTTCAACCATGTTTTTTTCCCACAGTAAGTATAGTTGCATAATAAACTCACATAAATATGCCCTTTTAACAAAAAAAACGGCCAATACCTAACTTACTGGTTTGTGCAGGAGAAAATACGGTCAGCACCCTCGGACGCTTTATACTTGTCATATGGCTGTTTGTGGTTCTGATAATCAATTCCAGCTATACTGCGAGTCTCACGTCAATCCTTACAGTAGAGAAGCTTTCATCACCAATTAAAGGAATACAAACTTTGGTAATGAGCGACGACCCTATCGGTTACCAACAGGGTTCATTTTCTCGAAATTATTTAATTAATCAACTGGGCATCAATGAGTCGAGACTTAAACCTCTGACAACTCCTGATCAGTATGTTGAAGCACTAAAACGTGGTCCCGAGAATGGTGGTGTTGCTGCAATTGTTGATGAACGTGCATATGTAGAACTCTTCCTTGCATCACATTGTGAATTCAGTATAGTTGGTCAAGAGTTCACCAGAACTGGCTGGGGATTTGTAAGCAATTTTTAGACAACACTTGATTTTTCCTCTTATACATCATGTACATGTTTTTTATGGTTCAGTCGTTCAAATTTAAGAAAGCTATTACAGATTTTTATATAGATGACACTGAAAATATACCTCTACACAGGCTCTTATTTTATGAATATGACAATGACAAGTGTCGGTAACAAATTAGTTCATTCAATGTAGAAATAGTATTTGGATTTTCCATTGTCACTCCTGCATAGTAAAAACCCTAGAACAAGGCTAAAATATCTTTACCTCCTTGATGTTTAATATTTGTACTTCAGCACCTTAGTGATTTTTTTTTTTAAATCTCTAGCACCCAATTCTTGCTTATTTGTACCTGTAGGGTCTTGTACCTTTAAATTTAATGTCTAATTTCTTCTCACACATCCGTTGCACGGTAAGAACCTTTAACCAATGTGAATCTATACAATAAGTGCCCTTTCACCGATGACATGTACAATCCGGTGTGAGAATTCCAATGGATTGAGACAGAAGAGGTGGTAGGGATGCAAATAAACAGACATTAGAGTACTAGAAATACGAAAGTAAACATTAGGGTGGTCGAGGTACAATTGATCAAATATTAGGGTGGTAGAGGTGTTTTAGCCTTAATACAATCACAATTATTGGCTAAATTAGTACAATCATCAGTCTTGTATTTTCTTTGCTGACTGAATCAAATGACTAGTGTCATTAAGGAATATACTTGTCTAAGTTTCCAAATTATTCTTTTGTCAGGTGAATATAACCTTGGTTCCTTGCTTCCTGTTAGTTTCTTGTTCTCTTATCAAGCAGCAAAGTTCATATTGTAGATGTATATCTCAAATGACACTTTAGTTTCATGTTCAGTTGTTCGCTTTGTTCATCATCCGTTTCTCAACTTAATAACACCGACTTTACAGCAGGAAATTAGTAACCTATAATCAATTAGGAAGACTAATATTGTTCCCATATAATCATCACTCTTTCAATCAAGATGAACAGATAGTCTTCCCTAGACAAAACCAGATAGATCATCGGTCCAAGTGCATCTTTTGTATAATGTATTCTAACTATTAAAAATATGCTAGTCTTTCAATCTTTTTTTTTGCATATTCTTGGACTGAAAAACCTGTTAGTGAATATTTAACACATCTTGGTTTCTCTTTAATAGTTAGCTAAATTATTGTTGTTTCTTTTTGCAGGCTTTTCCACGGGACTCCCCTGTAGCAGTTGATTTATCAACTGCAATTCTAAAACTGTCAGAGAGTGGAGATCTGCAAAGGATCCATGACAAATGGCTGATGAGCAGTGCTTGCACTTCACAAACCACAAAATTTGAAGTGGACAAGCTTGAACTGAAAAGTTTCTCTGGTCTTTTTGCAATATGTGGATTGGCATGTGTGCTTGCTCTCATTATATATTTTATACTTATAATGCGTAAGTTCATCCGGCATCAGCCTGAGGAGCCCGACTCAGCTGGTGGAAGCTCACGTTCAGCACGTCTTCAGACCTTCCTCTCTTTTGTTGATGAGAAGGAAGTGGATTTAAAATCTAAATCCAAGCGAAGACATTTGGAAGTGGTTTCTAATGTAGATGTAGATGAAGATGCTTCAGTGAACGGATCAAATAAAAGTCGTAAATTCATGTCTACAAACAAAAGTACAAATACTGAAAGTGCAAGTGAATCTATCTGAAAAATTTCATACCAGTAAGTTACAAAGTATACTGTATCATAGTCCATACCATACGGTTCTGCAAGCTGACATGTAGTACCTTGTCATGCTGGATGTTCACTGGCAGTGTTAGAGAGGGAGAGGCATATTTAGGTGAAAATGTAACCTACAGCTTGCAGCCTACAGTAGAATCTAGTATCACGTAAATAAGGAGATAATAATTAATTCTCTGGCAATTTATTAACTTATAATCATTTTTGTCAAGTATAGAAGTATTTATCTAAGATTTATATGCTATTTTAAATTCTCCGATGGGATCCAGAAGGTAGTCTGTCATCTTATGCTTTCATGTAGGAATTAGGAATCGGAGCATTCGGTCGGTTCGGTCCCGAACCGAAAGAACCGAAAACCGAATTTTTTATTTTTTTTGGATCGAACCGGACCGAAATTATGTCATGGACCGAACCGGAACGGAACCGAAATAATTCGGTTAATTCGGTTCGGTTTTCAGAACCGAAATTTATAAAAAAAAATTATTGCAGCAGTGAGCTAAAATTTAGATCCAGAGCCAATACTGAGGTATACCAGGACCGGATCCTTGTCTGCATTTAGCCGGTTCGTTGCCCTTTGTAATACAAACAAATTGATGTCGAAGAATTTGCATCCACCGGCATTTCTGATGTTTTATACAGCAACGGGTTGTCTTGCTGGGCTGGACACTTTGTCGCTCAACTATTAATTATCACACAATTAATTTTGTAGAAGTTAATACTTAATGTCAGTCTGTTTTTTAGCCTATAGAAGAATCAAACTCTAGATAGGGAACCAAA
The DNA here is from genome assembly GCA_030848705.1 of Heracleum sosnowskyi. Taxonomy (NCBI): domain Eukaryota; kingdom Viridiplantae; phylum Streptophyta; class Magnoliopsida; order Apiales; family Apiaceae; genus Heracleum; species Heracleum sosnowskyi. Next base: position 72,987,570 of record CM061242.1, read on the forward strand.
TTTGTGCAACAAATAACAGGTGTTGGCCAACTTTCAGTCGGGCCGCTTTAACAGATGTATAGAGAAAATACCTTAGCTGACTTGAAGAGTTCATCAAGAACCTCAGACAAAGTTGGATGAGCATGGAATAACATTATACATACGTACATAATACATTATATACACATAAAGTTAATATATAAAAATTATATAATTATATAATAAAAAAAGTTCGGTTCATTCCGTTCTAACCGAAATTTTTTTGAACGAACCGGACCGAACCGAAATTTATTTCGGTCTGTCGGTTCGTACCGAAAAAACCGAAATTTCAAAAATTTAGAACCGAACCGAAATTACATTATTCGGTTTGGTTTTTTGGTTCTGGTTCGGTTCTGCTCAGCCCTAAATTTAGGATCGAAGTGTATCTCATCTGAAATTGTCAAGAGAAAAGGATCACAGTTAATCTTGGCTCTTATTAACCTTGAAAACTTCATATTTTTTTGACATTTTTGTAATAATCTTATATATATATATATATCAAATAGAAACCAATTTAAAATAAAAACTAGAAACTGCACCACACAATTAAATACACCCTCTAACATACATCTCCACCTAATCCCCTACATTCGTAATTATATTTTTTCCGTTAATTGGTGATCTTTTTTTGAAATCCGACTTCACTGTATTTTTCTTCATCTCGCAACAATCAGTTTGCATACCATATTTGATATATTCCGACGATAAATCACTATTTATGCTTGCGAGAATCACTAAAATGTTGGTGATTCCTATAAGAATAAAGGGTCCTGGTCTCTGACAATCAATTATCAGGAACGATTTATTTAACAATCAGTTCCTCAACCGTTGGATTGAGATTTTAACGATCAGGATTAAACCAAAAATTTTAGTCACTCCGCTATAAATTTCCGCGGAGCCCTAGCTGTCCGCTATAAATTTCCGCGGAGGGGTGTTTTAGCCCTAGTAAGCTCCGCGCTTCTTTTCCACGAATGGGCTGATACTTAAAAACTAAGTTAAACCTAGTTGTTAACACCTTAAACAACTATATATCATTACTTTTAATTATTTTAATTATTCTTCTCTAAATTTTAATTATTTTAATTGTTCTTTCCCTACAAAAATATTTTAATTTTTCCTAATTGTTTACCCACAATTAGATATCCTAAAAGTAGTTTTTAATGTTTTTAAATTACATTTTGAATACATTAAAATAATCACCTAAACAATTTTATAAATAAATTAAAGATGAAAGCTTAAAAAAATATATTATATTTTTCATTATTTTAATTAAATGACAAGAAGTATACCAAATATAATAAATTGATTGTAAAAATATTGTATAATTATAATTTTACAGTTTTTTTTACAGTTTTGGTATAATTATTTGGTATAATTTTACAGTTTTTTTACTATAAAACTTATCTATTAAAGATATATAATAGGTATTAAAATTTGAAGAAATGATAAAAGAATAATAATTAGCGGAATCATTTCATATTATAATCATCTAGTTAGTCACTCTAGTAGTATTGCAAAAGTTTTGAAGGGATAATTTTCCTCCTGAGACTTCCCTTAATTTCTTATACCTTGAAAAGAGTGATATCGACTAGGCTAATCCCTGCAGCTTTGATGGGAGTGTATTTCCATTTGGATTGTTACATGGTAAACTTTTCTTTTCTCAGCTGAACAGCTTTGCATTTCTCGTAGGGATATGGTCCATCGTGCTAGACATTTTGGTAATAATTCCTGTTAAGCAATATCTAATGTAAGTTTTATAATAAGAAAAATTGTAAAATTATATCAAATAATTATATCAAAACTGTAAAAAATTGTAAAATTATAATTATACAATATTTTTACAATCAATCTATTATATTTGGTATATTTCTTGTCATTTAATTAAAATTATGAAAAATATAATATATTTTTTTAAGCTTTCATCTTTAATTTATTTATAAAATTGTTTAGGTGATTATTTTAGTGTATTCAAAATGTAATTTAAAAACATTAAAAACTGCTTTTAGGATAGCTAATTGTGGATAAACAATTAGGAAAAATTAAAATATTTTTTTAGGGAAAGAACAATTAAAATAATTAAAATTTGGAGAAGAATAATTCAAATAATTAAAAGTAATGATATATAGTTGTTTAAGGTGTTAACAACTAGGTTTAGCTTAGTTTTTAAGTATCGGCCCATCCGTGGAAAAGAAGCGCAGAGCTTACTAGGGCTAAAACACCCCTCCGCGGAAATTTATAGCGGACAGCTAGGGCTCCGCGGAAATTTATAGCGGAGTGACTAAAAATTTTGTTTTAATCCTGATCGTTAAAATCTCAATCTAACGGTTGAGAAACTGATTTTTAAATAAATCGTCCCTGACAATCAATTGTCAGGGACCAGGACCCAAGAATAAATAGTGATTTCTGCGTAAATGTAGTGATTTTTTCTCTAGATCTATACGTAAATTACAAATTTTGTACCGCAAAATCACTAAATTTATACGTATATAAAAATAAATTGCTAAATTTATGCTGAAATCACTATTTATTCTTATAGAAATCACTAAAATTTTAGTAATTCGTAATATAGCATATATGGTATGCATATTGATCATTGGAAGATGGAGAAAAATATAGTGAAGTCGAATTTCAAAAAAAGTTCACCGATTCACGGGAAAAATCAAATTAAAAACAAAGGGGATTAGGTGGGATTGTGTATGTGAGGGTGTATTTTAACTGTGTGTGGTGCAGTAGAGGCCATTAGATTAGATTAATCTAAGTGCTTAGATTAGTTTCTAGTTTCTATTTTAATTTTAGTTTTTATTTGATCATTAACCTATATATATATAGGCTAATGATCAAATACAAACATTTTTTAAAATACAAACTAAGAATCAATTTAAGCCCTTAGATTAATCTAATCTAATGGCCCCTATATGCACAACACACAACTAAAATACACCCTCCCACACTCAATCACACATATTCCCCTTCGTTTTTAATTTGACTTTTCCCGTCAATCGGAGACCTTTTTTTGAAATCCGACTTCACCATATTTTTCTCCATCTCCCAACGATAAATTTGCATACCATATGTGCTATGTTTTAACGCGATTTGAAAAACAAATATTTAGTTTGTAGTTTGTACTCTAAGAGTGGTTTGTATTAGAGTAAACCCCTATATATATAGATATATATATATAGTAAAGTTCTATGAAGACCACTATTTAGTTGGAGACCATATATGTTCTGCAAGTAAAATATATTCATAATATGCTCTATAAAATAATATATTGAGTAATATTTCGTAAACATAACATATGTAGTCTATAAAACATCCAATTTGATGATAATTTTAATTCTATAAAGATATTATGCACATATCTTATTTGCAGAACATTTATAATGAAGTAATATGCATGACAATGTTCTGCAAGTATAACCTGCATTTTTTACAAAAATATTCAATTGCCGGTGATTTTATACTAAAAGATATCTAATTTGATAATGATTTTTGTTATGTAAAGTATGTTCTACACCTTATTTAAGTTGCAGAACGTAAATGGTCTCCAAGTCTCCAACTAAATCATGGTCTCCATAGAACTTGACTATATATATATAGGGTCTTATTCTAATAAAAACCCCTCTTAGACTAGAAATTAAATAAAAAATGATTTAATTGCAGTTTATTGGTCTGTACTATAATTGTTTTGCACGTTGATGGCTAAATGTTAAAAGTAGCCATTTGTGTTGCCAAATTATTATTTTGACGCACTTGAGGGGCTTTGACTGGTTGCCGTTAGTTTTAACGTTAAATATTAGCGGAGGTAAGGGTATTTATGTCAAGAAATAGATGTTTTCCTTTTCCACCCGATTTTGATCGAAAAATGAAAATTTTAGTTCTTATAAAAAAGTAACAGCTTAAGGGGGTGGTATTCAATACCAACTTTTAATGACTTTTAAGGATTTTAAAAGTCATGTGTTATTCAATTCTAACTTTTAAAGAGTATCTAAAAGTATGGTGTTATTGAATTAAGACTTTTAACAACTTTTAAAAAGTCATTAAGAGTAAGGTGTTATTCAATTTAAACTTTTAAAAACTCTTTAAAAGTAGGCTGTTATTCAAAAAGTCATGAATTTGGAATGACAATTACATTTAATGACTTTTAATGACTTTTAACTTAAAATATAACTAGAGATCTAATGTGAAAAGTCATGAGGTTTGGGGTAAGATTTCACGAGACTTTTAAATTATTATTTTATTTTCTTCAATTTCATTTATTTCAGAATTTTGTCATTTCTCTTTCACAAATAGAATATCTTCTCTCTTAAATTATGAACGGTGGTTATTATCCCTTTGATTTTTTTTTCTCAAATATTATCTCTTTGATTTAACTGATTTACTTTTTAACTTGAAAGTCTTTAGCTTCTACTATCTTTTTAGTTTTGATTTAAGTTTAATTATTGTGTATTTATTTTGAATGTTAAGATTTGTTAGGAATATGTTGTTCTTGATGATAAGCATAAAACACTTAGTAGAATTTGTGTAAAGTCAATTTTGTAGCTGTCAACGAAATAGCATGCTTAGCAGTGTTTCGTTGACAGGAAGCTCATCAACGAAATGAGTGTTGTAGCAATTGCATTGTACAATACTTCACAGTATGATAGGCATTCTATTATATGTTTTAGATAGGTTTTCTAAGTCATGTTGACTATGTACTAGATAGGCAAAATAGGTTGGTTAATTGTAAATATGTTATGCCTTGTAATTCTGCCTAAGTGAAGACATGTCAACGGTATGAAGATTACTCTGTCAACGGTATGGAGTTTACCCATCAACGAAACGAGGGAAACACCATCAACGGAATGAAGAATGAAGCTATCAACGAAACACATCTCCTTGCTATCAACGAATCAATGTTGCTTTTTGAACAGTTGACAAAGTGATAGTGACAGTTTACTGAACAGATCTAAAAGGAGATATGGAAGTGTACTTTGCATTGGAAGCCATCAAAGTGGTTACTGGAAATAAGGAAACATTCCAATTTCCAATAAGGCTCTTGGGAATGATTATAATGAGCATGAAGACAAAAGCTAAGATCTCCAAGGACCATTGGACAAAAGGAATGAAAAGCAAGCTACTGATGGTTACTACTATTATTCTTTAGTTTAACCAAACGTAGAATTGTAAACTTGGGATTATATAACCAAGTGTAGCAGTTACTTTAGAAGTAAGAGAAGAAAAACAAATAGATTGTATTAGCTATTTTTGAGAGCATTCTTCTCTACAACATTGTAACTGAGCAGCTGTGAACATTTGTATCACAGATTATTTCCGCAATAAAAACACTTCAGTTGGATCATCAAACAATCCAACTGAATTATTTATATCTTGTGTTTTTGTTTATTCAGTTCAGTTTAATTTCATAAAGTGTTTAGTTTCAAGAAAATATCAAGAATTGTATTCAACCCCCCCTTCTACAATTCTGTTAGGTCATTTGGGAATAACAATTGGTATCAGAGCGAGCTTCTAACATACAAGAAGTTTAAAGATCAAGACCAAAAACAGAAACCATGGTGAAGAAGGATGCAGGTGTGAAGATACCAGTTCTTGATAAAGACAATTACTTTCACTGGAAAGTAAAGATGCATTTACATCTCATGTCTATGGATGAGAGGTATGTAGACTGCATTGAGAAAGGTCCACACGTTCCCATGAAGCTTGATTCTAGAGTTGGACTGCCAGATGATGCACCTGATGTAGAGATTCCAAAAACTGTCTCAGAATGGACTGTTGAAGATATTGCAGAAGTTCATAAAGACAAAAGGACCATGAACATTCTGTTTAATGGTTTGGAGCAAGAGATGTTTGACAATGTTATCAATTGTACAACCTCTAAGGAAGTATGGGATACTGTTAGAACTCTCTGTGAAGGAACTGAGCAAGTCAGGGAAAATAAAATGCAACTCCTTATACAACAATATGAGCATTTTCATTTTAAAGCTGGTGAAACCCTAAATGACACGTTTAGTAGGTTTCAAAAGCTTTTGAATGGATTAAAGTTGTATGGGAGGATCTATCAAACCAAGGATTCAAACCTTAAATTTCTTAGAGCTCTTCCAAAAGAATGGAAGCCTATGACTGTTTCTCTCAGAAACACTCAAGAGTACAAAGACTACACTCTTGAAAGGCTTTATGGAACCTTGAAGACTTATGAGCTGGAAATGGAGCAAGATGAGGAAATTGAAAAGGTACAGAAGAAGGGTGGATCTATTGCATTGATTGCATCAGTGAACCAACTTGAAGATGACAATAAAGAAGCTGCAAAGGCCACAACTAGTCGATCTAGTTGTAGGAGTGATGTTAGCAAGGGTAAAGACAAGATGACAGAAGAAGAAGAATTAGAACCAGCCAACTTGGAGGACTTAGATGAGATTGATGAACACATTGCTTTCCTGTCTAGAAAATTCTCTAAGTTTAAGTTCAAAAGAAACTCAGAAGCAAGGCCACCAAGAAGAGACTTTCAACCTAGCAAAACAAACTGGATTGAAAAGTCTAAGTCAAAATGTTTCAATTGTGGAATGCTTGGTCACTTTGCTGGAGACTGCAGAAAGCCCAAGGTTGAGAAGGGCAACAGGAAATTTGAGCCTGTTGATTATAAAAAGAAATACTTTGAACTTCTCAAACAAAAAGAAAAGGCGTTCATGTCTCAGGAGTATGATTGGGCTGGTAATGGTGAAGATTCTGATGATGATGTTGAGTATGTCAACTTGGCTCTTATGGCTGACAATCATGAGCAGGAAGCAAGTTCCTCAAGCAACCAGGTAACAATTACTAATCTTTCTGAGCTTTCTAAAGAGGAATGCGACAATGCAGTAAATGAAATGTCTACTGTATTATATAATTTGCGTGTTACTCTTAAATCACTTACTAAAGAGAACTCAAGAATAAAAGAAACAAATCTGCTCTTAAGTGATAGGAATGCAATGTTAGAAGCACAGCTCATTGAATTTGAGAAAATGAGATGTGTTAGTAGGGATGCTAAGAAGGAACTTGAGAACGTGTTACAAAGGGAAGAAATTCTTAAAACACAACTTGAGATAGAACAAGGTGTGATTGCAAAATGGAAGGATGCCAGGAATGTTGCTGCCAACATAATTAATGTTCAAGGCGTGGAATCCTTATGTGAGCAATCATGGAAAAGGAACAAAGAGAAGCTAGGGTATGTTGGTGAGACCTTAGAATCAGAAACAGAGTCAACAAACAACAATGATCATTTGTTGAAGGTTGATATGTCAACGGAATGCAATGTTTCGTTGACACATGAACCATCAACCGATCAGGCTGTTTCGTTGACAGACAAAAGAAAAGATAAACTCACTAGACTTAATGACATGTATGGTCCTGTCACCAAGAACTTTGTTCAAGGTGAGTCTAGTACTTTAAAGAAAATTGAGAAGCCTGTTGAGAGAGCTAATGTAGGTCACTTGTCTAACAAGCAATTGAAAGACAAGGTAGAGAAAGTTCATAATGAGGCTAAGGGAAATAAAAAGAATAACAGGAATGGCAAAGTAGGAATTAACAAACACAACAATTACACACCTGATAAATATGCTCCTAGAAAGACTTGTGTTAATTGTGGAAGTGTTAGTCATTTGTCTACTAACTGCAAATCTGTTAAGAAAACTCCTAATGTGAGAATGCCCAAGCCTGCAATGAACAGTTCCATGCCTACAATGCCTGTTATGTCTAACATGTTTGCTCCATATGCACAATTTCAGAATCCATATGCTAGTATGCCATTTGTGTCTAATCCTTACATGAATATGTTTAACATGCCACAAATGCCATGGAACATGAATAACATGATTGTTCCTCCAACTATGCATGCTATGAATGAAAATATGAGCAACCCTCAGAAATCAACACCAAGGGTAAAGATTGATTTGAATCAATCTGAGCCCAAAGTGAAAAATGGTACAAAAGGGAATGCAAAGGCTAACAAGACAGGACCCAAGGAAACTTGGGTACCAAAATCAACTTGATTTGGTTTTATTGTGTGCAGGGAGACAAAAGGAATCTTTGGTACTTGGATAGTGGTTGTTCAAGACACATGACTGGTGATTCTACCCTGCTCACAGAGTTTCAGGAAAGAGCTGGCCCTTGTATTGCTTTTGGAGATGACAGCAAAGGCTACACAAAGGGATATGGCTTGATTTCAAAAGAGAATGTCATCATAGATGAGGTTGCATTGGTGGATGGTCTTAAGCACAACTTGCTTAGTATCAGCCAACTTTGTGACAAAGGATTTTTAGTTACTTTTTCAAAAGAAGCCTGTGTTGTTTCTAAAGGAGGAAACAACAATGTGGTAATGACTGGATTCAGAAGAGGGAATGTGTACATTGCTGACTTTAGTAGCACAAGTTCAGACACCATCACTTGTCTTTTCAGCAAGGCAAGCAAGGATGAAAGTTGGTTATGGCACAAAAAGTTATCCCATCTGAATTTCAAAGTTATGAATGATTTGGTGAGGAAAGATCTTGCTAGAGGAATTCCACAGGTGGAGTTCTCCAAGGATGGTTTGTGTGATGCCTGTCAAAAGGGAAAACAGAAGAAGGCATCATTCAAAAGTAAGACAGAGTCATCAATTGTCCAGCAGCTTGAATTGCTTCATATGGACCTATTTGGCCCTGTAAATGTTATGTCCATCTCAAAGAAGAAATACTGTCTTGTGATTGTTGATGATTTTTCTAGATTTACATGGACTTTCTTTTTGCACTCTAAAGATGAGGCAAGTGAAATCATTATCAATCACATCAAGATGGTAAGCAATCATCCTGATTTCAAAGTAAGAAGAATTAGGAGTGACAATGGGACAGAATTCAAGAATTCAAGCATGAAGGTGTTCTGTGAAGAAAATGGTATTTTGCATGAGTTTTCAGCAGCAAGAACACCACAGCAAAATGGTGTAGTTGAAAGGAAAAACAGAACACTTATTGAAGCTGCAAGGACAATGCTAGATGAATCAAAGTTACCTACATATTTTTGGGCTGAGGCAGTTAACACAGCTTGCTTTACTCAAAATATTTCTTTGATTAATCAGGCCAAAGGAATGACCCCTTATCAGTTACTCAAAAGAAAGAAGCCACTGTTAGATTTTCTTCATGTCTTTGGATGCAAGTGCTTTGTTCTGAGAAATCAAGCTGAGCATTTGGGGAAATTTGAAGCAAAGGCAGATGAAGCAATATTTATGGGATATGCAGCAGGGAAAGCTTACAGAGTCTTTAATCTCAGAATCAACATCGTTATGGAATCTGTACATGTTGTTTTTGATGATCTCAAAATACAAGGTCTCTGTGATGAAGGTTTCCATGAAAGTCTCTCTTTTGAGAATGAGGAAGGAGAACAAGTGAATCATGATAAGGCTATTGAGAAACAGCCTAAAGTTGTTGTATCTAGCACAGATGAAAGTAGCAGTGAAGATGAAATTGCTGCATTAAGGTTAAAAAGGATAGCAGCTAGCAGACCAAATGGTCATTTCGTTGATAGTCATGATGGTGGATTCGTTGACAGTCAGAATGAGCGTTTCGTTGACAGCCAAAACGGTCATACCGTTGATAGTCATAGGAATGCTTCTAGAAGTGATCAATTAGGGACAACAAACTCAGGGGGAGTTTCTCAAGGACAAATATCCAATCAAGGCAATCATGATCATGAAGCTACGTCTTCAAGAGCAAATCTACCTCCCTCAAGGAAATGGACTAAAGATCATCCCTTTGAACTTATTATAGGTGATGTCTCTTCAAAAGTCCAAACTAGAAGAGCAACTCAAGAAGAATGTCTATATAGTAGCTTTCTGTCTCAAGATGAGCCAAAGAAAGTTGAGGATGCACTTCTAGATCCAGATTGGGTTTTAGCCATGCAAGAAGAGCTAAACCAATTTGAGAGAAACAATGTTTGGAAGCTGGTGCCCAGGCCTAATGACAGGAGTGTTATAGGCACAAAGTGGGTGTTCAGAAACAAGATGGATGAAAATGGCATAGTCACAAGGAACAAAGCTAGATTGGTTGCAAAAGGCTATTCACAGGAAGAAGGAATTGATTTTGATGAAACCTTTGCTCCTGTTGCAAGACTAGAAGCAATAAGGATTTTCCTAGCCTATGCAGCCCATGCCAATTTCAAGGTCTATCAAATGGATGTGAAGAGTGCTTTTCTGAATGGGGAATTGGAAGAGGAGGTGTATGTAAGTCAACCTCCTGGTTTTGAAGATGATGATTTTCCAGACTATGTGTACTTCCTTCTCAAAGCACTCTATGGTTTGAAACAAGCACCTAGAGCCTGGTATGACACTCTCTCACAGTTCCTCCTTGAGAATCATTTCACTAGAGGTACTGTAGATAAAACTCTTTTTCACAGGGTTGTAAATGGCTCTACTTTACTTGTTCAAATTTATGTAGATGATATAATCTTTGGGTCTACAGATGTGAATCTCTGTCAAAAGTTTGCCAAGCTTATGCAAAGTAAGTATGAAATGAGCATGATGGGAGAATTAACTTACTTTCTTGGTCTTCAAGTAAAGCAAGTTAATGAAGGCATTTTCATTAGTCAAACAAAATACATTCATGATTTATTAAAGAAGTTTAACCTAATGGAATGCTCTCCTGCCAAAACTCCCATGCCTACTGCCACCAAACTTGAATTGAATACTAAGGAAAAATCTGTGGACATTTCAAGTTACAGAGGCATGGTAGGCTCACTTTTATATTTAACAGCTAGTAGACCTGATATTATGTTTGCTACATGTCTATGTGCTAGATTTCAGGCTGATCCTAGAGAATCCCATTTAGTTGCTATTAAAAGAATTTTCAGATATCTCAAAGGAACACCAAACCTTGGCATTTGGTATCCTAGAGAATCTGGTTTTGAACTAATTGGTTATTCAGATGCAGATTTTGCAGGATGTAAAATTGACAGGAAAAGTACAACTGGAACCTGTCAATTCCTAGGAAACAAGCTTGTGTCATGGTTCAGCAAGAAACAAAACTCAGTTTCTACCTCCACAGCTGAGGCTGAGTATATAGCAGCTGGAAGTTGTTGTGCACAGATTTTATGGATGAAAAACCAACTACTTGATTATGGATTAAGAGTTGAGAAAATTCCTATTTTCTGTGACAACACTAGTGCCATTGCCATTACTGAGAATCCAGTGCAGCATTCAAGGACTAAGCACATTGACATCAAGTACCATTTCATTAGAGAACATGTTATGAATGGTACTGTGGAGTTACATTTTGTTCCAAGTGAACAACAACTTGCAGACATCTTTACCAAGCCACTTGATGAATCAACATTCTCAAGATTAGTAAGTGAGCTAGGTATGCTAAATTTCTCTTAATTATCCTTGAGATATTTGCAAGTTAAAATGCAGCCAGAAATTTGCTATGTTTTTCTGTGAATGAATTTTCTCAGGAAAAGGTAAAATTTTGTCTAAATCAAAATTACTATGCCAACGGAATGCACCATTTCGTTGACAGTCTTAGCAGTTTTCTGGGTGTTTCGTTGATAGCTCTTTTATATCAACGAAACGCAGCTTTATCAACGAAATAAGACGGGACTTTAACCGCCCAATCCTGATTCGTTGATTTAGCGCTTTTTATCTGAACCGTTGAAATTTGACACGTCTTTTACCACGATCTATGCATACACCCCTGTAAGTATAAATCATGGTAATACTTTAAGAGTAACGGTTATATTTTTAAGCCAATCTAGTAATTTACATTTATTATTGGATTCATTTTCTGAGAATTTTTGGGGGAGTATTTAAGAAATTTTATTTTTATTATTTCTTTTTACCTGTTCTCAAAAATTCCAAAGGCTTTTTCTCTCTTCTTCTCTCTAACAAGCAATTCAGTTCGAAGCTTTCCTTTAATCAACAATGGCACCTATAGTTAAGCTTATGTCTGCTGGAGGGTTCATCTATGAGAAGAACAACTCCATCCCTTTTGTTGTCAAGGAAAACCCGAACAGACTGTTCTTCAAAATGATGGATTTCATGAAGAATTGCAAGTTGAGCTATGCAATGTTTCACTCTACACCACTCTACAATGAGATAATCGAGGAAATTTGGACCTCATGTGAGTATAGTGGAACACACTGCACACTAAAATTCACTCTTCAAGGTAATGAGTACATAGTTAATTCTGATGTTTTGCAAGCATGTTTACATATTCCTGATAATAACTGTGATGCTTTGCCTACTAACACTGAAATAACTACCATGTTAAATTCTTTAAACTACTCTTTGCCTACTGATAATCTGGGTAGAATAATTAGGAGAGGTTTGGTTAGGGAATACAGTTATTTAGCTGATGCATTCATTAAGGTCTTTTCTGGAAAGATTAGTAATTTTGATGCATTAACTAACTCTATGTTAATTCTCCTAACCATGCTTCTAAATGATAGATATCACAACTTTAGCACCCAACTTATGTATGAAATTGGTGCTAAGTTGGGTGACAAAGCAAATAGGAAGAAAAATATCTATTATGCTAGGTTTCTGATGATGTTGGCTAACCATGTTAGTCCAGCACCATTAGTTATCTCTAACCCTAATGCCAGGTTTGAGTGCTTTGTGCAAGAAAAGAGAGTATTGACAGACATACTGAGGCTGAACCACAATGGTGATGTTCCAGTGGTGTATCTGCCAATCATTGAGGTAACTACTACTATCCCTGTTAGTGTAGCTAACACCTCTACTGTTTTATCTTCCAATGTTGCTATGGAGTCTGTAGCTGTGACCCAACAGGCTCCTGCCCTAGCAACAAAACCAAAATCAAAGAAATCCTCCAAGCCAACCTCAGGTGCTTCTCAAAAGGCACCTGTTGTAAAAACTACCACACAACCTAAGGGGAGTGAGTCTGGAGTTGTGAGAGGTGAGGGAAGGGGTGAACATCAAAGAAACCCCAAGGATAAGGAAGGACAGGTTAGTGTGTACCAGCCAAGCCCCATTGTGTCTTCCCAACAAGGCACAATGAGTAACATGGATTTAAGCACAAGTCTAATTGCATCCTCCCAAAAGGATGTGATTATTGAAACAAGCTCTCCTCCTAGAGCACAGTCCAAAAGGGTAAGGGACACTTCAAGCCCAAAGTCTACATTTTCCCAATACCAAAGGAGAGTGAAGCAAAAGTCCAAGGGTACACAGGGTGCACACACACTGGAAGCAACACTTCCAGTTTCTCAAAATCAGTTTGATGTAACCCCTATCATTACTCTGGGGTTACAGTCCCATTCTCTAAACATCAATCTTGAATTATCTCCATCAAATTCACCAACTCAATCTTTAGATGTGGACATGATCCATACATCTATTCCTGATTCTCCAACTTTAATCTTGGAGAAGCCCCACTCTGAAGCTGGTGGCCATCACTTGTTAAGTGATTTGTTGGGCCATCAACCAATTTTTCCTGAAGTTGCAAGGGGATCTGTGGACCAATCTTTAAAATCAATCACCACAGACTCTACTGTAATTTCTCATTCTCAAAGTGCTTTCTTGACTTCATCAACGAAACAGTCTATTTCGTTGACAAGTGTTTCTCCATCAACGGTATCCATACCGTTGACAGTTCAAACTACCATTCCGTTGATAGTTCACTCTGCACCTTTAATTGAAAATCAAGTTGTTCCCACAACTAGTGCAGATGATCTAGTGGTAGTTGAGACACTTCTAGGACTGAGAGGGAGTGAAACTGAGAGGCTGGCTTGCAGCCAGGCAAAAGGAGAGAATGTGAGTGAGAGGCTGGCTATTTCTTCCAGCCAGGCAAAAGGGGAGATTGAGTGTTCCACCTTAGAAGGTGAAGGTGAGGGTGTGAGAGGTGTGAGCCATGGGGAGCCCATGATGCAAGAACAGAGTGGAGAGAGAGAAGGGACTACAGGAGAAATAAGGATGGAAGCAGCCATTGCTAATGAGTTAATGGAGGTCAGTGAGGGAGAAAGGGAACTTACTTTCCAAGAGGTTTATCAGCAAACTCTGGATAGTATTTCCCTGGATCCTGAGACCTTTACTCATCCTGTGTCAGCCTATCAAATTTTGGCTCAACAGGGCAATGTGGAGGCAGAGAGGTCACTACAACTAATTCACACAACAGCATCAATGCAAAGAGCAAAGGATGCCTTGACCAATCTACCTCCAGGAGCTGAAGCAAGTGGAGACTTTGATTTTTCTGATAGTGAGGATAGCTTTGGTGACACTCTACAGGTGGCCACTACTGCACAGACTGGGAGTTCTGTGGTGCCTCCTACACCAAACTGGCTTTCTCAAGATATGCATGGTAGAAGCAATTTGGATGCTGCTATCACAAGGCAGTACAAAGAAGCATATCTAGCTCATGAGTCTGCAGAAGCAAGGGACAAGAAATTCTACAAAGCCATAATGGATTCTCTGGAAATTCAAAGGCTACAAATGTTGCAGACAAGGATTGAGGCTACAGAGATCAAGGATTCAATCAGCAACCTTAGGGCTGCTAATGATAGGAGGCTAGATGAAAAGCTTCCTCCTCTCACTGTGTCCAGGATGAACAGGTTTTTCTCTAAAGAACCTGAAGTGGAGTCCTCCTTGAAGACTCTCTCTTCTAGAGTGGACAAGGTGGAAGCCACTCTCTCACAGATGCAAAAGGAACAGGAGAAACAAACTCAACTATTGGCCCAGCTAGTGGCAGCTCAAGGACTCCCAGTCATCTCTTTTGATGATAACAAAAAGGGGGAGAAATCTAAGGAGCTAGACATTCAAATTACCAAGGTTATGGTCCCAGCCATTTCCCTACCAAATGAGCCATTAGCAATGGGGGAGCTTGGCAAGCAGAAAAAGGATGGTATTGACCTTATACAAGAAGCTTCTATGAGGATGAGACTTGCAGAACAAATCAAAGAACATTGGTCCAACATAGAAGCAAAGTTCAAGAAGATTACTGAAGATAAGGACTCAAATCCATCAACGGAACAGCCATCAACGAATGCCATGGCACTAGCATCAACGGAATGGGAGCCACAGACAAATTCTTTCTATCACCAAGAGCCCCTTCTACATGGAGTCACTCAAGGACCAAGGAAGGAAAAAGGACAAACTTCATGCATTAGGGATGTGGAACAAGCTACAATTCAAAGAAGCCTATCTCCCAAGTCCCCTGCTAAACCAAAGGGCAAAAACATAGCAAGGACTTTCTATCCTGCACCTTATCCAGATGAGCACAAGCTTCTTGGTCTACTCATCACAAAAAGCAAGGAAAGTAATGATTATGAGATAAGGAAGCAAACGGCAATTGTCTACAGGAATGGACAACAAATCTGTGTTTGGGCTGGTCATCCAAACTTTGCTGAAGCCAAGGCTGAGGAATCAGAAAGAGCAGCTATGCAAGCTCTTGCAGTAGCTCAAGCTCTAAATGAAGAAGAAAGGAAGCAAGAGGAAAGCACTAGAGAGGAAAGGAGTTCAAAGAAGAGCACAAGGCAACCCAAAGAGAGAGCTAGGAGAAACATAGACTTTGAGAGTGCTGATTCTCAGTGTACTGCATCAGACTCTTCTATACCTATTGCACCTCCAACAATTGCTAATCCAGTTTTTGAGGGAAAGTTGGCCTGTGATCCTGCACATCCAGTCAATTTTCATGATCAACCAATCATGCCAAAAGAGGAACCAATTGATTTTGATGAGGCATACTTTCCAAAGTTCCTGTTAGAAAAGGACCAACCAATGAAGACAAAGAAGAGGCCTGTCAAAGCAAAGTCTGTTCTTGTGAGAAAGCCACAATCTCAAAAACCCCCTTCAAACCCAGAGGACTGCATGTACATTGCTGACATCAGGGAAGAATCCAGTCTACATCTTGACTTAGACAACCTGGTGGAAGTAAGGGGAATTGCAGCTTCTCAAAAGTTGCCTGAAAGACTAGTGTTCATATTCAAGGGAGGTAGAGAACAAGTGTGGCCTCTCTACAGAATTTTAGGAGAAGACTATCAAACACTACTCTCAGTGTTTAGATGCTTGAAAAAGGACTTTGGTTTCACCAAAACAGCCAAGTCTGAGGTGGTCTCCAAAATCTGTCAGATAAAGGCTAGCTGGAACAAGCCTGAGGCTCTTCCCAGGATACTTAGAGTTCCCTCAACAGGAAAGAAAATCCATCTTCAACCCTATTGGATGATGGAGTTTAAGGACAAGGACAATTGCAGAAGATTCTTCAGAATGGAAGACCAGCTGGAGAAGGCATCTAATCAAACTCTAAAGCTGATGCAATCCAAGCTTGGTGATCAAGATGAAGAGGAGAAAATCTTCTACAGAAGACTACAGGCCCAGATTGAGGAAAACAACTCCAAGAGAGGGAAGAAGACTATGCCACAAAGAAGTCACAGATGAAACATTTGCTCAGACTAAAGGAGCACTTGTGGGCATTAGTCTTGTAAGTCTTATATTTTGTCTATAAAGTTTTGAAGCTTAATACATTTTCTACTTTTGTAATTTATGATGTATCTGAGTGTTTTTGTTATCATCAAGTCTCTTGATTTATGGCTGTTATTCTATCAGTCATAAATTGGGGGAGATTGTTAGGAATATGTTGTTCTTGATGATAAGCATAAAACACTTAGTAGAATTTGTGTAAAGTCAATTTTGTAGCTGTCAACGAAATAGCATGCTTAGCAGTGTTTCGTTGACAGGAAGCTCATCAACGAAATGAGTGTTGTAGCAATTGCATTGTACAATACTTCACAGTATGATAGGCATTCTATTATATGTTTTAGATAGGTTTTCTAAGTCATGTTGACTATGTACTAGATAGGCAAAATAGGTTGGTTAATTGTAAATATGTTATGCCTTGTAATTCTGCCTAAGTGAAGACATGTCAACGGTATGAAGATTACTCTGTCAACGGTATGGAGTTTACCCATCAACGAAACGAGGGAAACACCATCAACGGAATGAAGAATGAAGCTATCAACGAAACACATCTCCTTGCTATCAACGAATCAATGTTGCTTTTTGAACAGTTGACAAAGTGATAGTGACAGTTTACTGAACAGATCTAAAAGGAGATATGGAAGTGTACTTTGCATTGGAAGCCATCAAAGTGGTTACTGGAAATAAGGAAACATTCCAATTTCCAATAAGGCTCTTGGGAATGATTATAATGAGCATGAAGACAAAAGCTAAGATCTCCAAGGACCATTGGACAAAAGGAATGAAAAGCAAGCTACTGATGGTTACTACTATTATTCTTTAGTTTAACCAAACGTAGAATTGTAAACTTGGGATTATATAACCAAGTGTAGCAGTTACTTTAGAAGTAAGAGAAGAAAAACAAATAGATTGTATTAGCTATTTTTGAGAGCATTCTTTTCTACAACATTGTAACTGAGCAGCTGTGAACATTTGTATCACAGATTATTTCCGCAATAAAAACACTTCAGTTGGATCATCAAACAATCCAACTGAATTATTTATATCTTGTGTTTTTGTTTATTCAGTTCAGTTTAATTTCATAAAGTGTTTAGTTTCAAGAAAATATCAAGAATTGTATTCAACCCCCCCTTCTACAATTCTGTTAGGTCATTTGGGAATAACAAGATTCTTAATGTTCATATTTACACATATTCATTTGCAAAAAAACTTATTGAGTCCTTTTTTACTTATATTTTTTTTAAATTTAATTAAATTATATTGATGTTGTAGGTTAGAATTGTACTTTTTACTTGATTTTATACCATTTGGATATTTGGAGAGTCTAACCAAAGGGATCTGTAATATCCGTGAACTTTATTAATAATATAAATTATATTTTATGAGTAAAATAATTTATGTGGAGTATTTGGAGTCTTAATTATTAAGGTTATTGAGTAATAGTATGTTAATTGATGTGTCGAAAGCCCCTTTCGAATATCTTTTCATTTAGAAATATCTTCAGTTTTGAGCCCCGTTTTGAAAATTCAAGGGCCCCGTTGAAAATTTGTACATCATTATTATTCCTTCGTCTTTCGTATCTGAATCATTATTGGAAGATTTCTTCGTACCATTATATTCCTTATTACCCGATACTATCAATAGTATTTGTTTTATTCAAAGAAAGAAAAATTATTCTGAACCCTAATTGTTTAGGGCGATTGATATATCGTTCATATCAATAATTTATATGTTATAGCCCCCGTATTCTTGAGCATTCGTTATATAAATGATATGTATTGATATGGATAACTATCAGTCTTTGTGGATAGTTATCACCTCGTAGAACGTGAACTTTACTTTATTAAAGGTTTAAAGCGATCTAGTGGATCGATATCGATCCAAAAATGTCGTTTGAGGTATTATTTTCCACGAAGTATAAAAAGACGAATCGTACATTATCCTTCGTATAATCCGTATTTCATATTTACAAAAATATAAAAATTCCCGAACCGTGTTCTTCGTGTTCTCGAAAATCAAAATCAATTTTGAAGGTGTTATTGAAATCCAAATCTCAAGTTCAAGTACTCAAATCAAAGCTCTTGATCTCTAGTTTCAGAATCTTCAAACCATATCATCATCTGGTAATTTCTCGATTTATTATGAATTTTTCAATATTCGAATTAAATTAGGGTTCATATGAAATTTGGGGATTTTCATTCTGTTGATTCTCCGTTCAATTGTTTGCTTCTAACATGTTCCTAGGGTTCTAATGAGTATGAATCCATACTTTAATTTCATGTTTATGTTCGATTTTGAGATTTTTGATTTTAGGGTTTTTGCCCGATTTTTTCTTTTGAATAGTCCGTTCATATGATCTGACATTGTTTTTGATAGAGGGCTTTTGTTGTATGTGTTCTTAGCTTCATTTTAACATAAAGAACGTAGAGTTTCATGTACGATTTAGTGAGATCGGAAAATTTGCTTGAGGTCGCCGGATTTTGATCGGGATTGGGATTCCGGCTGTGTTTTTGGTTTGTTTTGGTCGGAATGTATTGTTGAGTTAATAAGGAGTGTTTTGGTACAAAAAGCCCCAAATTCTGATGTGTTTTTAGCTCGTCGGAATCTGAAATTGTCGTCGGATTCTGGAAAATTTCCGGGTTGTTCTTCCCGACCCGTTTTTGTTCTTCCCGACCCGTTGACCCGATTTCTGACCCGGTTTCAATCTTCGAAACCCTAATTCATTTTCAAAAAACTGTTTTTGGATTTTATTTTTCAAAATACTTCGAAAATAGTTTAAATATTTATAAAAATCATATTTTTATTTTAAAAATACATTTTTAAATTCAGAAAATTCTGAAAAAATTATATTTATTTATTTAAATTCGAAAACTGATTAAATTTAATTATTTTAATTATTTTCGATTAATAATTAATTAATTTGATTAATTGATTTAGTTTATTAATCAGTTAATTCTTATTAATTAATTATTAATTAGATTTAATTAATTTAAATTAAGTTTAATTATTTTCTAGCTTGATTTAATTATTTAAAAATAGTTTGAGTGTTTGGAAAATGTCAATTAATTTTATATTAATTGATTTAATTGATTTTAAATACTTATATTGGGATTAATAATCCGATTTTTGATTTAAAAATTATTTGTGACTTATTTAAATTCAAATGAGCATCAAATATTGTTTTTAAAATGTTTATAAGTGCTCTATGGTTTATATGAGTTGAGTAATGTG
This sequence comes from Heracleum sosnowskyi, assembly GCA_030848705.1. Classification (NCBI taxonomy): domain Eukaryota; kingdom Viridiplantae; phylum Streptophyta; class Magnoliopsida; order Apiales; family Apiaceae; genus Heracleum; species Heracleum sosnowskyi. The sequence goes on from CM061242.1 coordinate 73,007,239, forward strand.
TTTTATTGTCCGTAAATGTTTTGTATAAGGGCTAGTGTCTGAGTTTTATTTTCGTAAAATAGAACGAACGTTCGATAAATGCTGTTAAGTACCCGATAACTTGTTTAGACTTAAAAATGGCTATGAGTATATGTCGAAGGTAGAACGAGGATAGTTAGACTTATTATTGTGAGTTGTTTATTATAGAATCGAGTTCCCGAGGCAAGGGAAATGAGAAGGTAGAGTAAACGAGATAGACCGAAGTCAACTACGTAGACCATGCAAGTATCTGTGCGATTACTTGTTGATTATATTGATATTGTTTCCAATGATTATGCATGTTACCATCAGAACAATTCAAATTATTCAATCCTTACCCGTATTTGAGCAACTGATGCTATTTTCTTGAATATTCCTAATTCGTTGATTAATCCACAATCATGTTGGATATCAGAAACCTTCACCTTCAATTCAGTTTATATTGATGATAACCATTGTTGACTTCTTAAATGAGTACGTTGTACTATTGAAACCATTCCGAATCTATTTCTCAGACTTCATTTGATATTGAGTAGTGTTGGGGTCCGCCCCGAATTCCTAAATAAGTTAAGAATCCTATTATGAGCAATATTCTAATTTGTGATAATTGAGAAAAGTCTTATTCTGGTAGAGATAAGAATTGGGAAGATTTCTATCCAAGATAAGAAAAGATGGTAATTGTCACAAATAGAATATTGAGATATATTAGGATTAGAATATTTGTGGTGCCTATAAATATAGATATTTGTCGGGGTTTTGAAGTATTGCAAAAGTTAGAGAGTTGTGTGCGATACACAAGAGAGAGCTTTTGTAATCAAGGTGAGGTGATTGTATTCAAGAGTGTTGAGTGAGGGAGCGACTCCAATCTTGTATTACATTCATAGTGGATTTGTGGTTTTACCCTCCCTTGAGGGGTTTCCACGTTAAATTGTTGTGTTCTTTACTTTCGTGTTTGTTATTGTGTTTGATTAACGTTGATCTATAGTGGAAGCGATCCTAACAAACTGGTATCAAGAGCTTGGGTTCGAGAAGTAGATCCGGCGTTAAAGAGAAGGCAATCACGAAGTAATTACGAAAATTCGCAGGAATTTTCTAGTCTGCGCAGCTGTTGAAGAATTGACGATTGGGAAGTCATCCGTGGTCGGATCGTCCTGATTTTCGGACAGTAGATTCTTTACATCAATATATAAAATCTGAACGGTGGAGATCGGATTTTGGGTTCGGGAGAGTGTGATTTCTGGTGTCCGAAGTTGACTGTTTGCGCGTGGATAGTTGGTCGTGAGTCGATCTTTTCTTGGCTTGATGGAAGATCTAAAGTCGTTGAGGATTGATGCACCCAAGTATGATGGAAAGACGGATTTCACTATGTGGCAATTAACCGTCAAGGATGTGTTAATTCAACAAGGACTTGATGATGCCTTGGAGAAGGCAAAGCCAAAAGAGATGAGTGATGCAGATTGGGCGAATATCTAGAAGAGAGCGGCGAGTACAATTAGGCTGGCACTTGCACCCGATGTGAGATATAACGTGTTGAAGGAGTCGACACCGAAGGTGATATGGGACAAGTTAGCAAGCATATACGCTTCGAAGTCGTTGACTAACAGACTTAATTTGAAGATGGAGTTGTACTCTTTTTAAAACTGGATGAAGAAAGTAGTCTCCATGATCACATTAGTTGTTTTAATCAGCTGGTATGTCATATGGCTAATGTTGATGAGCCGATGAAAGACGAGGAACAAGCTTTGGTGTTGTTGTCATCGTTGTCGGAGTCCTTCAAGTATTTTAAGCAAACGCTTTTAGTAGGGAGGACAACTCTTACGCTTGAAGATGTGATAAAAGCGTTAAGAGATAATGAGAGGATGACAAAGGATGCTGTTTCTCAAAGTGGTGAGGCGGTTTTAGCTGTCCAAAGTGCTGAAAGAAGGAGTCACAACCGCAATGACCTGCAAGGAAGAAGTAAATCTCGGCCGAGTAAGAGGGATATGAGCACTGTTGAGTGCTATTATTGTGGTGAAACGGGTCATATGCAGATGTTCTGTCCAAGCTTTAAAGAAGATGTGAAGTCCTTTAAGCAGATGAAGGGAAATAACAAAGTTGATGATGCGGACTCTAGACTTGTGATCGATAAGGGAGAGTTTTTGATGGTGAGTGAGGATACCGTTCCTGGTTCGGTGAAGAATAAATCAGAATGAGTGATGGACTCTGCTGCTTCTATGCATATATGTAGGGATCGAGCGATGTTTGAGACTTTATGCACTGATGAAAGTCTTGGTAATATTGTTGTGGGGAATGATGAGAAGATGAAGGTTCAAGGAGTTGGAACTGTTTGTCTTAAACTCCATGATGGTACGATCAAGAAAGCTCTCAATGTGAGATATGTACCAGATGCATCAAAGAATGTGTTATCTTTGAGTGTATTGGCATCACGTGGGTACAGATTCGTTGGACGAGGGCGAAGTTGCAAAGTGTATAAAGGAAGAAAATTGATTCTACAAGGGATGATGCATAAGAAGAACATCTATTGTTTAGATGGTGGAGCAACAATGATGAAGACCGAGAAAAAGGTGAAATTCTCGGAATCAGTTGAGGTATTAGGGAATTCAAGCCGTGGGAGGATTTGTTGGGGTCCACCCCGAATTCCTAAATAAGTTAAGAATCCTATTATGAGCAATATTCTAATTTGTGATAATTGAGAAAAGTCTTATTCTGGTAGAGATAAGAATTGCGGAAGATTTCTATCCAAGATAAGAAAAGATGGTAATTATCACAAATAGAATATTGAGATATATTAGGATTAGAATATTTGTGGTGCCTATAAATATAGATATTTGTAGGGGTTTTGAAGTATTGCAAAAGTTAGAGAGTTGTGTGCGATACACAAGAGAGAGCTTTTGTAATCAAGGTGAGGTGATTGTATTCAAGAGTGTTGAGTGAGGGAGCGACTCCAATCTTGTATTACATTCATAGTGGATTTGTGGTTTTACCCTCCCTTGAGGGGTTTCCACGTTAAATTGTTGTGTTCTTTACTTTCGTGTTTGTTATTGTGTTTGATTAACGTTGATCTATAGTGGAAGCGATCCTAACAAGTAGTTGAAGCTCTTTTGCAACTATTATACCTTTTCATTGTGTACTTATCTACGTTGGAACCATTGCGAATCTATTTCTCAGATTTCATTTGATATTGAATAGTTGAAGCTATTTTGCAACTATTATACCTTTTCATTGTGTACTTACCTACGTTGAAACCATTCCGAATCTATTTCTTGGACTTCATTTGATATTGAGCAGTTGAAACTCTTTTTCAACTATTATACCTTTTCATTGTGTACTTATCTACGTTGGAACCATTCCGAATCTATTTCTCGGATTTCATTTGATATTGAATAGTTGAAGCTCTTTTGCAACTATTATACTTTGTCATTGTGTACTTATCTTGTGATGCATGGTATTGCTTATACTCTGTGATAGAATTGGCATGTTTTTAAAAAATGGGACCAATAATGGTCGGAAAATAATTTAAGGCCAAGATGGCCATGGATCCTAGTGGAGGACTTTGTGTTAGGTCCAAAGTATCGTAGAAGGGGGGGGGGGGGGGTGAATACGATACCTATAAATTATTCAATTTCGTTCGCGGATTAATCATTGAGTTCTATAACGAAATCAACTACACCAAATCAAACTAAGAGTCGGGGAATATATCGTTTTATAAATATAAACCTCGATGGGTGCTACAATTTCTAATCCGTAGATTAGCTTCAATGAGTTTAAGGTTACACAAATTCAATACACTGATAAAATTCTGAGCACTATTAATTTCTCTGATTTTCTCCGGCTCAAACTTCTCTCTCAGTAATGTCTCTGTGATTTTCCTTAACTGAAGAAGACACTTCTTCTCTCTTAGTAATTATAGACTTTTTAGAAAATCTATCGAACCTCAAATATTCAAATATTCTTGGTCGTTGGATCTTCATCAACCTGACAACAAAGTCACTTCACCACTTGCTTCTCCAAATTGAAAACTATCAAATCTTTAAAAAGAATTTACCATTCGATAGTTTTTCAATAAAAACTATCGAAAGTCAAATTCTTTTATAATAGAATTCTGATTGTTTTCTTGAATCACATTCGATGGTTTTCTAAATAGAATAACCATCGAATTCTTTTCTTGTTCTTGACCTTTTAGAAAACATTCTGAGCTCCAGAGTGTTTAAGTTTTAGACTGTATCAATTTCTTCTGTGACGATAAAACAACTTGATCTTTTTAAGTGCCGTCAACTAGTGCAACTAGTCTGGTTCACAGATGAATAACACTTGATCAATTCTTCTATGTCTTGAATTCAATGCTGCTGATATGTCCTTTGTCGATCTGGTTGCTTCAAATAAGGGTTAATGAGCTATTTCAGCACTGTACAGTACATAAACTTTCAGTTGGGTTACCAGCCCAAAAAAGTTTTCAGTCAAACACTTGAACAATAAAAATATTTCAAACAGATTACTGCCGTTTCGTTCCGTTAAATGCACTAACGGACTGCTGATGTGGACGCTGACTTGGCTGACGTGTACTACAATTCTATCACTTAACTTTATATCAATTTTTAGTTGGGTTACCATTCAATTTATATGCTTATAAGGGTATTTTTTTTTTAAATTTGTAATTTTGTTCGGATGATTAGAATTTAATTTAATTTAAAATTGAACATACTCATTCAATTTATATGCTTATAAATCGATATAAGTGAACAATGTTTTTTAAAGATATCACGTTTTTTCAATCCAAAGTGTAATTTTTTCAATTTGTAATTTTTTTAGGATGATTAGAATTTAATTAGATTCAAAATTGAACATATCCATTCAATTTATCTGTTTATAAATCGATACATGCGAACAAATATTTTACGATATCATATATTTTTTCAAACCAAAATGTATTTTTTTTTGAATTTGTAAATTTTTTCGGATGATTAGAATTAAATTTAATTTAAAGTTGAACATACCCATTCAATCACATAACATACCCCTTGAAAGTTTTCTTTGAAATGGTAATTATTTTCGGATGATTAGAATTTAGTTTAATTTAAAATTTAACATACCCACTCAATTTATATCTTTATAAATTGATACATACGAACAAATATTTTAAGATCACATTTTTTCAATTCAAAGTGTAATTTTTTTAATTTGTAATTTTTTCGGATAATTAGAATTTAATTAAATTCAAATTTTAACATACCCATTCAATTTATATGTTTTTTCAACAAATATTTTTAAAAAATTCAGTTCAAATTTTAACTGAAAGTTTTTTCGTTCAGTGACCTAATTGAAAGTTTTTTCGTTCAGTGACCTAATTGAAAGTTGATCAGTACTTTAACGGCGCTCCGTTAAAGTCAAACCAATTTTAACGGCAGTGAAAATTTATGACTGTACAGTGTTGCGATTGAAAATAATTGTTACTTAAATTATGCGATTGAAAGTTTTTTTGGGCTGGTAACCCAACTGAAAGTTTATGTATTGTACAGTACTGAAATAGCTCGTTAACCCCTTCAAATAAATCACTGGAATCCTGTGGTACTAACCCTAAATCATTAACATACTTCTGTAGTCTTGAAAGTCTTGTTTCTTTTGCTGTCACTGAGGCTTGAACATTTTCATGAACTTCTTTCCGTGACCTGTTTACGGACTTCAAGAATACATACCATATTTTGATTTTTTGAGTTTACCTTTTCTTCTTTGATTCTGGATTCCTGTGCTTCTATTAATATTATTGTCTGTCTTGTCCTTTGTTGAGTTGTAGTTATCTCTTTTACATCTTATGTTACATTATGCTTTACAATCTCCCCCTATTTGATTGTATAGAGTTTGACAAGCAAATACTTCGAGGATAACTCAACTAACTAAGGAAACATGAAACTAATTAAAGTAAGACAGCTTAATAATATTAAATGCATTCTGGATCAGATATATATACATTTCCAGATTTCATAATTCAAAAAACAATAAAACTTTATACATAGAAGTTGCTCCTCTAGACTGAGCTGATAGTTCTTTTGTTCTTTGCTTCTGTTTTTCAGTCCATCTCAATCTCACCTTCTTCAATCATTGGATTGGAGTTAGCAGCTTGATTATCAATCACTGATGGATAGTGCAATGAATCTCCAGGTTTAAGGATTGCTCCTTGGATGTGTCTTCCAATATATTCAACCTCTTGACCCACTCCAGCCCACAACCATGCAATGTTAACATCTTTCTTGTTTAGCTTTGGCATGTTTGGTAGTCTGGTACGCACTTCCAATCCTCTTTCCACTCTCTTCCTATAGTAAGGAACATTCTCCATTAGATATTTCCTCAGAGTGTCTGCTGCTTTGTCCTTCTCCGTTGAAGTGAATCCAGTGGATCTGAGATACTTCTCCAGTGATATGAGATAATTATTTGGATAATCCTTCAGCTTGTCCTCAGTTAAATAGCAGATTCTGAACAAGTCATTCATCATGAATCTAACCATTGGAGGATCTTCAGTAATCTCTAGACCGACTTTCATGAAGATCTCTTTAACATGCTCACGGAGCAGTTCATTTAACCTTGTCATCCTCTGAATCTTGATGAGCATCACCTGCAGTTCTGTGTATGTTCTCTGTTAAAAAAACTTAGTGGACATCACAAAGGTACCTTTCTCAAGAAAGTTGATCAATATGTTCCAAGCACCGTTTGCTTTAACCCCAGCTTTCAGAAAGATCACAGTATTTCTCAGTGCAGTGAAGTAAGTATGATTATCAGGATTTGCACTTCTGATGTCCTGAATGATAACTTCCACCTCCGCATTGTCGTTGACTTCTAATCCGTCTTCAACTCCACAAAAGGTTTTATAAGCCATCTCCCAGTCAATCCCTTGCTTCTTTGCCAAATCCATCATCTTCTTCTTCCTCACTTCAGCATACACCTTGAATCTTTTCAGCTTTTCACTCCTTAGAACTGCTTGGTGTCTTTCTCTCTCAGCTTGCCTGCTGGCATCTCTTTCAGCTTTTACTATCTCCAAGGCAGCTTCTTCTTCCAGTGATAGAGAATTTGCTTCTTCTTCCATATCATCATCCAAGATAGGATGTTCTATTGGCTCTGAATAATATGGCTCATGCTCCTCTTGAGGTGGTTGCTCATGCATGATCTCAAATTCCTCCTCACTCTCATCTTCTTGCACCATGTTCTCAATCCAGTACTGTCTAACTGGAATAGCTTCATTGGTTTCCCAAACTCCCCATTCAGTTGTTTGCCATCCTTCATTTGTCTCCCCTTCTCCAACTTTCTCCCCCTTAGTTGAGGAATCCTCGATGTAGTTATCCTCATTGTAAAAGGTAGTTGAAGGATCAGGTTGTTGATTTGAAGGTCCGGGTTGTTGGTTCCTCAACATATTCCAAATAGACTGTACCCCGTCACCTTGATTCTCCATAAAGTTAGAAATGTCTCTATTCATCTCATGTATAGAAGCTAGCTTCAGGTCAATGTCATCAAATCTTGATTTGGTAGTCTTCTCAATTCTGTCCAATCTCTGGTTCAGCTTAGACTCCACTCTCGACAGGGTGTTCATTGCATCTTTCACCCTAGCTTGACCATCCCAGATAACCAGATGGTCTTCTCTTAAAGCTTCTTAACTTTGTTGTAGAGCATTCACTTCATTCATGAAACCATCTTTTAGTTCTTTGACGTCAGTCCTCAAGTCGACTAGTTCCTCCATTGCTTCCTTCTTCAAGGAGTCCACTGCTTGTTTTGTACCTGTTATAGTTCCAGATGCACTGCCTAAGACCCGGTAAGTTCTTCTAGAATCAGCCGCCGCCAAGTCAACCTTCTCTTGAATAGACATTAAAGAAGCATTGGCTTGATCAGAGGAGATCCCTTGGTCAAAGGAAGGTCTCAGTGGAACCTTGAATATAGGATTTCCTTGCTGATCATGAACCGTCATCTCCTTGAGTGTGGATTGAACACGCATTTCTCTTTCTGTAGGTAGTAGCAGATCATCAATGTTTGGTAGGGTTAGGGTGTCACTCCTCACATTTGGCTCTGGGTGTGCACTCAACGTTTCTGTTGGTGTTTCACTCATTTTTCCTTTCCCACTCAGGCCAGGTGTAAGTGTTTGTGTTTCACTCAATCCCTTGTTACTAGTTGTACCTGCATCAGAAAACACCGTAGCCATCCTTAAGGAGGTCACCGGTGGTGCAATGGGGCTTCGCAAGTCCCCGTCCATGGTTAAACCAAGTTGCTGATCATCCGTAGATGATGTATCCTTTGTAGGATCTAAAGTCTGTGAAGACTTTTCCTCAGTTAACTCCTCAATTGAAATTGATTCATCGTCACCGAGTTGCCGATCCGCACCTACGTCAGACCCTTTACCCGCAGGATCCAGATATGTTCCATCTGGGGAGCTAGGCAATGACCCTTTAGATTTTGCATTTGGGTCAGAGCCTTCTCTCGACGTCTGTGAAGACACTTGGTTCTTAGAACCTTCAACCAGTGAACCTGACCGTAATATGGTCGGAACACCAGTTGCTCCCGTCAATTCCTCCTTGCTAGATTGAGCTATTGGTTCAGATATTGCTTTAGTTAGAGTAGCCCATTCAGCATCAGAAAAATCTATAAAGGGCTCTTTGGATAATTGAAATGAAGTTTCAACAGTTGCCTCAGTTTCTATTCTTCTCCTTTTAGAGGAAGGTAGAGCTGCTGTTGAAGGGTGTATCTCCTTATGTGGTGCTGCTATGACACTATCTCACTCTACACTCACGGATGTCTGTATATAGGGTATAGGAGGGGAATGAGGTTCATTTATGGTTTCATTTGTCTCTTCCAAAGGCTCTATGACCGTGGGTAGAGGTTGTGGGTTTGCAACCTCATAGTCAGGAATGGCCACTAAGGGCTCTGGATCAACATCCATAGGTTGTGGTTCAGGAGCCAGTTCAGGTTGAGGAATATTACCTTTGATTACCTGTTCCCCTGGGGGTAGAAGTGGTAGGGGCACCGTTCTTAGATAGTCAGTGAGAATAGTCGGTACTCATGGAAGATGATTCTTTCTTATTAGAGCGGTTATTGCATTGCTCTTCATCTTCATACACTCCATGGTCTCCTCTGCTGCAAATGTCTCACGTTCCTCATCTGTTAAGACATCCTTGAGAATTAGCTGTAGGAACCTAGGATAGAAACAAAGCACATCGTCTATGCCTGTTCTTTCATTCAGTGGTCCCATGCATAAAATGACTTGATCAATCACTAATCGTCCTATGTTTATATGCCTATTGTTAGCAATGGCAAACCCTATCTTCTGAAGAAATAAGGGAATACCATGCAGATTTGTCAGCTTGGCAGTAAAAACATGGATAAGTGTGTGAAAGAAGAAGTTCCATGGATTTGTCAGGTAATGCTTAAGGAACTCTCCCACAAAGAAGTTTGGTTGTTGACTTCTTATGAGAGTGAAGAAAGCATGTATCTCCTAAGTTGTGGGATACGGAACATGGTTTTCTGCTGGAAAATGTAGTATTCTATTAAAGTCATGTTCCGTCACCCTTATTGTTCTGCCCCCTGGCACAAAAAAACTAAAGGATCTCACATTATTCTCACTTGTATCCGTGGCGGTTGTGTACAACATAGTCAATTGATTGATGCAAAGGACTACGGGAGTACTCAAAGCATATGCCACTAAAGAACGTGTGTTCAGAAACTCTGCCCATGCACGAAACTGTAAGTTCGTTATGGATTGCAAGTTCTGAAACGAGACATGATTAGTCTTGGTTACGATAAATTCTCCGACCATTTTAATTCAAATTTCTAGAAAATTAAATTTAAACCAAAACTAATTTTCCAATTAATTATTTCTAATTAATTAACCTTAGAACAAAATTACCCCTTTACTTAAAAACACATACTCGAACCCAAATTCTTGACCCTTAATTGTTAACTACTAAACAACTAACACAATCCAAAGAAATTAATTGTTTAAAACAATCAACTTGTAAAGATTTGAACTTTTAACACTTCTGGGAAGAAAGAGAATTAATTCGATGGTTTCCTTCTTGGAAAGATTCAGAAACTTAAAAAACTATTAAGTTTTCACAGTCAAATTTCAACCAACAGTGAAAACAGTAACTTTCTTAAGCTTGATCGGTTAAAAATGAAGAAACTATCGAATTGTTCTTGACTGTGTATAAAACTTGTAAGTATTTTTTTTTAAACGGCCACTTGCAATTTCTCAGATCTGTAAAAGTGAGAAATAAAGAGACAAGGCACATTTTTATACTTTTGAAAATGACAGGGGTAAAAATGTCATTTCAGTGTTCGATGGATTTCATTTGAACTACCGATAGATTTTCAGAGGGGCAAAATGGTCATCTTCACTTCGATGGTTTTCTAAAAACTATCGAAGTGTATGAGAATTTAGAATATAAAACGCTTTCCTGAAAAACTATCGAAAGTTTTCTTTTGTTAAATCCAAAAACTATCGAACACCTTTTGTTTGAAAAACTATCGAGAATTTGATTATTGAGTTAATTAAATTCACTTCGATACTTTTTCTGCTGAATTTCAAAATCTATCGAGAATTTGATTATTGAATTAATTAAATTCACTTCGATATATTTTAAGATTATCCTAAAAAACTATCGAAAGGGTTATTTCGATGGTTTTTCTTTTCCTATTTAAAAACTATCGAATTTCCCTTCGATGGTTTTCATTTAGTACTTAGAAAAACTATCGAATTTTCTAAATTCGATGGTTTTTGCTTCTGTCCAATTCTTAAAACCTGTTCTTGTTTTAAAAATCAACCTTTTTAATTTTCTGTCAAGTTTCAATTTGAATAAACTTTTTCAAATTTACCAAAATCAATTGTTTAACAGAAAATTCACAATTTTCTTAGAATAAAATCAACTAAATATCATTGAATGATATTAACCAATTAAAATCCAATAAATTATGCTGCATTAATCTACAATGTTAAAACAAAGTAAATTAATTCAAATTAAATAGATGCTTAAATATTTCGAACAAATATTAGCACCTAAATAATTTTTAGAATTAATAACCAATTAAATGCCAGAAGATATATCATCCATAATTTTGACATTAAATTAGTACAATAATCCTAACTACGAGAATTGCTCCAGAAAATAAATTCACGAGTCCTAAGGATATAGAAATTCTTAAACTCATGTATTCACTAGGACTATCTGCAGTTACTGATTTCTAATCAAAATCAATTAGAAAGATTTAACATCCCAAGTTCACCAACCAGCTTTGAAAAAGTGGATTCATCAAGCGGTTTAGTAAAGATGTCTGCAATTTGTTCCTCTGTGGGTACAAAGTGTAACTCCACAGTTCTATTCATGACATGCTCTCGGATAAAATGATACCTGATGTCGATGTACTTCGTCCTCGAGTGTTTCACTGGGTTGTTAGAGATTGCTATGGCACTTGTGTTGTCGCAAAATATTGGAATCTTTGTCAACAAAAGCCCATAGTCATGGAGTTGGTTTCTCATCCACAAGATCTGAGCACAGCAGCTACCATCAGCAATGTATTCAGCCTCAGCTGTTGATGTGGACACTGAATGCTGCTTCTTGCTATACCAGGAAACTAACCTTCTTCCAAGAAACTGAAAGCTTCATGAAGTACTCTTCCGATCAATCTTACAACCTGCAAAATCAGAGTCTGTGTATCCAATAAGATCAAATCCTGTATCTTTAGGGTACCAAATTCCAAGATTTGGGGTCCCCTTAAGATATCTAAATATTCGCTTAACAGCTATTAGATGAGATTCTTTAGGATCAGACTGAAACCTAGCACACAAGCATGTTGCAAACATTATATCTGGTCTACTTGCAGTGAGATAAAGTAATGAGCCTATCATACCTCTGTAGCCTGTGATGTCAACCTTCTTACCAGTTTCATCCTTATCAAGCTTAGTGGCAGTTGGCATTGGAGTCTTTGCTGTAGATGAGTCTTCCTTTAGATACTTCTTCAGGAGATCTTTGATGTACTTGGACTGACAAATAAATATACCATCTTGCCTTTGGTATACTTGCAGTCCAAGAAAGAATGACAATTCACCCATCATACTCATTTCATATCGACTCTGCATTAACTTAGCAAATCTCTTGCATAGATCATCATTAGTAGAACCAAATATTATGTCATCAACATATACTTGCACCAATATCAAATCATTTTTGTGCTTTTTGTAAAAGGGAGTTTTGTCTACAACACCTCTTGTAAAATCATTTTCAAGTAAGAATTCAGAGAGAGTGTCATACCATGTCCTTGGAGCTTGTTTGAGTCCATAGAGAGCTTTGAATAGAAAGTACACAAAGTCTGCCAGTTTTGAATCCTCAAAACCTGGAGGTTGTTCCACATACACTTCTTCTTTTAACTCCCCGTTCAGAAAAGCACTCTTCCCATCCATTTGATATACCTTGTAATTGGAATGTGCTGCGAATGCCAGAAACATTCTGATGGCCTCAAGTCTTGCTACTGGTGCATAGGTTTCATCATAATATATCTTCAGATTTTCTGATAAAACAAATTCATCTTCAAGAAGTTTGTCAGTAGTCTTTCTTCTTTATCTTCAAGAATCTGAATTAGTCTTTCCTTAAGATTTTTGAGTTCTTCATCTTCCTCATCAATCTAATAGATAGCTGCCCTAAGATTTTGAATGGAACTTCTCTATAGACTATGATCTTCAACCAGGAGGTAAGCAATTTCCTTCCCATCAGGATTAAGAGTCAATTGTTTCATGCCAAAAGACATTTCTTTAACAACAGTGCCTCTTTGCATTTCAACTTCTTGATCTCTCAGATTTAAGTATATGGGAATATAATCACCATTGTAATTCTTTCCTTCATCAAACCTTCTCATTATGGTTGATAGAATCATATCACTCCATTCCTTGCACACTTTGTTCTTCCATTTAAGCAGATAATGAACATATTTCAGTTCCTTTGTCGATTTAACCAGTAGCTCTTGAATGGACATTATCTTCACACTTCCATCTTTCATGAAGTATGTTAGATCAGGATTCAATGATCGTCAGGATCTAGACTCAACTGATCAGGATTGCTGACGTCATCAGTATAGCATGGTCATCAGTATTTGATCAAGCGTTAGTATCAGTATTGTCATCAGGATATCTACATCAGGACTAGGATCATGATTGATCATCAGGACTGGAAGCTGATCAGGATTTCTATTTCGAGTTATATTTGGAGTCTAGTTAAATAAGGTTATTTATTTTGTTGGTTCCTGGTATGTAGGAATGAAGCTATCAATTTAGGATAGGTTTCAATCTTTGTAATTGATTAGGATTTATCATGTAATTGATAGAGAAGCTGTGTAGTATATAAACACAGTTTAGGTTTTGATTTATGTGGGGAACATAATAGATCACATACACGAGTATCTTTGTAACTTAGAAGCTCTCAAGAACATCAGAATTTCTTGAGAGAGTTTTGTAACAGTTTTATATCAGAATTAATAAAGCTGTTATTATTCTTTCATATTTGTGATATATACTTTGATAAGTCGAGAGTCTTATACAATTGTATTCAACCCCCCTTCTACAATTGTTTATTACTGGGCAACAATTGGTATCAGAGCAGACTGATTTAAATTTGAATCAGATGCGATCTAAGATGTCGACAACCAAGTATGAAAGCATGAAAATTCCCATCCTGAAGAAATCAGAATATCCAATATGGAAGGTAAAGATGTTGATGTACCTGGAGGCTATGGATCCTGATTATTTGGACAGGATTCGTGATGGACCATATATTCCTACCAGGATCATAGAACGAACAAAAACTGTACCAGAACACTATGTGGTCAAGGCCAAGAGTGAATGGACTCCAGAAGAAACATCTCATGTACTTAGGGAGGCAAAGATAAAGAATATCCTGCACAATAGTCTTGATGCTGTCATGTCCAAAAGAGTGATTGCATGCAAGTCTGCAAAAGAAATCGGGGATACTTTGGAAACTCAATGCCAGGGATCTGCATCTGTCAAGAAAAACAGAAGGGCTCTTTTAATTCAAGAATATGAACAATTTGATGCAAGACCCGATGAGAGCCTGGCTGAATTATATGATAGATTTCTGACACTCCTGAACAATCTATCTTTAGTTGGCAAGGAATATGTTTCTGAAGATTCAAATACCAAGTTTCTAAGAGCTTTACCTGAAGAATGGGATACTCAGACCTCGATCATTAGACATCAGTATGATCTCAACACTGTGTCTCTTGATGAAGTCTATGGAATGCTAAGAACTCATGATCATGAGGTTCAACAGAGAAAGAATAAGAAAAGCAGCAAGGCAAAGACCATTGCCTTGAATGTAGATGTTAGGAATATGTTGTTCTTGATGATAAACATAAAACACTTAGTAGAATTTGTGTAAAGTCATTTTTTTGTAACTGTCAACGAAATGGCATGCTTTGCAGCATTCCGTTGACAGGAAGCTCATCAACGAAATGAGTGTTGTAGCAATTGCATTGTACAATACTTCACAGTATGATAGGCATTCTGTTATATGTTTTAGATAGGTTTTCTAAGTCATGTTGACTAAGTACTAGATAGGCAAAATAGGTTGGTTAATTGTAAATATGTTATGCCTTGTAATTTTGACTAAGTGAAGACATGTCAACGGTATGAAGATTACTCTGTCAACGGTATGGAGTTTACCCATCAACGAAACGAGGGAAACACCATCAACGGAATGAAGAATGAAGCTATCAACGAAACACATCTCCTTCCTATCAACGAATCAATGTTGCTTTTTGAACAGTTGACAAAGTGATAGTGACAGTTTACTGAACAGATCTAAAAGAAGATATGGAAGTGTACTTTGCATTGGAAGCCATCAAAGTGGATACTGGAAATAAGGAAACATTCCAATTTCCAATAAGGCTCTTGGAAATGATTATAATGAGCATGAAGACAAAAGCAAAGATCTCCAAGGACCATTGGACAAAAGGAATGAAAAGCAAGCTACTGATGGTTACTACTATTATTCTTTAGTTTAACCAAACGTAGAATTGTAAACTTGGGATTATATAACCAAGTGTAGCAGTTACTTTAGAAAGAAGAGAAGAAAAACAAATAGATTGTATTAGCTATTTTTTTGAGAGCAATTCTTCTCTACAACCTTGTAACTGAGCAGCTGTGTACTTTTGTATCACAGATTATTTCCGCAATAAAAACACTTCAGTTGGATCATCAAACAATCCAACTGAATTATTTATATCTTGTGTTTTTATTTATTCAGTTCAGTTTTATTTTAAAAAGTGTTTAGTTTCAAGAAAATATCAAGAATTGTATTCAACCCCCCCCCTTCTACAATTCTGTTAGGTCATTTGGGAATAACAATTGGTATCAGAGCGAGCTTCTAACATACAAGAAGTTTAAAGATCAAGACCAAAAACAGAAACCATGGTGAAGAAGGATGCAGGTGTGAAGATACCAGTTCTTGATAAAGACAATTACTTTCACTGGAAAGTAAAGATGCATTTACATCTCATGTCTATGGATGAGAGGTATGTAGACTGCATTGAGAAAGGTCCACACGTTCCCATGAAGCTTGATTCTAGAGTTGGACTGCCAGATGATGCACCTGATGTAGAGATTCCAAAAACTGTCTCAGAATGGACTGTTGAAGATATTGCAGAAGTCCATAAAGACAAAAGGACCATGAACATTCTGTTTAATGGTTTGGAGCAAGAGATGTTTGACAATGTTATCAACTGTACAACCTCTAAGGAAGTATGGGATACCGTTAGAACTCTCTGTGAAGGAACTGAGCAAGTCAGGGAAAATAAAATGCAACTCCTTATACAACAATATGAGCATTTTCATTTTAAAGCTGGTGAAACCCTAAATGACACGTTTAGTAGGTTTCAAAAGCTTTTGAATGGATTAAAGTTGTATGGGAGGATCTATCAAACCAAGGATTCAAACCTTAAATTTCTTAGAGCTCTTCCAAAAGAATGGAAGCCTATGACTGTTTCTCTCAGAAACACTCAAGAGTACAAAGACTACACTCTTGAAAGGCTTTATGGAACCTTGAAGACTTATGAGCTGGAAATGGAGCAAGATGAGGAAATTGAAAAGGTACAAAAGAAGGGTGGATCTATTGCACTGATTGCATCTGTGAACCAACTTGAAGATGACAATAAAGAAGCTGCAAAGACCACAACTAGTCGATCTAGTTGTAGGAGTGATGTTAGCAAGGGTAAAGACAAGATGACAGAAGAAGAAGAATCAGAACCAGCCAACTTGGATGACTTAGATGAGATTGATGAACACATTGCTTTTCTGTCTAGAAAATTCTCTAAGTTCAAGTTCAAAAGAAACTCAGAAGCAAGGCCACCAAGAAGAGACTTTCAACCTAGCAAAACAAACTGGATTGAAAAGTCTAAGTCAAAATGTTTCAATTGTGGAATGCTTGGTCACTTTGCTGGAGACTGCAGAAAGCCCAAGGTTGAGAAGGGCAACAGGAAATTTGAGCCTGTTGATTATAAAAAGAAATACTTTGAACTTCTCAAACAAAAAGAAAAGGCTTTCATGTCTCAGGAGTATGATTGGGCTGGTAATGGTGAAGATTCTGATGATGATGTTGAGTATGTCAACTTGGCTCTTATGGCTGACAATCATGAGCAGGAAGCAAGTTCCTCAAGCAACCAGGTAACAATTACTAATCTTTCTGAGCTTTCTAAAGAGGAATGCGACAGTGCAGTAAATGAAATGTCTACTGTATTATATAATTTGCGTGTTACTCTTAAATCACTTACTAAAGAGAATTCTAGAATAAAAGAGACCAATCTGCTCTTAAGTGATAGGAATGCAATGTTAGAAATACAGCTCATTGAATTTGAGAAAATGAGATGTGTTAGTAGGGATGCTAAGAAGGAACTTGAGAACGTGTTACAAAGGGAAGAAATTCTTAAAACACAACTTGAGATAGAACAAGGTGTGATTGCAAAATGGAAGGATGCCAGGAATGTTGCTGCCAACATTATTAATGTTCAAGGCGTGGAATCCTTCTGTGAGCAATCATGGAAAAGGAACAAAGAGAAGCTAGGGTATGTTGGTGAAACCTTAGAATCAGAAACTGAGTCAACAAACAACAAGGATCATTTGTTGAAGGTTGATATGTCAACGGAATGCAATGTTTCGTTGACAGATGAACCATCAACCGATCAGGCTGTTTCGTTGACAGAGAAAAGAAAGGATGAACTCACTAGACTTAATAACAAGTATGGTCCTGTCACCAAGAACTTTGTTCAAGGTGAGTCTAGTAAATCAAAGAAAGTTGAGAAGCCTGTTGAGAGAGCTAATGTAGGTAACTTGTCTAACAAGCAATTGAAAGACAAGTTAGAGAAAGTTCAGGTTGAGGCTAAGGGAAATAAAAAGAATAACAGAAATGGCAAGGTAGGGATTAACAAACACAACAATTACACACCTGATAAATATGCACCTAGAAAGACATGTGTCAATTGTGGAAGTGTTAATCATTTATCTACTAACTGCAAATCTGTTAAGAAATCTGCTAATGTGAAAATGCCCAAGCCTGCAATGAACAGTTCCATGCCTAAAATGCCTGTTATGCCTAACATGTTTGCTCCATATGCACAATTTCAGAATCCATATGCTAGCATGCCATTTGTGCCTAATCCTTACATGAATATGTTTAACATGCCACAAATGCCATGGAACATGAATAACATGATTGTTCCTCCAACTATGCATGCTATGAATGAAAATATGAGCAACCCTCAGAAATCAACACCAAGGGTAAAGATTGATTTGAATCAATCTGAGCCCAAAGTGAAAAATGGTACAAAAGGGAATGCAAAGGCTAACAAGACAGGACCCAAGGAAACTTGGGTACCAAAATCAACTTGATTTGGGTTTATTGTGTGCAGGGAGACAAAAGGAATCTTTGGTACTTGGATAGTGGTTGTTCAAGACACATGACTGGTGATTCTACCCTGCTCACAGAGTTTCAGGAAAGAGCTGGCCCTTGTATTGCTTTTGGAGATGACAGCAAAGGCTACACAAAGGGATATGGCTTGATTTCAAAAGAGAATGTCATCATAGATGAGGTTGCATTGGTGGATGGTCTTAAGCACAACTTGCTTAGTATCAGCCAACTTTGTGACAAAGGATTTTTAGTTACTTTTTCGAAAGAAGCCTGTGTTGTTTCTAAAGGAGGAAACAACAATGTGGTAATGACTGGATTCAGAAGAGGGAATGTGTACATTGCTGACTTTAGTAGCACAAGTTCAGAAACCATCACCTGTCTTTTCAGCAAGGCAAGCAAAGATGAAAGTTGGTTATGGCACAAGAAATTATCCCATCTGAATTTCAAAGTTATGAATGATTTGGTGAGAAAGGATCTTGCTAGAGGAATTCCACAAGTGGAATTTTCCAAGGATGGTTTGTGTGATGCCTGTCAAAAAGGGAAACAGAAGAAGGCATCATTCAAAAGCAAGACAGAGTCATCAATTGTCCAGCAGCTTGAATTACTTCATATGGACCTATTTGGCCCTGTAAATGTTATGTCCATCTCAAAGAAGAAATACTGTCTTGTGATTGTTGATGATTTTTCTAGATTTACATGGACTTTCTTTTTGCACTCTAAAGATGAGGCAAGTGAAATCATTATCAATCACATCAAGATGGTAAGCAATCATCCTGATTTCAAAGTAAGAAGGATTAGGAGTGACAATGGGACAGAATTCAAGAATTCGAGCATGAAGGTGTTCTGTGAAGAAAATGGTATTTTGCATGAGTTTTCAGCAGCAAGAACACCACAGCAAAATGGTGTAGTTGAAAGGAAAAACAGAACACTTATTGAAGCTGCAAGGACAATGCTAGATGAATCAAAGTTACCTACATATTTTTGGGCTGAGGCAGTTAACACAGCTTGCTTTACTCAAAATATTTCTTTGATTAATCAGGCCAAGGGAATGACCCCTTATCATCTACTCAAAAGAAAGAAGCCACTATTAGATTTTCTTCATGTCTTTGGATGCAAGTGCTTTGTTCTAAGAAATCAAGCTGAGCATTTGGGGAAATTTGAAGCAAAGGCAGATGAAGCAATATTTGTGGGATATGCAGCAGGGAAAGCTTACAGAGTCTATAATCTCAGAATCAACATTGTTATGGAATCTGTACATGTTGTTTTTGATGATCTCAAAATACAAGGTCTCTGTGATGAAGGTTTCCATGAAAGTCTCTCTTTTGAGAATGAGGAAGGAGAACAAGTGAATCATGATAAGGCTACTGAGAAACAGCCTAAAGGTGTTGTATCTAGCACAGATGAAAGCAGCAGTGAAGATGAAATTGCTGCATTAAGGTTAAAAAGGATAGCAGCTAGCAGACCAAATGGTCATTTCGTTGACATTCATGATGGTGGATTCGTTGACAGTCAGAATGAGCGTTTCGTTGACAGCCAAAACGGTCATACCGTTGATAGTCATAGGAATGCTTCTAGAAGTGATCAATTAGGGACAACAAACTCAGGGGGAGTTTCTCAAGGACAAATATCCAATCAAGGCAATCATGATCATGAAGCTACGTCTTCAAGAGCAAATCTACCTCCCTCAAGGAAATGGACTAAAGATCATCCCTTTGAACTTATTATAGGTGATGTTTCTTCAAAAGTCCAAACTAGAAGAGCAACTCAAGAAGAATGTCTATATAGTAGCTTTCTGTCTCAAGATGAGCCAAAGAAAGTTGAGGATGCACTTCTAGATCCAGATTGGGTTTTAGCCATGCAAGAAGAGCTAAACCAATTTGAGAGAAACAATGTTTGGAAGCTGGTGCCCAGGCCTAATGGCAGGAGTGTTATAGGCACAAAGTGGGTGTTCAGAAACAAGATGGATGAAAATGGCATAGTCACAAGGAACAAAGCTAGACTGGTTGCAAAAGGCTACTCACAGGAAGAGGGAATTGATTTTGATGAAACCTTTGCTCCTGTTGCAAGACTAGAAGCAATAAGGATTTTCCTAGCCTATGCAGCCCATGCCAATTTCAAAGTCTATCAAATGGATGTGAAGAGTGCTTTTCTGAATGGGGAATTGGAAGAGGAGGTGTATGTAAGTCAACCTCCTGGTTTTGAAGATGATGATTTTCCAGACTATGTGTACTTCCTTCTCAAAGCACTCTATGGTTTGAAACAAGCACCTAGAGCCTGGTATGACACTCTCTCACAGTTCCTCCTTGAGAATCATTTCACTAGAGGTACTGTAGATAAAACTCTTTTTCACAGGGTTGTAAATGGCTCTACTTTACTTGTTCAAATTTATGTAGATGATATAATCTTTGGGTCTACAGATGTGAAACTTTGTCAAAAGTTTGCCAAGCTTATGCAAAGTAAATATGAAATGAGCATGATGGGAGAATTAACTTACTTTCTTGGTCTTCAAGTAAAGCAAGTTAATGAAGGCATTTTCATTAGTCAAACAAAATACATTCATGATTTATTAAAGAAATTTAACCTAATGGAATGCTCTACTGCCAAAACTCCCATGCCTACTGCCACCAAACTTGAATTGAATACTAAGGAAAAATCTGTGGACATTTCAAGTTACAGAGGCATGGTAGGCTCACTTTTATATTTAACAGCTAGTAGACCTGATATTATGTTTGCTACATGTCTATGTGCTAGATTTCAGGCTGATCCTAGAGAATCCCATTTAGTTGCTATTAAAAGAATTTTCAGATATCTCAAAGGAACACCAAACCTTGGCATTTGGTATCCTAGAGAATCTGGTTTTGAACTAATTGGTTATTCAGATGCAGATTTTGCAGGATGTAAAATTGACAGGAAAAGTACAACTGGAACCTGTCAATTCCTAGGAAACAAGCTTGTGTCATGGTTCAGCAAGAAACAAAACTCAGTTTCTACCTCCACAGCTGAGGCTGAGTATATTGCAGCTGGAATTTGTTGTGCACAGATTTTATGGATGCAAAATCAACTTCTTGATTATGGATTAAGAGTTGAGAAAATTCCTATTTTCTGTGACAACACTAGTGCCATTGCCATTACTGAAAATCCAGTGCAGCATTCAAGGACCAAGCACATTGACATCAAGTACCATTTCATTAGAGAACATGTTATGAATGGTACTGTGGAGTTACATTTTGTTCCAAGTGAACAACAACTTGCAGACATCTTTACCAAGCCACTTGATGAATCAACATTCTCAAGATTAGTAAGTGAGCTAGGTATGCTAAATTTCTCTTAATTATTTTTGAGATATTTGCAAGTTAAAATGCAGCCAGAAACTTGCTATGTTTTTCTGTGAATTAATTTTCTTAGGAAAAAGTGAAATTTTGTCTAAGTCAAAATTACTATGTCAACGAAACGAACCATTTCGTTGACAGTCTTAGCAGTTTTCTGGGTATTTCGTTGATAGCTCTTTTATATCAACGAAACGCAGCTTTATCAACGAAATAAGACGGGACTTTAACCGCCCAATCCTGATTCGTTGATTTAGCGCTTTTAATCTGAACCGTTGAAATTTGACACGTCTTTTACCACGATCTATGCATACACCCCTGTAAGTATAAATCATGGTAATACTTTAAAAGTAACGGTTATATTTTTTTAAGCCAATCCAGTAATTTACATTTATTATTGGATTCATTTTCTGAGAATTTTTGGGGGAGTATTTAAGAAATTTTATTTTCATTATTTCTTTTTACCTGTTCTCAAAAATTCCAAAGGTTTTTTCTCTCTTCTTCTCTCTAACAAGCAATTCAGTTCGAAGCTTTCCTTTAATCAACAATGGCACCTATAGTCAAGCTTATGTCTGCTGGAGGGTTCATCTATGAGAAGAACAACTCCATCCCTTTTGTTGTCAAGGAAAACCCGAACAGACTGTTCTTCAAAATGATGGATTTCATGAAGAATTGCAAGTTGAGCTATGCAATGTTTCACTCTACACCACTCTACAATGAGATAATCGAGGAAATTTGGACCTCATGTGAGTATAGTGGAACAAACTGCACACTACAATTCACTCTTCAAGGTAATGAGTACATAGTTAATTCTGATGTTTTGCAAGCATGTTTACATATTCCTGATAATAACTGTGATGTTTTGCCTACTAACACTGAAATAACTACCATGCTAAATTCTATAAACTACTCTTTGCCTACTGATAATCTGGGTAGAATAATTAGGAGAGGTTTGGTTAAGGAATACAGTTATTTAGCTGATGCATTCATTAAGGTCTTTTCTGGAAAGATTAGTAATTTTGATGCATTAACTAACTCTATGTTAATTCTCCTAACCATGCTTCTAAATGATAGATATCACAACTTTAGCACCCAACTTATGTATGAAATTGGTGCTAAGTTGGGTGACAAAGCAAATAGGAAGAAAAATATCTATTATGCTAGGTTTCTGATGATGTTGGCTAACCATGTTAGTCCAGCACCATTAGTTATCTCTAACCCTAATGCCAGGTTTGAGTGCTTTGTGCAAGAAAAGAGAGTATTGACAGACATACTGAGGCTGAACCACAATGGTGATGTTCCAGTGGTGTATCTGCCAATCATTGAGGTAACTACTACTATCCCTGTTAGTGTAGCTAACACCTCTACTGTTTTACCTTCCAATGTTGCTATGGAGTCTGTAGCTGTGACCCAACAGGCTCCTGCCCTAGCAACAAAACCAAAATCAAAGAAATCCTCCAAGCCAACCTCAGGTGCTTCTCAAAAGGCACCTGTTGTAAAAACTACCACACAACCTAAGGGGAGTGAGTCTGGAGTTGTGAGAGGTGAGGGAAGGGGTGAACATCAAAGAAACCCCAAGGATAAGGAAGCACAGGTTAGTGTGTACCAGCCAAGCCCCATTGTGTCTTCCCAACAAGGCACAATGAGTAACATGGATTTAAACACAAGTCTAATTGCATCCTCCCAAAAGGATGTGATTATTGAAACAAGCTCTCCTCCTAGAGCACAGTCCAAAAGGGTAAGGGACACTTCAAGCCCACAGTCTACATTTTCCCAATACCAAAGGAGAGTGAAGCAAAAGTCCAAGGGTACACAGGGTGCACACACACTGGAAGCAACACTTCCAGTTTCTCAAATTCAGTTTGATGTAACCCCTATCATTACTCTGGGGTTACAGTCCCATTCTCTAAACATCAATCTTGAATTATCTCCATCAAATTCACCAACTCAATCTTTAGATGTGGACATGATCCATACATCTATTCCTGATTCTCCAACTCTAATCTTGGAGAAGCCCCACTCTGAAGCTGGTGGCCATCACTTGTTAAGTGATTTGTTGGGCCATCAACCAATTTTTCCTGAAGTTGCAAGGGGATCTGTGGACCAATCTTTAAAATCAATCACCACAGACTCTACTGTAATTTCTCATTCTCAAAGTGCTTTCTTGACTTCATCAACGAAACAGTCTATTTCGTTGACAAGTGTTTCTCCATCAACGGTATCCATACCGTTGACAGTTCAAACTACCATTCCGTTGATAGTTCACTCTGCACCTTTAATTGAAAATCAAGTTGTTCCCACAACTAGTGCAGATGATCTAGTGGTAGTTGAGACACTTCTAGGACTGAGAGGGAGTGAAACTGAGAGGCTGGCTTGCAGCCAGGCAAAAGGAGAGAATGTGAGTGAGAGGCTGGCTATTTCTTCCAGCCAGGCAAAAGGAGAGATTGAGAGTTCCACCTTAGAAGGTGAAGGTGAGGGTGTGAGAGGTGTGAGCCATGGGGAGCCCATGATGCAAGAACAGAGTGGAGAGAGAGAAGGGACTACAGGAGTAATAAGGATGGAAGCAGTCATTGCTAGTGAGTTAATGGAGGTCAGTGAGGGAGAAAGGGAACTTACTTTCCAAGAGGTTTATCAACAAACTCTGGATAGTATTTCCCTGGATCCTGAGACCTTTACTCATCCTGTGTCAGCCTATCAAGTTTTGGCTCAACAGGGCAATGTGGAGGCAGAGAGGTCACTACAACTAATTCACACAACTGCATCAATGCAAAGAGCAAAGGATGCCTTGACCAATCTACCTCCAGGGGCTGAAGCAAGTGGAGAATTTGATTTTTCTGATAATGAGGATAGCTTTGGTGACATTCTACAGGTGGCCACTACTGCACAGACTGGGACTTCTGTGGTGCCTCCTACACCAAACTGGCTTTCTCAAGATATGCATGGTAGATGCAATTTGGATGCTGCCATCACAAGGCAGTACAATGAAGCATATCTAGCTCATGAGTCTGCAGGAGCAAGGGACAAGAAATTCTACAAAGCCATCATGGATTCTCTGGAAATTCAAAGGCTACAAATGTTGCAGACAAGGATTGAGGCTACAGAAATCAAGGACTCAATTAGCAACCTTAGGGCTGCTACTGACAGGAGGCTAGATGAAAAGCTTCCTCTTCACACTGTCTCCAGGATGTCAAGGTTTTTCACCAAGGAACCTGAAGTGTCTTCATCTTTGAAAACTCTTTCCTCTAGAGTGGACAAAGTTGAGGCTACACTTAGTCACATGCAAAAGGAGCAGGAGAAGCAAACTCAGCTACTCACCCAGCTTCTGGCAGCTCAAGGGGGCTCCCTATCATCTCACTTGATGCTAACAAAAAGGGGGAGAAATCTAAGGAGCTAGACATTCAGATCACAAAGGTTATGGTCCCAGCCATCTCCTTACCAGAAGAGCCATTAGCAATGGGGGAGTTTGCAAAGAAGAAAAAGGACAGTATTGACCTGATCCAGGAAGCCTCTTTGAGGATGAAACTTGCAGAACAAATCAAGGATCACTGGTCAAATATTGAAGCAAAGGTCAAGAAGCTAGCTGACACTAAAAAGGTATCATCTGTACAAGCTACTTCAATACCACCATCAACAAATGCAATGGTGACAGTGCAAATGGAGCCACAATTCAGGAGTTCCTATGTCATGGAACCCCTTCAGCATGGAGTCCTTCAAGATTCAAGGAATGAGAAAGGACAAGCTTCATGTTTGAGGAATGTGGATGCAAGAGGGATATCTCCAGTATCTCCCATAAAACCCAAAGGCAAGAACATAGAAAGGATAGCTTATCCTCCACCAAAGCCAGATGAGTTCAAAGTCTTAGGGAAGCTGATCAAGGAGAGCAAAGAAAGCAATCATCCAAGCATAAGGAACAAGAGGGCACTCATCTACAGGGATAGCAAGGAAATCTACATTTGGGTTGGTCACCCAAATTTTGCTAAGGCCAAAGCTGAAGAAAGTGAAAGGGCAGCAATGCAAGCTCTTGCAGTTGCTCAATCACTTGAAGATGAAGAAGCCCTACAGGAAGAAAAGGCCAAGGATAAAGCTAAGGAAGCTGGAAAGAAGAAGAGAACAAGTCAGCCAAAGGCTAGAGCTAAGAGGAATCTAAACTTTGATGAAGATGATTCTCAAGAAACTGCTCAAGACTCTTCCACAACAAGTGCACATCAAATTCCTGTTGATCTACCTATTGAGGGAAAGTTGGCTTGTGATCCTGCACATCCTGTCAACTTTCATGATCATCCAATCATGCCAAAAGAGGAACCTTTTGAATTTGATGAAGCCTACTTTCCAAAGTTCCTGTTAGAGAATGACCAACCAATGAAGACAAAGAAGAGGTCTGTCAAAGCAAAGCCTGTTCTTGTGAGAAAGCCACAATCTCAAAAACCCCCTGCAAACCCAGAGGACTGCATGTACATTGCTGACATCAGGGAAGAATCCAGTCTACATCTTGACTTAGACAACCTGGTGGAAGTAAGGGGAATTGCAGCTTCTCAAAAGTTGCCTGAAAGACTAGTGTTCATATTCAAGGGAGGTAGAGAACAAGTGTGGCCTCTCTACAGAATTTTAGGAGAAGACTATCAAACACTACTCTCAGTGTTTAGATGCTTGAAAAAGGACTTTGGTTTCACCAAAACAGCCAAGTCTGAGGTGGTCTCCAAAATCTGTCAGATAAAGGCTAGCTGGAACAAGCCTGAGGCTCTTCCCAGGATACTTAGAGTTCCCTCAACAGGAAAGAAAATCCATCTTCAACCTTATTGGATGATGGAGTTTAAGGACAAGGACAATTGCAGAAGATTCTTCAGAATGGAAGACCAGCTGGAGAAGGCATCTAATCAAACTCTAAAGCTGATGCAATCCAAACTTGGTGATCAAGATGAAGAGGAGAAAATCTTCTACAGAAGGCTACAGGTCCAGATTGAGGAAAACAACTCCAAGAAAGGGAAGAAGACTATGCCACAAAGAAATCACAGATGAAACATTTGCTCAGACTAGAGGAGCATTTGTGGGCATTAGTCTTGTAAGTCTTATATCTTGTCTATAAAATTTTGAAGCTTAATACATATTCTACTTTTGTAATTTATGATGTATCTGAGTGTTTTTGTTATCATCAAGTCTCTTGATTTATGGCTGTTATTCTATCAGTCATAAATTGGGGGAGATTGTTAGGAATATGTTGTTCTTGATGATAAACATAAAACACTTAGTAGAATTTGTGTAAAGTCATTTTTTTGTAACTGTCAACGAAATGGCATGCTTTGCAGCATTCCGTTGACAGGAAGCTCATCAACGAAATGAGTGTTGTAGCAATTGCATTGTACAATACTTCACAGTATGATAGGCATTCTGTTATATGTTTTAGATAGGTTTTCTAAGTCATGTTGACTAAGTACTAGATAGGCAAAATAGGTTGGTTAATTGTAAATATGTTATGCCTTGTAATTTTGACTAAGTGAAGACATGTCAACGGTATGAAGATTACTCTGTCAACGGTATGGAGTTTACCCATCAACGAAACGAGGGAAACACCATCAACGGAATGAAGAATGAAGCTATCAACGAAACACATCTCCTTCCTATCAACGAATCAATGTTGCTTTTTGAACAGTTGACAAAGTGATAGTGACAGTTTACTGAACAGATCTAAAAGGAGATATGGAAGTGTACTTTGCATTGGAAGCCATCAAAGTGGATACTGGAAATAAGGAAACATTCCAATTTCCAATAAGGCTCTTGGAAATGATTATAATGAGCATGAAGACAAAAGCAAAGATCTCCAAGGACCATTGGACAAAAGGAATGAAAAGCAAGCTACTGATGGTTACTACTATTATTCTTTAGTTTAACCAAACGTAGAATTGTAAACTTGGGATTATATAACCAAGTGTAGCAGTTACTTTAGAAAGAAGAGAAGAAAAACAAATAGATTGTATTAGCTATTTTTTTAAGAGCAATTCTTCTCTACAACCTTGTAACTGAGCATCTGTGTA
The DNA here is from genome assembly GCA_030848705.1 of Heracleum sosnowskyi. NCBI lineage: Eukaryota > Viridiplantae > Streptophyta > Magnoliopsida > Apiales > Apiaceae > Heracleum > Heracleum sosnowskyi. The sequence goes on from CM061242.1 coordinate 73,034,548, forward strand.
CTTTTGTATCACGGATTATTTCCGCAATAAAAACACTTCAGTTGGATCATCAAACAATCCAACTGAATTATTTATATCTTGTGTTTTTATTTATTCAGTTCAGTTTTATTTTAAAAAGTGTTTAGTTTCAAGAAAATATCAAGAATTGTATTCAACCCCCCCCTTCTACAATTCTGTTAGGTCATTTGGGAATAACAGTAGAGGCTAAATCAAAAGGAAAAGCTATGGAGGTCTCTAGAAGGAAATCAAGAATAGTTGAGTCAGATCCTGATGACTCTTCATCAGATACTGATGGCAATCCTGATGCCAATACTGATGATGACTCTTCTGACTCAGACATGGAAGAGATGGTTGCTATGATTGTTAGAGGCTTCAAAAAGATGAAGTTCAGGAAGGCTAGAAGACAAGGTAACTTCCAGAAAAGGACCTTCAATGCAGACAAAGACAAGTATATCAAAAAGGACAGCAAGAGTAGCAAATTTGACAAGTCAAAGGTTAGATGCTACAAGTGTAATGGTATGGGACAATTTGCTAATGAGTGCAAGAAGACAAAAGAACTCATCATATCAAGCAAGGATTGGATGGACTCTTCCTCAGAATCTGATACTGAGGTGGTCAACTATGCCCTAATGGCCAATACTGATGATACTTCTATTCCTGATGATAAGGGTAAAAAGAAAAATGTGTTAGTCATGGATAGTGGATGTTCTGTGCACATGAATGGAAACAAGGCCATGTTATCAGAATATGAGGAAAAAGCTGGCCCAACTGTGTCTTATGGAGATGGCAACATTGGACAAATTTTGGGATATGGCAATATAATCATTGGAAATGTCATCATTGAAAAAGTAGCTCTAGTGAAGGGACTAAAACACAACTTGTTGAGTATTAGTCAAATCACTGACAGAGGTTATCATGTCAACTTCTATTCCACACATTGTGAAGTAGTCAGCAAAGAAACTGGAAAGATAGCACTGACTGGCTACATGCATGGTAATATTTATGAAGCCAACATTCTCTCAAATACTGATGGCTCCCCTACATGTCTTATCAGTAAAGCATCAGTAGATGAAAGTTGGAACTGGCACAAGAAACTTTCTCATCTCAACTTCAGCAATATCAATGAGTTGGTTAAGAAAGATTTAGTGAGAGGATTACCTAAAGCTTTGTATACTCCTGATGGACTCTGTGATGCTTTTCAAAAGGCTAAACAAAGAAGGACATCATTCCAGAGTAAATCAGAATCCTCTATTGAAGAACCATATCACATGCTGCATCTTGATCTATTTGGACCAGTCAACATTATGTCCATCAGTAAGAAAAGGTACACTCTTGTAATTGTTGATGAATATTCTAGATTCACCTGGGTGTATTTTCTGCACAGAAAAGATGAAACTCCTGAAATACTGTTGGATCATGTGAAAATGATTGAGACAACTACAAAGTACAAAGTCAAGATACTGAGGAGTGATAATGGTACTGAATTCAAGAATTCAAAGATGGAAGAGTTTTGCAAATACAAAGGAATTATTCAACAATTCTCTGCTCCCGGCACACCTCAGCAAAATGGAGTAGTTGAAAGGAAAAATAGAACTCTTATTGAAGCTGGCAGAACTATGTTGGAAGAAGCTAAATTACCTACATATTTCTGGGCAGAAGTAGTCAATACAGCATGCTATACTCAAAATCTCACATTAATAAACATACATGGTGTTACTCCTTATCAATCACTCAAGGAGAAGAAACCAAGTTTGAAGCATCTACATGTGTTTGGCTGTAAATGTTTTGTTCTCAGAACTCATCCTGATCAGCTAGGGAAATTTGAAACAAACGATGATGAGGGAATTTTCATAGGCTATCCTGCATCAAGAGCCTTTAGAGTTTTTAACTTGAGAACAAGAACTGTCATGGAGTCAATACACTTATCTTTTGATGATAAGAAGATAATTGGATTGAATGAAGACTCACATGATAGATTGGTTTTTGAAAATGAAGCTACCAAGGAACCTGAAGAAAATGAATCAGATCCTGTCAATTCATCAGATACTGATGGGTCACCAAATCCTGATGATCCATCAAATCCTGATGACACACCAATTCCTGATGGTGCTAGTACTGATGATGCAAATAATGATGATTCATCTAGTAGTGCAAATGTTGAGGGGGAGCAACAACAAACTACTACAAATTCAGAGTCAACTCAATCATCAGGACAAAATTCTTCAGATACTGATTCAAGTGACAATCCTGATAATTCATCAGGAGGAAATAACAATAATTCAGGGGGAGCTTTTAATGAAACAAATTCTTCTAATCAAGATAACACCAATCCAGGGGAGCATCTACATCAAGGAATGACTTACCACCAGCAAGGAAATGGACTGCAAGTCATACTCCTGATTTAATAATTGGAGATCCTGATGCAGGTGTTCAGAAAAGAAGTGCAACTCAAAATGAATGTCTATATAATAACTTTCTGTCAAAGGAGGAGCCAAAGAAAGTTGAAGATGCATTTAAAGATGCTGATTGGGTTACTGCAATGCAAGAAGAATTGAATGAATTTGAAAGGAATGAAGTCTGGAAACTGGTACCTAGACCAAAGAACAGGTCCATTGTTGGTACAAAATGGATTTTCAAAAATAAGACTGATTCAGATGGTGTAATTATCAGAAACAAAGCAAGACTAGTTGAAAAGGGGTATTCTCAACAAGAAGGAATTGATTATGATGAAACTTTTGCTCCTGTTGCAAGACTAGAGGCCATCAGGATCTTTCTGGCATTTGCAGCTCATAAGAAATTCAAGGTTTTCCAGATGGATGTGAAAAGTGCTTTCTTAAATGGTGAACTGGAGGAAGAGGTATATGTTGAACAACCTCCTGGTTTCATTAATCCTAAATATCCAAATCATGTCTACAGATTGGATAAGGCACTTTATGGACTAAAGCAAGCTTCAAGAGCATGGTATGAAACTCTAGATCAATTCTTACTGGAAAGTGGATTCAAACGAGGTACCATTGATAAAACTTTATTCTATTTGAATCATGGTAAGGATTTGCTTTTAGTTCAGATTTATGTTGATGATATCATTTTTGGGTCAACAAACAATAAGCTGTGTGAAAAGTTTTCTAAGCTTATGCAGCCAAGATATCAAATGAGCATGATGGGAGAAATGAGTTATTTTCTTGGTCTTCAAGTTAAACAGACTGATGATGGCATTTTTATCAATCAGTCAAAATACACAAAGAATTTATTGAAAAGGTTTAACATGGAAGATTGTGCTACTGCAAGTACTCCCATAGCTACAGCTACCAAACTTGATCCTGATCAAGGTACTGAGGTAGATGTAAATCATTATAGAGGAATGATTGGCTCTTTATTGTATCTCACTGCAAGTAGACCAGATATCATGTTTGCAACCTGTCTGTGTGCAAGATTTCAAGCAAAACCTAGGGAACCTCATCCGATTGCAGTTAAAAGAATTTTCAGATATCTCAAAGGCACTCCTTCACTTGGCCTTTGGTATGCAAGGGAATCAGATTTTGGTTTATGTGGTTATTCAGATGCTGATTTTGCAGGATGCAAGATAGACAGGAAAAGTACTTCAGGAAGTTGTCAGTTTTTGGGTGGTAGACTGGTTGCATGGTTAAGTAAAAAGCAAAAGTCTATCTCTACCTCAACTGCAGAAGCTGAGTACATTGCTGCAGGAAGTTGTTGTACTCAGATAATGTGGATGAGAAATCAGTTGTTAGATTATGGTCTGTCATACTCAAAAATCCCTATTTATTGTGATAACCAAAGTGCTATTGCAATGACAGGAAATCCAGTTCAACATTCTCTTATTAAACACATCAGTATTAGATATCACTTTATAAGAGAACAGGTTCTGGAAGGAACAACTGAACTTCACTTAGTTCCTACTGATCAACAACTAGCTAATATATTCACCAAGCCAATGCCTGAAGCTACTTTCAATAAGTTGGTGAATGAACTTGGAATGATGAATTTTGAGAATTTTGAGGAAAGCTACAGAGAGGAATTCCTGATGACTGTCAAATCCTGATGGTCATTCAGAAAGGTATGTAATTATGATCAAATCCTGATAGGACTCAATCCTGACAGGAAGTCAACTGGTCAATCCTGATGTACAGGTCAGTATTTCATTGCTTAATTTGTGCCTAATTTTTCGTCAGTTACTGATGAGAAACGTTTGAGTTTTTATTGGACAACTGTATGCGCGCGTGTGTCACACTGATAGATATATATACATATAGATACACATAAAAAGCGGTGCAGTTATGTTTAATTACGCACGTAATTTGTCCACTAATCATTTTTGCACAAATCATATTTTGCCACCTGTCATTGAGAGTAATATTTTGTTTTAACAAAATACATTTGATTTTCTAAATTACCGTTTACTCTCTCATCATCAGTTTTTCATCTTCTTTCTCTCTCTGTGCTCAAGAACCCTATTTTCTAAATCTCAATTCTCAAGCTTTCTATATTGTTTTAATGGCGTCTTCATCATTCATGAACAAACAGACTGTGATTAGTGGTGTTACTTTTGCCACTAATATTTTTGTAGCTATTCTAGATCATCAGGAATTGCCTACAGAGTTCCATATAATCCAGGATTTTCTTACTTCAAGCTCATTGCAGTATGCTTTAATAGAGCCTGCGAGTGTTTCTCTTAAGTCTGTGATGCAGGTCTGGAACACAGTTGTTTTCAGTAAAAGCTCTACATGAACTATTTTGATGCAATTTGAATGCAATGGAGTAACTCATCATGTCACGCCTGCTATTGTTCAAGAGGCACTGCATTTGCCGATTCTGGGTGACCAAGTTCCTGATAATGTTTCAGACTCTATCATTTTTGAGTTTGTCACAAAATTGGGATACAATGGTGAGGTAAAGAGGTATGACAGCCTCTTCAGGACAAAGCTCAAAAGGGAGTGGAATTACTTCTTTGACACACTTAGCAGATGCTTTCTGAATAAGACATCTAATTTTGATGCTCTGCCATCAGGATCACTCAAAATTGGGTACTCTCTTATCTACTCTAAAGTTTTTGATTATGGTAGTTTTGTGTTGAAAGCTTTAAGTGATAGAAAAGCTGATAAATTAGGCTATGTCTGTTTTATTAGATTTTTCCAATTAATATTCAATCACTTATGTCCTGGTGTTACTTTTGAGGATGATGTGGTTCTACCTATTTGTAGAATTACAGAGAACAACTTGAAGTCCTTAGTCAATTGTGATAAGGCAAATGGTTTTATAGGCAATGCCTTTATTCCTGATGAGGTCAGGTTTTTCTTACATCAGAAAATGCCTACTTGTTATGGTTTAATCTCTGATGCTATGGGGCAAGGCCAATCACACCTTGTTCCTGACCCAAGCATCCAACCCAAACAGTCAAAACAATCAACTTCCACCTCTATTGTCTCCCAAAAGACTTTAGTTGTAAAATCTAAGAAATCAGCTAGATCTGCTGTGTCTGGAAGACAATCAGGATCAAAGGATTTCTCCTCTACATCACTCACCAAAAAGAAGAAACAAAGGGGTGTACAAGGGGTCCCGGTAAAGAAGGATGCTGAGATTGTTACTGTCAAGGGAGTTGAGGATGTTCAAGTAAAAAGAAAGTTGATTTTAAGAGATGAAACTGATTCTGAGGATGATATGCCCATCTCCTCTAAATTTAAGATAATCAAGGAAGTTGCTGATACTTCTATTGAAGTTGTGGCACCATCATCTAAGCCACAGAAGAAAAGGAAATTATCCAAAAGCAGGTATCATATTCCTTTGGAGACACAGACTACTGATGGTCAGGATCTATCAATTCCTGATGAGCAGTCAAATCCTGATGCTCAAGCTAATCCTGACGTTGGTACTCCTGATGTCACTCCAACAAAAGTTGTCTCTATTTCAGACTCTCCAGCCAAATCCTCTCCCACTACAAGACATGTTGATATTTCATGGGAGAAGTATGGTGTTGTTGTTTCCAATCTTGGGTTTCTACATCCATTGGAGAAGAAAAGGAAAGCAGGGGAAAAGGTCTTTCAGAGACAGAAGAAGCTGAAAGGATCAAGCCCACAAGAACCTGAATCTCAATGTGATTCAACAACTACTGAAGATCCTGCCCCACAAGAACCACTCAATCAAAGTTTGGGTGAAGGCATAGCTATTGTTATGGTCCCACAAGAACCATTTTCTCAAAGGGAGAATGAAGACATCAACATTCCAGCCACACAAGAACCATTTAAAGATGCAGGCAAAGCTACAGCTTCTGAGGAATTTCCTGACAATACTCAAGGGATTTCTGGTGAAAATGAAAGAATGGTCGAGGACACTGTCAATGAGGGAAGCACACAAGAACCTCCAACTCAAAGTGTTGAAGCAGCTTCAGAACCTCATGCTACACAAGAACCATCAGTATCAAATCCTGATGCAAGCTTATCAAATCCTGACGGTGTTGCTCCTGACACTAGTGGTGCTACTGATAAGCCAATCCTGATACAGTCACTAAGCTCAAGACCAATGACAGATTCTATCACAGCTTCCCAGGATAAGCTAAAAGGTATTGCAATTCCTGATCCTGATGTTACTCTTGATTCTGATGCTGATGATAGTGATGATAGTGATGATAATAATAATGAAGAGAAGGATCAGCTTGCTACATCAATCAAAGCTAGTCTTGGAACCAACTTTGGTTCATCAAGCACATTCATGGCTGGAAAGGCTTCTACTGGAAAAGATCTCAGACAAGATTTTTCTGTTCCTTCTGTAATTTCTCCTGCTGAGGCACTTAGACAATATGAATGGAACAATTCATGGTACAGATCTTTTGAGTTTGTTAGTTATCCATATGCTTTGGATCATGCCTATGATGCAGTGAAATTAATTGAGAATCAAGATTTGAAGAATCATTTGAAGGCAACTACTCTTTTATCAAAAGGCCTCAAACATGAAATTGATTCTGTTAAGGCTGCTACAGAATTAGTAAGGACTGACGTTTCTCAAAACTTCACAAAGGTGCCTACTGCTCTTCAACTAAGAATAGTGGAATCCCAAGTCAAGTCAGTCATTACTGAACAAATATCAATTAATAGCAGAATTGATTCACTTGATTCTAAGGTAACTGATATTCAAACTTCTCTTGCCTTAATTTTGAATATATTGTCAAATACTGATGTCAAAAAGGGGGAGAAGGTAAGTTCTACAAAATGTACACCTGATCTAGTATTAAGGAATAATGATGATGATACTGGAAATGATGGCGGTGACAAAGTTCTACAAGGAGAAACCTCTAATGCTGCTGTTATGAAGACTATTCAAACTTCTCAAAGTCAAACAACGCAGTCAACTCATGTTTCTGATTCTGGAGTAAGGACAGTGAGAACATTGGTACAATCTCAGATCCTGACGGAAGAACAAATCCTGACAGGTGATCAAATCCTGATGACTGATCAAATCCTGACGCTTGGTCATGGACATACACTTTCTACAATTCCTGAGGGTGATGAAGATGTAATCATTGAAAATCCTGAAGATGCTGCTAACCTATTCCAGAGTTTCAAAACAAAGAAAAGTGATGTTGTGAATCTTTATCATACTGATAAGAGGGTACAACAGTTATTTGCTAGAAAGGCACTATCTACTGCTACTGAAGAATATCTTGATCTCTCTCATGAAGAGTTCTTAAATGCTCAAAGAGAAATGATGGAGAGTTTCAAGAATCCTGCTCCTGCTAGAGGTAGAGGAGGCAGAGGTAGAAGAAGTGCTCAAAGAGGTAGAAGAAGCTCATCAATTCCAATTATGCCTAGAAAAACAAAGTCTAGAGGATTAAGGATTGAAGAAATTCCTGAACCTACTTAAACTCTAGTAGTTCCTGACAGGTCTACTTTTGGTGATGATGGAAATGATGAAGAAGAACCAGAATTGAGAAGAAGACCAAGAAAATCAACTCTCAGTAATACAAATCAAATTGAAGATTCTAATCCTGATACTGTTCCTGTTAGGTCCAAAGTATCGTAGAAGGGGGGGGGGGGGTTGAATACGATACTCACAAATAATTCAATTTCGTTCGCGGATAAATCATTCAGTTCTATAACGAAATCAAACACACCAAACCAAATCAAGTTTCGGGGAATATATCTTTTTATAAATATAAACCTCGAGGGGTGCTACAATTTCTAATCCGTAGATTAGCTTCAATGAGTTCTAAGTTATACACAATCAAAACTTTGATAGAATTCAAGCAGAATTAATTTCTCTGGTATTTTCTCTCTGGCTCAAACTCTCTCTCAGTTATTGCTTCTGTGAAATAACTCCGACTGAAGAAGACACACTTCCTCTGATAGTAATTGTAGACTTGGATTTGAAAACTATCGAACCAAGTTTGTAGGAACAATCTTGGCTGTCCATCTTCAAAATCAACCTGACAACAAGTCACACTTTTCACCTGCTCCTCAAATTAAAAACCATCGAATGAATAAATCATTTTACCATTCGATAGTTTTTTAAACAAAACTATCGAATGCTAAATTGATTTACTTTGGTTTTCTTTGAATCACTTTTCATTCCATTCGATAGTTTTCTGAAATGAAAAACTATCGAATCCTTTTTCTTGTCTGATTTCTTTTAATGATTCCACTGAGCTTCTGGGCGTTTCAGTAATAGACTGTATCACTTCCTTCTGAGACGATAAAACAACTTGATCTTTTTAGTGCCGTCACCTAGTGCAACTGGTCTGGTTCACAGATGAATAACACTTGATCAATTCTTCTTTTATGTCTTCAATTCAATGCTTCTGATAAGTCCCTTGTCGTTCTGGTTGCTTCATTTAAATCACTGGAATCCCGTGGTACTTAACCCTAAATCATTCACATACTTCTGTCGTCTTGAAAGTCTTGTTTCTTTTGTTGTCACTGAGGCTTGAACATTTTCATGAACTTCTTTCCGTGACCTGTTTACGGACTTCAAGAATACATAACGTATTTTGATTTTTTGAGTTTACCTTTTCTTCTTTGATTCTGGATTCCTGTGCTTCTGTTAATACTATTGTCTGTCTTGTCCTTTGTTGAGTTGTAGTTATCTCTTTTACATCTTATGTTACATTATGCTTTACAATCTCCCCATATTTGATTGGATAGAGTTCGACAAGCAAATACTGACAGATATATTAAACTAACTAAGGAAACATTAAACTAATTAAAGTAAGACATCGTAATAATATTAAATGCATTCTGGATCAGATATATATATACACTTCCAGATTTCATAAATCAAAAAACAATAAAACTTTATACAATGAAGTTGCTCCTCTAGTCTGAGCTGATAGTTCTTTTGTTCTTTGCTTCAATCTTCAGTCCATTCCAATCTCACCTTCTTCAATCATTGGATCGGAGTTAGCAGCTTGATAATCAATCACTGACAGATAGTGCAGTGGTTCTCCAGGTTTAAGGATTGCTCCTTGGATGTGTCTTCCAATAAATTCAACCTCTTGACCCACTCCAGCCCACAACCATGCAATGTTAACATCTTCCTTGTTCAGCTTTGGCATGTTTGGTAATCTGGTATGCACTTCCAATCCTCTTTCCACTCTTTTCCTATAGTAAGGAACATTCTCCATTAGAAATCTTCTAAGAGTGTCTGCTGCTTTGTCCTTCTCCGTTGATGAGAATCCAGTGGATCTAAGATACATCTCAACTGAGATTAGATAGTTGCTTGGGTAGTCTCTCAGTTTGTCCTCAGCCAAATAGCAGATTCTGAACAAGTCATTCGTCATGAATCTAACCATTGGGGGATCTTCATTAATCTCTGGACCGACTTTCATCAAGATCTCCTTAACATACTCACGGAGCAGTTCATTTAGCCTTGTCGTCCTTTGAATCTTGATGAGAATAACCTGCAACTCTGTGTATGTCCTCTGTTCTAAAAACTTAGTGGAAATCACAAATGTACCTTTCTCCAGAAAATTGATCAGGATGTTCCAGGCTCCATTTGCTTTAACCCCAGCTTTCAGAAAGATCATAGAGTTTCTCAATGCTTTGAAGTAAGTCTGATCTTCAAGATTGGCACTTCTGATGTCCTGAATGATAACTTCCACCTCAGCATTGTCGTTGACTTCTAATCCGTCTTCAACTCCGCAAAAGGTTTTATAAGCCATCTCCCATTCATTACCTTCTTTCTTTGCCAGATCTATCATCTTCTTCCTCCTCACTTCATTATACACCTTGAATCTCTTCAGTTTTTCACTCCTCAGAATTGCTTGTTGTTTCTCTTTCTCAACTTGCCTGGCATCTACTGCAGCTCTCTGAGCTCTTATTGCTTTCAAGGCAGCTTCTTCTTCAGGTGATAGAGAATTTGCTTCTTCTTCTATAATATCCTCCCATATTGGATGTTCAACGGGCTCTGGATAATATGGCTCATGCTCATCCTCAATTGGTTGCTCTTGCATGACCTCAAATTCCTCTTCACTCTTTTCTTCTTCGTGTACAAGTTCTTCTATCCAGTACTGTCTGATTGGAATAGCTTCAACTATTTCCCAAACTCCCCATCCATCCTTAGGCTTCTCTTTCTCCCCTTCTCCAACTTTCTCCCCCTTAGTTGAGGAATCCTCGACGAAAGCATCCTCAGCATAAAAGGTAGTAGAAGGATCAGGTTGCTGATTTGAAGGACCAGGTTGGCCAGTTTGTTGGTTCTTCAGCATAGTCCAGATCGACTGTACTCCATCACTTTGATTTTCCATGAAATCCAATAGATCCTTATTCATCTCTTGCATAGAAGCTAGCTTAAGGTCAATGTCATCCAATCTGGAGTTGGTAGTCTTCTCAATCTTGTCCAGTCTCTGGTTCAGCTTAGACTACACTCTAGAAAGGGTTTTCATTGCATCTTTTACCCTAGCTTGACCATCCCGGATAACCAGAACGTCTTCTCTCAAAGCTTCTTGTCCTTGCGACAAAGCATCTAATTCATTCATGAATCCATCTTTAAGTTCCTTGACGTCCGTCCTCAACTCGATCAGTTCATCCATAGCTTCCTTCTTTAAGGAGTCCACTGCCTGCTTCGTACCTGTTATAGTGCCAGATGCACTGCCAATGACCCTGAATGTTCTTCTGGAATCAGCTGCAGCCAAGTCAACCTTCTATTGAATAGATTTTAAAGAAGCATTGGCTTGACTAGAGGAGATCCCTTGGTCAAAGGAAGGTCGTAGTGGAACCTTGAATAGTGGATTTCCTTCTTTGTCACGAACTGTCATCTCCTTGAGGGTAGATTGAACTTGTAACTCTCTTTCTGTAGGCAGTAGCTGATCATCTATATTTGGAAGGGTTAGGGTGTCACTCCTCACGTTTGGCTCTGGGTGTACACTCAACGTTTCTGTCGGTGTTTCACTCATTTTTCCTTTCCCACTCAGGCCAGGTGTAAGTGTTTGTGTTTCACTCAATCCCTTTGTGCTAGTTGTACCTGCAGAAGAAAATACCGTAGCCGTCCTTAAGGAGGTCACCGGTGGTGCAATGGGGCTTCGCAAGTCCCCATCCTTGGATAAACCAAGTTGCTGATCATCCGTAGATGATATATCCTTTGAAGGATCTAGAGTTTGAATCTCTAGGGGGTTGGAAACAGGCTCTATTATCAGCAGAGATCCCGAATCTTCCCCAATAGTCTGTGAAGACTTTACCTCAGTTGACTCCTCAATAGTAATTGATTCATTGTCACCGAGTTGCCGATCTGCACCTATGTCAGACCCTTTACCCGCAGGATCCAGATATGTTCCATCTGGGGAGGTAGACAATGACCCTTGAGATTGTGCATTTAGGTCAAAGCCTTCTCTCGACGTCTGTGAAGACCCTTGGTTCTTAGAACCTTCAACCAGTGAACCTGACCGTAATATGGTCGGAACACCAGTTGCTTCCGTCAATTTTTTCGTTACTTGATTCAGCAATGGGTTCAGATATGGCTTTAGTTAGCATTGCCCAATCAAAATCAGAAAAATCTGTGAAGGGTTCTTTGGATGAGAAAAATGAAGTATCAACAGTTGCCTCGGTTTTTGTTCTTCTCCTTTTAGAGGTAGGCAGAGCTGCTGTTGAAGGGTGTATCTCCTTATGTGGTGCTGCTAAGGCACTATCTCCCTCTACACTCATGGATGCCTGTATACTGGGTATAGTAGGGGAAGGAGCTTCGTTTATGTTTTCATTTGGCTCGTCCAAAGGCTCTTCGACCGTGGTTAGAGGTTGTGGGTTTGCAACCTCCTGGTCAGGAATGGCCACTGAGGGCTCTGGATCTACATCCATTGGTTCAGGACCAATTTCAGGTTCAGGTTGAGGAATGTTACCTTCATTTACCTGTTCCCCTGGGGTTAGAAGTGGTAGGGGCACCGTTCTTAGATATTCAGTGAGAACAGTGGGTACCCCTGGAAGATAGTTGTTCTTCCTAATGAGAGCGGTTATTGCATTGCTCTTCATCTTCATGCACTCCATGGTCTCCTCTTCGGCGAATGTCTCGCGCTCATCATCTGTTAAGATATCATTGAGAATTAGCTGTAGGAACCTAGGATAGAAACAAAGCACATCATCAGTTATGCCTGTTCTTTCATCCAGTGGTCCCATGTACAGAATGACTTGATCGATCAGTAGCCTTCCAATGTTCATATGCCTATTGTTCGCAATGGCAAACCCTATCTTTTGAAGGAATAAGGGAATACCATGCAGATTTGTTAGCTTGGCAGTAAAAACATGGATTAGGGTATGAAAGAAAAAGTTCCATGCCTTTGGCAAGTAATGCTTAAGGAACTCTCCCACAAAGAAGTTAGGTTGTTGACTTCTTATGAGAGTGAAGAAAGCATGTATTTCCTCAGTCGTGGGATCCGGAACAAGGTTTTCTGTTCGAAAATGAAGTATTCTGTTAAAATCATGTTCCGTTACCCTTATTGTTCTGCCCCCTGGCACAACAAAACTGAAGGACCTTACATTATTCTCAGTTGTATCCGTGGCGGTTGTGTACAACGCAGTCAATTGATCGATACAAAGGACCACGGGAGTACTCACAACATATGCCACTAATGAACGTGTGTTCAGAAATTCTGCCCATGCACGAAACTGTAAGTTCGTTATGGATTGCAAGTTCTAAAACGAGACATGATTAGTTTTGGTAACAATAAATTCTCCAGCCATTTTAAATTTCCAGAAAATTTAAATAAACCAAAAACTAATTTTTCACTTCAAATTTAATTAATTATTTCTAATTAATCAAACTTAACCAAAATCACCCTAATAACAAAATTACCCCTTTTCTTTTCGAACTCACACTCGTGCACTTGATTTAAAAACCTAAATATGTGAACTTCAAACAACCACTATAGTCCAAATAGATTAACTGTAAAAACAATCAATTTCCAAGGACAAGAACTTTTATCACTTTTCACGGTTAAAATTGACTCAACAGTGAAATACAGTGATTTTTTCAAGCTTTTCAAGGTAAAAACAAAGGTATCTATCGAAAGGGTGTGCTTGAGTGTATGTATATATTTTGTAAGTATTCAAACGGATGCTTGTGCTTTTCTAAGATCTGTAAAACTAATAATGAAAAAGACAAGGCAATGGTTTATACTTTTGAAACTGTCACGGGCAAATCTGTCCTTACATGCTCGATGGATTTCATTAATACTATCGATAGTTTTATCCTAGGGGCATATAGGTCAAAAACAGTTCGATAGTTTTTGAAAAACTATCGAATAGTTTAAATTATGGAATTTAAACTGAACTAATAAGAAAACTATCGAAGGTTTCTGCTTTTAATTAAAATCTATCGAGGTATATACAAAAACTATCGAGAATTCATATATCAAAATTAAGGGAATTCCTTTCGATACTTTTGCAATTCAATTTCAAAAACTATCGAGAATTGTTTTCGATAGATTTTCTTTTCCTTTTCAAAAACTATCGAAAATTAAATCCGATAGATTTATCTATGTACTTGAAAAACTATCGAATTTCCTAAATTCGACATTTTTGCTTCTGTCCAAATTTTAAAACCTGTTCTTGTTTTAGAATTCAGACCTTTTTATTTCCTGTCTAGTTTTAATTCTAATAAATCTTTTCAAATTTACCAAAATCAATTCTTAACAGAAAATTCACAATTTTCTTAGAATAAAATCAATTAAATATCATTGAGTGATATTAACCAATTAAAATCTAATGAATTATGCTGTATTAATTTACAATGTTAAAAACAAAGCAAATAAATTCAAATTAAATAGATGCTAAAATATTTAGAACAAATATTAGCACCTAAATAATTTTTAGAATTAATAACTAATTAAATACCAGAAGATATATCATCCATAATTATGACATAAAATTAGTACAATAATCCTAACTACGAGAATTGCTCCAGAAAATAAACTCACGAGTCCTAAGGATATAGAAATTCTTAAACTCATGTATTTACTAGGACTATATGCAGTTACTGACTTCTAATCAAGATCAATTAGAAAGATTTAACATCCCAAGTTCACCAACCAGCTTATTGAAAGTGGATTCATCAAGCGATTTAGTAAAGATGTCTGCAATTTGATCCTCTGTGGGTACAAAATGTAACTCCACAGTTCCATTCATGACATGCTCTCGGATAAAATGATACCTGATGTCGATGTGCTTCGTCCTCGAGTGTTGCACTAGGTTGTTTGAGATTGCTATGGCACTTGTGTTGTCGCAAAATATTGGAATCTTTGTCAACAAAAGCCCATAGTCACGGAGTTGGTTTCTCATCCACAAGATCTGAGCACAGCAGCTACCAACAGCAATGTATTCAGCCTCAACTGTTGATGTGGACACTGAATGCTGCTTCTTGCTATACTAGGAAACTAACCTTCTTCCAAGAAACTGACAGCTTCCTGAAGTACTCTTCCGATCAATCTTACAACCTGCAAAATCAGAGTCTGTGTATCCAATAAGATCAAATCCTGTATCTTTAGGGTACCAAATTCCAAGATTTGGAGTCCCCTTAAGATATCTAAATATTGGCTTAACAGCTATTAGATGAGATTCTTTAGGATCAGACTGAAACCTAGCACACAAGCATGTTGCAAACATTATATCTGGTCTACTTGCAGTTAGATAAAGTAATGAGCCTATCATACCTCTGTAGCCTGTGATGTCAACCTTCTTACCAGTTTCATCCTTATCAAGCTTAGTGGCTGTTGGCATAGGAGTCTTTGTTGTAGATGAGTCTTCCATTTGATACTTCTTCAGAAGATCTTTGATGTACTTGGACTGAAAAATGAATATATCATCTTGTTTTTGGTATACTTGCAGTCCAAGAAAGAATGACAATTCACCCATCATGCTCATTTCATAACGACTCTGCATTAACTTAGCAAATCTCTTGCATAGATCATCATTAGTAGAACCAAATATTATGTCATCAACATATACTTGCACCAATATCAAATCATTTTTATGCTTTTTGACAAAGAGAGTTTTGTCTACGACACCTCTTGTAAAATCATTTTCAAGTAAGAATTCAGAGAGAGTGTCATACCATGTCCTTGGAGCTTGTTTGAGTCCGTAGAGAGCTTTGAATAGAAAGTACACAAAGTCTGCCAGTTTTGAATCCTCAAAACCTGGAGGTTGTTCCACATACACTTCTTCTTCTAACTCCCCGTTCAGAAAAGCACTCTTCACATCCATCTGATATACCTTGTAATTGGAATGTGCAGCAAATGCCAGAAACATTCTGATGGCCTCAAGTCTTGCTACTGGTGCATAGGTTTCATCATAATCTATACCCTCTTCTTGAGAGTAACCTTTAGCAACCAGTCTGGCTTTGTTTCTCGTTACAATGCCATCTTCGTCCAACTTATTTCTGAATACCCATCTTGTTCCAATAACAGATTTTCCCTTAGGCCTGGGTACCAGCTTCCAAACTTTCTGCCTTTCAAACTGATTGAGTTCCTCTTGCATAGCAATCACCCAATCTGGATCATCTAGAGCATCTTCAACTTTCTTAGGTTCTGTTTCTGAAAGAAACCCTGAATTGTGACATTCATTTTGTGATGTTCTCCTAGTTCTCACTCCTGTGTCCGGATCACCAATGATCAAGTGAAAGGGATGATCTATATTCCATACCCTTTGTCTTGGCACATGCGATCTTGATGATTCTCCTTGTTCTAGATGTTGTGGAGTGTGACTATTTGATCCTTCTCCTGCTCCCCTTGAGTTGTTGACGGTTTGATCTGTTGATTCTGAAGACTGACTAGTGGATCCTGTAGAATTTTGAGGATCTCCACTTTGGTCACCACTTGGTCCAGAATCATTATCATTATGATTATTATTAATAACTGTAACAACTTCAGGTACTTCTTCATTGTCAGAGAGATCTCCTGATAGATTTTCAAATACCAAGGATTCAGAGTTCTCTCCAGTTTGCAGGCCTAGTCTTTTGGTGTCGTCAAATGTTACATTAAAGCTTTCCAACACCTTCTTATGTTCAATCACATATACCCTGAAAGCCTTAGATTCCAGAGAATAGCCCAGAAAAATGCCTTCATCTGCTTTGGCATCAACCTTGCCAAGATGTTCTCCATCTTTAAGTACAAAGCACTTTGCACCAAACACATGAAAGTACTTCAGTGTTGGTTTCTTGTTGGCCATTAACTCATACAGAGTCTTTTCATGATATTTGTTGATCAGGGTTCGATTCTGAGTGTAGCAAGCTGTGTTCACTGCTTCAGCCCAAAAGTAAGTGGGAAGTTTTGATTCACTCAACATAGTCCTTGCTGCTTCAACCAAGGTCCTGTTATTCCTTTCCACTACTCCATTCTGTTGAGGAGTTCTTGGTGCTGAAAACTGTCTTGATATTCCTTTCTCTGAGCAGAAATCATTAAGAACTGCATTCTTGAATTCAGTTCCATTGTCTGATCTGATTGTCCGTACAGGTAGCTTAGCTTCCACTTCTATCTTCTTGATGTGATCAATGATTAGTTGTGTTGCTTCATCCTTTGTTTGTATGAACAACACCCACGTGTACTTGGAGTAGTCATCCACCATCACCAATGCATATCTATTTCTAGAAAGTGACATAACATTGACTGGACCAAATGAATCCATATGAATCAGTTGTAATGGTTCAGTAATGCTTGTCATTCCTTTGCTTCCATGTGATTCTTTCTTCGACTTCCCTTTTTCCCATGCTTCACATAGTCCCTCCTGATTGAATTCCATCAGGGGCAACCCTCTCACTAACTCTCTCTTTACCAAAGAGTTCATAGTTTTAAAGTTCAGATGTGAGAGCTTCTTGTGCCATAGCCAACTCTGTTCTGAAGATGCCTTTGCATAGAAACATGTAACTTCTCCTTCACTGGTAGAACTTAAGTCAGCTATAAACAAATTTACTTTTCTCACTCCCAGTAGAGTAAGCTTCTCATCCTTCCTGTTGGTGATCAAGCACTTGTCCTTTCTGAAATCTACATTGTAGCCTTTATCACAGAACTGACTGATACTTAGAAGATTGTGCTTTAATCCTTCAACAAGAGATATGTTTTCAATGATGACATTTCCAGCTTTCAATTTACCATATCCCGTAGTGTATCCTTTGCTGTCATCTCCAAAGGTTACAATCGGGCCGGTCTTCTTAACCACCTCTGTAAGCAGGGACTCTTCACCTGTCATGTGTCTAGAACAGCCACTATCCAGAATCCACACGACCTTTGAGCTTTTAACCTTACCCTGCAATCACAGATTGATTAAGCGGACTTTGGTCCCAAAATTGTTTGGGTCCTGAAGGTTTAGATGATTTAACAGGAGTAACATTCAATTTAGTCTTACCCTATTTGATATTCATAGTATTTGTGGATTTAACATTAACAGTGCTATTGCTACTATCATTCATCAACTTAAAATAAGCATGCATGATGTTGTACTTACATAGCAAACACTCTTTCTTTCCACAGGGTTCATGAAGATCAGGCATGTCAGAAATGTTATGCATTTCAGAAGTATTAGCAGTTTCTACTTTAACCTTTTTACATGCATGTGTAAGGTGTCCAACAGAATTACAAATAGTGCACAACTTCCTAGATGCAATGGGAGAAAATGGAACCATTTCCTGATTAACAATCTTCTTCTTCCCATTCCTGTTCTTTTTAACATTACTAACTACGTCACCTACTTCAGTTTTAGGTAAATCAGGTTTAGGTAATTCATTTTTTACTGATTTCCTAGGCAACTTAGTCTTTACCTCTTTTTCCTTCAACAAATCCTCCTCAAGCAATTCTTGTCTTATGAAAAGGTCAGCCTCATGAAAGAGTGGTGGAAAAGGCTTAACAAAAACTGGACAATCAACATTCTTAAGAACATGTGGAGTATTCCTTTTGACAACTGAAGGTGTCGTAGGGAATTCCACTATCTTCTTACCAGCTTTCTTGTCATAGTCAAATCCTATAGCAGTTTTATTCCCTATGGCCTGAGTATCAATGATCTCCTTAGCAATTAGGGCGGAATTCTTAAAAGCATTCAGCTTCAAATCTAGATCTGAAATCTGCTTTCTGAGGATAGTCTCTATCTCAGCATTACACTTGACCTTGTTCTCTAAGTACGCATTCTTTTGCTTAAGATCTTCTAATGTTACAGCTACAAGCTCTAGTTCTTCATTTTTAGATTCTAACTTTTTAATCTTAAGAACTAGTTTAGCATTTTCCATTTCTGATGCTAGCATGCTTGTGTGTACATTAAACAATTCTACACTAAGATCTTGCACAGTTTTCTTGTACTCAGAATTAGACATATCAATTGTAGTTAAGATAGGTACCTGAGATGATTGTGGTGATTCCTCTGAAGAGTCAGCCATTAGAGCAACATTTACATATTCCTCCTCTTCATCCAAATCAGTATCATCCCAGTGCTTTCCCTCTGCTATATAAGCTTTCCCTTTCTGCTTTCCAGAGAATGCCTCCAATTGCTGTTTAAGCTTGGCATTCTCTTTCTTCAACTCATCATAAGAATCCTTCTTTCCATAGACATCTTTCATGTCTCTCGCTTGACGAGGCTTCCGGCATTCAGTGGCGAAATACCCTAACTCATTGCAGTTGTAGCATCTTGATTTGCTTCTATCAATCATGCCAGTCTTGTAGCCTCCCTTAAAGCCTGTACTAGGTGTATAATTGCTCTTCTGGAATCTGTTGGTTGAACCCTTGAACTTGTACTTAGGGTTTCTCTTGAAACGAATGTGACTAAACTTTGCAGCTAAGTACGCCATGGTTTTGTCTTCCATTTGCTCAAGCTCTTCTAGGGTGTAGTAATCACTTTCATCAACACCCAGATTCACAGAATCCATTTCTGCTTCTATTATCACCTCCTTTCCATCTCTAGGGGTTTGAACCTGAATCTCAGAAGTTATTGGTTCATCCACTACAAGTGTTGCTGATCTCACAAGTGCATTGTGCTTGCTGTCCACTGTCCCTGGTCCGTAGATTATCACTCTTTGTTCCTGTTCCATCTCATAGGTCTTCAACTTCCCATAGATCATCTCTAATGACATCTTTGTGAAGTCAATTCTTTCCCTTATGGATGATGACTTGTGTTCTACATGATGGGGCAGCGTCATCATGAACTTCCTGTTTGATTCTCTCAGTGGATAGGTCTTTCCTTTCATTGCCAATTCATTGAGGAGTTTAGTATATTTCTCAAAGACCTGAGTTATACTTTCTCCTGGCAGAGACCTAAACGCTTCGTATTGAGAAGTCAGGATGTCCAATCTGTTTTCCTGCACGTCTTCAGTTCCTTCCATTATCAAGTTAATGGTACCCCACATATGTTTCCCGCTTGTACAGTTCATCAACTTATAGCTTATTTCCTTGTCTGCGGAGTCCGCCAATATCAACATTAAACCTGTGTCCAATCCAATCAGTTCTTTGTCAGAATCTGTATACTCAGTAATATCCTTAGGTTGGGTGCCTGAAGGAATCCTGCTACCATCAGGGGTTGTAGATTCATCAACTGATTTCATTGGCACATATGGTCCGTTTTCTAATATGCCCATATACAACGGATTAGATGCCTTGATAAATAACAACATCTTCATCTTCCACAAACCGAAATCATCTCTAGTAAACGGGGGAACTTTAATACCATCAGTTGTCTTTGGAGCACTCATGGTTTCTGAAAATTTTAAATTGTTTAAAATTCAAGAAATTCCAATTAAATGAAAAATTTTGAAAGTTAAAAAATTTGCTTCGAATTTTCACGCTACGTTTGATTTTGGTCTCATTCACCGGATCTGATTTGTATATCAATCAAGTAGCTCTGATACCAATTGTTAGGTCCAAAGTATCGTAGAAGGGGGGGTTGAATACGATACTCACAAATAATTCAATTTCGTTCGCGGATATATTCCCTGAAACTTGATTTGGTTTGGTGTGTTTGATTTCGTTATAGAACTGAATGATTTATTCGCGAACGAAATTGAATTATTTGTGAGTATTGTATTCAACCCCCCCTTCTACGATACTTTGGACCTAACAATTGGTATCAGAGCTACTTGATTGATATACAAATCAGATCCGGTGAATGAGACCAAAATCAAACGTAGCGTGAAAATTCGAAGCAAATTTTTTAACTTTCAAAATTTTTCATTTAATTGGAATTTCTTGAATTTTAAACAATTTGAAATTTTCAGAAACCATGAGTGCTCCAAAGACAACCGCTGGTATTAAAGGTCCCCCGTTTACTAGAGATGATTTCGGTTTGTGGGAGATGAAGATGCTGTTATTTATCAAGGCATCTAATCCGTTGTATATTGGCATATTAGAGAACGGACCGTTTGTACCAATGAAACCAGTTAGTGAATCTACAGCTCCTGATGGTAGCAGGATTCCTCAAGGCACCCAACTTAAGGATATTACTGAGTATACAGATTCTGACAAAGAACTGATTCGATTGGACACCGGTTTAATGTTGATATTGGCGGACTCCGCAGACAAGGAAATGAGCTATCAGTTGATGAACTGTACAAGCGGGAAACATATGTGGGATACCATTAACCTAATAATGGAAGGAACTGAAGACGTTCAGGAAAACAGATTGGACATCCTGACTTCTCAATACGAAGCGTTTAGGTCTCTGCCAGGAGAAAGTATAACTTAGGTCTTTGAGAAATATACTAAGCTCCTAAATGAATTGGCAATGAAAGGAAAGATCTATCCACTGAGAGAATCAAACAGGAAGTTCTTGATGACACTGCCCCATCATGTAGAACACAAGTCATCATAGGGAAAGAATTGACTTCACAAAGATGTCATTAGAGATGATCTATGGCAAGTTGAAGACCTATGAGATGGAACAGGAACAGAGAGTGATAATCTACGGATCAGGGACAATGGACAGCAAGCACAATGCACTTGTGAGATCAGCAGCAATTGTAGTGGATGAACCAATAACTTATGAGATTCAGGTTCAAACCCCTAGAGATGGAAATGAGGTGATAATAGAAGCAGAAATGGATTCTGTGAATCTGGGTGTTGATGAAAGTTATTACTACACCCTAGAAGAGCTTGAGCAAATGGAAGACAAAACCATGGCGTACTTAGCTGCAAAGTTTAGTCATATTCGTTTCAAGAGAAACCCTATGTACAAGTTCAAGGGCTCAACCAACAGATTCCAGAAGAGCAATTATACACCTAGTACAGGCTTTAAGGGAGGCTACAAGACTGGCATGATTGATAGAAGCAAATCAAGATGCTACAACTGCAATGAGTTAGGGCATTTCGCCACTGAATGCCGGAAGCCTCGTCAAGCAAGAGATATGAAAGATGTCTATGGAAATAAAGACTCATATGAGGATTTGACGAAGGAGAATGCCAAGATTAAACAGCAACTGGAGGCATTTTCTGGAAAGCAGAAAAGGAAAGCTTATATAGCAGAGGGAAATCACTGGGATGATACTGATTCGGATGAAGAGGAGGAATATGTAAATGTTGCTCTAATGGCTGACTCTTCAGAGGAATCACCACAATCATCTCAGGTACCTATCTTAACTACAATTGATATGTCTAACTCTGAGTACAAGAAAACTGTGCAAGATCTTAGTGTAGAATTGTTTAATGTACACACAAGCATGCTAGCATCAGAAATGGAAAATGCTAAACTAGTTCTTAAGATTAAAAATTTAGAATCTAAAAATGAAGAACTAGAGCTTGTAGCTGTCACATTAGAAGATCTTAAGCAAAAGAATGCGTACTTAGAGAACAAGGTCAAGTGTAATGATGAAATAGAGACTATCCTCAGGAAGCAGATTTCAGATTTAGATTTGAAGCTGAATGCTTTTAAGAATTCCGCCCTGATTGCTAAGGAGATCATTGATACTCAGACCCAGGGTAATAAAACTGCTATAGGACTTGACTATTCCAAAAAGGCTGGGAAATGGACTCTGGAATTTCCTGTGACATCTTCTGTTGTCAAGAAGGATATTCCACATATTCTTAAGAATGTGGTCAGTCCAGTCTTTGTCAAGCCCTTCTCAGAACCTTTTCATGAGGATGACCTTTACATAGCACAAGAATTACTTGAGGAGGATTTATTGAAGGAAAAAGAGGTAAAGACTAAGTGGCCTAGGAAATCAGTAAAAACTGTTATACCTAAAACTGAAGTAGGTGACTTAGTTAGTAATGCTAAAAAGAACAGGAATGGGAAAAAGAAGATTGTTAATCAGGAAATGGTTCCATATTCTCCCATTGCATCTAGGAAGTTGTGCGCTATTTGTAATTCTGCTGGACACCTTACACATGCATGTAAAAAGGTTAAAGTAGAAACTGCTAATACTTCTGAAATGCATTACATGTCTGACATGCCTGATCTTCATGAACCCTGTGGAAAGAAAGAGTGTTTGCTATGTAAGTACAACATCATGCATGCTTATTTTAAGTTGATGAATGATAGTAGCAATAGCACTGTTAATGTTAAATCCACAGATACTATGAATATCAAACAGGGTAAGATTAAATTGAATGTTACTCCTGTTAAATCATCTAAACCTTCAGGACCCAAACAATTTTGGGTACCAAAGTCCGCTTAATCAATCTGTGATTGCAGGGTAAGGTTAAAAGCTCAAAGGTTGTGTGGATTCTGGATAGTGGCTATTCTAGACACATGACAGGTGAAGAGTCCCTGCTTACAGAGGTGGTTAAGAAGACCAGCCCGATTGTAACCTTTGGAGATGACAGCAAAGGATTCACTACGGGATATGGTAAATTGAAAGCTGGAAATGTCATCATTGAAAACATCTCTCTTGTTGAAGGATTAAAGCACAATCTTCTAAGTATCAGTCAGTTCTGTGATAAAGGCTACAATGTAGATTTCAGAAAGGACAAGTGCTTGATCACCAACAGGAAGGATGAGAAGCTTACTCTACTGGGAGTGAGAAAAGGAAATTTGTTATAGCTGCCTTAAGTTCTACCAGTGAAGGAGAAGTTACATGTTTCTATGCAAAGGCATCTTCAGAACAAATTTGGCTATGGCACAAGAAGCTCTCACACTTGAACTTCAAAACTATGAACTCTTTGGTAAAGAGAGAGTTAGTGAGAGGGTTGCCCCTGATGGAATTCAATCAGGAGGGACTATGTGAAGCATGTGAAAAGGGGAAGTCAAAGAAAGCATCACATGGAAGTAAAGGAATGACAAGCATTACTGAACCATTACAACTGATTCATATGGATTTATTTGGTCCAGTCAATGTTATGTCACTTTCAAGAAAAAGATATGCATTGGTGATGGTGGATGACTACTCCAAGTACACGTGGGTGTTGTTCATACAATCAAAGGATAAAGCAACACAACTAATCATTGATCACATCAAGAAGATAGAAGTGGAAGCTAAGATACCTGTGCGGACAATCAGATCAGACAATGGAACTGAATTCAAGAATGCAGTTCTTAATGATTTCTGCTCAGAGAAAGGAATATCAAGACAGTTTTCAGCACCAAGAACTCCTCAACAGAATGGAGTAGTGGAAAGGAAGAACATGACCTTGGTTGAAGCAGCAAGGACCATGTCGAGTGAATCAAAACTTCCCACTTACTTTTGGGCTGAAGCAGTGAATACAGCTTGCTACACTCAGAATCGAACCCTGATCAACAAAGATCATGAAAAGACTCCGTATGAGTTAATGACCAACAAGAAACCAACACTGAAGTACTTTCATGTGTTTGGTGCAAAGTGCTTTGTACTTAAAGGTGGAGAACATCTTGGCAAGTTTGATGCCAAAGCAGATGAAGGCATTTTTCTGGGCTATTCTCTGGAATCTAAGGCTTTCAGGGTATATGTGATTGAAGATAAGAAGGTGTTGGAAAGCTTTAATGTAACATTTGACGACACCAAAAGACCAGGCCTGCAAACTGGAGAGAACTCTGAATCCTTGATATTTGAAAATCTATCAGGAGATCTCTCTGACAATGAAGAAGTACCTGAAGTTGTTACAGTTATTAATAATAATCATAATGATAATGATTCTGGACAAAGTGGTGACCAAAGTGGAGATCCTCAAAATTCTACAGGATCCACTAGTCAGTCTATAGAATCATCAGATCAAACCGTCAACAACTCAGGGGGAGCAGGAGAAGGATCAACTAGTCACACTCCACAACATCTAGAACAAGGAGAATCATCAAGATCGCATTTGCCAAGACAAAGGGTATGGAATAGAGATCAACCCTTTCACTTGATCATTGGTGATCCGGACACAGGAGTGAGAACTAGGAGAACATCACAAAATGAATGTCACTATTCTGGGTTTCTTTTAGAAACAGAACCTAAGAAAGTTGAAGATGCTCTAGATGATCCAGATTGGGTGATTGCTATGCAAGAGGAACTCAATCAGTTTGAAAGGAAGAAAGTTTGGAAGCTGGTACCCAGGTCTAAGGGAAAATCTGTTATTGGAACAAGATGGGTATTCAGAAATAAGTTGGACGAAGATGGCATTGTAACGAAAAACAAAGCCAGACTGGTTGCTAAAGGTTACTCTCAAGAAGAGGGAATTGATTATGATGAAACCTATGCACCAGTAGCAAGACTTGAGGCCATCAGAATGTTTCTGGCATTTGCTGCACATTCCAATTACAAGGTATATCAGATGGATGTGAAGAGTGCTTTTCTGAACGGGGAGTTAGAAGAAGAAGTGTATGTGGAACAACCTCCAGGTTTTGAGGATTCAAAACTGGAAGACTTTGTGTACTTTCTATTCAAAGCTCTCTACGGACTCAAACAAGCTCCAAGAACATGGTATGACACTCTCTCTGAATTCTTACTTGAAAATGATTTTACAAGAGGTATCGTAGACAAAACTCTCTTTGTCAAAAAGCATAAAAATAATTTGATATTGGTGCAAGTATATGTTGATGACATAATATTTGGTTCTACTAATGATGATCTATGCAAGAGATTTGCTAAGTTAATGCAGAGTCGTTATGAAATGAGCATGATGGGTGAATTGTCATTCTTTCTTGGACTGCAAGTATACCAAAAACAAGATGGTATATTCATTTGTCAGTCCAAGTACATTAAAGATCTTCTGAAGAAGTATCAAATAGAAGACTCATCTACAGCAAAGACTCCTATGCCAACTGCCACTAAGCTTGATAAGGATGAAACTGGTAAGAAGGTTGACATCACAGGCTACAGAGGTATGATAGGCTCATTACTTTATCTCACTGCAAGTAGACCAGATATAATGTTTGCAACATGCTTGTGTGCTAGGTTTCAGTCTGATCCTAAAGAATCTCATCTAATAGCTGTTAAGCGAATATTTAGATATCTTAAGGGGACTCCAAATCTTGGAATTTGGTACCCTAAAGATACAGGATTTGATCTTATTGGATACACAGACTCTGATTTTGCAGGTTGTAAGATTGATCGGAAGAGTACTTCAGGAAGCTATCAGTTTCTTGGAAGAAGATTAGTTTCTTGGTACAGCAAGAAGCAGCATTCAGTGTCCACATCAACAGCTGAGGTTGAATACATTGTTGCTGGAAGCTGCTGTGCTCAGATGTTGTGGATGAGAAACCAACTCCGTGACTATGGGCTTTTGTTGACAAAGATTCCAATATTTTGCGACAACACAAGTGCCATAGCAATCTCAAACAACCCTGTGCAACACTCGAGGACGAAGCACATCGACATCAGGTATCATTTTATCCGAGAGCATGTCATGAATGGAACTGTGGAATTACATTTTGTACCCACAGAGGATCAAATTGCAGACATCTTTACTAAACCGCTTGATGAATCCACTTTCAATAAGCTGGTTGGTGAACTTGGGATGTTAAATCTTTCTAATTGATTTTGATTAGAAGTCAGTAACTGCAGATAGTCCTAGTGAATACATGAGTTTAAGAATTTCCATATCCTTAGGACTCGTGAATTTATTTTCTGGAGCAATTCTCGTAGTTAGGATTTTTGTACTAATTTTATGTCATAATCATGGATGATATATCTTCTGGCATTTAATTGGTTATTAATTCTAAAAATTCTTTAAGTGCTAATATTTGTTCTAAATATTTAAGCATTTATTTAATTTGAATTAATTTACTTTGTTTTTAACATTGTAGATTAATGCAGCATAATTGATTGGATTTTAATTGATTGATATCACTTAATGATATTTAGTTGATTTTATTCTGAGAAAATTGTGAATTTTCTGTTAACAATTGATTTTGGTGAATTTTAAAAGATTTATTCAAAATAAAACTTGACAGGAAATATAAAAGTTTGAATTTTAGAACAAGAACAGGTTTTAAAATTTGAATAGAAGCAAAAACCATC
Organism: Heracleum sosnowskyi; assembly: GCA_030848705.1. NCBI lineage: Eukaryota > Viridiplantae > Streptophyta > Magnoliopsida > Apiales > Apiaceae > Heracleum > Heracleum sosnowskyi. The sequence continues at coordinate 73,061,353 of CM061242.1, forward strand.
GAATTTAGAAAATTCGATAGTTTTTTCAAGTACAAAGACAAAACCATCGAAATTAATTTTCGATAGTTTTTGATTTGGAAAAGAAAAACCATCGAAATACATTTCTCGATAGTTTTTGAAATCAAAATGAAAAATATATCGGGAGGATTTAAGTTCTCAATATTTAAACTCCTCGATAGTTTTTCAACAAAACAATTCTCGATAGTTTTTTAGAATACTTTGAAAATATATCGAACGGAATTTAACTAAATTCTATATTTAAATTATTCGATAGATTTTCATAAAAACCATTCGATAGTTTTTGTTTTTTTTAAGGGAACAGACTTCGATAGTTTTCAGAAAACCTTTTTATATTCTAATTTTCAAATATCTTCGATAGATTTCAAAAACCATCGAATGATAGTTGACCTTTTTGCCCCTCTGAGAAAACTATCGGTAGTACATTTTTAAAACTATCGAACATGAATGTACGAAAATACCCCTGAAGATCAGTAAGTATTTAAATGGCCCTTAGACGTTTTCCTTTGTCATTTATCAGATCTAAGAGTTATACAGATACTTACATATATTTTCAAAGAAGAACAAAGCAAAACTTGATACTTTTCATTTTTAACCAAGAATAATACCTAGTAATTTCAGTTTTTACAGTGGTTTCATCTTCAAATAGTGACATCTCTGTACTGTGTAACATCTGAGTATTTATTTGTGGTTGTGGTTAAAGAAAACCATCGAAACCAAAGTTATCTTCGAACCTTAACTGAGTAAAGTGTTCTTGATTAGTACTTTTTGATTGAGATAAGTTTATGTGGAAGCAAATTTTAATTAAAATTACTTTTCTTGATTTCGAAAATTAGGGTTATTGATTTGGGAATTTTTTGTTTGTTCGAAATTGTTAAGTGATAAAAAGGGTGTTTTTGTCAAAAGTTTGATTAATTAGTGATAATTAATTAAATTTAAGTGGAAATTTAGTTTTGGTTTAAAGAGTTAATTTTCTGGAAATTTGAAACATAATGGCTGGAGAATTTATCGTAACCAAAACTAATCATGTCTCGTTTCAAAACTTGCAATCCATAATGAACTTACAGTTTCGTGCATGGGCAGAGTTTTTGAACACACGTTCATTAGTGGCATTTGCTGTGAGTACTCCTGTGGTCCTTTGTATCGATCAATTGACTGCGTTGTACACAACCGCCATGGATACAACTGAGAATAACGTAAGGTCCTTCAGTTTTGTTGTGCCAGGGGGCAGAACAATAAGGGTGACGGAACATGACTTCAATAGAATCCTACATTTTCCTACAGAAAACCTTGTTCCGGATCCCACGATTGAGGATATACATTCTTTCTTCACTCTCATAAGAAGTCAACAACCTAACTTCTTTGTGGGAGAGTTCCTTAAGCATTATTTGACAAAGCCATGGAACTTTTTCTTTCATACACTTATCCATGTGTTTACTGCTAAGCTTAAAAATCTGCATGGTATTTGATAGATATAATTGCTGACGTTTGTTCATCAGTGTTTAAGCAACAGGTGATCATCAGAGTTTACATTGAAGCCAGTCAGAGTTTGTTAAAGTCTGACGTGGTGATAGTTGAATTAGCTGTCGGTGCTGAATTGAATATTCTAGAAGCAATATATTCTGAAGATGGAAAGAAGCAGAATATATTGATACAGCTAAGGAGACGGAATAGAAGACTGAAGCAATTCTTAATTGATATGAATTGTATAGCTAATTTATAGGAATATCAATTAGAGATGGATTGTATGTAGCTGTGTATTATATAAACACAGATAGGTTATCCCTAGAAGGGATGCGATTATTGAAAATATTATTCTTGTAACCTAGTAGCTCTTTGTGATTCATTAACATCATAAAGAGAGAAACTGTTAATATAATTACAGTTTGTTGATTTATAAACAGTGTTCTTGATTGTTATTCTCATACATACTTGATTATATTGTGTATTCGGCCTAACAATTGGTATCAGAGCTTAGGCTGTTTAATATATACAGTTTTACGATTCAAACACAGTAATAATCATGTCTGAAGAAAATCAAGCTCCTCCCAAGGTTGAACAGGGTAAACCTAATTCTGTGAGTCGATATGAAACAATCAGGGTTCCAATTCTCAGGTCAGTGGAGTATCCAATTTGGAAGGTGAAGATGACCATGTTTGTGGAGGCTACAGATCCAGAATACCTTGACAGAATATATGATGGTCCTCATATGCCGACTAAATTGTCTCCTGTTGTTGATGGTCAAGAACAAAAGACTGTTCCAAAGGAAAAGAAAGATATGACTCCTGAGGACATCTCATCAATTGCAAAAGATGCAAAGGTTAGACATCTTCTCCACAGTGCTTTAGATAATGTTATGTCTAACAGAGTAATTGGTTGCAAAACTGCAAAAGAAATCTGGGATGCTTTGGAAGTCAGGTGTCAAGGAACCACGGCTATAAAGAAGAACAGGAAAACAATACTCACTCAGGAGTATGAGCACTTTGATTCAAGAGCCAATGAAACCTTGACTGAGACATATGACAGATTCTGTAAACTGTTGAATGATTTATCTCTAGTTGATAAAGAATATGATCTTGAAGAATCAAATCTCAAATTTCTCTTATCTTTACCTGAAAGATGGGATTTGAAGACAACAACTATAAGAGATAATTACGAACTTGCTGAAACTGAACTTGATGAGATTTATGGGTTACTGAAAACTCATGAATTGGAAATAGAACAAAGAAACAGAAGATTAAGCAAGAAGACAAAATCTGTTGCTCTCAAAGTTGAGGAGAAGCCCATCAAAAAGGAATCATCAAGGAAGAAAGCCAAGGGAAAGGCTTTAGTCATTAAATCTGAAAGTGAGTCATCAAACTCTGATGATGACTCAAACTCTGATGAAGCTTCTGACTCTGAGGATGATGAAGAACAGATGATGCAAATGGCTGCATTGATGGTGAAAACCTTCAAGAAAATGGGATTCAAGAACTTCAAGAAAGGAAAGAGATTCTCAAGGAAAGATTCAAACTCTGAAAGGAAAAGTTTTAGAAAGTCTGATGGAAGGGAGACCAAGTCTGGCAAGAAGGATAAATCTGAAATCCAGTGCTACAAGTGTAAGGAGATGGGTCATTATGCCCCGGAGTGCAAGAAAGGCAAATCTGAAAAAGCACTAATCTCTAAAGGCAAAGACTGGGCAGATACTTCAGACTCTGATGATGGAGTAAATTATGCGCTTATGGCAACTGTCAAAGATGAGACTGAATCATCTGAAAATAAGGGCATAAAAGAGAGCACCCTTATCTTGGACAGTGGATGCTCAGGACACATGACTGGAAATAAAGCCCTGCTATCAGATTTTGAGGAGAAAGCTGGCCCAAAGGTATCCTATGGAGATGGCAACATAGGAATTACTCTGGGATATGGCAATATAAATCTTGGAAGTGTCATCATAACAAATGTAGCTCTAGTCTTAGGACTCAAGCATAATCTGCTATCTGTGAGTCAAATCTGTGATAGAGGAAACCATGTAGATTTTCATACTGAACACTGTGAAGTTATCAGTAAATCTACTGGAAAAGTTGTTCTAGTTGGACACAGGCACAACAACATTTATGAAGCAAGTTTGGTAACAAACTCTGATGGAAAAACAGTGTGTCTGACTGCAAGAATGTCAAATGAAGAGAGTTGGAACTAGCATAAGAAGCTCTCTCATCTCAATTTGAACAACATTAATGAGCTAATAAGAAAGGATCTTGTAAGGGGACTTCCAAAATCAATACTCAGTCTAGATGGCCTATGTGATTCTTGTCAAAAGGCTAAGCAAAGGAAGTCATCTTTCAAGAGCAAATCTGAATCTTCAGTAGTAGAACCTTATCATCTTCTACATGTTGATCTCTTTGGACCAGTGAATGTGATGTCTATGGGCAGAAAGAAATATGCTCTAGTAATTGTTGATGAATATACTAGATATACATGGGTGTATTTCTTATCAAAGAAGGATGAAACTGCTCAAACTCTGATGGATCATGTAAATCTACTGGACAAAGGATCACAGTACAAAGTCAAAATAATAAGGAGTGATAATGGAACTGAATTCAGAAACTCAATAGTGGAAGCTTTCTGCAAGGAAAGAGGAGTGAAACAAGAATTTTCTGCACCTGGCACACCACAGCAGAATGGTGTAGTTGAAAGAAAGAATAGAACTCTAATCGAAGCTGCCAGAACTATGCTTGATGAAGCAAAATTACCAACTTATTTCTGGGCAGAAGCTGTTCAAACTGCTTGCTTTACTCAAAATTCTACACTGATTAACAAGCATGGGAAAACACCATATGAGATGGTGAAAAATAAGAAGCCAAATTTGAAATATTTTCATATATTTGGATGCAAATGCTTTGTGTTGAAGACTCATCCTGAACAGTTGACTAAGTTCGAGTTAAAAGCTGATGAAGGAATCTTTGTTGGCTATCCAGTGTCAACAAAAGCATTCAGAGTTTACAATCTGAGAACTAAAGTGATCATGGAGTCTATACATGTGTCATTTGCTGACAAGAAAATAACTGGACTTGATGACTTAGATGAATATGATCAACTGCGCTTTGAAAATGAAGGTTTATTTTCTGATGATGTAAACTCTGATGAAGCAGTACCGACAAACTCTGATGAAGCGGTTCTGACAAACTCTGACGAAGCATACTCTGAACCTCTACTGGTAAATACTGGAGAAATTGGAAATTCTCAAATTGAACAAAATAGAGAACCAGTTGAGGGGGAGCGTGAAGAAGCTCAACAAGACACAGCAAGTGAGTCAGTTGAGGAAACTGATTCAAACTCTGACAGTTTAAACTCTGAGCCATCCAATTCAGGGAGAGCCTCAGATGCTGCAGAAAGTCAACATATGAATCAGGAGAGCATGGATCAAGGGGGAGGATTCAATAATGACGCAAGAAACCACTTACCAACAGCAAGAAAGTGGACACAGGCACACACACCTGATCTCATAATTGGAGATCCTGATGCTAGTGTGAAAACTAGAAGTGCAACAAATAATGAGTGTCTGTATCATGCTTTCTTGTCTCAAACAGAACCAAAGAAAGTGGAAGAAGCTCTTCAAGATGCAAACTGGATAACAGCAATGCAAGAAGAGTTAAATGAATTTGAAAGAAATGAAGTCTGGACACTTGTACCTAGACCAAAGAATAGATCAATTGTAGGTGTTTTCAGAAACAAGACTGACAGTGAAGGTGTGATTACAAGAAACAAGGCTAGACTTGTGGCTAAAGGTTATTCACAACAGGAAGGAATTGACTATGATGAAACCTTTGCTCCAGTTGCAAGATTGGAAGCCATAAGAATTTTTCTGGCCTATGCTGCACACAAGAAGTTTAAAGTCTTTCAGATGGATGTGAAAAGTGCTTTTCTCAATGGAAAGCTTGAAGAAGAAGTGTTTGTTGAACAACCACCAGGATTTGTAGATTCCAAACATCCAGATTATGTCTACAGGCTTGACAAGGCATTGTATGGACTAAAGCAAGCACCAAGAGCATGGTATGAAACTCTTGCTCAATTTCTTTTAGAAAGTGGGTTCACAAGAGGTACAATTGATAAAACTTTGTTTTATTTTAATACTGGTGATGATTTGCTTTTAGTTCAAATTTATGTAGATGATATTATTTTTGGATCTACTAATGACAAACTTTGTAAGAAGTTTGCAAAGCTTATGCAGTCCAGGTATCAAATGAGCATGATGGGAGAGCTTAGTTATTTTCTAGGCTTACAGGTCAAGCAAACAGATGATGGGATTTTTATCAATCAAGCAAAGTATACCAGAAATCTTCTAAAGAAATTTGGTATGCTTGATAGTTCATCTGCTACAACTCCCATGGCTACAGCAACAAAGCTCGACAAAGACAGGTGCTACAGTGGATATGACAACCTATAGAGGCATGATAGGGTCTCTTCTGTATCTCACAGCAAGTAGACCTGATATCATGTATGCCACATGTCTTTGTGCAAGATTTCAAGCAGATCCCAGAGAGCCTCATCTAACAGCTGTAAAAAGGATCTTCAAATATCTCAAAGGAACCATAACCTTGGGTTTGTGGTATCCTAGAGAATCAGAGTTTAAGCTAATTGGTTACTCTGATGCAGATTTTGCAGGCTGTAAGATAGACAGAAAAAGTACAAGTGGAAGCTGTCAATTCTTAGGTGACAGATTGGTTTCTTGGTATAGCAAGAAACAGAAATCAATTTCTACATCCACTGCAGAAGCAGAGTATATAGCTGCTGGTAGCTGTTGTGCACAGATTCTGTGGATGAAGAATCAGTTGCTGGATTATGGGTTAAGGTACTCTAAAATACCTATTTATTGTGATAACCAAAGTGCTATTGCTATGACAGGTAACCCAGTACAGCACTCCATGACCAAGCACATCAGCATAAGGTATCATTTTATCAGGGAACATGTGGAAGAAGGAGACATTGAGCTTCATTTTGTGTCTACAGACCAACAACTTGCAGATATCTTCACCAAACCTTTGAGTGAAGCTACTTTTACAAGATTGGTAAATGAACTTGGAATGATCTCTGGTTTTGACTAGAGATACGGGTTAGACTCAAAAACTATACATGTTTGATTTTTATGCTCATGATTCCTTGCATGTATTAACTGTTATGAGTACCAGTGCCATAAACTCTGAAAGTAAACTCTGATGCTAAACTCTGTTAGTCATAAAGTGTTGGTCATACTCTGATAGTTACAGTCTAATGCTATACTCTGATTGTAATTTTGTCTGAAACATATGGACCAATGAAGAAATTTGTATGAAACATAATTCTCAGTAAGTAATTGTGAATCCTTAAGAGTTGTATAGATTCTGATCTCAAATGTGCAGGAAGTTAACACAGCATGATACTGTCTCTGTATTTATAGCATCTCTTAGTTTATTGATCCTATACTCTGAGTCTGTATTAGTTGTTTGCATTTTCTCTCATAAATTAATTGCATTAACTGATGAAAAGTCTAAACTCTGATTAATAATTGTAAATAATTCACCCTCAAATCAAAAGATGCCAAAAAGAGCACAAATTCCTTTGAGATCATGTTGTGCCTAGGAAGATCCAGGAACTTATTGTATGAAATAAGGGCTAAAATCTTTGATTTTTGGTGACTAGTGCCAACCACTGATTACTGGAAAAATTAAAAAAAAAATATATATATATAAAGGGGGTGAAGAATAAAAGATATATCCAAATGAAAGGATATCAAAATACAGAGTTTAGATATAAAAATCAGATTTTATGTTTTACATGAGAGTTTAGGCAACCAGTTTTTACTGCTTAAGTTTGTGGATTTTATGCACTTTGAGATGATCTAAATATTGATTTCGGTAAACTCTGCTATAGCACACACATTTATTCACACCTGTACAGTTTGAGAAAAGAGTTTATTGACAAAGAAGGACAAATGGTAAACACTGATGTATTGTGTGAAATACGCCGAGGTAATTTTGTTTTAATCTCTGATGATTAAAATGATTTCTTTGTTTCAGACATTTTATAATTTTGAGATTAGACATTTGTTTAGAAATTCAAAAGAGTATGAGTACAAACGGTTCAAATTTGTATTAAACAGAGGAGAGAGAGGTTGAGTGTTTTGAACAGTGTGAAAAGCGGTAATTATGGCTATTTTTACTGCGCGTGTGTATTGGAAGTTGTTACATACAGCTGTCAGCGTATACATGTTTGACATCTGTCCCACTCACACATTTTTCAAAGACGCCTGTTGTGTGTAGTAATGATTAAAACGATTCAGTTTTAATTTTCACAAGTCATTATTTAAACTTACTACACATAAACGGTTCATTCCTTTACACACTTCATTTTCTTTACTCACAAACACTGTCTCAAACACTTTCACTGCATACATTCTATACTTTTCTCTGTCTTTCTTCTAAACTTTTCTGATGGCTACTACAATGTTTACTGCTTCTGGGTTAGAATTTGTTCCAAACAACTATGCTGCTCCTTTGGCAAATGAGAACGCACCGGAGGCGTTTCATTTGATTCAGGATTTTTTGTCAAACTCTAATGTTGGAAATGCTCTCACCGTACCATTGAAGCTGTCTGCATCTCAAATAAGGACTTTTTGGCAGACAGGCACTTATGATAATGGAGGAGAGTCTGGGTCTCCGTCTATAATTTTTGAATTTCAAGGAGAAGAGTTTGTAGTTACTCCAACTACTGTTCGTGATGCTCTGGGCCTTGAGGACTTTAATGCTTTCACAATCTCTGTTGGAGATTCTGAGTTAGTTCGTATGATGAGAGAGATAGGCTACTCTGGACCACTGACAAAGCTTGGTCAGTTGAAGCGACCGCTCTTGAGAAAGGAATGGAGTTTCTTTTTCGACTGCATAACAAGGACGTTCGGGAAGAAGTGCACGAATTGGGATGCGATTCCCACTGATAGTCTGCAAATCGGGTATTCTCTTCTTTACGGAGGTAATTTTGATGTTGCTAGACTAGTTCTAAATAATATAGGTGAGAAAATGACTGAAAACAGAGGTGTAGTCTATTTTGCAAGATTTTGTCAATTAATATTCTCTGAATGTGTTTCTGAAGTAGAGATAGCTGAGAATGATGTGATTCCATGTTTTAAATTACATAAACGCATATTCTCTGATTTAACTAATAAGGATAACAAGAAAGGGGATGTCGGTGTCTTGTTGCTACCTGAGTTTGTGCGACAATTTCAAGTAGATTCACAACAACAACAAATAGCAAATGCTGAAGCTGGACCTTCTGTGTCTCCATCACAGAGGTCAAAGAAGTCAAAGGTAAGAGCTGTTAAGTCTGAGAGAGTGAATCCCTCAACTGCTGAAGCTGGGGTATCAAATACTGATGATATGCCTCAGAAGAAAAGATTAAAGAAAAGAAGGGCCAACAGGGCAAAGTCTGATGCTGCTAATGAGGAGAGTGACACTGATGATGAAACTCTTCATCAGAGAAAAAGGAGATTAGTAGCAGCACATCTCTTTGGTGCAGAGAATATTTCTTCAACAGTTGTTGCAAATTTTGAAGTTCAGTTACAGGAGGATGAAGCTGTCAATATGGACAGAGTTTCTATGGAGAATGTAGCTCCTGAAGTTGTTCTTCAAGAGGAGATTTTTGATACTCCTGTGCCTACTACGGACAGAGTAAATGCTGAAGCTGGCATGATGAATTTTGAGAGAGAAGCTCCTACATCAAAGACTGATGATGTAGTTGAGGAAGATGCTGATCATTCTGACAGCAGAGTTCTTGAGAAACTGGATTTCTTTGTTGGTGGAGATATTCCAGATGCACATCCTACTATCAGTACCTGTGATACTGAGGATGTAGAAGCTGATCAAGCCACCTTAGTGATTGAAGACTTTGTGGGTTCTCACACAGAGGTTCTTTCAGTAAATAATGCTAATTCTGAACAAGGTGAGGAAGTTGATCAGAGTTTGGAGGATGTAGCAGAGAATGTACAAGAGGCTGCTGACAAGTTAATCTCCGAGGATATTATTCTTGAAGCTCTACAACAATCTGTTGTTGAGGTTGTAACAAAAGAAGCAGAGTTAATGCAAACTGCAAACTCTGAGATTCCAGAACCTGTTGCAGAGAAAGTTATTGATGAAGCTGCACAGGGTAATTTTGAAACTACTGCTGAGAATGTTCCTGCAGAGAATACAGCAGAGAATGATAATGATGATGATAGTTCTGCTCATTCACAAGAGGAGTTATCTGATAGTCGAGCAAACTCTGATGAGCAAAGAGAGGTCAATCGTGCTACGGCTGAGCATTATCAGGATATGTACTACAATAGATGGGCTGCTGCAGATTGTATCTTTTCAGCACAGAGGGCTGCTGATTTTCTTGGTGATTCTGTGAAGACAATTTCAAATCCTGATATTCTTACAAGTCTAAAGGCTACTGTGATTCAAATTAAATCTCTTCACAACAGATTTGATGAGTCTCATAAGGAAGTCACTGCTTTGAGGAATGAAGTTGGTCTGAGAGATCTTACTCTGAAGAATGATAGAGCTTACTACAATTCTATGTTCAAGAAGCAAGCTAAAGACTCTGATGAAATTCAGAAGAGGCTTGGGAAAGTTGAGGACAACCAGACTGCTATGTCTGCCCAACTGACTTCAATTCCTACTGCAATTGAGTTGTTGACATCAGTACTACTTTCTGATGATGTCAAAAAGGGGGAGAGTGTACCAAGTGACAAATGCAAAGACACTCAAACTCTGAGACGGAGGGATGATGGTAGTGATGGTGGAAACAAGGGAGATGGAAAGAGTTTAAGATTAAATTCTGATAGAAGACTACCAAGAAGATCAAACTTTGATAGAAGATCAAACTCTGGTAAGGGAAATGTAAACTCTGCCAGTGGTTCAAAACTCAAAAGTTTGATAATCTCTGATAAGCCTACCACAGATGAGGAAATTGCTGCTAAAATATTTCTACAAGAGCATGGTAATGAAGCTACAGTTGAAGACATGGAAGCTGAAATGCTGAGTCTTGCTGAAGAGCATGAGAAGAGATTGAAAGATGGTACTTACAAAAGGAAAGCTGTCAAGGTTCCTAGAAGGAAAGAAAAGGGTATTTTCATCAAGGAAATTTCTCAACAGAGTATACAAGACTCAAGGAAGCCTATGATAGCAAAGAATGATAAAGGCAAGGGTAAACTGGTAGAAGAAGGACAGTTACCTATGAAGAATTTTTCAACCTCTGACAAAGCTCAAGTTGAAGTTTTTGAAGCTAGATCAACCGCTGACGCTGCTCAAGTTGATGTTTCTACTAAAATTGTGACAACCTCTGACAAGGCTCAAGTTGTACAAACTCAACTAGCACCTCAACTCCAAAGTACTTTTAGAAGACCTGTACTCTCTGAAACTCTGACACTTCAACCTATGGACTTTTCTCAAACCAGGACTGTACTTGGAAAAGAATCTTTTGATAAGTCTGGTTTAGGTTCACATAGGGAGAAGAGAATAAACAATAGATCTGGAGATCAATCATCACTGGCAGTATCTGGTATTATTACTCAAGAGAGTCTTGATATGCTAGAATCTGTTCAGATGATATTTCATAAAGTATTAAAGAAAGAGTTTTTGCTGTATTTCATGGCTGATGGAAGAGTTTACAAGGTTGCAGAGTCTGACATCAATCTCAAATCTTATGAAGAATTGGAGTATGTTCTATATTTGTTAAAAGTCAAGAATAGAAGTACTCATGATGCTGTTTTAGTTATTAGAGAAAGGATGCTTAGATCAAAGATAATGCTTGGAGGAGGAGTATCGAGTGCATATATTCCTAAGTACAGAGATGCTTATGGAAAAATTGTGGAGATGAAGAGGAATAGTGCTAGGTTCAGGACTGCACTGGAAATGAAAGTTCTAGAGTTTAATCTAGAGTCTGACAAGCCTTTCTATATAAAACTTGGAAATGAAATGAGGAAAAACAGTATCTATTCTCTGAGAGCTGCCATATATCAAACTGGTGAAGGAGATCCAGAGCTTAAGGAGCTGAAGGAAAATATGATTGCTGAACTGGAAAGAGCTGAGAGAAGATTACTTACAGACTATCTCAGGACAGTGCCTGATATTCAAGAAATCAAATAAAGTCTGACTGTAAGTTTTTAAAGTTTTCTGTTCTAAGTTAAAGTTAAACTCTGATTATATTTAAACGCTGCATTTGTTATACGTTTTGACATCATCAATTATCTGTTTAACTTGTACATTTTTATTATGCACAACTTGGGGGAGATTGTTAGATATAATTGCTGACGTTTGTTCATCAGTGTTTAAGCAACAGGTGATCATCAGAGTTTACATTGAAGCCAGTCAGAGTTTGTTAAAGTCTGACGTGGTGATAGTTGAATTAGCTGTCGGTGCTGAATTGAATATTCTAGAAGCAATATATTCTGAAGATGGAAAGAAGCAGAATATATTGATACAGCTAAGGAGACGGAATAGAAGACTGAAGCAATTCTTAATTGATATGAATTGTATAGCTAATTTATAGGAATATCAATTAGAGATGGATTGTATGTAGCTGTGTATTATATAAACACAGATAGGTTATCCCTAGAAGGGATGCGATTATTGAAAATATTATTCTTGTAACCTAGTAGCTCTTTGTGATTCATTAACATCATAAAGAGAGAAACTGTTAATATAATTACAGTTTGTTGATTTATAAACAGTGTTCTTGATTGTTATTCTCATACATACTTGATTATATTGTGTATTCGGCCTAACAGTATTCCCTTATTCCTTCAAAAGATAGGGTTTGCCATTGCTAACAATAGGCATATAAACATAGGAAAGTTACTGATTGATCAAGTAATTCTATGCATGGGACCACTGGATGAAAGAACATGCATGGATGATGTGCTTTGTTTCTATCCTAGGTTCCTACAGCTCATTCTCAATGATGTCTTAACAGATAATGAACGGGAGATATTTGAAGGTGAAGCCACACATGAGTGCATGAGAATAAAGAGCAATGCAATAACCGCTCTCATAAGGAAGAACAACTATCTTCCAGGGGTACCCTCTGTTCTCACAGACTATCTAAGAACGGTGCCCCTACCACTTCTGCCCCCAGGGGAACAGGTAATTGAAGGTAATTTTACTCCACCTCAACATGAAATGGCACCTGAACCAATGGATGTTGATCCAGAGCCCTCAGTGGCCATTCCTGACCAGGAGGTTGCAAACCCACAACCTCTAACCACGGTCGAAGATCCTTTGGAAGAGCCAAATGAAACAATAAACGAACCTCCTTCCCCTCCTATACCCAATATTCAGACATCCGTGAGTGTAGAGGGAGATAGTGCCTTAGCAGCACCACATAAGGAGATACACCCTTCAACAGCAGCTCTGCCTACCTTTAAAAGGAGAAGAACAGAAACCGAGGCAACTGTTGATACTTTATTTCAAACTTCCAAAGCGCCCTTTATTGATTTTTCTGATGTTGATTGGGCTACGCTAACGAAAGCTATATCTGAACCAATAGCTCAATCAAGTAAGGAAGAATTGACGGAAGCAACTGGTGTTCCGACCATATTACAGTCAGGTTCATTGGTTGAAGGTTCTAAGAACCAAGAGTCTTCACAGACGTCGAGAGAAGGCTTTGACCTAAATGCACAATCTAAAGGGTCATTATTGTCTACCTCCCCAGATGGAACATATCTGGATCCTGCGGGTAAATGGTCTGACGTAGGTGCAGATCGGCAACTCGGTGACAATGAATCAATTACTATTGAGGAGTCAACTGAGGTAAAGTCTTCAAAGACTATTGGGGAAGATTCGGGATCTCTGCTGTTAATAGAGCCTGTTTCTAACCCCCTAGAGATTCAAACTCTAGATCCTTCAAAGGATATATCATCTACGGATGATCAGCAACTTGGTTTATCCAAGGACGGGGACTTGCGAAGCCCCATTGCACCACTGGTGACCTCCTTAAGGACGGCTACGGTGTTTTCTTCTGCAGGTACATTGAGCAAAAAGGGATTGAGTGAAACAAAAACACTTACACCTGGCCTGAGTGGGAAAGGAAAAATGAGTGAAACACTAACAGAAACGTTGAGTGTACACCCAGAGCCAATTGTGAGGAGTGACACCCTAACCCTTCCAAATATTGATGATTTGCTATTACCGACAGAAAGAGAGTTACAAGTTCAATCTACCCTCAAGGAGATGACAGTTCGTGACAAAGAAGGAAATCCAATATTCAAGGTTCCACTGCGACCTTCCTTTGACCAAGGGATCTCCTCTAGTCAAGCCAATGCTTCTTTAAAGTCTATTCAAGAGAAGGTTGACTTGGCTGCAGCTGATTCCAGAAGAACATTCAGGGTCATTGGCAGTGCATCTGGCACTATAACAGGTACGAAGCAGGCAGTGGACTCCTTAAAGAAGGAAGCATTGGAGGAACTGATCGAGTTGAGGATGGACGTCAAGGAACTTAAAGATGGATTCATGAATGAAGTAGATGCTTTGTCACAAGGACAAGAAGCTTTGAAAGAAGACGTTCTGGTTATCCGGGATGGTCAAGCTAGGGTAAAAGATGCAATGAACACCCTTTCTAGAGTGGAGTCTAAGCTGAACCAGAGACTGGACAAGATTGAGAAGACTACCAACTCTAGATTGGATGACATTGACCTGAAGCTGGCTTCTATGCAACAGATGAATAAGGATCTATTGGATTTCATGGAAAATCAAAGTGACGGAGTACAGTCAATCTGGACTATGCTGAAGAACCAACAAACTGGACAACCCGGACCTTCACAACAACAACCTGATCTTTCTGCTGCCTTTTATGCTGAGGATGCTTTTATCGAGGATTCCTCAACTAAGGGGGAGAAAATTGGAGATGGGGAGAAAAGTAAGGATGGATGGGGAGTTTGGGAAACGGTTGAAGCTATTCCGATAAGACAGTACTGGATAGAAGAACTTGTACAAGAAGAAGAGAAGAGTGAAGAGGTATTTGAGGTCATGCAAGAGCAACCAATTCAGGAGGAGCATGAGCCATATTATCCAGAGCCCGTTGAACATCCAATCTGGGAGGATATTATGGAAGAAGAAGCAAATCCTCTGTCACAAGAAGAAGAAGCTACCTTGGAAGCAATGAGAGCTCAAAGAGCTGCAATAGATGCCAGGCATGCTGAGAAAGAAAGACATCAAGCAGTTCTAAGGATTGAAAAGCTAAAAAGATCCAAGGTGCCAGCTGAAGTAAGGAAGAAAAAGATGATGGATTTGGCAAGCAAGCATGGAAGTGAATGGGAGATGGCTTATAAAACCTTTTGTGGAGTTGAAGACGGATTAGAAGTCAACGACAATGCAGAGGTGGAAGTCATAATTCAGAACATAAGAAGTGCAAATCCTGATGATCATGTTTACTTCACTGCACTGAGGAATACTGTGATCTTTCTGAAAGCCGGGGTTAAAGCAAATGGAGGCTGGAACATCCTGATCAATTTTCTTGAGAAAGGTACATTTGTGATTTCCACTAAGTTTTTAGAACAGAGAACATACACAGAACTGCAGGTGATACTCATCAAGATCCAAAGAACTACAAGACTAAATGAACTGCTCCGTGAGCATGTTAAGGAGATCTTGATGAAAGTCGGTCCAGAGATTACTGAAGATCCTCCAATGGTTAGATTCATGACGAATGACTTGTTCAGAATATGCTATTTGGTTGAGGACAAACTGAGAGACTATCCAAGCAACTATCTAATATCAGTTGAGAAGTATCTTAGATCCACTGGATTCACATCAACGGAGAAGGACAAAGCAGCAGACACTCTTAGAAGATTTCTAATGGAGAATGTTCCTTACTATAAGAAAAGAGTGGAAAGAGGATTGGAAGTGCATACCAGATTACCAAACATGCCAAAGCTAAACAAGGAAGATGTTAACATTGCATGGTTATGGGCTGGAGTGGGTCAAGAGGTTGAATATATTGGAAGACACATCCAAGGATCAATCCTTAAACCTGGAGAACCACTGCACTATCTATCAGTGATTGATTATCAAGCTGCTAACTCTGATCCAATGATTGAGGAAGGTGAGATCTGAATGGACTGAAGATTGAAGCAAAGAACAAAAGAACTATCAGCTCAGACTAGAGGAGCAACTTCATTGTATAAAGTTTTATTGTTTTTTGATTTATGAAATCTGGAAATGTATATATATATATGATCCAGAATGCATTTAATATTATTACGCTGTCTTACTTTAAGTAGTTTCATGTTTCCTTAGTTAGTTGAGTTATCCTCGAAGTATTTGCTTATCGAACTCTATCCAATCAAATAGGGGGAGATTGTAAAGCATAATGTAACATAAGATGTAAAAGAGATAACTACAACTCAACAAAGGACAAGACAGACAATAATATTAACAGAAGCACAGGAATCCAGAATCAAAGAAGAAAAGGTAAACTCAAAAAATCAAAGTACGTTATGTATTCTTGAAGTCCGTAAACAGGTCACGGAAAGAAGTTCATGAAAATGTTCAAGCCTCAGTGACAGCAAAAGAAACAAGACTTGCAAGACGACAGAAGTATGTGAATGATTTAGGGTTAAGTACCACGGGATTCCAGTGATTTAATCGAAGCAACCAGAACGACAAAGGACTTATCAGCAGCACTGAAATGAAGACATAAAAGAAGAATTTATCAAGTGTTATTCATCTGTGAACCAGACCAGTTGCACTAGGTGACGGCACTAAAAAGATCAAGTTGTTTTATCGTCTCAGAAGAAATTGATACATTCTAAAACTAAAACACCCAGGAGCTCAGGAGTAATTACTAAAGGACAAAAGACAAGAAAAAGAATTCGATAGTTTTTCAATTGTGAAAACTATCGAATGGTGTTAAAGGTAATTCTATTTAAAACAAAGTAAATCAATTTGGCACTCGATAGTTTTGATTTAAAAACTATCGAATGGTAAATTGATTTAAACCATTTGATGGTTTTTAAATAGGGAGCAGGTGAAAAGTTTGTTTTGTTTTGTATGGTTGATGAAGATCCAACGGCCAAGATTGTTTCTACAAGTTTGGTTCGATGGTTTTCAATTCAAGACTGCAGTTAATAAAGAGATGAAGAAGTGTCTTCTTCAGTTAAGGCTAAACACACAGAGACATTACTGAGAGAGAGAATTGAGCCGGAGAAATTATCAGAGAATTAATAGTGCTCAGAACTTGATCATTGTATTGAATTTGTGTAATCTTAAACTCATTGAAGCTAATCTACGGATTAGAAATTGTAGCACCCCTCGAGGTTTATATTTATAAAAAGATATATTCCCCGAAACTTGGTTTGGTTTGGTGTGTTTGATTTCGTTATAGAACTGAATGAATTATCCGCGAACGAAATTAAATTATTTGTGAGTATCTTATTCAACCCCCCCCCCCCCCCTTCTACGATACTTTGGACCTAACAATAAGGCTCTTTTTAGACTTGTGGTTGTGGTGAAAGTGGTGACAAGGTGGTGATTCATCACCTTGTCATCACTTTGTCATGCATATGTCACCCCTCTGCATCCTGCTTATGTCCTCATTTGTATCCTCAATCCTCTTATATATTGCACTTTATGATCTTATATAATACTCCTCCTTTGGTTAGGGTTTAATTCATAATTTGTTACGCTTTTGTTTCGCGATAGTTTCAAGTGATTCTAAAAATGTTTCTCTGTACCAAAGCTAGGGGTACTTCCTTGATCTTTCCATTATCTTTGTCTAATATATAATCTTAGGTTTCTCACCTTGGTTTAAGATATGATCATGGATTTCTCATTCCACATACTTTCTTAAAACGATCAAATCAATACATCCTTGATTGTCCAGTGAATAGTGATTTAAAACTCGAATGGGAATCTTCGGATTCTGATTGCATTTACATTCTTTTACTCTTCCTATACATCAAGAATATAGCTTCGAAACATTCATTCCATGTCATCCGCATAGTGTGGTCTGAAAAACTTTTCATCAGCAAATTTACTATTCATCAGTGGCAAATTTACTATTCATCCAGGTTTTAAATATTACAAAAATTTGGGATATTACAGTCTCCCCTACTTAAAAGGATTCCGTCCCGGAATCAGATCAAAATAGATGAGGGTACTTTTCTAGCATTGCGCTCTCTAGTTCCCAAGTGGATTCTTCAACATTATGATTTTTCCACAAAACTCTTACCAGCTTTATAACTTTATTCCTTAGTACTTGATCCTTGCGGTCAATGATTTCCACCGGTTGCTCTATATATGACAGGTCTGGTTGTATATCTACTTGCTCGTATTCTACCACGTGTCTGGCATCCGGATTGTACTTCCTTAACATGGATACATGGAACACGTTGTGAACTTGGTGCAGGTTTGGGGGCAAGGCTAGCTCGTAATCTACTTCCCCGATGCGTCTCAAGATCTCAAACGGTCCAATATACCTAGGGCTCAATTTCCCTTTCTTTCCGAATCTCATCAATCCTTTCCACGGAGATACTTTCAACAGCACAAGATCTCCCACTTCATATTCCTTGTCCTTTCGGGCCTAGTCTGCATATTTCTTTTGTCTGTCTTGGGCTGCTACCAGCCGTCCTGTAATAAGGTCTATTGCATCCTTAGTCTGTTGGACCATTTTGGGTCCGAGCATTTTTCGCTCTCCAACTTCATCCCAGTACAAGGGAGATCGACATCTTCTTCCATACAAGGCCTCATACGGGGGCATCCCGATACTTGCATGAAAACTATTATTGTAGGAGAACTCAATCAGGGGTAGGTGATCATCCCAATTTCCTTTGAAATCTATGGCACAAACTCTCAACATATCCTCTAAGGTTTGGATGGTCCTCTCACTTTGCCCATCCGTCTGGGGATGGTAAGCGGTACTCATGTTTAGCTTGGTTCCTACACATTCTTGAAAGCTTCTCCAAAATCTGGAGTTAAATCTAGGGTCTCGGTCTGACACAATGGCGACTGGAACTCCATGTCGCGCCACAATTTCCTTCATATAAATATCCACTAACCTATCGACAGTGTACCTTTCATTGATCGGTAGGAAGTGGGCTGACTTCGTCAACCGGTCTACGATTACCCATATGACGTCGTGATTAGCTTTGGTTCGGGGCAATCCTACTACAAAGTCCATGGCTATCTGTTCCCATTTCCATTCTGGAATCTCTAGGGGTCGTAAAAGTCCAGCGGGTCTCTGGTGTTCTGCCTTTACTCTTTGGCAGGTCAAGCATTTGCTTACCCACTCTGTTACGTCCTTTTTCATGTTAGGCCACCAATAATATTCCTTTAGATCCCTATACATCTTGGTACTTCCCGGGTGAATTGAATACCTTGAGCTATGACTCTCATGAAGAATCTCATCTTTTAATTCCTGGTCATTAGGAATCCAAATTCGGTAAGTATACCTCATAACTCCCTTATCATCTCTTTCAGTCCTTGATTCCTCTCCCGTCATTAGCTCTTTTCCTTCGCTCATCATGCGCTCTTGACTTAATTTGATCTTTTGCAACAACTCTGATTGTAATGTGATTTTAAATAATTTCTCTGTGCCATCTCCGGTTATTTTAACCTCAATCTCCATCTTTTCAAACTCTTGGATTAACTTCTCTGAGGAGGTTATCATTTTGAGTCTCTCCTTCCTACTAAGGGCATCGGCCACCACATTGGCCTTCCCTGGGTGGTAAATAATCTCACAATCATAATCTTTGATTAATTTTAACCATCTCCTCTGTCTCATATTGAGCTCTTTCTGAGTGAAAATGTACTTAAAGACTCTTATGTTCTGTGTAGATCTCACACTTTTCTCCATATAAGTAATGCCTCCAAATCTTTAAGGCGAAAACTATTGCTGCTAGCTCCAAATCATGGGTAGGGTATCTACTCTCATATTCTTTTAACTGCCTAGAAGCATATGCAATCACCCTTTCGTGTTGCACAAGCACGCATCCTAACCCTTTGTGTGATGCGTCACTGTAGATCACAAAATTCCCTTTTCCGTCTGGCAGTGCCAGTACAGGGGCAGTAACTAGCCTTCTTTTCAGTTCTTGAAAACTCTTCTTGCATTTCTCAGTCCACTCAAACTTCTCAGTCTTTCGGGTCAGTCGGGTCAATGGGGCTGCTATTTTAGCAAAATCTTTCACAAATCTCCGATAATACCCGGCTAATCCTACAAAACTTCTCACCTCAGTCGGAGTGGTTGGTCTGTCCCAATTTGAAACGGCTTCTATCTTAGCAGGGTCTACTAGTACTCCCTCACTGCTGACCACATGGCCTAGAAACTGTACCTCTCTTAGCCAGAATTCACACTTCGAAAACTTTGCATATAACTTTTCCTTTCTCAACGTCTCCAACACTATTCTTAAGTGTCCTGCGTGTTCCTCCTCCGTCTTGGAGTAGACTAAAATATCATCAATGAAAACTATGACGCATTCGTCCAAATATTGCTTGAAGACTCGATTCATTAGGTCCATAAAAGCTGCTGGGGCATTTGTCAGCCCAATCGACATTACCAAAAACTCATAGTGCCCATACCTAGTACGGAATGCAGTTTTGGGTATATTGTCAAGTTTTATCTTTAACTGGTGATATCCAGTCCTCAGGTCAATCTTGGAGAAGTACACCGCATCTTTCAACTGGTCAAACAAATCATCAATCCTTGGTAAAGGATATCGGTTCTTAATGGTCAACTTGTTTAGTTCTCGATAGTCTATGCACAATCTTAAACTACCATCCTTCTTTTTCACAAACAGGACTGGTGCACCCCATGGTGACACACTGGGTCTTATCATTCCCTTATCTAGCAATTCCTGCAATTGAATAGCTAACTCTTTCATTTCTACTGGAGCTAACCGGTACGGGACCTTCGAAACTGGCGTCGTCCCTGGAGCTAATTCTATAGCGAATTCTATCTCCCTATCGGGTGGTAATCCCGGAAGGTCTTCTGGAAATACATCTTCAAATTCATTAACTATAGGAATATTTTGTAATTTAGGAACCTCTCGATTTGTATCTATCACATAGGCTAAATAAGCCTCACACCCATGCCGCAACAACCTCTTGGTTTGGGCCATGGTTAAAAACTTACGGGTTTGTCGTTGTCCCTTGAACACAACCTCCCGCCCTCCGGATGTTTTGATCCATATTTTCTTTCTTTCACAATCAATCTGAGCACCATTGCTCGACAACCAATCCATTCCCAGAATAACATCAAATTCCCCTAATTTAAATGGGACCAAGTTTACAAGAAACTGTTGACCTTCTATTTCTAGACTACAGTCTAGGTGTATCTTATCAACTGGAATTACTTCCCGATTTGCTATCTCTACCTCTAATACCTCCTTTAATGGTTCCGCCCTAAGTCTTAACTGACTCGCGAAATCCCTCGAAATAAAAGACTTGGTAGCTCCCGAATCAAATAAAACATTTGCATTGACGGTGTTGAGTAAAAGGGTACCTGCTATCACATTAGTGTCCCTTACGGCATCTTTCACCGTCATGTTGAAAGTTCTAGCAGTTGGGGGCTTGTTAGAGGCGGCTCCACTGATTCTCGAGCCGGTGGGGTTTGCCATAGGGTAGTCTCTTTTCATGTGTCCTAATTTCCCACATTAAAAACACTTCTGTTCGTTTTCATGAGTCTCTTTTCATGTGTCCTAATGCCCTGTTTTGTTGCACTTATAGCAGGTTACCGACTTTAGGGCACATTCTCCCAGGTGTTTTCTTCCACAAGTCTTGCGGTCAGGTAGTGGGGGTCGGGGTTGATTAAAATGGGACACTCCAGTCTGTCTGCCGCCCTGGCTTAGACTCTTATTCTCAGTTTTACTGAATCCTGAATTCCTTAAGGGTTGGGACCTGGTCCCTCCAAATGTCCTTGCTGGAAAACTCTTGTTTACCGAGCTTCCTCCTTGGCTACCAAACTTCCTCTTTTTCTCCTCTTTTCCTTTTTGACTTTGTTCACTACCTACTTCCACTATGGTTGCCTTTTGCACTAGCGATGCATAGTCCGTTATTTCCAACACCGCTACTCTATTCTGAATCCATTGCTTTAGCCCTTGTTGAAACCTTCTTGACCTCTTCAAGTCAGTATTGACAAAATCTGGCACAAACCTAGACAACTCAGTAAACTTGGCTTCATATTCCGCCACAGTCATGTTATCCAGTTTCAGTTCTAAAAACTTCCTTTCCATTTGTGCTTCCATAAACACAGGAAAATACTTTTCCAGAAATAAGGTAGTAAACCTTGCCCAGGTAACAACGGTATTTGTTTCTAGGTTTTTCTTTGATTCCCACCAGTAGTTAGCCTCCCCTTTCAGGAGGTAAGTAGCAAATACGGTCTTTTGGGCTTCCTCAATACTTAGGATTTCAAAAGATTTTTCCATTTCCTTTAACCAAGCTCTTGCCTCAACAGGGTCAGCAGATCCCTGAAATTCCGGGGGTCCTAGAGACTTTAAAGCCTTAAAAGCACTATGCCCCGCAGTATTGGGGCCTGGTGGTGGTGGGTGCTGGTTCAAATTCTGTCGGAGTAGGTGCATGAACTGGTCCATCGGATTTCCACCGGGGACCTCCACATTCTGAGTACTTTCATACTCTTCCTCTTCGTAGTCCTGATCATCAAACTCATTATAATCATCATCCTCTCCGCTTCCTTCATACTCACCTTCCTCACGATTCTGTCCTTCCGTTTCGGGGAAGTCTGGGTTTTCTTCCTCATTATGAGGGGTTTGCCTTTCATCTCCCTGGTTAACACTACCCTGAGCCGTAGGATTGGCAAGACGTGCTCGGGTTCCCATATGTCGGGGTGGCATTTTCCTGATGTTTTAAAACAAAAACTTTTATTAAAACCATTTGTTCCTTGAAAATATGTGATTGGATCAATTGAGTTCCTTGATGAAAATCTTGGAAATCATCATTTCTTACACAAAATTTCTTTTCCCCTTTTTCTTTTGTCAAAATGGGGGTTGCACAGTTTATGTGTTGAAACTAATAACTTGTAAAACAGTTGAAATAGCAGGGGATATCAAATTTAAACTGAAAACTTTAAAGAAACCGAAATGCACGAATATATACATCAGTGACATAAAGTCACGAGATACTGAAGTCAAAGTTTCAACAAAAGCGAACATATCGCTGAAATACATCACCCGTACAACAGTCAAAAGCTAAGTGCTACCAGTCAATTAGTCAACATCTGCTACGTCAGTCTGATCAGCCTATCTCTAACTCAGAAAGGATACTACTATACATCGGAACCATCCCACAAAAACTGGCACTACTAACGGCCATCTGAGTTTAAAGAACTAAGCTATCTGTCACCTATCAAGTTTCCCCCTCCGAGCGGGTCAGATTCCTGACACGCGCCATAGCATCTGCCCAAATCCTCTCTGTGGCCAGTCGGGGTACCAATCCCTCAGCAATAACAGACATGCCTCTCATGCGAACCATAGCTCGCCACTCGATGCGGGAAATCTCAAGTCTCATCTCCATAGGAGTCATAAACCTCATCCCGTCCTGATAAGAATGACGGGTCTCTCTCTCTGCTGCCAACTGTCTCCTCCGCTCATCAGCTCTAGCCTCTGCCGCTGCCAAGTTAGTGATCAGTCGGCCAATCATCCAATCATGGATCACAATAGGTACTCCAGTAGGTGAGGGAGGAGGTGTGTCTGGATCAACCATGGCCTGGTCCTCCTCATATCCCTCAGGGGCAAGATCATAGTCATCGTCGGATGGTAACGGGCTCAATGGGGGCACAGGAGGGGTAAGGGCTCTCATAATAGGCAGAGGGTACATCCTGATGCCTCCTCGGCTAGCACTGTCCTCAGAAGTCTCATCATCATCCGTAGTAACTACATCAGGTACAATCTGATCCCCCTCAGTGGAATCATCATCATCAGTCGAATATCCATCAATAGAGGGAACAGGAGAAGTAGGAAAGTCAAACACAATCGTAGGGTCCTCTTCCGGATCCTCGTCCGGGTCCTCAGTATCCTCCTAGAGATCCTCCATGGGGTCATCCACGGGGTCGTCCTCAGCCGCCAACAGAGCCTCGTCATGTTGGGTCTCAAAGTCATCAGCCTCCTCGGCCGCAAACACCTATACAAGCGAAAACTAGGTTACTATACTGTATAATAAAAGTTCCCTTGCGGGTTTTAACAGTCAGTGCTACATCCGGTAGCCCAACCATGAACTCGATGGGAGTTCTTCTTATTATTATAGTTGCATTTATTATTCCTAACGTCCTATTGTTTCTGAGATTAATAACTATACGCTCTGATACCATTTCTGTAACACCCCCAGATCCGGGGTCGGAGATCTGGGTTGTCACGATCCCTTGTTCCGTACAAACACTTAATACTTGAACCATAAAATAATAAATCAACACACATGGTGACCCCACCATCAATATACTCACGCTAGTTATGTCTCAGAAACGAACTTACAAAAACAGTAGTCATATGATCCATAATTTAAAGTTATTACAACCCAAAAGTAAAATACTCGCAACTTACTACCAGTATGATTTCTATGTGAAACCATAAGGCAGCGCAAAAGTTTGTTCTTGTTCATTAGTATACATAAGTGATACTTATAAATAAACCGGAGCAACAAGAGTTACACTCCGAACCAACTCAGTACTTCTACCTGATCAACTGTAACAACCCTGCTACGGGAGGCCTGTATGTCCCTGATGCGCTTCCGAGCGGTACGACGAATCCTGGCCATCTACTCTAGCTGTTGTGTTGTGATATATATATAAAAAGAAAGCAAGAGTGAGCACTCGGCCCAGCAATAATACAATACAACATAAGCATATAGGTAAGCTTATATCATAAAGGAAAACCTTTAAAACTTCATTCGTATACAGAATGATATATTTATTTCTCTTTTCGTCAAAACATACCATACAGTACGACTACTGTATGAGGAACATCATTACTCATCACTGTCACATTATCAGTAACTCAGCGCCTAGGCTTTTGTTACAATGTGCAGCACAACTCCAATTGGAGAGAAGGGAATGTACTGGAACACCCGATACACGGTGATCAGCCGTTGTATCGTAACTTTTCTTTTCTACTAGTAGAAGGACGACTTCCTGTTCGGTTATCACCCTGACCGCATACGGGCCAGCCTTAGCACGCAAGAGATCACTACCTCGGTGCCTATTTCGTCACCGGGCAAGCCTTGATAATTTTGGCACTACCCCTGCACCTATTTCATTACCGTGTAGGCCCTTCCAATTCCCATGATGAAAAAAATCAATGAAACGGAAATCGGAATTTAATTCCATTTTTCCCAAGTACAAATACTTGTCAAAACTTTGTAACCGTTCAGAATACCTTACTCCATAGTAATTGAAAGGAGTAAGTCAAAGTGTGGGTTGACATTAGTCAACGAAACTACAGATGATTACCACGTATTTTGAAATCATGACCAGGGAGTTTATTGAAATTTCAGAGTTTAGCAAGTTTGAAATACTTTACTTGAATGGGGGAGCCATCCCCAGCTGTAGTTATTCTAGAGGAACAGTGAAAGTAAAACTTTGTCCTCGACTTCTTGAACTAGATTCCCAAATTTTCGATGAGTTAGAAAACACTATCCTCATTTAATTACCTTTAAATATCTTAAGATAATAGTTGAGAATCTCTATTTTAATATCTTTTCTGAAAATCAGAAATTTATATCTTTGTGTAAATAATAGAACCGTTAATCATATAATAAGGTTCTATGATTTTCAAATCATATTTGGAATATTTAATAAATACCCAAATAATAAATATTAAATTATTATTCAATATAAAACCACTTAAGTGAATATTCAAAATAATATTCACTTAAATAAAAAAATATATTCAAATAATAAGAATTGAATTATTATTCAATATAAAATCACTTAAGTGAATATTCAAAATAATATTCACTTAATTAAATAATATTCAAATAATATTTATTATAATATTATTTAAATATATCACCTTAAATACCCAATAATATAGATATTGGAATATTTAATAAATCTTTAAAATATAACTGTCCCTGGAACGTTCCAGCTTCTGACAGTAGGATCAAAACAAAATAATATTTTGACTCCCGGTCTAAGTTTTAAAACTATCATACAAGTACTCTATACTTAGAGTCTTTAACCTTTAACCTTGGTTTATATCTAGTGTTTACCTAACATATAAACCTTATGTCTTATACAACTTTTTATTAAAAGCGAAAACAGTTTATAAGTCATTTCACAGCATTAAAGCAGTATATTTATCAATATCACAACATATATCACAACATCATCATTATATGGTGTAGGGTTTGAAAACTTGCCTTGGTGTCTTGGTGGTGTGGTAGTAGGGGATTGAGAGTGTGCTCGTCGATCTATAACAAGATATACAATTTCAGTCAGTCCCCTAGAACCAATTAATGTGCTATAACTTAAGCACTCAAGTTCTATTAATAAAAATCAAACGTCTCGCTCTCGGTCATCTATAACTTCATGACGTTCTGTAACTCTTAAGTCACAAGTTTGGGTGAAAATCTATTCACAAAATCCAAGTACTTTTCCTTTACTAATTCCTTGTTTTTAACTATCCCCTTAAGGGTATTTCACTCGCGCGACCTTCGTTCGCGTATTTTTATAAAATCACCAACTTCTCTTTTTAACTCGAAACCTTCTAGGTTTCCTTTCCTAGACTATCCATACTAGTATCCATTTTAATATCTCAATCCAATTCCATTTTTAAAGGGCTTGATCCATATCTCAAAGTTCATGCAATGAACTACTTAGTTACGCGAAACCGCTTTTACTAAAACGGACGTTTCTCCTAAACCCTAAATCGAAATGACACGATTCTTTCGCTAAAACAATCTAGGAAAGAGGGCCTACATGTTCATGGTCAGAAACTTCATGTTTATGCCCTTTAATGTAACCATGGTTTCTGTCTAAACTACCTAAGTAAAATTCGACATGGTAACGGCGCTTGAACGTACTTCCCGTGTTTTTAAACACTCAATACAACCACCAATCCATAATCAACCAACCACCAATCAAACCTCAAGCTAATACTACTATTTTCTGTCCAAACATGGTCATACCCTAGTTCATAAGGTTATCCACAAATCAACCATCAAACATGCTTAAAATCATGCATACATGGTTCATTACTACATAGTTCTTAAACAATCACTTATAACTACTAGATCAAGCATAATCTCAAATAGGGAAGAAGTTTTATACCTTCCTTGGAACTTAAAAAAGGCTATATATGGATGGTATATCCTTCCTTGCTCCTTAGCTATGCTAATCAAACCTAAAAACATCAAAACAAAACAAGATCTTATGAGTTTACTATTCACATCACTATTCATCATCAACTTTGAATCCATTTTTGACCAAGCTATCATCAATGGATGAGGCTAAGATTAGAGATCTACCTGGGATATTGGAAGAGGGTGATTTAGAGCCCAAGATCAAGATTTATGGTTGAGTGGAAGTGGATGAAATGTTTTGAAGGAATGGATGGAGAAGAAAAGCCGAATGGTTGTTCTTCAACTAGGATGCATCTTGTTGTTTTGTTTTATTTGATTTTCTTTTACTTTTGTTTTGTCTAAATACACTTAACACTTTGTAATTAAATTGTGTGGCTAATAACTTGCTTTGTCACCAATGACAAGGCTCTTTTTAGACTTGTGGTTGTGGTGAAAGTGGTGACAAGGTGGTGATTCATCACCTTGTCATCACTTTGTCATGCATATGTCACCCCTCTGCGTCCTACTTATGTCATCATTTGTATCCTCAATCCTCTTATATATTGCACTTTATGATCTTATATAATACTCCTCCTTTGGTTAGGGTTTAATCCATAATTTGTTACGCTTTTGTTTTGCGATAGTTTCAAGTGATTCTAAAAACGTTTCTCTGTACCAAAGCTAGGGGTACTTCCTTGATCTTTCCATTATCTTTGTCTAATATATAATCTTAGGTTTCTCACCTTGGTTTAAGATATGATCATGGATTTCTCATTCCACATACTTTCTTAAAACGATCAAATCAATACATCCTTGATTGTCCAGTGAATAGTGATTTAAAACTCGAATGGGAATCTTCAGATTCTGATTGCGTTTACATTATTTTATTCTTCCTATACATCAACAATATAGCTTCGAAACATTCATTCCATGTCATCCACATAGTGTGGTCTGAAAAACTTTTCATCAGCAAATTTACTATTCATCAGTGGCAAATTTACTATTCATCCAGGTTTTAAATATTACAAAAATTTGGGATATTACACATGATCTTGGTAACAATTAGAAGAAGACTGGATGGAAACAGAAATTTCAATGGTAATTATACTCCCATGTACTTAAATCAAAGAGGTCAAGATGTGGAAATGCAAAGGGGCACTGCTGTTAAAGAGGTGACTTTTGGCATGACTCAACTTACTCTCAATCCTGATGGGAAGGAAATTGCTTATCTTTTGCTTGAAGAGCACAGTCTTCAGAGAAGCTCCATACAAAATCTCAGAGCAGCTATCTACCAGATTAATGAGGAAGATGAAGAACTCTGAAATCTTAAGGAAAGACTGATTCAAATTCTTGAAGAAAAAGAAGAAAATTTGTTATCCAACTTCTTGAAGATGAATCTGTTAACTATCAAAGAATTTAAACAGATAAGTTGCTGCTGTAAATATTTGTACATTTTGTAAATATGTTTTTGACATCATTGAATCTAGGAATCTATACTTTATTTCACAAAGTATGAGATTGGGGGAGATTGTTAGATCAGGATTCAATGATCGTCAGGATCTAGACTCAACTGATCACGATTGCTGACGTCATCAGTATAGCATGGTCATCAGTATTTGATCAAGCGTTAGTATCAGGATTGTCATCAGGATATCTACATCAAGACTGGGATCAGGATTGATCATCAGGACTGGAAGTTGATCAGGATTTATATTTCGAGTTATATTTGGAGTCTAGTTAAATAAGGTTATTTATTTTGTCGGTTCCTAGTCTGTAGGAATGAAGCTATCAATTTAGGATAGGTTTCAATCTTTGTAATT
Source organism: Heracleum sosnowskyi (assembly GCA_030848705.1). NCBI lineage: Eukaryota > Viridiplantae > Streptophyta > Magnoliopsida > Apiales > Apiaceae > Heracleum > Heracleum sosnowskyi. The sequence continues at coordinate 73,089,959 of CM061242.1, forward strand.
GATTAGGATTTATCATGTAATTTATAGAGAAGCTGTGTAGTATATAAACACAGTTTAGGTTTCGATTTATGTGGGGAACATAATAGATCACATACAAGAGTATCTTTGTAACTGTTAGATATAATTGCTGATATTTGTTTATCAGTATTTAAAGTATCAGGATACTATCAGAGTTTAGCTGGAAGACTAGTCAGAGTTTGTTAAACTCTGACAGTCAGAGTTTGCTTAGCAGTCGGTGTTATTCAATGAAGATTCTAGAAGCGATATTCTTTGAAGATGGAAAGAAGCAAAGAGATATCGAGATGGCTAAGGAAACAGAACAGAAGACAGAAGCAATTCTAGATTGATATTAATTGTATAGCTGATTTATAGGAATATCAATTAGAAGATTGTATGTAGCTGTGTACTATATAAACACAGATAGGTTAACCCTAAAAGGGATGCGAATACGTGAAAACATAATTCTTGTAACCTAGCTGTTAGATATAATTGCTGACGTTTGTTCATCAGTGTTTAAGTACCAGGTATTCATCAGAGTTTACTAGAAGCCAGTCAGAGTTTGATAAAGTTTGACGGGGTGAAGAGTTCATTAACTGTCGGTGCTAATATGAAGATTCTAGAAGCAATATATCTTGAAGATGGAAAGAAGCAAGATATATTGAGACAGTTAAGGAAACGGAACAGAAGACAGAAGCAATCCTAATTTGATATGATTTGTATAGCTAATTTATAGGAATATCAATTAGAGATTGATTATGTAACTGTGTATTATATAAACACAGATAGGTTAACCCTAAAAGGGAGGCGAATATTGAATACATTATTCTTGTAACATAGCAGCTCTCTGTGATTCTTTAACATCACTGAGAGAAGAGTTATTTTATATAATTCAGTTATTGATTCATAAACAGTGTTCTTGAGTGTTATTATCATATTAATATTGATTATATATTGTGTATTCGGCCTAACAATTGGTATCAGAGCAAAGGCTGTTTAATATATACAGTTTATCGATCCAAACACAAGTATAATCATGGCTGACAACTCTCAGGAAGGTTCTAATGCAGGTTCTAATGCTCAGAAGGTTCAACCTACTTCTATGAGTCGCTATGAGACTATAAGGGTTCCAATTCTCAGACCAGTTGAATATCCAATATGGAAGGTGAAGATGACCATGTTTCTGGAAGCCACAGATCCAGAATACCTTGATAGAATCAATGATGGTCCTCATATGCCAACTAAATTGTCTCCTGTTATTACTGGGCAAGAACAAAAGACTGTTCCAAAAGAGAAGAAAGATTTGACTCCTGAAGACATCTCATCAATTGCAAAGGATGCAAAGGTTAGACATCTACTACACAGTGCCTTAGATAATGTTATGTCTAACAGAGTTATTTGCTGCAAAACTGCCAAAGAAATTTGGGATGCTTTGGAAGTCAGGTGTCAAGGAACAAGTGCTATAAAGAAGAATAGGAAGACTATTCTTACACAGAAGTATGAACACTTTGACTCTAGATCTGATGAAAGTTTGACAGATACATATGACAGATTTTGTAAATTGTTGAATGATTTGTCCCTGGTTGATAAAGAATATGAACTTGAAGAGTCAAATCTCAAGTTTCTTCTATCCCTACCTGAAAGATGGGATTTAAAGGCAACAACAATCAGAGACATTTATGATCTTGCAGATACAGATCTTGATGAAATCTATGGGTTGCTTAAAACTCATGAACTTGAAATAGAACAGAGAAACAAAAGATCTGGAAAGAAGACAAAATCTGTTGCTCTTAAAGTTGAAGAAAAGCCTGTCAAGAAGGAATCATCAAGAAAGAAAACCAAAGGAAAGGCTTTAGTCATTAAATCTGACAGTGAGTCATCAAACTCTGATGATGGCTCAAACACTGATGATGAAGCTTCTGATTCTGAGGATGATGAAGAAGAGATGATGAGAATGGCTGCTTTAATGGTGAAGACCTTCAAGAAGATGGGATTCAAGAACTTCAAGAAAGGAAAGAGATTCTCAAGGAAAGATTCAAATTCTGACAAGAGAAATTTCAGAAAGTCTGAGGGAAAATATACCAAGTCTGGAAAGAAAGACAAGTCTGAGATCCAGTGCTACAAGTGTAAAGAGATGGGTCATTATGCTCCAGAGTGCAAGAAAGGAAAATCTGAGAAAGCACTCATCACTAAAGGCAAGGACTGGGCAGACACTTCAGACTCAGATGAGGGAGTTAATTATGATCTCATGGCAACTGTTAAAGATGAAGCTGAGTCATCTGGAAACAAGGTACCCCTAACAACTTATGCTTATGATACTGATAACATGTCTGAATTAAGAATTTATCTGAAAAGCATACATGTTAGTTATAGGGATCAGACTTTAGAAAATGAAAGAATCAAATATGAGAATCTAGGTCTTAAAGAGAGGAATAAATTTCTTGAAGAGAAACTTGTTAACATGCAACAAGTTCAAAAGGAGAGAGATGATGCTGTTTATGTTGAACAGGAGTTGCTTAAAAGATATAGGGAAATAGAATCTGAGTTGGAAAAAGAGAGAAAAGTAATTAAAACCTGGACAAATTCTGGAAGAGACACACATCAGGTTTTTCAGACAGATACTGTAGGCTTAGGTTACTGTGAGGGAGATCAACTTAGGTTTAAAGATAAAGTTAAAGTGAAACCACAAATTAAACCTGTGAAATTTGTTCCGGAATATAGTAAGCTAAAGTCTGTTGTAGTAAAAGAAGCTGTTATGGAACCAGTTGAAACTTGTGTAAAACAGGTTAATATTGGTTCAATAACAGAGAATAAGATTGAGATAGAAGCTGTTAAAGAACCAGTAAAAATCTGTGATAAACAGGTTAATGTTGGTTTAATGACAGAGAAACAATTCAAACATAAGCTCAAAGAAGTAAAGTCTGTCAACAAACAGAAAATGTTTAAGAAGAATAGGAATGGAAAAGTAGGCATTAATAAAAGAAATGATTATCTTCCTAATTCTGCTGCTCCTAGAAAAACATGTCATAGTTGTGGTAGTACTAACCATCTTGCCAGGTTTTGCAAGAAGAACAAAGATATTAACTCTTTACCCTCTATATCTGGAGTAAAGAATGATTATGTTAGGGTTAGACCATAGACTTTATGCACACACTGTGGGAGCACTTGGCATTCCATTTATACTTGCAAGAGTTAACATGCTATTTATCACAACTATTATGAGCTAAAACCCAACTTGAAGTGGGTTAGAGCAAACTCTGCAAGTGTAAAGTCTGACAATGTTAGTTTAAACTCTGTTGATAGTGATTCCGCTGCAAAAGCTAACAATGTTAAGAAAGCCAAAGGATCCAAGAAAGTCTGGATCCTTAAATCTAACACTCAGTGATTGTTTGTGATTGCAGGGCATAAAAGAGAGCACTCTTATCTTGGACAGTGGATGCTCAGGACATATGACTGGAAATAAAGCCCTGCTATCAGATTTTGAGGAAAAAGCTGGCCCAAAAGTTTCCTATGGAGATGGCAACATAGGACATACTCTGGGATATGGCAATATCAATCTTGGAAGTGTCATCATTACAAATGTAGCTCTTGTCTCAGGACTCAAGCATGATCTGCTTTCTGTGAGTCAAATCTGTGACAGAGGATACCATGTAGATTTTCATACTGAACATTGTGAAGTAATCAGCAAATCTACAGGGAAAGTTGTTCTAGTTGGACACAGGCACAATAACATCTATGAAGCAAGTTTGATAACAAACTCTGAAGGAGAAACTGTGTGTCTATCTGCAAGAATGTCCAGTGAAGAGAGTTGGAAATGGCATAAGAAGCTCTCTCACTTAAACTTGAACAACATCAATGAGCTAATTCGAAAAGATCTTGTAAGGGGACTTCCAAAGTCAATACTCAGCTTAGATGGTCTGTGTGATTCTTGTCAAAAGGCCAAGCAAAGGAAGTCATCTTTCAAGAGTAAATCTGAATCTTCAGTTATGGAACCTTATCATCTTCTACATGTTGATCTTTTTGGTCCAGTAAATATAATGTCAATGGGCAGAAAGAAATATGATCTAGTCATTGTTGATGAGTACACTAGGTACACATGGGTGTATTTCTTAGCAAAGAAGGATGAAACTGCCTCAATTCTAATGGAACATGTAAAGCTACTGGACAAAGGATCAGAATTCAAAGTGAAAATTATAAGAAGTGACAATGGTACTGAATTCAGAAATTCAGTAGTGGAAGCTTTCTGCAAGGAAAGAGGAGTGAAGCAAGAATTTTCTGCACCTGGAACTCCACAGCAAAATGGTGTAGTTGAAAGAAAGAACAGAACTCTTATCGAAGCTGCCAGAACAATGCTTGATGAAGCAAAATTGCCAACTTATTTCTGGGCAGAAGCTGTTCAAACAGCTTATTTTACTCAAAATGCTACACTGATCAACAAGCATGGGAAAACACCATATGAGATGGTAAAGAATAAGAAGCCAAATTTGAAATATTTTCATATTTTTGGATGCAAGTGCTTTGTGTTGAAAACTCATCCTGAACACTTGACCAAGTTTGACTTAAAAGCTGATGAAGGAATTTTTGTTGGATACCCACTATCAACTAAAGCATTCAGAGTCTACAATCTAAGAACAAAAGTGATCATGGAATCTATACATGTGTCATTTGATGACAAGAAAATAACTGGAATAGAAGATGAAGAATATCATGATCAACTTCGCTTTGAAAATGAAGATCTAAACTCTGTTGATGTAAACTCTGATGAAGCAAATCCAACAAACTCTGTCGAAGCATACTCTGATCCTCTACTGGTAAATTCTGAAGAATTTTCTCTGACAGAACGAAATGGAGAACCAGTTGAGGGGGAGCGTGAAGAAACTTCAGAAACTTCTCAAAGTGATGACTCAAATTCTGAAAGAGAGTCAAATGAAGAATCCAACAGAAACTCTGAGTCAAACTCTGAAAGTTCAAATACTGAACAGTCCAATTCAGGGGGAGCCTCAGAGAATGCGAATGGTCGAGAAGAAAATCAGGAGAGCATGGATCAAGGGGGAGGATCTAATAATGAAAATAGAAGCCAATTACCAACAGCAAGAAGGTGGACACAAGCTCATACACCTGACTTGATAATTGGAGATCCAGAAGCTAGTGTAAGAACTAGAAGTGCTACAAATAATGAATGTCTGTTTCATGCATTCTTATCTCAAACTGAGCCCAAGAAAGTGGAAGAAGCTCTTCAAGATGCTAATTGGATAACAACAATGCAAGAAGAGTTAAATGAATTTGAGAGGAATGAAGTCTGGACACTTGTACCAAGACCAAAGAACAGATCTATTGTTGGTACAAAGTGGGTTTTCAGAAACAAAACAGACAGTGATGGAGTGATTACAAGGAATAAGGCTAGACTTGTGGCAAAAGGCTATTTACAGCAAGAAGGAATTGATTATAATGAAACCTTTGCTCCAGTTGCAAGACTGGAGGCAATAAGGATTTTTCTGGCCTATGCTGCTCACAAGAAATTTAAAGTCTTTCAGATGGATGTGAAAAGTGCTTTTCTCAATGGGAAACTTGAAGAAGAAGTGTTTGTTGAACAACCACCAGGGTTTGTAGATCCCAAACATCCAGATTATGTCTACAGGCTTGATAAGGCATTATATGGACTAAAGCAGGCACCTAGAGCATGGTATGAAACTCTGGCTCAATTTCTTTTAGAAAGTGGGTTCACTAGAGGTACAATTGACAAAACCTTGTTCTACTTTAATACTGGTGATGATTTGCTGTTAGTTCAAATCTATGTGGATGACATAATTTTTGGGTCTACTAATGACAAACTCTGTAAGAAATTTGCCAAGCTTATGCAGTCAAGATATCAAATGAGTATGATGGGAGAGCTTAGTTATTTTCTAGGCTTACAGGTCAAGCAAACAGATGATGGGATTTTTATCAATCAAGCAAAATATACCCGAAATCTTCTCAAGAAATTTGGTATGCTTGATAGTTCATCTGCTACAACTCCCATGGCTACTGCAACAAAGCTAGACAAAGACACAGGAGCCTCAGTAGATATGACAAACTATAGAGGAATGATAGGGTCTCTTCTGTATCTGACAACAAGTAGACCAGATATCATGTATGCAACATGTCTTTGTGCAAGATTTCAAGCAGACCCCAGAGAGCCACATCTAACAGCTGTAAAGAGGATTTTCAAATATCTCAAAGGAACCATAACCCTCGGTTTGTGGTACCCTAGAGAATCAGAGTTTAAATTAATTGGTTACTCTGATGCAGATTTTGCAGGCTGTAAGATAGACAGAAAAAGCACAAGTGGAAGCTGTCAATTTTTAGGTGACAGATTAGTTTCTTGGTACAGCAAGAAACAAAAATCAATTTCCACATCCACAGCAGAAGCAGAGTATATAGCTGCTGGTAGCTGTTGTGCACAGATTTTATGGATGAAGAATCAATTGCTGGACTATGGCTTAAGGTATTCTAGAATACCTATTTACTGTGATAATCAAAGTGCTATTGCTATGACAGGTAATCCAGTACAGCACTCCATGACCAAGCACATCAGCATAAGGTATCATTTTATCAGGGAACATGTGGAAGAAGGAAACATTGAGCTTCATTTTGTTTCTACAGACCAACAGCTTGCAGATATCTTCACCAAACCTTTGAGTGAAGCTACCTTTACAAGGCTGGTAAATGAACTTGGAATGGTCTCTGGTTTTGACTAGAGATACTGGTTAGATTCAAACTCTATACATGATAGATTTTATGCTCATGGTTCTTTGCATGTGTTAACTGTTATTTATACCAGTATGTTAAACTCTGATAGTAAACTCTGTTAGTCATACTCTGTCAGTCATACTCTGTCGGATAAAGTCTGATGTTAAACTCTGATTGTGATATTGTCTGAAACATATGGACCGATGAAGAAATTTGTATGAAGCATGATTTTCAGTAAGTAATCATGAATCCTTCTAAGTAATATAAATTCTGCTTTCAAAATGTGCAGAAATTTTACACAGCATGATACTGTCTCTATATTTATAGCATCTCTTAGTTTATTGATCATACACAATGAGTCTGTATTAGCTGTTTGCATTTTCTCTCATAAGTTAATTGTATTAACTGATGAAAAGTCTAAACTCTGAAAATTAGTTACAAATATTTCACCCTCAAATCAAAAGATGCCAAAAAGAGCACAAATTCCTTTGAGATCATGTTGTGCCTAGGAAGATCCAGGAACTTATTGTATGAAATAAGGGCTAAAATCTTTGATTTTTGGTGACTAGTGACAACCACTGATTACTGGAAAAATAAAAAAAAATAAAAAAATTATACAAAAAGGGGGTGAAAATAAAATATATATCCAAATGAAAGGATATCAGTATACAGAGTTTAGATATAAACATCAGATTTTATTTTAAATGAGAGTTTGAGCAACCAGTTTTTACTGCTTTAGTTTGTGGATTTTATGCACTTTGAGATGATCTAAATATTAATATTCAGTAAACTCTGCTAATTCACACACAAATACTCACACCTGTACAGTTTGTGAAAAGAGTTTATTTATAAAGGAGGAGGATTGGTAAACACTGATGAACTGTGTACTCTACGCTGAGGTAATTTTATTTTAATCTCTGATGATTAAAATTAATTATTTGTTTCAGACAGTTAACAATTTTGAGAAAACATTCTTGAAAATAAAAGAGTATGATTGGTAACGGTTCTAATTTGTATTTAACAGAGGAGAGAGGTTGAGTGTTTAGAAAAGTGTAAAGGGCGGTGATAATTGCTGTTTTTACTGCGCATGCGCATTGGAAACTGTCAATTATTTGCTGTCAGTCATTGCATGTGTGCCACGTGTCCCACTCACACAGTTAACGGAGTAAGACAGTTGTGTATTAATGATTAAAAACTGTTCAGTTTTTAATTTTGAATTTCATATTTATACAATACACAAACATATGTCTAAACCTTTCACATTTTACTTCAATTCACATCTATTGATACACACACATATTCACAAACACCTTTCTACTTACAAACTCTTTCGAAGCTTTTGCATCAGTTTCTTTGATTTCTTTCAAATCTTACTAATGGCGACTACAGCTTTTGTTTCTTCTGGGTTAGAATTTGTTCCAAATAACTATGCAGCACCATTAAACACTGCCAACGCACCAGAAGCTTTTCATATGATTCAAGATTTTCTTGCTCAGTCAGCGATTGGGCGTGCTTTAGTTGAACCAGCAAAACTTTCTGGTTTACAAATCAAGGCGTTTTGGGAGTCCGGGATGTATGATGATGGTGGTGAGACTGGTAACCCATCTATTATCTTTGAATTTGAAGAAACAGAGTATGTAATTACTGCTGGAACCATTCGGGCTGCAATGGGGTTTCCTGAGTTTTCGTCATATACTATTGGAATGGGTGATGAAGATTTGATAAGGATTATGCGAGAGATTGGGTATTCTGGACCCTTGACTAAGATTGGACAGTTGAAACGACCGTTCTTAAGGAAGGAGTGGAGCTTCTTCTTTGATTGCATTACAAGGACGTTCGGAAAGAAATGCACCAACTGGGATGCTATTCCCACAGACAGTCTGCAAATCGGGTACTCTCTATTATATGATAATCATTTTGATTTTGCACGACTTGTTTTGAATAACTTAGGGGAGAAAATGACAGAAAATAAAAGAGTAGTTTACTTTTCTAGATTTTGTCAGATTTTATTCTCTTACTGTGTTGAAGGGGTAGAAGTAATTGATGAAGATGTTTCTTGTTTTAAATTACACAAGAGGATATTTTCTGATCTTATCAATAAGGATGTTAAGAAAGGGGTTGTTGGAGACTTGTTGCTACCTGCCTCTGTGCAACAGTTTATAAATGATCAAGTAAATCCACCAACACAATCAGAGCCTCAACTTGAGCCTTTACAAACAGAGCTACCTTCATCAACATCTGTCAAACCTGCAAGGGGTGGTAGGACTAAGCATATGGGTTCTAAGCCAACAAGGATTTCTAAATCATCAGTTGATATTGGGGTGTCAACATCTGCTGGAACTTCAAGGAAGAAAAGAAGGGCAAATAGGCCATCTTTTGCTGAAAGTGAGATTTCACATCAGAAAAGAAGAAAGTTGGTGGCTGATTATCTTTTTGATGAGTTGGATGTTTCTGATCCAAATGCTGAAGTTGAAAATCAGGAGGTTGTTACTGATGAGACCAGAGCACATGCTGATGAGGCTGATGTTGTTATTGAGGAGATTGTTGTCGATGATAACACTACTGTGCCTATAGTGGACAGAGTAAATTCTGATGAAGCTCCTGAGGTGTTCCTTGAACCTATATTGGAGATGGACAATGAAGAAGAGATTGAAGCACATCCTACTGTCAGTATTTGTGACACTGCGGATGTGGCAGCTGATCAAGCCACTCTGGAAATTGAAGAGTCAATGGCAACTCATACAGAGATTCTCTCTGTCACTAATCAAGTTATTGAAGTTGGTGAAGAGGTTGATCAGGCAGCAAGGTCTGTCTCTTCTGAGCAGATTATTGAAAATGCTGAGAAGCAGATTATAGTAGAAGAAGTTGTTCCAGTAGTAGAAGAAGATGCTGAGAAAGATAATGTTGCAGCAGAGAATGTTGACATTACTGCAGAGCATATTGTTGAAGAAGCTGCAGAAAATATAGTTGTAAACTCTGATCTTCCTGAGAGAGCACAAGATAATGTTGACGAAGATGTTTCTATTTCTTCTAATGTTGCGTCTTCTGCAAACTCTGTTGATACATCTCAAAGAGTTGCTGCTCAACATGCTACAGACGCTCACTTTCAGGAAATGTATTTTTCTAATTGGTCAAGCAGAGAAACTATCTTTTCTGATGAAAGAGCTGCTGATTTTGTGACCAAGTCTTCTAAGGAAATTCAAAATCCTGAACTTTTAACTCATCTCAAAGCCACAATTGTCCAAGTCAAATCATTGCATAATCGCTTTGATACTACTGATAAGGTTATTGATGGACTGAGAAATGACATAGTTGCCAGGGAAGTTACATTGAAAAAGGATAAATCTTTATATCTTTCCCTGTGTCAAGAACAAAAGGATTTTAGCTCCAGGTTACTGAAGGTTGAAGAGAATCAGACTTTGATGTCTAGAAAAATTGATTCTATTGTTGCATCACTAGAATTGCTGACATCAGTTCTAATTCCTGATGATGTCAAAAAGGGGGAGAAGATACCTAAAGACAAATGCAGAAGGACTCCAACTTTGAGACTGAGGGATGATTCAAATGATGGTGAAAGCAGGGAACCAGAGAAAAGGTCAAAGTCTTCTCAAGAGCAAGGGCGACTTAGGTCAAACTCTGCTAGACAGACAAACTCTGATATGATAAACTCTGGTGCTACTGGTTCTGGTACTCATGCTCAATCTTCTTCAAGACTTAAGAGTCTAGTGATTTCAGCTAATCCAATAACTGATGAAGAGATTGCAGCCAAGCTGTTTTTAGATGAGCATGATGGTGAAGTAACAGTTGAGGATTTGGAAGCAGAAATGAAGATGCTGTCTGAAGAACATAAAAAGAAAGTTGCTTCTGGTACTTATAAGAAGAAATCAGTAAAGGCTCCTAGAAAGAAAGAAATTGGAATTTCTATCAAAGAAAATACTCAACAGAGTATACAATACACAAGGAGACATGTGATTGCAAATACTGATAAAGGAAAGGGTATACTGGTAGAAGAAGGACAGTTACCAAAGAAGAATTATTCAACCTCTGACGTTGCTCAAGTTGAATCAAGGATAAACAAATCAACCTCTGACGTTGCTCATGTTGATATTTCTACTAAAGTTGTGACAACCTCTGACAAGGCTCAAGTTGTACAAACTCAGCTAGCTCCACAACTTCAAGGTTTCTTAAGACCTGTACTTTCTGAAACTCTGACGTTAGAAGCTGTTGATTTTTCTCAAACCAGGACAGTACTTGGAAAAGAATCTTATGACAAGTCTGGTTTAGGTTCACACAGGGAAAAGAGAATAAATAACAGATCTTTAGATCAAACATCACTGGCAGAAGCTGGTATTGGGGTATCTCAAGAGAGCCTTGATAAACTAGAATCTGTTCAGATGGTCTATCATAAAGGATTGAAGAAAGAGGTTCTGTTATATTTTATGTCTGATGGAAGAGTATATAGAGTAGGAGAAGCTGATGTTCAATTGAAGCTATGGGAAGAGCTTGAGTATGTTTTATACCTTCTCAAAATCAAAAATAGAAGTACTCACAATGCTGCTTTAGTTCTAAGATAAAGGATGCTGAAGACAAAAGCTATGCTTGGAGGAGGTGTTTCTAGTGCATATATTCCTAAGTACAGAGATGCTTATGGAAAGATTGTTGAGATGAAGAGAAATAGTGCTAAGTTTAAGACCGCACTGGGTATTAAAGTCTTGGAATTCAATCTGGAGTCAGATAAATCATATTATATCCGGCTAGGGAATGAAATGAGAAAGAACAACATTTATTCTCTGAGAGCTGCTATCTACCAGACTGGAAAAGGTGATCCAGAGCTCAAGGAATTGAAAGAGATCATGGTAGAAGAGCTAGAAAAGGCTGAAAGAAGACTTCTCATCGATTATCTCAGGACAGTGCCTGATATTGAAGAGATTAAGTAAAGTCTGACTGTAAGTTTTTAAAGTTTTCTGTTCTAAGTTAAAGTTAAACTCTGTTATATTTAAACACTGCATTTGTTATATGTTTTGACATCATCAATTATCTATTTAACTTGTACATCTTCATTATGCACAAGTTGGGGGAGATTGTTAGATATAATTGCTGACGTTTGTTCATCAGTGTTTAAGTACCAGGTATTCATCAGAGTTTACTAGAAGCCAGTCAGAGTTTGATAAAGTCTGATGGGGTGAAGAGTTCATTAACTGTCGGTGCTAATATGAAGATTCTAGAAGCAATATATCTTGAAGATGGAAAGAAGCAAGATATATTGAGACAGTTAAGGAAACGGAACAGAAGACAGAAGCAATCCTAATTTGATATGATTTGTATAGCTAATTTATAGGAATATCAATTAGAGATTGATTATGTAACTGTGTATTATATAAACACAGATAGGTTAACCCTAAAAAGGAGGCGAATATTGAATACATTATTCTTGTAACCTAGCAGCTCTCTGTGATTCTTTAACATCACTGAGAGAAGAGTTATTTTATATAATTCAGTTATTGATTCATAAACAGTGTTCTTGAGTGTTATTATCATATTAATATTGATTATATATTGTGTATTCGGCCTAACACTAGCAGCTCTCTGTGATATTTTACATCACCGACAGAGGAGTTATTAATTCCATACAGTTTATTATTCATAAACAGTGTTCTTATTGTTATTCTTATACGTATATTTGATTATATATTGTGTACTCGGCCTAACAATTGGTATTAGAGCCTAGGTTGTTTAATATATACAGTTTTCATTGATCCAAACACAAGTATAATCATGGCTGAATTATCCAAGCAAGTTCTAATCCCGAAAAGGTTCAACCAACTTCTGTGAGTCGATACGAGACGATTAGGGTTCCAATTCTCAGACCAGCGGAATATCCAATTTGGAAGGTAAAGATGACCATGTTTCTGGAAGCCACAGATCCAGAATATCTTGATAGAATCAATGATGGTCATCATATGCCAACTAAATTATCTCCTGTTGTTGCTGGTCAAGAACAAAAGACTGTTCCAAAGGAAAAGAAAGATTTGACTCCTGAAGATATCTCATCAATTTCAAAGGATGCAAAAGTTAGACATCTTCTCCATAGTGCCTTAAATAATGTCATGTCTAACAGAGTTATTGGTTGCAAAACTGCCAAAGAAATTTGGGATGCTTTAGAAGTTAGATGTCAAGGAACAAGTGCTATAAAGAAGAACAGGAAGACTATTCTTACACACGAGTATGAACACTTTGACTTGAGACCTGATGAAACTTTGACTGAGACATATGACAGATTTTGTAAACTGTTGAATGATTTATCTCTGGTTGATAAAGAATATGATCTTGAAGAGTCTAATCTCAAGTTTCTTCTATCTCTACCTGAAAGATGGGATTTAAAGGCAACAACAATAAGAGATAATTATGATCTTGCAGAGACAGATCTTGAGGAAATCTATGGGTTGCTAAAAACTCATGAACTTGAGATAGAACAAAGAAACAAAAGATCTGGAAAGAAGACAAAATCTGTTGCTCTCAAAGTTGAAGAAAAACTTCTTAAGAAAGAGACATCAAAGAAGAAAGCTAAGGGAAAGGCTTTGGTCATAAACTCTGAAAGTGAGTCATCAAACTCTGATGATGACTCAAACACTGATGAATCATCTGAATCTGAGGATGATGAATAACAGATGATGCAAATGGCTGCTTTGATGGTGAAGACCTTCAAGAAGATGGGTTTCAAGAACTTTAAGAAAGGAAAGAGATTCTCAAGGAGAGATTCAAACTCTGAAAGGAAGAGTTTCAGAAAGTATGAAGGAAGGGATACCAAATCTGGGAAGAAAGACAAGTCTGAGATCCAGTGCTACAAGTGTAAAGAGATGGGTCACTATGCTCCAGAATGCAAGAAAGGAAAATCTGAAAAAGCACTCATCACTAAAGGAAGAGACTGGGCAGACACTTCAGATTCAGATGAAGGAGTCAACTATGCTCTCATGGCAACTGTTGCAGATGAATCTGAAAACAAGGTACCCCTAACAACTTATGCTTATGATATTGATAATATATCTGAATTGGGAATTTATCTTAAAAGCATACATGTTAGTTATAGAGATCAGACTTTAGAAAATGAAAGAATTAAATCTGAGAATCTAAAGCTTAAAGAGAGAAGTAAATTTCTTGAAGAAGAACTTGTTAACATGCAACAAGTTCAAAAGGAAAGAGATGATGCTGTTTATGTTGAACAGGAGTGGCTTAAGAGATTTAGGCAATTAGAATCTGAATTGGAAGAAGAGAGAAAGATAATTAAAACCTGGACAAATTCTGGAAAAGACACACATCAAGTGTTTCAAACAGACGCAGTTGGGTTAGGTTACTGTGAGAAAGATGAACTTAGGTTTAAGGATAAAGTTAAAGTTAGAACACATATTCCACCTATGAAATTTGTTCCTGAGTCCAGTAAGCTAAACTCTGTAGTTGAGACAGAAACTGTTAATGAAAAACCCGTAAAAACTTGCGTTAAATAGGTTAATGTTGGTTTAATGACAGAGAAACAATTCAAGTATAAGCTCAAAGAGGTAAACTCTGTTGAGAAACAGAAAGTGTCCAGGAAGAACAGAAATGGAAAAGTAGGCATTAATAAAAGTAATAATCATTTGCCTATTACTGATGCTCCTAGAAAAACATGTCATAATTGTGGTAGTACTAATCATCTTGCAAGTTTCTGCAGGAAGAACAAAGACATTAATTCTTTACCCTCCAAGACTGGAGTAAAGAATGATTATGTTAGGGTTAAACCACGGACTTTATGCACTCACTGTGGGAGTACTTGGCATTCTATTTATACTTGCAAGAATTACCATACTATTTATCATAACTATTATGAGTTGAAGCCCAATGTGAAATGGGTTAAAGTTGATTCTGCAAGTGTAAACTCTGATACTGTTAGCTTAAACTCTGTTGATAAGAATTCCGCTGCAAAAGCTAACAATGTTAAGAAAGCCAAAGGATCCAAGCAAGTCTGGATCCTTAAAACTAACTCTCAGTAATTGTTTATGATTGCAGGGCATAAGGGAGAGCACCCTAGTCTTGGACAGTGGATGTTCAGGACACATGACTGGAAATAAAGCCATGCTATCAGATTATGAGGAGAAGGCTGACCCAAAATTTTCCTATGGAGATGGCAACATAGGACGTACTCTGTGATATGGCAATATCAATCTTGGAAGTGTCATCATCACAAATGTAGCTCTTGTCCCAGGACTCAAGCATGACTTACTATCTGTGAGTCAAATCTGTGACAGAGGTTATCATGTAGATTTTCAACCTGAATACTGTGAGGTTGTTAGCAAATCTACAGGGAAAGTTGTTCTAGTTGGACACAGACGTAATAATATCTATGAAGCAAGTTTGGTAACAAACTCTGAAGGAAAAGCTGTGTGTCTGTCTGCAAAGATGTCTAATGAAGAGAGTTGGAAATGGCATAAGAAGCTCTCTCATCTAAATTTGAACAACATCAATGAGCTAATTCGAAAAGATCTTGTAAGGGGACTTCCAAAATCGATACTCAGCTTAGATGGTCTGTGTGATTCTTGTCAAAAGGCCAAGCAGAGGAAGTCATCTTTCAAGAGTAAGTCTGAATCTTCAGTTGTGGATCCTTATCATCTTCTTCATGTTGATCTATTTGGTCCAGTGAATGTAATGTCTCTTGGCACAAAGAAATATGCTTTAGTCATTGTTGATGAGTACACTAGATACACTTGGGTGTACTTTCTAGCAAAGAAGGATGAAACTGCCTTAATTCTAATGGAACATGTGAAGCTACTGGATAAAGGATCACAGTATAAAGTGAAAATCATCACGAGTGATAATGGTACTGAATTCAGAAATGCAACAATTGAAGGATTTTGCAAGGAAAGAGGAGTGAAGCAAGAATTTTCTGCACCTGGGACTCCACAGCAGAATGGTGTAGTTGAAAGAAAGAACAGAACCTTAATTGAAGCTGCCAGAACAATGCTTGTTGAAGCAAAATTGCCAACTTATTTCTGGGCAGAAGCTGTTCAAACTGCTTGTTTTACTCAAAATGCTACACTGATCAACAGGCATGGGAAAACACCATATGAGATGGTGAAGAAAAAGAAACCAAACCTGAAATATTTTCATATTTTCGGGTGCAAATGCTTTGTGTTGAAAACTCATCCTGAACAGTTGACCAAGTTTGACTTAAAAGCTGATGAAGGAATTTTTGTTGGATATCCACTGTCGACTAAAGTATTCAGAGTTTATAATCTGAGAACTAAAGTTATCATGGAATCTATACATGTGTCATTTGATGACAAGAAAATAATTGGACTTGAAGATGAAGAAAATCATGATCAACTTCGCTTTGAAAATGAAGATCTAAACTCTGTTGACGTAAACTCTGATGAAGCCAATCCAACAAACTCTGTTGAAGCATACTCTGAACCTTTACTGGTAAACACTGAGGAAGTTTCTCTGACAGAACAAAATAGAGAACCAGTTGAGGGGGAGCATGAAGATACTTCAGGAACATCTCAACATGATGACTCACATTCTGAAAGTGAGTCAGCTGAAGAATCTAACACAAACTCTGGCTCAAACTCTGAAAGTTCAAATTCTGAGCAGTCCAATTCAGGGGGAGCCTCAGGGAATACAGATGGTCAACAAGAAAATCAGGAAAGCATGGATCAAGGGGGAGGATCCAATAATGATGAAAGAAGCCACTTACCTACAGCAAGAAAGTGGACTAAGGCTCATACACCTGATCTGATAATTGGAGATCCAGATGCAAGTGTGAAAACAAGAAGTGCTACAACAAATGAATGTCTGTTTCATGCATTCATATCTCAAACAGAGCCTAAGAAAGTGGATGAAGCTCTTCAAGATGCTAACTGGATAACAGCAATGCAGGAGGAATTGAAAGAGTTTGAAAGAAATGAAGTATGGACACTTTTACCAAGACCGAAGAACAGATCTGTTGTTGGTACAAAGTGGGTTTTCAGGAACAAGACTGACAGTGAGGGAGTAATTACAGGGAACAAGGCTAGACTTGTGGCAAAAGGATATTCACAGCAAGAAGGAATTGACTATGATGAAACCTTTGCTCCAGTTGCAAGATTGGAAGCCATAAGGATTTTTCTAGCATATGCTGCTCACAATAAGTTTAAAGTCTTTCAGATGGATGTCAAGAGTGCTTTTCTCAATGGGAAACTTGAAGAAGAAGTGTTTGTTGAACAACCACCAGGGTTTGTGGACCCCAAGCATCCATATTATGTCTACAGGCTTGACAAAGCACTTTATGGACTAAAGCAGACACCTAGAGCATGGTATGAAACTCTGGCTCAATTTCTTTTAGAAAGTGGGTTCACTAGAGGTACAATTGATAAAACCTTGTTCTATTTCAATACTGGTAATGATTTGCTTTTAGTTCAAATCTATGTGGATGATATAATCTTTGGGTCTACTAATGATAAACTCTGTAAGAAGTTTGCCAAGCTTATGCAGTCCAGGTACCAAATGAACATGATGGGAGAACTTAGTTATTTTCTAGGCTTGCAGGTAAAGCAAACAGATGATGGGATTTTTATCAATCAAGCAAAATATACCAGAAATCTACTCAAGAAATTTGGTATGCTTGATAGTTCATCTACAACAACTCCTATGGCAACTGCAGCAAAGCTAGACAAAGACACAGGAGCTTCAGTAGATATGACAAACTACAGAGGCATGATAGGGTCTCTTCTTTATCTGACTGCAAGTAGACCAGACATCATGTATGCAACCTGTCTTTGTGCAAGATTTCAAGCTGATCCAAGAGAGCCTCATCTAACAGCTGTGAAGAGGATTTTCAAATATCTCAAAGGAACCATAACCTTGGGTTTGTAGTATCCTAGAGAATCAGAGTTTAAGCTTGTTGGTTACTCTGATGCAGACTTTGCAGGTTGTAAGATTGACAGAAAGAGCACTAGTGGAAGCTGTCAATTTCTAGGTGACAGACTAGTTTCTTGGTACAGCAAGAAACAGAAATCAATTTCCACATCTACTGCTGAAGCAGAGTATATTGCTGCTGGTAGCTGTTGTGCACAGATTCTGTGGATGAAGAATCAATTGCTCGATTATGGGTTAAGGTACTCTAAAATACCTATTTTCTGTGATAATCAAAGTGCTATTGCTATGACAGGAAATCCAGTACAGCACTCCATGACCAAGCACATCAGCATAAGGTATCACTTTATCAGGGAACATGTGGAGGAAGGAAATATTGAGCTTCATTTTGTGTCTACAGATCAACAGCTTACAGATATCTTCACCAAGCCTTTGAGTGAAGCTACATTTACAAGACTGGTAAATGAACTAGGAATGATCTCTGGTTTCGACTAGAGATACTGGTTATACTCAAAATTTACTCTTCTGTGATTTGTTGCTCATGTTTCTATGCATATGTTAACTGTCATGCAAATCATGTTGACATACTCTGTTAGCATACTCTGTTGGCATACTCTGTTGGTTAAACTCTGATGTTAAACTCTGATTGTGGTATTGTCTGAAACATAAAAACCGATGAAGAAAATAGTATGAAGCATGATTGTCAGTAAGTAATCATGAACCCTTCTGAGTTATATATGATCTGATCTCAAATGTGTGCAGAAACTTTACACAGCATGATACTGTCTCTATATTTATAGCATCTCTTAGTTTATTGGTCCTATACACTGAGTCTGTATTAGCTGTTTGCACTTTCTCTCATAAATGATATGTGCTAAATGATGTTAGTCTAAACTCTTATAATTAGTTGCTACTACATAACCCCCAAGAAAAGGATGCATAAATAATGCACAAATTCCTTTGAGATCATGTTGTGCCTAGGAAGATCCAGGAACTTATTGTAAGAAATAAGGGCTAAAATTTGAAATTTTTGGTGACTAGTGCCAACCACTGATTACTGGAAAAGAAAAAAAAACAAAAAATTTGATAGGGGGTGAAAACAAATATATATACATATAAAGGTACAGAGTTTAGATGACATCAGATTTTGTTTTCTAAATGAGAGTTTGGGCAACCAGTTTTTACTGATTTAATTTGTGGATTTTATGCACTTTGAGATGCTCTAAATATTTATATTCAGTAAACTCTGCTATACACACACAAATATTCACAACTGTGCATTTTGAGAAAAGAGATTATTAATAAAGGTGGAGAATTGATAAACACTGATGAACTGTGTACTCTACGCCGAGGTAATTTATTTTTAATCTCTGATGATTAAAATAAATAAATGTGTTTCAGACATTTCATAATTTCTGAGGAACATTATTTTTGAAAATAGAGAGTATAATTGACAACGGTTTGTATGTGTTTTGAAAATGATGAAGCGTGTAAATAGCAGTAATTAGTGTCTGTTTTTACTGCGCATGCGTATTGGAAACTACCATGATTAATGTTGTCAGTTAATGCATGTGTGACAACTGTCCCAATCACACACTTCACGAGTAAGCCTGCTGTGTATCTTAATGATTAAAACTCTTCAGTTTTAATTTTTGTGTTTCATATTTAACCATTATACACACAACGTTCATATTCTTTACAGACTTACTCTATTCACAAAACATTTTCACACACACCTTTTCATAAACACTTTTCTGCATCCAATATTCTCTGAAAGTTCAAAGCTTATTCTCTGATAATTTTCAAATCATTTCTAATGGCAACCATAGTATTTCATTCTGTTGGGTTAGAGTTCGTTCCTAATAACTATGCAGCACCCTTAAGTACTGAGAACACACCAGAGGCGTTTCATTTGTTTCAAAATTTCCTTGCTCAGTTAGACATTGGGTATGCTCTAGTGGAACCAGCAAAGCTTTCTGGATTACAAATCAAATCTTTCTGGGAGACGGGTGTTTATGATGATGGAGGAGAGTCTGGAACTCCTTCGATTGTATTTGAATTTGAAGAACAAGAGTTTGTGGTCACTCCAACCACTGTTCGTGATGCTCTTGGTTTTGAGGATTTCAATGCATACACAATCTCTATTGGTGATGCTGAACATCAAAGGATGATGAGAGAGATTGGTTACACTGGGTCTTTGGCAAGGACAGGTAACTTGAAGCGACCGCTCTTAAGGAAGGAATGGAGTTTCTTCTTTGATTCCATAACAAGAGCGTTCGGGAAGAAGTGTACCAATTGGGATGCTATTCCGATTGACAGTCTGCAAATCGGGTATTCTCTTCTCTAAGATACTCACTTTGATTTTTCTAGACTAGTTCTAAATAACATAGGAGACAAGATGACAGAAAATAGAGGAGTAGTATATTTTGCTCGATTTTGTCAATTAATATTTTCTGCTTGTGTTGATGGGGTTGAGATTGCTGATAATGATGTAATTCCTTCGTTTAAGTTGCAACAAGGATGTTAAGAAAGGCAATATTGGGGATTTGTTACTTCCTGAGAGAGTCCAACAATTTTTACAACCACAACCTCAACAAAATCCTGAACCATTAAACACTGAGCCCTTAAACATTGAACCTCCATCTACTTCTCAAAGACCACAAGCTGGGGGTAGAACTAAGCATAGGGATTTTAAGGCTGTCAAGGCTACTAAACCTTCAAATGCTAAACCTTCAAGGACAAAGAAGAGGGCAAATAGACCTCCTTCTGATGAAACTGAGTCAATACACACCAAAAAGAGGAAGCTAGTTGCTGCTTATCTATTTGATGGTTTGGTTCCAGATTCTACACCTGCTGCAGCTCCAGAGATTGTTTCTGAAGATGTTCATGAGAATGCTACTGTGCCTGATGAAGCCATAGCAAATGTTGATGATATGGCTGATTTCAATGATGAATTGCTTGAGCCTATCTTGAAGATGGATATAGAGGAAAACATTGAAGCACATCCTTCTGCAACTCTTGAAGAGTTTGGCAGTGTTGGTGAAACTGAGGATGTGGCAGCTGATCAACCTATAGTAATTATTGATGAGTCTTTGGCTACTCATACAGAGGTTTTCTCTGTCACTCACCAGGTTATTGAAAAGGGTGAAGAGGTTGATCAGACAGCAAAGGCTATAGCTACAGAGGATATTCTTGAAGATGCTGCAGAAAATGTTTTTGAAGCTACTGCAGAGCCTGTTGTTGAGGCTGTTCAAGAAACTGTAGTTGAGAATTTAAACTCTGAGAAGCTTGCAAATGAAGATGCACAAGAAACTTTTGCTGAAAATATTCCAAATTCTCTAAGTAAAGAATCTACAGCAAAGTCTGATGATCAAGCTGATTCTTCATCTTCTCCAAGGCTTTCTGCTCAACACAATCCAAAAGTGACTGATGTTGGAGGTTCCATTCAACATAATACCGAAATTCATTTTCAGAATATGTACTTTGCCAACTGGTCAAACAAAGATTGTATATTCACTGATCAGAGGGCAGCTGCTTTTGTGACAAAGTCTGCTGCGACCATTACAAATCCTGAGCTTGCTAATCTTAAAGCTACAATTGTCCAAGTAAAGTCTCTTCACAATCGTTTTGATGAAACTCAGAAAGATG
This sequence comes from Heracleum sosnowskyi, assembly GCA_030848705.1. NCBI lineage: Eukaryota > Viridiplantae > Streptophyta > Magnoliopsida > Apiales > Apiaceae > Heracleum > Heracleum sosnowskyi. The sequence continues at coordinate 73,111,214 of CM061242.1, forward strand.
TTACTGGGTTGAGGAATGATGTGGCTGCAAGGGAGCTGACTTTAAAGCAAGAAAAATTTTCTTTCTCTAGAGAGCAAGAGGTTATAAAAACCAGGCTCAACAAAGTTGAATAAAATCAAACTGTCATCTCTGACAAGCTTGATTCAATTGCTGCTTCTCTAGAGTTGCTCACTTCAGTGTTGATTCCTGATGATGTCAAAAAGGGGGAGAGAGTTTCTAAGGACAAATGCAAGAAATCTCAAACTCTGAGTAGACAGGATGATAATACTGATGGTGGTGCAAAAGAAAGAGAGTTTAGGTCAAAATCAATTCAAGAGCAAGGGAGACTGAGGTCAAACTCGGCTACTGCTAAGACAAACTCTGAGAAAATAAACACCGGTGCTCAATCTTCTTCAAGAGCTAGAATCTTATTGCTTACTTCTCAACCAATTACTGATGAAGAGATTGCAGCTCAGTTGTTTCTGGAAGAACATGGTGCAGATGCAACCATTGAAGATATTCAAGCAGAAGAAAAGATGCTAGCTGAAGAGTATGAGAAGAATTTAAAGTCCGGAAAGATAAAGAAGACTGTGAAGGTTTCAAGGCCAAAAGAAAGAGGAATTATCATCAAAGAAAATGTAAACTCTCAACATAGTTTACAATATGCAAAGAGGCCTGTTGAAGCTAGTCTTGACAAGGGCAAAGGGAAGCTTGTAGAAGAACAGCAAATACTGAAGAAAGTTCAATCAACCTCTGACAATGCTCAAGTTGTTAAATCATTGGAAGCTGTGACAACCACTGATACTACTCAAGTTGTACAGACTCAACTATCTTCACAACTCCAAAGGACTTTTGCTAAACCAATCACAGTTCAACATTCTCTGATTCCTGGAAATACAAATATTCTTCAAAGTAGAACTATAATGGGCAAAGAATCTAGAGATAAATCTGGACTAGGATCTCATAGAGAAAAGAGAGTGAATAATAGTCCTATGGATTATACCTCATTAGCTGAACCAGGTGTTGGTGTGACTCAAGAAAATCTTGATACTTTAGAGTCAGTTCAGTTAATTCACCATAAAGGGTTGAAAAAGGATTTTCTGTTATACTTCAAGACTGATGGTAGAGTATACAGAGTTGGTGAAGCTGACATTGGATTAAAAATGAAGGAAGAGCTGGAGTATGTGTTGTATCTACTCAAAATCAAAAATCAAAGAACTCATCAAGCAGCTGAGGTATTAAGAAGCAGAATGGTGAAAGCTAGAGCTCTTTGTGGCTTAAAGTCTGCTGGTTCTTACATACCAAAGTACATAGATTACAATGGAAAGCTTGTTGAGATGCAGAGGAACAGTGCAAGACTCAGAACAGATCTTGGTATAAAAGTGTTGGAATTTAATCTGGAGTCAGATAAATCCTTCATAATAAAGCTGGGAAATGAGATGAGAAAGAATAGTATCTATGCTCTAAGGGCAGCTATCTACCAAACTGGAGAGAGTGATCCAGAGTTAAAGGTACTGAAGGAGATAATGGTAGCTGAACTTGAAAGAGCTGAAAGAAGATTGCTTATGGAATATATCAAAACTGTACCTGATATTGAAGAGATTAAGTAAATGGAGTCTGTAAGTTTTTAAGTTTTCTTTTCTAAGTTAAATATAAACTCTGTGATTTTATAAACACTGCATTTGTTATATGTTTTGACATCATCAATTATCTGTTAACTTGTACATTTTTAGTATGCACAAGTTGGGGGAGATTGTTAGATATAATTGCTGATGTTTGTTTATCAGTGTTTAAAGTATCAGGATACTATCAGAGTTTAGCTGGAAGACTGGTCAGAGTTTGTTAAACTCTGACAGTCAGAGTTTGTTAGCAGTCGGTGTTATTCAATGAAGATTCTAGAAGCGATATTCTTTGAAGATGGAAAGAAGCAAAGAGATATCGAGATGGCTAAGGAAACGGAACAGAAGACAGAAGCAATTCTAGATTGATATTAATTGTATAGCTGATTTATAGGAATATCAATTAGAAGATTGTATGTAGCTGTGTACTATATAAACACAGATAGGTTAACCCTAAAAGGGATGCGAATACGTGAAAACATAATTCTTGTAACCTAGCAGCTCTCTGTGATATTTTACATCACCGAGAGAGGAGTTATTAATTCCATACAGTTTATTATTCATAAACAGTGTTCTTATTGTTATTCTCATACGTATATTTGATTATATATTGTGTATTCGGCCTAAAAGTAACTTAGAAGCTCTCAAGAACATTAGAATTTCTTGAGAGAGTTTTGTAACAGTTTTATATCAAAATTAATAAAGCTGTTATTATTATTTCATATTAGTGACATATACTTTGATAAGTCGAGAATCTTATACAATTGTATTCAACCCCCCTTCTACAATTGTTTATTACTGGGCAACAAAGTATAGAAGCTTCTCTTTCTTTTCAGTACCATCATGACAATCTATAACTATATCAACAGATAATAAATTGGTCAGGTGTTCAGAAGTTAAATTACCTCCAATTTCAGTCAAAGCATGAAGATCAACATGTGGTATGTTCAGAAATTCAGCATCCCTGTGTCCTATACCTCCTCTTGAATTATGTGGCATTTGCTTTAAGCTTGAAAACATTTCTAACCACAGAGCTTTAGGTCTTTGAGAACCAGAAAAGTCTGCCATGCTAGTAACATTTGTTATAGTACCACTTGACTGATAATTGATAGGTCTATTGCATTGAATACTGTCAATATTCTTCCACTTCTTGTCTTTTTCTTTATCAAGAACATAGCTCTTCTCAAGCTTGTATTGTTGTCTTCTAGAATTTCTCCACAACAATCTGTTTGAACTTTTAAGCTTTTGCACATAGAGATTGATATCTCTATTTGTTGTTCTTGTGATTTCTCTTCTTCTAGCTTCTTCTTCTTCATCCACTTCTTTATTATGAGAGTCAACCACATTAGATAAAATTAACAAATCAACCTCTTGTAGAATTTCAGATTCATCAGGATCTTGAACAATGTCAGGAACAATGTCAGGATTAGAATCTTCAATTTGAGCTGTATTACTGATGAGAGTTTATTGTCTTGGTCTTCTCCTCAATTGTGGTCCCTCATCTAAAAGCATAGAAAGCCGGGAGGAGGTTTGGTGCTTCGTCAGGTAAGCTACTCGGGTTCATTGTCAGCAGAAGATAAATCGAAGTCGACCTGCAAAAGCCAAAGCAATTATCGGCATGCCGGTACCAAAGACAGAGAAAGAAATTTGTAGCAGGCTACAATAAGTAGGCTTGTTCAGGCGAAAGGTTGCTTTACTAAGATTCTAATATAAGGCGCGTTAGCACTTCAGAAAGATTGCTCGTTAGCTAGGCCGTTTTCAACAAGGACGTTTAGGCTTGACTAATAAGATAGATATGGCTTTTTCATCAGGCAGGTTTGGAACCCTATACAAAACAAAGGGCGTTTCCTTTCAAAAACTTCCTCTTCCTGCTGCGAGGGCGTTGCACGAAACCAAACCGCCCCCGCCCGATCAAGTACCAGTTGCTTCGCCGGTAGGCCCACTTAGGTTAGGGGGCATTGTCCCTCAGTTCTTACCAACCTCCCCGGTGTGTGTATAATCGACATCTTGCTAGCTTCAACTCAGTCGAATAAGAATCATTGATTCCCTCTGCTTCTTGATCTTCTTCTTGAATGATAGTCCTGATAGCTAGAGTATCAGGAGCTATTGGAGTTTGAGAAGCATCAGGAATTTCTTCAATTCTTACACCTCTAGACCTTGTATGTCTAGGCATTGTTTAATTTGATGAGCTTCTTCCTCTTCTTGCACCTCTTCTAACACTTCTTCTACCTCTGCCTCCTCTTCCTCTAGCAGGAGCAAGATTATTAAAACTTTCCATAATTTCCCTCTGTTGAATCAAAAACTCTTCTTGAGAGAGATCAGGAAACTCTTCAGTCGCTGTAGAGAGTGCCTTTCTTGTAAACAATTGTTGAACTCTCTTATCAGTGTGATAAAGAGTAACAACATCACCATCTCTTGTCTTGAACTTCTGGAATAAGTTAGCAGCATCTTCAGGATTTTCAATTAGAACATCTTCATTACCTTCAGAAATTGTAGAAAGTGTTTGTCCATGACCAGGCGTCAGGATTTGATCAGCCATCAGGATTTGATCACCTGTCAGGATTTGCTCTTCCGTCAGGATCTGAGATTTCACCAATGTCCTTACTGTTCTAACTCCAGAATTATAAACATGAGTTGACTGCATTTATTGACTTTGAGAAGTTTGTCTTGTAGACTTCATCATAGCAGCATCAGAGGTTTCTCCTTGTAATACCATGGCATCACCATCATTTCCAGTATGATCATCATCATTATTTCTTCTCAATACTAGATCAGGTGTACATTTTGACTGACTTAACATCAGGATTTGACGACTCATCAGGATTTGAAGTGTCCTGAACATCAGTATCCTGCTTCTTTAATGGAATATGATACCTGCTTTTAATCAATTTCCTTTTCTTCTGCGGCTTTGCAGATTGTGCCACAGCTTCACTAGCAGTATCAGCAACTTCCTTGATCATTCTAAATTTGGAGGATATAGGCATGTCATCCTCAGAATCAGTCTCATCCCTTAAACCAATTTTCTTTTCACATTAAGAACCTCCTCAACCTTATCAGCCTTCTTCACCAGGACCCCTTGTACACCCCCTTGTTTCTTCTGTTTGGTGAGTGGTGTAGAGGAGAAATCCTTTGATCCTGATTGTCTTCCAGACACATCAGATCTAGCTGATTTCTTTGATTTTACAACTACAATCTTTTGAGAGACAGTAGAGGTGGTTGTGGAGTGTTTAGAGTGTTTGAGAGGGATGCTTGTGTCATGAACAAGGTGTGATTGGCCTTGCCCCATAGCATCAGAAACTAATCCATATTTGAGTAGGCATTTTCTCTTGCAAGAAAAGCATGACCTCATTAGGAATAAAGGCATTGCCTTGAAAACCATTTGCCTTATCACTGTTGACTAAGGACTTCACATTATTTTATGTAATTCTAGAAATAGGTAGAATCACATCCTCTTCAAAAGTAACATTAGGACATAAGTGATTAAAAATCAATTGGAAAAATCTAACAAAACAGACAGAGCCTAATTTATCTGTTTTTCTATCACTCAAAGCTTTTAAAACAAAAGTACCATAATCAAACACTGTAGAATGGATTAGAGAATAACCAATTTTGAGAGATCCTGATGGTAGAGCATCAAAATTTGATGTCTTGTTCAGGAAACAGCGACTGATGGTATCAAAGAAAAAATTCCACTCCTTCTTTAGCTTTGTCCTGAAGAGGTTTCCATACCTCTTAACTTCACCATTGTAGCCCAACTTTGTAACAAACTCAAAAAGTGTCAAGTCTGTAACATTATCAGGAACAACATCACCCAGTACTGGCAAATGAAGAGCCTCTTCCACAATAGCAGGAGTTACATAGTGAGTAACCCCATCAAACTCAAAACTCATCAGGATTGAACCTGAGTGACCTTTGTCAAAAGTAACTGTGTTCCACACCTGCATCACCGACTTAAAAGAAACACTAGCAGGTTCTGTTAGAGCAAACTTCAACGAACTGGATGTAAGAAAATCCTGAATAATATGGAACTCAGTGGGTAATTCCTGATGGTCCAAAACAGCTACAAAGTTGTTAGTGGCAAATGTAACACCACTAATTACCGTTTGTTTGTTCATGAAAGATGATGACGCCATTGATACAATACAGAAAAGCTTAAAACTTGAGATTTAGAATTTAGGGTTCGTGAGCACAGAGAGAATATGAATAGCAAAAACTGATGTTGAGAGAGTAATCAGTAATTTTGGAAAATCAAATGTATTTTGTTAAAACAAAATATTACTTTCAATGACAGGTGGCAAAATATGATTCGTGCAAAAATAATTAGTGGACCAAATTACGTGCGTAATTAAACATAAATGCACCGCTTTTTATGCGTATCTATGTGTATATATATATATTAGTGTGACACAAATTAAACATAACTCAAACGTTTCTCATCAGTAACTGACGAAAAATCAGGCACAAATTAATCAATGAAATACTGACCTGTACATCAGGATTAACCAGTTGACTTCCTGTCAGGATTGTGTCTTATCAGGATTTGATCAAAATTACATACCTCACTGAATGACCATCATGATTTGACAGTTATCATGATTTCCTCTCTGTAGCTTTCTTCAGAAATTCTCAAAGTTCATCATTCCAAGTTCATTCACCAACTTATTGAAAGTAGCTTCAGGCAGTGGCTTGGTGAATATATCAACTAGTTGTTGATCAGTAGGAACAAAATGAAGTTCAATTGTTCCTTCCAAAACATGTTCTCTTATAAAGTGATACCTGATACTAATGTGTTTAGTAAGAGAATGCTGAACTGGATTTCCTGTCATTGAAATAGCACTTTGGTTATCACAATAAATAGGGATCTTGGAGTATGACATGCCATAATCTAACAACTGATTTCTCATCCACATTATCTGAGAACAACAACTTCCTGCAGCAATGTACTCAGCTTCTGCAGTTGAAGTAGAGATAGAGTTTTGCTTTTTACTGAACCAAGAAACTAGTCTACCACCCAAAAACTAACAGCTTCCTGAAGTACTTTTCCTATCTATCTTGCATCCTGCAAAATCAGCATCTGAGTAACCATACAAACCAAAATCTGATTCTCTTGCATACCAAAGGCCAAGTGAAGGAGTGCCTTTGAGATATCTAAAAATTCTTTTAACTGCAATCAGATGAGGTTCCATGGGTTTTGCTTGAAATCTTGCACAAAGACAAGTTGCAAACATGATATCTGGTCTACTTGCAGTGAGATACAACAGTGAGCCAATCATTCCTCTATAGTGAGTTATATCTACCTCAGCACCTTGATCAGGATCAAGTTTGGTAGCTGTAGCAATGGGAGTACTTGCAGTTGTAATGTCTTGCATGTTAAACCTTTTCAATAAATTCCTTGTGTACTTTGACTGATTGATAAAAATGCCATCATCAGTCTGTTTAACTTGAAGACCAAGAAAGTAACTCATTTCTCCCATCATGCTCATTTGATATCTAGACTGCATAAGCTTGGAAAACTTTTCACATAGCTTATTGTTTGTTGACCCAAAGATGATATCATCAACATAAATCTGAACTAAAAGCAAATCCTTACCATGATTCAAATAAAACAGAGTCTTGTCAATAGTACCTCCTTTGAATCCACTTTCCAGTAAGAATTGAGCTAAGGTTTCATACTATGCTCTTGGAGCTTGCTTTAGTCCATAAAGTGCCCTATCCAATCTATAGACATGATTTGGATATTTTGGATCAATAAAGCCAGGAGGTTGTTCAACATAGACTTCTTATTCCAGTTCTCCATTTAAGAAATCACTTTTCACATCCATCTGGAAAACCTTGAATTTCTTGTGAGCTACATATGCCAGAAAGATCCTGATGGCTTCTATCCTTGCAACATGAGCAAAAGTTTCATCATAGTCAATTCCTTCTTGTTGAGAATACCCCTTTGCAACTAGCCTTGCTTTGTTTCTGATAATTACACCATCTGAATCAGTTTTGTTTTTGAAAATCCATTTTGTACCAACAATTGACCTGTTCTTTGGCCTTGGCACTAGTTTCTAGACTTCATTCCTTTTAAATTCATTCAATTCTTCTTGCATTGCAGTAACCCAATCAGCATCCTTAAGTGAATCTTCAACTTTCTTAGGTTCCTCCTTGGATAGAAAGTTATGATAGAGACATTCATTATGAGTTGCACTTCTTGTCTTTACACCTGCATTAGGATTCCCAATTATCAAATCAGGAGTATGGCTTCTTGTTCATTTCCTAGCTGGTGGTAATTCATTCCTTGAAGTAGATGCTCCCCCTGGATTGGTGTTTTCTTGATTAGAATAATTTGCTTCATTAGAAGCTCCCCCTGAATTGTTGTTGCCACCTCCTGATGTGTTATCAGGATTATCACTTGAATCAGTATCTGAAGAATCATGTCCTGATGATTGAATAGACTCAGAATTAGTAGCAGTTTCTTGTTGCTCCCCCTCAACATGTGGATTGTCAGTAGTATCTGTTGGTCCTTGAATATTGTAGAAAGGGGGGGGGGGGGTTGAATGCAATACTGATAAATCTCAATCTACATTTTCAACAACAAGAACTAAGATTAAGGATTATCAGTTTATCAAATGCAAACACAAGTAGACACACGAGTAATTCTCACAAAATAAATGTTTTATTTATTTTGAAATGGGTTGCTACAACCTCAAGAAAATGTTTGTTTTCTTGAGCTTCGGTTTCTCGAGTGATTACAGAGAATGAATTGAGAGATAGACTAAGTAGGCTAAACCTATCACTTTCAATCACGGGTCTTGTGAAGCTGCTGTCATTTTCAAGTGGCAGCTTCTTACAATTTTTCTGCCCGTGATTCTTTCCTAAATTGCTATACTGACAGCTTATCAATACATATCAAAGCAATCTAGAAACATTCTATTTTAAGCTAACACAATTCAGTAGATGTAGATTTGTCATACTCTGGAATTGGTGAGCTTTGTCATGTGATCTCTCAAGCTTCAGTCGTAGTCTTGCAGACCTGTTACAGTGTTGGGATACTACAACACGCCTGTTTCTTGAACATCCAAACTGTCACGAGTTTGACTGGGTTGTTTACCAATACAAATGTTATCCCTTCATGATGGTATCCTGATGGCTAAGCTTGCTGTCACAGGAATGCGCTTATGGTGACAGTAAGAAATCCCCGCTGAAGGTGCTGTCAGGATTTCCAAGCTTGCTGTCAGGCTAGGGTAAAGTTGTTGTTAGAGGGCTTCCGCTAATGTTGCTGTCAGAGTGAATGTACTGTCGTGACTCGCAACATGATGTCTTCTTGTAACCTTACTGTCAGCGCTGTGACAGTAATCTTTATTCTTGCTGTCCATCTTGAGTACTTCTTGAGGCTTGAACAAATGAATGAACTTCTACCAAGATTCACTAGAATCTTATTTGTACTAAATAAACGGTTACAAAGACATACTCTGGCTGTGACAGTATGTTCATACTTAATAAAGATTAAGTAAATAAAGTATCTAGTTAAGTTGCCTCATAGTTATCACCCATAAATCCTAACAATCTCCCCAAATTTGTTTTTATGGACAATAACAACAAATTTACAATTAATACATGCTGACATCTTAACTAACAAGATCAGAATTTAACAAAAGATTTTTACTTAGCTTCAGATTTCTTTTTCTGTCTTGCTTCATCCTCTCTGTTGAGAGCTTCCTTAAGAACTTCTTTGAGTCCTTCCACCAGTGCTATTTCATCAGGAGTGATAGCCTCATCTTCAATCTCATCAATGTGTTTTTGGAGTGTCTTGGAGAGACATACCCTAGCATCCTGAAGATCCAACCATAATTCTTTGCCAAAAGCATGAGTTTTGAACTTCAGTGTGCCATTAAAGTCTTTGAATCTACTTCCAGGGTATGCATTTAGAGTTTTTCTCCTTGACTTATCCAGCTTTGAGTCTTCACCCTTTCTTGCTTGAAGAATGCCCTCAATCACAGAAGAGCATTGGTGTTCCAATGGATGAATTGATCCAATTACTAAGAAGAGTAAGTCTTTCAGAGCACTGGTTCTAAGTTTATGAAAGCTTCTTACTGGAATTTCTTCCCATATGAACTTGATTCTCAGAGGATTCTCAAGAATAAAAGATTGGTAATTGGGTCTTTTACTTTCCACCCTGTTGGCTTCTCTGCTTTTATCCAAGAATGTATCTTCTGTATCTTCAGTGGTTTCTCTTTTTGTAGGCTCTAAGGATTCTTCTTGACTTGGTTGGGTTTGCACCACTTCTTCAGGAATATCATCTTCATACTCAGCCATTTCTTCATCAGAACATTCCAGTAAATGGGCACTGTCATTATCATCAAACAGTGACCAATTCCCAAATTTCTGATAGAATTCTTCATCTCTCACAGCTTTGTATGCCAACACATGGTTCATGACACTTTTAGGGACGTTGTCATAATCTTGCATTAGATTGACCATCCTTACCAAGTAGAAGTATTCAACTCTCCTTGTTTCTGTTCTCCTTTTCATTGAAAGAGTTGTTGATACATCATATGATGTCACTTCCATGGTAAAATCCTTTTTGACTTTCACAAGTCTTGATGCATCAAACCAAAGAACATATCCAGTTGCTTCATTGTTGTTATCCAACTTTGCCTCGACGTTCTTAATTTGATCAGCTTCATTTTCCAAAAGATCCAGAGAGCTGTAGAGTTTTGATTGGATAGGCTTCTTCAAATTCCTGCCAAGCCCAGTGGCTTTCTCCTTTCCTGAGTACTTGTGTTTTCCTTTTATTGCTTTTGAAATCTCCTCAAGTTCAGGTTCCTGTCTAGAGAACCAGGCCCTTTCTAAGGTTTTTGTCCTCTTTGGCTTGACAGTAGGCTTGATTCCTTCCTTGACAGCATTTTTGTTGACAGTGTCCTCTATGACAGTATCTTTCTTGACAGCGTCTTCTGTGACAGCTCCTTTGCTGACAGCTTCCTTGAAGACAGTGTCTTCTGTGACGGTCTCTTTGGTGACAGTATCTTTTTCAGCATTTATACTATCAATAGCACATCTTAAGATATTTGCCTCCAAAGCTTCAAGAATTACTGACTCCTCTTCTTCTGTTGCTCCAGCATCTTCCTTTTCTTGTACAGGAGCTTCTTCTTTATTTTCCTCCTGGGACTTTGATCCAACATTCCCAGAAGTGCTTCCACTAGCATTTCCTGTTTCTCCAGTTCCTCCACTACCATCCAACTCATCATCTTCATCATGAGGAACATCATAGGAGCAGCTTTCTCCTTGTTCAGCTCTGTTGGAGATTGCTTTGGAGATCATCTTCTTCATAGTGGAGCTCAATTCCTTGTCCCTTTTCACCAGCAAGTCATAAATTGCTTTGACAGCAAGAACTCTTTCCTTGTTGGCTTTGGAGTTGAGAATCATGTTTAACACCTTTAAGATTAACTTTGACTCCATTGTTGAAGTGCCTCCTAGACTCATGTATGCACATCTCCTGCTACCACTTTTGGTGGTACTTTCATAGTAGACACAAAATGGATTGGTGTAGACTTCTGGGAGTTTCTCTAAAATTAAACTCAGCATTTGCAGATGCAAGATCTCATTGAAGGCTATATGGTTTTCTGTGATTTTGTTCTTCGTTACTGTTAGCACTCTTGCTGGAAGACTCTGCAGCATCTGCATAGTAATGAACATGGATATTCCAGTGTTTAAGTACACATCAATAGCCCATCTCCTTTCTTCATTGATCTTTATACATACACTGGTGATTTTCTCCTTGAGCAAAGTTGAGCAGTTATTCAATCTTTTGCTAGGCTCCTTCATAGCTTCATCCACTACCTTGTAGAAGTCTTCATCATGATTCTTCAGAGTACTTTCCCTGTAGTTAACCATTAGGGAATTTGCATCTTCTTGGCTGAACTCTGTTCCTTCACTCCAGGTGTTTCCTGACATGATGTATTCAGACATCTTTTCTTTCCCTTTTCCCAACCTGTTCTGCTCCTCCTTTTCTCTCCATTGCCTTTCAAGAGCACTCTCCTTTGGAGTTGTAGTTGGCTCTCTTATAGTCACAGGAGGTAGTATTGGGTTCTTGGAAGAAACACCCATTTGCATAGCTTCCAGGGCTTCTTTGGACATTAGGACTGTCTCTCCAGCTATCTCATATTCAAAGATATTTTCAGCTCCTTGCACTTGCTCCCCCTTACTTCCTGAATCTCCTTTAGTTCCCTTTTTCTTCTTTGCAGACACTGATCTTCTTTTAGCTGCAGGCTCCCCCTCACTCCTTGAAGCCTTCTTTGAGACAGGCTCCCCCTGAGCAACATCCTGTTTGGGGAAACCTTCTTTTCCTGATCTTTCCCTTCCTGATTCTGCCTTTTGAGATTCTGATCTTACCCCTTTCTCCCCCTTAGGTAAGTTGGTAGCATCAAGACTGTCAGACAGAGCTTGAATGGCTTCCTGAATGGCAGAGAATCCAGAGGCCACCATGGTAGACAAGCTGTCAAGTTTGGATTCCATGGACATACACCTGTTCTCTAGAGCTTGCAACCTGAAAGAGGTAGAGGGGCCACCTGATCTTAACCTTCTTGGGGGTGAAGGAAAATATTGGGGCTTGGAGGCTGGAGGGGTTCTCACACTCTCAGTGTTTTTCTGAGTGATCTCATCACTCCTCAGAAAAGAAATCTCATGGCCTAAGGCCTGGACATGTGAGGCTCCCTCAATTTCACTCTGGACATGCTCAAGTCCCTCACCTTTTGCCAGCTCATTTGTCTGCCTCTCATTTTGATGCTCACCTCTCTTTTCTTTTATCTCTCTTTTCTTTTGCACACCCTCACTCATCCTAGATGCACGGGTATGAGCAGTACTTACATGCAATGAAATAGATGGTTTAGAATGTACCTTTAAGAACTGAGATAGTGGCACATCATCATCAGAAACATCCTCGACAGTTACAGCATCAAGATCAGGCTTTGAAGAGATGACAGGTGCTTTGCCATGAATGTTACTGTCAGTTGGAATATTGACAGTAGGTTCCACTGCAACTTGGACAGCAGGTTTTGTGACGCCCTCCAAACCCGGGGTACAGATTTGAGGAGTCATCCGACCAACGGAACACTATTTAACACATGCATAATATATATAAAGACACAAATACCCCTTGACCAAGACCGCATCCAGATTATGGCAATGAACACAAGCTACTACAATCTTTTATTAATACAATACCAGTTTTATCAGAGTTATTACATCACAACTAAAGTTCAAATCTATACATCTAATCTAGAAAAGCAAAACAACAACTACCCTGCCAATGATAATGACTCGAGGGGCTCTCCTGGCTGCTGGTGAACTATCAGTCACGCTATGCTGACTCATACTCTCGCTTCACTGGAATAGGGTTAGAAAACAACAAGAAAGAGTGAGCCAAAATTGCTCAGCAAACATCAATGAATCATTTCTATCACAGTTGTAAGGATATGAATTTATGATATCAAAATCAACAATATTTAGCTAACACATGCTTTGTATCAATAACAATTGAAGAAAAGAATTAGAATTTGGCTTATACATTTTATTCAAATCAAAGGTTGTGCTGCTGGCCAGCCACGCATCAACCCCGGACTAGCTCACAGCATAGTCCTCTACTGGATCCTAGGCCAAACTGGGCCTTAAGTTATTCCGACCATAAATATGGCCCGACCAATTACTGGTCCATTTTAAAAACATGCCAAATCTATCATAGGGTATAAACAATAACATGCTCAATAAGATAAACTCAATGTATAGTAATTGCAAAAGAGCTTCAACTGCTCAGTATCAAATGAAGATCGAGAAAGGATCATGGAATAATTTCAATGGTACAGTGTACTCATTCAATAAGGAAATCAATATTGGTAATCGATAATCAATGACCGTAATCAATAGTCAAGATGGAAGTCAAATAATCAATGGTTGTCAATAATAATCAAAGGATGATAAACAATAACAATTGATGGTAAACAATAATCAAGTGAATTGGAAATAAGGGTTCCCGATGCAGATCAAATCAAAGAATCAAGAATCTTTAAGGAAATGGAATCGGTTGTCCAAACGCGGTTAAAAGATTGATAATTTGAATTGTTCTGGGGATAACGGTATTCAAGTAATCAAGACAATAATAATTTCTATCACAAGTAAGGGCACAAATACTTTCCTGGTCTACGCTGCTGTCGGATCGATTCTGCTCACTCTACCTTTCCCTTTCCCTTGCTCCGGGAACTCGATTCTATAATTAAACAACTTATCACAATAAGTCTAACTATTCTCGTTCTACTCTCGACACTTATTCAATCAATAATCACATTTAAACAAGTAACCGGTTACGTATCGGACGTCCGAAATGATTTACGATATTTAAAACTCAAATATTTGCCCTAGTACGGGCATTTACAGACTATAAAACACAACACACAATTAATATGAACCATATAGCACTTATAAACATTTTTAAAACATCATACGAAACTTATTTGAATTTTAGATAAGTCACGATTAATTTTTAAATCAAAAATCGGATTTTTAAATCCAATATAAACATTTAAATGCAAATAAATCAATTAATAAAATTAATTGACACTTTTTAAATGCTCAAACTATTTTTAAATAAATAAATAGGCTTGAAAATAATTAAACTGAATTTTAAATTAATTAAATCTAATTAATAATTAATTTTTAAGAATTAATTGATTAAAAGAAATAACCAATTAATTATTAAATTAATTATTAAATAAAAATAATTAAAATAATTAAGTTTAATCAATTTTCGGATTTAAAATAATAAATATAATTTTCCAGAATTTTTCTGATATTAAAATATATTTTTTTAAAATAAAAATATGAATTTTTAAAGTTTTTAAACTATTTTCGAATTAAATTTTAAAAATAAAATTCAAAAACAGTTTTCAGAAAATGAATTAGGGTTTTGAAGATTTAAACGGGGTCAAACTTCGGGTAAACGGGTCAGGAAGAACAAATCCGGATCACCAAGAACAACCCACCGGATTCTGGGTTTTCCAGAATCCGGCCGGTGTCCAGCGGTCGGAATTCTTCGATTCCGTCCAAACACAAACAATTCCAGAGGGCTTTTGTTCGCTTTTTCAAGACAAACAAATCCCACACACAATCACATACGTCCCATGCCGGAATCGAGCCCAGAATTCGTTCAAAGAATTCGCCGGCGACGACTTCGGCCGAAAACCCGATCTACTTTAATTCTACATGAAACTCAAAGATTAATATACCAAAATGAAGCTTATGACTCATACAATCAAAGCCCCATATCATAACTAATGTCAGATCAACAACAAGAACGAACGAAGTAAACGAAAAATTCGGGTCAAAACCCGAAAATCAAACCCGACTAAATTGAACTTAAACACGAAATTAAATCATGGATTCTTGCTAATTAGAACCCTAGGAACATGTTAGAAGCAACCAATTGAACGGAGAATCGACAGAATGAAAATCCCCAAATTAATCAAGAACCCTAATTTAATTCGAATATTGAAAAATTCATAATAAATCGAAAAATTACCAGATGATGATGAGGTTGGAAGATTCTGAAACTAGAGATCAAGAGCTTTGATTTGAGTACTTGAACTTTGATTTCTGAAATCAATAACACCTTGAACGAATGGATTGATTATTCAAGAACACGAAGAACACGTTTCGGGAATTTTCTCTTTTTGATTATACGCAATGCAGATTATGAAGGTTATAAGGTACGATTCGTCTTTATATATTTTTGGAAAAATAATACCCCCAAGGAACACTTTTGGATCGTTATAGATCCACTGGATCGTTTAAAAACCCTAATTAGGTTAAAAATACGTTTTACGAGAAGATAATTATCTACAAGGATTGATAATTATCCAAATCAATACATATCATTATATAACTAATGCTCAAGAATACTGGGGCTATAACAAAGGTAATATTGATATAAAACGATATATCTGTCCCCTTAAGCAATTAGGGTTCGGAACAATTTTTCCCTTTTTGAACAAAACAAATTATTCTAGCAGAATCAAATAGGTAGGAATGAAATGATACGAATATCTCTCCCGATAATGATTTGAATACGAAAGACGAAGAGATATTAATTAATGTACAAAATTCCAATGGGGCCCTTGAATTATCAAAATGGGGCTCAGATTTGAAGAAAATTCCAAATGACGAAATATTTGAAAGGGGCTTTCGACTCACCATTTAGCACATAATCACACAATATTTACAATAATTATTCCTTAGTACTTTCTCCTTACGATCCAATATCTGAATCGGTCGTTCTACATAAGATAAATCTGCCTGGACCTCTATGGGTTCATACTCTATTACATGATTCGAATCTGGTCGATACCTCTTAAGCATAGATACATGAAATACATTATGAACGTGCTGCATATGCGGCGGCAATGCTAACTCGTAAGCTACCTTGCCCACTTTCTTCAAAATCTCAAACGGTCCAACATATCTCAGACTCAACTTCCCTTTCTTTCCGAACCTAACTGTAACACCCCCAGACCCGGGGTCAGGAATCTGGGTTGTCACGCTCCATCAATTATACAACACATGCATTACTTACAACATTCTAATAATATAACTCCAAAAGACCCCAATCACTTACGCACACACACACAAGTTATAGCCTTGGAAATGAGCAACAATAAGTAACATTTGTTATTACAAATCAAATGTACTATCCAGGATCTCATCTATCATTTACAACCTCTACCTGAAGTTAAAATAATAGACCTCACAATTCTATACAAGGTTTAATAATACAAACCTATTCGAAAACAATTCTTACTAACTCAGTCTACAGCTGTTCTGCTAAATCCGACAGTATCCATCTTGCTGAACTAACTCAAGGGTGGTCTCTCCATTCCCTTGCTCTCGTAACACGAGGTGAATCGGCAATGTTTTCTTCATGCTGAAAGTATAAATAAAGCAAGAATGAGCTAATAGTGCTCAGCAAGAAATCTATCCCAGTTTAAATCTTTAAACCTTTTAGGAAGATAATCCATATGGGATCCATGTTTAAAACTACTAGGGTTTATCCCCAAAATAGTATATCGTTCAAAATACCGTATGATTTATAATCATACTCAAATACTTTTCGTAAATCCTTTTAGGGATCCTTGGTATCAAGATGATAAACCAAGTCTCAAAACATCTCTTTTTAAAATAGATATTAATATTGGAATCAAGGCTTAAACCCATCCATTGATTCAAAATACTATACAATTCAATATACTGTATATCTTAAATGACTTCTCAACATATATACCTGCATATCTATTTAGATATCTCATACTGTTCAAAATACTGTAAAATATCAGTAATGAACACCTTTTTGAAGCTGTTGGGTTGTGATATATAAAAGAATCAAGAATGAGAACTATAGCTCGAAAATAATATATAGCAACATAATCATATATGTGGGCTGATATCATAGCTGAAAGCTTTTAAAACCTCATTCGTATATAGAATGATATATTGGATACTCTTTTCGTCAGAACATGCAATGTAGTTCAAATACTATACACGGAACATCATTGTTCAATTTCTGTCACATTATCGGTAACTCAGCACCTAGGCTTTCGTTACAATGTGCAGCACAATTCCAAGTGGAAGAAGGGGATATAATGGAATACACGATACACGGTGATCAGCCGTTATATCGCAAATTGACTTTTCTACTAGTAGAAGGACGACTTCCTAATCGGTTATCACCCTGGCCGCATTTGGACCCTTCATGCTATACTGGCACCTGTTTCATTGCCGAACATGGAGTCATACTATTCTGGCACCTGTTTCATTGTCGAGCATGACTTCGTACTATACTGGCACCTATTTCATTGCCGAGCACGAGTTAATTCCAGTCCCCAGATGAAAATTAATGTCACGGGAAATGGAAGTTAATCCTGTTTTCCCCAAGTACCATTATTTGTCAAAAACTTTGTAACCGTTCAGAATTCCTTACTCCAGAGTAATTGAAAGGAGTAAGTCAAAGTGTGCGTTGACATTAGTCAACGAAACTACCGATGATTACTACGCATTTTGAAATCATGACCAGGGAGTTTTTGTAAAATACCTTTAGTTCTGATCAATCAGAACTCGAAAACATATTAACTTTTAATGAAAGAGGCAAGTGAAATCATATGTTCACTTCCTGAGATGGATTCCCAATTTTTGATAAGTTCAAAACCTTAATCATCATTTGAGGTAAATAGTTTAAAAGTAGTTGTGAACTCCTACTATAGTCACATAAATCTCTTTTGAGATCAGAAAATATTTTAAATAACTATTGGAACCTTACGTAATATTTAAATAAGGTTCTATGATTTTTAAATCATTTTTGGAATATTTAATAAATATTCAAATAATAAATATTGAATTGTTATTCAATATAATCCACTTAAGTGAATATTCCAAATAATATTCACTTAATTAAATAATTATTCAAATAATAAATATTGAATTATCACTCAATAAGATTCTACTTGAGTGAATATTCAAAATAATATTCACTTAATTAAATAGTATTTAATAATAAATATTTAATTATTATTCAATAAAATTCCTCTTAAGTGAATATTCCAAATAATATTCACTTATTTAAATAAATATTCAAATAATATATAATAATATTATTTAAATATCTCACATTAAATATCCAATAATATATAGATATTGGAATATTTAATCAATATTTAAAATATAACTGTCCCTGGAACCCTCCAGCTTCTGACAGTATGATCAAAGCAAAATAATAATTTGACTCCCGGTCTAAGTTTTAAAACTATCATACAAGTACTCTATACTTAGAGTCTTTATAAAACCTCGGTTTATATCTAATGTAATCATAGCATATAAACCATACATCTTGCGAAAGCTTTTAACCAAAAGCATACATCAATACATAGTCCTTTTTAACGAATAAAACAGTATATATCACAACAACATCTTATATCATATGTAGGGTTGGAAACTAGCATGCATCTATTATATGCATATTTTTCATCTCAACAATGTTAATACCATCACATATGTATACGACGTGAGGTTTGAAAGCATGCATAATATTGTATGCATATATTACATTTGAAAGCATGCATCTATCATATGCATATTATCAGAATATTGTACTTTAAAACATAGCATGGAATGAGAAAACTTGCCTCGGGTCCTTGGTCGTTACGGGTTCGAGAACTTGCCGGGAAATCTATAAACAAAGAAATACCCGATCAGTCCCCTCACTTAATCATTTAAAGTGCATTTAACTTAAGCACTAACGTTCTATTAACGAACATCAATTGTCTCGCTCTTGGTCATCTATAACCTCATGACGTTCCGTAACTCTTAAGTCACAAGTTTGGGTGAAAATCTATTCACAAATCCCAAGTATTTTTCCTTTACCATTTCCTTGTTTTAAACCATCCCCTTAAGGGCATTTCACTCGCGCAACCTTCGTTCGCGTATTTTTAGAAAATCACCAACTCCTCTTTTTAACTCAAACCCTTCTAGGTTTACTTTCCTAATTATTCATACTATTATCCACTTTAATATCTTGGCCAAATTTCATTTTTTTAAAGGGTTTGATCACTAACTCAAAGTTCATACAATGAACTACTTAGTTACGCGAAACCGCTTTCACTAAAACGGACGTTTCTCCTAAACTGTAAATCGAAACGACACGATTCTTTCGCTAAAATAATCTAGGAAACAGAGCCTCCATGCTCATGGTCAGAAACCTCAAGTTTATGCCCTGTTTTTCAGTCATAGTTTCTGTCTAAACTACCTAAGTAAAAATCGACATGGTAACGGCGTTTACGCGTACTTCCCGTGTTTTAAAACACTCAAACCAATCTACAATCAACCATCAACCAACCACCAATCAAACTCAAGCTAATACTACCATTTTTCTGTCTAAACAAGGTCACCCTCTAATTCACAAGTTCATCCACAAATCAACTATCAAACATGCTTAAAATCATGCATACATGCTTTATTCTAACATAGTTTCAATCAAACACTTCTAACTTACTAGATCAAGCAAAAACCTTAATAAAGAAAGAAGTTTATACCTTCCTTGGATCTTAACAAAGGCTATATATGGGTGATATATCCTTCCTTGCTCCTTAACTATGTTAACCAAATCTAAAATCATCAAAACAAAACAAGATTCTATGAGGTTACTATTCACATCACTATTCATCATCAACTTTGCATCCAATTTTGATCAAGATATCATACATGGATGAGGCTAAGATTAGAGATCTACCTTGGATATTGGAAGGGGGTGATTTAGAGCCCAAGATCAAGAATTATGGTTGAGTGGAAGTTGGAGCAAAAGTTTTAAGGGTTTGAAGGATGAAGAATAGCCGAATGTTGATGTTCTTCAAGATGCATCTCTTTTGTTTTGTTTTTGTTTGTTTTTCTTTTCTTTTGTTTTGTCTAATTAATCCTCAAGACTTTGTAATTGATTTGTGTGGTTAAAAACTTGTTTTGTCATCAATGACAAGGCCATTTTGGATGTGTGGTGGTGGTGAAAGTGGTGACAAGGTGGTGATTCATCACCTTGTCATCACTTGTCATGCTTATGTCATCTCCTTGCATCATGCTTATGTCATCCTTTGCATCCTCAATTCTTTTATATATTGCACTTGATGATCTCATATAATACTCCTCCTTTGGTTAGGGTTTAACCCATAATTTATTACGCTTTTGTTTCGCGATAGTTTCAAGTGGTTTTAAAGACGTTTCTCTATACCAAAGCTAGGGTACTTCCTTTATCCTTCCATTACCTTTGTCTAATATATAATCTTAGGTTTCTCACCTTGGTTTAAGGTATGATCATGGATTTCTCATCCTACACGCTTTCTCAAAACGATCAAATCAATAAATCCTTGATTGTCCGATGAATAGTGATCAAAATTTAAAGTTGGAATCTCCTGATTCTGATCGCGTTTACATTCTTTTATTCTTCCTACACATCAATAATATCACTTCGAAACATTCATTCCATGTCGTCTACATAGTGTGGTCTGAAAAACTTTTAATCAGCAAAATTACTATTCATCACATTTACTATTCATCAAAATTTTTTAACTAAGTCCAAAATTTGGGGTTATTACAGTCTCCCCTTCTTAAAAGGATTACGTCCCGGAATCTAAGAAAATAGCCGAGGTTACTTTTCCAGTATAGAAATCTCCAGTTTCCAGGTTGACTCTTCAACCCTCTGGTCTCATTACAACTCTTACTCATTCCGGTATGTGCTATCTACCGGACGCTTTATATAAGCCAATTCTGGTTGTACTCTTATACACCCATTCTCTATTAACATCCGATTATTCTTGCAATCGGCGGTACAACTCTTACCGTAACTTCGGTTATCTGAAATGTTTCTTTCGGTCGGTCCGTCGGTCTGCGGATCCTACGTAGTGCTCACACTCACTCTCGTTGCCAAACATGTTTGGAAAACTCCTCCCGAATCGAGAGTTCAATCATTGGTTCTTATCTGACACGATGGTGACTGGAACTCCACGTCACCCAACTATCTCTTTCGTAACTGTTAGGCCGAATACACAATATAATCAAGTATGTATATGAGAATAACAATCAAGAACACTTTTTATAAATCAACAAACTGTAATTATATTAACAGTTTCTCTCTTAGTGATGTTAATGAATCACAAAGAGCTACTAGGTTACAAGAATAATATATTCAATGTTCGCGCGTCCCTTCTAGGGATAACCTATCTGTGTTTATATAGTACACAGCTACTTACAATCCATCTCTAATTGATATTCCTATAAGTTAGCTATACAATTCATATCAATCAAGGATTGCTTCAGTCTTCTATTCCGTTTCCTTAGCTGTATCAATATATTCTGCTTCTTTCCATCTTCAGAATATATTGCTTCTAGAATCTTTATCTTTGCACCGACAGCTAAGTCAACTATCTCACCACGTCAGACTTTATCAAACTCTGACTGGCTTCAATGTGAACTCTTCACCCAGTCAGACTTTATCAAACTCTGACCGGCTTCTAGATAAACTCTGATATGTACCTGGTACTTAAACACTGATGAACAAATGTCAGCAATTATATCTAACAATCTCCCCCAACTTGTGCATAATAAAAATGTACAAGTTAAAAAGATAATTGATGATGTCAAAACATATAACAAATGCAGTGTTTAAAATATAACAGAGTTTAATTTTAAAACAGAGTTTAATTTTAACTTAGAACAGAAAACATAAAAACTTACAGTCAGACTTTACTTGACTTCTTCAATATCAGGTACTGTTCTGAGATAATCAATCAGCAGTCTTCTTTCAGCCTTCTCTAGCTCATCCACCATAATCTCTTTTAGCTCTTTAAGTTCTGAATCACTCTCCCCCGTTTGATAGATAGCAGCTCTTAGAGAATATATGATATTTCTTCTCATATCATTTCCTAGCCTAATAAAATAAGACTTGTCTGACTCCAAGTTAAATTCCAAAGTCTTTATTCCAAGTGCAGTTCTAAATCTAGCACTGTTTCTCTTCATCTCCACTAACTTTCCAGTATAATCTCTATACTTTGGAATATAAACACTTGATAATCCTCCTCCAAGCATAGCTTTAGATCTCAGCATCTTTTCTCTCAAAACTTGAGCAACATCATGAGTATGTCTGTTTTTGACTTTTAGAAGATAAAGTACATATTCCAGTTCTTCCCATGATTTGAGATTAACATCAGATTCTCCAACTTTATAAACTCTTCCATCACTCATGAAGTATAACAAAAACTGCTTCTTCAATACTTTGTGAAAAATCAACTGAACAGATTCTAACTTATCAAGGTTTTCTTGTGTAACCCCAATACCAGGTTCTGCCAGTGAAATGTTATCTTGAGATCTGTTATTTGTTCTTCTCTCTCTGTGTGATCCCAGTCCAGATTTATCAAAAGCTTCTTTTCCCAATACAGTTCTGGTTTCTGAGAAATTCACAGCTTCAAGCTTTAATTCTTCAAGAATTTTAGGTTTGCTGAATCCTGGAAGTTGTGTAGATTTCTGTACAACTTGAGCAACGTCAGAGGTTGTCATAACTTTAGTAGAAACATCAACTTGAGCAGCGTCAGAGGTTGATTTAGCTAATCTTGTTTCAACTTGAGTAATGTCAGAGGTTGAATAAATCTTCTTAGGTAACTGTTCTTCTTCTACCAGTTTACCTTTTCCTTTGTCAGCATTTTTAATCACCGGCCTCCTTGAGTACTGTAAACTCTGATCAGAGTTTACATTCTCTTTGATAACAATTCCTTTTTCTTTTCTCCTTGGAGCCTTGATAACCTTCTGTTTGTAGATTCCAGCTTCAACATCTTTCCTGTGTTCTTCAGCAAGCAATTTCTCTTCTGCCTGGATATCTTCAATAGTAACATCTTTACCATGTTCTGCTAAGAATAACTGTGTAGCAACTTCTTCATCAGTAACTGGAGATTTAGAGGAAAGAAGTAAACTTCTAACCCTTGAAGAAGACTGCCCTCCAGTGTATAATCTTTTTCCATCAGCATTCTGAGCATCAGAGTTTGATCTCCTCCCTTGCCTTTGAACATTCCTTGTCCTTGGATTTTGACCTTTTGCACCACCATCAGTAGTGTCATCTTTCCGAGTCAGAGTTTGAGAGCTCTTGCATTTGTCTTGAGGCACTCTCTCCCCCTTTTTGACATCATCAGACAACAAAACTGATGTGAGCAATTCAATGGAATTTGCAATTTCATCCAACTTAGTTGACATTTTGACTTGATTGTCTTCAACCTTGGACAACCTGGAATCAAAAACCTTCTGATCTTTACACAAGGAAATATACAATGATTTATCCTTCTGTTGTGTAAGTTCCCTTGCAGCTATATCATTCCTTAGACCTTCAATAACCTTGTCAGAAGCATCAAAACGATTGTTTAATGATTTGACTTGGATAATTGTGGCTTTGAGATGAGTGAGAAGCTCTGGATTTGTAATCTCTTTAGATGACTTTGTGACAAAGTCTGCAGCTCTCTCATCAGAAAAGATAGTATCCTTGTTCGACCAATTTGAAAAGTACATCTCTTGAAAATGCTCAGCCGTAGCTCGATTGACCTCTCGTAGCTCATCAGAGTTTGCTTGACTCTCAAATAACTCCTCTTGGGAATGATCAGAACTATCATCATCATTAGCATTCTCTTCATCAGGCTCTGCATCAGAGTTTGCAACAGTCTTTGCAATATTCTCAACATTTTCAGCGACAGCCTCTTGTACTGGAATCTCTGCAATAATCTCTTGAACAGTTTCTGTAGCATGTACAGCAACATTCTCAGTAGCATCAGTATTTAAGGTCTGATCAACTTCCTCACCCTTTTCAATTACCTGGTGAGTAACAGAGAGAATCTCTGTGTGGGTAGCCATAGAATCTTCAAGAATAACTGTGTGATCAGCTTCCACACCCTCTGTTTCATCAAAAACTTCAAGATGGTCAGAGTGTACAGAGTTGTGTGCTTCAACATCCATATCAAATCCTTGTGGCTCAAAAATCTCAGCCTCAATATTTTCTGTAGCCTCCTGAACAAGAATTTCAGGAGCTTCATCTACATCTTCATGTGCAGCTTCCTCAACTACATCATCAGCGTTTGATGTAGGAGCTTCATCTTCAGCACTTACATGTTCCTCAAAAACTCTGTCCAAATTGACAGCTTCAGCAGTTACATTTGATGCACCAAAAAGATGTGCAGCCACCAATCTACGTTTTCTCTGATGAAGAGTTTCTTCATCAGTTTCACTGTCCTCATCAGCATTATCAGACTTTGGCCTTTTTGCCCTCTGCTTCTTTGACGGACCATCAGACTGTGGCATAGAGGTTTTTGACACACCAACTTCAGTAGCTGGATGCATAGACTTTGAAGATTTGAAAGCCCTGTGTTTGATCCTACCACCAGTCCTTGGTTGTTGAGATGCAGATTGAATAGGTTCAGAGTTTACAAATGGAGGTTGAGTTGGAGATGGAGAGACCTCAGGATTTACTGGTTCTTGTTGTTGTTGAGGTTCAGGATTTAAAAACTGAAGAACTCTCTCAGGTAACAACAACTCACCAACATTTACCTTCTTTAAATCCTTATTCGTAAGATCAGAGAATACCCTTTTGTGCAATTTGAATGAGGGAATTACGTCCTCCTCATTAATCTCAACATTATTAACACATGCAGAGAATAACAATTGACAAAATCTAGAAAAATAGACTACATGCCTATTCTCTGTTAATTTCTCCCCTATGTTCATTAAGACAAGTCTAGAAAAATCATAATTACTGTTAAAAAGAAGTGAATACCCGATTTGCAGTGTAACAGCCCCAAATACGGGGTCAGGGATTTAGGGTTGTCACAATCCATGTACTCCTTGCCTTACCTGTAATACTCACACCATTCATAATTTACCTGCTCATGACCCCACAACATATGTCTCACACACACACACACACACACACAGGTTAGAGTCTCAAAAATGACACAATACAACAACTGCGGAATAACTAACTTTTATTACAATACCCAAATGTCTTTTGAATCTGTTACTGATACAATTTCTAAGTATTGGTACATTACCAGCTTAGCCTTCTGATGCTCACAATCCTCTAATACCATTCATGTCTATACATAAGTTGAATACCAAAACCGTAGCCTGATTCGATCGGTTCGTACTACTCCCGGGATCACTGCTAGAAACTGTTTATGGGAGCGCCTTGCGAGGTATGTGCCGTCCCATAGGCATCCTGCTTCGCTGCTATATAATATATATAAAATAATAGCAAGAGTGAGCGATAGCTCAGCAAGGTAATGAAAGTATGGCATAATTCTGCCTTTAATTCAACCCAGAAATAAAGCGGGTATAAGACAATAATTGTCATAATATCTCCATACTGAAATTATTTCCTTATCGGAATATATACCACAACAGTACTTCAAATATCAATTATCGTCTTTATACGAAATATAAGTGAAATTCGTACTTGCCGTAGCAATTTATCAAGATAAGTATCCTTTACTGAAAACTCGAATATTTTCCCTAATCGGGATATGATAGAAATTTGGATGCTGACACCCTGCTCCAGTGACGTAGCACTCAGCAGTTGTGGATACTATAACACTCAGCAGTTCAAGATACTGTCAGATGGGAACACTGAACTCCGTATGTAGGAGAAATTTCATTTGAACTCTGTATTGAGATTTCAATAATTCCAGACGTGGATCGACGATGATCAGTCGCCGCTTCCAGGTCCACCGCGGGTCTTCTCTACTAGTAGAAGGATAAAAACTCCATCCGTAATTACCCTCAGGTAAAAGCTCCATCCGCAATTACCTTGGATGAAAGCTCCATCCGCAATCATCCTGAATGAAAGCTCCATCCGCAATCATTCTGGCGCAAGTTGGGCCAAATTCTAGTTCCCCGGGCAAATGCCCGTTCAAAGATCGCACTGGGATCCTTTGGTTACTCCCAGAATCAATCGGAAGTTAACCCATTAACCCATATTGGCTTTTAGCCGGACTTTCACAATCCCTGGTTACTCCCGAACAATGGGAAGCTAACCCATAAGTACATACTGGCCTATAGCCGGAAACTCAGGTTGAGCGACAAATAGTCTTCATGAAATCGAGATTGAATCTTTTACTCTTTTTGTGAAAGGGGAACCCTTAGTAGTAGGGCTATAATCCCAAAATAATATCTCTTATATAAACAAAGGAAGGAAACAAGATTTTCTCCCAACTCTGGATTTTCAATTCTCAATATGTACGAAAGCATTTAGATGGCTCAAGTGAGGTGATAATGATCGGGAATAATATTGGGGAATCCTTATAATTCTCGGAAATATTATTAAAGGTCAAGAATATAAAAAAATATAATTCTCAAAGACCTCTAATGCTTTTAAACAAATAATATGATTTTTAAATCACTAAAAGATATTTAATAATTAATAAGGAAATATGTATTGAAGAAATTTTCTCAAATAAATGATTATTCAAACATAATCCTCTCTGAATAAATAAATATTCAATAATTAAACCTTGAATGAATAATAAATAATTAAATCAATAAACTTCGAATGAATAATAAAATAATATTCATTAAGTAAATGATCCTTAAATGGATATTCACAATAATATACTTCAAGTCAATAATCCCCAAATGAATATTCATAAATAATATACTTCAAGTCAATAATCCCCAAATGAATATTCATAAATAATGTACTTTAAGTCAATAATCCTCAAATGAATATTCATAAATAATATAAATAGTAAATCCTCGAATAACAGTACCCGATATCTTTATCGGAAAATAACCTTTAATATATATACAGAAAATATAATTATTTCTGATCTAAAGGAATATCTTACGCCCTTAACCTAGGGCCTTTATACAACCTGGCTTCTAACTAATATCCCATATCTAGCTTAGAAGCCCATAATCAAATCATTTCCAAGTAATAAATACTTTCCGGAACATAAATAATGGTTAATAATAATATTCCTCAAGATGAATAGTACTCTGCCGCTAGAATCCCTCCGGGTTTCCACGACTATCTATATAACAAAATATCGACTCCCGGTCTAGAGTCGAAAACAAGAAGTATGCTCTTATCTCTAGAGCTACAAGGTATACCGGTTATATATACTTAACTCAGAAGATCATATATAATCAAAAGGTCAAATTTTTATTTCAACAGGAAATAAGATGTGTCGCAAAACTGTACAACTTTATACATGGAAAAAGCAGTATTATAATTAATACTTTAAAAGTACAAGTTTAGAAAACTTGCCTGATGCTCGAGAAGTGATAGGGGTTCACGACGATACCGGACAATCTAGACAAAGTCAAAGGAAAACACACGGTTAATCCCCTCGATAAACCACTTATAACTCAATGCTTAAACACGTAAGCGAAATACAACCAAGGCATTTCTTGCTCGCTCTAGCGTCACACTAAGTCCATGTTATTCGTCAAATACTTATATCATAAGTTTGGTTCGAAATCCATCCTCAAATCCAAGTTATACTTAACCATTTGGAACCTTGGTTTCTAAGTCTCGTTTCTAGTGGTTTTCACTTGCGCGACCTTGACTAAAACATTTTTATAAAATCGAAATATAATCTTTTTAATCTGAATCGTTTTCGTGAGCCTTCATAACTGTCTCTAGTATTATTCCTCAAAGTTTCACATTTTAATATGGCTTCTAAGGGGTCCAAATATAGCCTCAAAGCGGCTGACCAGAGAAGGGTTGTTCCTCCGAACGACGTTTACTAAAACTCACTTTTCTCTTAAACCGTAAATCGTATGGACATGATCTTTATACCAAAACAAACCTTAAAACAAGACCTACATGTTCATGGTCAGTTCTGTTCAAAAATATTCCAATACCAGTTCGTAATTCTTGCTCAAAACAGCCTTAAATCAAATGGGCATTACGACGGCTATAATCGTAACGTTTTCCATTTCCAAAACACAACCAAATCAATACCAATCAATCCCAAACTCACCATCCACCTTATACACCCTCCACTCAGTCAAATCCTCCATGAATAATCACAATAAATTCATAACCCATCCTCCAAACTCAACCAACAATTCATCTAATTACTTAATCATGCTCTTAACTTTACATAAACATCAAAACCATTTCAAAACTCATATAAACAAAAGGGGGCAGAGGTCTTTATACCTTCATTGAAGCCTTAAACACACAACCAGAGCTTGTAAGCCTTAAGAGAGTCTTTATCCATGGTTATTATCCTTAAACTTGCAAAAGAAAATCAAGAACAAGTTATGAATTCTCGGAGTTACTATACACCGGTTTAAAGAACTGGAAAAACGAAGGTCTTACCTTGCTCAAATGGACGAAACTCGTGAAATAGGAAATGTAGGTTATCTCAAGAACTTTCCAACAAGCTATAGATCGCCAATTGCTACCAAGAAATGAAGGAGATATGCATTTTACAATTCGGCAGTTTTGTGTTGGCCGAAAATGAAGAAAAGAGAATGGTTTTACTTTTTGGTTTGGTTGACTTGATAATTGTGATAAGAATGCTGATATTTTTGTGTTAAAAAGGTGGTGAGTCATAGCTCTAATGGCCTTAGTTTGTGACACTTGTCCAACATGCATTGGTTTAGCTAAAGTAGCTTTACTGGTTCGCTTTCCTTTCACATGGATGATCCAAATGTTGCATTTCTCGAATTAATCTTGTTACATGTTACTTCCATGTCTATATTTAATCCTGTCATAATTTCAATCCTTAATCCATGATTCGTTCGCTTAATCGCTTAATCTCGTTATAAAGTATCAGCGGTTTCTAGAACCTTCGTTTCACTGTCCCAGTGGTTTTCGTTCTAAATTCTCAAATCAAATATAATAAAATTCCAAAATATTAAATCCTCGAATTTAATATCTTATTTCTTGAATATAATAATATATAATTCGCTGCCCGGTCAAATACTACACCAAAATAAAATTTGGAATTTCTGAATTCCGATCGTCTTTGCATTCACTTATTTACTCCGTAGATCACTAATATGACTTCCGAATATCCACACTACGTCTCGTACATAGGTGGCATGAAAAACTTTGTTAATTCTCAAAATCACTATTCATCCACCAAATTCACTATTCACTGATGCACTTAATCATAATAAGAAAAGTTTTAAATTTTACCAAAAATTCGGGTTATTACATTCTCCCCTCCTTAAAAGGATTCCGTCCCGGAATCAACTTAGGAGTAACTGGGGTACTTCTCTTCCATTGCACTTTCTAACTCCCAGGTGGATTCTTCCACCTCTTGATTTTCCACAAACCTCTCACTAGCTTGGCAACCTCGTCACTTAGCACTTGCTCTTTTCTATCCGTGATTTCCACAGGTTGTTCTTTGTAAGTCAGACCGGGTTGTATATCTACCTGCTCGTACTCTAACATATGTCGGGCATCTATAGTATACTGACGTAGCATTGACACATGAACCCCGTTATGACCATTCTACAAGTTTGGGGGGGTGTAAGGCTGGCTCGTAGGCCACCTTCCTGACGCGTTTTAAAATCTCAGATGGCCCAATGAATCTCGGGCTCACTCCCCTTTCTTTCCAAATCTCATTAATTCTTTCCATGGATATCTTTTAGCATCACGAATCTCTAACCTCATATTCTCTATCTTGTTTGTACAGAAAATACACCAACATAAACTTGCTTGTCATCCATCAACATGCCATTTAGCTTATCAATAGCAGTACTATCTATATACTCGCGGGCTTAGTCCGCATACTTTCTCTGTCTGTCTTGGTTGTCACTAGCCGCTTGTTGATGAAATCTTTTGTCCTTCTAGTTTGTTGGACTAACTTGGGTTTTGTGTAAAATCTCATCCTTTAATTCCCGATCATTCGGAATCCATCTCTGTCTCATTTTAAAGTAAGGGTATCGGCCACCACATTGGCCTTCCCCGGATGGTAGTGTATCTCACAGTCATAATCCTAGGTCAATTATAGCCGTTTCTCCATCTCATGCTATCTACTATCATGGGTAACTCAAAGCCAATTCATTACATTCCAT
Organism: Heracleum sosnowskyi; assembly: GCA_030848705.1. Taxonomy (NCBI): domain Eukaryota; kingdom Viridiplantae; phylum Streptophyta; class Magnoliopsida; order Apiales; family Apiaceae; genus Heracleum; species Heracleum sosnowskyi. The sequence goes on from CM061242.1 coordinate 73,141,438, forward strand.
AAAATTTGTGGGTGCATTAGTCAACCCAAAATAACTTCGCTGAAAACTCGAAGTGTCTATTCCTAGTACGAATCGCAGTCTTGGGCATATCCTCTGATTTAACTTCCAACTGGTGATACCCAGTTCTTAAATAAATTTGGAAATACACAGCGTTCTTCCGCTGATCAAACAATCATTTACAAGGGTACCTATTCTCCATGTCGAACTCATACAATTCTCGAGGTTCGATACATAATCTTGTGCTAACATCTTTCTCTCTGACAACAACACCAGGCTCTCCATGGTGGTACACTGGGTCTTATCATACCCTTATACAACAACTCTTGTAACTGAGTCACTAACTCTTTCATTCCCCCTATACCCTGAATACTCGGTATTCATTCTCATGTCATCCAAATCGATATCTGGTAGCTCATTAAAACCTTGTACAATCTCCCAAAACCATTGTAGTTTCCTTTATACTTCGTGTCTCTTTTCTTGGCGTCAACCATAAGAGCTAATTATGCCTCATATCTCTGGAATAATAATTTTTTTAGTCTAAACTATATTCAAGAATCTCTGAATCTGTCTCCATTCTTTATTTATTCCTCTCTCTCCCTTACAATCAATCTGGGCTCCATTGGGTGTAAACCAACCCATTCTTATTATAATATCAACTTCTCCCAATTTGAAAGGAATCAGGTCTATCAAAAGTGTCGACCTCATATTTCTAGTTCACAACCTGGATGTACCAGTCTTATGGGAAAATCCCCCGATTGACTATTTCTACTTGTAATTATTCCCTTAGCGGCTCGGCCTTACGGTTTAATTGTCATGCAACATCTTGATATGCAACAATGCATTAGCTCTGTCTAAACAGTGTAGAAGGGCACCTGCTATTTAAAGGTCCCGATAATGGGCTGCTGGTTGGAGGTAGCCCTGGTTGAAACCTACTGGCTTTCTTTTCTTCTGTGTTCACAAACTCCGGGACAAACCTTGATAATTCGGAAAACTTGGCCTCATACTCGGTCACAGTCATGGTTCCTTGTTTTAACTCTTTAACTTTCATTTTCATCCGGGTCTCCATATATTTCCGGAAATTATCCCTTTAAACAACACACGCTGCACCTTTTCCAAGTCACCATATCAGCTCCCTTCTGACTCCATCGTCAGTACTTATCTTGCTAACCCAGAGGTAGTGTCCATTCGTAAACAACTCCTCTAACATCTCAATCTCACCATAAGGCATCTATCTAACACCGTTGTCACTGGAGTTCACGGCACATCGCTATTTCTTTCACGTATATCGATTGACACGCTTTCCATTATCATACTATCCTTGGGAGAATAAACCAATTTCATTGATATGTCACTAATATTCTATTCGTCTTAGGGATTCGCTCCTGCCATAGGCGATTTCGTTGCGAATCTAATTCCTTATCAGCGAATTTTGACTTATTTGACCTGGTTGGCCTCCCCTTAGAATTCAATGAGGATAACAAAATCATGGGGCCTTGAAAGATAGCTCCCATATCAAAGAAAATGTCACTCACTGGTGATCATAAGGTTATGAGTTTTAAGGTAACCTTATTGGAGGTAAGAGAATTTACCGAGAGATCAACATGATCATAAGAACTCAACGTTGTGTGCCTCAATTGAGACATTACTAAAGGTAATTAGCCTTCTTGTATTTCACAACTTACAAGTGATGGCGTCCCATCCGACTTCTATCACACAGACAGATAGTCCTTGTAGCCCCTATAAGTATAGGGTTGTTCGTCTCAGTGGAAATTGAAAAGTATGAAAGCAATTCGAGATCAATTTAATGATTATCGCCTTTCGACAATATTTCTCAAAGGAACACCTTGGATTAAAATTGAACAGATTCCAAAGGTGCGGTTTTCCAAAGAAAATACAAAGAAAAGAATAACCAAAAATATACTGGTACTTAACAAACAAGTGGTGATGTATCACCATAGGGTCATTCATTATTTGAAGAAAAGTGAAAGCTTAAATAACATCATTTGGCAGGGCTTCGAAAACCTGAAAGTAGGCATTGTGACAGCCTCTGGCACAAGCGAAACTGAATATGGTTTAGCACAAGTGTTATAAAATAACTTCGAAAAGGGAATATACCCTTTATCAGAATTCTTTCCTGGAGAGAGGTCAAGATAGATCATAGATTGGGAAGGTTTGCCAAGGTCTCAACGGATGCCTTTTATGTCGGCTCCTCTAACGGATAATCGTTCGATTCTAAAGCTCTTCTTCTCCAGGCACACCCTAAGGTGCTCGATACTTACGTCATTGCCGACTTATAATAGTCGCTAAGAATTCAACCATCAACATTTGCAATCGCAGGGAATTCTATTCGACTAGGCGCAAACATCTCAAGTAAGCGTTCTGTTCTATAAAAAGACTTCGATATCGTTGTTTCCCGTAGCAATGACAATTCCACCTGTCGACTGGGCGGTACTCCGGAAGATCGTTAGAATCTACAGGCTTAAATCCGGTCTCTATTTCAATCATCCTTACACCCAATATTCCTTCTCCCATATCAATCCCGTGCGCTACATAAGCTTAACACTTTTGGCACAATAGCCTTTTCATTTAAGTCAATCCCGGAATTTCTCAGTCCGTCTTGGTCCTTAAATATACTTCGCCTTTACCGTCCAATCTCAACTTCATCATTTTATCTCTACAATCATTTATAGCAATCAGGGTCTGTCCACCAACCCATTTAACAGCTATTTTACCCAATCCACAGGGTTCGCTCTAATTCCCACTCTCTTTGGTGACATCCTCTGGTAATTAGAAAGACAAGGTTTGCCAAAATTTGCTGAATTCCTTTCCAAAATCAGGGAAATTTGATCAATCTATTTACCTACTAGTAATGCTCGGATCTGATTTCCGACCTTTCTGTTCTATCCTCATAATTCCTTCCTGGTTTCCTGAGGGTGGTAAATTTCGTTCTCGATTCCGTCTTAGCGTGCTTGTCTTAAAATATCATTTGCATGGTACATATACCCAAAATTCTCCTTGAGATAATAAAATCCCTCAATGATGTAATAGACACTATTTCCAGTGGGATCGCTGGTCGTGGGGGATTGAAACCTCATAGTCAAAGCAATTCCTTACACTATTCTAGGCAACTAAGTACCCTTGATTGTTCGTGAAAATCTGAACACCTTGGTTCTTACGTATGTCGCCTCCTTATGGGCAACTATAACTGACTACGAGTAACAGGTTTCGTTCAAGTCGAATCAATCCATTGATACTGGCTATACTACCTCTACCTCTTCTGCCTTGGAGACTCTACTCCATTTTCTTTGTCATACCTCTTGATGAATCATGAGCGATCCTTAAACTCTCGTCTCGTCACTTATTTATCCCTCGAAGGTTCGTCCGGTCTTATTATTAGACCTCAAGTAACACACCACATCTTTATCAATCAACACGTCCTCTACAAGATTCTTTCCTTGACCCACTATGGGGTCTTCCTCTAGATCCTCCTATGGATCTTTCTTTATCGGGTCTCCGTCCATTTCAAGGAGCGCATCATCAAATGCCTACTCGAAGGCATCAGGGTCTGGTATCTCAGAATCCCATCAATCTATAACTCATACGAATCGAGGTGACTAATCACGAAGTCCTAAGTACGGTTTCCCAGAAGAAGTCCCCTCTCGGGCTTTATCTTAAACAGTCAGGGTCATGTCCTCTAACCCGACTACGAACTTAATTTGGGCTCTAGATGTTCTTATCATTCTTAAGGGTATTGTAAGACTCGATCTCCTATCATTTCTGAGGACTGTAACCTAACGCTCTGATACCATCTCTGTAACAGCCCCAAATACGGGGTCAGGGATTTAGGGTTGTCACAATCCATGTACTCCTTGCCTTACCTGTAATACTCACACCATTCATAATTTACCTGCTCATGACCCCACAACATATGTCTCACACACACACACACACACACAGGTTAGAGTCTCAGAAATGACACAATACAACAACTGCGGAATAACTAACTTTTATTACAATACCTAAATGTCTTTTGAATCTGTTACTGATACAATTTCTAAGTATTGGTACATTACCAGCTTAGCCTTCTGATGCTCACAATCCTCTAATACCATTCATGTCTATACATAAGTTGAATACCAAAACCGTAGCCTGATTCGATCGGTTCGTACTACTCCCGGGATCACTGCTAGAAACTGTTTATGGGAGCGCCTTGCGAGGTATGTGCCGTCCCATAGGCATCCTGCTTCGCTGCTATATAATATATATAAAATAATAGCAAGAGTGAGCGATAGCTCAGCAAGGTAATGAAAGTATGGCATAATTCTGCCTTTAATTCAACCCAGAAATAAAGCGGGTATAAGACAATAATTGTCATAATATCTCCATACTGAAATTATTTCCTTATCGGAATATATACCACAACAGTACTTCAAATATCAATTATCGTCTTTATACGAAATATAAGTGAAATTCGTACTTGCCGTAGCAATTTATCAAGATAAGTATCCTTTACTGAAAACTCGAATATTTTCCCTAATCGGGATATGATAGAAATTTGGATGCTGACACCCTGCTCCAATGACGTAGCACTCAGCAGTTGTGGATACTATAACACTCAGCAGTTCAAGATACTGTCAGATGGGAACACTGAACTCCGTATGTAGGAGAAATTTCATTTGAACTCTGTATTGAGATTTCAATAATTCCAGACGTGGATCGACGATGATCAGTCGCCGCTTCCAGGTCCACCGCGGGTCTTCTCTACTAGTAGAAGGATAAAAACTCCATCCGTAATTACCCTCAGGTAAAAGCTCCATCCGCAATTACCTTGGATGAAAGCTCCATCCGCAATCATCCTGAATGAAAGCTCCATCCGCAATCATTCTGGCGCAAGTTGGGCCAAATTCTAGTTCCCCGGGCAAATGCCCGTTCAAAGATCGCACTGGGATCCTTTGGTTACTCCCCGAATCAATCGGAAGTTAACCCATTAACCCATATTGGCTTTTAGCCGGACTTTCACAATCCCTGGTTACTCCCGAACAATGGGAAGCTAACCCATAAGTACATACTGGCCTATAGCCGGAAACTCAGGTTGAGCGACAAATAGTCTTCATGAAATCGAGATTGAATCTTTTACTCTTTTTGTGAAAGGGGAACCCTTAGTAGTAGGGCTATAATCCCAAAATAATATCTCTTATATAAACAAAGGAAGGAAACAAGATTTTCTCCCAACTCTGGATTTTCAATTCTCAATATGTACGAAAGCATTTAGATGGCTCAAGTGAGGTGATAATGATCGGGAATAATATTGGGGAATCCTTATAATTCTCGGAAATATTATTAAAGGTCAAGAATATAAAAAAATATAATTCTCAAAGACCTCTAATGCTTTTAAACAAATAATATGATTTTTAAATCACTAAAAGATATTTAATAATTAATAAGGAAATATGTATTGAAGAAATTTCCTCAAATAAATGATTATTCAAACATAATCCTCTCTGAATAAATAAATATTCAATAATTAAACCTTGAATGAATAATAAATAATTAAATCAATAAACTTCGAATGAATAATAAAATAATATTCATTAAGTAAATGATCCTTAAATGGATATTCACAATAATATACTTCAAGTCAATAATCCCCAAATGAATATTCATAAATAATATACTTCAAGTCAATAATCCCCAAATGAATATTCATAAATAATGTACTTTAAGTCAATAATCCTCAAATGAATATTCATAAATAATATAAATAGTAAATCCTCGAATAACAGTACCCGATATCTTTATCGGAAAATAACCTTTAATATATATACAGAAAATATAATTATTTCTGATCTAAAGGAATATCTTACGCCCTTAACCTAGGGCCTTTATACAACCTGGCTTCTAACTAATATCCCATATCTAGCTTAGAAGCCCATAATCAAATCATTTCCAAGTAATAAATACTTTCCGGAACATAAATAATGGTTAATAATAATATTCCTCAAGATGAATAGTACTCTGCCGCTAGAATCCCTCCGGGTTTCCACGACTATCTATATAACAAAATATCGACTCCCGGTCTAGAGTCGAAAACAAGAAGTATGCTCTTATCTCTAGAGCTACAAGGTATACCGGTTATATATACTTAACTCAGAAGATCATATATAATCAAAAGGTCAAATTTTTATTTCAACAGGAAATAAGATGTGTCGCAAAACTGTACAACTTTATACATGGAAAAAGCAGTATTATAATTAATACTTTAAAAGTACAAGTTTAGAAAACTTGCCTGATGCTCGAGAAGTGATAGGGGTTCACGACGATGCCGGACAATCTAGACAAAGTCAAACGAAAACACACGGTTAATCCCCTCGATAAACCACTTATAACTCAATGCTTAAACACGTAAGCGAAATACAACCAAGGCATTTCTTGCTCGCTCTAGCGTCACACTAAGTCCATGTTATTCGTCAAATACTTATATCATAAGTTTGGTTCGAAATCCATCCTCAAATCCAAGTTATACTTAACCATTTGGAACCTTGGTTTCTAAGTCTCGTTTCCAGTGGTTTTCACTTGCGCGACCTTGACTAAAACATTTTTATAAAATCGAACAATAATCTTTTTAATCTGAATCGTTTTCGTGAGCCTTCCTAACTGTCTCTAGTATTATTCCTCAAAGTTTCACATTTTAATATGGCTTCTAAGTGGTCCAAATATAGCCTCAAAGTGGCTGACCAGAGAAGGGTTGTTCCTCCGAACGACGTTTACTAAAACTCACTTTTCTCTTAAACCGTAAATCGTATGGACATGATCTTTATACCAAAACAAACCTTAAAACAAGACCTACATGTTCATGGTCAGTTCTGTTCAAAAATATTCCAATACCAGTTCGTAATTCTTGCTCAAAACAGCCTTAAATCAAATGGGCATTACGACGGCTATAATCGTAACGTTTTCCATTTCCAAAACACAACCAAATCAATACCAATCAATCCCAAACTCACCATCCACCTTATACACCCTCCACTCAGTCAAATCCTCCATGAATAATCACAATAAATTCATAACCCATCCTCCAAACTCAACCAACAATTCATCTAATTACTTAATCATGCTCTTAACTTTACATAAACATCAAAACCATTTCAAAACTCATATAAACAAAAGGGGGCAGAGGTCTTTATACCTTCATTGAAGCCTTAAACACACAACCAGAGCTTGTAAGCCTTAAGAGAGTCTTTATCCATGGTTATTATCCTTAAACTTGCAAAAGAAAATCAAGAACAAGTTATGAATTCTCGGAGTTACTATACACCGGTTTAAAGAACTGGAAAAACGAAGGTCTTACCTTGCTCAAATGGACGAAACTCGTGAAATAGGAAATGTAGGTTATCTCAAGAACTTTCCAACAAGCTATAGATCGCCAATTGCTACCAAGAAATGAAGGAGATATGCATTTTACAATTCGGCAGTTTTGTGTTGGCCGAAAATGAAGAAAAGAGAATGGTTTTACTTTTTGGTTTGGTTGACTTGATAATTGTGATAAGAATGCTGATATTTTTGTGTTAAAAAGGTGGTGAGTCATAGCTCTAATGGCCTTAGCTTGTGACACTTGTCCAACATGCATTGGTTTAGCTAAAGTAGCTTTACTGGTTCGCTTTCCTTTCACATGGATGATCCAAATGTTGCATTTCTCGAATTAATCTTGTTACATGTTACTTCCATGTCTATATTTAATCCTGTCATAATTTCAATCCTTAATCCATGATTCGTTCGCTTAATCGCTTAATCTCGTTATAAAGTATCAGCGGTTTCTAGAACCTTCGTTTCACTGTCCCAGTGGTTTTCGTTCTAAATTCTCAAATCAAATATAATAAAATTCCAAAATATTAAATCCTCGAATTTAATATCTTATTTCTTGAATATAATAATATATAATTCGCTGCCCGGTCAAATACTACACCAAAATAAAATTTGGAATTTCTGAATTCCGATCGTCTTTGCATTCACTTATTTACTCCGTAGATCACTAATATGACTTCCGAATATCCACACTACGTCTCGTACATAGGTGGCATGAAAAACTTTGTTAATTCTCAAAATCACTATTCATCCACCAAATTCACTATTCACTGATGCACTTAATCATAATAAGAAAAGTTTTAAATTTTACCAAAAATTCGGGTTATTACATGCAGACTGTCGATTGGAATAGCATCCCAATTTGTACATTTCTTCCCGAACGCTCTAGTTATGCAATCGAAAAAGAAACTCCATTCTTTTCGTAAGAGCGGTCGCTTCAATTGGCCAATCTTTGCCAAAGACCCAGTATATCCAATAGCTTGCATCATTCTCTGAAGATCAGTATCACCAACAGCAATGGTGTACGCATCAGAATTTGCAAAGCCCATTGCTTCACGAATAGTTCCTGGAGTTATGACAAACTCTGTCTCCTGGAACTCAAAAACTATGGATGGGGTACCAGAATCACCACCATCATCATAGACACCAGTCTCCCAGAAAGCTTTGATCTGAGATCCATAAAGCTTTGCAGGCTCCACTAAAGCACGCCCAATTTCTGACTGAGCAAGAAAGTTTTGTATGATATGAAACGCCTCTGGTGCAATGACAGTGTTTAATGGGGCTGAATAGTTATTAGGGACAAACTCAAGCCCAGAAGCAGTGAAAGCAGTTGAAGCCATTAGTAATGTCAAGAAATAAGCAGAAAATAGCTTCAAAAACACGAGAGAGTTTAAGAAAAGAAAGTGTTTGTGAATATGTGTGAGTGAAACTAGAATACAATTGGAGTAAGTCGTGAAAAACTGTAACGGTTGTGTGTATAATGTATAAATATAAAATTTAAAATTAAAAACTGAACAGTTTTTAAACATTAAAACACAACTGTCTTACCCCGTATTCTGTGTAAATGAGACACGTGTCACACATACAATGGCTGACAGCAGTAATTGGCAATTTCCAATGCGCATGCGCAGTAAAAACAGCAATAATTACCGCCGATTACACTTTCCTATGTATGCAATCTCTCTCCACTCTTTAACACTTTTCTAGACCAATGCCCAAACATACTCTTTTGAAATACCAAAACAAATGTTTTTCCTCAAAATTATAAAATGTCTGAAACAAAGAAATTATTTTAACCATCAGAGATTAAAACAAAGTTACCTCGGCGTATTTCACACAATACATCAGTGTTTATCATTTGTCCTTCTTTGTTAATAAACTCTATTCGCAAACTGTACAGGTGTGCATAATTGTGTGTGCAATAGCAGAGTTTACCGAAATCAATATTTAAATCATCTCAAAGTGCATAAAATCCACAACCTAAAGTAGTAAAAACTGGTTGCCTAAACTCTCATGTATAATATAAAATCTGATTTTTATATCTAAACTCTGTATTCTGATATCCTTTCATTTGGATATATCTTTTATTTTTCACCCCCTTTATATATATATATATATATATATATATATATATTTTCCAGTAATCAGTGGTTGGCACTAGTCACCAAAAATCAAAGATTTTAGCCCTTATTCCATACAATAAGTTCCTGGATCTTCCTAGGCACAACATGATCTCAAAGGAATTTGTGCTCTGTTTGGCATCTTTTGATTTGAGGGTGAATTATTTGCAATTAATAATCAGAGTTTAGACTTTCCATCAGTTAATACAATTAATTTATGAGAGAAAATGCAAACAGCTAAAACAGACTCAGTGTATAGGATCAATAAACTAAGAGATGCTATAAATACAGAGACAGTATCATGCTGTGTTAACTTACTGCACATATTTGAGATCAGAATCTATACAACTCTTAAGAATTCATAATTACTTACTGAGAATTATGCTTCATACAAATTTCTTCATTGGTCCTTATGTTTCAGACAAAATTACAATCAGAGTATAACATCAGACTTTAACCATCAGAGTATGACCAATACTTTTATGACTATCAGAGTTTAGCACCAGAGTTTACGTTCAGAGTTTATGACACTGGTACTCATATCAGTTAATACATGCAAGGAATCATGAGCATTAAAAATCAAACATGTATAGAATTTGAGTCTAACCCGTATCTCTAGTCAGAACCAGAGATCATTCCAAGTTCATTTACCAATCTTGTAAAAGTAGCTTCACTCAAAGGTTTGGTGAAGATATCTGCAAGTTGTTGGTCTGTAGACACAAAATGAAGCTCAATGTTTCCTTCTTCCACATGTTCTCTGATAAAATGATACCTTATGCTGATGTGCTTGGTCATGGAGTGCTGTACTGGATTACCTGTCATAGCAATAGCACTCTGGTTATCACAGAAAATAGGTATTTTAGAGTACCTCAGACCATAATCCAGCAACTGATTCTTCATGCACAGAATCTGTGCACAACAGCTACCAGCAGCTATATACTCTGCTTCTGCAGTGGATGTGGAAATTGATTTTTGTTTCTTGCTATACCAAGAAACCAATCTGTCACCTAAAAATTGACAGCTTCCACTTGTACTTTTTCTGTCTATCTTACAGCCTGCAAAATCTGCATCAGAGTAACCAATTAGCTTAAACTCTGATTCTCTAGGATACCACAAACCCAAGGTTATGGTTCCTTTGAGATATTTGAAAATCCTTTTTACAGCTATTAGATGAGGATCTCTGGGATCTGCTTGAAATCTTGCACAAAGACATGTTGCATACATGATATCAGGTCTACTTGCAGTAAGATACAGTAAAGACCCTATCATTCCTCTGTAGTTTGTCATATCTACTGAGGCTCCTGTGTCTTTGTCTAGCTTTGTTGCTGTAGCCATGGGAGTTGTAGCAGATGAACTATCAAGCATACCAAATTTCTTGAGAAGATTTCTGGTATATTTTGCTTGATTGATAAAAATACCATCATCTGTTTGCTTGACCTGTAAGCCTAGAAAATAACTAAGCTCTCCCATCATGCTCATTTGATACCTGGATTGCATAAGATTTGCAAACTTCTTACAAAGTTTGTCATTAGTAGATCCAAAGATAATATCATCTACATAAATTTGAACTAAAAGCAAATCATCACCAGAATTGAAATAAAACAAGGTTTTATCAATTGTTCCTCTTGTGAACCCACTTTCTAAAAGAAATTGAGCAAGAGTTTCATACCATGCTCTTGGTGCTTGCTTTAGTCCATATAATGCCTTGTCAAGCCTGTAGACATAATCTGGATGCTTGGGATCTACAAATCCTGGTGGTTGTTCAACAAACACTTCTTCTTCAAGCTTCCCATTGAGAAAAGAACTTTTCACATCCATCTGAAAGACTTTAAACTTCTTGTGTGCAGCATAGGCCAGAAAAATTCTTATGGCCTCCAATCTTGCAACTGGAGCAAAGGTTTCATCATAGTCAATTCCTTCATGTTGTGAATAACCTTTAGCCACAAGTCTAGCCTTGTTTCTTGTAATCACACCCTCACTGTCAGTCTTGTTTCTGAAAACCCACTTTGTACCTACTATTGATCTATTCTTTGGTCTAGGTACAAGTGTCCAGACTTCATTTCTTTCAAATTCATTTAACTCTTCTTGCATTGCTGTAATCCAATTAGCATCTTGAAGAGCTTCCTCCACCTTCTTTGGTTCTGTTTGAGACAAGAAAGCATGATACAGACACTCATTATTTGTTGCACTTCTAGTTCTCACACTAGCATCAGGATCTCCAATTATGAGATCAGGTGTGTGTGCCTGTGTCCACTTTCGTGCTGTTGGTAAGTCGTTTCTTGCATCATTATTGGATCCTCCCCCTTGATCCATGCTCTCCTGATTCATATGTTGACTTTCTGCAGCATCTGAGGCTCCACCTGAATTGGATGACTCAGAGTTTGAACTGTCAGAGTTTGAATCAGTTTCCTCAACTGACTCATTTTCTGTGTCTTGTTGAGCTTCTTCACGCTCCCCCTCAACTGATTCTCTATTTTGTTCAATTTGAGAATTTCCAGCTTCTCCAGTATTTATCAGTAGAGGTTCAGAGTATGCTTCGTCAGAGTTTATCAGAACCGCTTCATCAGAGTTTGTCGGTACTGCTTCATCAGACTTTACACCATCAGAGAATAAACCTTCATTTTCAAAACGCAGTTGATCATATCCATCTAAGTTATCAAGTCCTGTTATTTTCTTGTCATCAAATGACACATGTATAGATTCCATGATCACTTTAGTTCTCAGATTGTAGACTCTGAATGCTTTTGTTGAAAATGGATAACCAACAAAGATTCCTTCATCAGCTTTTAACTCGAACTTTGTCAACTGTTCAGGATGAGTCTTCAACACAAAGCATTTGCATCCAAATATATGAAAATATTTCAAATTTGGCTTCTTATTTTTCACCATCTCATATGGTGTTTTCCCATGCTTGTTGATCAATGTTGCATTTTGAGTAAAACAAGCAGTTTGAACAGCTTCTGCCCAGAAATAAGTTGGTAATTTTGCTTCATCAAGCATAGTTCTAGCAGCTTCGATTAGAGTTCTGTTCTTGCTTTCAACTACACCATTCTGCTGTGGAGTTCCAGGTGCAGAAAACTCTTGTTTCACTCCTCTTTCCTTGCAGAAAGCTTCCATAATTGAGTTTCTGAATTCAGTTCCATTATCACTCCTTATAATTTTGACTTTGTGTTGTGATCCTTTGTCCAGTAGATTTACATGATCCAACAGAGTCTGAGCAGTTTCATCCTTCTTTGATAAGAAATACACCCATGTATATCTAGTATATTCGTCAACAATTACTAGAGCATATTTCTTTCTGCCCAAAGACATCACATTCACTGGTCCAAAGAGATCAACATTTAGAAGATGATAAGGTTCCACTACTGAAGATTCAGATTTGCTCTTGAAAGATGACTTCCTTTGCTTGGCTTTTTGACAAGAATCACATAGGCCATCTAAGCTAAGTATTGACTTGGGAAGTCCCCTTACAAGATCCTTTCTTATTAGCTCATTAATGTTGTTCAAATTGAGATGAGAGAGCTTCTTATGCCAGTTCCAACTCTCTTCATTTGACATTCTTGCAGTTAGACACACTGTTTTTCCATCAGAGTTTGTTACCAAACTTGCTTCATAAATGTTGTTGCGCCTGTGTCCAACTAGAACAACTTTTCCAGTAGATTTACTGATAACTTCACAGTATTCAGTATGAAAATCTACATGGTTTCCTCTGTCACAGATTTGACTCACAGATAGCAGATTATGCTTGAGTCCTGAGACTAGAGCTACATCTTTGATGATGACAGTTCCAAGATTAATATTGCCATATCCCAGAGTGTGTCCTATGTTGCCATCTCCATAGGAAACCTTTGGGCTAGCCTTTTCCTTAAAGTCTGATAGCAGGGCTTTATTTCCAGTCATATGTCCTGAGCATCCACTGTCCAAGATAAGTGTGCTCTCTTTTATACCCTGCAATCACAAACAAACACTAAGTGTTAGTTTTAAGGACCCAGACTTGCTTGGATCCTTTGGCTTTCTTAACAGTGTTAGCTTTTGCAGCGGAATGACTATCAACAGAGTTTAAACTAACATTGTCAGACTTTACACTTGCAGAGTTTGCTCTAACCCACTTCAGATTGGGTTTTAGCTCATAATAATTGTGATAAATAGCATGATAACTCTTACAAGTATAAATAGAATGCCAAGTGCTCCCACAATGTGTGCATAAAGTCTGTGGTTTCACCCTTACATAATCATTCTTTTCTCCTGATGTAGAAGGTAAAAAATTGATATTTTTATTCTTTGTGCAGTAATTAGCAAGATGATTAGAACTACCACAATTATAACATGTTTTCCTTGGAGCACCAGTAGTAGGCAAGCGATTATTTCTATTATTTATGCCTATCTTTCCATTCCTATTCTTCTTGGACCCTTTTGGTTTCATGGCAGATTTTACCTCTTTCAGCCTATGATTGAACTGTTTTCCTGTCATTAAACCAACATTAACCTGTTTTTCACAGACTTTTACTGGTTTTCTAACAGCTTCTCTTTCCATAAGTTTTTCTGTTATAATATTTTCCTGTCTTTCACAGGCTTCATCTGATTCCATATCAGCTTCTCTTACTACAACAGATTTTAACTTAGTGGACTCTGGAACAAATATCACAGGTTTAAGTTGTGGTTTAACCTTAACCTTGTCTTTAAACCTAAGTTCATCATTTTCACAATAGCCTAAACCTACAGAATCTGTCTGAAACACTTGATGAGTGTCTCTTCCAGAGTCTGTCCAAGTCTTGATTATTTTTCTTTCTTTTTCTAGATCAGATTCTAATTGCTTATATCTTTTGAGCAACTCCTGTTCAACATAAACAGCATCATCTCTTTCTTTTTGAATCTGCTTCATATTTTCAAGTTCTCCTTCAAGAAACTTGTTTCTATCTTTAAGACTAAGATTCTCAGATTTAATTCTCTCATTCTCTAAAGTCTGATCCCTATAACTAACATGTACGCTTTTCAGATATACTCTTAACTCAAATATATTATCAGTATCATAAGCATAAGTAGTTAGGGGTACCTTATTTTCAGATGATTCAGTCTCATCTCTGAAAGTTGCCATAAGAGCATAATTTACTCCATCATCAGAGTCTGAAGTATCTGCCCAGTCTTTGCCTTTAGAGATGAGTGCTTTCTCAGTTTTGCCTTTCTTGCACTCTGGAGCATAGTGACCCATCTCCTTACACTTGTAGCACTGGATTTCAGATTTATCCTTCTTGCCAGACTTGGTCTCCCTTCCATCAGACTTTCTAAAACCTTTCCTTTCAGAATTTGAATCTTTCCTTGAGAATCTCTTCCCTTTCTTAAAGTTCTTGAATCCCATCTTCTTGAAGGTCTTCACCATCAGTGCAGCCATTTGCATCATCTATTCTTCATCATCCTCAGAGTCAGAAGCTTCATCAGAGTTTGAGTCATCATCAGAGTTTGATGACTCACTTTCAGATTTAATGACTAAAGCCTTTTCCTTGGCTTTCTTCCTTGATGATTCCTTCTTGATGGACTTCTCCTCAACTTTGAGAGCAACAGATTTTGTCTTTTTGCTTAATCTTCTATTCCTTTGTTCTATCTCCAGTTCATGAGTTTTTAACAACCCATAGATTTCATCAAGATCTGTATCAGCAAGCTCATAATTATCTCTTATTGTGGTTGTCTTTAAATCCCACTTTTCAGGTAGAGATAACAGAAACTTGAGATTAGACTCTTCAAGCTCATATTCTTTATCAACCAGAGACAGATCATTCAATAGTTTGCAAAATCTGTCATAAGTCTCAGTCAAGGTTTCATTAGGTCTTGAATCAAAGTGCTCATACTCCTGTGTGAGTATTGTTTTTCTGTTCTTCTTAATAGCACCTGTTCCCTGGCATCTGACTTCTAAAGCATCCCATATCTATTTGGCAGTTTTGCAGCCAATTACTCTGTTAGACATAACATTATTTAAAGCACTGTGGAGAAGATGTCTAACCTTTGCATCTTTTGCAATTGATGAGATGTCCTCAGGAGTCATATCTTTCTTTTCCTTTGGAACAGTCTTTTGTTCTTGACCATCAACAACAGGGGCTAGTTTGGTTGGATTATGGGGACCATCATGAATTCTGTCAAGATATTCTGGATCTGTAGCCTCCAGAAACATGGTCATCTTCACCTTCCAAATTGGATACTCTACTGGTCTGAGAATTGGAACCCTGATTGTTTCATATCGACTCACAGAATTAGGCTTAACCTGTTCAGCCTTGGGAGCAGTTTGATTTTCTTCAGACATGATTATTACTGTGTTTGAATCGTAAAACTGTATATATTAAACAGCCTTGGCTCTGATACCAATTGTTAGGCCGAATACACAATATAATCAAGTATGTATATGAGAATAACAATCAAGAACACTTTTTATAAATCAACAAACTGTAATTATATTAACAGTTTCTCTCTTAGTGATGTTAATGAATCACAAAGAGCTACTAGGTTACAAGAATAATATATTCAATGTTCGCGCGTCCCTTCTAGGGATAACCTATCTGTGTTTATATAGTACACAGCTACTTACAATCCATCTCTAATTGATATTCCTATAAGTTAGCTATACAATTCATATCAATCAAGGATTGCTTCAGTCTTCTATTCCGTTTCCTTAGCTGTATCAATATATTCTGCTTCTTTCCATCTTCAGAATATATTGCTTCTAGAATCTTTATCTTTGCACCGACAGCTAAGTCAACTATCACCACGTCAGACTTTATCAAACTCTGACTGGCTTCAATGTGAACTCTTCACCCAGTCAGACTTTATCAAACTCTGACCGGTTTCTAGATAAACTCTGATATGTACCTGGTACTTAAACACTGATGAACAAACGTCAGCAATTATATCTAACAGTAACTCTTCGGTTAACGATCTCTTGCTAATAACAAAATATGAGTAGACTCATTTAATCCATCAATTATAGCTCAATTGACGTCATAGTCCGACTCCATTCTTGTTGATCCTATCACAGAATCCATTATAGTAAAATTACATTCCTAATCAGGAATCTCTACTAACTGTGATAGTCAACTAGGTCTTTATTCTGCCTTCATTTTCTGACACATCCAATATTTACTTAATAATTGATAAATCCTTTTTATCTATCCCATCACTTATGACATTTCCTTAACTTTCTTTACTCTCGGTGTAGCTGTCTCTTTATGACAGATCTTTATTCCTTAATTTATTCAGGCTCAATCAGGACTTTTAACTAATCCTTGTTGTACTCTAAACTTCAAACTTCATCCTTTCAGTTCCTCTTATTAGTCTTTCTGAAAATTAGCATCCTTTATCTCTCGATCATTAGGAATCCCAACTTGGTAAAAATACCTTATGATTCCTCTATTATCCTTCTCAGTCTTTAATGCTTCCTCCAACATTGACTTCCTACCTTTACTCGTCATTCACTCTTGACATAACTTGATCTCCTGTAGCAATTTCGGTTGCATTGTAATCTCAACTAGTCTCTCAATACCATTTCCGGTTATCTTAACCTCAATTTCCATTTTCTCAAATCCTTGGATTAACTTATCCGACGATGTTATCATCTTAGGTCTCTTTTTCCTACTAAGGGCATTGGCCACCACATTGGCCTTCCCTGGGTGGTAAAGAATCCCACCATCATAATCCTTGATTAGCTTTAGCTATCTTTTCTGTTCTCATGTTAAGTTCTTTCTGGGAAGGTGTATCTAATGCTCTTATGATTGAGTAATTCTCGCACTTCTTTCCATACAAGTAGTGCCTCCAACCCTTTAAAGTGAAAACTATCGCTGCCAATTCTAAGTCATGCGTAGGGTATCTAAATTCATATTCCTTTAACTGTCTGGATGCATACGCAATTACCTTTCCGTGCTGCATAAGCACACACTCTAATCCTTTATGCGATGCGTCGCTACAGATCACAAAATCTCCCTTCCCGTCTGGCAGTACCAGCACAGGGCGGTGACTAGTCTCTTCTTTAATTTCTGGAAATTTTTCTCACATTTCTCGATCCATTCAACTTTTCAGTCTTTTGGGTAAGTCTGGTCAGTGGGGCTGCTATCATAGCAAAATCTTGTACACATCTCCGGTAATATCCGACTAAATCCACAAAATTACTCACCTCGGTTGGTGTGGTTGGTCTTTCCCAGTTTGAAGCGGCTTTTATCTTAGCAGGGTCAACCAGCACTCCTTCACGGTTGTCTACATATCCTAAAAATTGTACTTCCCTTAGCCAAAGCTCACACTTTGAGAACTTGGCATATAACTTTTCTCTTCTCAGTGTTTCTAACACTATCCTCAAACGTTCTGCATGTTCTTCCTCGGTCTTTGAGGTAAACCTAAATATTGTCGACGTCACTATGACACACTTATCCAAATATTTCTTGAAAACTCGATTCATCAAGTCCATGAAAGCTGCAAGAGCATTCGTCAGCCCAAACGAAATTACTAAAAACTCGTAGTGTCCATTCTTTGTGCGAAACGCAGTCTTGGTTACGTCCTCAGGTTTAATATTCAACTGGTGGTATCTAGTTCTCAAATCAATCTTCGAGAATTTAACTGCATCGTGCAGCCGATCGATCAAATCACCGATCCATGGCAGGGGTATTCATTCTTATCGGTTAGCCTATTTAGCTCTCGATACTCTATGCACGGCCTCAGGCTGTCGTCCTTTTTCTTCACCAATTAACACTGGTGCATCCCACGGTGACGCACTTGGTCTTATCATTCCTTTCGCTTACCTTTCTACCATGGAGCAATTAATTTCTTCATCTCGACCGGAGCTAGTCGGTACGGGGCCTTCAAAACTGGCGCCGTTCTTGGAGCTAATTCTATAACAGACTTTATTTCTTTATCGGGTGGTAATCCTGGGAGATCTTCTGGAAATACATCCTCGAATTCGTTGACAACAGGTATATTATGTACACTGGGTACTTCCCGTTTCGTATCCATCACAGTCGCTAAACAAGTTTCACATCCTTCGAGATCAATCGTTCCCTCGTCCGACAATCTGAATTCTTACCTTCTTTCTATCACAATCGTTTCATTAACCAAGGTAACATAATCAGTCATTTCGAACACTCCGTTATTCTTAATTCGCATCATGCGAAACAAACCTTGGCAATTTCCGTAATCCTCGATTCATAACTTATCGTACTCATTCGTTTTAGCTCTCAGCTTCAACACTCTACTTTTCCAAATACTAAGGAAAATACTTGCATGGCACCAAGAATGCTTCAAGCAACATAATGCTTTATATATATAAAAAAAAACTTTGTAAAAATTCTCGCTGAGGGGGCGACCTGGTTAGGTCTAAATCAAATTATCGTTTGAAAATCTTCCCACCATACTTCACTGCATACAAATGCATCGTGAATTCACTTATATAATTTTGACCGAAAGTTGAACTTAGTGATACAATAACTAGTTCATTTCAATAAACATTAACAACTAGCTGAACAAAATTTGCTAGTTCGATTAGTTTGGGATGCAGCATTTAGCTAGGATGATTAGCTAGATTTTCATCATAACATTAAAATTTCAACTAGTTAGAACAATTAACTAGTCACTCATTATGGCACATGCAATTAGCCATTTTCAATCTACTAGTACAAAATCTCGACATCGTAGCCGAAGAAAGAAAGAAAACAAAATTTTGACTACTCGGATAATGAATTGAAAAGAAGAGTAAATAAGTTTGGGACGAACAAGGTAATTATAACCCTTGAATAGAATATAAGGTCTAAAATAGATGGTTCTTGGTATCGGAACAATCGATAACCTTCCACCAAACATTTCTCATTAGTGAAACGGTTCACCCAAAGGTGTCTCCGTACATAAACTTTGTCAAATTCTCCGATAGAATTGAATTCGAAATATCAATATCAAATTGATATCCTTTCTACGATTTCAACGTCTGATGTGCAAATCTCTCCTTAATAGAAGAAAAGAATTCACGAGTAGTCTCTGAAATATACATCATCTATGTTTTAAACACATAGCTAGATATTTATGAACTCGACTGAGGAGTCCAAATATGAAGAAATAAGATGAATACTTAACAATAGTTGGTTGCATCCCAAGTTGAAGTAGGAAATTAGAAAGGTTACCTGACATGAACTATTCAAGGTAACACGGGCATGAATGGTTTTAGATTGAGTAGTGTACCAGCAAGTAGATACCAAAAGTCAATGGTCATCATAGTTTCTAACATCACCCGTACGAGGATGATCTTATCTTTCTGCCTTCATGGCTTAGGGTACTAACCAACGGTACCTCAAAATCGTACAAGTCCTTAGACAGTTCGGGAGTTCGAACATATTTGTCATTCCACGATAATCGTCCAGAGATTGGGCCTCCTACGGCCGCATCAACACATCCTCAAAAGATGAAAGTCGATTAACGTATGTGTAATTTCTTATCACCAATCGTATCGAATGAATCCAACCCCAGGCCACCATAGGTCTCATCCCTTGTAGGTCCTGAGATTGTCGCATTGCTTGTCGCAACCATACGTGTCTTCATTAGAATCACGCTATCCATTCTTCACGTCTTTGATTTCTGAGTTGAGCCCTCATGGCCTATCGTACAAAATATACTCGCGATGCGATTTAGCGCGTTCGTCTCACGATAACGTTCTGGTACTATATGTACGCAAAAGTCTTCCTCTTAGGTAACAAAATACCCATCAACGGAAAAGACACCAACTCTGGTGGAATCGTTGTTCCCAAGGTTTAGACCTCACACGCAAGATAATGCCTTAATTAGTCCACGCAATTTAGTAATTCGGATCGCGTAAAGGACTTTAAACGTCTCAATCTTCATATATGCTGCCTTCTCGTGGCAAACTACGATGAACTACAAACACTTAGGTTCTTACTAAGTCAAGTAATCCATTGGTATTGGCCATTCTGACCTTACCTCAGCTACGACCGAGACTCTGCTCCGCGTCTTATCTTAATCTCTTTGATAATCCGTGTACAATTCTAAACGTCCTTCTCATCATTATGATGATCTTCAATAGTCCTATCGGTCCTCCGATAAGTTCTCAACTAAACTCTTTAATCTTAACATCCTCGATGGCACTACCTCCGGTAGTCCACTTAACGAACTCTATATGAGTCTTCATGTCATTCTCTTACTTATAACGCTTAACACACTCATATCCAAGTTTATAACTTAACGCTCTGATACCATTTCTGTAACACCCCCAGACCCGGGGTCAGGAATCTGGGTTGTCACGCTCCATCAATTATACAAGACATGCATTACTTACAACATTCTAATAATATAACTCCAAAAGACCCCAATCACTTACGCACACACACACAAGTTATAGCCTTGGAAATGAGCAACAATAAGTAACATTTGTTATTACAAATCAAATGTACTATCCAGGATCTCATCTATCATTTACAACCTCTACCTGAAGTTAAAATAATAGACCTCACAATTCTATACAAGGTTTAATAATACAAACCTATTCGAAAACAATTCTTACTAACTCAGTCTACAGCTGTTCTGCTAAATCCGACAGTATCCATCTTGCTGAACTAACTCAAGGGTGGTCTCTCCATTCCCTTGCTCTCGTAACACGAGGTGAATCGGAAATGTTTTCTTCATGCTGAAAGTATAAATAAAGCAAGAATGAGCTAATAGTGCTCAACAAGAAATCTATCCCAGTTTAAATCTTTAAACCTTTTAGGAAGATAATCCATATGGGATCCATGTTTAAAACTACTAGGGTTTATCCCCAAAATAGTATATCGTTCAAAATACCGTATGATTTATAATCATACTCAAATACTTTTCGTAAATCCTTTTAGGGATCCTTGGTATCAAGATGATAAACCAAGTCTCAAAACATCTCTTTTTAAAATAGATATTAATATTGGAATCAAGGCTTAAACCCATCCATTGATTCAAAATACTATACAATTCAATATACTGTATATCTTAAATGACTTCTCAACATATATACCTGCATATCTATTTAGATATCTCATACTGTTCAAAATACTGTAAAATATCAGTAATGAACACCTTTTTGAAGTTGTTGGGTTGTGAGATATAAAAGAAGCAAGAATGAGCACTATAGCTCGAAAATAATATATAGCAACATAATCATATATGTGGGCTGATATCATAGCTGAAAGCTTTTAAAACCTCATTCGTATATAGAATGATATATTGGATACTCTTTTCGTCAGAACATGCAATGTAGTTCAAATACTATACACGGAACATCATTGTTCAATTTCTGTCACATTATCGGTAACTCAGCACCTAGGCTTTCGTTACAATGTGCAGCACAATTCCAAGTGGAAGAAGGGGATATAATGGAATACACGATACACGGTGATCAGTCGTTATATCGCAACTTGACTTTTCTACTAGTAGAAGGACGACTTCCTATTCGGTTATCACCCTGGCCGCATTTAGACCCTTCATGCTATACTGGCACCTGTTTCATTGCCGAACATGGAGTCATACTATTCTGGCACCTGTTTCATTGCCGAGCATGACTTCGTACTATACTGGCACCTGTTTCCTTGCCGAGCACGAGTTAATTCCAGTCCCCAGATGAAAATCAATGTCACGGGAAATGGAAGTTAATCCTGTTTTCCCCAAGTACCATTATTTGTCAAAAACTTTGTAACCGTTCAGAATTCCTTACTCTAGAGTAATTGAAAGGAGTAAGTCAAAGTGTGGGTTGACATTAGTCAACGAAACTACCGATGATTACTACGCATTTTGAAATCATGACCAGGGAGTTTTTGTAAAATACCTTTAGTTCTGATCAATCAGAACTCGAAAACATATTAACTTTTAATGAAAGAGGCAAGTGAAATCATATGTTCACTTCCTGAGATGGATTCCAAATTTTTGATAAGTTCAAAACCTTAATCATCATTTGAGGTAAATAGTTTAAAAGTAGTTGGGAACTCCTACTATAGTCACATAAATCTCTTTTGAGATCAGAAAATATTTTAAATAACTATTGGAACCTTACGTAATATTTAAATAAGGTTCTATGATTTTTAAATCATTTTTGGAATATTTAATAAATATTCAAATAATAAATATTGAATTATTATTCAATATAATCCACTTAAGTGAATATTCCAAATAATATTCACTTAATTAAATAATTATTCAAATAATAAATATTGAATTATCACTCAATAAGATTCTACTTAAGTGAATATTCAAAATAATATTAACTTAATTAAATAGTATTTAATAATAAATATTTAATTATTATTCAATAAAATTCCTCTTAAGTGAATATTCCAAATAATATTCACTTATTTAAATAAATATTCAAATAATATATAATAATATTATTTAAATATCTCACATTAAATATCCAATAATATATAGATATTGGAATATTTAATCAATATTTAAAATATAACTGTCCCTGGAACCCTCCAGCTTCTGACAGTATGATCAAAGCAAAATAATAATTTGACTCCCGGTCTAAGTTTTAAAACTATCATACAAGTACTCTATACTTAGAGTCTTTATAAAACCTCGGTTTATATCTAATGTAATCATAGCATATAAACCATACATCTTACGAAAGCTTTTAACCAAAAGCGTACATCAATACATAGTCCTTTTTAACGAATAAAACAGTATATATCACAACAGCATCTTATATCATATGTAGGGTTGGAAACTAGCATGCATCTATTATATGCATATTTTTCATCTCAACAATGTTAATACCATCACATATGTATACGACGTGAGGTTTGAAAGCATGCATAATATTGTATGCATATATTACATTTGAAAGCATGCATCTATCATATGCATATTATCAGAATATTGTACTTTAAAACATAGCATGGAATGAGAAAACTTGCCTCGGGTCCTTGGTCGTTACGGGTTCGAGAACTTGCCGGGAAATCTATAAACAAAGAAATACCCGATCAGTCCCCTGATTTAATCATTTAAAGTGCATTTAACTTAAGCACTAACGTTCTATTAACGAACATCAATTGTCTCGCTCTTGGTCATCTATAACCTCATGACGTTCCGTAACTCTTAAGTCACAAGTTTGGGTGAAAATCTATTCACAAATCCCAAGTATTTTTCCTTTACCATTTCCTTGTTTTAAACCATCCCCTTAAGGGCATTTCACTCGCGCAACCTTCGTTCGCGTATTTTTATAAAATCACCAACTCCTCTTTTTAACTCAAACCCTTCTAGGTTTACTTTCCTAATTATTCATACTATTATCCACTTTAATATCTTGGCCAAATTTCATTTTTTTAAAGGGTTTGATCACTAACTCAAAGTTCATACAATGAACTACTTAGTTACGCGAAACCGCTTTCACTAAAACGGACGTTTCTCCTAAACCGTAAATCGAAACGACACGATTCTTTCGCTAAAATAATCTAGGAAACAGAGCCTCCATGCTCATGGTCAGAAACCTCAAGTTTATGCCCTGTTTTGCAGTCATAGTTTCTGTCTAAACTACCTAAGTAAAAATCGACATGGTAACGGCGCTTACGCGTACTTCCCGTGTTTTAAAACACTCAAACCAATCTACAATCAACCATCAACCAACCACCAATCAAACTCAAGATAATACTACCATTTTTTTCTGTCTAAACAAGGTCACCCTCTAATTCACAAGTTCATCCACAAATCAACTATCAAACATGCTTAAAATCACGCATACATGCTTTATTCTAACATAGTTTCAATCAAACACTTCTAACTTACTAGATCAAGCAAAAACCTTAATAAAGAAAGAAGTTTATACCTTCCTTTGATCTTAACAAAGGCTATATATGGGTGATATATCCTTCCTTGCTCCTTAACTATGTTAACCAAACCTAAAATCATCAAAACAAAACAAGATTCTATGAGGTTACTATTCACATCACTATTCATCATCAAATTTGCATCCAATTTTGATCAAGATATCATACATGGATGAGGCTAAGATTAGAGATCTACCTTGGATATTGGAAGGGGGTGATTTAGAGCCCAAGATCAAGAATTATGGTTGAGTGGAAGTTGGAGCAAAAGTTTTAAGGGTTTGAAGGATGAAGAATAGCCGAATGTTGATGTTCTTCAAGATGCATCTCTTTTGTTTTGTTTTTGTTTTTGTTTTTGTTTGTTTTTCTTTTCTTTTATTTTGTCTAATTAATCCTCAAGACTTTGTAATTGATTTGTGTGGTTAAAAACTTGTTTTGTCATCAATGACAAGGCCATTTTGGATGTGTGGTGGTGGTGAAAGTGGTGACAAGGTGGTGATTCATCACCTTGTCATCACTTGTCATGCTTATGTCATCTCCTTGCATCATGCTTATGTCATCCTTTGCATCCTCAATTCTTTTATATATTACACTTGATGATCTCATATAATACTCCTCCTTTGGTTAGGGTTTAACCCATAATTTATTATGCTTTTGTTTCGCGATAGTTTCAAGTGGTTTTAAAGACGTTTCTCTGTACCAAAGCTAGGGTACTTCCTTTATCCTTCCATTACCTTTGTCTAATATATAATCTTAGGTTTCTCACCTTGGTTTAAGGTATGATCATGGATTTCTCATCCTACACGCTTTCTCAAAATGATCAAATCAATAAATCCTTGATTGTCCGATGAATAGTGATCAAAATTTAAAGTTGGAATCTCCTGATTCTGATCGCGTTTACATTCTTTTATTCTTCCTACACATCAATAATATCACTTCGAAACATTCATTCCATGTCGTCTACATAGTGTGGTCTGAAAAACTTTTCATCAGCAAAATTACTATTTATCACATTTACTATTCATCAAAATTTTTTAACTAAGTCCAAAATTTGGGGTTATTACACTAACTAATCCTTTCCATGGTGAAACCTTTAGTAACACTTGCTCTCCTTCTTCGAATCCCACATCCTTTCTGGCTAGATCCGCATACTTTTTCTTTCGGTCCTGAGCTGTTATCAATCTTCTTTGAATCAATTGAATCACTTCTTTTGTTCGTTGCACTAGTTCTGGTCCTATCATCTTCCGTTCACAAACTTCTTCCCAATACATTGGAGATCGACACTTCCGTCCATACAAAGCTTCGTAAGGTGGCATCCCGATGCTCGCGTGAAAACTATTATTATATGAAAATTCCACCAAGGGTAGATGATCGTCCCAACTGCCTTCAAAGTCTAGTGCACATGTCCTAAGCATATCTTCAATAGTCTGAATTGTTCTTTCGCTTTGGCCGTCCGTCTACGGGTGATAAGCCGTACTCATTCTTAACTCGGTGCCCAAACACTCTTGAAAACTCCTCCAAAATCTTGAATTGAATCGAGGGTCTCTATTAGACACTATCGATACTGGAACTCCACGCCGTACTACGATTTCTTTTATGTAAATATGAACTAACGTATCTAGCGAGAATCTCTCGTTAATCGGAAGAAAATGCGCAGATTTCGTCAATCGATCCACGATAACCCAGATGGCATTATGGTTAGCCTTCGTTCTAGTTAATCCTACCACAAAGTCCATCGCAATGTGTTCCCACTTCCATTCAGGAATTTCCAATGGTTGAAGTAATTCGCTTGGTCTCTGATGTTCCGCCTTAACTCTTTGACACGTAAAGCATTTACTTACCCATTCCGCAATCTCTCTCTTCATATCTGGCCACCAAAAGTTTGTCTTAAGATCTCGATACATCTTCGTACTCCCTGGATGAATTGAATACTTCGAGTTATGTGCTTCGTGCAAAATTTCATTTTTCAGTTCCGCTACATTAGGTACCCATATCTGAGAAGCAAATCTCAAGATCCCTTTGTCGTCCGGTTGGCTACATATTTCCTCACCTGGTATCTTACTCACATCATCATTCATAACTTGCTCTTGGCACTTCCGTATCTTCTCCAACAATTCAGGTTGAAACATCATGGTATAAATCATTTCCGTTGCATCCTTCGGAATACTTACTTCGATCTCTAACTTCTCAAATTCCTTGTATAACTCTTTGGTCATCGTCAGTGTATTTAATCTCTCTTTTCTGCTCAGTGCATCTGCTACCACATTTGCCTTGCCGAGATGATAATTGATAGAAACGTCGTAGTCCTTGATTAGTTCTAACCATCTTCGTTGCCTCATGTTCAGCTCTTTCTGAGTAAAGATATACTTCAAACTCTTATGATCGGTGTAAATTTCACATCTCTCTCCATACAAGTAGTGTCTCCATATCTTCAAAGCAAACACAATCGCTGCTAACTCCAAATCATGTGTAGGATACTTCCGTAAATGGTCTACATGCTCTTCTTCTGGCTTTGAGTATATCATGATGTCGTCGATGAATACCACTACAAACTTGTCCAAATATCTCTTGAAAAAATCCTGTTCATTAAGTCAATAAAAGTTGTGTGTGCATTTGTTAGTCCAAACGCCATTACTAAGAATTCATAGTGCCCATACCTTGTTCAAAAGGCTGTCTTCGGTATGTCGTCTGGTTTAATCTTCAGTTGGTGATATCCTGATCGTAGGTCAATATTTGAAAAATGTACCGCTCCTTTCAGCTGGTCAAACAGATCATCTATTCGAGGTAACGGATACTTGTTCTTAATAGTCAGCTTTTTCAATTCCCGATAGTCTATACACAATCTCATGCTTCCATCCTTTTTCTTGACAAATAATACTGGTGCTCCCCAGGGCGAAACGCTGGGTCTAATAATTCCTTTTTCTAGCAAATCTTTCAGTTGAGTAGCCAATTCCTTCATCTCCACTGGTGCCATTCTGTATGGGGCCTTAGATACTGGCTCCGCGCCTGGTGATAAATCTATCGCAAATTCAATATCTCTATCTGGAGGTAAACCTGGTAATTCTTCCGGAAAAACATCTGGAAACTCATTTACAACTGGAATATATTCTAACTTAAAAACTTCCTTTTCTATATCTATCACATAAGCTAAATACGCCTCACAACCTTGCCTGAATAATCTCTTAGCCTGAATCATCGTCAGGAACCTCTTTCTTTGCCTCTCTCCTCTAAATATTATTTCCTTCTTTTTTAGGGTAATCAAAGTAACCCTCTTATTCTTACAGTCAATATTCGCATCATACTCAGTCAACCAATCCATTCCTAATATCACATCAAATTCACCTAACTTAAAAGGTAACAAGTCAACATAAAAACGATTTCCCAAAATCTCTATCTCACAACGAGGATAATATGAACTGACTGCTATACGATCCTGATTAGCTATCTCTATATTCAACACTCCACTTAAGGGTTTCATTACGTAATTCAAATCTACGAGCAAACGTTTCGGAAATAAAAGACTTCGTCGCTCCCGAATCTATTAACACTTTAGCAGGAATAGAATTTACTAGAAGTGTACCTGCCACCACGTCGGAATCCCTCACTGCTTCTCCCATTGACATATTTTAGGTCCTGGCTAACGGCTGGACATTAACAACTGGGGGTGCTTCAATTGCCCGAATCATATTGTTCACGGTTGTTGGTGCTCTGCAGTCCTTAATCATGTGGCCTGGTTTCTTACACCGATGACACACAATGCCTATCTTGCAATCCCGGGAATAATGTCCCTTCTGATTGCATTTAAAGCATGTGACATTCAATCGATGGCATATCCCTGGATGTCGCTTCCCGCATGTCTTGCATTCTGGTAGTGGGGGTCTAGAAAGTCCCTGCTGACTGCCGGCTGGTAGACGGTTATCTTGTCCTACGCTCCCGGTATCTGGTTTCCTGAAACTTGTATTCCTTCCGGGCTGAAATCCTAGTTTCTTATTTGCTTGCCCTTGAAAACTTCCTTGTTGATGTCCCTTATCGGGTATCCCTGCTTTCCTTTTCTTGTTCTCCCTCTCTTTCATGTAAGAATCACTCTCTGTCTCCGCAATCATTGCCTTTTGGACCACCGCTGCATAGGTGTCCAACTCCAATATAGCTAACTTACTACGAATCCAAGACCTCAGTCCCTGCTGGAACCTCTTGGCCTTCTTCTTCTCTGTATCCACATAGATTGGAACAAACCTTGACAACTCCGTAAACCTTGTTTCATATTGGGGCACTGTCATACTTCCCTGCTTTAACTCCAAAAACTTTAATTCCATCTGATCTCTCATATAGTCCGGAAAATACCTTTCCAAAAACAACTCTGTAAATCTTGCCCATGTAATCAATCCATCGGGTTCCATAGCCCTACTCGTTTCCCACCAATAACTGGCCTCATTCTTCAGAAAATAGCTTGCATACTCCGTCTTCTTATCCTCTGCCACTTCTATCAAGGCAAAAGCCTTTTCCATCTCCTTCAACCATGCCTTAGCCTCTACAGGGTCTGCTGATCCTTTAAATTCTGGAGGTTTTGCTGCTTGGAAAGATTTGAACGTAATCGCCGGTGCTGCTTGCTGGTGATGCTGTTGATGCTGCTGATGCTGATGTTGTTGCTACTGTTCTAAGAGCTATTGCTGAAATGCTTGTTGCTGCTGTGCTAATGCGGCAGTCTGTTGAGTAAGAGTATTTAACAACTGGATTACCATCGGGTCCATGTGGCCCGTGGGAGGTGTACTCTGTTGACCTTCTTGGTCAGGGGTATCAATCGAACGGGTTTGTCGTCTAGGAGCCATATCGCTGATGAATAAACAATAATTGGCTTAATCAAACAGTCCATATAATAGAAGGAAGGATCACAATTGATATCTCGAAGGTTTACAGGTTTTCTCAACGGTGTATGGGTACACTCGTTGCAACAAGTAGAATAACAGTTATGATGCTGGAAGTGAATGACAAGGGAATAAATACAGTTCTATAAAAGAGGTTTATCATATATATATAGATAGAGTTAGTACAAGCGTAGAACGCTTCAAAAGAAAATATATCATGGCTGAACCATAACTGCCGATCAGCAATACAACAAAAATGCAACAACAACCCGAGGCGTTCCTATAAGCCCGGTGCACTGCTGATTCTACAATATGCATCTATATACTAACTATCTAGAAACCATACATCCATGTCACATCTGTCTGCTCCTAAAACCTGCTCACAGATCACCTGCTCCTGCCGGCCATAACGGGGGTCCTGAAATCTCTGCAATCTCACTCATCGCATAATCCAAAATCTGTCTCATCCCTGCTACTGTCTCTCCCTCTCGACTAGAAGCTAATCCGTGCAATCGAGTCTCAACCAAGGTCCTCGTAACCCTAAACCTCATCTGAATGTCCCTCATCTGATCTCTAAGTTTGTCCCTCTCTCGGATAGCGGCTGCTTCGATCGAACGAACCCTACCCATCTCCATAACCTGACCATAAAGGTACTCCTTCTCTCTACTCACCCTCTGATACACATGGTGTGGAACTGGTGGCTCACCTAACTGGTACAAAGGCCCACAAACTGATGCCTGAGACACTGGTGCTGGGGCTACTTGTCGGAGTGGAATAGGACAAGGTACCTGATCTCTCCTGACTACCAGATGCTGATGCCTAGGCTGATATCGCATTGGCCGAGACGGTCCTGCTCTCTCAACGGGTGTAGGTATCTCTGCTATCGTATCCTCGGAAGGGTCTGAGTCTGAACTAGAACTAGGGGGCTGCAATTATAACCACATTTAATTACTACGCATAATATCCATAGTTGACCTCCTAATATCCTTACGTGAATTCCTAACTCTCTATATTATCCTGGACCCTAAGTCCTAACTTGTTTCAAATGCCATAACCTGTTGCTCTGATACCAACTGTGACGCCCTCCAAACCCAGGGTACAGATTTGAGGAGTCATCCGACCAACGAAACACTATTTAACACATGCATAATATATATAAAGACACAAATACCCCTTGACCAAGACCGCATCCAGATTATGGCAATGAACACAAGCTACTACAATCTTTTATTAATATAATACCAGTTTTATCAGAGTTATTACATCACAACTAAAGTTCAAATCTAGACATCTAATCTAGAAAAGCAAAACAACAACTACCCTGCCATTGACAATGACTCGAGGGGCTCTCCTGGCTGCTGGTGAACTATCGGTCACGCTATGCTAACTCATACTCTCGCTTCACTGGAATAGGGTTAGAAAACAACAAGCAAGAGTGAGCCAAAATTGCTCAGCAAACATCAATGAATCATTTCTATCACAGTTGTAAGGATATGAATTTATGATATCAGAATCAACAATATTTAGCTAACACATGCTTTGTATCAATAACAATTGAAGAAAAGAATTAGAATTTGGCTTATACATTTTATTCAAATCAAAGGTTGTGCTGCTGGCCAGCCACGCATCAACCCCGGACTAGCTCACAGCATAGTCCTCTACTGGATCCTAGGCCAAACTGGGCCTTAAGTTATTCTGACCATAAATATGGCCCGACCAATTACTGGTCCATTTTAAAAACATGCCAAATCTATCATATGGTATAAACAATAACATGCTCAATAAGATAAACTCAATGTATAGTAATTGCAAAAGAGCTTCAACTGCTCAGTATCAAATGAAGATCGAGAAAGGATCATGGAATAATTTCAATGGTACAGTGTACTCATTCAATAAGGAAATCAAGATTGGTAATCGATAATCAATGACCGTAATCAATAGTCAAGATGGAAGTCAAATAATCAATGGTTGTCAATAAAAATCAAAGGATGATAAACAATAACAATTGGTGGTAAACAATAATCAAGTGAATTGGAAATAAGGGTTCCCGATGCAGATCAAATCAAAGAATCAAGAATCTTTAAGGAAATGGAATCGGTTGTCCAAACGCGGTTAAAAGATTGATAATTTGAATTGTTTTGGGGATAACAGTATTCAAGTAATCAAGACAATAATAATTTCTATCACAAGTAAGGGCACAGATACTTTCCTGGTCTACGCTGCTGTTGGATCGACTCTGCTCACTCTACCTTTCCCTTTCCCTTGCTCCGGGAACTCGATTCTATAATTAAACAACTTATCACAATAAGTCTAACTATTCTTGTTCTACTCTCGACACTTATTCAATCAATAATCACATTTAAACAAGTAACCGGTTACGTATCGGACGTCCGGAATGATTTACGATATTTAAAACTCAAATATTTGCCCTAGTACGGGCATTTACAGACTATAAAACACAACACACAATTAATATGAACCATATAGCACTTATAAACATTTTTAAAACATCATACGAAACTTAATTGAATTTTAGATAAGTCACGATTAATTTTTAAATCAACAATCGGATTTTTAAATCCAATATAAACATTTAAATGCAAATAAATCAATTAATAAAATTAATTGACACTTTTTAAATGCTCAAACTATTTTTAAATAAATAAATAGGCTTGAAAATCATTAAACTGAATTTTAAATTAATTAAATCTAATTAATAATTATTTTTTAAGAATTAATTGATTAAAAGAAATAACCAATTAATTAATAAATTAATTATTAAATAAAAATAATTAAAATAATTAAGTTTAATCAATTTTCGGATTTAAAATAATAAATATAATTTTCCAGAATTTTTCTGATATTAAAATATATTTTTTTAAAATAAAAATATGAATTTTAAAGTTTTTAAACTATTTTCGAATTAAATTGTAAAAATAAAATTCAAAAACAGTTTTCAGAAAATGAATTAGGGTTTTGAAGATTGAAACCGGGTCAAACTTCGGGTAAACGGGTCGGGAAGAACAAATCCGGGTCACCAAGAACAACCCACCGGATTCTGGGTTTTCCAGAATCCGGCCGGTGTCCGGCGGCCGGAATTCTTCGATTCCGTCCAAACACAAACAATTCCAGAGGGCTTTTGTTCGCTTTTTCGAGACAAACAAATCCCACACACAATCACATGTGTCCCATGCCGGAATCGAGCCCAGAATTCGTTCAAAGAATTCGCCGGCGACGACTTCGGCCGGAAACCCGATCTACTTTAATTCTACATGAAACTCAAAGATTAATATACCAAAATGAAGATTATGACTCATACAATCAAAGCCCCATATCATAACTAATGTCAGATCAACAACAAGAACGAACGAAGTAAACGAAAAATTCGGGTCAAAACCCGAAAATCAAACCCGACTAAATTGAACTTAAACACGAAATTAAATCATGGATTCTTGGTAATTAGAACCCTAGGAACATGTTAGAAGCAACCAATTGAACGGAGAATCAACAGAATGAAAATCCCCAAATTAATCAAGAACCCTAATTTAATTCGAATATTGAAAAATTCATAATAAATTGAAAAATTACCAGATGATGATGAGGTTGGAAGATTCTGAAACTAGAGATCAAGAGCTTTGATTTGAGTACTTGAACTTTGATTTCTGAAATCAATAACACCTTGAACGAATGGATTGATTATTCAAGAACACGAAGAACACGTTTCGGGAATTTTTACTTTTTGATTATACGCAATGCAGATTATGAAGGTTATAAGGTACGATTCGTCTTTATATATTTTTGGAAAAATAATACCCCAAGGAACACTTTTGGATCGTTATAGATCCACTGGATCGTTTAAAAACCCTAATTATGTTAAAAATACGTTTTACGAGAAGATAATTATCTACAAGGATTGATAATTATCCAAATCAATACATATCATTATATAACTAATGCTCAAGAATACTGGGGCTATAACAAAGGTAATATTGATATAAAACGATATATCTGTCCCCTTAAGCAATTAGGGTTCGAAACAATTTTTCCCTTTTTGAACAAAACAAATTATTCTAGCAGAATCAAATAGGTAGGAATGAAATGATACGAATATCTCTCCCGATAATGATTTGAATACGAAAGACGAAGAGATATTAATTAATGTACAAAATTCCAATGGGGCCCTTGAATTATCAAAACGGGGCTCAGATTTGAAGAAAATTCCAAATGACGAAATATTTGAAAGGGGCTTTCGACTCACCATTTAGCACATAATCACACAATAATTATCATTTAATAATATTCCAATACTCCACAATAAATATTTTTATATTAAATATATCATTTAATCAAATAATAAAATTCACGGATATTACAGGTTTGGTCGTGACAGTAACTTCAACTGAGTCCTTGACAGCAGAATCACCTGTGACAGCAACATCCACAGTGTCTTTGACAGCAACTTGGGCTGTGACAGCATCTTCCCTGAGGTAAGATGCTCCTTGGAGATTGAACAAGGTACTGGATGTTTCACTTCCTAGCAGAGTTGTACCTTGCTCTTTCTCAGTGTTTGAAGGAGTGGTGTCCATCTCACTTTGAGAAATGGGTTCTTGTGGACCACTGAAAGGGGGCTCATCCATGATTGGAGATGGATGATCAAAACATGAAGGGTTGGGACTATCCCCCTCTCTAGGTTGTGGAGAAGAAACAAATGAATGTGTAGGGAAGGAAGAAGGTGAAAGTGGAGAAGAGAATGATGATTGCTCCACAGATGGAACTTGTGAAGCATCAAAGAGGGAAGTGAAATCCTCATTGTGTCCTGACTCCATGTGTGTTTCTGCAAGTGGAGGTTCCTCATGAGTTGGACCATGAGGTTGTGCAGACTCTTTACAGGGTGCCTTGGGAGACATGCCAATTTCAATAGATGTCCCTTGTTGAGAAGGCACATCTAGGGAGGAGTTTATTTCCCTTGATTTCTCTACAGTCTTTTGGGAGACTGCAGGGTGGCTGACAGTGGTTTTGGTCCTCTTAGCTCTCTTCTTCTTGGGCACAGGAGGAACCACCGTGGGTTCTGTTTGACTACCTTCCTTATTTGCTGCACTAGGTGCAGGAACTCCCTCTTGACTCTCAACACTACCACTACCACCAGTCTCTAGGGGCCTTTTTCTGGTTTCTTGTAAGGCTAGCCTCTGTACTTTGGGAAGTCTAGAGAACCTAGACTGAGTGTATGGGGGTAGAATGAGGGTTAGCTGAATTTGGGTCTAATCCAGCTTCAGTCTCAATAGTGAAGGTGTCAAAACCAGAAGGTAATGGAAAATCAAGGTCAGTCACTTGATCAACCATGTGTTTGGTGAAACATAGTGGAATATGTGCATTTAAATTCTGTGAAGTGAGAGTTGTGTGAGTGTTTCTTTTCAGTACTGGGCACACTTCTAATCGAGGGGCATTCTCATCAAAGTCACATAAAGAATTAATGCATAACATTAGAAAGCGAGGATAGATGTTTACCTTCTTACCTATGGCAGCCTTGAGGTGTGCCATGAGCAGCTTTCCAACATCCAGTTTGTACCCATGAACAAGAGAGTGAGTGAGCTTCTTGATGTAGGTGGGAATACCATTCCAGCCGGTGGTCTTAGTAGAGAACACCTTCACCATAGCATCAAACACCATACTCCATTCTCTGCGGAAATATTTCCTGTCCATTTCACCAGAGGGGTACCATTTTGTTGTTCCCTCTTCAAGAATAGGGCCTACCCAATCTTCAAGAAGAGCTTCTTCAGGGTCTCATCACTAGCAAGCTCAACATAATCCTTTCCTGGTTCTAGCACAATTCCCAAAGCTGCATTGATGCCGTGAACAGTGAGAGAGTAGCTGTGCTCCTTGATTTTGAACTGAATGGAGGAGATGTCACCATCTTCTTGAGCAACGGCTGTCTCCCAGAAATTTTCAATCCTGTCTAGGTCAAGAACAGGAGTGGAGGTAATTTCATACCCAAGATAGGACTTATTCATGAAATAAACAAGCCCTTTGAAACCCTCACAATCATCACTTGGAGAGTAGATGCCAGCAAAGTTGGTTTGTGAAATTGATTGTTTGGGGGCCATTTGTTTTGCTTGAGAGAAGAAGAAAGAAGGTAGGAGATGAATTGCTTGGGGATAAGAGAAAGGTGAGTGTTGTGTTTTCTTTTTGAGAACAGTTGTATGTTTGATGAATTTAGAGGGAAGTTCAAGCGTTTAACTGACAAAGTGGAAAAGTGAAATCGTGTCTTAACCCACTTAGCAGTCACGTGGGTTACTGGCTGATTTCTCTCTCCTCGTGGAGGATGAGTGTCCAATTTTAACGGTCCACTAATTTGACAGTAACCTATGCGCTCAAAACAACCGTGTCAGTAACTTTGGTGTGATGACAACATGTTTTGCGTGACAGAAACATTTCGCGCAAAACTTACTGTCATCGTTAAGTTCTCATATGACAGTATCTTTTACGAGTCATGACAGAAGGTTGTTTACTGCTGTCGAGAAGTTAGCCGTCAAAGAACTGTGACAGCAACTTTTCTTGATGACAGCAACCTTTTCAGGAAAACAACAACTGTTAGGACTTTGTATTGAAACTGTTATGATTAATAACTTAACTGAAAAGACACCAGTTAAACATTTACAATATTTATTACTGATTCATTATTCATTCATAACAACATCCAACCAGTTAAGCAATTAACAAGTAACAACACATACATCAAGCAAGAGGAAAATATAGAAGAAAATTGATAAGCTTTATTAAATAAAAAGGGTTAAATTACTACAATTGGTTAGATTAACTATTCATTACAGTCTTTCTTAACCAATTCTAGAACTTCAGCCCTAACTGTTTCTTCAGATGTTCCTTCCTCCTTGAGGAGTGTTTGAAACTCCTTTTCCTCTTCTTGCTCTTTAGCCTCTTCAGTGGCCTTGGCAGCAAGTTTCCTTTCTTCTTCCTCATCGAGGATATCCCATAACTCATCTGTTAGATCAGAATTCAATGATCGTCAAGAGCTAGACTCAACTGATCAGGATTGCTGACGTCATCAGGATTGCATGGTCGTCAGGATCAGAATACATATCAGGACTGGGATCAGGTTTGATCGTCAAGACTGGAAGCTGATCAGGATTCCTACTTCGAGTTATATTTGGAGTCTAGTTAAACATGGAAGTTTATTTTGTCGGTTCCTGGTTTGTAGAATGTAGCTATCAATTATGGATAGGTTTCAATCTTTGTAATTGATTAGGACTTATCGTTGATAGAGAAGCTGTGTAGTATATAAACACAGTTTAGGTTTCGATTTATGTACGAGAACATAAACGATCATACACTCGAGTATTTGTGTAAACTAGCAGCTCTCAAGAACATCAGAATTTCTTGAGAGAGTTTGTAACAGTTTTATATCAGATTTAATAAAACTGTTATTGTTCTTTCATATTTGTGTTATATACTTGATTAAGTCGAGAATCTTATACAATTGTATTCAACCCCCCTTCTACAATTGTTATTTACTGGGCAACAATTGGTATCAGAGCAAACTGATTTAATTCTGAATCAGATACGATCTAAAGATGTCGACGACCAAGTATGAAAGCATGAAGATTCCCATCTTGAAGAAATCAGAATATCCAACATGGAGGGTAAAGATGCTGATGTACCTGGAGGCTATGAATCCTGACTATTTGGACATGATTCGTGATGGACCATATATACCTACAAAGTTCGTAGAACGAACAGATACTGTACCTGAACATTATGTGGTCAAGGCTAAAAGTGAATGGACTCCAGAAGAAAAAGCTCATGTACTCAGGGAACCAAAGATAAAGAATATCTTGCATAGTAGTCTTGATGCTGTCATGTCAAACAGAGTGATTGCATGCAAGTCTTCAAAAGAAATCTGGGATACTTTGGAAACTCAGTGTCAGGGATCTA
Organism: Heracleum sosnowskyi; assembly: GCA_030848705.1. Taxonomy (NCBI): domain Eukaryota; kingdom Viridiplantae; phylum Streptophyta; class Magnoliopsida; order Apiales; family Apiaceae; genus Heracleum; species Heracleum sosnowskyi. The sequence goes on from CM061242.1 coordinate 73,178,539, forward strand.
CATCTGTCAAGAAAAACAGAAGGGCTCTTTTGATTCAAGAATATGAACAATTTGATGCAAGACCTGATGAGAGCCTAACTGATCTATATGATAGATTTCTGACACTATTGAACAGTTTATCTTTAGTTGACAAGGAATATGAAACTGAAGATTCAAACACCAAGTTTCTAAGAGCTTTACCTGAAGAATGGGACACTCAGACCTCGATCATTAGACATCAGTATGATCTCAACACTGTGTCTCTTGATGAAGTCTATGGGATGCTAAGAACTCATGATCTTGAAGTTCAACAGAGAAAGAACAAGAAAAGCAGCAAGGCAAAATCAATTGCTTTGAAAGTAGAGGCTAAATCAAAAGGAAAAACTATGGAGGTCTCTAGAAGTAAAACAAGAATAGTTGAGTCAGATCCTGATGACTCTTCATCAGATACTGATGGCAATCCTGATGCTAATACTGATGATGATTCTTCTGACTCAGACATGGAAGAGATGGTTGCTATGATTGTCAGAAACTTCAGGAGGATGAAGTTCAGGAAGAGTCGAAGACAAGGCAACTTTCAGAAAAAGGCCTTCAATGCAAACAAAGACAAGTATATCAAAAAGGACAGCAAGGGTAGCAAATTTGACAAGTCAAAGGTTAAATGCTACAAGTGTAATGGTATGGGTCACTTTGCTTCTGAGTGCAAGAAGACAAAGGCACTTATCACATCAAGCAAGGATTGGATGGACTCTTCCTCAGAATCTGATACTGAGGTAGTCAACTATGCTCTAATGGCCAATGCTGATATAACTGCTGCTCCTGATGATAAGGGTAAAAAGAAAAATGTGTTAGTCATGGATAGTGGATGTTCTGTGCACATGACTGGAAACAAAGCCCTGTTATCAGAATATGAGGAAAAAGCTGGCCCAACTGTGTCTTATGGAGATGGCAACATTGGACAAACTTTGGGATATGGCAATATAATCATTGGAAATGTCATCATTGAAAAAGTAGCTCTAGTGAAGGGACTAAAACACAACCTGTTGAGTATTAGTCAAATCACTGACAGAGGTTATCATGTCAACTTCTATTCCACACATTGTGAAGTAGTCAGTAAAGCAACAGGAAAGATAGCTCTGACTGGCTACAGGCATGGTAACATATATGAAGCCAACATTCAATCAAATACTGATGGCTCTCTTACCTGTCTGATTAGTAAAGCATCAGTAGATGAAAGTTGGAATTGGCACAAGAAGCTTTCTCATCTCAACTTCAGCCATATCAATGAGTTGGTTAAGAAAGATTTAGTGAGAGGATTACCAAAAGTATTATATACACCTGATGGACTCTGTGATGCATGTCAGAAAGCAAAACAAAGAAGGACATCATTCCAGAGTAAATCAGAATCCTCTATTGAAGAACCATATCACATGCTACATCTTGATCTATTTGGTCCAGTCAACATCATGTCCGTCAGTAAGAAAAGATACACTCTTGTAATTGTTGATGAATATTCTAGATTCACCTGAGTGTATTTTCTGCACAGAAAAGATGAGACTCCTGAAGTTCTGTTGGATCATGTGAGAATGATTGAGACAACCACAAAGTACAAAGTCAAGATACTGAGAAGTGATAATGGTACTGAATTTAAGAATTCAAAGATGGAAGAGTTCTGCAAATACAAAGGAATCATTCAACAATTCTCTGCTCCTGGCACACCCCAGCAAAATGGAGTAGTTGAAAGGAAAAATAGAACTCTTATTGAAGCTGGCAGAACTATGTTGGAAGAAGCTAAATTACCTACATATTTCTGGGCAGAAGCAGTCAACACAGCATGCTATACTCAAAATCTCACATTAATAAACAGACATGGTAGTACTCCTTATCAGTCACTCAAGGAGAAGAAACCAAGTCTGAAGCATCTGCATGTGTTTGGCTGTAAATGTTTTGTTCTCAGAACTCATCCTGAACAGCTAGGGAAATTTGAAACAAAGGCTGATGAAGGAATTTTCATAGGCTATCCTGCATCAAGAGCCTTCAGAGTTTTTAATTTGAGAACAAGAACTGTCATGGAGTCAATACATGTATCTTTTGATGACAAGAAGATAACTGGAATCAATGAAGACTTTCATGATAGATTGATTTTTGAAAATGAAGCTTCCAAGGAACCTGAAGAAAGTGAATCAGAAGCTGTCAATTCATCAGATCCTGATGGGTCACCAAATCCTGATGACACACCAGATACTGATGGTGCTAATACTGATGATGCAATCAATAGTGATACTTCTAGTAGTGCTAATGTTGAGAGGGAGCAACAGCATTCTGCTACAAGTTCAGAGTCAACTCAATCATCAGGACAGAATTCTTCAGATACTAATTCAAGTGATGATCCTGATAACTTATCAGGAGGAGATAGCAATAATTCAGGGGGAGCTTCAAATCAAGCAAATTCTTCAAATCAAGATAACACCAATCCAGGGGGAGCATCTACTTCAAGGACTGATTTACCACCAGCAAGGAAATGGACTGCAAGTCATACTCCTGATTTGATCATTGGAGATCCTGATGCAGGTGTTCAAACAAGAAGTGCAACTCAGAATGAATGTCTATACAATAACTTTCTATCCAAGGAGGAGCCAAAGAAAGTTGAAAATGCACTTAAAGATGTTGATTGGGTTACTTCAATGCAAGAGGAACTGAATGAATTTGAAAGAAATGAAGTCTGGAAACTGGTACCAAGACCAAAGAATAGATCAATTGTTGGTACAAAGTAGATTTTCAAGAACAAGACTGATTCTGATGGAGTAATAATCAGAAACAAAGCTAGACTAGTTGCAAAGGGGTATTCTCAACAAGAGGGAATTGACTATGATGAAACTTTTGATCCTGTTGCAAGATTAGAAGCCATCAGGATATTTCTTGCTTATGCAGCTCATAAGAAATTCAAGGTTTTCCAGATGGATGTTAAAAGTGCTTTCTTAAATGGAGAAATGGAGGAAGAAGTCTATGTTGAGCAACCTCCTGGTTTCATTGATCCTAAATATCCAGATTATGTCTACAGATTGGATAAGGCACTTTATGGACTAAAGCAAGCTCCAAGAGCATGGTATGAAACCTTAGCTCTATTCTTACCGGAAAGTGGATTCAAAAGAGGTGCTATTGATAAAACTCTATTTTATTTGAATCATGGTAATGACTTGTTGTTAGTTCATATTTATGTTGATGATATCATTTTTGGGTCAATAAACAATAAGCTATGTGAAAAGTTTTCCAAGCTTATGCAGTCAAGATATCAAATGAGCATGATGGGAGAAATGAGTTACTTTCTTGGTCTTCAAGTTAAACAGACTGATGAAGGGATTTTTATCAATCAGTCTAAATATACAAGGAATTTATTGACAAGCTTTAACATGCAAGATAGTTCTCCTGCTACAACTCCCATAGCTACAGCTACCAAACTTGATCCTGATCAAGGTGCTGAGGTAGATGTAACTCACTACAGAGGAATGATTGGCTCTTTATTATATCTCACTGCAAGTAGACCAGATATCATGTTTGCAACCTGTCTGTGTGCAAGATTTCAAGCAAAACCTAGAGAACCCCATCTGATTGCAGTCAAAAGAATTTTTAGACATCTCAAAGGCACTCCTTCACTTGGCCTTTGGTATGCAAGGGAATCAGATTTTGGGTTGTGTGGTTATTCAGATGCTGATTTTGCAGGATGTAAAATAGACAGGAAAATTACTTCAGGAAGTTGTCAGTTTTTGGGTGGAAGACTAGTTTCATGGTTCAATAAGAAGCAAAAATCCATTTCCACTTCAACTGCAGAAGCTGAGTACATTGCTGCAGGAAGTTGTTGTGCTCAGATAATGTGGATGAGAAATCAGTTGTTAGATTATGGCCTGTCATACTCAAAAATCCCTATTTTTTGTGATAACAAAAGTGCTATTACAATGACAGGAAATCCAGTTCAACATTCTCTTACTAAACACATCAGTATTCGATATCACTTCATAAGAGAACAAGTTCTGGAAGGAACAATTGAACTTCACTAATATATTCACCAAGCCACTACCTGAAGCTACTTTCAATAAATTGGTGAATGAACTTGGAATGATGAACTTTGAGAATTTCTGAGGAAAGCTATAGAGAGGAAATCCTGATAACTGTCAAATCCTGATGGTTATTCAGAAAGGTATGTATTTTTGATCTATTCCTGATAGGACTCAATTCTGACAGGAAGTCAACTGGTCAATCCTAATGTTCAGGTCAGTATTTCATTGCTTCATTTGTGCCTAATTTTTCGTCAGTATCTGCTGATGGACGGTTGAGTTTTAGTAGGACAACTGTATGAGCGCGTGTGTTGCACTGTTATAGATATACATATACATACACATAAAAAGCGGTGTAGTTTCATTTAAATTACACACGTAATCTGTCCACTAATTATTTGTGCACAAATCATATCCTGCCACCTGTTATTGAGAGTAAAGTTTTGTTCTAACAAAATACTTTTACTTATTCTAAATCATTAATTACTCTCTCATCATCAGTTTTTCGATTTTCTATCTCTCTCTGTGCTCACGAACCCTAACTATTTTCAAACATCAATTCTCAAGATTTTTTTTAAGAATTACAATGGTGTCTTCATCATTCATGAACAAACAAACAGTGATTAGTGGTGTTACTTTTGCCACTAATAATTTTGTGGCTATTCTAAATCATCAAGATTTACCCAATGAGTTTCATATAATTCAAGATTTTCTATCTTCAAGCCCATTGAAGTTTGCTTTAACAGAACCTGCAAGCGTTTCTTTTAAGTCTGTAATGCAGGTATGGAACTCAGTTACTTTTGACAAAGGGTATTCTGACACCATCTTGATGAGTTTTGAATATAATGGATTTACTCACTATGTGACTCCTGCAATTGTGGAGGAAGCCCTGCATTTACCTGTTCTTGGTGATGCTATTCCTGATAATGTTTCGGACTCTACTCTCTTTGAGTTTGTTACAAAGTTGGGCTACAATGGTGAAGTAAAGAGATATGGCAATCTCTTTAGGACAAAGCTTAAGAAGGAATGGAATTTCTTCTTTGATACGATCAGCCGCTGTTTCCTGAACAAGACATCAAATTTTGATGCTCTTCCATCAGGATCTCTTAAAATTGGGTACTCTCTTATCCATTCTACAGTGTTTGATTATGGGTCGTTTATCTTGAAAGCTTTAAGTGATAGGAAATCAGATAAGTTAGGTTCTGTCTGTTTTCTTCGATTTTTACAGTTGATCTTTAATCACTTGTGTCCTAATGTTGTTTTTGAGAATGATGTAGTTCTACCTATCTGTAGAATTACTGAGAATAATATTAAGTCATTAGTCAACAGTGATAAGGCAAATGGTTTCATAGAAATGCTTTTATTCCTGATGAGGTTAGGTTTTTCTTACATAGGAAAATGCCTACTCGTTATGGTTTAATTTCTAATGCTATGGGGCAAGGCCAATCACACCTTGTTCCTAACCCAAGCATTCATCCTAAACAGTCTAAACAGTCAACTGCCACCTCTATTGTCTCTCAAAAGACTTTAGTTGAATAATCAAAGAAGTCAGCTAGAACTGATGTGTCAGGAAGGCAATCAGGTTCAAAGGATTTTTCCTCTACACCACTCACTAAAAAGAAGCTACAAGGGGGTGTACAAGGGGTCCTGGTGAAGAAAGCTGCAAAAGGTGTTGAGGCTGTTTCTGTTAAAAGAAAATTATTTCTCAGGGATGAGACTGATTCAGAGGATGACTTACATATATCCTCTATAATGAATGTGAATAAGGAAGTTGCTGATACTGCTACTGTAGATGTGGTTTCATTGTCTACACCACAGAAGAAATGAAGATTAACTAAGGGCAGGTATCAAATTCCTTTAGAAAAGAAGCAGGATACTGATGTACAGGACACTTCTATTCTGAATGAGCAATCAGTTTCTACTGCTCAAGCAAATCCTGATGTTAGTATTCCTGATGCTGCACCAAGTCAAGTGGTTACTATTTCAGACTCTCCAGCACAGGACTCTCCAACAAAAAGACATGTTGATATTTCATGGGAGAAGTATGGTGTTGCTGCTTCCAATCTTGGGATAAAACATCCAATGGAAAAGCTAAGGAAGGAAGAAGAGTTAGTCTATCAGAGACAGAAGAAACTGAAAGGATCAAGCCCACAAGAACCTGAACCTCAAAGTGGTTCAGCAGCTCTTTCTGATGATCCAGCCACACAAGAACCACTCAATCAAAGTTTGGGTGAAGGCTTAGCTAGTGGAATGGTCACACAAGAACCATCTTCTCAAAGTGAAGATGCAGGCCAAGCTATAGTTTCTGAGAAATTTCCTGACACAGCTCAAGGGATTTTTGGTGCAGATGAAGTTCAAAGATTGGTCGAGGACACTGTCAATGAGGGAAGCACACAAGAACCTTTGACTCAAAGTGTTGAAGCAGCTTCTGAACCTCAAGCTCCACAAGAACCATTGGTAGCAAATACTGATGCAAGCATATCAAATCCTGACGGTGTTCATCCTGACGCTAGTGGTTCTCCTGATGCTGAGCCTATCCTGATACAGCCACTTCGTTCAAGACCAATGGATTATCCTATCACAGATTCACATGATAAAATGAAAGGTATAGCTATTCCTGATCCTGATGTTACTCATAGTACTGATGATGATGACTCTGTTGATAGTGATAATGATGAGAATCGAAAAGAGAAGGAACAGCTTGCTACAGCACTCAAAGTTAGTCTTGGAACTAATTTTGGTTCATCAAGTACATATATGGCTGACAAAGCTTCCACTGGGAAAGATCAGAGACAAGATTTTTCTATTCCTTCCTTTAATCCTGCTGAGGCACTTAGACAGAATGAATGGAACAATTCATGGTACAGATCTGCTGAATCTGTAAGTTATTCTTCTGCTTTGGAACATGCCTATGATGCAGTGCAATCTATAGAGAATCAAGACTTGAAGAATCATCTGAAGGCTACAACTCTGTTATCCAAAAGGCTAAAAAGTGAGATTGATTCTATCAAGAACTCAACTGAGTTGGTGAGGAATGATATTTCTCAAAATTTTACAAAGGTGCCTACTACTTTTCAGCTACGGGTAGTAGAATCCCAAGTGAAGTCTGTCATTTCTGAACAAACCTCCATCAACAGACGGATTGATTCTCTGGATACTAAGGTAACTGACATAAAAGCCTCTCTTTCCTTAATTTTGAATTTATTGTCAAATCCTGATGTCAAAAAGGGGGAGAAGGTTAGTCAGACAAAATTCACACCTGATCTAGTATTAAGGAATAATGATGATGATACTGGAGATGATGGTAGTGACAAAGTGATACAAGGAGAAACCTTTGATGCTGCTGTTATGAAGTCTACAATTCAAACTTCTCAAAGTCAAACAACGCAGTCAACTCATGTTTCTGATTCTGGAGTTAAGACAGTAAGAACGTTGGTGCAATCTCAGATCCTGACGGAAGAACAAATCCTGACACCTGGTCATGGACATACTCTTACTAAAATTCCTGAAGGTGATGAAGATATTTTTATTGATAATCCTGAAGATGCATCAAATTTATTCCAAAAGTTTACTACAAAGGATGGTAGAATTGTTACTCTTTATCATACTGATAAAAGAGTTCAACAATTATTTGCCAGAAAAGCACTCTCTACAGCAAGTGAAGAATATCCAGATCTCTCAAATGAAGAATTCTTGAGACAACAAAAAGAGATAATGGAAAGCTATTTTGTTTCTACTAGAGGTAGAGGAAGCAGAGGTAGGAGAGGTGCTAGAAGAAGTAGAAGAGGTTCTTCAACTCAAACAGTACCTAGACAGACAAGGTCTAGAGGGTTAAGAATTGAAGAAATTCCTGAACCTATTCAAACTCTAGTAGTTCCTGACAGATCTACTTTTGGTGATGATGGAAATATCGAAGAACCTGAATTGAGAAGAAAATCAAGAAAATCAACTCTCTGCAATACAAATCAAATTGAAGAATCTAATCCTGATGTTGTTCTTGATAATATTCAAGATCCTGATGATTCTGAAATTCTGCAAGAGATTGATTTGATAATCTTATCTACTGTGGTTGACTCTCACAACAAGGAAGTAGATGAAGAAGAAGAAGCCAGAAGAAGAGAAATCACAAGAAAAACAAATAGAGATTTCAATCTCTATAAACAAAGGCTTAAACGTTCAAATGAAAGAAACTGGAGGAACCCAAGCAGACAAGAATCTTTACTGGAAAGAAGCTATGCCTTTGAAAAGGAAAATGATAATAAGTGGAAACACATAAGTACACTAAGGTGTGATACACCTATCAATTTTCAGACTGGAGAAATTATTACAAATGCTTCAAGTGTTGTTGATTTATCTGATATGGTTAGATCAAAAGCACTCTGGTTAAAGATGTTTTCAAATCTGAAGCAATTGACAAGTAATTCAAGAGGAGGTATTGGACACAGGGATGCTGAATATCTAAATATGTCATATGTAGATCCTTACTCCTTAACTGAAATTGGAGGTACTTTAACTTCTGAAAACCTAAACAATTTACTAGCTGTTGATATAGTTATAGATTGTCATGATGGTTTTGACAAGAAAGAAAAGCTTTTGTACTTCATGAAAGATGGTAGTGTGAAGATTCTATCTATTCAAGATCTGCTGATGAAAACTACACAGGAACTGAAATATGTTCATTATCTTTTGAGATTGAAGAATCAAATGTGCAAAGTGTGGAGTGACATGATTTTGTCAACAATAAGAAGAAGACTGGATGGAAACAGTAATTTCAATGGTAATTATACTCCCATGTACTTAAATCAAAGAGGTCAGGATGTGGAAATGCAAAGGGGTACTGCTGTTAAAGAAGTAACTTTTGGCATGACTCAACTTACTCTCAATCCTGATGGGAAGGAAATTGCTTATCTTTTGCTTGAAGAGCATAGTCTTCAGAGAAGCTCCATATTGAATCTCAGAGCAGCTATCTACTAGATTAATGAGAAAGATGAAGAACTCAGAAATCTTAAGGAAAGACTGATTCAAATTCTTGAAGAAAAAGAAGAAAATTTGTTATCCAACTTCTTGAAGATGAATCTGTTCTATCAAAGAATTTAAACAGATAAGTTGTTTCCGCAGATACTTGTACATTTTGTATATATGTTTTTGACATCATTGAATCTTAGGAATCTATAATTTATTTCACAAAGTATGAGATTGGGTGAGATTGTTAGATCAGAATTCAATGATCGTCAGGAGCTAGACTCAACTGATCAGGATTGCTGACGTCATCAGGATTGCATGGTCGTCAGGATCAGAATACATATCAGGACTGGGATCAGGTTTGATCGTCAGGACTGGAAGCTGATCAGGATTCCTACTTCGAGTTATGTTTGGAGTCTAGTTAAACATGGAAGTTTATTTTGTCGGTTCCTGGTTTGTAGAATGTAGCTATCAATTATGGATAGGTTTCAATCTTTGTAATTGATTAGGACTTATCGTTGATAGAGAAGCTGTGTAGTATATAAACACAGTTTAGGTTTCGATTTATGTACGAGAACATAAACGATCATACACTCGAGTACTTGTGTAAACTAGCAGCTCTCAAGAACATCAGAATTTCTTGAGAGAGTTTGTAACAGTTTTATATCAGATTTAATAAAGCTGTTATTGTTCTTTCATATTTGTGTTATATACTTGATTAAGTCGAGAATCTTATACAATTGTATTCAACCACCCTTCTACAATTGTTATTTACTGGGCAACATCATCAAATAACGCTTCTACTTCTTCATTGTAGGGCTCACTCCCACAAGGCTTAGGCCTGTATTCAATTCCTGCTTTGTTTTCCATTTTACCCTCTTTCTAAATGATTCACTAATATAGCCTAAGACTCATTTTATAGGCATACTAGGTTAAGGAGGGATGTAAACGGTCAACAGTTTGGAATACCCATACAACTACCACAGATTGCAATTAAGTGATGTCTACCACTAATACAACAATCAAGGCAAAACTGACCAATTAAGGAGAATCCTTGACCAATTTCAGCAGTAAAAACCATGCAATTTAATGTCATACTTGAACAAACTATCAAAAGTGAGACTAGCACAAAATTCAATTTAACAAGGTCAAAGTAAACATGCTGTCGAAAATAGATAGGGATTTAAGTAGACATTAACTTTTCTCATGACAACAACTTCTGAAGTTGTTACTGTCACAAGCTCCATTTGAATAATAGAATGAAAAACTAGTAAGTTAACATACCAGATTTAGCATTCCCAATTCACTTACCAGCCTGTTGAAGTTTGCTTCATCCAGTGGTTTTGTAAAAATGTCTGAAAGTTGCTTTTCTGTGGGCACATGGATCAACTTCACAGTTCCTCTTTCAACATGCTCTCTTATGAAATGATGTCTGATATCAATGTGCTTAGTTCTAGAGTGTTGAACATGATTGTCTGAGATGGCTATGGCACTAGTGTTGTCACAGTAGATGGGGATATTATTTGACACTAAGCCATAATCCAACAGTTGATTCTTCATCCACAAGATTTGTGCACAGCAACTTCCAACTGTAATGTATTCAGCTTATGCAGTTGATGTAGAAACTGAGTGTTGCTTTTTACTGAACCAGGATACCAATCTTCCACCAAGAAATTGACAACTTCCTGTAGTGCTTTTTCTGTCAATCCTACATCCAGCATAATCTGAATCAGAATATCCCACTAGCTTAAATCCAGTGTTTTTAGGATACCAAAGGCCTAGATTAGGAGTGCCCTTAAGGTATCTAAAAATTCTCTTGATTGCTACCAAGTGTGACTCCTTTGGATCAGCTTGAAACCTTGCATAGAGATATGTAGCAAACATTATGTCAGGTCTGCTAGCAGTTAGGTAGAGAAGAGATCCAACCATGCCTCTGTATGCACTAGAGTCCACTTTCTTCCCTTTGGAATCTAGATCCAGACTAGTTGAGGTAGAAATAGGAGTCTTGGCAGGTGATGAATCTTCTAGGTTGAACTTCTTGAGAAGTTCCTTGACATATTTTGCTTGACAAATGAAGATCCCATCATCTTTTTGAAGAACTTGTAAACCAAGGAAGAATGACAGTTCTCCCATCATAATCATCTCATACTTGTTTCTCATTAGAGATGAAAACTTCTCACACAGCTTCTCATTTGATGAACCAAAGATGATATCATCAACATAAATTTGAACCAGAATGATGTCTTTGCCATGATGCTTATAGAATAAGGTCTTATCTACTACACCTCTTGTAAACTGGTTTTCCAATAGAAATGCAGAGAGGGTATCATACCATGCTCTTGGAGCTTGTTTCAATCCATAAAGTGCCTTGAACAGCTTGTACACAAAATCATACATTTCAACATCTTCAAAACCAGGAGGATGTTCAACATACACTTCTTCCTCCAACTCTCCATTCAGAAAAGCACATTTGACATCCATTTGGAACACTTTGAAGTTACAGTGTGCAGCAAGGGCTAGGAAAATCCTGATAGCTTCAAGTCTGGAAACAGGTGCAAATGTCTCATCATAGTCTATTCCTTCCCGTTGACAGTAACCTTTAGCTACTAGCCTTGCCTTGTTTCTAGTCACATTCCCATTTTCATTCAACTTGTTTCTGAAAACCCACTTTGTCTCAATAACTGATTTTCCTTTAGGTCTTGGAACCAATTTCCATACATTGTTCCTTTCAAACTGGTTGAGTTTCTCTTGCATAGCAATCACCCAATCAGAATCTAACAATACTTCATCAATTGATTTAGGCTCTATTTGAGAAAGAAAACAAGAAAACATGCTGTCAGCAGAAACATTGTTCCTGGTCCTCACCCCAGAAGAGGGATCTCCAATTATTAGATCATTTGAGTGATCCCTGTTCCACCTAGTGGTTTTGGGCAAGCTTCTTGTTTGATTTGAGACAGTAACCTCAATTAGAGGAAATGATTCTTCACCAGGGCAATTATCTCCACCATTTTCTTCAATGTCTCCAGAGTCACCATCAATTTGAGTATTTCCTGTAATGGTCTGTGACTGGGCTGGAGTTTGATTGACATTATCTTCAATGACAGCATCCTTTTCTGTTTCAACAGTTTGAGTGAAAGTAGGTTCTTCATCAACAACTTCTTATTCCTCCAAGTATCCTTGATTCTCAAATCTAAGAATCTGCATTTGACCTTCTTCATGTAGTCCAGGAAACTTGGTTTCATCAAATGTGACATTCACACTTTCATCGATGATTCTGTGTTCCAAAAGATAGACTCTATATTCAGTACTTTCTAAAGCATACCCCATGAAAATGCTTTCATAAGCTTTGGTGTCAAATTTCCCTTTCTTTTCATGGATGTCTTTCATCATGAAACATTTTCTCCCAAACACATGAAAATACTTGACAGTAGGTTTCTTTTCATTGAGCAGATAGTAAGGAGTGTTCCCATGAGTCTTGTTGATCAAGGTTCTGTTCTGTGTGTAGCAGGCTGTGTTGATAGCTTCTGCCCAGAAGTATGTAGGTAATTTTGCATCATGAAGCATAGTTCTGGCAGCTTCAATGTATAACGACTCAGAAAAACGCTTGTACAATATTAATATTTAATAATATTTGAGATATATGATATGTGAATATTGTGTGAAAGGTGGATATTTGAAAATGTGATAAATAGATGTTTACTTGATGAATGGTATGGATTAAAACATATGTGTATGCTTTTAAATGCATTTTATATGAATTTCTTATTAAAAATTAGTTCTTTTTGACCTTCCGGGAATTTTATAAAATCAACGGAGACTCTTTTTATTGTGAAATCTTTTTCACAACCTTTATTTTATATTCTAGTATTTTCTAAAATTAATGGAGGAATTTATTTTTGACTTTAAGGATTTAAAAACGATTTTATGAGTTAAATGTCATTTATGTGATCAAAACTTTGAAAATTCATATTTAATTCAATTTTGATCATACAAATATTTAAAAAATATGGGTGAGCTTGTAAATTCGTATTCTTTGTTTTAAAAATAAAATTGTGATTTTTAGAGATTATCTTAATTTAATTTCGAATTTTAGAAAGGGTAATTATGTTGGTTTTGTTTATTAGAAATCAGATTTTTAATTAGAAAATTACGATTCTACCCCTGGGCTTATAAAACCCCTGCACCCAGTTTTTCCCCTTTCTCCACTTTGCCGTTCAACTCTTTCTTTTCTCTCTCTCTCTCAATTTTTCTCTCGGCTATCTCTCTCACTTTGTAAAATCTCTCTCCCTCATTCTCTCTCATTCTCTCATGGATATTGATGATTATATGTATATATATAATCGTGTATGTGTGTGAGTGTATGGCCGTGTGTATATGTGTGTATCGGTTTTTGCATGCAATGGATTTTGGCGATTTTGATTTTTGATTCAATCCCGAACCTTTGTTTTGTGATGATTCCGTGATAAGGAGATTGTTTGATTTATATTTGTGAGGTTTGTTGAAGGAAACCCGATTTTCCGGGCACCTCCGAACCATGCCGCCGTCGGCAATGAGCTCCGGCGAGCCGACGGGGACGATGATGACGTTCTTGAGTCCAAATTATGTATTAATAGCTATGTTTAGTTAAGATTTTGGTTGCATGTAAAGAAATCGAAATGCATGTGTATATTTCGATTTTTCCCTTTAGTAAATTCGGTTTGAAAATTTGTTTAGGTTGATGATTGATTGATAATTTCAAGTTATAGTGATTGCATGTTGATTAATTGTGTTAAGTTTAATTAGTTCGAAATTTTGATGTTAAAGGTTTTGATTTGGGAATTTTAGTGAAGTTCCAAGTATTTGGATTGTTGGTTTGTTAGTTTTGGTTTTTGATAATTGCATGTATAGATTCTAGTAGTTTCTTGAGGTCATGAGTTGATTGGTAAAACCTTTTTCAGCTAAGGAAGAGTTTTAGTTTTGATATGGGATGATTAATTGTGGTAGAGATTATAATTGTGGATTGGTTTTGTATAGAAATATGCCATGTTGAATTTCCAGAAAAACTGTCTGTCCTGTTTTGCTAAATTGCGAATTGTTTCTGCCTGTTTTAGACAGAGAGCCTAGGATGTCACTGTTCTAAATTGAATCTAGTTTGTGCACGCGCTAACCTTGTATCGATAGAGTTAACGAATAAAAAGTTATGCTTGTTTTACTAAAAGTTGCGCAGCAGGGATTTTTCTGTGTTTCAGTACCTAGTTTACACAGTTCGTTTTTAATCTAAATAAAGTTTTCTGAAGTTGCAACTTTTATGCTACGTTGTATTAGTAATCAGGAACTAGCCTGTCAAATTTGGGAATTGTTTGATTATATTTGGATTTATGACAAATGTTTTAGTAAAGTACGCGCAACAGATTTTTCAGCTTTTTGAGATGAAAAACATTGTTGTAAGTGTTAAGGATATGGTTGGCATGATCAAATTGATTTAAGGAATACCAAGTGTGGTATGATTTGAAAGATATATTATTGTATATATATGTATAAGGAGCATGTTATGTGTATTTAAATGACGATGTGCATTTATATGGTTGTTGCCTATCACATGGTTGAAATATGGTGTACCTATTATGTGTTTACGCGTTTAGGATGCGTTGGATAGTTTAGAATAAAGGATTAGCATTTTAGAGAGGGCATACTAAGATAGAATATATTCTTTTGTAGAGTCCAAGGAAGTGGAACTTAGAGACAAAGGAAAGACTAAGGTGGAGAATCAGTGATTGCTCATTACCCCTTTTTAGCTACTTAAGGCAAGTAATACAAACTTGCTTTCGTATTTCGATTCCATTGTTTCATTTTGACATATATGAATTGTTATCTTGCCTTGACATACTTTTAATTCTGAAAACACCTATTGTTCATTGATAACCCTTATCCTTGTTCTCATATACCATGTTGAACTATATACCATGCTTTGTTTAGTTCTTTATCCCTAAATGTTAGATATAATTGCTGACGTTTGTTCATCAGTGTTTAAGTAACAGGTACATATCAGAGTTTATATAGAAGCCGGTCAGAGTTTGTTAAAGTCTGACAGGGTGATAGTTGACTTAGCTGTCGGTGCAAAGATAAAGATTCTAGAAGCAATATATTCTGAAGATGGAAAGAAGCAGAATATATTGATACAGCTAAGGAGACTGGACAGAAGACTGAAGCAATCCTTAATTGATAATGATTGTATAGCTAATTTATAGGAGTATCAATTAGATAAGGATTGTATGTAGCTGTGTACTATATAAACACAGATAGGTTATCCCTAGAAGGGATGCGAACATTGAAAATATTATTCTTGTAACCTAGTAGCTCTTTGTGATTCATTAACATCACTAAGAGAGAATTATTTAATATAATTCAGTTTGTTGATTTACAAACCTGTGTTCTTAATTGTTATTCTCATACATACTTGATTATATATTGTGTATTCGGCCTAACAATTGGTATCAGAGCCAAGGCTGTTTAATATATACAGTTTTACGATTCAAACACAGTAATAATCATGTCTGAAGAAAATCAAACTGCTCCTAAGGCTGAACAGGTTAAGCCCAATTCTGTGAGTCGATATGAAACAATCAGGGTTCCAATTCTCAGGCCAGTAGAGTATCCGATTTGGAAGGTGAAGATGACCATGTTTCTGGAGGCTATAGATCCAGAATACCTTGACAGAATCTATGATGGTCCTCATATGCCGACTAAATTGTCCCCTGTTGTTGATGGTCAAGAACAAAAGACTGTTCCAAAGGAAAAGAAAGATATGACTCCTGGGGACATCTCATCAATTGCAAAAGATGCAAAGGTTAGACATCTTCTTCACAGTGCTTTAGATAATGTTATGTCTAACAGAGTAATTGGCTGCAAGACTGCCAAAGAGATATGGGATGCTTTAGAAGTCAGATGCCAGGGAACAGGTGCTATTAAGAAGAACAGAAAGACAATACTCACACAGGAGTATGAGCACTTTGATTCAAGACCTAATGAAACCTTGACTGAGACTTATGACAGATTTTGCAAACTATTGAATGATCTGTCTCTGGTTGATAAAGAATATGATCTTGAAGAGTCTAATCTCAAGTTTCTGTTATCTCTACCTGAAAAGTGGGATTTAAAGACAACCACAATAAGAGATAATTATGAGCTTGTTGATACAGATCTTGATGAAATCTATGGGTTGTTGAAAACTCATGAACTGGAGATAGAACAAAGGAATAGAAGATTGAGTAAAAAGACAAAATCTGTTGCTCTCAAAGTTGAGGAGAAGCCCATCAAGAAGGAATCATCAAGAAAGAAAGCCAAGGGAAAGGCTTTAGTCATTAAATCTGAAAGCGAGTCATCAAACTCTGATGATGACTCAAACTCTGATGAAGCTTCTGACTCTGAGGATGATGAAGAACAGATGATGCAAATGGCAGCACTGATGGTGAAGACTTTCAAGAAGATGGGATTCAAGAACTTTAAGAAAGGAAAGAGATTCTCAAGGAAAGATTCAAACTCTGAAAGGAAAAGTTTTAGAAAGTCTGATGGAAGGGAGACCAAGTCTGGCAAGAAGGATAAATCTGAAATCCAGTGCTACAGGTGTAAGGAGATGGGTCACTATGCCCCAGAGTGCAAGAAAGGCAAATCTGAGAAAGCACTCATCTCTAAAGGCAAAGACTGGGCAGATACTTCAGACTCTGATGATGGAGAAAATTATGCTCTAATGGCAACTGTCAGAGATGAGACTGAATCATCTGAAAATAAGGTACCCCTAACTACTTATGCTTATGATACTGATAATATATCTGAGTTAAGAGTATATCTGAAAAGCGTACATGTTAGCTATAGGGATCAGACTTTAGAGAATGAGAGAATTAAAGCTGAGAATCTTAGTCTTAAAGATAGAAACAAGTTTCTTGAAGGAGAACTTGAAAAGATGAAGCAGATTCAAAAAGAAAGAGATGATGCTGTTTATGTAGAACAGGAGTTGCTGAAAAGATATAAGCAATTAGAATCTGATCTAGAAAAAGAAAGAAAAATAATCAAGACTTGGACATATTCTGGAAGAGACACTCATCAAGTGTTTCAGACAGATTCTGTAGGTTTAGGCTATTGTGAAAATGATGAACTTAGGTTTAAAGACAAGGTTAAGATTAAACAACAACTTAAACCTGTAATATTTGTTCCAGAAGCCAATAAGTTAAAATCTGTTGTAATAAGAGAAGCTGATATGGAATCAGATGAAGCCTGTGAAAGACAGGAAAATATTATAACAGAAAAACTTATGGAAAGAGAAGCTGTTAGAAAGCCAGTAAAAACTTGTGAACAACAGGTTAATGTTGGTTTGATGACAGGAAAACAGTTCAATCATAAGCTGAAAGAGATAAAATCTGCCATGAAACCAAAAGGATCCAAGAAGAATAGGAATGGAAAGATAGGCATAAATAAAAGAAATAATCATTTGCCTACTGGTGCTGCTCCAAGGAAAACATGTTATAATTGTGGTAGTTCTAATCATCTTGCTAATTACTGCACAAAGAATAAAAATATCAATTCTTTACCTTCTACATCAGGAGTAAAGAATGATTATGTTAGGGTTAGACCACAGACTTTATGCACACACTGTGGGAGCACTTGGCATTCCATTTATACTTGCAAGAGTTATCATGCTATTTATCACAACTATTATGAGCTAAAACCCAATCTGAAGTGGGTTAGAGCAAACTCTGCAAGTGTAAAGTCTGACAATGTTAGTTTAAACTCTGTTGATAGTAATTCCGCTGCAAAAACTAACACTGTTAAGAAAGACAAAGGATCCAAGCAAGTCTGGGTCCTTAAAACTAACACTTAGTGTTTGTTTGTGACTGCAGGGTATAAAAGAGAGCACACTTATCTTAGACAGTGGATGCTCAGGACATATGACTGGAAATAAAGCCCTGCTATCAGACTTTAAGGAGAAGGCTGGCCCAAAGGTTTCCTATGGAGATGGCAACATAGGACACACTCTGGGATATGGCAATATTAATCTTGGAAGTGTCATCATCACGAATGTAGCTCTAGTCTCAGGACTCAAGCATAATCTGCTATCTGTGAGTCAAATCTGTGATAGAGGAAACCATGTAGATTTTCATACTGAATACTGTGAAGTTATCAGTAAATCTACTGGAAAAGTTGTTCTAGTTGGACACAGGCGCAACAACATTTATGAAGCAAGTTTGGTAACAAACTCTGATGGAAAAACAGTGTGTCTAACTGCAAGAATGTCAAATGAAGAGAGTTGGAACTGGAATAAGAAGCTCTCTCATCTCAATTTGAACAACATTAATGAGCTAATAAGAAAGGATCTTGTAAGGGGACTTCCCAAGTCAATACTTAGCTTAAATGGCCTATGTGATTCTTGTCAAAAAGCCAAGCAAAGGAAGTCATCTTTCAAGAGCAAATCTGAATCTTCAGTAGTGGAACCTTATCATCTTCTTCATGTTGATCTCTTTGGACCAGTGAATGTAATGTCCATGGGCAGAAAGAAATATGCTCTAGTAATTGTTGATGAATATACTAGATATACATGGGTGTATTTCTTATCAAAGAAGGATGAAACTGCTCAAACTCTGATGGATCATGTAAATCTACTGGACAAAGGATCACAACACAAAGTCAAAATTATAAGGAGTGATAATGGAACTGAATTCAGAAACTCAATCATGGAAGCTTTCTGCAAGGAAAGAGGAGTGAAACAAGAATTTTCTGCACCTGGAACTCCACAGCAAAATGGTGTAGTTGAAAGAAAGAACAGAACTTTAATTGAAGCAGCCAGAACTATGCTTGAAGAAGCAAAATTACCAACTTATTTCTGGGCAGAAGCTGTTCAAACTGCTTGTTTTACTCAAAATGCTACTCTGATCAACAAGCATGGGAAAACACCATATGAGATGGTGAAAAATAAGAAGCCAAATTTGAAATATTTTCATATATTTGGATGCAAATGCTTTGTGTTGAAGACTCATCCTGAACAGTTGACCAAGTTCGAGTTAAAAGCTGATGAAGGAATCTTTGTTGGCTATCCATTGTCAACAAAAGCATTCAGAGTCTACAATCTGAGAACTAAAGTGATCATGGAATCCATACATGTGTCATTTGATGACAAGAAAATAACTGGACTTGATGACTTAGATGGATATGATCAACTGCGTTTTGAAAATGAAGGTTTATTCTCTGATGATGTAAACTCTGATGAAGCAGTACCGACAAACTCTGATGAAGCGGTTCTGACAAACTCTGACGAAGCATACTCTGAACCTCTACTGGTAAATACTGGAGAAACTGAATATTCTCAAATTGAACAAAATGGAGAATCAGTTGAGGGGGAGCGTGAAGAAGCTCAACAAGACACAGCAAGTGAGTCAGTTGAGGAAACTGATTCAAACTCTGACAGTTCAAACTCTGAGCCATCCAATTCAGGGGGAGCCTCAGATACTGCAGAAAGTCAACATATGAATCAGGAGAGCATGGATCAAGGGGGAGGATCCAATAATGATGCAAGAAACCACTTACCAACAGCAAGAAAGTGGACACAGGCACACACACCTGATCTCATAATTGGAGATCCTGATGCTAGTGTGAGAACTAGAAGTGCAACAAATAATGAGTGTCTGTATCATGCTTTCTTGTCTCAAACAGAACCAAAGAAAGTGGAGGAAGCTCTTCAAGATGCTAATTGGATTACAGCAATGCAAGAAGAGTTAAATGAATTTGAAAGAAATGAACTCTGGACACTTGTACCTAGACCAAAGAATAGATCAATAGTAGGTACAAAGTGGGTTTTCAGAAACAAGACTGACAGTGAAGGTGTGATTACAAGAAACAAGGCTAGACTTGTGGCTAAAGGTTATTCACAACAGGAAGGGATTGACTATGATGAAACCTTTGCTCCAGTTGCAAGATTGGAAGCCATAAGAATTTTTCTGGCCTATGCTGCACACAAGAAGTTTAAAGTCTTTCAGATGGATGTAAAAAGTGCTTTTCTCAATGGGAAGCTCGAAGAAGAAGTGTTTGTTGAACAACCACCAGGATTTGTAGATCCCAAGCATCCAGATTATGTCTACAGGCTTGACAAGGCATTATATGGACTAAAGAAAGCACCAAGAGCATGGTATGAAACTCTTGCTCAATTTCTTTTAGAAAGTGGGTTCACAAGAGGTACAATTGATAAAACCTTGTTTTATTTCAATTCTGGTGATGATTTGCTTTTAGTTCAAATTTATGTAGATGATATTATTTTTGGATCTACTAATGACAAACTTTGTAAGAAGTTTGCAAAGCTTATGCAGTCCAGGTACCAAATGAGCATGATGGGAGAGCTTAGTTATTTTCTAGGCTTACAGGTCAAGCAAACAGATGATGGTATTTTTATCAATCAAGCAAAATATACTAGAAATCTTCTCAAGAAATTTGGTATGCTTGATAGTTCATCTGCTACAACTCCCATGGCTACAGCAACAAAGCTAGACAAAGACACAGGAGCCTCAGTAGATATGACAAACTACAGAGGAATGATAGGGTCTTTATTGTATCTTACTGCAAGTAGACCTGATATCATGTATGCAACATGTCTTTGTGCAAGATTTCAAGCAGATCCCAGAGAGCCTCATCTAACAGCTGTAAAAAGGATTTTCAAATATCTCAAAGGAACCATAACCTTGGGTTTGTGGTATCCTAGAGAATCAGAGTTTAAGCTAATTGGTTACTCTGATGCAGATTTTGCAGGCTGTAAAATAGACAGAAAAAGTACAAGTGGAAGCTGTCAATTCTTAGGTGACAGATTGGTTTCTTGGTATAGCAAGAAACAAAAGTCTATTTCCACATCCACTGCAGAAGCAGAGTATATAGCTGCTGGTAGCTGTTGTGCACAGATTCTGTGGATGAAGAATCAGTTGCTGGATTATGGTTTGAAGTACTCTAAAATACCTATTTTCTGTGATAACCAAAGTGCTATTGCTATGACAGGAAATCCAGTACAGCACTCCATGACCAAGCACATCAGCATAGGGTATCATTTTATCAGGGAACATGTGGAAGAAGGAAACATTGAGCTTCATTTTGTGTCTACAGACCAACAACTTGCAGATATCTTCACAAAACCTTTGAGTGAAGCTACTTTTACAAGATTGGTAAATGAACTTGGAATGATTTCTGGTTTTGACTAGAGATACGGGTTAGACTCAAAATCTATACATGTTTGATTTTTTTTATGCTCATGATTTCTTGCATGTATTAACTGTTATGAGTGCCAGTACCATAAACTCTGAAAGTAAACTCTGCTGCTAAACTCTGTTAGTCATAAAGTGTTGGTCATACTCTGATAGTAAGAGTCTAATGCTATACTCTGATTGTAATTTTGTCTGAAACATATGGACCGATGAAGAAATTTGTATGAGGCATAATTCTCAGTAAGTAATTATGAATCCTTAAGAGTTATATAGATTCTGATCTCAAATATGTGCAGTGAGTTAACACAGCATGATACTGTCTCTATATTTATAGCATCTCTTAGTTTATTGATCCTATACACTAAGTTTGTATTAGCTGTTTGCATTTTCTCTCATAAATTAATTGTATTAACTGATGAAAAGTCTAAACTCTGATTATTAATTGCAAATAATTCACCCTCAAATCAAAAGATGCTAAAAAGAGCACAAATTCCTTTGAGATCATGTTGTGCCTAGGAAGATCCAGGAACTTATTGTATGAAATAAGGGCTAAAATCTTTGATTTTTGGTGACTAGTTCCAACCACTGATTACTGGAAAAATAAACAAAAAAAAATATATATATATATAAATAAAGGGGGTGAAACATAAAAGATATATCCAAATGAAAGGATATCAGTATTACAGAGTTTAGATATAAAATCAGATTTTATTTTATACATGAGAGTTTAGGCAACCAGTTTTTACTGCTTTAGTTTGTGGATTTTATGCACTTTGAGATGATCTAAATATTGATTTCGGCAAACTCTGCTATTGCACACACAATTATTCACACTTGTACAGATTGAGAAAAGAGTTTATTGACAAAGAAGGACAAATGGTAAACACTGATGTATTGTGTAAAATACGGTAATTATGGCTATTTTTACTGCGCATGTGTATTGAAAGTTGTTACATACAGCTGTCAGCGTATACACGTTTGACACCTGTCCCACTCACACACTTTTCAAAGACGCCTGCTGTGTGTAGTAATGATTAAAACGTTTGAGTTTTAAATCTTCACAGTTATTATTTAAATATACTACACATAAACGGTTCACTCTTTTACACACCTCAACTTTTCATAAGCTTTTACTTACACACATTGCTTCAAACACTTTCACTGCATACAATCTATTCTCTGTTTGTTATCTTCTAAACTTTTCTAATGGCTACTACAATGTTTACTGCTTCTGGGTTAGAATTCGTTCCTAATAACTATGCCGCTCCTTTGGCAAATGAGAACGCACCGGAGGCGTTTCATTTGATTCAAGATTTCTTGTCAAACTCTGATGTTGGAACTGCTCTCACAGCACCATTGAAGCTGTCTGCATCTCAAATCAGATCTTTTTGGCAGACAGGTACTTATGACAATGGAGGAGAGTCTGGGTCTCCATCTATTATCTTTGAATTTCAAGGAGAAGAGTTTGTAGTTACTCCTACAACTGTTCGTGATGCTCTGGGCCTTGAAGACTTTAATGCTTTCATAATCTCTGTTGGAGATTCTGAGTTAGTTCGAATGATGAGGGAAATAGGATACTCTGGGCCACTGACAAAGCTTGGTCAGTTGAAGCGACCGCTCTTGCGAAAGGAATGGAGTTTCTTTTTCGACTGCATAACAAGGGCGTTCGGCAAGAAATGCACGAACTGGGATGCTATTCCCACGGATAGTCTGCAAATCGGGTTTTCTCTTCTTTATGGAGGTAATTTTGATGTTGCTAGGCTAGTTCTAAATAATATAGGTGAGAAAATGAATGAAAACAGAGGTGTCGTCTATTTTGCAAGATTTTGTCAATTGATATTCTCTGAATGTGTTTCTGACGTAGAGATAAATGAGAATGATGTGATTCCCTGTTTTAAATTACATAAACGCATATTCTCTGATCTAACCAATAAAGATAACAAGAAAGGAGATGTTGGTGTTTTGTTGCTACCTGAGTCTGTGCAACAATTCCTGGATAACTTACAACAACAACAGCTAGCAAACTCTGAAGGTGGACCTTCTGTGTCTCAACCACAAAGATCACAGAGATCTAAGGTAAGGGCTGTTCAGTCTGTCAGGATAAACACTGAGGCTGGGGCATCAAATGCTGATGATATGCCTCAGAAGAGAAGAATGAAGAAGAGAAGAGCCAATAGGGCAAAGTCTGATGCTGCTGATGCTGTTGATGCAGAGACTGAAACTGATGAAGAAACTCTTCATCAGAGAAAAAGAAGATTGGTAGCAGCTAGGGCTGAGCAAAACCGAACCGAAACCGAAAAACCGATCCGAACCGAAAAATTTCGGTTCGGTTTGGATTGAGTTTTTTACAAAATTTCGGTTTGTTCGGTTTTTCGGATTAAACCGGAATAAAATCGGTTCGGTTCGGTTTTAAGAATAGCGGTTCGGTTAAAAACCGAAAAACCGAAATATATTTATATATTTTTAAAAATTATAAATATATAACATATTTACATTACATATATTATATTTATATTATTAGATTCTTAGTTTCAGTTATTATTAGGCTTAACTCTTATAACTTATTAGTTTCCACTTTCCTACTTTCCTTTTCTTCGACCGCCGACAATCGACATTGACGACTCAGCCCACGGCCGCCGACCGCCGACGGACTGAGTGATTGACAGACTCAACTGCGATTCTTCAATTAAGAAGATATCATTTATTCTGATTCTTCAATTAAGAAGGTATCATACTATCATATAATTAGGTTTAGTTGTTTATATTCGGTGTTCTACTGGAGTACTGGTATGTCCTAATCATGAATTCATGAGTCATGCTGCTGAACAGGGAACAGCTGATGCACAGGAATTTTGGTTTTAAAGTAAACCGAACCGAAGAAACCGATCCATACTATTTCGGTTCGGTTCGGTTTAGTACAATAATTCGGTTCGGTTCGGTTAGATAAAATCAGAATTTCGGTTTTTCGGTTTTTCTTATTCGGTTTGGTTTTTAACCGAACCGACCGAATGATCAGCCCTAGTAGCAGCACATCTGTTTGGTGCTGTGAATATCTCTTCAACTGTTGCTGATGATATTGAAATTGAGATTCCAGAAGTTGAAGCTGTTCCTAAAGATAGAATTTTTATGGAGACTGTTTGTCAAAATGAAGCTCTTACATCAAATGCTGATGATGTAGTTGAGGAAGCTGCACGTGAAGCTGCAGATGAAGCTCCTGAAATTCTTGTTCAGGAGGCTACAGAAAATATTGAGCCACAAGACTTTTATATGGAAGTTGAAGCAAACCTCTCTTTAAACTCTGAACATTTCACAGAGGGTTTGGAAGCTGATCAAGATACTGTTCAACTTGAAGAATCTATGGCTTCTCACACTGACATAATATCTTTTGGTTTTTCGGTTTTTCTTATTCGGTTCGGTTTTTAACCGAACCGACCGAATGATCAGCCCTAGTAGCAGCACATCTGTTTGGTGCTGTGAATATCTCTTCAACTGTTGCTGATGATATTGAAATTGAGATTCCAGAAGTTGAAGCTGTTCCTAAAGATAGAATTTTTATGGAGACTGTTTTTCAAAATGAAGCTCTTACATCAAATGCTGATGATGTAGTTGAGGAAGCTGCACGTGAAGCTGCAGATGAAGCTCCTGAAATTCTTGTTCAGGAGGCTACAGAAAATATTGAGCCACAAGACTTTTATATGGAAGTTGAAGCAAACCTCTCTTTAAACTCTGAACATTTCACAGAGGGTTTGGAAGCTGATCAAGATACTGTTCAACTTGAAGAATCTATGGCTTCTCACACTGACATAATATCTTTTGATCTTGAGAAAGGTGAGGAAGTCGATCAGACTTTAGCTGTTAAAGCTACAGAAACTGTTGCTGCAAATCCTGATGTTGTTGACAAGGATGCAACAGAGAATGTTCCTTTTGAAGCAGAGTTTGTCGCCATCTCTGAGGATATTCTTGTTCTTGAAGCTCTACAACAATCTGTTGTTGAGATTGTTCAAAGAGAAGCAGAGTTTAGTCATACTGCACACTCTGATGATCCTGAAAGAATGGCAGAAAATGTTCTTGCAGAGAATGAAGCAGAGGATGACAATGCTGAAGCTAGTCCTGTTCATTCCAATCCTGATATACAAGTAGAGTTGTCTGACATTCAAGCAAACTCTGAAGAAGAAAGAGAAGTCAACAGAGCTACTACTGTGTATTATCAAGATATGTACTTCTCTAATTGGTCAAGCAAGGATACTATCTTTTCCAATGAAAGAGCTGCAGATTTTGTGACAAAGTCTTCTAAAGAGATTAAAAATCCAGAACTTCTCAGTCATCTCAAAGCAACTATTGTACAAATCAAATCATTAACCAATCGTTTTGATGATTCTGACAAGGTGATTGCAGGATTAAGGAATGATATAGCTACAAGAGAGCTTACACAGCAAAAGGACAAATCTCTATACATCTCTTTGTGTAAAGAGCAAAAGAATTTTAACTCTAGATTGTTGAAAGTTGAGGACAACCAGAATGCTATGTCTGCCCAACTGACATCAATTTCTAATGCAATTGAGTTGTTGACATCAGTACTACTTTCTGATGATGTCAAAAAGGGGGAGAGTGTACCAAGTGACAAATGCAAAGACAGTCAAACTCTGAGACGGAGGGATGATGGTAATGATGGTGGAAACAAGGGAGGAGATGGAAAGAGCTTAAGATCAAATGATGATAGAAGACTACCAAGACCAAGATCAAACTCTGATAGAAGATCAAACTCTGGTAAGGGAAATGTAAACTCTGCCAGTGGTTCAAAACTCAAAAGTTTGATAAACACTGATAAACCTAGCACTGATGAGGAAATAGCTGCTAAGATGTTTATAGCAGAACATGGTAAAGATGTTACTATTGAAGATATCCAGGCAGAAGAGAAATTGCTAGCTGAAGAACACAGGAAAGATGTTGAAGCTGGAATCTACAAACAGAAGGTTATCAAGGCTCCAAGGAGAAAAGAAAAAGGAATTGTTATCAAAGAGAATGTAAACTCTGATCAGAGTATACAGTACTCAAGGAGGCCTAGTGGTTCAAATGCTGATAAAGGTAAAGGCGTGATGATTGAAGGGCCTAACCTGAAAAAGAAGAATTATTCAACCTCTGACATTGCTCAAGTTGAAACAAGATTAGCTAAATCAACCTCTGACGCTGCTCAAGTTGATGTTATTACCAAAGTTATGACAACCTCTGACGTTGCTCAAGTTGTACAGAAATCTACACTACTTCCAGGATTCAGCAAACCTAAAATTCTTGAAGACTTAAAGCTTGAAGCTGTGAATTTCTCAGAAACCAGAACAGTATTGGGAAAAGAAGCCTTTGATAAATCTGGACTGGGTTCACACAGAGAGAGAAGAACAAATAACAGATCTCAAGATAACTTTTCACTGGCAGAATCTGGTATTGGGGTTACACAAGAAAACCTTGATAAGTTAGAATCTGTTCAGTTGATTTTTCACAGAATATTGAAGAAGCAGTTTTTGTTATACTTCATGAGTGATGGAAGAGTTTATAAAGTTGGAGAATCTGATGTTAATCTCAAATCATGGGAAGAACTGGAGTATGTACTTTATCTTTTAAAAGTCAAAAACAGATATACTCATGATGTTGCTCAAGTGTTGAGAGAAAAGATGCTGAGATCTAAAGCTATGCTTGGAGGAGGAGTATCAAGTGTCTACATTCCAAAGTATAGGGATCATACTGGAAAGTTGGTGGAAATGAAGAAAAATAGTGCTAGATTCAGGACTTCACTAAATAAGAAAGTTCTAGAGTTCAATCTAGAGTCTGATAAGGCTTTTTATATCAGACTTGGCAATGAAATGAACAAGAACAACATCTATTCTTTAAGGGCTGCCATTTATCAAATTGGTGAAGATGAACCAAAATTGAAGGAGCTGAAGAAGGATTTGATTGCTGAACTAGATCTAGCTGAGAGAAAACTGCTGATTGATTATCTCAGGACAGTACCTGATATTGAAGAAGTCAAGTAAAGTCTGACTGTAAGTTTTTTTTTGTTTTCTGTTCTAAGTTAAATTTAAACTCTGTTTTAAAGTTAAACTCTGACATATTTTAAACACTGCATTTGTTATATGTTTTGACATCATCAATTATCTTTTTAACTTGTACATTTTAATATGAACAAGTTGGGGGAGATTGTTAGATATAATTGCTGACGTTTGTTCATCAGTGTTTAAGTAACAGGTATATATCAGAGTTTATATAGAAGCCGGTCAAAGTTTGTTAAAGTCTGACAGGGTGATAGTTGACTTAGCTGTCGGTGCAAAGATAAAGATTCTAGAAGCAATATATTCTGAAGATGGAAAGAAGAAGAATATATTGATACAGCTAAGGAGACTGGACAGAAGACTGAAGCAATCCTTAATTGATAATGATTGTATAGCTAATTTATAGGAGTATCAATTAGATAAGGATTGTATGTAGCTGTGTACTATATAAACACAGATAGGTTATCCCTAGAAGGGATGCGAACATTGAAAATATTATTCTTGTAACCTAGTAGCTCTTTGTGATTCATTAACATCACTAAGAGAGAATTATTTAATATAATTCAGTTTGTTGATTTACAAACCTGTGTTCTTAATTGTTATTCTCATACATACTTGATTATATATTGTGTATTCGGCCTAACACTAAACCTTTATACCCTGTTCATATCCATGAATTGAAACCTGATGACCTATGATTCTATAACCTGAATTTGATCATATACTTATGCATTCCCTTTTTATACCTGAAAGTGAATACACCTAACTCTCATTCTAGTATATTTCCAGAACAGACCCGATGATAAATATTTCTTATATTCCACTAACAGAAATCCAGATTGTTTTGATTGAACTTATCTGATTTCCAAAAGAATTCTTTATATCTGAACATGTTTTAAAAAGGAATAAAGTTTAGACTCATTTAAATTCTGATTTATGGTTTCCACGGATTCCTAAGATTGGAGGCGTAAGAGGCCGAGTAACGCTGGTCCAGCACTTTTTAATTATAATAAATGGACTAGGGATGGACTAGTCTAAAGGCCAATGTGTTGCCTAATGGGACCCAATACAAGGACCAGAGGGACTGTGTGTCCGGTATGGGGACTTTACGTGGCTGATCACCCGTATTGTCCGGTGCGTTGTGAAAAATCTCCAAAATTACTTATTGGTTTTCTTGAAAACGGATATCTTGATAATGAAATTGGTTTACCCTTTGAAATTGCATATTTATGTCATTGTTCTGATAATCCTTTGATATGGATTCTGCTAAAACCATGCCATATATATTGATATTGGAAACTGCTTTGAAACTGTATATTCAATTCATTATTCTGATAATCCCTTGATACGGATTTTGCTATACCCATGTCATACATATTGATATTGGAACTGTTTCCCAGTGGATAACTGTTTGGTCATATTATTACTTGCTGGGCATTTGGCTCATTCTTTTTCCCTATTCTAACCCACAGTTAAGCGAGAAGATGGTACGTACATTTCAGACAGCTAGGAAGTCTTCTTATAGGGTTGTTTTTGGGATGCCAGCTCAGGTAGGTGATGACCACACCTAGAAGGTGTTTTGTAATAGAGAACATAGAACTTTTAAAGTCTTGGTTGTAATAACTTTTGAGACTCATGTTTATGTATTAATGAATTAGATAGTGGATGCTTGTTTCACACCATCAACTGTTGAGATCCATTGGTAGAGTTGGGGTCTAGTCTGCATGTTTATATTATTGTTTATGGGTTTAATTATGTATAGAGTTTGTAGTGACTCCCCGATCATGACCCCAGATTGGGAGGGCGTCACAGGTTGGTATCAGAGCGGTCAGTTTTTGGTCACTGAAACAAGCCAGGATTAGGATCCCTATTAATAAAAGATTAGGATCCCTATTAATAAAAGGTGATTAAGATAGTTATGTAAGGAGTAGGAATCTGTTAGGATATTAGATTGATAGATGCTAAGTAGCAACGGTAGGCGTAAGTACTTTCTTTTAAGTTAAGTCTTTAGGATTAAGATAACCTGTTATTATATAAGTATCTATATCTATATCGTTATCGCAGGAGATGGACGTTATTGGTGGAGACACACCCCCTCACCCATCTATCACATCATCTGACCCTATGCATACTTTGTCTGATCATGAGGAGGATCCAGTGGAGATAGGTAGTCCTAGTGTTCAGCCCGTTGAGCTACCATTTGCACCTGTACCTGTTCAGACTACTATCCCTTGGAGAGCCGCATCTATTGATTCTCGTGTTTCGGTCATGGGAGGTCCTGCACCTATCTTTCTTCATGCACATGTAGACCTTGCTAGAGACCTAGAGACCCTTTCCGGACAGAATGCCGAGCTTCAGGCCCTTGTAGACCAGATGTCTGATGAGGCGGACCGTCGTGTTGCTGTTACTGAGGCGGAATGGGAGGATAGGATTCGTACTGTAGAGGAGACAGCGAGAAAGCGCCTAGCCGAAGGACCCGTTACTGTTGATGCTTTAGAGGAGGCCAGGAGAATGACTAGGATTGTAAGCTGGATGCTGTGTGAGCTGAGAGCTGTTCGTGGTGGACGAGACTAGCTATGGTTGGATTCTGAGAGTGGGACATCTGTTAGAGCCCATTGATTTTAGTATTGATCATTTGCACGCTTGACTACTAGTTGTTAGGATGTTTTCCCGTTTTCCTAGTACTAGTAGACAACATTATATTATCTGCTTTGGCATTGGCTTTGCTTTGACTTTATGGGGTGATCATGTACCCTATCATCTATTGTACCTGACTCTTATCTTTACATTATGCACGTACTTTTCTTATACCTTGCTTTAAACTGTTACACCATTTATTGTTAACCTGATCCTATAATACCTATGCTTACCCTGTTTACCCTGTTACGGAGACAAGCAAGTTATCTAACAATATGGCTAAAAGTTTTAAAAAAAAAAATTATGTTGCAAACAGTTTTATAAACGTTTTCAAAAAAGAGTTTACATTGTGGTATATATATGCATATTGTTTCATAAATTGCTTATCTCTTATCAGAAAAATGCCACCAAAGAAAAAGACTACTGCTTCTACTCAACAAACAACCGATACCGAGGCTCAGAACCCGGTAGACCCAACTATAACTCAGATACTTCAATTACTTCAACAACAAACTGCTGCCTTGACTCAACAACAACAACAACAACGAAATGTTCAACCTTTGACAACCTTTAAATCATTTCAAGTTGTCCACCCACCTGAATTCAAAGGTACTCTAAACCCTGTTGAGGCGAAATCATGGTTAATCGACATTGAGAAAGCTTTTGCGTTAGTTAAGGTTGGGGAAGATCAGAAAACTGAATTTGCTAGTTACTACTTGAAGGCAGAAGCTAATTTTTGGTGGGAATCTGTGAAGTTAGGAGAAGGAGAAATTACTTGGCAAAGATTTACGGAACTATTTCAGGAAAAGTATTTACCAAGGTACCTACAAGATCAGTTGGAAGTTCAGTTCTTAGAATTAAAACAAGAAGGGATGAGTGTGGCAGATTACGAAGCCAAATTTACTGAATTGGCAAGATTTGCACCGAGATACGTAGGAGATGATGTCAGTAAGGCTAAAGTTTCAGCACGGATTAAAGCCATGGTTAAGGAGTAGAGTTGCAGCTTTTGAGTTGAGAAATTATACTGCGGTAGTATAGAAAGCGATGATCATTGAGGGCGAAAGCGAATTAGTTCAAAAGGAGAAATTTGGAAAGAAACGAAAGTTTGGAGGATCTGAAAGAAGCCAAGGTGATGAAGGACAAGGAAGTTCTCAGAATAGAAAAAAGTTTGGAAATCAATCAGGAGGAGATAGGAATTCTCAGAAGCAGAGGAGTGGATTTGGAAGTTCAGACAAGAAACCTCAAGGAGGAAAGCCACCAACTATCACGGGAAAGCCATCTATACCAGAGTGCAAGACGTGTGGTAAAAGACATTCGGGAATCTGTAACAAGTTGAACATCACATGTTTTAAATGCAACAAGAAGGGACACTATGCTGATGGATCTCCAAGTTCAAAACCAGGAGGACTAACATGTTTCAAGTGTGGAAAAGCGGGACATTTTGTGCGAGAATGTAAGGAACCGGTCCAATCTGCTAATGTACTTAGGCTCACTGCACCACCAACACGGTCACAGTCATCTCAACCTCGAGCAAGAACTTTTAATATGTCAATCAATGAAGCGGTTCAGGACAGAGATGTAGTAGCAGGTACGCTTCCTGTGAATTCTGTTAAAGCTAAAGTGTTAATTGATTCTAGAGCGACTAGATCTTTTATATCTGAAAGATTCCTTGATAAATTGCAATGTGTGAGATACAACCATTGGAAAGGACGTTAGTAATAGAAGTGGCTAACCAGGATAGAGTTCCCGTAGACCAAGTGTGTCCTAACTGTAAAATAGAGATCGGTGGATATCTTTTTCATGCGGATTTGATACCGTTCAAGATGGGAGAATTCGATGTTATCCTAGGAATGGATTGGTTAGTAGATTGCGATGCACAGATTGAATGTAGGAAAAAGCAAGTAAGATTGCGTGTGGATGAAGATCAAGAAGTGGTGTTTCAAGGTCAAAGACAAACTAGGAAGTTCTTAACGTTTATGCAAACGACCCGACTACTGCGACAAGGTTGTGAAGCTTATTTGGCTCATGTTGTGGATGTGGAGAAGCAAGTGCTGAAAATGGAGGAGATACCCGTTTTAAATGAGTTCCCTGAAGTTTTTCCTGACGAACTACCCGGATTACCTCCAGATCGAGAAGTAGAATTTACGATTGATTTGGCACCTGGAACGGAACCAGTATCAAAGGCACCTTACAGAATGGCACCGACAGAAATGAAGGAATTGGCTACGCAGCTACAAGATCTTTTGGATAAAGGAGTGATAAGGCCTAGTATATCGCCGTGGGGAGCGCCAGTTTTATTTGTCAAAAAGAAAGACGGGAGTATGAGATTGTGTATAGACTATCGAGAACTTAACCGGTTGATTATAAAGAATAAGTACCCGTTACCGCCATTCGATGATTTATTTGATCAACTCAAAGGAGCAGCCTATTTCTCAAAGATTGATTTAAGATCTGGATATCATCAACTAAAGATCAAGCCTGAAGATGTTTCGAAGACTGCTTTTCGCACGAGATATGGACATTACGAATTTTTAGTGATGCCATTTGGATTAACTAATGCCCCGGCTGTGTTTATGGATTTGATGAACCGAGTGTTTCGAACGTATTTGGATAAGTTTGTGATTGTATTTATTGATGACATCATGATATATTCAAAGTCTTCGGAAGATCATGCGGAACATCTAAGGATCGCATTGGAAGTCTTGAGGGAGGAAAAGTTATATGCGAAGTTTTCAAAGTGTGAATTCTGGTTGGAGGAAGTACAGTTTCTTGGTCACGTTATTAGTCGAGAAGGAGTGAGAGTAGACCCTGCCAAGATTGAAGCTGTGGTTAATTGGGAAAGATCAAAGACCCCTACTGAAGTGAGAAGTTTTCTCGGATTAGCTGGATACTATCGGAGATTTGTTCAAGATTTTTCAAAGATAGCTACACCGTTAACTGCACTGACTCGGAAGAATGAGAAGTTTGTTTGGACTGAGAAATGTGAGGAAAGTTTCCAAGAGCTGAAAGGAAGATTAGTGACAGCGCCAGTGTTAGTCTTACCAGATGATCAAGGAAATTTCGTTATCTACAGTGATGCTTCACACAAAGGATTAGGATGTGTTTTAATGCAACATGGAAAAGTGATCGCGTATGCTTCACGACAACTCAAACCGCACGAACAGAAGTACCCAACTCATGATTTTGAATTAGCAGTTATCGTGTTCACGCTGAAAATTTGGAGACATTACCTCTACGGAGAGAAGTGTGAAATCTACACGGATCATAAGAGCTTAAAGTATATATTCACTCAGAAGGAATTGAACATGAGGCAACGGAGATGGTTGGAGCTAATTAAGGATTATGATTGTAGTATTAACTATCACCCGGGAAAAACGAATGTTGTGGCGGATGCGTTAAGTCGAAAGGAGAGATTGAATTTGTTCACAATACCTAAGGAATTGCTTCAAGACTTTGAGAAGTTGAAACTAGAAGTTTATGATTCGGAAGTTACCAACGAAGTTCTCAACGCTATGACGTTTCAACCGGAATTATTGGAAAAGATACGAAGATGTCAGGAGGAGGTTATGAATCAAGAGATGAACACATTGACTGGTGAAGAGATCTGCACCCAAAGGGATGACAAAGGAATTTTGAGATTCTCTACGAGGATATGGATTCCAAATGTGACAGAATTGAAGAATGAAATCTTGCGGGAAGCCCATAGTTCACAGTACTCAATTCACCCTGGTAGCACGAAAATGTATCGAGATTTGAAGGAACATTTCTGGTGGCCGGATATGAAAAGAGAAATTGCCGAATGGATAAGTAAGTGTTATACTTGTCAACGAGTCAAAGCCGAACATCAAAAGCCGAGCGGACTATTGCAGCCATTGGATATTCCTGAATGGAAGTGGGAACATCTTGCCATGGATTTTATTGTTGGACTACCGAGGACAAAAGCTAATCATGATGCCATATGGGTAATTATAGACCGTCTGACCAAGTCTGCACATTTTCTCCCAATCAATGAAAGATTTTCACTGGATAGGTTAGTACAGCTATATCTGAAGGAAGTTGTGACACGCCACGGAGTTCCAGTAACCATTGTGTCGGATCGTGATCCAAGGTTTAACTCCCGATTTTGGAGACAATTTCAAGAATGTCTGGGTACCAAGCTTAAGATGAGTACCGCTTATCATCCACAAACTGATGGCTAGAGTGAACGAACAATTCAAACCATTGAAGACATACTTAGAGCTTGTGCACTGGATTTTAAAGGAAGTTGGGATGAGCATTTACCGTTAGTAGAGTTTTCGTACAACAACAGCTATCACGCGAGTATTGGAATGCCACCGTATGAAGCTTTGTATGGAAGGAAATGTAGATCGCCTGTATATTGGGAAGAAGTTGGAGAACGAAAAGTTTTAGGACCCGAGCTAGTACAACAAACGAAGGAAAAGATTGAAATCATTCGGAAAAGACTAGTTACGGCACAAGACAGACAACGGAAGTACGCTGACCAAGACAGGAAGGATCTAAGTTTTGAAGAAGGAGATCAAGTGTTGCTAAAAGTGTCGCCATGGAAAGGAGTTACAAGATTTGGCAAGAAAGGGAAACTTAGCCCGAGATATGTAGGACCGTTTGAGATACTGAGACGTATTGGAAAAGTTGCATATGAATTAGCACTACCACCACACATGGAGCACATTCATAACGTTTTTCATATTTCGATGCTTAAGAGATTTAATCCTGATGCAAATCACGTGATCGAATATGAACCTTTTGAGATTCAACCTAATTTGTCTTATGTAGAACAACCTGTAGAGATTCAGGATCGTATGGATAGGAAATTAAGGAATAAGATTGTTAAGCTAGTTAAGGTTTTGTGGAGGAATCCTAAAGTTGAAGAATCAACTTGGGAACTTGAGAGCGGGATGCTTGAAAAGTATCCGCACCTATTTTCATAAGGTTAGATTCTGAGGACAGAATCTTTTTAAGGGGGGAGGGTTATAACGACTCAGAAAAACGCTTGTACAATATTAATATTTAATAATATTTGAGATATATGATATGTGAATATTGTGTGAAAGGTGGATATTTGAAAATGTGATAAATAGATGTTTACTTGGTGAATGGTATGGATTAAAACATATGTGTATGCTTTTAAATGCATTTTATATGAATTTCTTATTAAAAATTAGTTCTTTTTGACCTTCCGGGAATTTTATAAAATCAACGGAGACTCTTTTTATTGTGAAATCTTTTTCACAACCTTTATTTTATATTCTAGTATTTTCTAAAATTAATGGAGGAATTTATTTTTGACTTTAAGGATTTAAAAACGATTTTATGAGTTAAATGTCATTTATGTGATCAAAACTTTGAAAATTCATATTTAATTTAATTTTGATCATAAAAATATTTTAAAAATATGGGTGAGCTTGTAAATTCGTATTCTTTGTTTTAAAAATAAAATTGTGATTTTTAGATATTATCTTCATTTTATTTCGAATTTTAGAAAGGGTAATTATGTTGGTTTTGTTTATTAGAAATCAGATTTTTAATTAGCAAATTACGATTCTACCCCTGGGCTTATAAAACCCCTGCACCCAGTTTTTCCCCTTTCTCCACTTTGCCGTTCAACTCTTTCTTCTCTCTCTCTCTCTCTCTCGATTTTTCTCTCGGCTATCTCTCTCACTTTGTAAAATCTCTCTCCCTCATTCTCTCTCATTCTCTCATGGATATTGATGATTATATGTATATATATAATCGTGTATGTGTGTGAGTGTATGGCCGTGTGTATATGTGTGTATCAGTTTTTGCATGCAAAGGATTTTGGCGATTTTGATTTTTGATTCAATCCCGAACCTTTGTTTTGTGATGATTCCGTGATAAGGAGATTGTTTGATTTATATTGGTGAGGTCCGAACCATGCCGCCATCGGTAATGAGCTCCGGCGAGCCGACGGGGACGATGATGACGTTCTTGAGTCCAAATTATGTATTAATAGCTATGTTTAGTTAAGATTTTGGTTGCATGTAAAGAAATCGAAATGCATGTGTATATTTCGATTTTTCCCTTTAGTAAATTCGTTTTGAAAATTTGTTTAGGTTGATGATTGATTGATAATTTCAAGTTATAGTGATTGCATGTTGATTAATTGTGTTAAGTTTAATTAGTTCGAAATTTTGATGTTAAAGGTTTTGATTTGGGAATTTTAGTGAAGTTCCAAGTATTTGGATTGTTGGTTTGTTAGTTTTGGTTTTTGATAATTGCATGTATAGATTCTAGTAGTTTCTTGAGGTCATGAGTTGATTGGTAAAACCTTTTTCAGCTAAGGAAGAGTTTTAGTTTTGATATGGGATGATTAATTGTGGTAGAGATTATAATTGTGGATTGGTTTTGTATAGAAATATGCCATGTTGAATTTCCAGAAAAACTGTCTGTCCTGTTTTGCTAAATTGCGAATTGTTTCTGCCTGTTTTAGACAGAGAGCCTAGGATGTCACTGTTCTAAATTGAATCTAGTTTGTTCACGCGCTAACCTTGTATCGATAGAGTTAACGAATAAAAAGTTATGCTTGTTTTACTAAAAGTTGTGCAGCAGGGATTTTTCTGTGTTTCAGTACCTAGTTTACACAGTTCGTTTTTAATTTAAATAAAGTGTTCTGAAGTTGAAACTTTTATGCTAAGTTGGATTAGTAATCAGGAACTAGCCTGTCAAATTTGGGAATTGTTTGAGTATATTTGGATTTATGAAAAATGTTTTAGTAAAGTACGCGCAGCAGATTTTTCAGCTTTTTGAGATGAAAAACATTGTTGTAAGTGTTAAGGATATGGTTGGCATGATCAAATTGATTTAAGGAATACCAAGTGTGGTATGATTTGAAAGATATATTATTGTATATATATGTATAAGGAGCATGTTATGTGTATTTAAATGACGATGTGCGTTTATATGGTTGTTGCCTATCACATGGTTGAAATATGGTGTACCTATTATGTGTTTACGCGTTTAGGATGCGTTGGATAGTTTAGAATAAAGGATTAGCATTTTAGAGAGGGCATACTAAGATAGAATATATTCTTTTGTCGAGTCCAAGGAAGTGGAACTTAGAGACAAAGGAAAGACTAAGGTGGAGAATCAGTGATTGCTCATTACCCCTTTTTAGCTACTTAAGGCAAGTAATACAAACTTGCTTTCGTATTTCGATTCCATTGTTTCATTTTGACATATATGAATTGTTATCTTGCCTTGACATACTTTTAATTCTGAAAACACCTATTGTTCATTGATAACCCTTATCCTTGTTCTCATATACCATGTTGAACTATATACCATGCTTTGTTTAGTTCTTTATCCCTAAACCTTTATACCCTGTTCATATCCATGAATTGAAACCTGATGACCTATGATTCTATAACCTGAATTTGATCATATACTTATGCATTCCCTTTTTATACCTGAAAGTGAATACACCTAACTCTCATTCTAGTATATTTCCAGAACAGACCCGATGATAAATATTTCTTATATTCCACTAACAGAAATCCAGATTGTTTTGATTGAACTTATCTGATTTCCAAAAGACTTCTTTATATCTGAACATGTTTTAAAAAGGAATAAAGTTTAGACTCATTTAAATTCTGATTTATGGTTTCCACGGATTCCTAAGATTGGAGGCGTAAGAGGCCGAGTAACGCCGGTCCAGCACTTTTTAATTATAATAAATGGACTAGGGATGGACTAGTCTAAAGGCCAATGTGTTGCCTAATGGGACCCAATACAAGGACCAGAGGGACTGTGTGTCCGGTATGGGGACTTTACGTGGCTGATCACCCGTATTGTCCGGTGCGTTGTGAAAAATCTCCAAAATTACTTATTGGTTTTCTTGAAAATGGATATCTTGATAATGAAATTGGTTTACCCTTTGAAATTGCATATTTATGTCATTGTTCTGATAATCCTTTGATATGGATTCTGCTAAAACCATGCCATATATATTGATATTGGAAACTGCTTTGAAACTGTATATTCAATTCATTATTCTGATAATCCCTTGATACGGATTTTGCTATACCCATGTCATACATATTGATATTGGAACTGTTTCCCAGTGGATAACTGTTTGGTCATATTATTACTTGCTGGGCATTTGGCTCATTCTTTTTCCCTATTCTAACCCACAGTTAAGCGAGAAGATGGTACGTACATTTCAGACAGCTAGGAAGTCTTCTTATAGGGTTGTTTTTGGGATGCCAGCTCAGGTAGGTGATGACCACACCTAGAAGGTGTTTTGTAATAGAGAACATAGAACTTTTAAAGTCTTGGTTGTAATAACTTTTGAGACTCATGTTTATGTATTAATGAATTAGATAGTGGATGCTTGTTTCACACCATCAACTGTTGAGATCCATTGGTAGAGTTGGGGTCTAGTCCGCATGTTTATATTATTGTTTATGGGTTTAATTATGTATAGAGTTTGTAGTGACTCCCCGATCATGACCCCAGATTGGGAGGGCGTCACACAATGAGAGTCATGTTCTTCCTTTCTACAACTCCATTCTGCTGAGGAGTCCTTGCAGCAGAAAATTGTTGTACAATTCCTTCATCTTTACAGAAGTTACCAAGAGTGTCATTTCTGAACTCAGTCCCATTGTCACTTCTTATCATTTGAACTTTGGCATTTGGAGCTCTTTCAAGGACTCTTAAGTGATCAATGATGACTTGAGCTGCTTCATCTTTTGATTCTAGATACTTTACCCAAGTATACCTAGAATAGTCATCCACCATAACTAATGCATATCTCTTCTTTGCTAATGATGGAACATTTACTGGTCCAAAGAGATCCATGTGAATTAGTTTGAGTGGTTCAGTGTTGGTGTTGACTTGCTTTGATCTGTGCACAGCTTTCTTCAGTTTTCCCATTTGACAGTCCTCATACAATCCTTCTTGACAGAATTCCTGTTGAGGTAGTCCTCTCACTAGTTCCTTCTTCATTAGCATATTCATTGTTTTGAAGTTGAGGTGTGAGAGTTTCTTGTGCCAAAGCATACTGTCACCAACAGTAGCTTTACTGTAAAAACGGTAAATCTTGTCCTTCTTTGTTGATCTTAAGTCAGCAACAAACAAGCTTTCTTTTCTTACTCTTTTCAAAGAAAGGTTTCCATCCTTCTTGTGATAGATGTTGCACACCATCATGTCAAAATCAACCTTGAATCCCCTGTCACTGAATTGGCTGACACTGAGCATGTTGTGCTTCAATCCATCAACAAGTGCAATATCATTTATGACAACATTTCCAATCTCCAAACAGCCATATCCCACTGTGTAACCCTTGTTGTTGTCTCCAAAGGTTATGATTGGGCCAGCTTTCTCTACAAATTGTGACAGCAGGGTTTTATCACCAGTCATGTGTCTAGAGCAGCCACTGTCAATGATCCAAGTGACCTGCTCCTTATTTTTACCCTGCAAGACAAATTGTATTTAAGAGGCATATGGTACCCAATCCTTGTTGGGTCCAGTCACTTCAGTATCATAAGCATAATCATCATTTTCAACTTTAATCATCACATCAGGAATCTTCTGTTGGACTCCTTTCTTCACCCACATATCTTTAGAATTAGACTTGGTCTTCTTCTTAGTGGATGAGGCCTTCTTACTGTTTCCAGTAGGCTCGGGAGTCTCACCAGTTTGCATATAGAGACATGGTTCAGTAGATGAAATAGGCAAATTGAAACAAGTACTAATGGCAGTCACTTTATAAGGCACACAATCAATATTATTACAGACTACCATAGATCTATGCATAATGGGGGTTCTGTGTAAGTTACCATCTAGCATGGTCACATTTTTCTTGACCTCCTTTGGTTTCTTACAAACATGAGTTAAGTGATATGAAGAGCCACAATTATTGCATAGTTTTCTAGGAGCATTAGCATTGCCATTTCCTAACTTACCATTCCTGTTTCTAGACTTGTAGGTTATTGAGTCAACAGGATGTTCTGAAGTTGCTGTCGAGCCTTTCTTGACAGTACCTTTCGCACCTTATGTCATGACAGTAGGTTTGGAAGTCACTGTCTTTGAGGCTCTCTTGACAGTACCTTTGGAAGCTATTGTCCTGCCATTATTGACAACATCTTTAGAACATTCTGTCAGATTTTTTGGGGAAGTTACTGTCCTGGGGATTGTGACAGTATCTTTTCCATCAACTGTTGTACTGTCAATACCTTCATCCTCATCATCAAGTTGTTGCTTGATGAGCATGGCTTCCTCATCAAACTCAAGTTCAGAAAGTTTAAAAATGGGTTTGTTGATCTTCTTGAGAATATGAGGTTTGACAGAAGCATTAGTTGAACAATCCTGACTAACAACTTCCTTACCAGGTCTTTTTCCATACTCAAAACCTATCCCTACTTTTTGATCCTCTATGTGTTTCTCATGATAATCCTGAAGTTGTTTGGATGAGTTTCTATAGGCTTTAATCTTGAATTCATTTTCACTAATTTCTTTCCTTAAAAACTCCTCAATTTCTTTAGCACAGACTAATTCATTTTTAAGTTTAGCATTCTCCTGTGTTAAAGATTCTAAACGACTGGTCTTCAACAAAAGCAAATCATTTTCAGAAGTGAGTGTTTCATTCAATTTAGTTAACCTAGAAATCTCTTCATTTGATGCAGTTAGACTAGTGTGAACATTGAACATTTCTGCACTCAATTCCTCAACAGTTTGTTTGTATTCATCTTTAGACATATCAAGTAAGACAGGTGAGGGTACCTGACTTGGAGAGCTAGAGGAGGCCTCATCAGACTTAGCCATGAGGGCTAGATTCACATATTCCTCTTCCTCTTCATCATCAGAATCATCCCAGCACTTTCCTTCAGCCACATAGGCCTTTCCCTGTCCTTTCTTGAAATGTCCACTTGACCCTTTATCCATCCTCTGATTCTGCTTTGGTCTTCTGCACTCTGTAGCAAAATGACCAAGCTCATTACAGTTGTAACACCTGAACTTGGATCTGTCCACCATCCCTGTTTTGTAGCCACCTCTTGTGGCACCACCTTCAACCTTAGAAGAGTTCCCTCTGCTGAACCTTGATGTTTGACCCTGAGGCTTAAATGGCTTGTTTCTTTTGAATCTTATGTTTTTGAATTTCTTGGCCATGTAAGCCATAGTTGGATTATCCATCTTCTCCATTTCTTCTAAGGAGTAGAAGTCTTCATCCTCAACATCAGTTATCTGCAATACAACTTTCTCCTCATCATCCACAACCTCTTCGATCTTAAGAGAGGGTACTGAAGCAGGTTGAGTGATTTGAGCTTCTTCACTAGGTTGAGTGATTCTTGGCACATGAGCCACTAGAGCACCTGACATATTAGCCATCTTTCCTCTGGATCCAGCTAGAATAGCTCTTTTCTGGAAAAACTCAAGCTCATATGATTTAAGCACACCATATAGAGTTTCAAGAGAGATATTGTTAAGATTCCTTCCTTCTCTTATGGCAGTGACTTTGTGCTCAAGATGCTCAGGAAGTGTGAGTAAGAACTTGACATTTAGCTCCTTCCTATCATAGTATTTGCCATGTATCTGTAGCTCAGTCATAAGTTTGCTAAACCTTTCAAACATTGTTGTTAGGTCTTCTCCTGACTTTGCCATGAAGGCTTCATACTATGAGATAAGAATTTGTCTTTGATTATCTTTCACTTCTTCACTTCCTTCACACAGCAGCTCGATCTTATTCCACATATCCTTGGCTGATGAGCACCCAATGACATTCCCACACATGGCTTTGTCCAAAGTGAGAGCATCCAGTAAGATGAGTTGCAAGTAATCATCCAAGGCCACCTTCTCTTTTTCTGGCTCCAGAAACTCCGAAGGTAATTTGTTGACCCAATAGGCTGGAATAAGAACATCGTCCACAGTTGAGGCTTCAATTTCTTTTCGTGGAACAAATGGACCATTTTGGAGGATACCCAAGTATAATGAATTCGCAGCTTTGATAAACAACATGATCTTTCTTTTCCATACATTGTAGTTCTCTTTATCAAATGCTGGAATCTTTATGCTACTTGACTTCTGCATACTTGTCATGATCTCAGATTTGTAGAACAATCTGTCTGCTCTGATACCAGTTGTTTGTCCTTGACTATTGCAGAAGGGGGGGGGGTGTTGAATGCAATATTGATAAATCTCAAT
Source organism: Heracleum sosnowskyi (assembly GCA_030848705.1). NCBI lineage: Eukaryota > Viridiplantae > Streptophyta > Magnoliopsida > Apiales > Apiaceae > Heracleum > Heracleum sosnowskyi. The sequence goes on from CM061242.1 coordinate 73,220,596, forward strand.
CAAGGTTTTCAACAACAAGAACTAAGATTAAGGATTATCAGTTTATCAAATGCAAACACAAGTAGACACACGAGTAATTCTCACAAAATAAATGTTTTATTTATTTTGCAATGGGTTGCTACAACCTCAAGAAATTTTTTGTTTTCTTGAGCTTCGGTTTCTCGAGTGATTACAGAGAATGAATTGAGAGATAGACTAAGTAGGCTAAACCTATCACTTTCAATCACGGGTCTTGTGAAGCTGCTGTCATTTTCAAGTGGCAGCTTCTTACAATTTGTCTGCCCGTGATTCTTTCCTAAATTGCTATACAGACAGCTTATCAATACATATCAAAGCAATCTAGAAACATTCTATTTTAAGCTAACACAATTCAGTAGATGTAGATTTGTCATACTCTGGAATTGGTGAGCTTTGTCATGTGATCTCTCAAACTTCAGTCGTAGTCTTGCAGACCTGTTACAGTGTTGGGATACTGCAACACGCTTGTTTCTTGAACATCCAAACTGTCACGAGTTTGACTGGGTTGTTTACCAATACAAATGTTATCCCTTCATGACAGCATCCTGATGGCTAAGCTTGCTGTCACAGGAATGCGCTTATGGTGACAGTAAGAAATCCCCGCTGAAGGTGCTGTCAGGATTTCCAAGCTTGCTGTCAGGCTAGGGTAAAGTTGCTGTCAGAGGGCTTCCGCCAATGTTGCTGTCAGAGTGAATGTACTGTCGTGACTCGCAACAAGCTTGTAACCTTACTGTCAGCGCTGTGACAGTAATCTTTATTCTTGTTGTCCATCTTGAGTACTTCTTGAGGCTTGAACAAATGAATGAACTTCTACCAAGATGCACTAGAATCTTATTTGTACTAAATAAAACGGTTACAAAGACATACTCTGGTTGTGACAGTATGTTCATACTTAATAAAGATTAAGTAAATAAAGTATCTAGTTAAGTTGCCTCATAGCTATCACCCATAAATCCTAACAGTATCATTAGTAGCACCATCAATAGCACCATCGGTATTTGGTGCGTCATCAGGATTTAGTGGATCATCAGGATTTGGTGATCCATCAGTATCTGATGGTGTGTCAGTATCTGATTCCAATTCTTCAGGTTCCTTGGTAGCTTCATTTTCAAAGACCAAACTATCATGTGTGTCTTCATTCAGTCCAGTTATCTTCTTATCATCAAAAGATACATGAATTGACTCCATGACAGTTCTTGTTCTCAAGTTAAAAACTCTAAAGGCTCTTGATGCAGGATAGCCAATAAAAATTCCCTCATCAGCCTTTGTTTCAAATTTCCCTAGCTGTTCAAGATGAGTTCTGAGAACAAAACATTTACAGTCAAACACATGCAGATGCTTCAAACTAGGTTTCTTCTCCTTAAGCATTTGATAGGGAGTTGCACCATGTCTGTTTATCAGTGTGAGATTTTGAGTATAGCATGCTGTATTGACTGCTTCTGCCCAGAAATATGTAGGCAATTTAGCTTCTTCCAACATAGTTCTTCCAGCTTCAATAAGAGTTCTATTCTTTCTTTCAACTACTCCATTCTGCTGGGGTGTGCCAGGAGCAAAGAATTGTTGAATTATTCCTTTGTATTTACAGAACTCTTCCATATTTGAATTCTTGAATTCAGTACCATTATCACTTCTCAGAATCTTGACTTTGTACTTTGAGTCTGTCTCAATCATTCTCACATGGTCGAACAGTATCTCAGGAGTCTCATCTTTTCTGTGCAGAAAGTACACCCAGGTGAATCTAGAGTATTCATCAACAATTACAAGTGTGTACCTTTTCTTACTGATGGACATTATTTTGACTGGTCCAAATAAGTCAAGGTGCAACATGTTCTATGGTTCACCAATAGAGGATTCAGATTTACTCTTGAGTGATGTCCTTCTCTGTTTTGCTTTTTGACATGCATCACAGAGTCCATCAGTAGTATACAAATCTTTAGGAAATCCTCTAACCAAATCTTTCTTAACCAACTCATTGATATTGCTGAAGTTGAGATGAGAAAGCTTCTTATGCCAATTCCAATTTTCATCTACTGAAGCTTTACTGACGAGACAAGTAGGGGAACCATCAGTATTGGTGTGAATGTTGGCTTCATAAATGTTACCATGCCTGTAGCCAGTGAGTGCAACCTTTCCTGATGCTTTGCTGACTACTTCACAATGTGTGGAATAGAAGTTGACATGATAACCTCTGTCAGTGATTTGACTAATACTCAACAGGTTGTGTTTTAGTCCCTTCACTAGAGCTACTTTTTCAATGATGACATTGCCAATGATTATATTGCCATATCCCAAGGTTTGTCCAATGTTGCCATCTCCATAAGACACAGTTGGGCCAGCTTTCTCTTCATATTCTGATAACAGGGCTTTGTTTCCAGTCATGTACACAGAACATCCACTATCCATGACTAACACATTTTTCCTTTTTCCCTGCAATCAGAATAGAAATACACTAGTTAGAATATTTAGGAACCCACACTTGTTGGGTTCCTTTTCCATGCATTATACTAGATTTAGCAGCAGAAGACTTTTTGACTTTAGCAGTCCTGACAGAATAAAATCCATTAGGATTTGCTTTGTCAGTATCAGAATTTACAGATGCAAGAAACACTTTGACATTCTTAGATTTACTAGAATTTGCACTCTTATTAAACTTAGGTAAAGGATCATAAAAGTTATGGTACAAATTATGGTATTCTTCACAAGTATAAATAGAATGCCATTTACTGCCACAATAAAAACAAGACTTCTGTGGTTTGTAAAATACTGATCTATTCCTAACATCAGACCTAGGAATCTCAGTAACCTTCTTTTTACTCTTCCTGCAATCAATCGCAAGATGATTAGAGTTATCACAGGTATAACAACACTTTCTTGGTGCATTTGGGATAAACTTATAATTATTCTCTTTATTAATCTCAACTTTACCATTCCTGTTTCTTTTGACAATAGGTGACTTTTGTTTCCCTGTTTCTTCACAAAATTTATCCTTAAGTTGTTTCTGAGACAATAAACCAACATTCTTCTTTTCAGTTTTTTTGACAGGTTTAGACCTCACATTAGAGACTGGATTAGCAGAAGTAGATCCCTTTTCAAAAGTAGAATTGTGATCATTACCAAATACAAATTTAACAGGCTTAATCTTTGTTTTGGTCTTGTCTATAACATGTCTATAGGTCATTGGGTTAGTTGTCTCATCTATAACAACTTTCTTTTTCAGTTTCTTATCTTCGTCTGACTTATATCCTAGACATTCTTTTCAATTCTTAGAAGTATTAATTTCATAAAATTTCCTTCCAGCATCTGCCCAGGTTCTGATTTTCTCATTAGCAAACTCAAGTTCTTTTTCTAGAGCAGTACATTTAAATTTCATCTCTAAGTGCATGTGTTTAGCATTATCACATTCTTTTTGTACTTCTTGCATAAAAGAAAATTCAGCTTCTAGATGTTCATTCTTTTTCCTAAGTTCAGACATCTCAGATAAGATCCTAGTATTTTCAGCAGTTTGACTTCTAAAGCTAATATGCAATGACTTTAGAAAACGTCTTAATTCAGAGGCATTATCAGTATCAAAATCAAAGACAGTATTTGTTACCTTTTCATCAGGAACAGCAGATTCATCAGTATTGGCCATTAGGGCATAGTTGACCACCTTAGTGTCAGATTCTGAGGAGGAGTCCATCCAATCCTTGCTTGAAGTGATGAGTGCTTTAGCCTTCTTGCACTCAGTTTCAAAGTGCCCCATTCCATTACACTTGTAGCACCTTATCTTTGACTTGTCAAATTTGCCACTTTTGCTGTCCTTCTTGATGTATTTGTCTTTGTCAGCATTGAAGGTCTTTTTCTGAAAGTTGACTTGTCTTCTAGCCTTCCTGAACTTCATCTTCTTGAAGCCCCTGAATATCATAGCAACCATCTCTTCCATGTCTGAGTCAATAGAATCATCATCAGTATTGGCATCAGGATTGCCATCAGTATCTGATGATGAGTCATCAGGATCTGACTCCACCAATCTTGATTTTCTTCTAGAGACCTCCACAGCTTTTCCTTTTGATTTAGCCTCAACATTCAAGGCTATAGACTTTGCCTTGCTGCTTTTCTTATTCTTCCTTTGTTGAACCTCAAGATCATAGGTTCTTAGCATTCCATAAACTTCATCAAGTGACACAGTGTTTAGATCATACTGGTGTCTAATAATTGAAGTTTGAGTGTCCCATTCTTCTAGTAAAGCCCTCAGAAACTTGGTGTTTGAGTCTTCATATACATATTCTTTGCCAACTAGAGATAGATTGTTCAGGAGTTTCGGGAATCTATCATACATGTTAGTAAGGCTCTCATCAGGTCTAGCATCAAATTGTTCATACTCTTGTATAAGTAGAGCCCTTATGTTTTTCTTGACATATGCAGATCCTTGGCATTGAATTTCCAAGGTGTCCCAAATTTCCTTTGCAGACTTGCATGCAATCACCCTGTTAGACATGACAGCATGAAGACTGTTGTGCAGGATATTCTTTATCTTAGCATCTCTGAGAATGTCAGCTTTCTATTATGGAGTCCACTCACTTTTTACCTTGACCACGTAGTGTTCAGGTACAGTATCTGTTTGTCCAACAAGTCTCGTAGGGATATATGGTCCATCACGAATCCTGTCCAGATATTCAGGATCCATTGCTTCTAAGTACATGAGCATCTTTACCTTCCATGTTGGATATTCAGTTTTCTTCAGAATGGGAATCTTCATACTTTCATACTTAGTTGTCGACATCTTTAGATCGTATCTGATTCAAATTTAAATCGGTTTGCTCTGATACCAATTGTTGCCCAGTAATAAACAATTGTAGAAGGGGGGTTGAATACAATTGTATAAGATTCTCGACTTAATAAAATAAAGATCACAAATATGAAAGAATAACAGCTTTATTAATTCTGATATAAAACTGTTACAAAACTCTCTCAAGAAATTCTGATGTTCTTGAGAGCTTCTAGGTTACAAAATACTCGTGTATGTGATTGATATAAAATCAAAACCTAAACTGTGTTTATATACTCCACAGCTTCTCTATCGATTACAAGATAAGTCCAAATCAATTACAAACTATATTGAAACATATCCTAACCGACAGCTGCATTCCTATAAACTAGGAACCGACAGAATAAACTTCCTTCTTTAACTAGACTCTGAATCAAACTAGAAATAGTAATCCTGATCAGCTTCCAGTCCTGATGATAAATCCTGATCACAGTCCTGATAGTAATCCTGATAGCAATCCTGATACTAACGAACGTGCAATACTGATGACGTCAGCAATCTTGATCAGTTTAGTCCAGATCCTAATGATCATTGAATCATGATCTAACAGTCCTATATTGCCATCTGCATAGGAAACCTTTGGGCCAACTTTCTTCTCAAAATCTGACAGCAGAGTCTTGTTTCCAGTCATATGTCTTCAACATCCACTATCCCGAACTAGAACATTTTTCCTGTTGCCCTTTTCAGAAATTTCCTCAACTTCAGCCATCAGTGCATAGTTAGTTTCTTCCTCTTCTTCAGAGTCAGAAGAATCCATCCATCATTTGCTTGAAGTAACAAGTGCCTTTCCAGAAGTCTTTCCAGCTTTGGGTTTCTTGCAGTCTGCCGCATAGTGTCCCATCTTGTCACAGTTGAAACATTTGATCTTGGAAAGATCATTCGTCTTGAACTTGCCTTTCTTGTCAGAATACTGATTCCCTTTTGAAGTTCTTATCTCTTTTCTGAATTTGTCATACTTCATCTTCCTGAAGCCTTTAACCATCATGGCCATCAACTGTACCAGCTCTTCATCAGAATCATCATCTTACTCATCATCAGTGTTGTCATCAGTATTAGTATCAGTATCTGATTTCACAGCCACTTGTGCATTTGCCTTCATTTTGTTTTGACTCACATTCTTTTCCCTCGATTCGGTCTTTAAGGCCACAGATTTTGACTTTGATTTCATACCTTCCTTCTACTTGATTTCTAGATCATTTGTCTTCAGCATTCCATAGATCTCATCGAGTGTCATCAAATCCATCTTATAAGTGTGTCTTATAAGATTCTGTTGACTTATCCATTCAATGGGTAAAGATCTTAGAAACTTGACATTGGAGTCTTCAACGTCATACACCTTTCCCACAAGCGAGAGTTCATTCAGCAGAGTAAGAAATCTATCATAGATTTCTGTTATATCTTCATTATTCCTTGCTTCAAATTGTTCATATTCTTGAATAAGAATACCTCTCCTGTTTTTCTTAATTTCTTCAGTTCCTTGGCATTGAACTTCCAAGGCATCCCATATCTACTTAGCAGTCTTACAAGCAATAACTATGTTAGATAAAACAGTATCTAAACTATTATGCAAAATATTTCTAATCTTTGCATCTTTTATCATTGTTGCCTTGTCTTCAGGTGTCCATTCTTTCTTTTCCTTTAGAATAACACTTGCAGGAGTCATCTCAGTTGCTGCAACCGGCTTGGTTGGAACAAATGGTCCATCATTTATCCTGTCTATATAATCAGGATCTGAAGCTTTCAGATACATCGTCATTTTGACCTTCCATGTTGAGAATTCAGATTTCTTCAACATTGGAATCTTCTTTGTTTCATACCTATTTCCTGACATCTTGATTGTTTCTGATTTGTAGAATTATCAGTCTGCTCTGATACCAATTGTTACCCAGTAGATATCGATTATAGAAGGGGGGTTGAATATAATCGTACTAAATAATCGACTAAAACAGATATGTAAAACAATCAATACCAGCTTTTATTAATCTTTATAAAAACTGATACAAACTCTCTCAAGAAACTATGAGTTCTTAAGAGCTTCTAGGTTTACAAAATACTCGTGTAAGTTGTTACTCTCGTAAAACCTATTCTGTGTTTATATACATACACAGCTACACATTCTGTTACAAAAGATAATCTCTATTTAATTAGATTGATCTCCTTGTCGCTTATCTCCTGTAACAGCTGCGGTGATACATATCCTGGAAAATCAATCTTCTCCTGAAATCATGGAACAATATCAATCACCATAACTCATGACTTAACCCGCTACTGATGATGACATTATCAGTCGTCAGCTTCTGATGATGTGAGTACTGATGCTACCCGATCCTGATGCATTCATTAAATCAACATTATCCAACACATCTATCTTGTATTTATCTTCAATGTTTGAATCTGGAAAATGTTTAATGAAATCCAGAACTTTGTTTTATTATTTACTTAGCTTTTAAAGTCTTATTTTTACTTGTTTATTTAGTTGAGTTATCCTCTAGGTATTTGCTTGTTATTCTCTAACAAACAAATAGGGGAAGATTGAAAGGCATATGTATAGGCCTATTTGTTAACATCGAGGATACAACTCAACTTAAACAAGTTTGTAATAAGTAAATAATAATTCAATTGTCACAGTCCTACAGGAATCTCAGAAGATCATATCAGTCAAAAGAATGAAGATTAAAGTCATCCTACAGACTTGAAGTAATTCTACATTGAAAGAAGTTCAATTATTTAATCAAGCCTCAGTGAAGTATTCAAGGAAGTGGATTTATTAAAGTGACAGAGATTTCAGATGTGTGACAGCAAATGTACATATTACAGTGGTTGACAAAAGTCAAAAGCAGTTAATGGACCATAGCTTAAAGCCAAGGTGAAGAATAGACATTGCAGTTAGTCACTTATGAACCAGACAGTACATCAAGTGTCAACTTCATACAGAGGAAATTCTTCATCAAGTTCAAGTGGTTCAAGGATTGGTTATGCTATCATGAAAGGATTTAAATTCTCTTTTCAATTAGTTATTAATTTATTGCTTAAGGTAAAATGAACTGGAATGACTATCAAGGATAGTCATCCCGATAGTCATCCCAATCCATTTTACTTTAATAATGAACTGGAATGACTATCAAGGATAGTCATCCCGATATTCATCCTAGTTCATTTCAAATTTATTCTAATTTAATTCACATAATTCTGATAGTCATTCCAGGCAAAATCCATAGTCATTCCAGGCTTATTAATAGTCATTCCAGACTATTATGATAGTCATTCCAATGGAAAAAGTAATGCACGTGCAGGTTGTGTCAAGTGGATTACTAAGTGGATTAAGAGATATAAAAGGATCAAGATAGACAGTTTATAAAGTGATCAAAAACATTACATCTCAAGAACTTTCTGTCAAGAACAAAACCAACTGTCGTGGACATTTGATTAATCAGTAAATCATTTCTAGATTCAAGTGTTAAATCCAAACCACTAGAAATCATTTACTTGTACTGCTTTGACTATCTAACGGATCTTAATCCCTAGAACGTATCTCGAACTATCATTTATTGTTATATCTTTTTATTACAAAAATAGATAAATTCATGTCGAATTTATTCTAGATTTGTTTTAATTAGTTTGAGATTCAATCTTGTAATCAGTACCAAATTTGTAACACCTTTCAAGTTTAATATAAGTTATATTTAACTTGAATTTTGTTTCATTTAATTCCGCCATAATTTGTTCTTGAATTGTTTACTCCTAAAATGAACAAATTCGATAAAACGGTATAGTTTGTATTCAACCCCCCCCCCCCATTCTACAAACTTATCGGGACCTAACAGATAGTGTAAGATCCGGGAAAATTACGTGTTATTATGTGATGTGAAATGAAATTTTAATTTCATATTAAGAGTTATTAAATGATTTATATGTTTAAACGTGCTAAGTTATTCGTTAAATGATTGAATATGTGATATTGTGGTGCTATGTGAAATGTGTGGGGAATTTGAAATTATTTTGAAAAGGGTGTCATACTATTTTATTTTATTTTAATTATCGAAAAGAAAATTTGGATCGTTCCCAAATTATTCGGGAGATTGGTATATCGTTCGTACCAATATTTCATTCGTTAAAGTAGAAAGTATTCGAAAATATTCGCAATAAAGGTATTTTGGTTCGTATATTTTGAATTAAACGATACTTGTAGTTATCCGTACTTTATGGATGCTTATCGTCTCGTGAAACGTGTATTCTGCTTTATTAAAGGTTTAAAGCATATATTCTGTTAAATTGTATTTAAAGCGATCTATCGGATCAGTATCGATCCAAAAATGTCGTTTGGGGTATTATTTTCCGTTTAATATAAAAAGGCAAATCGTACTTTGTTTTGCGTATAATAAAGCTTAATTACAGTTAAAAATCTAAAAACCCCTGAAACGTGTTCTTCGTGTTCTTGAGAATCAAACTCAATTTTGAAGGCGTTATCGGAATCCGATTTCGATGTTCTTGTAACCAAAATGAATCTCTCATCATCCTCTGCCTAAATCCATCATCAAAATTCATGTGGGTATGATTTTCTGATCTTTCCGATTTTTAATTATTTATTTATTTTCGAATTTTTATATTTAAATTGGGGGAATCTTTGTTCGTAGTTGTTCTTGCTAATTGATTACATGAATAGATTGTACATGATTCAGGGAATGTTTTGATACTAAAATTTTGGGTGTTGGTGTTGTAAATCGAGCAAATCGAATTTTTGAAGCTCGCCGGAGTTCTTGAGCTTTTGCCGGATTTTGATTTCCAGGAACTGTTTCTTGGTTATGTTTATACCATTGGATAGATCTGTGAGTTTAGAGTTGAACCGTGTAATCGGTTTTGAATTTGGTGTCCGTTTTCGGTTGGCCGGAAACGGCGCCGCCGTTTTCTTTTCGTTCGTTTTGGATGATTTTGACGTGATTTCAGTTAACTGGGCTCAGTAATGTAATCGTCGAGACATTCCTGTGATTTCTGCACAAAAATCCGTGTGTTTGGAATGGTTTTTGGTCACCGGAAACCGGTGGGTTGGCCGGACGCCGGCCGGAAACTAGGAAACCCAGTTTTCCGGTGACGTGTTCTTGGCGACCCACCGTGTTCTTCATGACCCGTTTTCAAAACCCTACCCGACCCGGTTTCGATCCAGAAAACCCTAATTGCATTTCTAAAAGCTGTTTCTGGATTTTTATTTTTAAAATAATTCAAAAAATTGTTTTAAAAATTCTAAAAATCATATCTTTGATTTAAAAATACATTTTATTATTCCGAAAATTTTATAAATTCATAAATATTTATTTAAATTCGGAAATTGATTAAATTTAATTATTTTAATTATTTTTGATTAATAATTAATGTATTTAATTAAGTGATTAATTCATTTAATTAGTTAATTCTTAAAAATTAATTATTATTTAGATTTAATTAATTAAAATTAAGTTTGATTATTTTCTAGCTTGGTTTATTTATTTAAAAATAGTTTGGGCATTTAAAAGAGTGTCAATTAATTTTATTAATTGATTTATTTGCATTTAAATACTTATATTGGGTTTAAAAATCCGTTTTTTGATTTAAAAATTGTTTGTGGCTTATTTAAATTCAAATAAGCTTTGTGTGATCTTTTAAAAATAGTTATAAGTGCTATGTGATTCGTATGAGTTGTGTAATGTGTTTTATAGTCAGTATATACCCGTACTAGGGCTAGTGTCTGAGTTTTTAATATCATAAATTAGACCGGGCGTCCGATACGTAACCGGTTACTTGTTTAAATATGTTATGTGAATGATGTGAATTATCTGTTGTTTAGTCATGCATGCGAATAAATTGTGTTGAGACTTGTTTGAGTATTTGGTCGTGTCTAATATCATCACGAGGGGTAGTTGGGATAGAAATTTGTCGGTTATGTTAGAAAGTGAGATTTACGAGGTCGTTGACTTAGATGTTGACTTTTATAGTATGGGGAGTTTCGTCAAGCGAGTTACGAGGATTACTTGTATAGTTAGTTGTGATCTGTTAGGAATATGTTGTTCTTGATGATAATTATAAAAACACTTAGTAGATTTTGTATTAAGTCATTTTGTAACTGTCAACGGAATGGCATGCTTTGCAGTGTTTCGTTGACAGGAAGCTCATCAACGGAATGAGTGTTGTAGCAATTGCACTGTACAATACTTCACAGTTTGATATGCATTTGATGTATGTATTAGATAGGTTTCCTAAGTCATGTTGACTTAGTACTAGATAGGCAAAATAGGTTGGTTAATTGTAAGTATATCATGCCTTGTAATTTTGCCTAAGTGAAGACATGTCAACGATATGAAGATTACTCTATCAACGGAACAAGGATACACCATCAACGGAATGAAGTTTACTCATCAACGAAATGAAGTTTACTCATCAACGAAATGGAGAATAAAGCTATCAACGAAACACATCTCCCTGCTATCAACGAATCATTATTGCTTTTCTGAATAGTTGACAAAGTGATAGTGACAGTTTACTGAACAGATCTAAAGGTGATGTGGAAGTGTACTTTGCATTGGAAACCATTAAAATGGACATGGGGAATAAGGAAACATCCCAGTTTCCAATTGGGCTCTTAGGAGTGATCATAATAAGCATGAAGACAAAAGCAAGGATCTCCAAGGACCACTGGACAAAGGGATGAAAAGCAAACTATTGGCGGTTACCTTTTGTGTACTTTAGTGTAGCCTAAAATAGCTTTGTAAACTTGGGAATATATATAACCAAGTGTAGCAGTTAAAATAGATAAGAGAAGAAAAACAAATAGATTGTATTAGCTATTTTTGAGAGCATCTCTTCTCTACAAATCTAGTAACTGAGCAGCTGTGTACATTTGTATCACAGATTATTTCCGAAATAAAAACACTTCAGTTGGATCATCAAACAATCCAACTGAATTATTTATATCTTGTGTTTTTACTTATTCAGTTCAGTTTTATTTATAAGTGTTTTAAGTTTAAGGAAATATCAAGAATTGTATTCAACCCCCCCTTCTACAATTCTGTTAGGTCATTTGGGATTAAAAATTGGTATCAGAGCAAGCTTCTAACATACAAGAATTTTAAAGATCAAGACCAAAACAGAAACCATGGTGAAGAAGGATGCAGGTGTGAAGATACCAGTTCTTGATAAGGACAATTACTTTCACTGGAAAGTAAAGATGCATTTACATCTCATGTCTATGGACGAGAGGTATGTAGACTGCATTGAGAAAGGTCCACACGTTCCCATGAAGTTTGCATCTAGAGTTGGACTGCCAGATGATGCTCCTGATGTGGAAATTCCAAAACTTGTCTCAGAATGGACTATTGAAGATGTTGTAGAAGTCCATAAAGATAAAAGAACCATGAACATTCTGTTTAATGGTTTGGAGCAAGAGATGTTTGACAATGTCATAAACTGTACAACCTCCAAAGAAGTATGGGACACTGTCAGAACACTATGTGAAGGAACTGAGCAAGTAAGGGAGAACAAAATGCAACTCCTTATACAACAATATGAGCACTTTCACTTTAAAGCTGGTGAAACCCTAAATGACACGTTTAGTAGGTTTCAAAAGCTTCTGAATGGATTAAAGTTGTATGGGAGAATCTACCAAACTAAGGATTCAAACCTTAAATTTCTAAGAGCTCTTCCAAAAGAATGGAAGCCTATGACTGTTTCTCTAAGAAACACTCAAGAGTACAAAGATTACACTCTTGAAAGGTTGTATGGAACATTAAAGACATATGAGTTGGAAATGGAGCAAGATGAAGAAATTGAGAAGGTACAGAAGAAGGGTGGATCTATTGCATTGATTGCATCTGTGAACCAACTGGAAGATGACAATGAGGAAGCTGCAAAAGCCACAACTAGTCGAGCTAGTTGTAGAAGTGATGTTAGCAAGGGAAAAGGCAAGATGACAGAGGAAGAAGAATCAGAACCAGCCAACTTGGATGACTTAGATGAGATTGATGAACACGTTGCTTTTCTGTCAAGAAAATTCTCTAAGTTCAAGTTCAAGAGAAACTCAGAAGCAAGGCCACCAAGGAGAGACTTTCAACCTAACAAAAGTAACTGGATTGAAAAGTCTAAATCTAAATGTTTCAATTGTGGAATGCTTGGTCACTTTGCTGGAGACTGCAGAAAGCCCAAGATTGAGAAGGGCAACAAGAAATTTGAGCCTGTTGATTATAAAAAGAAATACTTTGAACTTCTCAAGCAAAAAGAAAAGGCTTTCATGTCTCAGGAGTATGATTGGGCTGGTAATGGTGAAGATTCTGATGATGATGTTGAGTATGTCAACTTGGCTCTTATGGCTAACAATCATGAGCAGGAAGCAAGTTCCACTAGCAATCAGGTAACGATTACTAATCTTTCTGAGCTTTCTAAAGAGGAATGCGATAGTGCAGTAAATGAAATGTCTACTATATTATACAATCTGCGTGTTACTCTTAAATCACTTACCAAGGAGAATTCAAGGATTAAAGAATCAAATCTGCTCTTAAGTGATAGAAATGCCATGTTAGAAGCACAGCTCATTGAGTTTGAGAAAATGAGATGTGTTAGTAGGGATGCTAAGCTGGAACTTGAGAAAGCATTAAAGAGGGAAGAAATTCTTAAAACACAACTAGAGATAGAACAGAGTGTGATTGCAAAATGGAAAGATTCCAGGAATGTTGCTAGCAACATCATTAATGTTCAAGGTGTGGAATCTTTCTGTGAGCAATCATGGAAAAAGAACAAGGAGAAACTAGGGTATGCTGTTGAAACCTTAGAATCAGAATCAGAGTCAACAAACAACAATGATCATTTGTTGAAGGTTGATACGTCAACGGAATGCAATGTTTCGTTGACAGATGAACCATCAACCGATCATGCTGTTTCGTTGACAGAGAAAAAGAAAGTAGAACTCACTAGACTTAATGAAAAGTATGGTCCTGTCACCAAGAACTTTGTTCAAGGTGAGTCTAGTAAATCAAAGAAAGTTGAGAAGCCTGTTGAAAGAGCTAATGTAGGTCACTTGTCTAACAAGCAATTGAAAGACAAGTTAGAGAAAGTTCAAGTTGAGACTAAAGGTAACAAAAAGAATAACAGAAACGAAAATGTAGGGATTAACAAGCACAACAATTACACACCTGATAAATATGCACCTAGAAAGACATGTGTTAATTGTGGTAGTGTTAATCATCTATCTGCTAATTGCAAGTCTGTTAAGAAACCTGCTAATGTGAAAATGCCTAAGTCTACATTGAATGATTCTATACCTGCAATGCCTGTTATGCCTAACATGTTTGCTCCATATGCACAGTATCAAAATCCATATGCTGGTATGTCATTTGTGCCTAACCCTTACATGAATATGTTTAACATGCCACAAATGCCATGGAATAACATGTTTGTTCCTCCATCTATGCATGCTGAGAATGAAATTGTGAGCAACCCTCAAAGATCAACACAAGTGAAAAATGATCTGAGAGGGAAATCAAAGGCTAACAAGACAGGACCCAAGGAAACTTGGGTACCAAAATCAACTTGATTTGGTTTGTTGTGTGCAGGGAGACAAAAGGAATCTTTGGTACTTGGATAGTGGTTGTTCAAGACACATGACTGGTGATTCCACCCTGCTCACAGAGTTTCAGGAAAAAGCTGGCCCTTGTATTGCTTTTGGAGATGACAGCAAAGGCTACACAAAGGGATATGGCTTGATTTCAAAAGAGAATGTCATCATTGATGAGGTTGCATTGGTGGATGGTCTTAAGCACAACCTGCTTAGTATCAGCCAACTTTGTGACAAAGGATTTTTAGTTACTTTTTCAAAAGAAGCCTGTGTTGTTTCTAAGGTAGGAAACAACAATGCGGTCATGACTGGATTCAGAAGAGGGAACGTGTACATTGCTGACTTTAGCAGCACAAGTCCAGACACCATCACATGTCTTTTCAGCAAGGCAAGCAAGGATGAAAGTTGGTTGTGGCACAAGAAATTATCTCATCTGAATTTCAAAGTCATGAATGATTTGGTAAGGAAAGATCTTGCTAGAGGAATTCCACAGGTAGAATTCTCCAAGGATGGTTTGTGTGATGCCTGTCAAAAAGGGAAACAAAAGAAGGCATCATTCAAAAGCAAGACAGAGTCATCAATTGTTCAACAGCTTGAGTTGCTCCACATGGATTTATTTGGCCCTGTAAATGTCATGTCAATTTCAAAGAAGAAGTACTGTCTTGTGATTGTTGATGATTTTTATAGATTTACATGGACTTTCTTTTTGCACTCCAAAGATGAGGCAAGTGAAATCATTATCAATCACATCAAGATGGTAAGCAATCATCCTGATTTCAAAGTGAGAAGAATTAGGAGTGACAATGGGACAGAATTCAAGAATTCAAGCATGAAAGTGTTCTGTGAAGAAAATGGTATATTGCATGAGTTTTCAGCAGCAAGGACACCACAGCAAAATGGTGTAGTTGAAAGGAAAAACAGAACACTTATTGAAGCTGCAAGGACAATGCTAGATGAATCAAAGTTACCTACTTATTTTTGGGCTGAGGCAGTCAACACAGCTTGCTTCACTCAAAATATTTCTTTGATTAATCAGGCCAAGGGAATGACACCTTATCAACTACTCAAAAGAAAGAAACCACTATTGGATTTTCTTCATGTCTTTGGTTGCAAGTGTTTTGTTCTGAGAAATCAAGCTGAGCACTTGGGGAAATTTGAAGCAAAGGCAGATGAAGCAATATTTGTGGGTTATGCAGCAGGGAAAGCCTACAGAGTCTACAATCTCAGAACCAACATTGTTATGGAATCTGTACATGTTGTTTTTGATGATCTCAAAATTCAGGGTCTCTGTGATGAAGGTTTCCATGAAAGTCTCTCTTTTGAGAATGAGGAAGGAGAACAAATGGATCATGATAAGACTATTGAGAAACAGTCCAAAGTTGTTGTATCTAGCACAGATGAAAGCAGCAGTGAAGATGAAATTGCTGCATTAAGATTGAAAAGAATAGCTGCTAGTAGACCAAATGGTCATTTCGTTGACAGTCAGAATGAGCGTTTCGTTGACAGTCACAGAAATGCTTCCAGGAGTGATCAATTAGGGACAACAAACTCAGGGGGAGTTTCTCAAGGACAAATATCTAATCAAGGCAATCATGATCATGAAGCTACTTCTTCAAGAGCAAATCTACCTCCTTCAAGAAAATGGACTAAAGATCATCCCTTTGAACTAATTATAGGTGATGTTTCTTCAAAAGTTCAAACTAGAAGAGCAACTCAAGAGGAATGTCTATATAGTAGCTTTCTGTCTCAAGAAGAGCCAAAGAAAGTTGAGGATGCACTTCTAGATCCAGATTGGGTTTTGGCTATGCAAGAGGAGCTAAACCAATTCGAGAGGAACAATGTTTGGAAGCTGGTGCCCAAGCCTAAAGACAGGAGTGTAATAGGCACAAAATGGGTGTTCAGAAACAAGATGGATGAAAATGGCATAGTCACAAGGAACAAAGCTAGATTGGTTGCAAAAGGCTACTCACAGGAAGAGGGAATTGATTTTGATGAAACCTTTTCTCCTGTTGCAAGACTAGAAGCAATAAGGATTTTCCTAGCCTATGCAGCCCATGCCAATTTCAAGGTCTTTCAAATGGATGTGAAGAGTGCTTTTCTGAATGGGGAACTGGAAGAGGAGGTGTATGTGAGTCAACCTCCTGGCTTTGAAGATGATGATTTTCCAGAGTATGTGTACTTTCTCCTCAAAGCACTCTATGGTTTGAAACAAGCACCTAGAGCCTGGTATGACACATTGTCGCAGTTCCTTCTTGAGAATCACTTCACTAGAGGTACTGTAGATAAAACTCTTTTTCATAGGATTGTGAATGGCTCTACAATACTTGTTCAAATTTATGTAGATGACATAATTTTTGGGTCTACAGATGAAAAACTTTGTCAAAAGTTTGCCAAGCTTATGCAAAGTAAGTATGAAATGAGCATGATGGGAGAATTAACTTATTTTCTTGGTCTTCAAGTAAAGCAAGTTAATGAAGGCATTTTCATTAGTCAAACCAAGTACATTAATGATTTGTTAAAGAGGTTTAACTTAATGGAATGCTCTCCTGCCAAAACACCCATGCCTACTGCCACCAAACTTGAATTGAATACTAAGGAAAAATCTGTGGACATTTCAAGTTACAGAGGCATGGTTGGCTCACTTTTATATTTAACAGCTAGTAGACCTGATATTATGTTTGCTACATGTCTATGTGCTAGATTTCAGGCTGATCCTAGGGAATCCCATTTAGTTGTTATTAAAAGAATTTTCAGATATCTCAAAGGAACACCAAACCTTGGCATTTGGTATCCTAGAGAATCTGGTTTTGAACTAATTGGTTATTCAGATGCAGATTATGCAGGATGTAAAATTGACAGGAAAAGCACAACTGGAACCTGTCAATTTCTAGGAAACAAGCTTGTATCATGGTTCAGCAAGAAACAAAACTCAGTTTCCACCTCCACAGCTGAGGCTGAGTATATTGCAGCTGGAAGTTGTTGTGCACAGATTTTATGGATGAAAAACCAACTACTTGATTATGGATTAAGAGTTGAGAAAATTCCTATTTTCTGTGACAACACTAGTGCCATTGCCATTACTGAGAATCCAGTACAGCATTCAAGGACCAAGCACATTGACATCAAGTACCACTTTATTAGAGAACATGTTATGAATGGTACTGTGGAGTTACATTTTGTTCCAAGTGAACAACAACTTGCAGACATCTTTACCAAGCCACTTGATGAATCCACATTCTCAAGATTAGTAAGTGAGCTAGGTATGCTAAATTTCTCTTAACTATTTTGAGATTTTTGCAAGTTAAGATGCAGCCAGGAATTTGCTATAATTTTTCTGTGGATTGATTTTCTCAGGAAAAGGTGAAATTTTGTCTAAGTCAAAATTACTATGTCAACGAAACGCACCATTTTGTTGATAGTCTTAGCATTTTTCTGGGTGTTTCGTTGATAGCTCTTTTATATCAACGAAACGCAGCTTTATCAACGAAATAGAAGGGACCTAAAATTCCCAATTCTGATTCGTTGATGTAGCGCTTTTTAATCTGAACCGTTGAAATTGCACGTTCTTTATCACGATCTATGCATACACCCCTGTAAGTATAAATCGTGGTAATATTTAATTCTAACGGTTACTTTTTAAGCCAATCAGGTAATTTAGATTAATTATTGGACTTAATTTCTGAGAATTTTTGGGGGAGTATTTAAGAAATTTTAATTTCTTTATTTCATTTCTACCTGTTCTCAAAAATTCCAAAAGTTTTTCTATCTTCTTCTCTCTAACAAGCAATACAGCTCGAAGCTTTTCCTCACTCAACAATGGCACCCATAGTCAAGCTTATGTCTGCTGGTGGGTTCATCTATGAGAAGAACAATTCTATTCCATTTGTTGTTAAGGAGAGTCCGAACAGCATCTTTTTCAAGATGATGGACTTCATGAGGAACTGTAAGTTGAGCTATGCGATGTTTCACTCTACACCACTCTACAATGAAATAATCAAGGAGATTTGGACCTCATGTGAGTATAGTGGAACAAACTGCACACTGCAATTCACTCTTCAAGGTAATGAGTACATAGTTAATTCTGATGTTTTGCAAGCATGTTTACATATTCCTGATAATAACTGTGATGCTTTGCCTACTAACACTGAAATAACTACCATGCTAAATTCTATAAACTACTCTTTGCCTACTGATAACTTGGGTAAGATAATTAGGAGAGGTTTGGTTAGGGAATACAGTTATTTAGCTGATGCATTCATTAAGGTCTTTTCTGGAAAGATTAGTAATTTTGATGCATTAACTAACTCTATGTTAATTCTCCTAACCATGCTTCTAAATGATAGATATTACAACTTTAGCACCCAACTTATGTATGAAATTGGTGCTAAGTTGGGTGATAAGGCAAATAGGAAGAAAAATATCTATTATGCAAGGTTTCTGATGATGCTGGCTAATCATGTTAGTCCAGCACCATTAGTTATCTCTAACCCTACTGCCAGGTTTGAGTGCTTTGTGCAAGAGAAGAGAGTATTGACAGACATACTGAGGCTGAACCACAATGGTGATGTTCCAGTGGTGTATCTGCCAATCATTGAGGTAACTACTGCTATCCCTGTTAGTATAGCTGTTACTTCAATTGTTTCATCCAACCCAGTTGCTATGGAGTCTGTAGCTGTGACCCAACAGGCTCCTGCCCCAGCAACAAAACCAAAATCAAAGAAATCCTCCAAGCCAACCTCAGGTGCTTCTCAAAAGGCACCTGTTGTAAAAACTACCACACAACCTAAGGGGAGTGAGTCTGGAGTTGTGAGAGGTGAGGGAAGGGGTGAAAGTCAAAGAAACCCCAAGAATAAGGAAGGTGAGGTAAGTGTTTCCCAGCCTAGCCCCATTGTGTCTTCCCAACAAGGCACAATGAGTAAAATGGATTTAAGCACAAGTCTAATTGCATCCTCCCAAAAGGATGTAATTATTGAAACAAGCTCTCCACCCAGAGCACAGTCCAAGAGGGCAAGGGACACTGTAAGCCCACAGTCTATAATTTCCCAGTACCAAAGAAGAGTAAAGCAAAAATCCCAGGTTTCACAGGGTGCACACACACTGGAAGCAACACTTCCAGTTTCACAAATTCAATTTGATGTAACCCCTATCATAACTCTGGGGTTACAGTCCCATTCTCTTGATATCAATCTTGAACTATCTCCACCAAATTCACCAACTCAATCATTAGATGTGGATATGATCCATTCATCTATCCCTGATTCTCCAACTCTTTTCTTGGAGAAGCCCCACTCTGACATTGGTGACCATCACTTGTTAAGTGATTTATTGGGCCACCAATCATCCTTTTCTGAAGTTACAAGAGGATCTGTGGAACAATCTCTTAAATCAATCACCACAGATTCTACTGTAATTTCACTTTCTCAAAGTGCTTTCTTGACCTCATCAACGAAACAGGCTCTTTCGTTGACAAGTGTTTCTCCATCAACGGTATCCATACCGTTGACAGTTCAAACTACCATACCGTTGATAGTTCACTCTGCACCTCTAATTGAAAATCAAGTTGTTTCCACAACTAGTGCAGATGATCTAGTGGTAGTTGAGACACTTCTAGGATTGAGAGGGAGTGAAACTGAGAGGCTGGCTTGCAGCCAGGCAAAAGGAGAGAATGAGAGTGAGAGGCTGGCTATTTCTTCCAGCCAGGCAAAAGGAGAGATTGAGAGTTCCACCTTAGTAGGTGAAGGTGAGGGTGTGAGAGGTGTGAGCCATGGGGAGCCCATGATGCAAGAAAATAGAGGAGAGAGAGAAGGGACTACAGGAGTCATAAGGGAGGAAGCAGCCATTGCTAGTGAGTCAATGGAGGTCAATGAGGGAGAAAGGGAACTTACTTTCCAAGAGCTCTATCAACAAACTCTGGATAGTATTTCCCTGGATCCTGAGACCTTTACTCATCCTGTGTCAGCCTATCAAGTTTTGGCTCAACATGGCAATGTGGAGGCAGAGAGGTCACTACAACTAATTCATACAACTGCATCAATGCAAAGAGCAAAGGATGCCTTGACCAATCTATCTCCAGGAGCTGCAGCAAGTGGTGAGTTTGATTTCTCTGATGATGAGGACAACTTTGGTGACAATCAGGTGGCCACTACTTCACAGACTGGGACTTCTGTGGTGCCTCCTACACCAAACTGGCTTTCTCAAGATTTACAAGGAAGGATCTCCCTGGATGCTGCAATCACAAGGCAGTACAATGAGGCCTATCTGGCTCATGAGTCTGCAAATGCCAATGACAAGAAATTCTACAAGGCTATTATGGATTCACTGGAAATCCAAAGGCTACAGATGATGCAGACAAGGATTGAGGCTAGAGAAATCAAGGACTCAATTAGCAATCTCAAGGATGCTAATGAAAGGAGGCTAGATGAAAAGCTTCCTCTTCTCACTGTGTCCAAGATGAACAGGTTTTTCTCTAAGGAACCTGAGGTGGCTACCTCCTTGAAGACTCTCTCTTCTAGAGTGGACAAGGTGGAAGCTACTTTATCTCAGATGCAAAAGGAACAGGAGAAGCAGACACTACTCTTGGCCCAGCTAGTGGCAGCTCAAGGACTCCCAGTCATCTCTCTTGATGATAACAAAAAGGGGGAGAAATCTAAGGAGCTAGACATTCAAATCACAAAGGTTATGGTCCCAGCCATTTCCCTGCCAAAGGAGCCACTAGCTATGGGGGAGTCAGGAAAAGCTAAACTGGACAGCATTGACCTGATTCAGCAAACATCTATGAAGCTACAGCTTGCTGAACAAATTAAAGACCACTGGTCCAGGATAGATGAAAGAGTCAAGAAGTTAGCTGATTCTGCAAAGATTTCAGATCCATCAACGAATCAAGCTTCTTCTACAGAGCCATCAACGGATGCCATGGTTTTAGCACCAACGGAATGGGAGCCACAGACCAATTCTTTATATAAGATAGAGCCCCTTCTACATGGAGTCACTCAAGGTTCAAGGAAGGAGAAAGGACAAACTTCATGCATTAGGGATGTGGAACAAGCTACATTGCAAAGAAGCTTATCTCCCAAGTCCCCTGCTAAACCAAAGGGCAAAAATATAGAAAGGACTTTCTATCCTGCACCTTATCCAGATGAGCTCAAGCTTCTTGGATCACTTATCACTAAATGCAAGGAAAGCAATGATACTGAGGTAAGGAAGCAAAGGGCAATTGTCTACAGGAATGGACAAGAAATCTGTGTTTGGGCTGGTCACCCAAACTTTGCTGAAGCTAAGGCTGAAGAGTCAGAAAGAGCAGCAATGCAAGAACTTGCAGTTGCTCAATCTCTTGATGAAGAAGAAAGACAGCAAGAAGAAAAAGCCAGAGAGGAAAGAAGTGCAAAGAAGAGCACAAGGCAACCAAAGGCAAGAGCTAGGAGAAATATAGCCTTTGAGAATGATGACTCTCAGAGTATTGCATCAGACTCTTCTGTACCAACTGCACCTCCAACAATTCCTGATCCAGCTCTAGGGGTAAAGTTAGCCTTTGATCCTAAACATCCTGTTAATTTCCATGATCAGCCAATTGAGTCAAAGGAAGAGCCAATTGAGTTTGATGAGGCCAACTTTCCAAAATTCCTCTTTGAGATGGATCCAAAGAAGAAATCTAAGCAAAGGGCTACCAAGGCTAAGCCAATTCTAGTAAGGAGACCACAAGCTGAAAAACCTCCTACCAACCCAGAAGACTTCATCTACATTGCTGATATCAGGGAGGAGTCTGACCTACATATCAATCTTGATGACCTAGTTGAAGTGAGAGGAATAGCAGCTTCTTACAAACTACCAGAGAGATTGGTGTTTGTCTACAAGGGTGGGAGAGAACAGGTTTGGCCTCTACATAGAATTCTGGGAGAAGACTATCAGACACTGCTATCTGTGTTTAAATGCCTGAAGAAAGATTTTGGTTTTACCAAAACAGCTAAGTCTGAAGTTGTTTCCAAAATTTGCCAAATCAAAGCTAGCTGGAACAAGCCTGGCGCACTTCCCAGAGTATTGAAGGTCCCTCAAACAGGAAAGAAGATTCATCTCCAACCTTTTTGGATGATGGAATTCAGAGACAAGGACAACTGTAGAAGATTCTTCAGAATAGAAGACCAACTGGAGAAGGCATCCAATGAAACTCTAAGATTAATGCAATCCAAGTTGGGGAATCAAGATGAAGAAGAGAAGATTTTCTACAGAAGACTTCAAGCTCAGATTGAGGAGAACAATGCAAGAAAAGGGAAGAAAACAAGACCACAGAGGCAAAGATGAAAAATCTGCTCAGTCTAGAGGAGCAACTCTGTGCACTTGTTTTGTAAGATTTTCTACTTTAAATTTTAATTAAATTCAATGAAGCTCAATGCAATTTCTACTTTTATCATGTGTAATTTGACTGAGTGTTTTTGTTATCATCAAGGCTCTTGATTTATGGCTGTTATTCTATCAGTCATAAATTGGGGGAGATTGTTAGGAATATGTTGTTCTTGATGATAATTATAAAAACACTTAGTAGATTTTGTATTAAGTCATTTTGTAACTGTCAACGGAATGGCATGCTTTGCAGTGTTTCGTTGACAGGAAGCTCATCAACGGAATGAGTGTTGTAGCAATTGCACTGTACAATACTTCACAGTTTGATATGCATTTGATGTATGTATTAGATAGGTTTCCTAAGTCATGTTGACTTAGTACTAGATAGGCAAAATAGGTTGGTTAATTGTAAGTATATCATGCCTTGTAATTTTGCCTAAGTGAAGACATGTCAACGGTATGAAGATTACTCTATCAACGGAACAAGGATACACCATCAACGGAATGAAGTTTACTCATCAACGAAATGAAGTTTACTCATCAACGAAATGGAGAATAAAGCTATCAACGAAACACATCTCCCTGCTATCAACGAATCATTATTGCTTTTCTGAATAGTTGACAAAGTGATAGTGACAGTTTACTGAACAGATCTAAAGGTGATGTGGAAGTGTACTTTGCATTGGAAACCATTAAAATGGACATGGGGAATAAGGAAACATCCCAGTTTCCAATTGGGCTCTTGGGAGTGATCATAATAAGCATGAAGACAAAAGCAAGGATCTCCAAGGACCACTGGACAAAGGGATGAAAAGCAAACTATTGGCGGTTACCTTTTGTGTACTTTAGTGTAGCCTAAAATAGCTTTGTAAACTTGGGAATATATATAACCAAGTGTAGCAGTTAAAATAGATAAGAGAAGAAAAACAAATAGATTGTATTAGCTATTTTTGAGAGCATCTCTTCTCTACAAATCTAGTAACTGAGCAGCTGTGTACATTTGTATCACAGATTATTTCCGAAATAAAAACACTTCAGTTGGATCATCAAACAATCCAACTGAATTATTTATATCTTGTGTTTTTACTTATTCAGTTCAGTTTTATTTATAAGTGTTTTAAGTTTAAGGAAATATCAAGAATTGTATTCAACCCCCCCTTCTACAATTCTGTTAGGTCATTTGGGATTAACATGATCATTCTATCAATTGAAATGTGGTTGTCTATACAACAGAGGCTATTGGACGAGACGAGTCAGATTATCGAAGTTAAGTTACAATCGTTTATGGAATGTGAAATCATACGTTGAAGACTAAGTACCGTCTCATGTTTGACTATCGAGGCTGGCACGTGGATTCAAAATGGTAAAAGCAGACTAGTGGTATTCGCAAGAGCGTTAAAGCAAAGAAGGACGGAGGTAGAGAATCGTGCGACAAGACAGAATAAGGAGGAAATCGTATTATTTCAGCGTTACGAAATAGCTAAGGACCAGAGGCAAGTGTTTATACCCTTGCTTATTAATTAAGGGATATTATCTTGAATTATTAGTATGCATGTTGAATGCTTATTACTGAATTTTCAAATGTTGATTTCTTTGCATTGAATTGCAAGTATGTTATTTAATCTCGTAAATTGACGAGTACTCTTTTATACCTTTTTAGTTTAGATTCATATTTTCATATTGATTGGAAAGATATACTTATTATATTGAAAAGTTTGAAGAGATAATTATGGGCCGTATACTAAGGCTTTCTTTTAAAAGACACGATTTTAAAACATTAGGTTGGAATATTGCCAACCCTAGATGAGTGGGAACTTGTGAACCCTATGTTGAAAATGTTATTTTAAATTCCGAAGTTGTGGTACTTGTTCTACAAGTATTCCATTTTTCCATCCTGCACCCTTGCAAGTATTATTATCATTTCTTGTTAATGCGATCATCTGATCCATTCCCTGATTCGAATTCATTTATGATGTGCATGATTTAGTTTACTTCCTTCAAATACGAGGCTTATCTATTATAAGTATATGTTCGAAGGACTTGAACTATTTCTGTCAGAAGTTCATAAACCCTTGTTTTCTTCATTTATAAACTTCACCCTGAATTTTTCTTAAACTTGAACTTGACTTTCTTGTCACTTACCAGATTGTTGAATCTTAACTAATTCTTCCATGATGTGATAATTTGAACTGTTGAGGCCATCTAGAGCCTGTTCTTTGAACCCTATTCTATATTGAGTTGTTACAAATTCTGTTGATATCATAATGCCTGTTTCATATCAGACTAAATCTTGTTGAGCATGTCATTGTTTATTCTTCATTATATCCCAGTTGTTACATCGAACTCGTCGATGCTTATTATATTGTCACTTTTCATATGCACCTCCCCATATTGTGTCGATCTCGTCGATACTAGATTATATTGTTATTCCTTAATGGATTCTTCATAATTGAACTGTTTCCTGGAACGTGAGTTTTCCAGCAATTGTTGTATTAGGTTGTCGATTCTTCCGACACCTGATTGTCGAAGGAAGGTTGTCAATTGTTCTGACACCTGACGTATATATATATAATATAGGATTGGAATGTTTTTAAATGGGACCAGTAATTGGTCGGGCCATATTTATGGTCGGAATAAATTAAGGCCCAGATTGGCCTAGGATCCAGTAGAGGACTTTGCTATAAGCAAGTCCGGGGTTGATGCGTGGCTGGCCATCAGCACAACCTTTGATTTGATAAATGTTAAAAATCCAATTCTAATATTAATTCTTATTTCTGGGATGAGTTACATCCATATGTTTTGTACTTGTGAGTTATGACCTGATATTCAGGTTTATTCGTTGCGTAAAATTGTTGGTTGTTGATTAATAAATGGTGGTTTCAATCTTGCTGAAATCACTTACTCTTAATTCATTTGGATTCCAAATAGTCGAAATCCACTTCCGTGATTCCATTGGCAGTCGTGAGATATCTATCTTGATGAGTTTTATTCATACCGCATACCCAGTCGGTACTATATTAAAGTCTTGAAGTACGTTCTTTATTTCATGACCGAGCGTGATGGCTCATTCTTACTCCTTGATTATTCTACCCTTCCAGAGTTGTTGGTTTCAGAGAATGTTATGAATAGACCTGTTATCTTCAAAATTAGTATTTTTGTACAAACCATGGTCTTGAAGACGTATGAGTTATATTTATTTCATATTTTCTACTTACTATTGTAGATATTGTTGATTCGGTCGCCGTAACGACCAATATAAATCTTTTTGTGTTTTAAACTATTCAATTGAGAGAAGAAGAATGAGAAATTGTGGTAAATTACCAAACTTGTTTTGAAAATATTAGAGATTACAAATGTTTAAGCCAAAGGCTTGTTTATTTGAAAATCCAAAGTTTATTTTGGAAACCTTTCGTATTATATTTAATAATGCGCTTGCTGAGCAATTCATTCGCTCATACTTGTTTTATTTATATATATTTTATCCTTCCAGAAAGAAGGTGTATTGGCGAGAGTTGTCCGCGTAGCTGATCAGAGATGGGGAAAGATATTAGCGTAAAGACGTTTTGATCCAGAGCATTGGAGCTAGTGAGAGGTTTTGTATATAGATGTTTTCTATTGAGTAATATATTGTATAAGATTAGTTGCCTGGTATACTTCTTATCGAAGTTATACTAGTGTATTAGAATTTTTTTTTGTAAAGAGAATGGTTGTAAGGAAGAAAAATTATTGTAATGAAATTTTGGATTCTTGTTTCTAGCACTATAACCTTTAAAGATTCTTGGTAGAGTTGGGGTCACAGATATTATTATCGTGTTGATTTTATATTGAACAGGTTGTTTGGATTAAGAGTGCAGTGTGACGACCAAATCCTTTGACCCCGGATTTGGGGGCGTTACAGATAGTGTTATGTCCATGAGAGTAGATAAGAGTTATAGAAGGTAGTTTCTCTAAGGTTGGATCAAGTTTCCTCTTAGGCATCTGAGTTTGATTTGCTTCCAAGTTTTGAACATTGTGAGTGATAATGTGTAGCTTTTTCAAAGCAGGACCAGTAGAAGGTATGTTCTTTACTCTTGGTGCTTTGGTCACAGCTTTTGACTTGGGCTTAGCTTCTTCTGAGTTGACCCTGTTCAGCCAAACTCTTGCACGGGTTCTCCTCCTTAATTTCTTGCTTGGAGCTAGAAATTCTTTGACAGTGTCTTTTGTGATAGTTGGTTCTGTGATAGTAACTTTAACTGGGTCTGTCATGACATCATATTTTGTGACAATATCTTTTAGTTTTGTCGTGACAGCATCTTCCACTGAGGCTCCTTCCTTGACAGTATCTTTCATGACAGCATCTTTTATAACAATATATTTTTCAAGATTTGCACTGTCTACAGCAGTCCTTAGGATGTTGGCCTCAAGTTTCTCAAGCATTTTGGCTTCCCAGATTTCTTTTTGACACAGAGTTTCATTCTCTTTTCCTTTGCATGAAGATTTACCAATTTTTTTGATTTTCTCTGGTTTGACCAGGTTCTTCAGCTGTAATTGATTTTACAGGTTTGCTAGTTTCAACATTTTTACTAGCTTCACACATACCTCCAGTACCATCATCCGTGTCATCTTTTCTCTGTATTGATGAATGGTCAACTGTTGGTTCAGGAATTTTAGGAGTTTGATCTTCATCAACTTCTTCAATATACATGTAGCTTCCTCCTTTCTCCCATCTTCTTCTGTTTGCATCTACAATCATCTCTTTCATTTCTCCTTTCATAACTTTCTTTGCTAGATGAGTGTAGATTGCATGTACAGCTTCAACTTTGTCTTTGTTAATTTTGGAATGCAGAATTTGATCAAGAACTAGCTTGATTCTCCTATCATCCACTCTTGATAGATTCAATAAATTCATGTATCAAACTTGTTCATTTCCAAACTTGGGCACACAGCCTTAGTAGACAGAGAATGGATTTAGATCAATTTCTGGAGTTTTATCCACAGACATCCTTCTTAATTCAGCTTTGAGTTTTTCATTGAAAACAGAGACATTTGATTTAATCTTTGCTCCTAAGGCATTAATCACTAGAGCTGATAGATTCTGAATTTGCTCCATAGTGATAAAATAGCTTAGGTTCCCTGCAAAGCTAACACTCACAGCCCACCTTCTCTCACCATTCACCTTCACCCTGATGTCAGTGATTTCAGATCTGACTGAGTTACAGAATTTCTTGAATTTCCCTTCAGCTTGAACCTTCAATCTCTGTACCAGTTTTATGATTTCATTGTCCTTGTTGTACATGGTGCTTTCAAGGTGAGGAAGCATAATTAAGTCTGCTTCTTCCAAAGTGTATCCTTTTCCATCTGTCCATATCAAAGAATCTTCAGTAGTCTGTTCATGAACCTTTTCTTTTCCTTTTCCCTTAGCATTATCCAATTCTTCTCTTTGAATAAAGCTTTGTAATCCTTCAGTTGAGGCAACATTGATTGGTTCTCTGTAATAACCCCAAATTTTGGACTTAGTTAAAAATTTTGATGAATAGTAAATGTTGATGAATAGTGTTAGATCAGGATTCAATGATCGTCAGGATCTAGACTTCAACTGATCAGGATCGCTGACGTCATCAGGATTGCATGGTCGTCAGGATCAGAATGAATATCAGGACTGAGATCAGGATTGATCATCGGGACTGGAAGCTTATCAGGATTCCTACTTCGAGTTATATTTGGAGTCTAGTTAAATAAGGAAGATTATTCTGTCGGTTCCTGGTTTGTAGTAATGAAGCTATCGATTAAGGATAGGTTTCAATCTTTGTAATTGATTAGGACTTATCATTGATAGAGAAGATGTGTAGTATATAAACACAGTTTTAGGATTTGGTTCGGAGAGAATCAAACGCATAGAAGCTCTCAAGAACATAGAATTTCTTGAGAGAGTTTTTTGTAAACTAGAAGCTCTCAAGAACACAAGAATTTCTTGAGAGAGTTTTGTAACAGTTTTATATCAGATTTAATAAAACTGTTATTATTCTTTCATATTTGTGATTCATATCTACTTAAGTCGAGAATCTTATACAATTGTATTCAACCCCCCCCCCCCCCCCCTTCTACAATTGTTTATTACTGGGCAACAATTGGTATCAGAGCAAACTGATTTAATTTTGAATCAGATACGATCTAAGATGTCGACAACAAAGTATGAAAGCATGAAAATTCCCATCCTGAAGAAATCAGAATATTCAACATGGAAGGTTAAGATGCTGATGTACCTGGAGGCTATGGATCCTGACTATTTGGACAGGATTCATGATGGACCATATGTTCCTACCAGATTCGTAGAAAGAACAGATGTTGTACCTGAACATTATGTGGTCAAGGCTAAAAGTGAATGGACTCCAGAAGAAAAAGCTCATGTACTCAGGGAACCAAAGGTAAAGAATATACTGCACAATAGTCTTGATGCTGTCATATCAAACAGAGTGATTGCATGCAAGTCTGCAAAATAAATCTGGGATACATTGGAAACTCAATGTCAGGGATCTGCATCTGTCAAGAAGAACAGAAGGGCTCTCTTGATTCAAGAATATGAACAATTCGATGCTAGACCTGATGAGAGCCTAACTGATTTATATGATAGATTTCTGACACTTCTTAATGACCTATCTTTAGTTGGCAAGGAATATGAAACTGAAGATTCAAACACCAAGTTTCTAAGAGCTTTACCAGAAGAATGGGATACACAGACATCAATCATTAGACATCAGTATGATCTCAACACTGTGTCTCTTGATGAAGTCTATGGAATGCTAAGAACTCGTGATCTTGAAGTTCAACAGAGAAAGAATAAGAAAGGCAGCAAGGCAAAATCTATTACTTTGAAGGCAGAGGCTAAATCAAAAGGAAAAGCTGTGGAAGTCTCAAAAAGGAAAACTCGAGTAGCTGAGTCAGATCCTGATGACTCTTCATCAGATACTGATGGCAATCCTGTTGCCAATACTGATGATGACTCT
Organism: Heracleum sosnowskyi; assembly: GCA_030848705.1. Taxonomy (NCBI): domain Eukaryota; kingdom Viridiplantae; phylum Streptophyta; class Magnoliopsida; order Apiales; family Apiaceae; genus Heracleum; species Heracleum sosnowskyi. The sequence goes on from CM061242.1 coordinate 73,250,312, forward strand.
TCTGACTCAGACATTGAAGAGATGGTTGCTATGATTGTCAGAAACTTCAAAAGGATGAAGTTCAGGAAAGCTAGGAGACAAGGCAACTACCAGAAAAGGATCTTCAATGCAGATAAAGACAAGAACATCAAAAAGGATAGCAAAGGTAGCAAATTTGACAAGTCAAAGGTTAGATGCTACAAGTGTAATGGTATGGGTCACTTTGCTTCTGAGTGCAAGAAGACAAAGGCACTCATCACATCAAGCAAGGACTGGATGGACTCTTCCTCAGAATCTGATACTGAGGTGGTCAACTATGCACTGATGGCTAATACTGATGATACTGCTATTCCTGATGATAAGGTACTTAATACTGTCTTTGATTTTGACACTGATAATGCTTCTGAGTTAAGACGTTTTCTAAAGTCATTGCATATTAGCTTTAGAAGTCAAACTGCTGAGAATACTAGAATCTTATCTGAGATGTCTGAACTTAGGAAAAGGAATGAGCATGTAGAAGCTGAATTTTCTCTTATGCAAAAAGTACAGATAGAATGTGATAATGCTAAACACATGTATTTAGAGATGAAACTTAAATGTACTGCTCTTGAAAAGGAACTTGAGCATGCTAATGAGAAAATCAGAACATGGACAGATTCTGGTAGAGAATTTCATGAGATTAATACCTCTAAGAATTGGAAAGAGTGTCTAGGGTATAAGTCAGATGAGGATAAGAAACTTAAGGAGAAAATTGTTATTGATGAGACAGTTAGTCCAAAAACCTATAGACATGTTATAGACAAAACCAAATCTAAGATTACTCCTGTTAATTTTGTTTTTGGTAAAGATTCCGATTCAACTTTTGAAAAGGGATCTACTTCTGTTCAAAATATTAAAGTTATTAAGTCTAAACCTGTCTTGAGTAAAGTCACTAAGAATGTAGGTTTACTGTCTCAGAAACAACTTAAGGATAAAATCTGTGAGGTTACAGATAGGAAAAAGGAAGCTACTGTTAAGAGAAACAGAAATGGTAAAATTGGGATCAATAAAGAGAATGGTTATAAGTATATCCCAAATGCACCTAGAAAATGTTGTTTTAACTGTGGTAACTCTAATCATCTTGCCATTGATTGTAAAAAGAGTTTAAAGAAAAGTACTGAAATTCCCACTTCTGATGTCAGGAGTAGATCAGTAATTTATAAGCCACAAAAGTCCTGTTTTCATTGTGGTAGTATATGGCATTCTATTTATACTTGTAAAGATTATCATGATTTGTACTATAACTTTTATGATCCATTGCCTAAGTTTGATCATAGTACAAAGTCTGGTAGAATTGATAATGTCATAGTGAAGCATGCTTTTGTTAATACTGAAACAGACAAAGCAAATCCTGATGGAGTGAATCCTGTCAGGACTGCTAAAGTCTTAAAGTCTTCTGCTGCTAAAATTAATAAATTGCATGGAAAAGGAACCCAACAAGTATGGGTTCCTAAATGTTCTAACTAGTGTGTTTCTATTCTGATTTCAGGGAAAAAGGAAAAATGTGTTAGTCATGGATAGTGGATGTTCTGTGCACATGACTGGAAACAAAACCCTGTTATCAGAATATGAGGAAAAAGCTGGCCCAACTGTGTCTTATGGAGATGGCAACATTGGACAAACTTTGGGATATGGCAATATAATCATTGAAAATGTCATCATTGAAAAAGTAGCTCTAGTGAAGGGACTAAAACACAACCTGTTGAGTATTAGTCAAATCACTGACAGAGGTTATCATGTCAACTTCTATTCCACACATTGTGAAGTAGTCAACAAAGAAACAGGAAAGATAGCACTGACTGGATACAGGCATGGTAACATTTATGAAGCCAACATTCTCTCAAATACTGATGACTCCCCTACATGTCTCATCAGTAAAGCATCAGTAGATGAAAGTTGGAATTGGCACAAGAAGCTTTCTCATCTCAACTTCAGCAATATCAATGAGTTGGTTAAGAAAAATTTAGTGAGAGGATTACCTAAAGTTTTGTACACTCCTGATGGACTCTGTGATGCATGTCAAAAAGCTAAACAGAGAAGGACATCATTCCAGAGTAAATCAGAATCCTCTATTGAAGTACCATATCACATGCTTGATAAGTGGATTTTTAATCCACTTGGAACGCTTCATATCGGCTTAAATTGATGACTTGAACTCAAGTATGTGGTGTGTTTAATGTGTTTTCATTAAGTTTTGCAGAACCAAGAGTTGGAGATTAATTTGATTAAAATTCGGATTTTCCGGGTAGGTTGCGCAGTCTTCACTGTTTTGGCCATATCTGGAGTTCTACAAGTCCGATTCTGACGATCTTACAGCTCACGCGAAGAGGACAACATTTTCTATAAGGTTCTGTGCGGGCGCCCAGGAATTGTACTGGAATTCTGCGCGGCCGCCCAGGAAGTCAGAACCGCCAGAAATTGCCAGAATTCGATTTTAATTAGGAAAACTTCACAAATTCGACTTCTAATCATTATGGTAATTGCTTGGGGCGGCCAGAAACTTCCAGAATCAGTTGTAAACATGGAATATGCAATTCTTATTGCATTCAAAGACGGAAATTGCCGTAATTCTATTCTAATTCAAAAACGGCAATTGCTTGGAAGAGGGACAACTTGGAGCTATAAATACACACCTTGGGGGGACATAATCAACACATCACAATACATCACAATACACCAGAGATCAGATTCAATATTGGAGCACAAGATCGAGGAGCCAAGAACGAAGAACGTGACTACGAGGAGATCTAGACATAGTTTTTTCTTGTATTCTTCAATTTTGGTGTAACTTTTGGATGCTTCCAGATTTGTCCTCTAAACCTTTAACTCTTATTCATATTTACATCATTGATTACTTGTTTTTCATCATGCTTTCATCAAACCCCGTGACGATGAGAAGTTCGATCATGAACTAATCATTGTCATGGGGTCCTAGCGGATTTATTTATGGATTTTAGTAGTTAATTGTTTTAAAGATGTGTGTGTGATGGCTAATTGATATCCTAGTTTGGTTGTGCTTATTCTTCTTGGATGCGTAGCTAACATCTAAGATTGTTTGTTAATCTCTATTGAATGCGAAAGTGGATATAGAGGTTTGGAACTTGTCATGCTAGCATAGGTTTATGTATGTTGTCATGCATGATTCGTAGGTGATTTTAACCATCTTACCTGCCCTATGTAATCTGAATGGATAACTTGCTCGTTAAACCATTATGTTTTCAAATCTTATAGACATATAGGGTCTAAGAATAATTGGTGTCTACCCAACTTCTATCTCTTTTGTGGATGTTTGAGTAGTTTGGTATACGTATACTGAAAGGTAGCGTGTACTGATTTCGTGTTATCCGATTAGTTATCACAACTGTCACATGCATTGATTAAAGACAAAAGACTCTAGATGAAGTATTTAATGAAGTTAGGATCCCATGTTTTATTCTCATAAGTAATTCAACAGCAATCTTTAGTTTAATTTAGTCTTGGTAATTTGTTTAGTTAATTTAGATAATCAAAACACAACTTTGATACTTGTCTTAGCATTGAACGATAATCATACATTGTTGCATAAGTGCATAACTATAATAACCAAAGCAGTCTCTGTGGGAACGAACTCTACTTATTCTTATATTACTTGTGACCGCGTATACTTGCGTGATATTGTGTGAACAATGCTACATCTTGATCTATTTGGTCCAGTCAACATCATGTCCATCAGTAAGAAAAGGTACACTCTTGTAATTGTTGATGAATATTCTAGATTCACCTGAGTGTATTTTCTGCACAGAAAAGATGAGACTCCTGAAGTTCTGTTGGATCATGTGAGAATGATTGAGACAACCCCAAAGTACAAAGTCAAGATACTGAGAAGTGATAATGGTACTGAATTTAAGAATTCAAAGATGGAAGAGTTCTGCAAATACAAAGGAATCATTCAACAATTCTCTGCTCCTGGCACACCCCAGCAAAATGGATTAGTTAAAAGGAAAAATAGAACTCTTATTGAAGCTGGCAGAACTATGTTGGAAGAAGCTAAATTACCTACATATTTATGGGCAGAAGCAGTCAACACAGCATGCTATACTCAAAATCTCACATTAATAAACAGGCATGGTAGTACTCCTTATCAGTCACTCAAGGAGAAGAAACCAAGTCTGAAGCATCTGCATGTGTTTGGCTGTAAATGTTTTTGTTAGGCCGAATACACAATATATAATCAAGTATGTATGAGAATAACAATTAAGAACACAAGTTTATAAATCAACAAACTGAATTATATTAAATAATTCTCTCTTAGTGATGTTAAAGAATCACAAAGAGCTACTAGGTTACAAGAATAATATATTCAATGTTCGCATCCCTTCTAGGGATAACCTATCTGTGTTTATATAGTACACAGCTACATACAATCCTTATCTAATTGATACTCCTATAAATTAGCTATACAATTCATATCAATTAAAGATTGCTTCAGTCTTCTATTCCGTTTCCTTAGCTGTATCAATATATTCTGCTTCTTTCCATCTTCAGAATATATTGCTTCTAGAATCTTCAATTCAGCACCGACAGCTAATTCAACTATCACCCTGTCAGACTTTAAATAAACTCTGACCGGCTTCCTTTAAACTCTTCACCCTGTCAGAGTTTAATTAAACTCTGACCGGCTTCTGATAAACTCTGGTCAGTACCTGTTGCTTAAATACTGATAAACAAACGTCAGCAATTATATCTAACAATCTCCCCCAACTTGTTCATAATAAAATGTACAAGTTAAACATATAATTGATGATGTCAAAAACATTTAACAAATGCAGTGTTTAACATATAACAGAGTTTAATTTAAAACAGAGTTTAAATTTGACTTAGAATAGAAAACATAAAAACTTACAGTCAGACTTTACTTGATTTCTTGAATATCAGGCACTGTCCTGATATAGTCTGATAGCAATTTCTTTTCAACTCTTTCTAGTTCAGCAATCATAATCTTCTTCAGCTCCTTCATTTCTGGTTCATCTTCACCAATTTGATAAATGGCAGCTCTCAAAGAATATATGCTGTTTTTGTTCATTTCATTGCCAAGTCTGATATAAAAAGGTTTATCAGACTCTAGATTGAACTCAAGAACCTTTTTATTTAGTGCAGTTCTGAACCTAGCACTATTCCTTTTCATTTCTACCAACTTTCCATGTGCATCTCTGTATTTCGGAATGTATGCACTTGATACTCCAGCTCCACTCAAAACTTTGGATTTCATCATCCTTTCCTTCAAAACTCGAGCAGCATCATAAGTACTTCTATTCTTTACTTCAAGTAGATATAGAACATACTCTAGCTCTTCCCAAAGTTTTAACTGGATATCAAATTCACCAAATCTATACACTCTGCCATCAGCCATAAAATATAACAAGAATTCCTTTTTGATTCCTTTGTGAAAAATCATCTGTACAGATTCTAGTTTGTCAAGGCCTTCTTGAGTAATTCCAACTCCAAATTCTGCCAATGAAAACTTGTCTTGAGATCTGTTATTAGTTCTTCTCTCTCTGTGTGAACCCAGTCCAGATTTATCAAAGGCTTCTTTTCCCAATACTGTTCTGGTTTCTGAAAAATTCACAACTTCAAGCTTTAAGTCTTCAAGAACTTTTGGTTTGCTGAATCCTGGAAGTAGTGTAGATTTCTGTACAACTTGAGCAGCGTCAGAGGTTGTCATAACTTCAGTAGAAACATTAACTTGAGCAGCGTCAGAGGTTGATTTGGCTAATCTTGTTTCAACTTGAGCAATGTCAGAGGTTGAATTATCTTTCTTCTCTAGGTAAGGCTCTTCAATCATTATGCCTTTACCCTTATCAGAGTTTCCAATCACAGGTCTCCTTGTATATTGTATACTCTGTTGTGTATTCTCTTTGATAGAAATACCAACTTCTTTCTTTCTAGGAGCCTTGATTTCCTTTTTCTTGTAGATTCCAGCTTCAAGATTTTTCTTGTGTTCCTCAGCAAGCATCTGCTCTTCAGCCTGGATATCTTCAATAGTTACATTCTTTCCATGCTCTTTCATGAATATCTTAGCAGCAATCTCTTCATCAGTAGATGGATTAGTTGAAACAACTAAACGCTTGAGTTGTGAAGTAGATTGACCACCAGAGTTTATCGTTTCAGAGTTTATTTGTCTACCAGAGTTTACTCTTGACCTGCTTTGCCTTTGAACAACAACCTTTCTTTTATTTCCTTTGCTTCCCCCATCAGTAGAATCATCCTTCTGTCTCAGAGCTTGAATGTCTTTGCATTTGTCTTTAGGCACATTCTCCCCCTTTTTGACATCATCAGAAAGAAGTACTGATGTCAGCAATTCAATGGCAGTAGAAATAGAAGACAGTTGAGTAGACATTGCAGTCTGGTTTTCCTCAACTTTCCCAAGCCTCTTCTTGATTTCCTCAGAATCCTTGGCTTGCTGCTTGAGCATAGAATAATAAAAAGTTCTGTCAGACTTGAAAGTAAGATCCTTCAGACTGACTTCATTTCGTAGATTAGTAAGCAGTTGTTGATTCTCATCAAATCTATTATTAAGAGATTTGACATGAACAACAGTTGCCGTTAAGCTTGTAAGTACATCAGCATTTGAGATCTTCTTGACAGAATCAGATAGTAAATCTGCAGCCCTTTGTGCTGAGAAGACACAATCTGCATCAGCCCAATTTTTGAAGTACATATTCTGAAAATGTTCATTGGTCTGTCGATTGACTTCCCTTACGTCAGCACTATTGACATCATCAGCCAATGAAACTTGAATGCTAGGGTGTGAATGAGAACCCTCAGCATCATTTCCAGCTTCGTCATGATAGACTGCTTCATTGTCATTAAGAATATTGTCAGCAGTAAACTGTGCAGCTTCATCAATGTTCTCCTCTGCTACAGCTTCAGGGATATCAGAGGTGGCCTGAGCAAAAACCTCTGCTTCTCTTTGAACAATCTCAACAACAGATTGTTGCAAAGCTTCAAGAATAATGTTCTCAGAGTTTAGCTCATCAGTAGCCTCTTGTTCCTTTTCCATCACAGCTTCATCAATTTTCTCTGTGACTTTGACCGTCTGATTAACCTCCTCACCTTGGTCAAGATTACAAGAAATAATTTCAGTGTGAGTGGCCAGAGATTCTTCTACCTGATCAGTTACTTGATCAGCTTCCACACCCTCTGTATAATGATCAGAATGAATGGTGTGTGCTTCAAAATCAAAAATTCTGCTATCAGAACGAGTAGCAGCTTCCTCAACTACATCATTAGCCTTTGATGTAGGAGCATCTAAATCCATAGCAACGTCAGCATTTGCACCAGCCTCCTGAACAAACACTTCAGGAGCTTCAGTGTTTACAAACACTCTGTCCTCATCAGCATTTAAAAAATCCTCCTCAACAACAATTTCAGGAGTATCTTGAGGAACAGCTTCAGCCACAATCTCCTCATTCTCTGATGCAAGAGCTTCAGTGTCCTCAGAAACTCTGTCCATATTGACATTCACAGCACCAAGAAGATGTGCAGCCACTAGTCTTCTTTTTCTCTGATGAAGAGTTTCTTCATCAGTTTCAGTCTCTGAGGCTGCAGCAACAGTAGCAGCATCAGACTTTGCTCTATTTGCTCTTTTCTTCTTCATTCTTCTTTTCTGAGGCATAGCATTAGCATTTGATGCCCCAGCTTCAGCGTTTGATGGCTTCACCCTTGCACTTTTAACAGCCTTCAATTTTGATTTCTTTGACCTCTGTGATTGAGACACAGAAGGTCCAGCTTCAGCATGTGCAGGTGATTGTTGTTGTTGTGAATTGATCAAAAATTGTTGCACATACTCAGGCAACATCAAAACACCAACATCTCCTTTCTTGGTATCTTTATTAGTAAGATCAGAGAATATTCGTTTGTGCAATTTAAAAGAAGGAATCACATCATTCTCTAAAATCTCAATATAAGGACAGCAAAGGTTGAATATTAACTGACAAAATCTAGAGAAATAAACAACATTCCTATTCTCTAGCATTTTCTCACCAATATTATGTAAAACTAACCTAGCAACATCAAAATGACCTCCATAAAGAAGAGAATACCCGATTTGAAGACTATCAGTGGGAATCGCATCCCAGTTGGTACACTTCTTCCCGAACGCCCTTGTTATACAGTCAAAAAAGAAACTCCATTCCTTTCTCAAGAGCGGTCGCTTCAATTGACCAATCTTTGCCAATGATCCAGAGTATCCAATTTCCCTCATCATACGAACTAACTCAGGATCGCCAACAGAGATTGTAAAAGAATTGAAATCCTCAAGTCCCAACGCATCACGAACAGTAGTTGGAGTAACTACAAATTCGTTTCCTTCAAATTCAAAAACAATAGACGGAGACCCAATCTCTCCTCCATTATCATAAGTACCTATCTGCCAAAAAGTTCTGATGTTTGATGCAGACAGCTTCGATGGTGCGGTTAGAGCAGTACCAATATCAGAATTTAACAAGAAACTCTGAATCAAATGAAACGCCTCCGGTGCATTCTCATTTGCCAAAGGAGCTGAGTAATTGTTAGGAACAAATTCTAACCCAGAAGCAACAAAATATGTGGTGGCCATTCAAAGATTTTGATTCGAAAGCTTAACAGAGTTTATGTGTAGAAAGGCGTTTGTGAATATGCGTGTGTGACAAAAGATGTGTATGAGTAAGATGTGAAAATTTTAAACGAAGGTGTGTGTATTGTATAAAAATAAAATGTAAAATTAAAAACTGAACAGTTTTTAATCATCAATACACAACTGTCTTACTCCATTTACTGTGTTAGTGGGACACGTGGCACACGTACAGATGCGGACAGCTGTATTGAACAACTTCCAACATCACATAACCGCTTTTTAAAAAAATCAATAATAATAAAATTATCGATTTGTATATCTCAGAAACATAATAATAAAGTACTAAGGAGCTCAACAGTCGGAAGAATAATGACTGTCTTGGAACTCCGCACTTTCATGTTCCCAGAGCTTCGAGTCAAGCAAAACCTTTCAGTTACCCTGTTGAATGCTATAAAAACTGAAGCATTCGTCCAACAGGCAATACACATAAAAAAAATTACCATACATCAAATGGCAGGAATCTTTGAATTCATGGATGTAGAATCCTTCTTAGATTTGAACTGGCGTCAACAAGCAAACTACATCATTGATGAGTTTCTTGTGTTATCATTTCTGAATGATGAAGGGCTCATAGCTGATGATGAAATAGCGGAAGGACCTATCTCCAACCCCTATGTGCACATCATCCGTCCTGGACCATATGATGTGCCCATCCTTGCAGATGATGAGGCTGTGGAGATCTGTATGATGCTCTTTTATCAGAGCTACTTGAAGGGTTCAAAGAAGAATGTCTTCTTGGAGTCCTGCAAGCTGCAAGCCAGAAAGAGAATGCGAGAGAATGATGATGATGAATCAACATCAGGGGGTTGTCAAGCTTTGAAAATCCCAGATGTTGTAATAACCTGTTAACCAAACAAGTAGCTAGACAAGAGTATAATGTTGTCTGATTGTAAACAGAGTTTGAATCATTTAATGAGAAAAATTCATTGGTTTGTTTTACATTTCAGTATCTCATAGTAATTGTAAAGTGAAAGAAATGATATCACTTTGAACAATAAACTAACATACTCATCAGCGCTACTAATCACCATCAGAACTTATCAAACACACTCTTTCTGTTCTCTGTTGAATGTAAAATTAATCCGTTACAAATCATACATTTTTGAAAAACAAATGTCTAATCTCAAAATTATAATATGCCTGAAACAGAGAAATTATTTTAATCATTAAAGATTAAAACAAAGTTACCTCGGCATATGTCACACAATACATCAGTGTTTACCATTTGTCCTTCTTTGTCAATAAACTCTTCTCTCAATCTGTACAGGTGTGAAAATATGTGTGTGCAATAGCAGAGTTTACTGTAATAAATATTTAAATCATCTCAAAGTGTATAAAATCCACAAACGAAAGTAGTAAAAACTGGTTGCCTAAACTCTCACATATAACATAAAATCTGATTTTATATCTAAACTCTGTTTTCTGATATCCTTTCATTTGGATATATCTTTTAATTTTTCACCCCCTTTCTTTATTTTTATTTTATTTTATTTTTTTTATATTATTTTTTTTTTATTTTTCCAGTAATCAGTGGTTGGCACTAGTCACCAAAAATCAATGATTTTAGCCCTTATTTCATACAATAAGTTCCTGGATCTTCCTAGACACAACATGATCTCAAAGGAATTTGTGCTCTTTTTGGCATCTTTTGATTTGAGGGTGAATTCTTTTTAATTAAGAATCAGAGTTTAGACTTTTCATCAGTAAATATAATTAACTTATGAGAGAAAATGCAAACAGCTAATACAGACTCAGTGTATAGGATCAATAAACTAAGAGATGGTATAAATACAGAGACAGTATCATGCTGTGTTAATTTACTGCACATAATTGAGATCAGAATCTATACAACTCTTAAGGATTCACAATTACTTACTGAGAATTATGCTTCATACAAATTTCTTCATTGGTCCATATGTTTCAGACAGAATTACAATTAGAGAATAGCATTAAACTGTAACTATCAGAGTATGACCAACAGAGTTTAGCATCAGAGTTTACTTTCAGAGTATGACTGACACTTCACAGAGTTTATTATCAGAGTTTAACATGCTGGTTCACATAACAGTTAACACATGTAAGAAATCATGAACATAAAAGTGAGTCTAACCCGTATCTCTAGTCAGAACCAGAGATCATTCCAAGTTCATTTACCAATCTTGTAAAAGTAGCTTCACTCAAAGGTTTGGTGAAGATATCTGCAAGTTGTTGGTCTGTAGACACAAAATGAAGCTCAATGTTTCCTTCTTCCACATGTTCTCTGATAAAGTGATACCTTATGCTGATGTGCTTGGTCATGGAATGCTGTACTGGATTACCTGTCATAGCAATAGCACTTTGGTTATCACAGAAAATAGGTATTCTAGAGTACCTTAACCCATAATCCAGCAATTGATTCTTCATCCATAAAATCTGTGCACAACAGCTACCAGCTGCTATATACTCTGCTTCTGCAGTGGATGTAGAAATTGATTTCTGTTTCTTACTGTACCAAGAAACCAATCTGTCACCTAAAAATTGACAGCTTCCACTTGTACTTTTTCTGTCTATCTTACAGCCTGCAAAATCTGCATCAGAGTAACCAATTAACTTAAACTCTGATTCTCTAGGATACCACAAACCCAGGGTTATGGTTCCTTTGAGATATTTGAAAATCCTTTTTACAGCTGTTAGATGAGGCTCTCTGGGATCTGCTTGAAATCTTGCACAAAGACATGTTGCATACATGATATCAGGTCTACTTGCAGTAAGATACAGTAGAGACCCTATCATTCCTCTGTAGTTAGTCATATCTACTGAGGCTCCTGTGTCTTTGTCAAGCTTCGTTGCTGTAGCCATGGGAGTTGTAGCAGATGAACTATCAAGCATACCAAATTTCTTCAGAAGATTTCTGGTATACTTTGCTTGATTGATAAAAATCCCATCATCTGTTTGCTTGACTTGTAAGCCTAGAAAATAACTAAGCTCTCCCATCATGCTCATTTGGTACCTGGATTGCATAAGCTTTGCAAACTTCTTACAAAGTTTGTCATTAGTAGATCCAAAAATAATATCATCTACATAAATTTGAACTAACAGCAAATCATCACCATAATTGAAATAAAACAAGGTTTTATCAATTGTACCTCTTGTGAACCCACTTTCTAAAAGAAATTGAGCAAGAGTTTCATACCATGCTCTTGGTGCTTGCTTTAGTCCATATAATGCCTTGTCAAGCCTGTAGACATAATCTGGATGCTTGGAATCTACAAATCCTGGTGGTTGTTCAACAAACACTTCTTCTTCAAGCTTCCCATTGAGAAAAGCACTTTTTACATCCATCTGAAAAACTTTAAACTTCTTGTGTGCTGCATAGGCCAGAAAAATCCTTATGGCCTCCAGTCTTGCAACTGGAGCAAAGGTTTCATCATAGTCAATTCCTTCCTGTTGTGAATAACCTTTAGCCACAAGTCTAGCCTTGTTTCTTGTAATCACACCTTCACTGTCAGTCTTGTTTCTGAAAACCCACTTTGTACCTACTATTGATCTATTCTTTGGTCTAGGTACAAGTGTCCAGACTTCATTTCTTTCAAATTCATTTAACTCTTCTTGCATTGCTGTTATCCAGTGTGCATCTTGAAGAGCTTCCTCCACTTTCTTTGGTTCTGTTTGAGACAAGAAAGCATGATACAGACACTCATTATTTGTTGCACTTCTAGTTCTTACACTAGCATCAGGATCTCCAATTATGAGATCAGGTGTGTGTGCCTGTGTCCACTTTCTTGCTGTTGGTAAGTGGTTTCTTGCATCATTATTGAATCCTCCCCCTTGATCCATGCTCTCCTGATTCATATGTTGACTTTCTGCAGCATCTGAGGCTCCCCCTGAATTGGATGGCTCAGAGTTTGAACTGTCAGAGTTTGAATCAGTTTCCTCAACTGACTCATTTGTTGTATCTTGTTGAGCTTCTTCACGCTCCCCCTCAACTGGTTCTCTATTTTGTTCAATTTGAGAATTTCCAGTTTCTTCAGTATTTACCAGTAGAGGATCAGAGTATGCTTCGTCAGAGTTTGTCCACCCTGCTTCATCAGAGTTTATATCATCAGAGAATAGATCTTCATTTTCAAAACGCATTTGATCATATCCATCCTTGTCTTCAAGTCCAATTATTTTCTTGTCATGAAATGACACATGTATAGATTCCATGATCACCTTAGTTCTTAGATTATAAACTCTGAATGCTTTTGTTGACAATGGGTAGCCAACAAAGATTCCTTCATCAGCTTTTAACTCGAACTTAGTCAACTGTTCAGGATGAGTCTTCAACACAAAGCATTTGCATCCAAATATATGAAAATATTTCAAATTTGGCTTCTTATTTTTCACCATCTCATATGGTGTTTTCCCATGCTTGTTGATCAATGTTGCATTTTGAGTAAAACAAGCAGATTGAACAGCTTCTGCCCAGAAATAAGTTGGTAATTTTGCTTCTTCAAGCATAGTTCTGGCTGCTTCAATTAAGGTTCTGTTCTTTCTTTCAACTACACCATTTTGCTGTGGAGTTCCAGGTGCAGAAAATTCTTGTTTCACTCCTCTTTCCTTGCAGAAAGCTTCCATGATTGAGTTTCTGAATTCAGTTCCATTATCACTCCTTATAATTTTGACTTTGTGCTGTGATCCTTTGTCCAGTAAATTTACATGATCCATCAGAGTTTGAGCAGTTTCATCCTTCTTTGACAAGAAATACACCCATGTATATCTAGTATATTCATCAACAATTACTAGAGCATATTTCTTTCTGCCCATGGACATCACATTCACTGGTCCAAAGAGATCAACATGTAGAAGATGATAAGGTTCCACTACTGATGATTCAGATTTGCTCTTGAAAGATGACTTCCTTTGCTTGGCTTTTTGACAAGAATCACACAAGCCATCTAGACTGAGTATAGACTTTGGAAGTCCCCTTACAAGATCCTTTCTTATTAGCTCATTGATGTTGTTCAAATTGAGATGAGAGAGCTTCTTGTGCCAGTTCCAACTCTCTTCATTTGACATTCTGGCTGTTAGACACACTGTTTTTCCATCAGAGTTTGTTACCAAACTTGCTTCATAAATGTTGTTGCGCCTGTGTCCAACTAGAACAACTTTTCCAGTAGATTTACTGATAACTTCACAGTATTCACTATGAAAATCTACATGGTTTCCTCTGTCACAGATTTGACTCACAGATAGCAGATTATGCTTGAGTCCTGAGACTAGAGCTACATTAGTGATGATGACACTTCCAAGATTGATATTGCCATATCCCAGACACTACGTCAAATTTTGGCTTCCGTCACATAAAATACGTGTGGCTAAGCACTTTACGTCACGTTTTAATTTTTCAGCAAAGTGTCACCTAAGGTCGGATCATTTTACGCCCCCTACGGCCACACCCCAGATGTGTGGCTGTAATTCAAAACAGAGTGACTAAAGCATACCACCCCTTGGGTCTGACAGCCCCTGTTTTAAGCTCAAAAGTGTGACTAAATACCAGCTTTCAGCCACAGGATGGGTCGTGGCTAAAGATAATTAATAACGTGGCTAAATACCAACATTCATCAAAGGCTTAGTTTTGGTCGCACTATTTATTGGTAAATCGTGGCAAAAAACTTGGGTATGGCCACATTTTATAATTTTTCTGTGGTCGTTTGTATGTTTCATATACTATTAAACAACTGCTTTTAGTCACTAATAATTGTAGTAACTATCCCCCAATATAATATAATAGGTAGTGTGGCTGAAGTGTGGTACTAGCCACACATACTTAACCACATCACAAACAGGTTTCATTTGTAATATAAATGACCACGGCCGTACCAAAAAGCCGATACAAATCACAATACCAAAAGGCCACAATCCAATTCAAAAAGGCCACAATATGCAAACAAGTAAAATGCCAAAATACAAGTAAAAAAAATGCCAAATTCCAAACTAGTCCATATTAATCCATAAAATCCATACTAAATCCATGATCCATAACAACGATATGGAGTATAACTCCACAATCCATAAAAACCACATAACCATAACCAGAGTACAGAAAATTAACAACTTATCGAAAAGTTAACAACCAGAAAACCACATTAACATGAGTCAAATTAAGTTTACAATTACACCACCAGCTTCCGCTTCTTCCTCAGATTGTCTGCCTTGTTCGCCTTAGCCTTTGAACGTGTTACTGGGGAACCAGTAATGGTATTACATCTCTTCTTCTCCTTCTTAACTTGATCTGCGCTATGTTCTTCCTTAGCTTGAGCTGCGCTATGTTCTTCCCCTTTCCCATTGGCCGTTGGATTTGGTACCTAGAGTAAAACATGAAAACAAATACGATGATCATTCCAACAGCCCTCAAGTTAAGACCATTCTAACACAAGTAATGTAATTCTATAGATAAGCAAGTTAAGACCGTTGGACAAGTAATGTTATTTAATTAAAGCTCCATCATTTTAAACAAAATTATAAAGCAGGATAATAAATGCACACAACCAAAATGGAATGCAAAGTAAGAAACGTACTTGATGATCAATTATCTTGATAAGGTTTTTGGGCCAAGCCACAAAAGAACCCAAAGCATCCTCAACTGTCCGCATATCACCGGCTTCATAAGGTAAGAATGCTGCCCCCTTCACAACTTCATCAACAGAAACTCTATAGCAATCATCTTGTAGGGGGACTCCATGAATGGTTTGTCCTTTCTGGTCTGAAAGGATAGCCGTACCACGTGCAACCGGGTTGTTGAAATTCAACATATACAGAGTACACTTCATTGGCTAAAAAACGTACGTGGCATAATTAACATCATAAAGGTAAAGTGAACTAATATACATACGCATTTAGAAATATAATGCATACCGATTGGACAACTGTTGAGGTTTGATTTGACTGAGATGGCATTTGACCAGAGATAGTGCTAGGCTGAGATAAATTAATCTTCTTCCTGGTTCCGGATCTAATTACCTTTTCCTACAAAAGTAGAAGCATAATTGCCAACATATTAAAGTTAAAGTTAATCTCAATATACATGTGCATTTAGCAATGTTGTAATACCTGTTGCACAATTGTTGGATCTTCTTGTGATTTAGTGGTACGCGGAGATATATAAACTTTCCTCCTGGTGGTGATGACATTTTGCCCCATTATGGATGTGTCGGCAGTGATCACCTTTTGCGCCAATATGGATGTGTCGGCAGTAGGAGTCACTTGCTTCTCCACAGATTTAACCTACAATTTAAGAAATTTGGACAAGAAATCAGCAACTACTTGGAAAAAATTAAAAAGAAATTAAAGTAGCCATTACTTACAGGTGTTAAAAACTCTTTCGATGCTGGGATGGTAACATTAATGAAGCTGTCCCTCGAACCATTCCCACTTATCGGTGTTCCCTACAGAATGTAACGTGAAATGGGAAAGTCAAGTGATAACACAAGTTTTGTAAACTATGTTTTGGAATATAGACACAAGATAACTAAATTCCAACACAAAAAACTCCAACAATTTACGTAGTGCTTACATCTTGTTTTGTTGCTGAAAGCAGTCCTTGCGAATCCAATTGAGCCATGACTTTATTCAGTTTATTGTTCGTTGCCTCCATCTGCAACGACAGGTTCTTCAGCTCTTCATCCTTCTTCTCACGCAGCAGTTTTTCATTTTCCAATTGAAGCTCCAGAATCTTGATTTTATCTTTTCCTGTTGTCCTTTGCCGAGGACAATGCCAGTACGCACTGGGAGTGACTCCACAACCAACACCTCTCAAGTATGAACCCTGCTCCCTGCCAAAAACCACTGTAAGGGCATCCTCGTCCGGCCCAATCTTGATTAGTCCGTCCTTTATCTGTGCTTCAATATCCATCTGTAAAGAAAAAAGTGAAGAAAATTAGTAACAAGGACATGTTCTTCACTTTAGGATATACTAACTCTCATATTTAAACTTACTAAATAATCTGCCATGCTCTTCACTTTTGGATCTCCCAACTCTCCATCTTTGTTTTCCCTCCCCTTCCTCCACATAAAAGCACGGGAGGGGACATCATCAACCTTTATTTCATTTTTTGAAACCTTGCATAATGCAACGATGACACAATCAGACATTTAATATCCAAAATAATCACTAGTAACACAATAAAAACACATCTGAATTACCAATTTTTCTTTGAGACGAGGGTATCCTCCTCGTCCCAAGCGATGATCAAAAACTGACCGTGATCGCGCAATTTTCGTAGTTTTGGAGACATCCTTCCAATAGTCAAAAGAATTATTTCAGCAAAGTGCATTGGAAAAATACGTTAATTCAAACGATGATCCGTATATTAAAGTATTACAACCTTGAATTTATCCGTTTGCGTGTGGGCTACGAACCTATCCCAATCAGCTTGCTCTACCAGTGTACGATACTGCCTAGGAACTTTTGCAAGCTTTGCTGGTTTATTCAGGTTAGGTTGTATGAATCTTGCATACATCTTTCTTCTGAAATTGCGAAGCAGCCCACCAAGCCGAGTCATTGTAAACTTTCGACGACAAAGTTCTATATCAAAAAAATGCTGCAATATATAATACATGGTGTTAATACACATAAAAGGCAAGCAGATAAGTTCAACAATAGTGTTTCATATTAAAAATGTAACATATATTTAGAGTACTTAATGCGAAGTAGCTGATTTACCGTTACTTGATCCCACAGCTTATCCTTCACTTCTTTTGGCACCTCCTTCCATGTTAACCATCTTAAGCCAACATGCTCCCTGACCGTGTCTCCCAAAAAGCTCGTAAATTCTGATCTGTATTCCCCCATTAACCTACCAAGTGAGTCAAATTCAACCTCATGTCTTTTTCCACCAGAGTTTGTAAACCTGGTACGCAGCTTCGGCAACCTGGTTAGCCCCCTCTTAGCTTTGACATCATTCTTTTGTTGCACCTTTTTGCACTCTTCTACTTCTTCTTCTGTGTTTTCTCCTTCGTCTTCTACTTCTGTGCTTTCTTCTTCTTCGCTACACTCTTCCGTTGAATATTGTTCCTCAAATTCCTCATTGTCCTCACCTACAACCAGTATAAGAACCCTTAGCAATTACAGGATTTATCTGTTCAATATACATAAAAATGCATAAATATGAGAAGTCAAAAATTAGTCTACCTAGGTATTCTTCTTCAACGCAAACTGGTGCAGTAGCTGTGGACCAGGAATGGAAGACATGAATCTTGCAGACTCCAGTCATGGTAGAAGCAACAGCCAACTCTTTTAAGTCACTGTCTCCAAGGATCAAACCATATCCATGATCCGGGGTCACCCCATCTTTCATGAAATAAAGCTTATCATCATCCGAAACTACATCCGCTACCAAATCCCTAACTTGTTTAACAGTCATGTTGTAGACTTCCATTCCGTTGAACACCTTTGCCTTAGGACCGGTGTATTGCCACTTAACCTTTGTCATGAACTGACCCCCATAGTAAACAACTAACCTGTACTTCTTTTCCATGGTACTCAAATTAGCTGTAGACAACAAGCACAACAATGTCAGATATTAATACATCAACATTAAAGCATAAGTAGTATTATTCATATAATTGGAACTCAATTCGTCCCAATCTCTCAAATACAACTCAAATATGCAATCTCTCCAACCATATATCTCAAACATATAGTCTGTGGAAGAATGGTTTACCTGCGACAAGCAAGGTGATTTAAACGCCGGTGGAAAAAACCCTAATTTCATGAACATAAACCAGATTGGGTCACCAGATCTGACCGACGGCGTAACCTAATTTCACCGACTGAAAGTTGTGGAGAGATTATGGTGCACAGAGAGGGAGAGTTTGAATGTGAGTTGGGTAAAGTGATGTTGAAAGTGAATTGGGGGGAAGTTTGATATTTTGGGGGGGAAGTGAATTGGTAAAGTGATGTTGCCGGTTTTTAGAGTATTAAGTCAATAAGCCATAATGTTCCAAGTGCAGTCAAATCTTACTAAACTTAAATTTGAAACTATTTTCTATTTTATTTTTGTAAAAAATATATATATAATATTTATGATAATATGTATCTAAATAATTTTAATATATTTATTTAATTATTTAATTATTTCGTGTACTTTCGTTTCGTGTCGTGTACCCAAGGGTAAATCCAAAACCGACACGAAATTCGCTCGTGTAATTTCGTGTTCGTGTATTTTCGTGTTCGTGTACCGAAAAGGTAAAACCAAACCCGTTATTATCGTGTCGTTTTCGTGACGTGTTTTCGTGTCGTGTACGAAATTGCCGGCTCTAGTCGAATCTCGTTCTTTCGAGTAGTACTTTGGCCAGATCCCTCAAAAAATGTCGTACAAGATAAATTCCCGATTTTTCGATTATTTTTCCCCAACATCACAATGCGTATCCATTAACATCCGTACGGTTGGATCGTCGAAAAATGCATTAAAAAAAATTATTTCCCCAATCGGGGTCGAATCTCGTTCTTTCGAGTAGTACTTTGGCCAGATCCCTCAAAAAATGTCGTACAAGATAAATTCCCGATTTTTCGATTATTTTTCCCCAACATCACAATGCGTATCCATTAACATCCGTACGGTTGGATCGTCGAAAAATGCATTAAAAAAAATTATTTCCCCAATCGGGGTCGAATCTCGTTCTTTCGAGTAGTACTTTGGCCAGATCCCTCAAAAAATGTCGTACAAGATAAATTCCCGATTTTTCGATTATTTTTCCCCAACATCACAATGCGTATCCATTAACATCCGTACGGTTGGATCGTCGAAAAATGCATTAAAAAAAATTATTTCCTCAATCGGGGTCGAATCTCGTTCTTTCGAGTAGTACTTTGGCCAGATCCCTCAAAAAATGTCGTACAAGATAAATTCCCGATTTTTCGATTATTTTTCCCCAACATCACAATGCGTATCCATTAACATCCGTACGGTTGGATCGTCGAAAAATGCATTAAAAAAAATTATTTCCCCAATCGGGGTCGAATCTCGTTCTTTCGAGTAGTACTTTGGCCAGATCCCTCAAAAAATGTCGTACAAGATAAATTCCCGATTTTTTGATTATTTTTCCCCAACATCACAATGCGTATCCATTAACATCCGTACGGTTGGATAGTCGAAAAATGCATTAAAAAAAATTATTTCCACTTTCGGGGTCGAATCTCGTTCTTTCGAGTAGTACTTTCATCCACAACGATAAATTTAGATTTTTTTTTAAATTTTGCATATGTCTTCTAAATATTCCAAAATGATTTAAAAAAATTAGATGAATTAAATTTGGAGTTTTGGTATTTTAAAATGATTTTTGAAAATTAATTTTCATTTTGAGGTAAAACTTGTAAAAATCATAATAAATTCATTTTTGATCCCAAAATTATTTTAAAAATATGGGAATGAAGCTAATTTTGTGATCTTGTTTTTTTTAATTAAAATTTTGATTTTAGAAATTATCTTCTATTTAAACTTCAGATTAATAAGTGATTAAATTTGATTTTCAGCAAAGTAGTATAATAAATTAGTAAAGTAGAGGTTACATATGGTTATGTTTTAACCCTAATTCATTGCTACACACAGCAGTAGCCACACTCTCTTCTATTTTGCCGCCTAAAACAAGAACCCCAATCATATCCTTTTTTTCCCTCTTATACAACAACAATTGGTTCTAGATTTGATTGAAATACCTAAGTGGAAAGCTTATTCTCTCAATTGGAAACCACACTAGCTGCCGCTTCTAATCGGATTCAAACAAGTAGCTTCAAACAAGCAGCCGACAGAAACCACTCATACTTTCATCCACAACGATTTCATCCCTAATTTCAGTAAGTCATGTGTTAAATATATGCTAATTTTTGAATTTTATGCTTTGATATATGCTCGTAATTGCTGTAGTTATGCTGTAATATGCTCGTAATTGCTGTAGTTATGCTGTAATATGCTCGTAATTGGTTTAGTTATGCTGTAATATGCTCGTAATTGGTTTAGTTATGCTGTAATATGCTCGTAATTGCTGTAGTTAGGCTGTAGTTATGGATAAGTCTTGGATGGTAACCGATAGAAACAGTGAACCATATATGGATGGAGTTGTAGCATTTATCGATTTTGCGGTTTCTCATCTGAATATGTCAACGAAGACTAAGCATGGAATGACAAATAATTGCTTTACTGAAATGCTAATTCTGTTGAAAAGGATGCTGCCTGCAGAAGGTAACGAGATGGTGAACAACACATATGAGGCCAAAAAGATAATGACAGCAATGGGGTCAGGATACGAAAAGATACATGCTTGCATTAACAACTGCATTCCTATGATTCCTATGCACAGGAACAATTCACTTTACGTGCTGTTGTCTTATGGACGATTAATGATTACCCTGCTCTTGGTGCATTATGTGGCTGTCCTTATAGTGGATTCCATGGTTGTGTGGTGTGCAGGAAAGAAACTCATTGTGTAAGACTTCCGTTCTCTGCCAAGCAGAGTTATGGTGGTCACCGAAGATATCTACCATATAGTCATCCCTTCAGAAAGCAAACTAAGGCATTCAATGGAAAAGAAGAGTGGGGAACTGCTGCAGATCCTATGACAGGGGAAGAAATATTCAACGAGGTTAAATTTATTCGGAATATGTGGGGGAAGGGATATAAGGATAAAGATTCAGAACTGATGGAGACTTCGACTGGAAGAGGGGGGAAAACAAAAAAGAGAAAATCAGAAGGGGGTGGTAGCACAAATTCCGGACAGAAAGAACAGACCTATTGGAAGAAATTCAACATATGGAATCGACGACTTAGGTATTGGCGGTATAATTTGGTCCAACATTGTATTGATTTCATGCACACTGAGAAGAATGTGGCTGAGAGTATTATCGGAACATTACTAAATGTTCCGGGCAAGACGAAAGATGGGTTGCACGCTCGAAAGGATCTGGCACATTTTGGGATAAGACAAGAGTTGCAGGCTAAAAGTCAAGGCGAGAAGACATTACTTCCTGCAGCCTGCTACACATTAACTAAAGATGAAAAAGACATGTTCTGTGGCACATTACACAACTTAAGGGCTCCGCAAGGTTATTGTTCCAACTTTTCTAGTTTGGTGAATGAAAAGGATAGGAAGCTTATGGGACTTAAATCACATGATTACCATATGCTTATGCAACAGTTCTTGCCAATTGCAATACGGTCTATCATGCCTAAACCCACAAGATATGCTATTATCAGACTTTGTTTTTTTTTCAAATCAATATGTAGCAAAGAAATCAATGTAGCAGAACTCGATAAATTGCATGAGGAGCTTTGTGTTACACTGTGCTTGATGGAGAAATACTTTACCCCATCCTTTCTTGATGTTATGCTTCATCTAACTGTGCACCTTGTTAGAGAGGTCAAATTATGTGGCCCAATATGCTTTCGGTGGATGTATCCCTTTGAGAGGATGATGAAAGTTATTAAAGGGCATGTGCGGAACAAAGCTTACCCAGAAGGATGCATTGCTGAGGAACATATTGCAGAAGAAACAATTGCGTTCTTCAACGAATACAAAAAATGCATGAGGTCCATTGATATTCCAGAACACCAGCACAACACATCTGAAAATGGTAATGAAGAGGGAATTCCTTTGTCAGCTGGTAAACCAGTTGAAGTTTCTCAAGATCTCTACATGAAAGCACATTTCTATGTACTGCAAAATACGCCTGAAGTTGTGCCGTATATCGAGTAAGGACTCCTACTGAACATGTTTATTTGTGTTTTTCTTTTATTTAACAGTAGGATCATATTTGATACTCATTTTTGTACTTGCAGACAACACATGACATTTTTGAAAAACAAACATCCTGGTAAACAACAAGCATGGCTGGAGAAAGAGCATAGCACAACGTTTGGTCACTGGTTACGCAACAAGGTAATATTTAAATCAGTATGATCTTAGTTTTTTCTCAATTGTAATTTGTGCAAGCTGAATCTTATCCTTGTTATTGTGTAATTTAGGTTGAAAGCGAGTTATCGATCTCCAACGAAAGTGTATCAGAAACAGTTAAGTGGATCTCACATGGAGCACGCAGAATCGTGAACAAATACGATGTATATGACATCAATGGCTATACATTTCGTACAAAAATTCGTGATGGCAGAATTCACCAGAACAGTGGGGTTTGTGTAGAGGCAACTGAGATGCACATTTCTAAAGAAGTAGTAACCTATGGAAAGAACTTTTATTACGGGGTTCTACGAGAGATATGGGTACTAGATTATCATATTAAGAAAATTCCTCTTTTCATGTGCGACTGGGTTGACAGTAGAAATGGTGTCAAGCAAGATGGCTTGGGTTACACGTTGGTCGAACTTAACAGATTAGGCCACAAGGATGATCCGTTCATATTGGCCTCACAAGCACGACAGGTGTTTTATGTTAAAGACCAGCTGGATAAAAAAATGTCTATTGTCTTGATGACACCTCCTAAGAATTATAGAGATCTGTACGATGATGTCAATGAGGATTTCAGTACTGTAATTTTTCCTCACAATGATAATATATTACCACCTGTAGATCCACGTGACTTGGGTAATGAATCTCGTGATGATTACTTCAGACAGGACTGTAAGGGTATTATTATACGTAATGCTAACTGAATCCGGTAATTATTATCATTATGTTTGTCATTTTCCATGTTTTTTATGTAATGCTAAATTCTATTGTATGGTTAAATTCTATGCTCTGTTTGAATTCCTGTTTTTTTTCTCCAGGTGTGTGCAAAGAAAGAGACCTGATCATGATGTCGTCTTCAAATTCCTACAGCTCAAACCAAAATCGATGTGATCTGTGCTACTGTGGTCTTCCTGCCCGGATTAGAACATCAAACACACTTGACAACCCTGGAAGAAGATTTCGGGTGTGCCACAAATCAAGTTCATTGGTAAGCTGATGTCTATCAGTTTCATCTGTTAAATTTAATAAACAGCTTTTAATTTGAATTCCCTTTTCAAGTCTTCTGGACCCAAATGTTCGTTTTGGGAATGGATTGATCCTGAACCAGTTGGCATGAAGATCAAGATCCAGAAAGAAGTTGATGTTGTGAAGACTGACCTGCAAAACTGCATGTCAACAGTTGAAGATCTTCGAAAGGAGGTTCATGTCATACGTGGGAAGTTGTATAATGTTATCATTGTCTTGGTCATTTTCTTTGTTTTTTATTTGATGAAGAATTAATATGTAATGGTGAATTCTAATGTTGGCCGAATGACATGGATTAGTTGAATTGTTCTAGTTTTAAGCTTCATTATCAAGTTTTAAGCTCATCTGGTATGCAACTTGGATAAATCAAGTTTGTGTTTGTCATTTCTGGTTAATCTGCTATACCAATACTTCATGTCCAGTGGTCAAATATTTTGCCACACCCTAATGTAATAATGTGACAGATCAGTTGGAAATGAGGATCCTCAAAACAGAATGCTCTGTTCCTGAAAACAGAGTACTTTTTAGTCACACAATAATACAGTCACTAGTTTTTAGCTGCCTTAGCGAACAAAGATCTGACATAATGCAGAAAACTCTACTTTTTAGTCACATATAAAATGTAGTGACCATAGGTTATTTCACATTTAGCCACATCCCCGAAAATGACTGTGACCGTTTGGTAACATTTAGATACAGCAAAGAAGCGTCACTATTTTTTGTCACACTTCTATCTCTCAAGTATGACTATAAATGTTGGATTTGGTCAAAGTCAACAAAAAAAACATGCTGTTTCATCTCTCACTTGTCACACTTTTATAAATTGTGACTAAATCTTCCAAAAAATGTGTCTTCGGTCACTCGAAAAACAATTGTGTGGCTAAAACTTGGGACGATGATCTTTAGCCACTCGTTTGTTCCAAAGTGTCACAGCCCTTACTGTACAAAAGAGTGACGAAAGCCCAAATTTGACGTAGTGAGAGTGTGTCCTATGTTGCCATCTCCATAGGAAACCTTTGGGCCAGCCTTCTCCTTAAAGTCTGATAGCAGGGCTTTATTTCCAGTCATATGTCCTGAGCATCCACTGTCCAAGATAAGTGTGCTCTCTATTATACCCTGCAATCACAAACAAACACTAAGTGTTAGTTTTAAGGATCCAGACTTGCTTGGATCCTTTGTCTTTCTTAACAGTGTTAGCTTTTGCAGCGGAATCTGTATTATCAGAGTTTAAACTAACATTGTCAGATTTTACACTAGCAGAGTTTGCTCTAACCCATTTCAAATTGGGTTTTAGCTCACAATAGTTGTGATAAATAGCATGATAACTCTTGCAAGTATAAATGGAATGCCAAGTGCTCCCACAGTGTTTGCATAAGGTCTGTGGTCTAACCCTAACATTATCATTTTTTACTTCAGAAGTAGAAGATAAAGAATTAATATGTTTGTTCTTAGTGCAAAATCTAGCAAGATGATTAGAACTACCACAATTATAACATGTTTTCCTCGGAGCAGCACCAGTAGGCAAATGATTATTTCTATTATTTATGCCTATCTTTCCATTCCTATTCTTCTTGGACCCTTTTGGTTTCATGGCAGACTTTATCTCTTTCAACTTATGATTGAACTGTTTTCCTGTCATCAAGCCAACATTAACCTGTTTTTCACAAGTTTTTACTGGTTTTCTAACAGCTTCTAACTCCATAAGTTTTTCTGTTATAATATTTTCCTGTCTTTCACAGGCTTCACCTGATTCCATATCAGCTTCTCTTATTACAACAGATTTTAACTTATTGGCTTCTGGAACAAATTTCACAGGTTTAAGTTGTGGTTTTACCTTAACCTTGTCTTTAAACCTAAGTTCATCATTTTCATAATAACCTAAACCTACAGAATCAGTCTGAAACACTTGATGAGTGTCTCTTCCAGAATCTGTCCAAGTCTTGATTATTTTTCTTTCTTTTTCTAAATCAGATTCTAGTTGCCTATACCTTTTAAGCAACTCCTGTTCAACATAAACATCATCATCTCTTTCTTTTTGAATCTGCTTCATACTTTCAAGTTCTCCTTCAAGAAACTTGTTTCTATCTTTAAGACTAAGATTCTCAGATTTAATTCTTTCATTCTCTAAAGTCTGATCCCTATAGCTAACATGAACACTTTTCAGATATACTCTTAACTCAGATATATTATCAGTATCATAAGCATAAGTAGTTAGGGGTACCTTATTTTCAGAAGATTCAGTCTCATCTCTGACAGTTGCCATAAGAGCATAGTTTTCTCCATCATCAGAGTCTGAAGTATCTGCCCAGTCTTTGCCTTTAGAGATGAGTGCTTTCTCAGATTTGCCTTTCTTGCACTCTGGAGCATAGTGACCCATCTCCTTACATTTGTAGCACTGGATTTCAGATTTATCCTTCTTTCCAGACTTGGTATCCCTTCCATCAGACTTTCTGAAATTCTTCTTCTCAGAATTTGAATCTCTCCTTGAGAATCTCTTTCCCTTCTTGAAGTTCTTGAACCCCATCTTCTTGAAGGTCTTCACCATCAATGCAGCCATTTGCATCATCTGTTCTTCATCATCCTCAGAGTCAGAAGCTTCATCAGAGTTTGAATCATCATCAGAGTTTGATGACTCACTCTCAGATTTTATGACTAAAGCCTTTCCCTTGGCTTTCTTCCTTGATGATTCCTTCTTAATGGGCTTCTCCTCGACTTTGAGAGCAACAGATTTTGTCTTCTTGCTGGATCTCCTGTTTCTTTGTTCTATCTCAAGTTCATGAGTCTTTAACAATCCATAGATCTCATCAAGATCTGTATCAGCAAGATCATAATTATCTCTGATTGTTGTTGCCTTTAAATCCCACTTTTCAGGTAGAGATAACAGAAACTTGAGATTAGACTCTTCAAGTTCATATTCTTTATCTACCAGAGACAGATCGTTCAACAGTTTGCAAAATCTGTCATAAGTCTCAATCAAGGTTTCATTAGTTCTTGAATCAAAGTGCTCATACTCCTGTGTGAGTATTGTTTTTCTGTTCTTCTTAATAGCACCTGTTCCCTGGCATCTGACTTCTAAAGCATCCCATATCTCTTTGGCAGTTTTGCAGCCAATTACTCTGTTAGACATAACATTATCTAAAGCACTGTGGAGAAGATGTCTAACCTTTGCATCCTTTGCAATTGATGAGATATCCTCAGGAGTCATATCTTTCTTTTCCTTTGGAACAGTCTTTTGTTCTTGACCATCAACAACAGGGGACAATTTAGTTGGCATATGAGGACCATCATTGATTCTGTCAAGGTATTCTGGATCTGTAGCCTCCAGAAACATGGTCATCTTAACCTTCCAAATCGGATACTCTACTGGCCTGAGAATTGGAACCCTGATTGTTTCATATCGACTCACAGAATTGGGCTTAACCTGTTCAGCCTTAGGAGCAGTTTGATTTTCTTCAGACATGATTAATACTGTGTTTGAATCGTAAAACTGTATATATTAAACAGCCTTGGCTCTGATACCAATTGTTAGGCCGAATACACAATATATAATCAAGTATGTATGAGAATAACAATTAAGAACACAAGTTTATAAATCAACAAACTGAATTATATTAAATAATTCTCTCTTAGTGATGTTAAAGAATCACAAAGAGCTACTAGGTTACAAGAATAATATATTCAATGTTCGCATCCCTTCTAGGGATAACCTATCTGTGTTTATATAGTACACAGCTACATACAATCCTTATCTAATTGATACTCCTATAAATTAGCTATACAATTCATATCAATTAAGGATTGCTTCAGTCTTCTATTCCGTTTCCTTAGCTGTATCAATATATTCTGCTTCTTTCCATCTTCAGAATATATTGCTTCTAGAATCTTCAATTCAGCACCGACAGCTAATTCAACTATCACCCTGTCAGACTTTAAATAAACTCTGACCGGCTTCCTTTAAACTCTTCACCCTGTCAGAGTTTAATTAAACTCTGACCGGCTTCTGATAAACTCTGGTCAGTACCTGTTGCTTAAATACTGATAAACAAACGTCAGCAATTATATCTAACAGTTTTGTTCTCAGAACTCATCCTGAACAGCTAGGGAAATTTGAAACAAAGGCTGATGAAGGAATTTTCATAGGCTATCCTGCATCAAGAGCCTTCAGAGTTTTTAATTTGAGAACAAGAACTGTCATGGAGTCAATACATGTATCTTTTGATGATAAAAAGATAATAGGCTTGAATGAAGACTCACATGATAGACTGATTTTTGAAAATGAAGCTACCAAGGAACCTGAAGAAACTGAATCATATCCTATCAGTTCATCAAATCATGATGACACTTCAAATCCTAATGATATACCAAATTCTGATGGTGCTAACTCTGTTGATACAAATAATGGAGATTCATCTAGTAGTGCAAATGTTGAGGGGGAGCAACAGCATTCGACTACAAGTTCAGAGTCAACTCAATCATCAGGATAAAATTCTTCAGATACTGATTCAAGTGATGATCCTGATAATTCATCAGGAGGAGATAGCGACATTTCAGGAGGAGCTTCATCTGAAGCAAATTCATCAATTCAAAATAACACCAATCCAGATGGAGCATCTACATCAAGGAATGACTTACCATCAGCAAGGAAATGGACTGCAAGTCATACTCCTGATTTAATCATTGGAGATCCTGATGCAGGTGTTCAGACAAGAAGTGCAACTCAAAATGAATGTCTATATAATAACTTTCTGTCAAAGGAGGAGCCAAAGAAAGTTGAAGATGCACTCAAAGATGCTGATTGGGTTACTGCAATGCAAGAAGAATTGAATGAATTTGAAAGGAATGAAGTCTGGAAACTAGTACCAAGACCAAAGAATAGGTCAATTGTTGGTACAAAATGGATTTTCAAGAATAAGACTGATTCAGATGGTGTAATTATCAGAAACAAAGCAAGACAAGTTGCAAAGGGGTATTCAAAACAAGAAGGAATTGACTATGATGAAACGTTTGCTCCTGTTGCAAGACTAGAGGCCATCAGGATCTTTCTGGCATATGCAGCTCATAAGAAATTCAAGGTTTTCCAGATGGATGTGAAAAGTGCTTTTCTAAATGGTGAACTGGAGGAAGAAGTATATGTTGAACAACCTCCTAGTTTCATTGATCCAAAATATCCAGATCATGTTTACAGATTGGATAAGGCACTTTATGGACTAAAGCAAGCTCCAAGAGCATGGTATGAAACCTTAGCTCAATTCTTACTGGAAAGTGGATTCAAAAGAGGTACTATTGATAAAACTCTATTCTATTTGAATCATGGTAAGGATTTGCTTTTAGTTCAGATATATGTGGATGATATCATTTTTGGGTCAACAAACAATAAGTTGTGTGAAAAGTTTTCCAAGCTTATGTAGTCAAGATATCAAATGAGCATGATGGAAGAAATGAGTTATTTTCTTGGTCTTCAAGTTAAACAGACTGATGATGGCATTTTTATCAATCAGTCTAAATATACAAGGAATTTACAGAAAAGGTTTAACATGGAAGACTGTGCTACTGCAAATACTCCCAT
This sequence comes from Heracleum sosnowskyi, assembly GCA_030848705.1. Lineage (NCBI taxonomy): Eukaryota > Viridiplantae > Streptophyta > Magnoliopsida > Apiales > Apiaceae > Heracleum > Heracleum sosnowskyi. The sequence goes on from CM061242.1 coordinate 73,279,492, forward strand.
TGCTACAGCTACCAAACTTGATCCTGATCAAGGTACTGAGGTAGATGTAACTCACTACAGAGGAATGATTGGCTCTTTATTGTATCTCACTACAAGTAGACCAGATATCATGTTTGCAACCTGTCTGTGTGCAAGATTTCAAGCAAGACCTAGGGAACCTCATCTGATTGCAGTTAAAAGAATTTTCAGATATCTCAAAGGCACTCCTTCACTTGGCCTTTGGTATGCAAGGGAATCAGATTTTGGTTTGTGTGGTTATTCAGATGCTGATTTTGCAGGATGCAAAATAGACAGGAAAAGTACTTCAGGAAGCTGTTAGTTTTTGGGTGGTAGACTAGTTTCATGGTTCAACAAAAATCAAAAGTCTATCTCTACTTCAACAGCAGAAGCTGAGTACATTGCTACAGGAAGCTATTGTGCTCAGATAATGTGGATGAGAAATTAGTTGTTAGATTATGGCATGTCATACTCAAAAATCCCTATTTATTGTGATAACCAAAGTGCTATTGCAATGACCGGAAATCCAGTTCAATATTCTCTTACTAAACACATCAGCATTAGATATCATTTCATAAGAGAACAGGTTCTGGAGGGAACAATTGAACTTCACTTTGTTCCTACTGATCAACAACTAGATGATATATTCACCAAGCCACTGCCTGAAGCTACATTCAATAAGTTGGTGAATGAACTTAGAATGATGAACTTTGAGAATTTCTGAGAAAAGCTACAGAGAAGAAATCCTGATGACTATCAAATCCTGATGGTCATTCAGAAAGGTATGTATTTTTGATCAAATCCTGATAGGACAAAATCCTGACAGGAAGTCAACTGGTCAATTCTGATGTACAGGTCAGTATTTCATTGCTTAATTTGTGCCTGATTTTTCGTCAGTTTCTGATGAGAAACGTTTGAGTTTTGGATAACTGTATGCGCGTGTGTGTCACACTGATATATATATACATATAGATACACATAAAAAGCGGTGCAGTTATGTTTAATTATGCACGTAATTTGTCCACTAATCATTTAAGTACAAATCATAATTGCCACCTGTCATTGAGAGTAATATTTTGTTTTAACAAAATACATTTGATTTGCTAAATTTCTGATTACTCTCTCTTCATCAGTTTTTCATCTTATTTCTCTCTCTGCGTTCAAGAACCCTAATTTCTAAATCTCAATTCTCAAGTTTTTGATACTGTTTTAATGGCGTCTTCATCATTCATAAACAAACAGACTGTGGTTAGTGGTGTTATGTTTGCCACTAATAATTTTGGAGCTATTCTAGACCATCAGGAATTACCTAATGAGTTTCACATTATCCAAGATTTTCTATCTTCAAGTCCATTGAAGTTTGCTTTAACAGAACCTGCAAGTGTTTCTTTTAAGTCAGTTATGCAGGTGTGGAACTCAGTTACTTTTGACAAAGGGCATTCTGACTCAATCTTGATGAGTTTTGAATATGATGGGATTACTCACTATGTGACTCCTGCAATTGTGGAGGATGCACTGCATTTACCTGTTCTTGGTGATGCTGTTCCTGATAATGTTTCGGACTCTACTCTCTTTGAGTTTGTTACAAAGTTGGGCTACAATGGTGAAGTAAAGAGATATGGAAATCTTTTCAGGACGAAGCTTAAGAAGGAATGAAATTTCTTCTTTGATACAATCAGTCGCTGTTTCCTGAACAAGACATCAAATTTTGATGCTCTTCCATCAGGATCTCTCAAAATTGGGTACTCTCTAATCCATTCTACAGTGTTTGATTATGGATCTTTTATCCTAAAAGCTTTAAGTGATAGGAAATCAGATAAGTTAGGTTCTGTCTGTTTTCTTAGATTTTTACAGTTGATATTTAATCACTTATGTCCTAATGTTGTTTTTGAGGATGATGTAGTTATACCAATTTGTAGAATTACTGAGAATAATATTAAGTTCTTAGTCAACAGTGATAAGGCAAATGGTTTTATTGGTAATGCTTTTATTCCTGATGAGGTTAGGTTTTTCTTACATCAGAAAATGCCTACTTGTTATGGATTGCTTTCTCATGCTATGGGGCAAGGCCAATCACACCTTGTTCCTGACCTCAGCATACCACCTAAACAGTCCAAACAGTCAACAGCCACCTCTAATGTCTCTAAAAAGACTTTAGTTGTAAAACCAAAGAAATCAGCTAGAACTGATGTGTCTGGAAGGCAATCAGGTTCGAAGGATTTTTCCTCTACACCACTCACTAAAAAGAAGATACAAGGGGGTGTACAAGGGGTCCTGGTGAAGAAAGTTGCTAAGGGTGTTGAGGCTATTTCTGTTAAAAGGAAGTTAGTGCTCAGGGATGAAACTGATTCAGAGGATGATTTACCTATATCCTCTATAATGAATGTGAATAAGGAAGTTGTTGATACTGCTATTGAAGCTGTGGTACCATCATCAAAACCACAGAAGAAAAGGACATTATTGAAAAGCAGGTATCATATTCCTTTGAAAGTGCAAATGAAGGATACCAGTATTCACACATCAAATCCTGATGAGTCATCTACTCCGGATGTTCTAGCAAATCCTGATGTTGGTATTCCTGATGTAAAAACGAAAGTTGTCTCTATCTCAGACTCTCCAGCAAAGGCTTCTCCATCTGCAAAGATTGTTGAAATTTCATGGGAGAAGGTTGCTGAGACTGCTTCAAAGCTTGGATTTTCACATCCCTTGGAGAAGAAAAGGAAAGCAGCAGAGATAGCTTACAAGAGACAAAAGAAGCTGAAAGGATCTAGCCCACAAGAACCTGAATCTCAAAGTGATTCAGCAGCTCAGACTGAAGATCCTGCCATACAAGAACCACTCAATCAAAGTTTGGGTGAAGGCTTAGCTATTGGAATGGTCCCACGAGAACCATTTTCTCAAAGGGAGAGTGAAGACATCAACATTCCAGTCACACAAGAACTATCTTCTCAAAGTGAAGATGCAGGCACAGCTACAGCTTCTAGTCAAAGATTGGTCAAGGACACTGTCAATGAGGGAAGCACACAAGAACCTCCAACTCAAAGTGTTGAAGCAGCTTCAGAACCTCATGCTACACAAGAACCATTAGTACCAGATACTGATGCAAGCTTATCAAATCCTGACGGTGTTCATCCTGATGCTAGTGGTGCTCCTGATGCTGAGCCAATTTTGATTCAACCACTACGATCAAGACCAATGGACCATCCTATCACAGATTCACAAGATAAACTGAAAGGTATAGCTATTCCTGATCCTGATGTTACTCATGATGATGATGATGATTCTGATGATAGTGATGATGAAAATAATGATGAGAAGGAACAACTTGCCAGAGTTCTAAAATCTAGTCTTGGAACTAATTTTGGTTCATCAAGCACATTCATGGATGGCAAGGCTTCTACTGGAAAAGACTTCAGACAAGACTTTTCTATTCCTTCTGAGATCAATCCTGCTGAGCAATTGAAAAGGCATCAATGGGAAAATGAATGGTATAGGTATGATGAATATGTCAGCTATCCATATGCCTTGGATCATGCTTATGATGCAGTGAAGATGATAGAGAATCCAGATTTGAAGAATCATCTGAAGGCTACAACTCTTTTATATAAAAGCCTGAAACATTAAATTGATTCTGTCAAAGCTGCAACTGAGTTGGTGAGGGAAAATATTTCTATGAGTTTTACAAAGGTGCCTACTGTTCTTCAACTAAGGATAGTGGAATCTCAAGTGAAATCTGTTGTTTCTGAACAAACCTCCATCAACAGAAGGATTGATTCTCTTGATACAAAGGTAACTGACATTCAAACCTCTCTTGCCTTAATTTTGAATATATTGTCAAATGCTGATGTCAAAAAGGGGGAGAAGGTAAGTCAGACAAAATGTACACCTGATCTAGTATTGAGAAATAATGATGATGATGATAATACTGGAAATGATGGTGGTGACAAAATTCTACAAGGAGAAACCTCTGATGCTGCTGTTATGAAGACAATTCAAACTTCCCAAAGTCAAACAACGCAGTCAACTCATGTTTCTGATTCTGGAGTAAGGACAGTAAGAACATTGGTGCAATATCAGATCCTGACGGAAGAACAAATCCTGACAGGTGATCAAATCTTGATGCCTGGTCATGAACAAACTCTTGCTACAATTCCTGAAGGTGATGAAGATGTGATTATTGATAATCCTGAAGATGCATCAAATCTATTCCAGAAGTTCTCTACAAAAGATGGCAGAATTGTTACTCTATATCACACTGATAAAAGAGTTCAACAATTTTTTGCAAGAAAATCACTCTCTACAACAAGTGAAGAATATCCTGATCTCTCACATGAAGAATTCTTAAGACAACAAAGAGAAATGATGGAAAGCTTTAATAACCCTGCTCCTTCTAGAGGTAGAGGAAGCAGAGGTAGGAGAGGAGGTAGAAGAGGTTCTTCAACTCAAACAGTCCCTAGACAGACAAGGTCTAGAGGTTTATTAATAGAAGAAATTCCTGAACCTACTCAAACTCTAGTAGTTCCTGACAGGTCTACTTTTGGTGATGATGGAAATGTTGAAGAAGAACCTGAATTGAGAAGAAAGCCAAGACAATTAATTCTCTGCAATACAAATCAAATTGAAGATTTTAATCCTAATATTGTTCCTGACAATGTTCAAGATCCTGATGAATCTGAAATTCTGCAAGAGATTGATTTGTTAATCTTATCTACTGTGGTTGATTTTCACAACAAGGAAGTGGATGAAGAAGAAGAAGCCAGAAGAAGAGAAATCACAAGAAGAACAAATAGAGATTTCAATCTCTATGTACAAAGGCTTAAACTCTCAAACAGAAGATTATGGAAAAATTCAAGCAGACAAGAATCTTTACTAGAAAGAAGCTATGCTTTTGAAAAAGAGAAAGATAAGAAGCGGAAAGATATAAGTACACTGAAGTGTAACACACCTATCAATTTTCAGAATGGAGGAATTATAACAAGTGCTTCAAGTGTTGTTGATTTGTCTGATATGATTAGATCAAAAGCACTCTGGCTACGAATGTTTTCAAATCTGAAGCAATTGACAAGTAATTCAAGAGGAAGTATTGGACACAGGGATGCTGAATATCTGAATATGTCATATGTTGATCCTTACTCCTTGACTGAAATTGGAGGTACTTTAACTTCTGAAGACCTGAAAAATTTATTAGTTGTTGATATAGTTATAGATTGTCATGATGGTATTGCAAAGAAAGAAAAACTTCTGTACTTCATGAAAGATGGTAGTGTGAAGATTTTGTGCATTCAAGATCTGTTGATGAAAACTACACAGGAACTGAAATATGTTCATTATCTGTTAAGATGGAAGAATAAAGTGTGCAAAGAATGGAGTGACATGATCTTGTCAACTGTAAGAAGAAGACTGGATGGAAATAAAAATTTCAATGGTAATTATACTCCCATGTACTTAAATCAAAGAGGTCAAGATGTGGAAATGCAAAGGGGTACTGCTGTTAAAGAAGTAACTTTTGGCATGACTCAACTTACTCTCAATCCGGATGGGAAGGAAATTGCTTATCTTTTGCTTGAAGAGCACAGTCTACAAAGAAGCTCCATACAGAATCTCAGAGCAGCTATTTACCAGATTAATGAGGAAGATGAAGAACTCAGAAATCTTAAGGAAAGACTTATTCAAATTCTTGAAGAAAAATAAGAAAATTTGTTATCCAACTTCTTGAAGATGAATCTGTTCTATCAAAGAATTTAAACAGATAAGTTGCTACTGAAGATACTTGTACATTTTGTAAATATGTTTTTGACATCACTGAATCTTAGGAATCTATACTTTATTTCACAAAGTATGAGATTGGGGGAGATTGTTAGATCATGATTCAATGATCGTCAGGATCTAGACTTCAACTGATCAGGATTGCTGACGTCATCAGGATTGCATGGTCGTCAGGATCAGAATGAATATCAGGACTGGGATCAGGATTGATCATCAGGACTGGAAGCTGATCAGGATTCCTACTTCGAGTTATATTTGGAGTCTAGTTAAATAAGGAAGATTATTCTGTCGGTTCCTGGTTTGTAGTAATGAAGCTATCGATTAAGGATAGGTTTCAATCTTTGTAATTGATTAGGACTTATCATTGATAGAGAAGCTGTGTAGTATATAAACACGGTTTTAGGATTTGGTTCGGAGAGAATCAAACGCATAGAAGCTCTCAAGAACATAGAATTTCTTGAGAGAGTTTTTTGTAAACTAGCAGCTCTCAAGAACACAAGAATTTCTTGAGAGAGTTTTGTAATAGTTTTATATCAGATTTAATAAAGCTGTTATTATTCTTTCATATTTGTGATTCATATCTACTTAAGTCGAGAATCTTATACAATTGTATTCAACCCCCCCCCCCCCCCCCGCTTCTACAATTATTTATTACTGGGCAACAAATAGTGAATTTGCTGATGAAAAATATTTTCAGACCACACTATATGGAAGACATGGAATGAATGTTTTGAAGTTATATTAGTGATGCATAAGGAGAATAAGTGAATGTAAACGCGATCAGAATCGGGAGATTCCAACTTTAAATTTTGATCACTATTCATCGGACAATCAAGGATGTATTGACTTGATCGTTTTGAGAAAGTATGTAGAATGAGAAATCCATGATCATATCTTAAGCCAAGGTGAGAAATCTAGGATCATATATTAAGCCAAGGTAATGGGAAGATCAAGGAAGTATCTCCTAACATTGGTACAGAGAAACGTTTTCAAAATCACTTGAACCTATCGCGAAACAGAAGCGTAACGAATTATGGATTAAACCCTAACCGAAGGGGAAGTATCATATAAGATCATCAAGTTCAACATATAAGAGGATTGAAGACATAAATTATGGCATAAGCATGATGCAGGAGGATGACATAGGTGTGACAAAGTGATGACAAGGTGATGAATCACCACCTTGTCACCACTTTCACCACAACACCACAAGAAGTTGACATGTGGCAATGGGTGACTAAACTCCACCAAAACCACACAAAAGAGATGCATCCAATTAAGAATTATTTGACAAAAGAAAAGAAAAGAAAAGAAAATCAAAAAGAGAAGCATGAAGAACACAAAACATTCGGCCCTTTTCTTTTCTCCATTTCCTTAAGAAATTTTATACAAGCTACACACCTCCTAAAATCATGGTTATGGATTCTAAAGCTTCCACATTTCTAAACTAAGGTAATCTCTAAATCCTAGCTTCATCCATGGATTGCATCATGTTCAAATCTTGATTAAAAGATGAGCATGAATAGTGAAATGAATAGTAACTTATGATTTTCGTGATTTGTTCTTGAAATTTAAGGCTTCTTAAGGTTGTTTAAGGATCAAGCAAGGTGTTAGGTCCAAAGTATCGTAGAAGGGGGGGTTGAATACGATACTCACAAATTATTCAATTTCGTTCGCGGATTAATCATTCAGTTCTATAACGAAATCAAAAGCACCAAATCAAAACACGAGTCGGGGAATATATCGTTTTATAAATATAAACCTCGAAGGGTGCTACAAATTCTAATCCGTAGATTAGCTTCAATGAGTTCAGGTTAACGTAATCAATACAAACTTTGTAAATTAAGGCACTATAAATTTTCCCCAGAATCTGTTCTTGAGCACTTAATTCTTCAGAGTAAATATGATCACTTCTGCCAACCAACTGAAGAAGACACTATCTTCATTCTCTTTTTGTAGACTTGGTTTTAGAAAACTATCGAACCAAGTTTGAACAAGCAATCCTGGCCGTCCATCTTCTAATCAACCTGACAAACAAATACTTTCCACCTGCTCCTTCAATTTAAAATCTATCGAATGTAATAACGAATTTTACCATTCGATAGTTTTTAAATAAAAACTATCGAAAAGTAAATTACTTAATTCTTGTTTTCTGATGGTTTTCTTAAATCATATTCGATGGTTTTCTAAATAGAAAAACCATCGAATTCTTTTCTTGTCCTTGATATTTTAGAAAAGCTTCTGAGCTCTAGGGTGTTTAAGTTTTAGACTGTATCAATTTCTTCTAAGACGATAAAACAACTTGATCTTTTTAAGTGTCGTCAACTAGTGCAACTAGTCTGGTTCACATATGAATAACACTTGATCAATTCTTCTATGTCTTCAATTCAATGCTGCTGATAAGTCCTTTGTCGATCTGGTTGCTTCAAATAAATCACTGGAATCATGTGGTACTAACCCTAAATCATTCACATACTTCTGTAGTCTTGAAAGTCTTGTTTCTTTTGTTGTCACTGAGGCTTGAACATTTTCATGAACTTCTTTCCGTGACCTGTTTACGGACTTCAATAATACATACCATATTTTGATTTTTTGAGTTTACCTTTTCTTCTTTGATTCTGGATTCCCGTTCTTCTGTTAATATTATTGTTTGTCTTGTTACATCTTACTATTTGATTGTATAGAGTTTGACAAGCAATTACTTCGAGGATAACTCAACTAACTAAGGAAACATGAAACTAATTAAAGTAAGGTAGCTTGATAATATTAAATGCATTCTGGATGAGATATATACATTTCCAGATTTCATAATTCAAAAAACATTAAAACTTTATACATGAAGTTGCTCCTCTAGTCTGAGCTGATAGTTCTTTTGTTCTTTGCTTCTTTTCTTCAGTCCATTTCAATCTCACCTTCTTCAATCATTGGATTGGAGTTAGCATCATGATAATCAATCACGGAAGGATAGTGCAGTGGTTCTCCAGGTTTAAGGATTGCTCCTTTGATGTGTCTTCCAATGTACTCAACCTCTTGTCCCACTCCAGCCCACAACCATGTAATGTTAACATCTTTCTTGTTTAGCTTTGGCATGTTTGGTAGTCTGGGATGCACTTCCAATCCTCTCTTCACTCTCTTCCTATAGTAAGGAACATTCTCCATTAGAAATCTTCTTAGAGTGTCGGCTACTTTGTCCTTCTCCGTTGATGTGAATCCAGTAGATCTAAGATACTTCTCCACTGATATAAGATAGTTGCTTGGATAGTCTTTCAGCTTGTCCTCAATCAAATAGCAGATTCTGAACAAGTCATTCGTCATGAATCTAACCATTGGAGGATTATCAGTAATCTCTGGACTGACTTTCATCAAGATTTCTTTAACATGCTCACGGAGCAGTTCATTTAGCCTTGTAGTCCTTTGAATCTTGACGAGCATCACCTGCAGTTCCGTGTATGTTCTCTGTTCGAAAAACTTAGTAGAAATCACAAATGTACCTTTCTCAAGAAAATTGATCAATATGTTCCGGGCACCATTTGCTTTAACTCCAGCTTTCAGAAAGATCACAGAATTTCTCAGTGCAGTGAAGTAAGTCTGATCTTCAGGATTTGCACTTCTGATGTCCTGAATGATGACTTCCACCTCTGCATTGTCATTGACTTCTAATCCGTCTTCAACTCCACAAAAGGTTTTATAAGCCATCTCCCAGTCAATACCTTACTTTTTTGCTAAATCCATCATCTTCTTCTTCCTCACTTCAGCATACACCTTGAATCTTTTCAGCTTCTCACTCCTTAGAACTGCTTGGTGTCTTTCCTTTTCAGCTTGTCTGGTATCTCTTACAGCTCTTTCAGCTTTCAATATTTCCAAGGCAGCTTCCTGTTCCAGTGACAGAGAATTTGCTTCTTCTTCCATATCATCATCCAAGATAGGATGTTCTATTGGCTCTGGATAATATGGCTCATGCTCCTCTTGTAGTGGTTGCTCATGCATGATTTCAAATTCCTCTTCACTTTCCTCTTCTTGCACCATGTTCTCAATCCAATCCTGTCTAACCGGAATAGTTTCATTGGTTTCCCATCTTCCCCATCCATTTGCCTCCCATTCTCCAACTTTCTCCCCCTTAGTTGAGGAATCCTCGATGAAGTTATCCTCAGCATAAAAGTTCGTAGCAGGATCAGGTTGTTGATTTGATGGTCCGGGTTGTTGGTTCCTCAACATATTCTATATGGACTGTATGCCATCACTTTGGTTCTCCATGAACTCAGTCATCTCCTTATTCATTTCATGCACAGAATCCAGCTTCAGGTCAATGTCATCCAATCTCGAGTTGGTAGTCTTTTCAAATTTGTCCAATCTCTGGTTCAGCTTAGACTCAACTCTTGAAAGGGTGTTCATTGCATCTTTTACCCTAGCTTGACCATCCCGAATAACCATAACGTCTTCTCTCAGAGCTTCTTTACTTTGTTGCAGAGGATTGACCTCATTCATGAATCCATCTTTAAGCAGTCCACTGCTTGCTCCATTGCTTCCTTCTTCAAGTCGACTAGTTCCTCCATTGCTTCCTTCTTCAAGGAGTCCACTGCATGCTTAGTACCTGTTATTGTGCCAGATGCACTGCCTAAGACCCGGTAAGTTCTTCTAGAATCAGCCGCCGCCAAGTCAACCTTCTCTTGAATAGACATTAAAGAAGCATTGGCTTGATCAGAGGAGATCCCTTGGTCAAAGGAAGGTCTTAGTGGAACCTTGAATAGTGGATTTCCTTGCTTATCATGAACCGTCATCTCCTTGAGAGTGGATTGAACATGTACTTCTCTCTCAGTAGGTAGTAGCAAATCATCAATATTTGGTAGGGTTAGGGTGTCACTCCTCACATTTGGCTCTGGGTGTGCACTCAACGTTTCTGTTGGTGTTTCACTCATTTTTCCTTTCTCACTCAGGCCAGGTGTAAGTGTTTGTGTTTCACTCAATCCCTTGTTGCTCTTTGTACCTGCATCAGAAAACACCGTAGCCATCCTTAAGGAGGTCACCGGTGGTGCAATGGGGCTTCGCAAGTCCCCGTCCTTGGATAAACCAAGTTGCTGATCATCCGTAGATGATGTATCCTTTGAAGGATCTAGAGTTTGAATCTCTAGGAGGCTAGAATCAGGCTCTATTAACAGCAGAGATCCTGAAACTTCCCCAATAGTCTGTGAAGACTTTTCCTCAGTTAACTCCTCAATGTGAATTGATTCATTGTCACCGAGTTGCCGATCCGCACCTACGTCAGGCCCTTTACCCGCAGGATGCAGATATGTTCCATCTGGGGAGCTAGGCAATGACCCTTTAGATTTTGCATTTGGGTCAGAGCCTTCTCTCGATGTCTGTGAAGACTCTTGGTTCTTAGAACCTTCAACCAGTGAACCTGACCGTAATATGGTCGGAACACCAGTTGCTTCCATCAATTCCTCCTTGCTTGATTGAGCTATAGGTTCAGATATAGCTTTGGTTAGTGTAGCCCAATCAGCATCAGAAAAATCTCTGAAGGGCTCTTTGGATGATTGAAATGAAGTCTCAACAGTTGCCTCATTTTCTATTCTTCTCCTTTTAGAGGAAGGCAGAGCTGCTGATGAAGGGTGTATCTCCTTATGTGGTGCTTCTTTGGCACTATCTCCCTCTACACTCATGGATGTCTGTATGTTGGGTATAGTAGGGGAAGGAGGTTCGTTTATGGTTTCATTTGGCTCTTCAAAAGGCTCTATGAACGTGGTTAGAGATTGTGGGTTTGCAACCTCTTGGTCAGGAATGGCCGCTGAGGGCTCTGGATCTACATCCATTGGTTGTGGTTCAGGAGCCAGTACGGGTTCAGGAATATTACCTTCAATTACATGTTCCCCTGGGGGTAGAAGTGGTAGGGGCACCGTTCTTAGATATTCAGTTAGAACAGTGGGTACCCCTGGAAGATGATTCTTTCTTATCAGAGCGGTTATTGCATTTCTCTTCATCCTCATGCACTCCATGGTCTCCTCGCCTTCGAATGTCTCCCGTTCATCATCTGTTAAGACATCATTGAGAATTAGCTGTAGGAACCTATGATAGAAACAAAGAAAATCGTCCATGCATGTTCTGTCATCCAGTGGTCCCATGCATAGAATGACTTGATCAATCACTAATTTTCCTATGTTTATATGCCTATTGTTAGCAATGGCAACCCCTATTTTCTGAAGAAATAAGGGAATACCATACAGATTTGTCAGCTTTGCAGTAAAACCATGGATAAGAGTGTGAAAGAAGAAATTCCACGGCTTTGTCAAGTAATGCTTAAGGAACTCTCCCACAAAGAAGTTTGGTTGTTGACTTCTTATGAGAGTGAAGAAAGCATGTATTTCCTCAGTTGTGGGATCCGGAACAAGGTTTTCTGTTGGAAAATGTAGAATTCTATTAAAGTCATGTTCCGTCACCCTTATTGTTCTGCCCCCTGGCACAACAAAAGTGAAGGACCTTACATTATTCTCAGTTGTATATGTGGCGGATGTGTACAACGCAGTCAATTGATCGATACAAAGGACCACGGGAGTACTCAATGCATATGCCACTAATGAACGTGTGTTCAGAAATTCTGCCCATGCACGAAATTGTAAGTTCGTAATGGATTGCAAATTCTGAAACAAGACATGGTTAGTTTTGGTTACGATAAATTCTCCGGCCATTTTAATTCAAATTTCCAGAAAATTAAATTTAAACCAAAACTAATTTTTTTTTTTCAATTAATTATTTCTAATTAATCAAACTTAACCAAAATAACCCTTTTTCTTTAAAAACACAAACTTGAACAAAACACAACTCAAAGTAGAACCCTAAATTGTTAACTTTGAATATTAACTATAATCCACAGAAATCAATTGAAAAACAATCAATTTCTAAAGAACAAATCTGTTTACAATTTTATAAGGTCCAAAGTTCAAGTTCGATGGTTTTTCTTCCTTTATATGTAACAAAAACTCAAAAAGAAACAATCTTCACGGTTAAAAACAATTAACAGTGAAAGAATAGTATCTTTCTCAGGTTTTTCTCGGTTAATTTTGAAGAAAAGTATCGATAGTGATGCTCTGTTTGTGTAAGTATCTTTGTATATATAAAAAACTCTTTCTTAGATCTGAGAATAAGAGAATAAAAAAAAACGTCTAAGTGGTTCTTATATACACTTTTGAACTGACAGGGGCATTTTAGTCATTAAACTGTTCGATAGTTTTTATTTGAACTGTCGATGGAATTTCAGAGGGGCAAAAATGTCAACATGACTTCAATAGTTTTTGAAAAACTATCGAAGTATTTGAAGTTAGGAATTTAAAACGATTTTCTGAAAAACTATCGAAGGCTTTTTCTTTTAAAACTCAAAAACTATCGAGGTTATTTCTGAAAACTATCGAGAATTTAAATATGAAATTAAGTAAATTCACTTCGATATATTTCAATTTCCATCTCAAAAATTATCGAGAAATAACTTCGATAGTTTTCTTTTCTTTTCCAAAAACTATCGAAAATTGCTTTCGATAGATTTTTTCTAGTACTTAGAAAAACTATCGAATTTCCTAAATTCGATATATTTTGCTTCTTATTTAATTATTAAAACTTGTTCATGTTTCAAAAATCAAACCTTTAATTTTCTGTCAAGTTTTAATTTGAATAAACTTTTAAAAATTTACCAAAATCAATTGTTAACAGAAAATTCACAATTTTCTTAGAATAAAATCGACTAAATATCATAGAATGATATTAACCAATTAAAATCCAATAAATTATGCTGTATTAATCTACAATGTTTAAAACAAAGTAAATTAATTCAAATTAAATAGATGCTTAAATATTTAGAACAAATATTAGCACCTAAATAATTTTAGAATTAATAACCAATTAAATGCCAGAAGATATATCATCCATAATTATGACATAAAATTAGTACAATAATCCTAACTACGAGAATTGCTCTAGAAAATAAATTCACGAGTCCTAAGGATATAGAAATTCTTAAACTCATGTATTCACTAGGACTATCTTGCAGTTACTGACTTCTAATCAAAATCAATTAGAAAGATTTAACATCCCAAGTTTACCAACCAGCCTTGAAAAAGTGGATTCATCAAGCGATTTAGTAAAGATGTCTGCAATTTGTTCCTCTGTGGGTACAAAATGTAACTCCACAGTTCCATTCATGACATGCTCTCGGATAAAATGATACCTGATGTCGATGTGCTTCATCCTCGTGTGTTGCACTGGGTTGTTAGAGATTGCTATGGCACTTGTGTTGTCGCAAAATACTGGAATCTTTGTCAACAAAAGCCCATAGTCACGGAGTTGGTTTCTCATCCACAAGATCTGAGCACAGCAGCTACCAGCAACAATGTATTCATCTAGGGCATCTTCAACTTTCTTAGGTTCTGTTTCTGAAAGAAACCCAGAATAGTGACATTCATTTTGTGATGTCCTCCTAGTTCTCACTCCTGAATCTGGATCACCAACGATCAAGTGAAAGGGATGATCTCTATTCCATACCCTTTGTCTTGGCAGATGCGATCTTGATGATTCTCCTTGTTCTAGATGTTGTGGAGTGTGACTAGTTGATCCTTCTCCTGCTCCCCCTGAGTTGTTGACGGTTTGATCTGTTGACCCTGTTGATTGATTAGTGGATCCAGTAGTAGTTTGAGTATTTCCACCACTATAACCACTTGGTCCAGAATCATTATCATTATTATTATTATTATTAACTGTAACAACTTCAGGTTCTTCTTCAATGTCAGAGAGATCTCCTGATAAATTTTCAAATACCAAGGATTCAGAGTTCTCTCTAGTTTGCAGGCCTGGTCTTTTGGTGTCGTCAAATGTTACATTAAAGCTTTCCAACACCTTCTTATCTTCAATCACATATACCCTGTAAGCCTTAGATTCCAGAGAATAGCCCAGAAAAATGCCTTCATCTGCTTTGGCATCAAACTTGCCCAGATGTTCTCCATCTTTAAGTACAAAGCACTTTGCACCAAACACATGAAAGTACTTCAGTGTTGGTTTCGTGTTGGCCATTAACTCATACGGAGTCTTTTCATGATCTTTGTTGATCAGGGTTCGATTCTGAGTGTAGCAAGCTGTATTCACTGCTGCAGCCCAAAAGTAAGTGGTAAGTTTTGATTCATTTAACATAGTCCTTGCTGCTTCAACCAAGGTCATGTTCTTCCTTTCCACTACTCCATTCTGTTGAGGAGTTCTTGGTGCTGAAAACTGTCTTGAAATTCCTTTCTCTGAGTAGAAATCATTAAGAACTGCATTCTTGAATTCAGTTCCATTGTCTGATCTGATTGTCCGCACAGGTAGCTTAGCTTCCACTTCTATCTTCTTGATGTGATCAATTATTAGTTGTGTTGCTTCATCCTTTGATTGTAAGAACAACACCCACGTGTACTTGGAGTAGTCATCCACCATCACCAATGCATATCTTTTTCTTGAAAGTGATATAACATTGACTGGACCAAATAAATCCATATGAATCAGTTGTAATGGTTCAGCAATGCTTGTCATTCATTTGCTTCTATGTGATGCTTTCTTCGACTTCCCTTTTTCACATGCTTCACATAGTCCCTCCTGATTGAATTCCATCAGGGGCAACCCTCTCACTAACTCTCTCTTTACCAAAGAGTTCATAGTTTTGAAGTTCAAATGTGAGAGCTTCTTATGCCATAGCCAACTTTGTTCTGAAGATGCCTTACTGTAGAAACATGTAACTTCTCCTTCACTGGTAGAACTTAAGTCAGCTATAAACAAATTTCCTTTTCTTACTCCCAGTAGAGCAAGCTTCTCATCCTTCCTGTTGGTGATCAAGCACTTGTCCTTTCTGAAATCTACATTGTAGCCTTTATCATAGAACTGACTGATACTTAGAAGATTGTGCTTCAATCCTTCAACAAGAGAGATGTTTTCAATGATGACATTCCTAATTTTCAATTTACCATATCCCGTAGTGAATCCTTTGTTGTCATCTCCAAAGGTTACAATCGGGCCAGTCTTCTTAACCACCTCTGTAAGCAGGGACTCTTCACCTGTCATGTGTCTAGAACATCCACTATCCAGAATCCACATGACCTTTGAGCTTTTAACCTTACCCTGCAATCACAGATTGATTAAGCGGACTTTGGTACCCAAACTTGTTTGGGTCCTGAAGGTTTAGATACTTTAACAGGGTAACATTCAAGTTAGTCTTAACTTCTTTAACATTCATTCTTTCTGTGGGTTTGACATTATCAGTGCTATTGCTACCAAATGCATTCATCAACTTAAAATAAGCATGCATAATGTTGTATGTACATAGCAAACACTTTTTATTCCCACAGGGTTCATGAACATCAGGCATGTCAGACATGTTATGCATTGCAGAAGTATCAGCAGTTTCTACTTTAACCTTTTTACATGCATGTGTAAGGTGTCTAGCAGAATTACAAATAGTGCACAACTTCCTAGATGCAATGGGAGAAGAAGAAACAATATTCTGATTAACAACATTCTTTTTCCCATTCCTGTTCTTTTTAGCCTTGATAACTAAGTCACCTACTTCAGTTTTAGGTAATTCAGTTTTTACTGATTTCCTAGGCAACTTAGTCTTTACCTCTTTTTCCTTCACTAAATCCTCCTCAAGCAATTCTTGTCTTATGTATAAGTCATCCTCATTAAAAGGTTGTGAGAAGGGCTTGAAAAAGACTGGACTGACCACATTCTTAAGAATGTGTGGAATATTCTTCCTGACAACAGAAGATGTCACAGGAAATTCCAGAATCTTCTTTCCATCCTTTTTGGTGTAGTCAAGTCCTATAGCAGTTTTATTCCCTATGGTCTGGGTATCAATGATCTCCTTAGCAATTAGGGTGGAATTCTTAAAAGCATTCAGTTTCAAATCTAACTTTGAAATCTGCTTCCTGAGGATAATCTCTATCTCATCATTACACTTGACCTTGTTTTCTAAGTACACATTCTTTTGCTTAAGATCTTCTAAAGTGACAACTACAAGCTCTAGTTCTTCATTTTTAGATTCTAGATTTTTAATCTTAAGAACTAGTTTAGCATTTTCCATTTCTGACGCTAGCATGCTTGTGTGTACATTAAACAATTCTACACTAAGATCTTGCACAGTTTTCTTGTACTCAGAATTAGACATGTCAATTGTAGTTAGGATAGGTACCTGAGATAATTGTGGTGATTCCTTTGAAGAGTCATCCATTAGGGCAAAATTTACATACTCCTTCTCTTCATCTGAATCAGTATCATCCCAGTGTTTTCCCTCTGCTATATAAGCTTTCCAGACAATGCCTCCAGTTGTTGTTTCAGCTTGGCATTCTCCTTCTTCAAATCCTCATAAGAGTCTTTTTTTTCATAGACATCTTTCATGTCTCTTGCTTGACGAGGCTTCCGGCATTCAGTGGCGAAATGCCCTAACTCATTGCAGTTGTAGCATCTTGATTTGCTTCTGTCAATCGAGCCAGTCTTGTAGCCTCCCTTAAAACCTGTACCAGGTGAATACTTGGTCTTCTGGAACCTGTTGGTTGAGCCCTTGAACTTGTACTTAGGGTTTCTCTTGAAACGGATGTGGCTAAACTTTGCAGCTAAGTACGCCATGGTTTTGTCTTCCATTTGCTCAAGCTCTTCTAGGGTGTAGTAATCACTTTCATCAACACCCAGATTCACAGAATCCATTTCAGCTTCTATAATCACCTCATTTCCAGCTCTAGGGGTTTGAACCTGAATATCAGAAGTTGTTGGTTCATCCACTACAAGTGCTGCTGATCTCACAAGTGCATTGTGCTTGTTGTCCATTGTCCCTGGTCCGTAGATTATCACTCGTTGTTCTTGTTCCATCTCATAAGTCTTCAACTTGCCATAGATCATCTCTAATGACATCTTTGTGAAGTCTATTCTTTCCCTTTATGGATGATGACTTATGTTCTACATGATGGGGCAGCGTCATCATGAACTTCCTGTTTGTTTCTCTCAGTGGATAGGTCTTCCCTTTCATTGCCAATTCATTGAGAAGCTTAGTATATTTCTCAAAGACCTGAGTTATACTTTCTCCTGGTAGAGACCTAAAAGATTCATACTGAGAAGTCAGGATGTCCAATCTGTTTTCCTGCACGTCTTAAGTTCCTTCCATTATCAAATTTATGGTATCCCACATATGTTTCCCGCTTGTACAGTTCATCAACTGATAGCTCATTTCCTTGTCTGCGGAGTCTGTCAATATCAACATCAAACCTGTATCCAATCGAATCAGTTCTTTGTCAGAATCTGTGTACTCAATGATATCCTTAGGTTGGGTGCCTTGAGGAATTCTTGTACCATCAGGAGCTGTAGATTCACTAACTGGTTTCATTGGTACAAACGGTCCATTCTCTAATACGCCAATATACAACGGATTAGATGCCTTGATAAATAACAGCATCTTCATCTTCCACAAACCAAAATCATCTCTTGTAAACGGGGGAACTTTAATACCAGCGGTTGTCTTTGGAGCACTCATGGTTTCTGAAAATTTCAAATTGTTTAAAATTCAAGAAATTCCAATCAAATGAAAAATTTTAAGTTAAAAAATTTGCTTCGAATTTTCAAGCTATGTTTGATTTTGGTCTCATTCACCGGATCTGATTTGTACGTCAATCAAGTAGCTCTGATACCAATTGTTAGGTCCAAAGTATCGTAGAAGGGGGAATATATCGTTTTATAAATATAAACCTCGAAGGGTGCTACAAATTCTAATCCATAGATTAGCTTCAATGAGTTCAGGTTAACGTAATCAATACAAACTTTGTAAATTAAGGCACTATAAATTTTCTCCAGAATCTGTTCTTGAGCACTTAATTCTTCAGAGTAAATACGATCACTTCTGCCAACCAACTGAAGAAGACACTGTCTTGTTAGATATAATTGCTGACGTTTGTTCATCAGTGTTTAAGTACCAGGTACATATCAGAGTTTATCTAGAAGCCAGTCAGAGTTTGATAAAGTCTGACTGGGTGAAGAGTTTACATTGAAGCCAGTCAGAGTTTGATAAAGTCTGACGTGGTGATAGTTGACTTAGCTGTCGGTGCAAATATAAAGATTCTAGAAGCAATATATTCTGAAGATGGAAAGAAGCAGAATATATTGATACAACTAAGGAAACGGAATAGAAGACTGAAGCAATCCTTAATTGATATGAAGTGTATAGCTAACTTATAGGAATATCAATTAGAGATGGATTGTATGTAGCTGTGTACTATATAAACACAGATAGGTTATCCCTAGAAGGGATGCGATTATTGAAATATTATTCTTGTAACCTAGTAGCTCTTTGTGATTCATTAACATCATAAAGAGAGAAACTGTTAATATAATTACAGTTTGTTGATTTATAAAAAGTGTTCTTGATTGTTATTCTCATATACATACTTGATTATATTGTGTATTCGGCCTAACAATTGGTATCAGAGCCAAGGCTGTTTAATATATACAGTTTTACGATTCAAACACAGAAATAATCATGTCTGAAGAAAATCAAGCTCCTCCCAAGGTTGAACAGGTTAAACCTAATTCTGTGAGTCGATATGAAACAATCAGGGTTCCGATTCTCAGACCAGTGGAGTATCCAATTTGGAAGGTGAAGATGACCATGTTTCTGGAGGCTACAGATCCAGAATATCTTGACAGAATCAATGATGGTCCTCATATGCCGACTAAATTGTCTCCTGTTGTTGATGGTCAAGAACAAAAAACTGTTCCAAAGGAAAAGAAAGATATGACTCCTGAGGACATCTCATCAATTGCAAAAGATGCAAAGGTTAGACATCTTCTCCACAGTGCTTTAGATAATGTTATGTCTAACAGAGTAATTGGTTGCAAAACTGCAAAAGAAATCTGGGATGCTTTGGAAGTCAGGTGTCAAGGAACCACTGCTATAAAGAAGAACAGGAAAACTATACTCACTCAGGAGTATGAGCACTTTGATTCAAGAGCCAATGAAACCTTGACTGAGACATATGACAGATTCTGTAAACTGCTGAATGATTTATCTCTAGTTGATAAAGAATATGATCTTGAAGAATCAAATCTCAAATTTCTCTTATCTTTACCTGAAAGATGGGATTTGAAGACAACAACTATAAGAGATAATTACGAACTTGCTGAAACTGAACTTGATGAGATTTATGGGTTACTGAAAACTCATGAATTGGAAATAGAACAAAGAAATAGAAGATCAAGCAAGATGACAAAATCTGTTGCTCTCAAAGTTGAGGAGAAGCCCATCAAGAAGGAATCATCAAGGAAGAAAGCCAAGGGAAAGGCTTTAGTCATTAAATCTGAAAGTGAGTCATCAAACTCTGATGATGACTCAAACTCTGATGAAGCTTCTGACTCTGAGGATGATGAAGAACAGATGATGCAAATGGCTGCATTGATGGTGAAAACCTTCAAGAAGATGGGATTCAAGAACTTCAAGAAAGGAAAGAGATTCTCAAGGAAAGATTCAAACTCTGAAAGGAAAGGTTTTAGAAAGTCTGATGGAAGGGAGACCAAGTCTGGCAAGAAGGATAAATCTGAAATCCAGTGCTACAAGTGTAAGGAGATGGGTCACTATGCCCCAGAGTGCAAGAAAGGCAAATCTGAGAAAGCACTCATCTCTAAAGGCAAAGACTGGGCAGATACTTCAGACTCTGATGATGGAGTAAATTATGCACTCATGGCAACTGTCAAAGATGAGACTGAATCATCTGAAAATAAGGGTATAAAAGAGAGCACACTTATCTTGGACAGTGGATGCTCAGGACATATGACTGGAAATAAAGCCCTGCTATCAGACTTTGAAGAGAAGGCTGGCCCAAAGGTTTCCTATGGAGATGGCAACATAGGACACACTCTGGGATATGGCAATATTAATCTTGGAAGTGTCATCATCACAAATGTAGCTCTAGTCTCAGGACTCAAGCATAATCTGCTATCTGTGAGTCAAATCTGTGACAGAGGAAACCATGTAGATTTTCATACTGAATACTGTGAAGTTATCAGTAAATCTACTGGAAAAGTTGTTCTAGTTGGAAACAAGCGCAACAATATTTATGAAGCAAGTTTGGTAACAAACTCTGATGGAAAAATAGTGTGTCTGTCTGCAAGAATGTCAAATGAAGAGAGTTGGAAATGGCATAAGAAGCTCTCTCATCTAAACTTGAACAACATCAATGAACTTATACGAAAAGATCTTGTAAGGGGACTTCCAAAGTCAATACTAAGCTTAGATGGTCTGTGTGATTCTTGTCAAAAGGCCAAGCAAAGGAAGTCATCTTTCAAGAGCAAATCTGAATCTTCAGTAGTGGAACCTTATCATCTTCTACATGTTGATCTCTTTGGACCAGTGAATGTGATGTCTATGGGCAGAAAGAAATATGCTCTAGTAATTGTTGATGAATATACTAGATATACATGGGTGTATTTCTTATCAAAGAAGGATGAAACTGCTCAAACTCTGATGGATCATGTAAACCTACTGGACAAAGGATCACAGCACAAAGTGAAAATTATAAGAAGTGATAATGGAACTGAATTCAGAAACTCAATCATGGAAGCTTTCTGCAAGGAAAGAGGAGTGAAACAAGAGTTTTCTGCACCTGGAACTCCATAGCAGAATGGTGTAGTTGAAAGAAAGAACAGAACTCTAATCGAAGCTGCCAGAACTATGCTTGATGAAGCAAAATTACCAACTTATTTCTGGGCAGAAGCTGTTCAAACTGCTTGTTTTACTCAAAATGCTACACTGATTAACAAGCATGGGAAAACACCATATGAGATGGTGAAAAATAAGAAGCCAAATTTGAAATATTTTCATATATTTGGATGCAAATGCTTTGTGTTGAAGACTCATCCTGAACAGTTGACTAAGTTCGAGTTAAAAGCTGATGAAGGAATCTTTGTTGGCTATCCATTATCAACAAAAGCATTCAGAGTTTACAATCTGAGAACTAAAGTGATCATGGAATCCATACATGTGTCATTTGATGACAAGAAAATAACTGTACTTGAAGATGAAATTGAACATGATCAACTGCGCTTTGAAAATGAAGGTTTATTTTCTGATGATGTAAACTCTGATGAAGCAGTACCGACAAACTCTGATGAAGCGGTTCTGATAAACTCTGACGAAGCATACTCTGAACCTCTACTGGTAAATACTGGAGAAACTGAAAATTCTCAAATTGAACAACATAGAGAACCAGTTGAGGGGGAGCGTGAAGAAGCTCAACAAGACACAGAAAATGAGTCAGTTGAGGAAACTGATTCAAACTCTGACAGTTCAAACTCTGAGCCATCCAATTCAGGGGGAGCCTCAGATGCTGCAAAAAGTCAACATATGAATCAGGAGAGCATGGATCAAGGGGAGGATTCAATAATGATGCAAGAAACCACTTACCAACAGCAAGAAAGTGGACACAGGCACACACACCTGATCTCATAATTGGCGATCCTGATGCTAGTGTGAGAACTAGAAGTGCAACAAATAATGAGTGTCTGTATCATGCTTTCTTGTCTCAAACAGAACCAAAGAAGGTGGAGGAAGCTCTTCAAGATGCTAATTGGATTACAGCAATGCAAGAAGAGTTAAATGAATTTGAAAGAAATGAAGTCTGGACACTTGTACCTAGACCAAAGAATAGATCAATTGTAGGTACAAAGTGGGTTTTCAGAAACAAGACTGACAGTGAAGGTGTGATTACAAGAAACAAGGCTAGACTTGTGGCTAAAGGTTATTCACAACAGGAAGGAATTGATTATGATGAAACCTTTGCTCCAGTTGCAAGATTGGAAGCCATAAGAATTTTTCTGGCCTATGCTGCACACAAGAAGTTTAAAGTCGTTCAGATGGATGTGAAAAGTGCTTTTCTCAATGGGAAGCTTGAAGAAGAAGTGTTTGTTGAACAACCACCAGGATTTGTAGATCCCAAGCATCCAGATTATGTCTACAGGCTTGACAAGGCATTATATGGACTAAAGCAAGCACCAAGAGCATGGTATGAAACTCTTGCTAAATTTCTTTTAGAAAGTGGATTCACAAGAGGTACAATTGATAAAATCTTGTTTTATTTCAATTCTGGTGATGATTTGCTTTTAGTTCAAATTTATGTAGATGATATTATCTTTGGATCTACTAATGACAAACTTTGTAAGAAGTTTGCAAAGCTTATGCAATCCAGGTACCAAATGAGCATGATGGGAGAGCTTAGTTATTTTCTAGGCTTACAGGTCAAGCAAACAGATGATGGTATTTTTATCAATCAAGCAAAATATACCAAAAATCTTCTCAAGAAATTTGGTATGCTTGATAGTTCATCTGCTACAACTCCCATGGCTACTGCAACAAAGCTAGACAAAGACACAGGAGCCTCAGTAGATATGACAAACTACAGAGGAATGATAGGGTCTTTACTGTATCTTACTGCAAGTAGACCTGATATCATGTATGCCACATGTCTTTGTGCAAGATTTCAAGCAGATCCCAGAGAGCCTCATCTAACAGCTGTAAAAAGGATTTTCAAATATCTCAAAGGAACCATAACCTTGGGTCTGTGGTATCCTAGAGAATCAGAGTTTAAGTTAATTGGTTACTCTGATGCAGATTTTGCAGGCTGTAAGATAGACAGAAAAAGTACAAGTGGAAGCTGTCAATTCTTAGGTGACAGATTGGTTTCTTGGTACAGCAAGAAACAGAAATCAATTTCCACATCCACAGCAGAAGCAGAGTATATAGCTGCTGGTAGCTGTTGTGCACAGATTCTGTGGATGAAGAATCAGTTGCTGGATTATGGTTTGAGGTACTCTAAAATACCTATTTTCTGTGATAACCAAAGTGCTATTGCTATGACAGGAAATCCAGTACAGCACTCCATGACCAAGCACATCAGCATAAGGTATCATTTTATCAGGGAACATGTGGAAGAAGGAAACATTGAGCTTCATTTTGTGTCTACAGACCAACAACTTGCAGATATCTTCACCAAACCTTTGAGTGAAGCTACTTTTACAAGATTGGTAAATGAACTTGGAATGATCTCTGGTTTCGACTAGAGATACGGGTTAGACTCAAAAACTATACATGTTTAATTTTTATGCTCATGATTCTTTGCATGTATTAACTTTTATGAGTACCAGTGTCATAAACTCTGAAAGTAAACTCTGATGCTAAACTCTGTTAGTCATAAAGTGTTGGTCATACTCTGATAGTTACAGTCTAATGCTATACTCTGATTGTAATTTTGTCTGAAACATATGGACCAATGAAGAAATTTGTATGAAACATAATTCTCAGTAAGTAATTGTGAATCCTTAAGAGTTGTTTAGATTCTGATCTCAAATATGTGCAGTAAGTTAACACAGCATGATACTGTCTCTATATTTATAGCATCTCTTAGTTTATTGATTTTATACACTGAAGTTGTATTAGCTGTTTGCATTTTCTCTCATAAATTAATTACATTAACTGATGAAAAGTCTAAACTCTGATTATTAATTATAAATAATTCACCCTTAAATCAAAAGATGCCAAAAAGAGCACAAATTCCTTTGAGATCATGTTGTGCCTAGGAAGATCCAGGAACTTATTGTATGAAATAAGGGCTAAAATCTTTGATTTTTGGTGACTAGTGCCAACCACTGATTACTGGAAAAATTAAATATATATATATATATGAAGGGGGTGAAGAATAAAAGATATATCCAAATGAAAGGATATCAAAATACAGAGTTTAGATATAAAAATCAGATTTTATGTTTTACATGAGAGTTTAGGCAACCAGTTTTTACTACTTAAGTTTGTGGATTTTATGCACTTTGAGATGGTCTAAATATTCATATTCAGTAAACTCTGCTATAGCACACACAATTATTCACACCTGTACAGTTTGAGAAAAGAGGTTATTGACAAAGAAGGACAAATGGTAAACACTGATGTATTGTGAGAAATACGCCGAGGTAATTTTGTTTTAATCTCTGATGATTAAAATGATTTCTTTGTTTCAGACATTTTATAATTTTGAGATTAGACAATTGTTTAGAAATATGAAAGAGTATGAGTACAAACGGTTCAAATTTGTATTACACAGAGGAGAGAGAGGTTGAGTGTTTTGAACAGTGTGGAAAGCGGTAATTATGGCTATTTTTACTGCGCGTGTGTATTGGAAGTTGTTACATACAGCTGTCAGCGTATACATGTTTGACATCTGTCCCACTCACACATTTTTCAAAGACGCCTGCTGTGTGTAGTAATGATTAAAACGATTGGGTTTTAATTTTCACTGTTATTATTTAAACTTACTACACATAAACGGTTCATTCTTTTACACACTTCATCTTTTCATAAGTTTTTACTCACAAACACTGTCTCAAACACTTTCACTGCATACATTCGATACTTTTCTCTATCTTTCTTCTAAACTTTTCTAATGGCTACTACAATGTTTACTGCTTCTGGGTTAGAATTCGTTCCTAATAACTATGCTGCTCCTTTGGCAAATGAGAACGCACCGGAGGCGTTTCATTTGATTCAAGATTTCTTGTCAAACTCTGATGTTGGAACTGCTCTCACAGCACCATTGAAGCTGTCTGCATCTCAAATCAGATCTTTTTGGCAGACAGGTACTTATGACAATGGAGGAGAGTCTGGGTCTTCATCTATTATCTTTGAATTTCAAGGAGAAGAGTTTGTAGTTACTCCTACAACTGTTCGTGATGCTCTGGGCCTTGAAGACTTTAATGCTTTCACAATCTCTGTTGGAGATTTTGAGTTAGTTCGAATGATGAGGGAAATAGGATACTCTGGACCACTGACAAAGCTTGGTCAGTTGAAGCGACCACTCTTGAGAAAAGAATGGAGTTTCTTTTTCGACTGCATAACAAGGGCGTTCGGCAAGAAATGCACGAATTGGGATGCTATTCCCACGGATAGTCTACAAATCGGGTATTCTCTTCTTTATGGAGGTAATTTTGATGTTGCTAGACTAGTTCTAACTAATATAGGTGAGAAAATGAATGAAAACAGAGGTGTAGTCTATTTTGCACGATTTTGTCAGTTGATATTCTCTGAATGTGTTTCTGATGTAGAGATAGATGAGAATGATGTGATTCCCTGTTTTAAATTACATAAACGCATATTCTCTGATCTAACCAATAAAGATAACAAGAAAGGAGATGTTGGTGTTTTGTTGCTACCTGAGTCTGTGCAACAATTCCTAGTCAACTTACAACAACAACTTGCAAACGCTGAAGCTGAACCTTCTGTGTCTCAATCACAGAGGTCAAAGAAGTCTAAGGTAAGGGCTGTTAAGTCTGCAAGAGTGAAGCCATCAGAAACTGAAGCTGGGGCATCAAATACTGATGATATGCCTCAGAAGAAAAGGTTAAAGAAAAGAAGGGCCAACAGGGCAAAGTCTGATAATGCTGATGAGGAGAGTGAAACTGATGATGAAACTCTTCATCAGAGAAAAAGAAGATTGGTGGCTGCACATCTCTTTGGTGCATCCAATGTAAATGCTGAAGCTGTCAATCTGGACAGAGTTTTTGAGGAAAATGTTGCTGAAGTAGCATCTATGCCTGAAATGGTAAGTGCTGATGAAGAAGCTCCTACATCAAAGGCTGATGATGTAGTTGAGGAAGCTGCACATGTTGAGATTGCAGATGAAGCTCCTGAAATTATTGTTCAGGAGGCTACAGAAAATTTTGAGGCTGAGTTTTTTGAGCCACAAGGATTTCATATGGAAATTGAAGCAAACATCTCTGTAAACTCTGAACATTTCACAGAGGGTTTGGAAGCTGATCAAGATACTGCTGAAATTGAAGAATCTATGGCTTCTCACACAGAAATAATTTCTTTTGAATTTGAGAAAGGTGAGGAAGTCGATCAGACTTTAGCTGCTAATGCTACAGAAACTGTTGCTGCAAATCCTGCTGTTGCTGACAAGGATGCAACAGAGAATGTTCCTATAGAAGCAGAGTTTGTTACAAACTCTGAGACTAATAAAGCTGAGCAGATAACTACTGAAGCTGCTGTAGAGAATTTCGATGAAGCTATGGCAGAGTCTGTTCCTGTTGAAACAGAGTTTGTTGCAAACTCTGAGATTCCAGAACCTGTTGCAGAGAAAGTTATTGTTGAAGCTGCACAGAGTAATTTTGAAACTGCTGCTGAGAATGTACCTGCAGAGAATACAGCAGATGATGATAATGATGATGATAGTTCTGATCATTCACAAGAGGAGTTATTTGAGAGTCAAGCAAACTCTGATGAGCAAAGAGAGGTCAATCGAGCTACGGCTGAGCATTTTCAGGATATGTACTACAATAGATGGGCTGATGCAGATTGTATCTTTTCAGCACAGAGGGCTGCTGATTTTCTTGGTGATTCTGTGAAGACAATTTCAAATCCTGATATTCTTACAAGTCTAAAGGCTACTGTGATTCAAATCAAATCTCTTCACAACAGATTTGATGAGTCTCATAAGGAAGTCACTGCTTTGAGGAATGAAGTTGGTCTGAGGGATCTTACTCTGAAAAATGATAGAGCTTACTACAATTCCATGTTCAAGAAGCAAGCTAAGGACTCTGATGAAATTCAGAAGAGGCTTGGGAAAGTTGAGGACAACCAGACTGCTATGTCTGCCCAACTGACTTCAATTTCTAATGCAATTGAGTTGTTGACATCAGTACTACTTTCTGATGATGTCAAAAAGGGGGAGAGTGTACCAAGTGACAAATGCAAAGACACTCAAACTCTGAGACGGAGGGATGATGGTAATGATGGTGGAAACAAGGGAGGAGATGGAAAGAGTTTAAGATTAAATTCTGATAGAAGACTACTTCCAAGAAGATCAAACTCTGATAGAAGATCAAACTCTGGAAAGGGAAATGCAAACTCTGCCAGTGGTTCAAGATTCAAAAGTTTGATAATCTCTGATAAGCCTACCACAGATGAGGAAATTGCTACTAAGGTGTTTATGGCAGAACATGGAAAAGATGTTACAATTGAAGATATCCAAGCTGAAGAGCAAATGCTTGCTGAAGAACACAAGAAGAATCTTGAAGCTGGAATCTACAAGAAGAAGGAAATCAAGGCTCCTAGAAAGAAAGAAACTGGAATTTCTATTAAAGAAAATACTCAACAGAGTATACAATACACCATGAGGCCTGTGATTACAAATGCTGATAAAGGAAAGGGTATACTGGTAGAAGAAGAACAGTTACCAAAGAAGAATTATTCAACCTCTGACAAAGCTCAAGTTGAAGTTTTTGAAGCTAAATCAACCTCTGACAAGGCTCAAGTTGATGTTATTGTTAAGGATGTGCCAACCTCTGACAATGCTCAAGTTGTGCAAACTCAGTTATCTTCACCACTCCAAGGTTTCAAAAGATCCTCATTATCTGAAACTCTGAAGCCTAGCCAGGTGAACTTTCTACAAACCAGAACAGTACTTGGAAAACAATCTTATGATAAATCTGGTTTGGGTTCCCACCAAGAGAAAAGAGTTAAAAATAGTCCTTTAGATCATACATCACTGGCAGAACCTGGTGTTGGGGTTACTCAAGAAAACCTTGATAAACTAGAATCTGTTCAGATGATTTACCATAGAGGCTTGAAGAAGGAGTTTTTATTATACTTTATGGCTGATGGCAGAGTTTACAGAATTGGAGAAGATGATATTCGTCTGAAATTATGGGAAGAGCTAGAGTATGTTCTATATCTCCTGAAGATCAAAAATAGAAATACTCATAATGCTGCCCTGGTTTTAAAAGACAGAATGATGAAATCGAAAGTTCTTTTTGGAGGAAATGTTTCCAGTGCTTATATTCCTAAGTACAGAGATGCACATGGAAAGTTGGTGGAAATGAAGAAAAATAGTGCTAGATTCAGGACTGCACTAGATAAGAAAGTTCTAGAGTTCAATCTAGAGTCTGATAAGGCTTTTTATATCAGACTTGGCAATGAAATGAACAAGAACATCATCTATTCTTTAAGGGCTGCCATTTATCAAATTGGTGAAGATGAACCAGAATTGAAGGAGCTGAAGAAGGATATGATTGCTGAACTAGATCGAGCTGAGAGAAAGTTACTGTCAGATTATATCAGGACTGTACCTGATATCCAAGAAATTCAGTAAAGTCTGACTGTAAGTTTTTATGTTTTCTATTCTAAGTTAAATTTAAACTCTGTTTTAAAATTAAACTCTGCTATATTTTAAACACTGCATTTGTTATATGTTTTGACATCATCAATTATCTGTTTAACTTGTACATTTTTATTATGCACAAGTTGGGGGAGATTGTTAGATATAATTGCTGACGTTTGTTCATCAGTGTTTAAGTACCAGGTACATATCAGAGTTTATCTAGAAGCCAGTCATAGTTTGATAAAGTCTGACTGGGTGAAGAGTTTACATTGAAGCCAGTCAGAGTTTGATAAAGTCTGACGTGGTGATAGTTGACTTAGCTGTCGGTGCAAATATAAAGATTCTAGAAGCAATATATTCTGAAGATGGAAAGAAGCAGAATATATTGATACAGCTAAGGAAACGGAATAGAAGACTGAAGCAATCCTTAATTGATATGAAGTGTATAGCTAACTTATAGGAATATCAATTAGAGATGGATTGTATGTAGCTGTGTACTATATAAACACAGATAGGTTATCCCTAGAAGGGATGCGATTATTGAAATATTATTCTTGTAACCTAGTAGCTCTTTGTGATTCATTAACATCATAAAGAGAGAAACTGTTAATATAATTACAGTTTGTTGATTTATAAAAAGTGTTCTTGATTGTTATTCTCATATACATACTTGATTATATTAATTGTGTATTCGGCCTAACATGTCTTCATTCTCTTTTTGTAGACTTGGTTTTAGAAAACTATCGAACCAAGTTTGAACAAGCAATCCTGGCCGTCCATCTTCTAATCAACCTGACAAACAAATACTTTCCACCTGTTCCCTCAATTTAAAATCTATCGAATGTAATAAAGAATTTTACCATTCGATAGTTTTTAAATAAAAACTATCGAAAAGTAAATTACTTTATTCTTGTTTTTTGATGGTTTTCTTAAAACACATTCGATGGTTTTCTAAATAGAAAAACCATCGAATTCTTTTCTTGTCCTTGATCTTTTAGAAAAGCTTCTGAGCTCCAGGGTGTTTAAGTTTTAGACTGTATCAATTTCTTCTAAGACGATAAAACAACTTGATCTTTTTAAGTGCCGTCAACTGGTGTAACGGGTCTAGTTCACAAATGAATAACACTTGATCAATTCTTCTATGTCTTCAATTCAATGCTGCTGATAAGTCCTTTGTCGATCTGGTTGCTTCAAATAAATCACTGGAATCCTGTGGTACTAACCCTAAATCATTCACATACTTCTGTAGTCTTGAAAGTCTTGTTTCTTTTGCTGTCACTGAGGCTTGAACATTTTCATGAACTTCTTTCCGTGACCTGTTTACGGACTTCAAGAATACATACCATATTTTGATTTTTTGAGTTTACCTTTTCTTCTTTGATTCTGGATTCTTGTGTTTCTGTTAATATTATTGTCTGTCTTGTCCTTTGTTGAGTTACAGTTATCTCTTTTACATCTTATGTTACATTATGATTTACACAAGGATATATAAGCTCTTGATAGTCCTTACCAAGCACCAAGGAAGGTATAAACATCTCAAACCTTTAGTTATAATTCGATTTTTTTGATTAGTTTGATGATAGTTTGAGATAGTATGGATTAAAGGTTGAATCCTTGGTTATAATGATTGTTTAGTGATTATCTTGATGGTTGAACTAGTAAATGTTTGAATGGAGTTGTTGGTTAAAGATCATGGGTTAGTTTAGATGATGAATGAGAAGTGTTGATGGTTTGGTTGTGTTAATGGATTGATTGGAGTGTTTTAAACACGGGATTCACGATTAAGCGTCGTTACCATGTCGGATTTCACTTAGGAAGTTTGGACAGAGACCACGGTTACCTTCTAGGCATAACCATGAGGCTTTCTGACCATGGTCATGTAGACTCTGTTTTGTAGTTTGTTTTAGCGAAAGAATCGTATCGTTTCGATTTACGGTTTTGGAGAAACATCTGTTTTAGTGAAAGCGATTTCGGATAACTAAGTAGTTCACTGCATGAAAAATGGAATTGGGTCGAGATATTAATGTGGATACTAGTATGGACAGTTAGGAAGGGAACCGGGGAGGTTTCGTGTTAAAATGATGATTTTTCGATTTTATAAAAATGCGGGAACAAAAGTTGCGCGAGTGAAATACCCTTAAGGGGATGGTTAAAAACAATGAGTTAGCAATGCTAAAGTACTTGGGTTTTGAGAATAGATTTCTACCCAAACTGTTAGGAATATGTTGTTCTTGATGATAATTATAAAAACACTTAGTAGATTTTGTATTAAGTCATTTTGTAACTGTCAACGGAATGGCATGCTTTGCAGTGTTTCGTTGACAGGAAGCTCATCAACGGAATGAGTGTTGTAGCAATTGCACTGTACAATACTTCACAGTTTGATATGCATTTGATGTATGTACTAGATAGGTTTTCTAAGTCATGTTGACTAAGTACTAGATAGGCAAAATAGGTTGGTTAATTGTAAATATGTTATGCCTTGTAATTTTGCCTAAGTGAAGACATGTCAACGGTATGAGGATTACTCTATCAACGAAACAAGGATACACCATCAACGGTATGGAGTTTACTCATCAACGAAACGAGAGAAACACCATCAACGGAATGAAGAATAAAGCTATCAACGAAACACATCTCCTTGCTATCAACGAATCATTATTGCTTTTCTGAATAGTTGACAAAGTGATAGTGACAGTTTACTGAACAGATCTAAAGGTGATGTGGAAGTGTACTTTGCATTGGAAACCATTAAAATGGACATGGGGAATAAGGAAACATCCCAGTTTCCAATTGGGCTCTTGGGAGTGATCATAATAAGCATGAAGACAAAAGCAAGGATCTCCAAGGACCACTGGACAAAGGGATGAAAAGCAAACTATTGGCGGTTACCTTTAGTGTACTTTAGAGTAGCCAAAAATAGTATTGTAAACTTGGGGATATATAACCAAGTGTAGCAGTTAAGATAGTGAAAGAGAAGAAAAACAATAGTTTGTATTAGCTATCCTTGAGAGCATTCTTCTCTACAACTCTGTAACTGAGCAGCTGTGTACTTGTGTATCACAGATTATTTCCGCAATAAAAACGCTTCAGTTGGATCATCAAACAATCCAACTGAATTATTTATATCTTGTGTTTTTATTTATTCAGTTCAGTTTTATTTTAGAAAGTGTTTTAAGTTTAAGAAAATATCAAGAATTGTATTCAACCCCCCCCCCCCTTCTACAATTCTGTTAGGTCATTTGGGATTAACAATTGGTATCAGAGCAAGCTTCTAACACACAAGAAGTTTAAAGATCAAGACCAAAAACAGAAGCCATGGTGAAGAAGGATGCAGGTGTAAAGATACCAGTTCTTGATAAGGACAATTACTTTCACTGGAAAGTAAAGATGCATTTACATCTCATGTCTATGGATGAGAGATATGTAGACTGCATTGAGAAAGGTCCACACGTTCCCATGAAGTTTGCATCTAGAATTGGAGTGCCAGATGATGCTCCTGATGTAGAAATTCCAAAACTTGTCTCAGAATGGACTATTGAAGATCTTGCAGAAATCCATAAAGATAAGAGAACCATGAACATTCTGTTTAATGGTTTGGAGCAAGAGATGTTTGACAATGTCATAAACTGTACAACCTCCAAAGAAGTATGGGACACTGTCAGAACACTATGTGAAGGAACTGAGCAAGTAAGGGAGAACAAAATGCAACTCCTTATACAACAATATGAGCACTTTCACTTTAAAGCTGGTGAAACCCTAAATGACACGTTTAGTAGGTTTCAAAAGCTTCTGAATGGATTAAAGTTGTATGGGAGAATCTACCAAACTAAGGACTCAAACCTTAAATTTCTAAGAGCTCTTCCAAAAGAATGGAAGCCTATGACTGTTTCTCTAAGAAACACTCAAGAGTACAAAGACTACACTCTTGAAAGGCTTTATGGAACCTTGAAGACTTATGAGCTGGAAATGGAGCAAGATGAGGAAATTGAAAAGGTACAGAAGAAGGGTGGATCTATTGCATTGATTGCATCTGTGAACCAACTGGAAGATGACACTGAAGAAGCTGCAAAGGCCACAACTAGTCGAGCTAGTTGTAGAAGTGATGTTAGCAAGGGTAAAGGTAAGATGACAGAAGAAGAAGAACCAGAATCAGCCAACTTGGATGACTTAGATGAGATTGATGAACACATTGCTTTTCTGTCAAGAAAATTCTCTAAGTTCAAGTTCAAGAGAAACTCAGAAGCAAGGCCACCAAGAAGAGACTTTCAACCTAACAAATCAAACTGGATTGAAAAGTCTAAATCTAAATGTTTCAATTGTGGAATGCTTGGTCACTTTGCTGGAGACTGCAGAAAGCCCAAAGTTGAGAAGAGCAACAGGAAATTTGAGCCTGTTGATTATAAAAAGAAATACTTTGAACTTCTCAAGCAAAAAGAAAAGGCTTTCATGTCTCAGGAGTATGATTGGGCTGGTAATGGTGAAGATTCTGATGATGATGTTGAATATGTCAACTTGGCTCTTATGGCTAACAATCATGAGCAGGAAGCAAGCTCCTCAAGCAACCAGGTAACAATTACTAATCTTTCTGAGCTTTCTAAAGAGGAATGCGATAGTGCAGTAAATGAAATGTCTACTGTATTGTATAATTTGCGTGTTACTCTTAAATCACTTACCAAAGAGAATTCAAGAATAAAAGAGACTAATTTGCTCTTAAGTGATAGGAATGCAATGTTAGAAGCACAGCTCATTGAATTTGAGAAAATGAGATGTGTTAGTAGGGATGCTAAGAAGGAACTTGAGAACGTGTTACAAAGGGAAGAAATTCTTAAGACACAACTTGAAATAGAACAAAGTGTGATTGCTAAATGGAAAGATGCCAGGAATGTTGCTACCAACATCATTAATGTTCAAGGTATGGAATCTTTCTGTGAACAATCATGGAAAAAGAACAAAGAGAAACTAGGGTATGTTTGTGAAACCTTAGAATCAGAAACAGAGTCAACAAACAACAATGATCATTTGTTGAAGGTTGATATGTCAACGGAATGCAATGTTCCGTTGACAGATGAACCATCAACCGATCAGGGTGTTTCGTTGACAGAGAAAAGAAAAGATGAACTCACTAGACTTAATAATAAGTATGGTCCTGTCACCAAGAACTTTGTTCAGGGTGAGTCTAGTAAATCAAAGAAAGTTGAGAAGCCTGTTGAGAGAGCTAATGTAGGTCACTTATCTAACAAGCAATTGAAAGATAAGTTAGAGAATGTTCAAGTTGAGGCTAAGGGAAATAAAAGGAATAACAGGAATGGCAAAGTAGGAATTAACAAACACAACAATTACACACCTGATAAATATGCTCCTAGAAAAACATGTGTTAATTGTGGAAGTGTTAGTCATTTATCTACTAACTGCAAATCTGTTAAGAAGACTGTTAAAGTGAAAATTCCCAAGCCTGCAATGAATAGTTCCATGCCTACAATGCCTGTCATGCCTAACATGTTTGCTCCATATGCACAATTTCAAAATCCATATGCCAGCATGCCATTTGTGTCTAATCCATACATGAATATGTTTAATGTGCCACAAATGCCATGGAATATGAATAACATGTTTGTTCCTCCAATTATGCATGCTAAGAATGAAAATGTGAGCAATCCTCAGAAATCAACACCAAGGATAAAGATTGATTTAAATCAATCTGAGCCCAAGGTGAAAAATGATATAAAAGGAAAAGCAAAGGCTAACAAAACAGGACCCAAGGAAACTTGGGTACCAAAATCGACTTGATTTGGTTCTATTGTGTGCAGGGAGACAAAAGGAATCTTTGGTACTTGGATAGTGGTTGTTCAAGACACATGACTGGTGATTCTACCCTGCTCACAGAGTTTCAGGAAAGAGCTGGCCCTTGTATTGCTTTTGGAGATGACAGCAAAGGCTACACAAAGGGATATGGCTTGATTTCAAAAGAGAATGTCATCATAGATGAAGTTGCATTGGTGGATGGTCTTAAGCACAATTTGCTTAGTATCAGCCAACTTTGTGACAAAGGATTTTTAGTTACTTTTTCTAAAGAAGCCTGTGTTGTTTCTAAAGGAGGAAACAACAATGTGGTAATGACTGGATTCAGAAGAGGGAATGTGTACATTGCTGACTTTAGTAGCACAAGTCCAGAAACCATCACTTGTCTTTTCAGCAAGGCAAGCAAGGATGAAAGTTGGCTATGGCACAAGAAATTATCTCATCTGAACTTTAAAGTTATGAATGATTTGGTGAGGAAAGATCTTGCTAGAGGAATTCCACAAGTGGAGTTTTCCAAGGATGGTTTGTGTGATGCCTGTCAAAAGGGGAAACAAAAGAAGGCATCATTCAAAAGCAAGACAGAGTCATCAATTGTCCATCAGCTTGAGTTGCTTCATATGGATTTGTTTGGCCCTGTAAATGTGTTAGGTCCTGATAAGTTTGTAGAAGGGGGGTTGAATACAAACTATACCGTTTTATCGAATTTGTCCTTTAAATGATTTAACAGTTTAGAACAAATTAGTGCGGAATAAAACTGAAACAATATTCAAGTTAAATAAAACTCTATTAAACTTGAAGGGTGTTACAATTCTGATCACTGATTACAAAGAACTTGATAAAACAAATCTAGAATAAATTCGACATGAATTTATCTATTTTTGTAATAAAAAGGATCGAATACTAAAAAGTAGTTCGATATAAAATCTAGGGATTATGATCCGCTAGAAAGCTAAAGCAGTACAAGAGAAATGATTCTTATGGATTAAATGTTAAGAATCAATACAAGAATTAAATCTCTGGTAGAAATTGAATGCTTAGCAGTTGAAGAAATAAAGAGAGAGAGAATGAAATATTTGTTGCTGTCTCTTTTTTTGCTTCTGTATGAATTGTAATGTAATGAATTAGGTGGCCAAATTGTCTTCTGCCTTGTATAAATACTAAAATGCATTTCTGTTAATCAATCCCACGTGCAAGCCAAATCAACAGAATGCATTAAGCCTTGGAAGACAATCGGGAAGACAAGCATTTGTACTAGGAAGACAATCGGTAAGACAAGAGATTGGCCTAGGAAGACAATCGGGAAGACTCACCTGAGAGTCTTCCTAGTTCATTTTTCTAAGTCTTCCTAGTTCAAACCTAAGTCTTCCTAGTTCATTTTTATTCTAATTTAAATAATTAACTAAATAAATTATGTATTAAATTAATTCTTTACAGAATTAATTTAATAAATAATATACTTGATTGTATTAATTATTTATAAGAGAATAAAATAGAATTAGTTGACTTCTCAATTAATTTCTTTTTATTCTAATTTAAATAATTAACTAAATAAATTATGTATTAAATTAATTCTTTACAGAATTAATTCAATAAATAATTTACTCAATAGTATTAATTATTTATAAGAGAATAAATAGAATTAATTGACTTCCCAATTAATTCCAGAATCACTAAAAACTTAGATAAATAACAAACACAATAGTACGTTGACACTCGATGCACTGTCTGGTTCATGAGTGACTAACGACAATGTTTGTTCTTTATCTATTTGACTTTAAGCAGTGATTCACTTCCTTCTCATTCAAGAACTCCGTAATCAGTATCTTTTTCTGTCACCACTTGAAATCTCCGTCACTTTAATAAATCCACTGAGCTTGAATACTTCATTGAGGCTTGATCAATAAATTGAGCTTCTTTCAATGTAGAATAACTTCAAGTCTGTAGATGACTTTAATCTTCATTCTTTGACAGATATAATCTTCTGAGATTCCTGTGACATCTGATCTAATATTTACTTATTACATTCTTGTTTAAGTTGAGTAGAATCCTCGAATTACAAATAGGCTATAGCATATGCCTTTCAATCTCCCCCTATTTGTTTGTTAGAAAATAACAACCAAATACCTAGAGGATCACTCAACTAAAACCAAGAAAAAGATAGGACTCTTAAGCCTAAGTAAATACTAGAAAGTTCTGGATCAAATATGACATTTCCAGATTTCACCAGTAAAGATAAATGCAAGACAGGTGTTCCTCTAGACTGAACATATGATAACATTGAACCTGTCTTGATTTACCTAAGCTCTATTCATATAACATTCAGAGCTAAATACCTTTACTCCCCTGAAACTCCTCCTTTACCTTTTATATCTTTTTCAGCTCCCCTTTTACTAGCTTCACCAAAAGTCTCTAGAAACTTCTTCCCCTTAGAAGTAGATAGAAACTTCTCCCCAAACTTCTGTAGAAACTTGTCTAGAAACTTCTCCCCCTTAGTTGAGGAATTCTCTACAGATTTAAATTTATGAGTATCTGAAGCCAGTAGGAGTTGAGATAGTTGAAGGAGTTGATCTTGGGTAGTAACTTTGTCTTCAAGATTTCCTTGAGCAGTCCCAGCTGATTGTTGACAGAGGTGGAAGAAGAAGACCGTTCAACCACTTGTGCTTGCAAAAATTCTTTATCAGCCTGGGTTTTGAATAGATGTTCCTGTAGATCAGCTATGTGAGCTAACTACATTGCAGTGTATGTGTCTGTGTGTGCACTCACTTGAATTTATCTTGTAAGTGTATCACTCATCTCACGTGCATGTGTTTCACTCAGTGTTTGACTCTTATCACTCAACATTAGCTGTCTGTTTGCTCCTTTTTGATCAGTACCTGCATTGAAACTCACCCTAGCCTCTTCAAGAGAGGTCAGTGGTGGTGCAATGGGAGTTCGCAAATCCCGATCCTCAATCATGTCTATCAAATCACTTGGATTTGAAATCTGAATTGCTTCAGTGATAGACTGACCAAGTTGCCTTCCACTTTCTCCAGATAAATCTGCGAGTGGAAAATCCCTTTGGGAGCCAGAGGTGTTCACTCTGGGAGGGGAGAAAATGATTCTATTTAAATTTGGCAAAGAATCAAATTTTCCCTCAGATGCCTATGAAGGCACTTCTACCGTAACAATGGTAGGCACTGTAACCAGTTGCAGGTGCTCTGCTTTCACTGTGTCCTGAGCTTCATCTAATGAAATTGTTTTCTCCCATTGTGAGTAATGAGAGTGTGCTTGACTCAGTACAAAGTGCCATGGCCCTATGGCGAATTTCAATAGATTCATCCTGTTGAGAGAATGTCTCTAGATACAGTTCATTGGCCATTTCAAAGTCCATATCCTATTGAGAGGATACAGATGGGCTGACAGATGCCTCAGTATATATTGAATTTCTTTAGAGGAGGCAGAGCTGTGGGATCACTCACTGTTTCAATCAAAATACTTCTTTGTTTAACATTTGATTTCTGTTTAGGCTGAGAGGTTAAGTAATTAAGTTGTAGACTCATTGTTTGGCTCTAAGACCTGGGATAGAGATTGTGGATCTACAATCCCTTGGTCAGCCCTAACAACCACTTGGGTTCAGCAACAGTAAAAGAAGTGGATTGAGAGATAGAAAGTAATACCTGAATTGGATTTGGCACTGAATTTCCAGCTAAGCAAGAGCTAGATCAAAAATAATATATACAATATATTTACAAAAACATCTAAGACAAATAGAAAATAAAAGATAATAAATAATAAGCAATAAAAAATAATAATAATAATAAAATATTTACAGGAAACTATTTACATGAACTAAACAAGAATATTTGAATATTTTAAAATAAAAAATTTTCAATAAAAATAGATTTCTCTACAATTTTAACTTGTAAAATTTGAGAAAAATATTTTTAAAGAAAATAATTCATCTTAACTTACTCAACCTAAGAAGCTTAACAATTAGACAAGACATGTCAATAATCTACAATCAACATGCAAAAGAGAAATTGAGATGATAAAATAAATTTACAAGTGATTTAAAAAATATATTTACAACAAATGAACACTTGTAAATTTAATTAAGAACAAACATAAAAATAAACAAAGTTAATCACTAAAACTATTTAACATACCCAATTTACCAACCAATCTGGTAAATATGGATTCATCAAGAGATTTAGTGAAAATATCTGTTGTTTGTTCCTCTGTGGGTACAAAGAGTAACTCCACAGTACCATTCATGACATGCTCTTGGATAAAATGATACCTGATGTCAATGTGCTTTGTCTCTTGTGATTATGCCATCTTCATCTAATTTATTTCTGAATACCCACCGAGTACCAACTACTTTCTTGTTCTTCGGTCTAGGTACCAGCTTCCAAACTTGTTGTTGTTCAATTTGATTGAGTTCATCTTGCATAGCAATCACCCAATCAGGATCACCTAGTGCTTCCTCAATCTTCTTTGGTTTCATTTCAAAAAGAAACCCTGAATAATGATATTCATTTTGAGTAGCACTTCTAGTTCTGACTCCAACACCTGGATCACCAATAATAAGCTCAAAAGGTTTGATCTTGATGATTCGCCTTGTTTTTCATTATGGTGTTGTGAATGACTAGTTGATCCTTCATTTCCTCCCCCTGAGTTGTTGACAGATTGTCTTGGTGATTCTTCTCCAGTGTTAGTGGTATCTCCATTGTTACCAATGTTTCCACCACCATCACCATTGACATTGTTATTACCAACAACAAGCTGAGGTGGATTCTCATCATCTGAATCTGAATCTGACATGTCATCAAACTTCAATTTCTCAGATGGATTTTCTATTTGGATATTAGGGAGTATGGTGTCAGCAAATGTAACATTGATGTTCTTATTGACTGATAACATTTCTTGATTTCAAATAGGCCATATCCTCAGTTATACCCTTGCTGTTATCTCCAAAGGTAAGCACTGGGCCAGCTTTCTCAATCAAATCTGATAGCAGGGCTCTATCTCCGGTCATATGCCTTGAACAGCCACTGTCAAGAATCCATATAACACAATTTACCTGTTTAACTCCCTGCAATATCAAATTGATTAGACCTTCTTCGGAGCCCAAAATTGATTGGGTCCGGCATACTTAAAGAACTGGCCTTTGTTAGGCAAAACAACATTTTTAACTAAAACTACTTCAACCTCTTTCACATAAGAGCGTTTCCATTTATAGCCAGCCTTAACACATTTCTGAGTAGGCTTAGGGATAAATGAATCCACTCTAGTCTGAGGAGGACTAGTAGTCTTTGCTTTAACATGCTTCTTATTATTAACATGTTGACGTGGAGCAGTCTTATCACTAGATACATGCTTACTATTAAAATAAGCATACATAACATTGAAAGCACAAGACATGCAATTAATCACACCACATGCTTTATGAGAAGAATTAACAGCAGGCATGTTAGTTCTACAGTTGTTTTGATCCAACTTATGGATATCTGATTTAGTCTTTTTAGTTGTAGCAACTTTGACTGGAATATCAGATATACACTTTTTGGATTGTTCAACTTCCAAAACAATATCTTCTTCACGAATCTCCTCTGCAATGATGATAGAGTCTTCATTCAGAGGTTCTGCTTCGGACTCCTTACAGAAGGGTGTTTCAATACCCTTAAGCACATATGGAACACCCCTTCCTTCAGATCTGACTCTACAAGGGGAATTTATTCCAAGCAATCCAATGGCCTCATTATAATCATAACCTATACTGACATGATTACCAACAGCTTGTTTATTGAGAATCTCTTTAGACGTCTTACAAGAGCTAAAATAGGCATTAGCTTTAGTCTTCAGCTCACTAATCTCTTTCTTGAGAATGGTTTCCAGTTGAATATAACATTTAACCCTATTCTCAAGAAAAGCTATTTTCTCAATAAGTTCATCCTGATTAACATGCACTAGTTTTAATTCTTTTATTTCCTTTTCAAGATTTGTGTTCAAAAGAATTATTTTATCATTTTCAGAGCGTGCACAACTTAAAGTATCACCAAGATGACGAATCATTTCAGTATCAGTGAACTTTACCTCAGACATGTTGGGTGAAGATAACATGGAATCAAAGAGTTTGCCTCCTATTGCCATGAGTGCAAGATTTCCAACTTCTTCATCTTCACTGTCTGTATCATCCCAGCTCTTTTCTTTAGACTTGTTCTTCTCAACAATCCCTGTTTTATAGCCACCCTTTGTGCTATTTGAGGATGAAGAACCACCTGTCTGGTATTCGTCAGCATATGTCTTGAACTTGAAACTAGGATTTCTCCTGAACCTGAAGTTTCCAAACTTCTTCACTACCCAGGCCATAGACTCATCTTCCAACTGTTCAAGCTCCTCCATAGAATAAAAATCACCACCAGATTGACTTGTAGATGTAACACCATATTCAGTTACAATTACATCCTTGTTAGAACTGGAAGGTAGAACAACCTTCGCTTCTTGTTTCTGTGGGACTCCAGCTACCAGTGAAGTAGACATACTAACCACTCTTCCTTCCCTTGGATTTGATCTGAAGTGCTCATATGAAGAGGTGAGAATTTCCATCTTATTCTCTCTGACTTCCTCTGTCCCTTCATTGATTATTTCAATCGTATCCCAAATGTGTTTAGCAGAAACACAATTTAGGACATGATTATGCATGATAGGATCAAGACAATCAATAAGGATCAGCTGTAGACAGGCATCCAAGGAAACATCTTCTTTTTCTTCAGGAGTGTAGTCCTTGGGATCCTTAGGGTATATCCTAGCAGCCCTAGTAACAACATCATTCTCTATTAGCTCTCTCTCAACAAACATAGGAATTCTTGGTCCATTCTTCAGCACATCAAGATATTCAACATTAAC
Organism: Heracleum sosnowskyi; assembly: GCA_030848705.1. NCBI lineage: Eukaryota > Viridiplantae > Streptophyta > Magnoliopsida > Apiales > Apiaceae > Heracleum > Heracleum sosnowskyi. The sequence goes on from CM061242.1 coordinate 73,321,128, forward strand.
CACTTGAAGAACCAGGAGCATCTTCTTCTTCCACATAGGATAATGCTCCCTGCTGAACATGGGAATCTTTACTGTACCAACCTTCTGAGTTGTAGACATTTTTGAGATTTTTAAAGAATAATAAAAATTTCAGAGTTTAAGAAAAAAATCTCAAAACAATTGGATCTTTGATTTGTATATCAATCAAAAGGCTCTGATGCCAATTGTTAGGTCCTGATAAGTTTGTAGAAGGGGGGTTGAATACAAACTATACCGTTTTATCGAATTTGTCCTTTAAATGATTTAACAGTTTAGAACAAATTAGTGCGGAATAAAACTGAAACAATATTCAAGTTAAATAAAACTCTATTAAACTTGAAGGGTGTTACAATTCTGATCACTGATTACAAAGAACTTGATAAAACAAATCTAGAATAAATTCGACATGAATTTATCTATTTTTGTAATAAAAAGGATCGAATACTAAAAAGTAGTTCGATATAAAATCTAGGGATTATGATCCGCTAGAAAGCTAAAGCAGTACAAGAGAAATGATTCTTATGGATTAAATGTTAAGAATCAATACAAGAATTAAATCTCTGGTAGAAATTGAATGCTTAGCAGTTGAAGAAATAAAGAGAGAGAGAATGAAATATTTGTTGCTGTCTCTTTTTTTGCTTCTGTATGAATTGTAATGTAATGAATTAGGTGGCCAAATTGTCTTCTGCCTTGTATAAATACTAAAATGCATTTCTGTTAATCAATCCCACGTGCAAGCCAAATCAACAGAATGCATTAAGCCTTGGAAGACAATCGGGAAGACAAGCATTTGTACTAGGAAGACAATCGGTAAGACAAGAGATTGGCCTAGGAAGACAATCGGGAAGACTCACCTGAGAGTCTTCCTAGTTCATTTTTCTAAGTCTTCCTAGTTCAAACCTAAGTCTTCCTAGTTCATTTTTATTCTAATTTAAATAATTAACTAAATAAATTATGTATTAAATTAATTCTTTACAGAATTAATTTAATAAATAATATACTTGATTGTATTAATTATTTATAAGAGAATAAAATAGAATTAGTTGACTTCTCAATTAATTTCTTTTTATTCTAATTTAAATAATTAACTAAATAAATTATGTATTAAATTAATTCTTTACAGAATTAATTCAATAAATAATTTACTCAATAGTATTAATTATTTATAAGAGAATAAATAGAATTAATTGACTTCCCAATTAATTCCAGAATCACTAAAAACTTAGATAAATAACAAACACAATAGTACGTTGACACTCGATACACTGTCTGGTTCATGAGTGACTAACGACAATGTTTGTTCTTTATCTATTTGACTTTAAGCAGTGATTCACTTCCTTCTCATTCAAGAACTCCGTAATCAGTATCTTTTTCTGTCACCACTTGAAATCTCCGTCACTTTAATAAATCCACTGAGCTTGAATACTTCATTGAGGCTTGATCAATAAATTGAGCTTCTTTCAATGTAGAATAACTTCAAGTCTGTAGATGACTTTAATCTTCATTCTTTGACAGATATAATCTTCTGAGATTCCTGTGACATCTGATCTAATATTTACTTATTACATTCTTGTTTAAGTTGAGTAGAATCCTCGAATTACAAATAGGCTATAGCATATGCCTTTCAAAATGTCATGTCTATTTCAAAGAAGAAATATTGTCTTGTGATTGTTGATGATTTTTCTAGATTTACATGGACTTTCTTTTTGCTCTCCAAGGATGAGGCAAGTGAAATCATTATCAATCACATCAAGATGGTAAACAATCATCCTGACTTGAAAGTAAGAAGGATTAGGAGTGACAATGGGACAGAATTCAAGAATTCAAGCATGAAGGTGTTCTGTGAAGAAAATGGTATTTTGCATGAGTTTTCAGCAGCAAGGACACCACAGCAAAATGGTGTAGTTGAAAGGAAAAACAGAACACTTATTGAAGCTGCAAGGACAATGCTAGATGAATCAAAGTTACCAACTTATTTTTGGGCTGAGGCAGTTAATACAGCTTGCTTCACTCAGAATATTTCTTTGATTAATCAGGCCAAAGGAATGACCCCTTATCAGCTACTCAAAAGAAAGAAGCCACTATTGGATTTTCTTCATGTCTTTGGATGCAAGTGCTTTGTTCTGAGAAATCAAGCTGAGCATTTGGGGAAATTTGAAGCAAAGGTAGATGAAGCAATATTTGTGGGTTATGCAGCAGGGAAAGCCTACAGAGTCTACAATCTCAGAACCAACATTGTTATGGAATTTGTACATGTTGTTTTTGATGATCTCAAAATTCAGGGTCTCTGTGATGAAGGTTTCCATGAAAGTCTCTCTTTTGAGAATGAGGAAGGAGAACAAATGGATCATCATAAGACTATTGAGAAACAGTCCAAAGTTGTTGTATCTAGCACAGATGAAAGCAGCAGTGAAGATGAAATTGCTGCATTAAGATTGAAAAGAATAGCTGCTAGTAGACCAAATGGTCATTCCGTTGACAGTCAGAATGAGCGTTTCGTTGACAGTCAAAATGGTCATTCCGTTGACAGTCACAGAAATGCTTCCAGGAGTGATCAATTAGGGACAACAAACTCAGGGGGAGTTTCTCAAGGACAAATATCTATTCTAGGCAATCATGATCATGAAGCTACTTCTTCAAGAGCAAATCTACCTCCCTCAAGGAAATGGACTAAAGATCATCCCTTTGAACTTATTATAGGTGATGTGTCTTCAAAAGTCCAAACTAGAAGAGCAACTCAAGAAGAATGTCTATATAGCAGCTTTCTGTCTCAAGATGAGCCAAAGAAAGTTGAGGATGCACTTCTAGATCCAGATTGGGTCTTGGCTATGCAAGAAGAGCTAAACCAATTTGAAAGGAACAATGTTTGGAAGCTGGTGCCCAAGCCTAAGGATAGGAGTGTCATAGGCACAAAATGGGTGTTCAGAAATAAGATGGATGAAAATGGCATAGTCACAAGGAACAAAGCTAGATTGGTTGCAAAAGGCTACTCACAGGAAGAAGGAATTGATTTTGATGAAACCTTTGCTCCTGTTGCAAGACTAGAAGCAATAAGGATTTTCCTAGCCTATGCAGCCCATGCCAATTTCAAGGTCTATCAAATGGATGTGAAGAGTGCTTTTCTAAATGGGGAATTGGAAGAGGAGGTGTATGTAAGTCAACCTCCTGGTTTTGAAGATGATGATTTTCCAGAATATGTATACTTCCTCCTCAAAGCACTCTATGGTTTGAAACAAGCACCTAGAGCCTGGTATGACACACTTTCACAGTTCCTCCTTGAGAATCACTTCACTAGAGGTATTGTAGATAAAACTCTTTTTCATAGGATTGTGAATGGCTCTACAATACTTGTTCAAATATATGTAGATGACATAATTTTTGGGTCTACAGATGAAAAACTTTGTCAAAAGTTTGCCAAGCTTATGCAAAGTAAGTATGAAATGAGCATGATGGGAGAGTTAACTTATTTTCTTGGTCTTCAAGTAATGCAAGTTAATGAAGGCATTTTCATTAGTCAAACCAAGTACATTATTGATTTGTTAAAGAGGTTTAACTTAATGGAATGCTCTCCTGCCAAAACACCCATGCCTACTGCCACCAAACTTGAATTGAATACTAAGGAAAAATCTGTGGACATTTCAAGTTACAGAGGCATGGTTGGCTCACTTTTATATTTAACAGCTAGTAGACCTGATATTATGTTTGCTACATGTCTATGTGCTAGATTTCAGGCTGATCCTAGGGAATCCCATTTAGTTGCTATTAAAAGAATTTTCAGATATCTCAAAGGAACACCAAACCTTGGCATTTGGTATCCTAGAGAATCTGGTTTTGAACTAATTGGTTATTCAGATGCAGATTATGCAGGATGTAAAATTGACAGGAAAAGCACAACAGGAACCTGTCAATTTCTAGGAAACAAGCTTGTATCATGGTTCAGCAAGAAACAAAACTCAGTTTCCACCTCCACAGCTGAGGCTGAGTATATTGCAGCTGGAAGTTGTTGTGCACAGATTTTATGGATGAAAAATCAACTACTTGATTATGGAATAAGAGTTGAGAAAATTCCTATTTTCTGTGACAACACTAGTGCCATTGCCATTACTGAGAATCCAGTGCAGCATTCAAGGACCAAGCATATTGACATCAAGTACCACTTTATTAGAGAACATGTTATGAATGGTACTGTGGAGTTACATTTTGTTCCAAGTGAACAACAACTTGCAGACATCTTTACCAAGCCACTTGATGAATCCACATTCTCAAGATTAGTAAGTGAGCTAGGTATGCTAAATTTCTCTTAATTATTTTGAGATTTTTGCAAGTTAAAATGCAGCCAGGAACTTGCTATAATTTTTCTGTGAATTGATTTCTCAGGAAAAGGTGAAATTTGTCTAAGTCAAAATTACTATGTCAACGAAACGCACCATTCCGTTGACAGTCTTAGCATTTTTCTGGGTGTTTCGTTGATAGCTCTTTTATATCAACGAAACGCGGCTTTATCAACGAAATAAGACGGGAATTTAACCGCCCAATCTGATTCGTTGATGTAGCGCTTTTTAATCTGAACCGTTGAAACTGCACGTTCTTTATCACGATCTATGCATACACCCCTGTAAGTATAAATCGTGGTAATATTTAATTCTAACGGTTACTTTTTAAGCCAATCAGGTAATTTAGATTAACTATTGGACTTAATTTCTGAGAATTTTTGGGGGAGTATTTAAGAAATTTCAATTTCTTTATTTCATTTCTACCTGTTCTCAAAAATTCCAAAAGTTTTTCTATCTTCTTCTCTCTAACAAGCAATACAGCTCGAAGCTTTTCCTCACTCAACAATGGCACCCATAGTCAAGCTTATGTCTGCTGGTGGGTTCATCTATGAGAAGAACAATTCCATTCCATTTGTCGTTAAGGAGAGTCCGAACAGCATCTTTTTCAAAATGATGGATTTCATGAGGAACTGTAAGTTGAGCTATGCGATGTTTCACTCTACACCACTCTACAATGAAGTAATCGAGGAGATTTGGACCTCATGTGAGTATAGTGGAACAAACGGCACACTGCAATTCACTCTTCAAGGTAATGAGTACATAGTTAATTCTGATGTTTTGCAAGCATGTTTACATATTCCTGATAATAACTGTGATGCTTTGCCTTCTAACACTGAAATAACTACCATGCTAAATTCTATAAACTACTCTTTGCCTACTGATAACTTGGGTAAGATAATTAGGAGAGGTTTGGTTAGGGAATACAGTTATTTAGCTGATGCATTCATTAAGGTCTTTTCTGGAAAGATTAGTAATTTTGATGCATTAACTAACTCTATGTTAATTCTCCTAACCATGCTTCTAAATGATAGATATTACAACTTTAGCACCCAACTTATGTATGAAATTGGTGCTAAGTTGGGTGATAAGGCAAATAGGAAGAAAAATATCTATTATGCAAGGTTTCTGATGATGCTGGCTAATCATGTTAGTCCAGCACCATTAGTTATCTCTAACCCTACTGCCAGGTTTGAGTGCTTTGTGCAAGAGAAGAGAGTATTGACAGACATACTGAGGCTGAACCACAATGGTGATGTTCCAGTGGTGTATCTGCCAATCATTGAGGTAACTACTGTTGTCCCTGTTAGTATAGCTGTTACTTCCATTGTTTCATCCAATCCAGTTGCTATGGAGTCTGTAGCTGTGACCCAACAGGCTCCTGCCCCAGCAACAAAACCAAAATCTAAGAAATCCTCCAAGCCAACCTCAGGTGCTTCTCAAAAGGCACCTGTTGTAAAAACTACCACACAACCTAAGAGGAGTGAGTCTGGAGTTGTGAGAGGTGAGGGAAGGGGTGAACATAAAAGAAACCCCAAGAATAAGGAAGGTGAGGTAAGTGTTTCCCAGCCTAGCCCCATTGTGTCTTCCCAACAAGGCACAATGAGTAAAATGGATTTAAGCACAAGTCTAATTGCATCCTCCCAAAAGGATGTAATTATTGAAACAAGCTCTCAACCTAGAGCACAGTCCAAAAGGGTAAGGGACACTTCAAGCCCACAGTCTACATTTTCCCAATACCAAAGGAGAGTGAAGCAAAAGTCCAAGGGTTCACAGGGTGCACACACACTGGAAGCAACACTTCCAGTTTCTCAAATTCAGTTTGATGTAACCCCTATCATTACTCTGGGGTTACAGTCCCATTCTCTAAACATCAATCTTGAATTATCTCCATCAAATTCACCAACTCAATCTTTAGATGTGGACATGATCCATACATCTATTCCTGATTCTCCAACTCTAATCTTGGAGAAGCCCCACTCTGAAGCTGGTGGCCATCACTTGTTAAGTGATTTGTTGGGCCATCAACCAATTTTTCCTGAAGTTGCAAGGGGATCTGTGGACCAAACTCTCAAATCAATCACCACAGACTCTACTGTAACTTCTCATTCTCAAAGTGCTTTCTTGACTTCATCAACGAAACAGTCTATTTCGTTGACAAGTGTTTCTCCATCAACGGTATCCATACCGTTGACAGTTCAAACTACCATTCCGTTGATAGGTCATTCTACACCCCTTATTGAAAATCTAGTTGTTTCCACAACTAGTGTAGATGACCTGGTGGTAGTTGAGACACTTTTAGGATTGAGAGGGAGTGAAACTGAGAGGCTGGCTTGCAGCCAGGCAAAAGGAGAGAATGAGAGTGAGAGGCTGGCTATTTCTTCCATCCAGGCAAAAGGAGAGATTGAGAGTTCCACCTTAGTAGGTGAAGGTGAGGGTGTGAGAGGTGTGAGCCATGGGGAGCCCATGATGCAAGAAAATAGAGGAGAGAGAGAAGGGACTACAGGAGTCATAAGGGAGGAAGCAGCCATTGCTAGTGAGTCAATGGAGGTCAATGAGGGAGAAAGGGAACTTACCTTCCAAGAGCTTTATCAACAGACTCTGGATAGTATTTCTCTGGATCCTGAGACCTTTACTCATCCTGTGTCAGCCTATCAAGTTTTGGCTCAACAGGGCAATGTGGAGGCAGAGAGGTCACTACAACTAATTCATACAACTGCATCAATGCAAAGAGCAAAGGATGCCTTGACCATTCTATCTCCAGAAGCTGCAGCTAGTGGTGAGTTTGATTTCTCTGATGATGAGGACAGCTTTGGTGACAATCAGGTGGCCACTACTTCACAGACTGGGACTTCTGTGGTGCCTCCTACACCAAACTGGCTTTCTCAAGATTTACAAGGAAGGATCTCCCTGGATGCTGCAATCACAAGGCAGTACAATGAGGCCTATCTGGCTCATGAGTCTGCAAATACCAATGACAAGAAATTCTACAAGGCTGTTATGGATTCACTGGAAATCCAAAGGCTACAGATGATGCAGACAAGGATTGAGGCTAGAGAAATCAAGGACTCAATTAGCAATCTCAAGGATGCTAATGACAGGAGGCTAGATGAAAAGCTTCCTCTTCTCACTGTGTCCAAGATGAACAGGTTTTTCTCTAAGGAACCTGAGGTGGCTACCTCCTTGAAGACTCTCTCTTCTAGAGTGGACAAGGTGGAAGCTACCTTATCTCAGATGCAAAAGGAACAGGAGAAGCAGACACAACTGTTGGCCCAGCTAGTGGCAGCTCAAGGACTCCCAGTCATCTCTCTTGATGATAACAAAAAGGGGGAGAAATCTAAGGAGCTAGACATTCAAATCACAAAGGTTATGGTCCCAGCCATTTCCCTGCCAAAGGAGCCACTAGCTATGGGGGAGTCAGGCAAAGCTAAACTGGACAGCATTGACCTGATTCAGCAAGCATCTATGAAGCTACAGCTTGCTGAACAAATTAAAGACCACTGGTCCAGGATAGATGAAAGAAACAAGAAGTTAGCTGATTCTGAAAAGACTTCAGATCCATCAACGAATCAAGCTTCTTCAACAGAGCCATCAACGGATGCCATGGTTTTAGTGTCAACGGAATGGGAGCCACAGACCAATTCTTCATATAAGGTAGAGCCCCTTCTACATGGAGTCACTCAAGGATCAAGGAAGGAGAAAGGACAAACTTCATGCATTAGGGATGTGGAAAAAGCTACATTGCAAAGAAGCCTATCTCCCAAGTCTCCTGCTAAACCAAAGGGCAAAAATACAGAAAGGACTTTCTATCCTGCACCTTATCCAGATGAGCACAAGCTTCTTGGTCTTCTCATCACAAAAAGCAAGGAAAGCAATGACTATGAGGTAAGGAAGCAAAGGGCAATTGTCTACAGGAATGGACAACAAATCTGTGTTTGGGCTGGTCACCCAAACTTTGCTGAAGCTAAAGCTGAAGAGTTAGAAAGAGCAGCAATGCAAGCACTTGCAGTTGCTCAATCTCTTGATGAAGAAGAAAGACAGCAAGAAGAAAAAGCCAGAGAGGAAAGGAGTGCAAAGAAGAGCACAAGGCAACCAAAGGCAAGAGCTAGGAGAAATATAGCCTTTGAGAATGATGACTCTCAGAGTATTGCATCAGACTCTTCTGTACCAACTGCACCTCCAACAATTCCTGATCCAGCTCTAGGGGAAAAGTTAGCCTGTGATCCTAAACATCCTGTTAATTTCCATGATCAGCCAATTGAGCCAAAGGAAGAGCCAATTGAGTTTGATGAGGCCAACTTTCCAAAATTCCTCTTTGAGATGGATCCAAAGAAGAAATCTAAGCAAAGGGCTACCAAGGCTAAGCCAATTCTAGTAAGGAGACCACAAGCTGAAAAACCTCCTACCAACCCAGAAGACTTCATCTACATTGCTGATATCAGGGAGGAGTCTGACCTACACATCAATCTTGTTGACCTAGTTGAAGTGAGAGGAATTGCAGCTTCTTACAAACTACCAGAGAGATTGGTGTTTGTCTACAAGGGTGGGAGAGAACAGGTTTGGCCTCTACATAGAATTCTGGGAGAAGACTATCAGACACTGCTTTCTGTGTTCAAATGCCTGAAGAAAGATTTTGGTTTTACCAAAACAGCTAAGTCTGAAGTTGTTTCCAAAATCTGCCAAATCAAAGCTAGCTGGAACAAGCCTGGTGCACTTCCCAGAGTATTGAAGGTCCCTCAAACAGGAAAGAAAATTCATCTCCAACCTTTTTGGTTGATGGAATTCAGAGACAAGGACAACTGTAGAAGATTCTTCAGAATAGAAGACCAACTGGAGAAGGCATCCAATGAAACTCTAAGAATAATGCAATCCAAGTTGGGGAATGAAGATGAAGAAGAGAAGATTTTCTACAGAAGACTTCAAGCTCAGATTGAGGAGAACAATGCAAGGAAAGGGAAGAAAACAAGACCACAGAGGCAAAGATGAAAAATCTGCTCAGTCTAGAGGAGCAACTCTGTGCACTTGTTTAGTAAGATTTTCTACTTTGTATTTTAATTAAATTCAATGAAGCTCAATGCAATTTCTACTTTTATCATGTGTAATTTGACTGAGTGTTTTTGTTATCATCAAGGCTCTTGATTTATGGCTGTTATTCTATCAGTCATAAATTGGGGGAAATTGTTAGGAATATGTTGTTCTTGATGATAATTATAAAAACACTTAGTAGATTTTGTATTAAGTCATTTTGTAACTGTCAACGGAATGGCATGCTTTGCAGTGTTTCGTTGACAGGAAGCTCATCAACGGAATGAGTGTTGTAGCAATTGCACTGTACAATACTTCACAGTTTGATATGCATTTGATGTATGTACTAGATAGGTTTTCTAAGTCATGTTGACTAAGTACTAGATAGGCAAAATAGGTTGGTTAATTGTAAATATGTTATGCCTTGTAATTTTGCCTAAGTGAAGACATGTCAACGGTATGAGGATTACTCTATCAACGAAACAAGGATACACCATCAACGGTATGGAGTTTACTCATCAACGAAACGAGAGAAACACCATCAACGGAATGAAGAATAAAGCTATCAACGAAACACATCTCCCTGCTATCAACGAATCATTATTGCTTTTCTGAATAGTTGACAAAGTGATAGTGACAGTTTACTGAACAGATCTAAAGGTGATGTGGAAGTGTACTTTGCATTGGAAACCATTAAAATGGACATGGGGAATAAGGAAACATCCCAGTTTCCAATTGGGCTCTTGGGAGTGATCATAATAAGCATGAAGACAAAAGCAAGGATCTCCAAGGACCACTGGACAAAGGGATGAAAAGCAAACTATTGGCGGTTACCTTTAGTGTACTTTAGAGTAGCCAAAAATAGTATTGTAAACTTGGGGATATATAACCAAGTGTAGCAGTTAAGATAGTGAAAGAGAAGAAAAACAAATAGTTTGTATTAGCTATCCTTGAGAGCATTCTTCTCTACAACTCTGTAACTGAGCAGCTGTGTACTTGTGTATCACAGATTATTTCCGCAATAAAAACACTTCAGTTGGATCATCAAACAATCCAACTGAATTATTTATATCTTGTGTTTTTATTTATTCAGTTCAGTTTTATTTTATAAAGTGTTTTAAGTTTAAGAAAATATCAAGAATTGTATTCAACCCCCCCCCCCCTTCTACAATTCTGTTAGGTCATTTGGGATTAACACAAACTTTTGACTTAAGAGTTTACGGAATGTCATGAGGTTATAAGTGACCAAGAGCGAGACATTTGATGTTCGTTAATAGAACGTTAGTGCTTAAGTTAAATGCACTTTAATTGATTAAGCCAGGGGACTGATCAAGTATTTCCTTGTTTATAGATTTTCTGGCAAGTTCTCGAAACCATAACAACCAAGGACCTGAGGCAAGTTTTCTCATTCCATGCTATGTTTTCCGTTACCTATACTGATGATGCATATGATATGATATCATGCATGCTTTCAAATCTTACATCGTATATAGATGGAATGGTATTAAAATGTTGAGATGTAATATATGCATATGATAGATGCATGCTTTCAAACCTTACATCGTATATAGATGTAATGGTATTAAAATGTTGAGATGTAATATATGCATATGATAGATGCAAGTTTTCAAACCCTACATCATATAAGTGATGGATAACTAATTGGTAGTTAGTTAATCCGCAAAGATCGGTACATACTATGCTTGCTTCATTATGAAGGATGTTTGTTCTCATAGACATTTGTGTGATGACACTATAGCTAGTATGTAGGTGCTTATTAGGAATAAGTTCACTGAACATGACTCGATCAGTTGAACAACTAATGGAGTTCACTCATGTGTCAGTAGTTGTTCATATGCTGTTGTGATTTAATGTTGTGTACGTGATATTTATTCTGCTTTAATGCTGTGAAAAGAGTTATAAACTGTTTACGCTTTTGATAGAAAGCTTTATAAGATATAAGGGTTTATATGCTATGTAAATGTTAGATATAAACCGAGGTGTTATAGAGCCTCTAAGGGTAGAGCGCTCGTACGAGGATTTTAAAACTTAGACCGGGAGTCAAATTAGTATTTTGGTCTTGATTATACTGTCAGAAGCTGGAGGGTTCCAGGGACAGTTATATTTTAAAAGGTTGATTAAATATTCCAATATAAATATTATTGGATATTTAATGTGAGATATTTAAATAATATTATTAAAAATATTATTTTGAATATTTATTTAATTAAGTGAATATTATTGTAAATATTCACTTAAGTGAAATCTTATTGAATGACAATTCAATATTTATTATTTGGATATTTATTTAATTAAGTGAATATTAACTTAAATATTCACTTAAGTGGAATTATATTGAATCATAATTCAATATTTATTAATTGAATATTTATTAAATATTCCAAAAATGATTTAAAAATCATAGAACCTTATCTAAATATTACGTAAGGTTCCAATAGTTATTTAAAATATTTTCTGATCTCAAAAAGATTTATGTGATTATAGTAGGGGTTCCCAACTACTTTTAATTATTTATCTCAAATGATGATTAAGGTTTTGGGCTTATCAAAAATTGGGAATGCATTCCATGAAGTGAATATATGATTTCACTTGCCTCTTTCATTAAAAGTGAGTATATTTTCGAGTTTTGAATCATCAGAACTAATGATATTTTACAAAAACTCCCAGGTCGTGATTTCAAAATGTTTTACTCGAGGATCGAGGTCAGTTGACAACGGTCAACCCACATTGTGACTTACTTCCGATATAATCCGGAAGTAAGGGTATTTTTACAAAACCTATCAACAAGCTTATGCTTGGGGAACTGGATTAATATCCGTTCCAGTTATGGATGGTTGGGGGAAAGACATTTTCGCGTAAGAGGCCGAGTAACGCACGGTCCCGCAAATAAAAAAAAACTATTTTTTTCTGGCCTTGATGTCGCCAGGTGGAAATATGATAAGACGCTGGGTGACGCCAGTCCAGTGGAATCCGTTGGCAGGGAGCGGGTCCATTTGTGTGGCCTTGATGTCGCCATGTGGTTACTAATGTGTAAGAGGCCGAGTGACGCCGGTCCAACCTAAAAGCCGGTATGCGTCTAGGGTAATGACCTTCGGGATTATCCATCTACTAGTAGAGAATCTATGGTATGACGACTGATCATCGTATACCAGTGTGTAGCCCTGTACAGTTCCTCATGTTTCTTCCAAGGATTGGAATTTCAGAAATGTTTAGTAACTTGGGTTAAATACCGGTTACGGTTACTTGTTAATAATATTTTAACAAGGTATTATACCTCATACAGTATTTGAACTGTATGACATGTTTTGACGAAAAGAATATTTCAATATATCATTCTGTATACGAATGAAGTTTTAAAAGTTTCAATTATGATATCAGCTTACCTATATGATTATGCTGCTATATATTATTGTCGAGCTATAGTGCTCATTCTTGCTTCTGTTATATACCACAACACAACATATTCGAAAAGCTGTTCAATACTGATATTTTATAGTATTTTCAACAGTATGAGATATCTAAATAGATATGTGTGTATATATGTTGAGAAGATATTTAAGATATACAGTATGTTGGACTGTATAGTATTTTGAATCAATGGATAGGCTTTAAGCCTTGATTCCAATGGTTAATATCTATTTTAAAAAGATATGTTTTAAGACTTGGTTTATTATGTTGATACCAAGGATTTCTAAATGATTCGCGAAGAATATTTGAGTTTGATTATAAGTCATACGGTATTTTGAACGGTATACTATTTTGGGGTTAAACCCTAGTAGTTTTTAAACATGGATCCTATATGGATTATTTACCTTAAAGGTTTAAAGATTTAAACTGGGATAGATTTTTGTTGAGCGCTATTAGCTCATTCTTGATTTATTAAAACTTTCAGCATCAAGAAAACGTTGCCGATTCACCTCGTGTTACGAGAGCAAGGGAATGGAGAGACCACCCTTGAGTTAGTTCAGCAGGATGGATACTGCCGGTGTGAGCAGGATAGTTGCAGACTGAATTAGTAAGAATTGTTTTCGAGTAGGTTTGTATTAGTAAACCTTGAATAGAACGGTGAGGTCTATTATTTTAACTTTAGGTAGAGGTTGTAAATGATAGATGAGATCCTGGATAGTACATTTGATTGTAATAACAAATGTTAGTTATTGTTGCTCATTTCCAAGGCTATAACTTGTGTGTGTGTGCGTAAGTGATTGGGGTCTTTGGAGTTGTATTATTAGAATGTTGTAAGTAATGCAGGTATTGTATAATTGATGGAGCGTGGCAACCCAGATTCCTGACCCCGGATCTGGGGGTGTTACATTCTCTGATTGAAATACCAGGAAGAATTGTTCTGCTTTTCTTTTCCTTTGCTATGGGCTCCTTTCCTTGAGCAGGATTTAATCTCTTTATCTCCTTCAATACTTCCTCAGAAACTAGAACAATTTCTCCATCCAACTCATGCTCTAGCAACTTCTTTCCAATATTGCTTGATTTGAGTTTGTCAACATGGCTTGGTTCTTCTTGAAACTCCCCCTCATTATGTTCATCAATTCCTTTTGACTCCCCCTCAATTAAATGTTCCCCCTCAACTGCATCTCCAGGTTGTTCTGATTTTTGTTTTGATCTTTCTTTTCTTTTCTCCCCCTTACTTGAGTTGACAGCTTGCATATGTGTAGATAGAGTGGTTACAGCTTGAGTCAGTTGAGCAAATCCTTCAGCCACTTGTTTTTCAAAGGAATCCATTCTAGCATGTAGTGATTGGGAAAATGCATCCACCTTGGCTTCAAGTGTTGCAGTCTCATACCTGTAAGAGTTAGATGGACCACTACTTCTCTTCCTTTTTCCAGAAACAGGGAAAGGAGAAAAATAGGGCAAGGAGGCTACTAAGGTTCTCACACTCTCATTGTTTTTTTTGAATGATCTCATCATTCCTCACAAATGATCTCTCAAGGCCTAGTGCTTGTTTAGGGTGGGCTCCCACAGTTTCTCTCTGGACATGCTCAAGTCCCTCTCCTTTTGCCAGCTCATTTAGCTGCCTCTCATGTTTTTTCTCACCTCTCTTTTATTTTATCTCTCTTTTCTTTTTCTCTCCCTCACTCATCCTAAGTGCATATGTGTGAGCAGTACTGATATGCACAGAAGTAGAAGGTTTAGAATTGTTGGAACATATAAATCAAGGTGCTGCGTTTTATGATATAAATTAAAGAGTTTGAAAATAATATTAACCTTAATCTCTACGGCGCAAGCGATTCAATTCCACGTCTTCTACTGAATTCCTTGATTCCCTTTGAGCGAAGTGTGGCCTTCGATCTCCCAAAGTTTTCTCTCCTCAAAGCCTCGAAATTCCAAAACCCTAGATGCGTGCGGCTGCCCCTAGGTCTCAATTTCGATTTCTGTTGTGTATTTTTTTTCAGCTTTAAGGGGAACGAGAATATATATAGGCTTCAGTAGGGATCATGGACAATTAGGTCGGGCCTTCCAATGACATTCCGGGTCAAGCCCAATGTCATTAAATATTAATTCAATTCACTAAAGAATTAATATTTGCACTACCGTTCCTAATACCGCAATTCTTTTACTATTTAATTCGGCTCCTATATTATTTGCTTATTAAATTCCCCATGTTTAAGATATCGCATGTCCATTAATTAAATTAATCACTGACAATTAATTTCATTAATATCTTATTTATCCTTGATCATCCACTCAACCTTATAATTATGTGAGAAATAAATCTATCTGTAGGGTTTTACATAATTATCTTTATGAGCGTTCAAGAGAACATCATCAACCCGAATATTATTAGAACATGGATTCCTTCTGTAATTAATATCTCACTCTGCATGCAATGTCATTTCTCAACACATAATATTGTAATTAATAATTAGTTACATCTTATATGAATCAAAGCATGTGCATTGCATACAAGTGTCAATCACTACATCCGGATTAAGAACCTAAATAATAATAATTTCGTAGAATCTTAGTTCTTCTTAACTGTCAGAATAGAAGAACAATTCTAATATTTTGATCATGTTCAATATACACAAAGTATACAAGTATTATTCAATAGTCAAGATAAACTATTCCCAAATAATACTTCAGTCATTCCAGTGGGTTGTCTAATACCACTTAGACTGTGAACCTTTATTATATTATATATAGACACTGATAATCTAATCTTCTGTTATCCCATTTGATACTAGATTATCCATAATATATAATAAACAGACAATGTAATAATATGCAATCAAGATTCTCAATAAAATGGAAAATGTTATATACTTCAAACGAATAGTTCAGTATAAAACCCAACAAGAGTGTATCTTGATAAGAGCAGACAGTGGAAGATCATCTTCTGAAAAGATAACTTTAAGTAGAACCTCCTCTGGTAGTTGATTTTGAGTTGTAAATTCGAGAGGCGGAACTGTAGAGGTGACAGTAACTTAAGGTGTGAAAGTGACTTTAGCATCCAAAGGCTACTGTCAAGATGTTGGGTGACAACAAATTTTGGTGTGTCATTTACAGCAACTGAGGCTGTGACAACAACTGAGGCTGTGACAACAACTTCCTCTTGGTAAGTTGCTTGTTGGAGATCAAGCATACTGTTGGCTGTTTCAATTTCTGACAAAGTGGCAGTATGCTCTTTCTCAGTGTTTGGGGGGGTGGTGTCCATTGAACTTTTAACAATTGGTTCTTGTGGACCACTTGATGGGAGCTCATCCATGATAGGACAAGAATGATCAAAACCTGAAGGGTTTGGTCTCTCCCTTTCTCTAGGTTGTGGAGAAGAAACAATAGATGTAGTAGGGAAGGAAGAAGTAGAAAGTAGAGAATTGAGATTTGGCTGCTCCTTAGAGGTAAAGTGAGAAGCATAAAAGTTGAAAGAAGATTCCTCTTTGTGCTCTCTCTCACTATGAGTTTCTGCAAGTGGAGGCTCCTCATGAGTGATTACATGAGGTGGTGCAGACTCATTACAAGGTGCCTTGGGAGACATGCCAGTTTCAATAGATGTCTCTTGTTGAGAAGAGGCGTCTATGGATGTGTTTAACTTCCTTTCATCCTCTACAATCTTTTGAGAGACTATAGGGTGGCTGACAGTGACCTTTGCCCTCTTAACTCTCTTCTTCTTAGGTTCAGGAGGGGTTACTGTTGGTTCATTCTCAGAGACTGCCTTATTTGCTGCATTAGATGCAGTTTCTCCCTCTTTACCCTCAATGCTACCACTAACACCAGCTTCTAGGGGGCGTTTTCTAGATTCAGTGATGACAATTCTTTGGGCTTTAGGTAGTCTAGAGAACCTAGGGATAGTGTATGGAGTAGAGTGTGGGTTAGCTAAATTTGGGTCTAATTCAGCTTCACTCTCAAGAGTAAATGTTTTATACCCAGAGGGTAATGGATACTCAGGGTTGGACACCTGATCAACCATATGCTTTGTGAAACATAATGGAATAGATTTGTTGAGATTCTGTGTGTTCAGTGCAGTGCAGTGTGTGTGTGTGTGTGTGTGTGTGTGTGTGTTTTTTCTTCAAAACAAGACATTCCTCTGGGTGAGGAGATTCAGAACGCACACCACATATATGATTAATACACATCATTAAGAATCTTGGATAGAGGATTACCTGTTTCCTTGAGCTTGACTTCCCAAGGGATGCTTTGAATTGAATAATTAGCAGCTTTCCAATATCCACTTTGTATCCTTGAGCTAAGGATTTAGTGATTCTCTTTATGTAGGAGGGAATGTCATTCCATCCAGAAGTTTTTGCAGAGAATATCCTTACCATAACATTAATCAACATGTTCCATTCTTTCCTGAGATACTTCATGTCCATTTCCCCAGTTGGAAACCATTTGACTGAGCCTTCTTCCAAGCAAGGTCCAAAATAACCAATTTTAAAGAAAAACTTGGTTAGGGTTTCATCACTTGGAAGATTTTGAAATTGTTCCCCTTTTGACAAAGTGATTCCCAGAGCCTCATTGATGGTTTTTGCAGTTAGAGAGTGACAAGTGTCTCCAACTTTGAAAGTGATTGACCCACTATCAATGTCTTCGACCGGTGCTGCAGAGAGCCAGAACTGCTACAATCTTTCAACATCAAGAACAGGGCAAGAAGTGATAGCCTGTCCAAGATACAACTTGTTCATGAAGTGTACAAGTCTTTTGAATCCTTCACCAGCATCCACAGGAGAGTGAATGACAGCACAGTTTGTTTGGCCAATGGTGATTGTTGGTTTGTAACTTTGAGAAGATGAATGAGAAGTTATTTTTGGTGCCATTGTTGTGAGTTTTAATTTTATAAAAATTTGAGAGTCTGAACGTTTGTGAGTTTTTGTGAAGATGAATGGGTGGCTTTAGACAATGATTTTTGGATTTTGTTAAGCTTCAATCAAACAGTTAATACTGAAAAATAGGAAAGTGGCTTCGTGTCTTAACCATGTTTTGACGCACGTGCTGTCGTGGTCTAACGGTTAAAAACGTTCTAAATTCTTTGATAGTTACATGTTTGCTATAGTAGAATCGTTAGTACATTACTCTGTGACAGTATGTTTTGTCGATAGTAACTATCAGGAAAACATGTTGTCATAGATAACTTAATGACAGTATCTTTGTTGTTCGTGACAGTAAGTTTTTCCACACTGTCGAGCTTCTTTGTTGTCACAGATAATGACATCAACTTTTCTCGTGACAGTAACTTTGGGAAATTCTGATTGTTATGAATTGCAAGTATAAATATCATTAATTTATCTGAGTAATAATTTTAATCCACTTCTGCGTACTCATCTTGATCTTTAGATTTGTATGTCAATCTAACTGCTCTGATACCAGTTGTTAGTCCATGGGAGTATTGCAGAAGAGGGGTTGAATGCAATACTGATAATTTAGAATCTTTTTTCCAACAACAAAGAAAGAGATTAGCAATTATCAATAAGAACAAATGCAAACAATAGTTATCTAACAGGATAGAGACTTCACAAAATAATTGATTTATTTATCTTGCGAAGGGTTTTGCTACAACCTGGAAAAACAATGTTTTCAGCTTCTATCTCGAGAGAGATTACAACTGAGTTGTGGAAGTAGCTTTCTATGTCTGTTTGATTGTGTTTCTTAGATTACATGTGAGGTGTGAAGCTGTTTAGATATTCAAGTGACAGCTCCTTACAATTTGCTCACATGTGATCTTTCCTAAAATGTATACTAAATACTCTAAACATAAACTATAAAGCAATCTAGATACATTTCTTTTGTAGCATACTCAATCTCAGTTGATGTAGAAATTGCATACCCTTGAAGTAGTAAGCTTTGTCTTGTTCTCTCTCAAGCTCCTCGCGTAGTCTTTCAAGATTGTGATAGAACCATGTGAGTTCTGTACCACCTGCTACTGAAACAATCTGCCACGCTTTTGACTTTGTAGGTGAATCAAAAGTTCCTCCCGTGAGACAAAGTACCGTGCTCGCCAAGTTCTGCTGTCATGGGATGTTCTAAAGCTGACAGTAAGATTTTCCTAGGACTGGGGAGTCATAGAGAACTTTACTGTTGTGACCTTGCAGAACATGTTGTCATTGTGGTACAAAGTTGTTGTCTCCAGGCTTCTGCCAAAGTTGCTGTCAAGACTGAAAGTTGATGTCATGAGGAGTGTTGTTTTGACTGCATGTTTTGATGTTCCTTGAAAAGTTGTTGTCTTCGAGAATCTTGACTACAGGAATGCTGTCTTGACTGCATGTTTTGATGTTCCGTGAAAAGTTGTTGTCTTCGAGAATCTTGACAACATGGTTTGTACATATCAAATGTAGAATATTTTCTGGGGCTCGAACAAAGTGAACTTCTTCCAGATTACATTCTTTATTGCATGTATTCATGATAATACAGATTGAACATTATTTATGACTTGTGACAGTATGTTTCTTTCAGTCTAATTAAAGACTGATTACATAATTAAGTTGTTTGCCTGCAATTACCCATAAAACCTAACAATTATTAAGTCTGAAAAAAGTCAAATCTTACAACCAATAAATGTAGGGATAGTTTTGTAAAACCACCCTTAAATTTGTATTGAAAGATGAGATAGACATGTAAATTGAGATAAATATTTTTTTCAAAAAGAACATGTATAATAGAACGGAGGGAATAGTATAGATATAGATATCCCAACTGTTTCAGAAATTTCCCGTCAAATTCTGATTTGTCCAAAGCCATTTACTCAGACCAGAAACCATTGAACATGTAACAAGAATCAACTTTAAGTATCCAAACAAAGTTGTAAAAATTAACCTGTTTTAACTGTAGCTTTCAATAGGTCAAAATCAAAACTCGAAGGTGTCAACACAACAGTGTCAAAAAAGTTAATTTTTTCTTCTTTAGTGTCTAGTAGATAAAATTATTAAGTATTGTAATGCAATGATGGCAAATTAAAACTATATTACATAAATTAAGTTGGATTACATACAATTATAATTTACAGCTGCATTTACATATACAACCTGCAGTCAAGATTGACAATCAGGAGAAATATATAACATTCATCATTGGTGCACTTGGGGGCCATATGTCACCTCTTCGAGTCATGAACCATAAATGAGGCTAAGGAGAATATATCGTCCATCATTTGGGAACTTGGTGTCCAGCTGTCACTACTCAGTCATGAACCATCAAAGAGGCTACAAAAGAAGATTCATACTGCACTGCTGGAGTATTTTCTGAACCATTCGTCATCTTTGCACCACTTGTACATCACTCTGTACACTTCAATCAGGAGTTTGGGAAATCGACTTCCAAAATAATCATAAAACCTTTCAGGTATAGGTCCCAAAAGTTCCTGGAATAACCCAAATATTATAAATACCAGTCACCGACTTGTTCAACTAAAACAGTGAAGCAAAATCATCAAAGGTACATTGACCAAACAAGGCAACAATTTTACCACCACCAGTAACAACATAAAGATGTAACATATAATTCTCAGTTTTCCAACTTTTAATCAACCTTCTGTCATGCAGTAAAATAACAATGCACAGCTTCTAATAAACCTGCTTTATTTATGCACTAATATGTGCATGTACATTTTAGTCATAGGATGCCAACATATTGTCAAAACCTAGAGTTTACTGCGAAGTACTATATTTCCAATTACAATAATGTTCTGACAGCATGTGGGTAATCCATTTAGGAAGGAAACACTAAAGAAACAAATGGTCAATTGAGAAACACAAGTAGTTAGGCAGGGAAATTAAACCTGAATATCCTTTGGCAGTTCTCTATAATGATTTGACTTGTTTCGTATCACCCTTAGCAGATCCCTAACACTGTCAAACTTGTAACGCCTATAGCGTCCAATATTAGCAATAAATGCAGGTTCCATCTTTTCATCCCATTTTGCACCTAAAGCCACTGCAGCCACACTTTCTAATTCTATTAAAATATCAGAGGCAGTTTCCCTATCTTCAAGCTCTACCCTGTCACTAGTATCACGGAGAAATGACAGTTTCATTTCAGGATTCCAAAACAAAGGATGGTGCAAGACTTCTAGTGCAGTTGGCCTGCAAAAATATGAGCAAGCAAATATTAAGTAATGTTCAAAAATCTAAATTCACATAGCAAAACAGCTTTTACAATCAAAAAAAGAAAAAAACCCAACAACTCCATTTCACATCTAAAAATAATACTACCATCCCCTAGAGCAGGTACTCCAAAGTCCGAAGTTTCGTGTTTAAACTTTCATAGAACTTCGTCCACTATACAATTAAATAATAGGAGTACTGGCATTTCCACGATTAAATAATGTTTCATTATGGTCATTCCACTTCCATGCATGTTAGATAGTTGTAATAAAATTGATAGAACCTAAAATGGATGAAACACCAGATAGATGAGGACTAGAAATTGATGAATCAACTGCTCCTCCAGAATGGATGGTAATACCACTTAAGGGCGGATAGACCGTCCACCCAGTGCAGCAGCTTTCACGATTCAGAGATTTCTCTACCGTCTATGATGAGATATAAAGGCCACATCACTTTCTCTCAACAACACCTACACCATAAAGTATACGTCTCCTACTGCAAACAGCTAAATATCCGACATAAGTACATTTTTCATTGCGGGATAGAAGATGGATGGAGAGAGAGTAAGACAGATATCCGGATCGCACAAGAGAAAACTATCTTGTGGCGAATGAGTAATGACAAAGAGGGTTGGCGTGCAGCCAGATAAAGAAAAAGAGATGGCATAGTATGCAGGAAGGGGAGGAGAGAGCGAGTAGGGCAGTGGCAATTTTTAGATAGAAAGATTGTTCAAGTCTGATACTGGAACTTGTGAAGCTCCTATTGGTATAAAAAATAATTACAGAATGGATTTCTGAATGAAACTAGGCAAATTTGTTAAAACTTAGAGGTTGTTTGGTTGACAGATACTTACGTGGGTATTTGAAATACCTAGGAAGTGAGAAATAACCTAGTTGTTTGGTTGCATAAAGTACGGTATTGCAAATTACTTAGAAAATTTAAATACCTGTAAAAGGTGGGAAGTCACTTACCCACCTCCACCTCATAAAAAAATAGCTATAGACACGTGTACACCTATATATATAGGTGTGTATATACACTACTGTAAATACAAGTTCCTGCATGTTAACCAAACAAAATTTTTCACTTCCCAGGAACTTTAAAGACAGGAAATAGAAATTACCACAGGAAGTTAATTCCTATTGTATACCAAACGAGCACTTCATAAAACTTCCCCAAGTACGTACCTCACAGCAGGTTACCCAAAACAAGATCTCAAACACACGACTAAACTACTTATAATGTGATCGGTGCTTCCAAGATATAAATACTTGTCATATTGGGAACCTTAAAGAGAAATAGAATTAAATGTAGAAAATATAAGCATAAGAGTTTTTATTCCATCCCAGATAAATTAGGTCTAATAATCTATGTTTCTTCAATGATTGAAATCAGCAAAAAGCATTAAATAGTGTAATGACTAATAACTGGCAGAAATAACCAAAAGAAATTTAAATTCCATTTCCTTTAATTTCTTCTCAATCTTCCATTTCCTTTAATTTCTTCTAAATCATATGTTCCAAGTTCTAAACATATAATCATACAGAGAGACAATCGAGCAACTGAAACAGGCAATTGTAATAATATAGTAACAAAGCGACTATATATTTCGATGGCAATGTGTCAGAAGTAGAATCATACTATCTGTCAATGATGAGAACCAAAATTTCTTACCTTAGACTGGGTTGACGATCTAATAAACATGAAAAGAGATCTACTGCTTCTGGAATATGCTGCACTAAAAAGAGGTCCGCCATGTTCTTTGTAATATTGATATCACGTTCAAGAGGATCACCGAATGGATGCCTACCACCGGTAATGCAGTAAAAGAGAACACACCCTAAACTAAATATATCAACAGAACGCGTTTGGCGCCCATGGAGAAGCTGTTCGGGTGCTTGCCATCCTGAACTTCCATTCCCTGCCATAAATCATCAAGTAAGATATTTGAAGCAAACACAAAGGCTTTTTGGTATACGAGTAAAGACACCTTAATGAACTTTCAGAATTGTAAGTAGGGATACAAACGAGCCCTTTGATCCTAAATAATACTTGCCTTAAATCAGGTTTACTTATTGAGCCAAGCTCAAACATGAAGCTTTTCTATCTACAAGTAGAGCTTGAAATTGACAAATTTTACTTCGACTAAAATACATGAAGAAATTTCAACTTAACTTAGTTCGGCTCATCTATTAAAAGATGAGGTAAGGCACTAATTGTTCTGCATTTAAGTGTTCAGACTTGGGTATTTAATAAAAAGTAAGCATGTTTATAAGAATCAAATCTGGCTCTCGTTTATATTACACATTACCATGCCAGCTAATTCTTAACTAAAATAGTTCAGTTGTAGTGATACAAATTCCATTGCGAAAGCATAAATCCATCAGCACCTATAACTCTAATACGTTAAAAAAATTGAACTTAGAATGGCTCATCTCATCGAAAGTTGAGGTCAGATACAAAATTGTTGTGCATTCAATGTTCAGACTTGGATCATTAATAAAAAGTAAAAACTGAGCCCTTTTAATAATTTATATTGAATATTACGATGCCAGCTAATTCTTAACAGAGAAAGTTCAGTTCTAGTGATAAGTTTTTAGGATGATTTAATCTAACACTATTCATTTTAAAAATTTTACACTTGCCCATTAACTAGCAGCACGGATACCATGTTTGGCATGAATTGTACAACTGAGTTTTTTTTAATTTTTTTCCTGTTTGTCAGTTTTAAACAAGTCAAAGGACCACAAACGACATTAGGTCAGATACTTGATTCATAATTTTATAATCTACATAGTTTAAGGTATACCTTGTTTACAGGGAACCTACTTATCATAATTAAATTCAAACTAGCTTATAACCCATTGCACGAGTCCCTTTTAAAAAATTTCTAAATTCTTGTTTATGTTTTAATAATTTTTATATATAATTGTTTTTATTTTCTTAATAGTTGTAATAATTTTAATTTAATATGTCTTAGTCAAATTAATTAGATCTATAATGAATTGGCATATATAATTTGTTTTGGTTGTAATTGTATATTTTTGAGATTATAATATTAATAATATAATGCAATTCTAACATGATTTATTATAAGTAACAATTTATAATTATAATAAAACTTTATGTTGTCGGCGGGATTCGAACCTTAGATTTTTGGTAGAAAAGTTTATATATTGAAATTTAGAATATTTCTATGAAATGTTATTTCGAAACTTAGATTTTGGTAGAGTAGCTTAAATATTAAAAATTTAGAATATTTCTTAATATTAGTCTATTAGATCTAACAGTTCTTATTTATTTAGTAACGATCTAACAATCATTATTCTTTTTAGGGTTGAACCCAACCAACTATCCCCTAGTTTGCTTATTATAGTGTACATACATAGATAGTATAGACAAAAATAAATACTCCCTCCGTTTCAAAATAGTAGTCCTGTTTTGACTTTGGATGGTCAAATTAACCAAACTTTGACCATAAATTACAATTCATCTATTTATAATTCGTAAAAACTTGAAAATACATTTGAAAGAAAATTGTATGTACTTTTCAATGACAAAAGTTTCTTCATTTTTCTAATTATATTTTTTACGTAAATTTCAGTCAAAGTTCGGTCAATTTGACCACACAAAATCAAAACAGGATTACTATTTTGAAACGGAGGGAGTAACATTCTTTTCTTGTTCCTCATCACCCAGCCAGGCGCAAGAAGATCTGTATGTACTGGTCTGATGGCACTTAGAGCAAAATTCTAATAACTAATAATGAAACATTTTCCCCTTGTTCCTGATCACCCAGCCAGACTTAAGAAGACATGTATGTACTGGCGCAGTTGCACATAAAGGAAGGTTGCTTAAGAGGTCAAAATAAGATACTTCTACAAGGCAGTTGGTAATACTAAAAACAGTTGAACTCAAACAGGAACTCAACAAGGTAAAACAAGTAAAACACATTTACTGTGTATATTAGCTGGAATTAACACTAATTAAACAAACTTTGCAAAGTAAAATTTTTACAGCTGAAAGTAGCATCAAGCTAGTTCGAGATACTTGCCAGTAGCATGATGACCCAAGGAAGACATATCCCCAGCAAGGCGCTTACTAATGCCCATATCTGATAGCTTCGCACTTGGAATTTTATCCTGGACTATCAACACATTTTGAGGCTTCAAGTCTCTATGGACGATGCCCAGTTCATGCAAATGTGCGAGACCAGAAACTATATCCCTGTATTGCACATGCACACTTTATGTAAGTGCTAAATCCCATCCTTGGGGTAATTATACATCGCAGGAACACCCCCAGAACAGAAAATGCTGAACTATTTTCAACTAACTAGTACTAAGCCCACATATACAACTAGTACTAAGGGCATAACCACATTCTTTTTTTAATATATTGATATTAGGGCTACACAAGGAAGTATTTAGTTAGTTCCAGCAACTAGTCCTCAGCGGCGAAATATTCATTTAATAAGTGCCAAGTTAAAGTAATGCGATTCAGGATCCATAACATTTCCAATATATCATCCAGATTAAAGGATACTAAGATAATCTAGATTGTATCCTTAAATATGGTATTCAATCAGAATCTCCAACCTTACATATACCTGACCATAATATGATCTAGAAGATAAGCAGGATACCAGAAAAGTGCTGAAGTACAAAATCAGTGGCTAATGATAAATTATACATGGATGATCATGATCAACTCTGAAACTATGACTGTAAAAGCACAAATATCCTTAAAGTCTTAAACTAAATCACTTGAATGAAAAATGATACAATGAAAAGTTATATAACTTTTAGTTGCATCATGAAAACTAACCTCATCAACTTCAGGAGCAGAGGTGAAGGATAACCATTTGCTTTCCACAACTCAATATCCTGTAATATACCTTTCATAGAATCTAAGCGAACCTTATACTCTGTCATAGCTCTAGAAGCCTGAGCTCCCGTATTTACCAACTTCCCAGGATGATCAGAGTGCATATGAATCAAATCACTCAAGCTGCAGGTACAAAGTTCAAGCGAGAGGTAAACAAAATCTTGGTCATATTCCACTCCATACCATCTAACAATATTTGAATGGCGGTCAGATGCAATAAGATTCTGAATCTCTTTGAAGGCCACATCATGATGAGCCCTGACAAGGCGTTTCACTGCAACAGGGCGACCTTCATATATTCCTTCAAGGACAACGGTGCCGTTGCTTCCCTTGGCAATTTCTTTATTCATTACAAATAATTTACCTACAACACGCCCATCAGCATTCTGATTAGCTAGCCAGTTAAAATTCAAAAACGGCTTCCTGTCAGTCTCAGTCGTTGAATTTCCATCCTCAAGATCAAACAATGTTTTCTTATCCCTTTTTTCAACACTACCACTGTTCTTTGTTGATTTCCGGTTTTTCTTCTTTTTGAAAGAAACATTGTTTGCACTTACATTGCTAGCTGGATATCCAGGAAGTATAGCACAGAAATAGATCAAAGCACCCATGCCAATAAAAAGGAACGGAATGAGGGAAAGGACACCTCTATAGGAGGTTTTCACATCTGGACCAGAGATTTCGAAAGTTTTACTCAACTCAGGTAAGGAAAACATAACTCCTGCATCATTTTCAGGATGTACATCTAAGCTCATACCAGCCTTGGCTTGTGAAGGAGGCATAAACTCTGGAGAGGGTGCTGGAAGCATCATATCTTCATGATAACCTAGTGGTCGCTTATCTGGTTTTGAGAAGTATTCTAACACATTACTACTGCGTAGCCGTGCCACTACAGCTTTTGATTGGCATTGCAATGGCATATTAAACTGAACAGAAGGCTTGGAAGGAAGTTCATTTCCAGAATTTGCACGAGACCCACTAATTGAATTCTCAATTTCTTGACAAAGAAAAGCAGCACCTATTTCAGAAACTGACACATTCCATGTATATTTTTTTGAGGCATATGACAATAAATAGTCTGTTCGAGTGATGTGAAGCGGCAACTCATCTGCCTTCATATTTATGGTACCAGTTTTAGGCAATTCAGTAGATTCAGTTGGCCCGCAAGTGTGGATTCTCCTTCCAGTATTAGCATCAAGCACAAACACAGTAGTTTTCATAGCTCCATTCAACATTCCACCATCCTCTGATACATGTGGAGTATTAACAACAAACTCTCTAATGCTCCTATCAAGTTTCTGCAGATATATTTATTGGCATAAGGTAAAGATTTAACAATTAAAAGAATACAAAACTCAAGTTAATAAGAATATTGAAGAACCATAGCATGAATATACAACTTAGCAAGACCCCAACTTCCTAGTGAAATCATTCCTTTCAGTTAACTTACCATATAGATTACCCAGCTTTGGTCAACATTGTTGTGTATATTCATACTTTACCTTCAAAGCAGATACTAGAGGATCGATAGAACAGTGTGCAAGAAATTTAGAGAAGGGTCAGGAGGTTTCCTTAGAACCTCACTCTTTTTCGCATGGCATCACCCAAAATAAAACAATACACATTTCTGACACGTATCTTTTCAAAATCATTTCGTAATGTAGGATAGGACCAAATTGACAATGGTAATGCCAACCTCCACGGAGAATCCATGGACAAACAAATCCGCACATTCATCCTCAAAAATCATCATTTCATAATAATTTAGTTTATCAGATGTACTCTTAATTATATCTATTTAGTAATAACTACTATGACTAAACATCTAAAAAATTATTCAAATAATCTAATCTAATCCTATCATAATTGAATCATCCAATTAATAAAACTAATTTGTCTCTATTCATTAATATGCAATAATCAATCATAAATAATTCCTTCAAATTAGTGCTCTGCGAAGCTTCTACTCTTCGGAGGTCATTTCTCACTTATAGTTTCGCTGACAGGGCGACAGGTTCTGAAGGTCCATGCAAATGGGTCAAGACATTCAATTTAAGCATATTTCCTCCTTGTACAAAGCTCCAATCTCCAGATATATTGACAATCAACTAAACCAAGATGTCACCTGACGCATTGCTTACTATGGTGTTAATATTAGGCAACCAACACAAACATTACCTACATCCAGTATCTGACCCTATCCAAACCAAGTAAATATATGATATATTTACACAAAGTCTGCACACACACACACCTTTTTTAAGATAGATAGGCATCATCCTATTAATAGAGCATCCGTGATTCTGTGATAGGTCTAATGTTGGGCGAACTGTGCCAAAGTAACGCTACATATACCCATAATTTTATATCATCTGTAGCAGGCCCAAATTGTCTATTAAACAGTCTTACAAATCAGATGTTCAGGTTCTACATGGGAGTTTGATCCAGAATTATAAAGTGGCAGAAGTAAGACTAAGAGTACATACCATTTTGCCAACCTCAGTGTGCGCATACAACATCCAGTCGTCCCCACAATCCACATAGTAAAGAGCTCCAGGTCCAGATTCATTGTGGTTGACAGGGGTGTGATATGAAGTATAAATTGGCGCCCCTGTTGCCTGAGACCACAGTACTTTCTCAGACTTGGGATCCACTAAATGGATCATACCATCCAATGTTGCAACTAATGTAGTTGTTTGTTCACTGTTTAAAGATATATCAACACTGAATCAAAGAAAAGTTCATTCAAAAGGAAAAGGAGCACTTAGCAAAAAAAAAAAAGGAAAAGGAGCAGTTTATCGAGAGAGAGAGAGAGAGAGAGAGAGAGAGAGAGAGAGAGAGAGAGAGAGAGAGAGAGAGAGAGAGAGAGAGAGAGAGAGAGAGAGAGAGAGAGAGAGGGTTATTAGGGGTTGACTGACTTGGGAACTGATAAGAGCGTGCGGCGGTTGGGCGAGTGAGCAAAATCGGGGGTATTAAAGGACACAACCTTAGTGCCGGAGCCTGAAAACACGGCGAACAGGAGCAATATGCTGAGGAGACAGAAGAATTGCTGCGGATTCATCCAATTGACAAGTCGTAAGTAATAGATCAAGTAGAAAATTCACGATTGTAGAGGAGGGCAAGGCATAATAATAATAATTAAGGGAGGACTATTGGACTAAGGGAACAACAAGAGGAGTGAAATTACGGGAAACATAACGGAGGAGGAGGATGTGAGAAACACGGAAACCAGGATTCCAACTCTCCGCTTTCCTCTCTTACTTGGGTCTTGGTCCGTCAGTTTGTGTGCCATTCAACGAATTACTTTTTAATATATACTGCGACTTTTTTTTGGAAATAATTAAAAATTATAACTTTAATATTTCAAATTTAAAAGAAAAATTTAGTAATTTAGTAACCATGTCCGTCAAATTATCAATATATTTCATGATAATAATGTAAATATAAATTAAAGTGTTTCTAAAAAGAAAAATCAGGTTTTTGAATTTTAATTAAAGTATAACTTAAAGAGTATGTAATTATGTAATATATGAATTTTTTAATTAAATTATATGAATTTTTTAATTAAATTATATGAATTTTTTATTTTTGTTTTTTTGAAAGGTGTTAACAAACGTTTTACGAAGGTGTTAACCAACTAACCAAATAAACTGTATTTCGCTTATAATAGTATACTAAGCTTATAATATTAAATCTTGAGATTTTAGTGATTATGAAAGTGTGACCTTTTTGAAAAAAGTTTTAAAATCTATTATCTTCTATCTATTATATATCTAATACAACAACATACACCTTTGTGAATGATTTAATCCAGCAATAAATTACAAATCTACCCATGAATTCGCCACTAAACTATAATTTTACCCTCGTACATAATTCGTTCTTCTTCTTTTTAGCCTCTTCCTTGCCTTCGTCTAACCAGCTTCTCCTTAACAGATTAGGTGCTTCATATTGTCATGTGTCTATGAACTTTGCTAGTCCCGAACAAACTAAAATTAACAAAGAGATTATCAAACTAAATTCACTTCTCTAAACGAGAAAATGGTTGTACAAGAGTATTCAAACCATCGTTTAAACCCTAAGTAGCCTTGGAGGACAAGTTTTGTCTCGTGAGGGTTTATAGATGATGTACCCACAAAATCACAAAAATTACTAAACAACAAGAAATTAACATTACCTAAAAATTAAGCTAATTACTACACCTACATGACTGAGTCGTCATACAAATAGAAAACAAACTAAGCATGTCGCTAAATCTACTTACAACTAAAATCAAACATACGGAATTATCCACCATGTTATCCACTATAGCACGCTAACATCCAATTCAAGAATCAAGATAACACACCTTGTGCAAAATGGAACCATGGCAATAAAGATAGAATGAATGCAATCCAATTATGAACACTCGACAAAATTATCACAAAACATACACGGCTTCGCATTAAGAAGATAAAATTCATAGGGTGAAAAATTTCACATCTCTCAAATATGAATCACACAAGTATAGGCGAAAGATTTCACTCAACTCCAAATCTAAATGCATGCGCTCTACTTGACCTTGAATGTCCACCTAAATTTCGGATTGCACCAAAAATAAGGAAATCATAAAATGGGTTGTAACGAGGCTAGGGTGAAGGTGTGAAAATTTAAGTTCAAGGGTGGTGTAATAGTCTCGCTAGTTGAGTCAAAATGACGTTTGCTCTCTTCATACACCAAAATCTCAAACTAAAATTAAACTCCACTCATTTGCAATTACAAAACAGAACCACATTTATAAAGAAAAGTGAATCAAAATGAAGTATAAAGATTTATTGCCTTTTGTTTCTTTTCTTTTTTTGTTTTTTTTTCTTGCATACCCCTTTATTTATTTATTTATTTTCTTTTTTCTTTTTTTAGCAAAGGGGATGCATTACATAAATAAATGCTACAAAGAACTTTGAACCACATCTAATCATACATATCACAAACTAGTTCCCACTTACAATAATTAGCATTCTTCCTCTTCACAACATCTCCAAATTCGCATGCTCATCAACCAATTCTTTCCAAGACTCAATTAGCTCAACTAGGTCGAGAGTGAAGTATTTGGCTAGTACTGCAACATACTTTTTCAGTGAAACAATTTATTTCATGATCTGAAAGCAATAGTAAGTGGAGATGTGAATGTAGTGTTTTATTTGTGCCTTCACATTTCTGATGCATTGTTATCATTTTTATGTTTTAACTATTAGGATTCAGCATCTTTTAATCAATATCAAGATGACAATTCCCTTAACTATGTGTTGTTTAGCATGTTTTTGTTGGGTTTATACTGAACTATTCGTTTGAAGTATATAAACATTGACCATTTTATTGAGAATCTTGATTGCATATTATTACATTGTCTGTTTATTATATATTATGGATAATCTAGTATCAAATGGAATAATAGAATATTAGGTTATCAATGTCTGTATATAATAAAATAAAGGTTCACAGTCTAAGTGGTATTAGACAAACCACTGTAATAACTGAAATATTATTTGGGAATAGTTTATCTTGACTATTGAATAATACTTGTATACTTTGTGTATATTGAACATGATCAAAATATTAGAATTGTTCTTCTATTCTGACAGTTAAGAAGAACTAAGATTCTACGATATTATTATTGTTTAGGTTCTTAATCCAGATGTAGTGATTGACACTTGTATGCAATGCACATGCTTTGATTCATATAAGATGTAATTAATTATTAATTACAATATTATGTGTTGAGAAATGACATTGCATGCAGAGTGAGATATTAATTACAGAAGGAATCCATGTTCTAATAATATTCGGGTTGATGATGTTCTCTTGAACGCTCATAAAGATAATTATGTAAAACCCTGCAGACAGATTTATTTCTCACATAATTATAAGGTTGAGTGGATGATCAAGGATAAATAAGATATTAATGAAATTAATTGTCAGTGATTAATTTAATTAATGGACATGCGATATCTTAAACGTGGAGAATTTAATAAGCAAATAATATAGGAGCCGAATTAAATAATAAAAGAATTGCGGTATTAGGAACGGTAGTGCAAATATTAATTCTTTAGTGGATTGAATTAATATTTAATGACATTGGGCTTGACTCGGAATGTCATTGAAAGGCCCGACCTAATTTTCCATGATCCCTACTGAAGCCTATATATATTCTCATTCTCTTTAAAGATGAATACACAACAGAAATCGAAATTAAGACCTAGGGGCAGCCGCACATAGCTAGGGTTTTGGAATTTCGAGACTTTGAGGAGAGGAAACTATGGGAGATCGAAGGTCACACTATATATCGTACGTTCCAACAATTGGCATCAAGATCCTGGTTCTAGGGTTCTGCGTTTTATGATATGATGTCCATGTCGTAATTATATATGCATGTATATAGTGGTTGCTCTTATGTATTTTGTGATGCAGGTTGCTACCCACTATTATGACCATATTTTTTATAATTATGTGATTGGATCCCACGTGGTTTATCGTGGTTACTGTTTATGCGATTAGATCCCACGTGGTTTATCGTGGTTATTGTATTTGCGATTGTTAATCACGAGGGTTGATCGTGTTTGTTTTCTTAACAGGCGTCTGAACAAAACTGACTATGTCACTCGCGCGGATATAAGGCGTTTGACGTCGTTTACAGCCTGAAAACAGCGATTTATTGTTTTTAGAAATTCAAGTTCGATCCACACTGCTGTATTTTGGATCAAAGTTTGGATGAGGCCATAATAGTGGATGATTTATTGATACGTTTTATATATTTTCCACTTGTTTTTTATTATTGCTATTATACGTGCCTTTTGTGTGTTTTCATGCCATGTGATACTAACCTTAGTATTCTACAACGACATGGACATAAGGTTATATTTATTATGCTTAATCATGAGATGTATCATGCCATGCTATATGTTATTTTTGTTGTTAATATGATACATGTTGACCTCAAAGAAATAACATAGGACGATGCATCTAGATTAAAATCCTCACAAGTAAAATACTAAGTAAGAGAGGGAATTAATTTGGTATTAAATCCCATGGTCATCCATTATTGGTTGTATGTAATTTAACACTAAGACAATTATGAATTGTATATATGACATCCATCGTGGCGTATGATTTATGGTGTCTAGATAGTGTTAAGGATATTACTAGGACAATCTTCTTAAGTCAATCACGAATATTGAAAGGTAAGCTCACCCCATCGTGACATACCAAGTTTCATGGAATTCGAGATAAAAGTTGGACATTCCTTGATTGATGTTGACAATGAATATTTCTGGCTAGGGGTTGTTGTAATATCCCCAAATTTTGTACTTATTTAAGAACCACTGATGAATAGTAACATTTTCGTTTAGAAAAGTTTTCAGACCACCCTATGTACGGGACAGTATAATGAACTTTCGAAGTCGTATTAGTGATCTACGATGTAAATGAAGGAATGCAGAAGCTGTCAGAATCAGAAAAATAGCATTTCTGTTTTCTCCGAAATTTCACCAATAACGGACGGATTAATCATTATTTGAAAATATTGGAGGATTAAATTATCAATTCCATGGATATGGATTTAATAAAAGAATTAGTGATATCAAGAACGTTTACGGTAAACTACTTCGATAGAACACTTAAGAAACCCTGCGAACATTTTACGAGATTAAGCGGTGATGGAACAACGCGGCACTTACAGGATTAAATATAGGCATGAAAGTAACATGTAACAAGATTAATCCAAGGAATGCAACAATTGGATCATCCATGTGAAAGGGAACAAACCAGTAAAGCTACTTTATCTCCAAACTCTCCATGGCTTGACATGTGTCCGATGATGAGGCAAAGAAAGCTATGACTCACCACACTAATACAAAATATCACACAATTATCAAAATCAACCAAGGAAGAAAAGCAAGAACCCCCACTTGAAGAAGAACATTCGGCCCTCTTTTAAAACACCAAGATACTTTTTCAAGAATCAATCTTCCACTCATCCATAAATCATGATCTTGGATTCTAAAGCTTCCATATTTCTAAACTAAGGTATTCTCTTAATCTTAGCATCATCCATTGAGGTTAACATATTCAAATCCTTGATTGAAGATGAGAGTGAATAGTGAAATGAATAGTAATCTTTTGTGTTCTTGATTTTGTTCTTAAAGATTAAGCTTGTTAAGGATAATTCAAAGCTCAAGGAAGGATTATATGCTATTGTGAGTGTATTTAAAGCATCAAGGAAGGTATAACTCTTGAAACCCTTAGTTATAATTTGATTTATATGGTTAGTTTTAAGTGTAGATTAGTTAGTATGATCATAAGGATGATTGATGGATTTTGATGAAAGTTTGATGTTGTTTTGATGATGAATAAGTAGATGTTGGTTTTGACTATGATTGATGATGATTATGGATTAGTAATGATGTTGAGGGATTGACTTGATGATTTGGTTGGATTTTTTTTTTTTTTTTTGTCAAAGAGGAAACTATTTGCATTGATAAATAGTATCAAAGATACAATGTCCGGAGGAACATAGTTTCCTTCATTCAAAAAAGTATATCATCTAGCCGAAAAGTAAGCAAGTACTCCCGGAAGTTTAGACAATATCGCCTTTAATGTCTTAAAAGAAAACCCACCAAAAGAAGGGCTCGTTAAAACCTCGCAAGAGTAAAACCCGATGGGAAAAAACTCAAGCAGGAAAAAGAGTGCCCTACATCGTTTACAAAAGACTAAAATTAAAGACTAATTAGAGCTTCTTGTTGCTTTGTGATTCCACAATGTCTTCCGTTATTATAGCAGCATTGCCTGTGCTCCTTTACTATATCGAACATCCCAAGTATCCTGAAATTAAGATAAATAAATGAACAGAACATAAGTGCATAAATACTACAAAAAAAGTAACTTTATCCTAACTCGTATAAAATATAACGATTTAAAGTAAAATAACTCATATAAAATATAAATTAATAAAATAAAGAGATCTAACCAAAGGAATCCCTTTGGTTAGAAATCTATTTTAAGACACAAAACTCTCAAATTATAAAAATAAGATCTCATATGACACAAAGATATCCAAATGATACATAACAACCTTCATATATGGTCCAAAAAGCCATCAAATATGGCACCCCGTATAGGTACAAAAGTCACCAAATGTGACACAAATTTCATTTAATCACGCAAATACATATATTTAAATACATTTAAACTCATCTATTTATAATTTTTAGCTTTTTAATTTAAAACTTCAATTAACAGTCAATCAACCAGAATTTTTTTGAAGAATAATTAAGTAAATGTTAGCATTTAAAAGAAGATATTAACTACCTATTTAAAAATACCTAAAAACACTTTAGTTTCATACTCCTTTGGTTCAAAACGTAACGAGGATAGCTAACAAGGATAACTAACAAGATATAATAAAACAAGAACAAAAAACATTTAATCCAAATAAAAAATATCAGATATGGAAACGTAAATTTGAATTTAATAAAATTTGAAAAAAGTAATGCTAAAAAACC
The DNA here is from genome assembly GCA_030848705.1 of Heracleum sosnowskyi. NCBI lineage: Eukaryota > Viridiplantae > Streptophyta > Magnoliopsida > Apiales > Apiaceae > Heracleum > Heracleum sosnowskyi. The sequence continues at coordinate 73,356,498 of CM061242.1, forward strand.
TTAAATTTTGAAAACAAATAACATCCTAAAATTAATGCTACAAATATGGCATAATTATATATATATAATAAAAGGAGTATTAAATGCTACCGATATATGACACCAAATGGATGATTTGTTCCTAAAATAGTTGATTTGTTTTTTTGGAAAATAGTGTTATTATTAATGCAAATTAATAACAATTAATAGCATAGAAGACAATCCAAATCAATTAGTCATCAGGTATTAAATCTATCACAAATCATGTAAAGTTACAAAAATAAAATTTGATGTATTAAATGCCATTAACAAGAAAGCTAAAATCATGCATAAATCATGGTATAAACGAAAAACATTGAAAATCATTAAAACTTAGTAATTAATTTCAAAAAACATAATTGCAACAAAATTAGAGGATACAATGGCATGCATAAATCATGCCATATTGTTTTGATTTTCCAAAAACAATTTACAAAAACAGAGTTGGGGACTTTAAGATCAAACACACAAACTGCACACACACACGAAGAATACAATGAATATTCACTGAAAAATCACCGGAAAATCGCTGATGACCCTCCGGTCAATATTCCAACTACTGCCAACCCCCAAATTGACCCCAAAACAACATACCAATCTGAATTAATCAACAACACAATCAAACCAAAAGCAACCCATCAAAATTCAATTTTTCCGATTATCAAACTCAACTTCGACTTTCACCAATCAACAACTCAAAAATCAAACTAAAACATGACATACAATCGAAATTAACTCAGGAACACGAATTAATCATTATAATTCCTACCCAATCCACATATGATTCATACGAAATCCGAACCAAAATGAAAGATTAACTTACTAAACTAAAAACTACTAAAAACATTGCATGCAACACAAATTCAACACATATTCGGACTATAAACTACTCTAACCACACAAACACAACGAAACGAATGTCACCGGTTCACCGGAGATCATCTCCGGTGACTATTCGATCGCATTCAACCCCCAAAACGGGTGGTTTCGCTGCGATTCGACCACCAAAACACTCATCTGCATTTAATCTAACCATGTATATCAACTAATCATCAATAATAACAAGAATTACGAAATCCTTAAAAATTCTCCTAATTTTCGATTCTCATGAATCTCTACAAAAAATGGTACGGTTTTTTAGAGCTTCAAGAGAGGGTCGATTTGATTACTAATACTATAACATAAACTGATGAAAACATAAAGAATTTGAAAGAAAAAGAAAGAGAATAGAGAGAGGAAAAAGAAAGAGATTAGAGAAAAGGCTAGCAATCTTGATAGTAGCACGAGTCTCCTCTCGAATCTTCTGAATACGACTCCCTTTATTCCCAATCACCTTTCCAATTTGTCTCGACGACAACATTATCATGAACACTACGTCTTGTGCCAACACCACTCTCCGTTTCGCCGCCGGTGGAAAGTCGCCGGAAGTGGGTTCGTCGGCGTCGTCACGAGGACTCTTGGATCTGGATGGATCTCCGGCCGGCGGCACCGGAGCAGTGACGGGGTTTGTAGATTGGCATTTTTTAGTATGGGGTATTAACGAGGCCATGAAAAAATAGATTCTTGCATGTTACCTTAAGAAGAATTTTTAACGCTTAAGAAAGATTAGAATATAAACCAAACAATCTTAATGTCTTAATTATTAAGATAAGTTCTATTAAGACATGTTCAGAGATAAACAAAATTGATTTGGTTGGATTGATCATGTAAAGTTTATGATTAAACTTTGGAATCATTAAAACATAGCCGTTATAATGCCCGATTTTCCTTAACCTTGTTTTGTTTGTGATATTCGAACATAATGACTTCTGTCCAAGATCACCACTGCCCATTATAGTATAGGTCTTGTTTCAAGGTTCGTTTTGGTGCGAAAATCATGTGAATCCGATTTACGGTTTAGGAGAAACAAGTATTTTAGTAAAGGATGTTTCGCGAAACCAAACTATACTACTTAGCCAACTTTGAGGCAATGATCAAACCCCTTAAGCGACTTATTAGGATGTGAAACTTTGTGTTAACATGATAGGTACGTTTAGGAAGACCCTCGAAAAGATTTCGTGTTAAAAAGAATTTAATCTCTATTTTATAAAAATGCGTGAGCGAGCATGCGCGAGTGGAAGTTCTTAAAGAGTTAACTTGAAAACGAATTTGTTACTTGAGATAGTACATACTTAGTTTCATAGAAGTATTAAGTGATTAATCTCGGATATTTTGACTATGTATAGATCGCTGGATCAACCCGAGTCACACTACCCCTACCTCACCACCAGGCAAGTTTTCGAAACCTATGCTTACTGTTGTTGTGATAATAAAATGCTTTCGTATATGTTATGCAAATGAGAAGTATACATGTTTTATTCCCAAGTACATTGTGATATATAAATTGCATGCTTGTCTTCGAACTGCTATATATAGTGATACTTGAGGTTACGATTTAATTATGGGCTTCTAAGCTAAATATGGGATATTAGTTAGAAGCCAGGTTTTTATAAATGCCCTAGGAAAAGGGCGTATGATTTATTCTTTAGGCCGAAAGTAGTAATATTTTCTGTATATGTTAAAGGTTATTTTCCGATAAAGTTATCGGGTAACTGTTATTCGATGATTATTTATTTAATGAATATTATTTTGAATATTCATTTAATGATTATTTAATGAATATTATTTTGAATATTCATTTAATCCTTATTTATTTAATGAATATTATTTTTAAATATTCGTTTAAGGTTTATTTATTTAATAAATATTATTCGATTATTTATTAAATACTTTTAACACGTTTTAAAATGAATTATATTATTTAAAGTTTATCCTCGACCTTCAATAATTACGAAGGATATTCTAAACTGTATTATTAATTATTTTAAATTAAGGGGAGGTTCCCAAACACTGTTTTTCCATTTAAATCTATCTTTTAAGAGGATTTAAATACTCGCTCAACTACTAAAAATATGGGGAACCTGATTTAAGTAACTGCTACTCATTTTAAACTCTCAACTCAAAACTATCAGGGGACAGATATTTTCTCGGAGCAATTTAATTGCTGCAAGACAAATGTTGTGTAACTACCTCAACGATCGAGGAGTAAATTGATGGAACAAGTCGATATCCATTAACAAGCAATAGCTTGGGAAATATTGGAGAATCTTCCTTTCCAACCTAGATATAACTACTTAGTGGAGTCGTATCAACAAGTATTACACTTGGGGAAGGGAGGACGATCTTTGCGTTTCAGAGTCATGGATTTCATCCGAACTAGGAGTGGTGTAAGAGGTCCAGTTGCGCCGACCCATCCTTTTTAATGCCCCAAATGGGCCGGGAGATCCGGGAAGGCGGTAGACAATGTCAGGCTGTCGTGATTCTTCCATCTACATGTAGAAAACATATTTCTGTTGTACGACCTGCTACTGATCATAGTAAGGTTGGGACAACGGGCGCGGTAGCAACTCCGGTATTAGTTCATCATCCAATTTTGGATATTCCTGCAACATGTATTGGGTAGAAGAACCGATCATGTTGACAGGGGGTCGAAAAGTGTTCAAAGAAAATGAAGTTGCAATAAATCCTTGTAACTTCATCTTTTATTTTATGAGTTATGATTCTGATAAAACCTTACTCAGATTATATATGCATAAGCGGACTTTGGGTTATGGAAACATTATATTAATTTTCCTCGTAACTTCATCTTTTATGTTATACTAGTCTCTTATCCGTTTAAGGCATAACATGTGGTTACAAAATATCTTTGAACTGCTATATACTGATGATCTGTCATAAATTATTTTGGTGGGCTCTATTGCTCACCTTTGCTTTATTTATTTATATCACAACAACAGCTAGAGCAGATGGCCCGCAACAGGCACACTCTGCGCAAGCAGGTAGCAGCCGTCAGAGATTTACCCGCTGATGTCGTAGCAGCCATAGCTGAGGTAGTAGAAACCAGTAGTCTAAGCTACAACTTTTGTGTATCAGACTTATTTATATTTATGATTAATGTAATCAACGGCCAGAACTATTAAGCGTACTCTGTAATCTTTTGGGTTTGTAATAACTTATAACTTGTGGATCCTACTACTAGATACTTATTTCAATTTCATCTCTAGGACTATAACTTGTTGTGTATGGTGTTGTTATTGCGGGGTCACAGTATGCAATTTAATTGTTTTGATTCAAGTGCAAGTATTATTGATGGAAATTGAGACCGTAACGACCGGATCCCCGACCCCGGATCTGGGGCTGTTACAGAAATGGTATCAGAGCTCGAGAGTTATAAACCCCAGAGATGATGCGACGTTACAATAATAAATTCACTAAGATAATAAGAACTCTTGCCAAGTTCGATTAAAACCCTTATGGGAACTTTAATATCATGATAGTAACATAGTCGTTATTGTGTAGGCGAGCGACATCTCTGACCCTGAGGATTTCGAGAGACAGCATGATGAGGACTTGCTCCGGACCATAGATCCATACTATGAGGATTTTGAGGAGGAGGACCCGGAGGAGGTCCAGGCAGATGCGGACACCGAGGTTGTTTAGGATTCTGATGATGAGGATCCAGAGGAGGACCAGACCCTAGCTGATACTGAGATTATGGAGGGGGATGCTGAGGAGCCAGTCGGTGATGGTACTGAGAGTTCAGGATTTCACTTGCCTCCACTTCCTACTGAGAGAGCCCCTACCCCTTCACCACTCCCTTTGAGCCCTTCCCCTGATGATTTTGAGGAGCTTACCCCTGAGCCACAGCAGACAGAGGCTGCACCACCAGCAGACCCGACTACCCCACCTCATGTTCCGATAGAGGGAATACCATTGTTTGTGCATAACTGGACAGTGGGCAGAGTTCATTCAGAGTTGGTAGTGGATGAGGCTAGACTAGCAGAGTCACGGATGCAGCTAGCAGCAGAGAGAGCTGCCAGGATTGTACGCCAGGGCGGCGGGAGATCTGTGCCCCCTCGAGTTGCCCGGAGGGCGATGACTCGCATTGAGCTGAGGGCACGGATGAGGATTCGAGCTTTGCCTACTGATGGCAATGGCAGGGTATCCAGGATTGATGCTGAGGAGATTTTCCGCATGGCTATGGCGAGGGTGAGGGCATTGGGCCGCACTAGTGGCTGATTTCGGAGATGGTGATGTAGTAGTCTAGTCTTCTAGTCATGTACGGACATAGTAGTGCCGATTTTTGTGGGATTGTTCCATTGTATATATTATCCCTTTTCTGACTAGAAGGATAGACCATGTATCTCACTTTTGACTAGATGTTGTTAGGACGGTTGTACTTGTAAACTGTCGATGTCGACCCAGACTATGTATCTTTGGTACCATGTATATATTTGTTTCCTTTCGGTTGAATCCAGCCCTGTTGTGACGCGATCACAAGTTTATTATACTGTTGTCTGTACTATTATGATTAAATTGTGATAAAATATAGAACCGCGGGAGTCTACTTCCAATTAGGTAACGACTGTATCTGTAATCTAGTGAATGAGCCTAATGTGAAACTTTCCAAATTTTCAATATGATGCCTCCGCGAAGAATGAGAACTAGGGCTAACCCCCACGAATCTGAGGATCAAGAAAGCCACAACCAAAATAGGGAAGACCCTGAAAATGAGGAAGAGATAGATGAAGATTACAATGAGCAGGACGACTCCCAATATGGAGGGGCAGATGAATCCTTTTTCACTGCGGAATTTGAGGCTGAAGAAGAGGAAGTTGAAGAGGAACAAGGAATAGAGAACCAGGGTGGAGACCCTATGGGTCAGTTCATGAATCTACTCAGGCAAAATTTGGACCGTTATCCCCAACCACCCCAAGGAAACAACAACACCGTGGCAAACTCTTTCAGGGCCTTTAAGTCACTCAAGCCCCCAGAATTCCAAGGATCGGCTGACCCAGTAGAGGCAAGAGCCTGGGTAAAGGAAATGGAAAAGTCCTTTGAGATTTTAAGCATTGAGGAGGCACATAAGACTATTTTCGCCACTTACCTTCTGAAAGGAGAGGCCAACTATTGGTGGGAGGCCAAGAAGAACATGGAGACGGATGCTATCATAACTTGGGAAAGGTTCAAACAATTGTTTCTAGAGAAGTATTTCCCAAGGTTTATGAAGACTCAAATGGAGCTCAAGTTTTTAGAACTGAAACAGAATAACCTAACAGTGGCTGATTATGAGGCAAAATTTACCGAGCTATCAAGGTTTGTGCCAGAGTTTGTAGATACCGAAGATAAGAAAGCTAATAGGTTTCAACAAGGGTTGAAGCAGTGGATTCAGAATCGCGTGGCAGTCTTGGAGATTTCAGACTATGCCACATTGGTGCAAAAGGCTTCAATCGTGGAAGCAGGGAGTGATCTGATGCAGAGGGAAAGAGAGAAATGAGGGATAAAAAGGAAACATGCAAGTATGGGTGGAGGTTCTGTAGGAGGAAACCCCCAAAATAGGTTTAACCGCGGGGCAGTCTCCCTACCTGAAAGGAATATGGGGTTCAAGCGACCCGTGAGCGCAAGCGTAAACCAGGGCGGCTGTGACGCCCTCCAAACCCGGGGTACAGATTTGAGGAGTCATCCGACCAATGGAATACTATTTAACACATGCATAATATATATAAAGACACAAATAACCCTTGACCAAGACCGCATCCAGATTATGGCAATGAACACAAGCTACTACAATCTTTTATTAATACAATACCAGTTTTATCAGAGTTATTACATCACAACCAAAGTTCAAATCTAGACATCTAATCTAGAAAAGTAAAACAACAACTACCCTGCCAATGACAATGACTCGAGGGGCTCTCCTGGCTGCTGGTGAACTATCGGTCACGCTATGCCGACTCATACTCTCGCTTCACTGGAATAGGGTTAGAAAACAACAAGCAAGAGTGAGCCAAAATTGCTCAGCAAACATCAATGAATCATTTCTATCACAGTTGTAAGGATATGAATTTATGATATCAGAATCAACAATATTTAGCTAACACATGCTTTGTATCAATAACAATTGAAGAAAAGAATTAGAATTTGGCTTATACATTTTATTCAAATCAAAGGTTGTGCTGCTGGCCAGCCACGCATCAACCCCGGACTAGCTCATGACATAGTCCTCTACTGGATCCCAGGCCAATTTGGGCCTTAAGTTATTCCGACCATAAATATGGCCCGACCAATTACTGGTCCATTTTTAAAAACACATGCCAAATCTATAATAGGGTATAAACAATAACATGCTCAATAAGATAAACTGAATGTATAGTAATTGCAAAAGAGCTTCAACTGTTCAGTATCAAATGAAGATCGAGAAATAATCATGGAGTAATTTCAATGGTACAGTGTACTCATTCAATAAGGGAATCAATATTGGTAGTCGATAATCAATGACCGTAATCAATAGTCAAGATGGAAGTCAAATAATCAATGGTTGTCAATGATAATCAAAGGATGATAAACAATAACAATAGGTGGTAAACAATAATCAAGTGAATTGGAAATAAGGGTTTCCGATGCAGATCAAATCAAAGAATCAAGAATCTCTAAGGAAATGGAATCAGTTGTCCAAATGCGGTTAAATGATTGATAATTTGAATTGTTCTGGGGATAACGGTATTCAAGTAATCAAGACAATAATACATTTTATCACAAATAAAGGCACAGATACTTGCCTGGTCTAAGCTGCTGTCGGATCGACTCTGCTCACTCTACTTTTCCCTTTCCCTTGCTCCGGGAACTCGATTCTATAATTAAACAACTCATCACAATAAGTCTAACTATTCTCGTTCTACTCTCGACACTTATTCAATCAATAATCACATTTAAACAAGTAACCGGTTACGTATCGGACGTCCGGTATAATTTACGATATTTAAAACTCAGATATTTGCCCTAGTACGGGCATATACAGACTATAAAACACAACACGCAATTAATATGAACCATATAGCACTTATAAACATTTTTAAAACATCATACGAAACTTATTTGAATTTTAGATAAGTCACGATTAATTTTTAAATCAAAAATCGGATTTTTAAATCCAATATAAACATTTAAATGCAAATAAATCAATTAATAAAATTAATTGACACTCTTTAAATACTCAAACTATTTTTAAATAAATAAATAGGCTTGAAAATAATTAAACTGAATTTTTAATTAATTAAATCTAATTAATAATTAATTTTTAAGAATTAATTGATTAAAAGAATTAACCAATTAATAAATTAATTATTAATTAAAAATAATTAAAAATAATTAAAATAATTAATTTTAATCAATTTTCGGATTTAAAATAATAAATATAATTTATCAGGATTTTTCTGATATTAAAATATATTTTTAAAATAAAAATATGAATTTTTAAAGTTTTTAAACTATTTTCGAATTAATTTTAAAAATAAAATCCAAAAACAGTTTTTAGAAAATGAATTAGGGTTTTGAAGATTGAAACCGGGTCGAAAAATCGGGTAAACGGGTCGGGAAGAACAAATCCGGGTCACCAAGAACAACCCGCCGGAATCTGGGTTTTCCAGAATCCGGCCGGCGTCCGGTGGCCGAACTTCGCCATTTCCGATCAAAACAAAACCAAACCATAGGGCTTTTGTTCGCTTTTTCAAGACAAACATAACCCACATACAAACACATCTGTCCCATGCCGGAATCATGCCCAGAATTCGTTCAAAGAATTCGCCGGCGACGACTTCGACCGGAAACCCGATCTACTTTAATTCTACATGAACTTCAAAGATTAATATACCAAAATGAAGCTTATAACTCATACAATCAAAGCCCCATATCATAATCAATGTCAGATCAACAAGAACGAACGAAGCAAAAGAAGAATTCGGGTCAAAACCCGAAAATCAAACCCGACTAAATTGAACTTAAACATGAAATTAAAGCATGGATTCTTGCTAATTAGAACCCTAGGAACATGTTAGAAGCAACCAATTGAACGGAGAATCAACAGAATGAAAATCCCCAAATTAATCAAGAACCCTAATTAAATTCGAATATTGAAAAATTCATAATAAATCGAAAAATTACCAGATGATGATGAGGTTGGAAGATTCTGAAACTAGAGATCAAGAGCTTTGATTTGAGTACAAGAACTTCAGATTTGGATTTCAATAACACCTCGAACGAATAGTTTGATTATTCAAGAACACGAAGAACGCATTTCGAGAATTTTTACTTTTTGATAATACGCAATGCAGATTATGAAGGTTATAAGGTACGATTCGTCTTTATATATTTTTGGAAAAATAATACCCTAAGGAACACTTTTGGATCGTTATAGATCCACTGGATCGTTTAAAAACCCTAATTAGGTTAAAATACGTTTTACGAGAAGATAATTATCTACAAGGATTGATAATTATCCAAATCAATACATATCATTATATAACTAATGCTCAAGAATACTGGGGCTATAACAAATGAAATACTGATATAAAACGATATATCCGTCCCCTTAAGCAATTAGGGTTCGGAACAATTTTTCCCTTTTTGAACAAAACGAATTATTCTTGCAGAATCAAATAGGTAGGAATGAAATGATACGAATATCTCTCCCGATAATGATTCGAATACGAAAGACGAAGAGATAATAATTAATGTACGAAATTCCAATGGGGCCCTTAAATTATCAAAACGGGGCTCAGATTTGAAGAAAATTCCAAATGACGAAATATTTGAAAGGGGCTTTCGACTCACCATTTAGCACATAATCACACCATAATTATCATTTAATAATATTCCAATATTCCACAATAAATATTTTAGATTAAATATATCATTTAATCAAATAATAAAATTCACGGATATTACATCCTTCCCCCCTTAATAGGATTCTGTCCTCAGAATCAGATCAAGGAAACAACTGGGGATACTTCTCTAACATCTCACTCTCTAACTCCCAGGTAGACTCTTCTACTTTAGGATTCCTCCACAAAACTCTCACTAACGCTACTGTCTTATTCCTTAATACTTTCTCCTTACGATCCAATATCTGAATCGGTCGTTCTACAGATGATAAATCTGCCTGGACCTCTATGGGTTCATACTCTATTACATGATTCGAATCTGGTCGATACCTCTTAAGCATAGATACATGAAATACATTATGAACGTGCTGCATATGCGGTGGCAATGCCAACTCGTAAGCTACCTCGCCCACCTTCTTCAAAATCTCAAACGGCCCAACATATCTCAGACTCAACTTCCCTTTCTTTCCAAACCTAACTAATCCTTTCCATGGTGAAACCTTTAGTAACACCTGCTCTCCTTCTTCGAATCCCACATCCTTTCTGGCTAGATCCACATACTTTTTCTGTCGGTCTTGAGCTGTTATCAATCTTCTCTGAATCAATTGAACCACTTCCTTTGTTCGTTGCACTAGTTCCGGTCCTATCATTTTCCGTTCACCAACTTCTTCCCAATATACTGGAGATCGACACTTTCGTCCATACAAAGCTTCGTAAGGTGGCATTCCGATGCTCGCATGAAAACTATTATTATATGAAAATTCCACCAAGGGTAGATGATCGTCCCAACTGCCTTCAAAGTCGAGTGCACATGTCCATATCTTCAATAGTCTGAATTGTCCTTTCGCTTTGACCGTCCGTCTGCGGATGATAAGCCGTACTCATTCTCAACTCGGTGCCCAAACACCCTTGAAAACTCCTCCAAAATCTTGAATTGAATCGAGGGTCTCTATCAGACACTATCGATACTGGAACTCCATGTCGTACTACGATTTCTTTTATGTAAATATGAACTAACTTATCCAGCGAGAATCTCTCGTTAATCGGAAGAAAATGCGCAGATTTCGTCAATCGATCCACGATAACCCAGATGGCATCATGGTTAGCTTTTGTTCTAGGCAATCCTACTACAAAGTCCATCGCAATGTGTTCCCACTTCCATTCGGGAATTTCCAATGGTTGAAGTAATCCACTTGGCCTCTGATGTTCCGCCTTAACTCTTTGACACGTAAAGCATTTACTTACCCATTCCGCAATCTCTCTCTTCATATCTGGCCACCAAAAGTTCGTCTTAAGATCTCGATACATCTTCGTACTCCCTGGATGAATTGAATACTTCGAGTTATGTGCTTCGTGCAAAATCTCACTTTTCAGTTCCGCTACGTTAGGTATCCATATCCGAGAAGCAAATCTCAAGATCCCTTTGTCGTCCGGTTGGCTACATATTTCCTCACCTGTCATTTTACTCACATCATCATTCATAACTCGCTCTTGGCACTTCCGTATCTTCTCCAACAATTCAGGTTGAAACGTCATGGTATAAATCATTTCCGTCGCGTCCTTCGGATTAATTACTTCGATTTCTAACTTCTCAAATTCCTTGTACAACTCTTTGGTCATCGTCAGTGTATTCAATCTCTCTTTTCTGCTCAATGCATCTGCTACCACATTTGCCTTGCCGGGATGATAGTTGATAGAAACGTCGTAGTCCTTGATTAGTTCTAACCATCTTCGTTGCCTCATATTCAGCTCTTTCTGAGTAAAGATATACTTCAAACTTTTGTGATCGGTGTAAATTTCACATCTCTCTCCATACAAGTAGTGTCTCCATATCTTCAAAGCAAACACAATAGCTGCTAACTCTAAATCGTGTGTAGGGTACTTCTGTTCGTGGGGTCTCAACTGTCTTGACGCATAAGCAATCACCTTGTCATGTTGCATAAGTACGCATCCCAATCCTTTGTACGACGCATCACTATAGATTACGAAATGACCTTGATCGTCTGGTAGCATCAATACCGGTGCCGTAGTTAGTCTTTTCTTTAACTCTTGGAAGCCTTCTTCGCATTTATCGTTCCATATGAATCGCTCGCTTTTCCTTGTCAGCTTGGTCATTGGAGTAGCTATCTTCACAAAATCTTGCACAAATCTCCGGTAGTATCCGGCTAATCCCAAGAAACTTCTGACTTCAGTCGGTGTCCTTGGTCTCTCCCAATCTTTCACTGCCTCTATCTTTGCTGGGTCCACTTTGATGCCTTCGCTGCTCACCACGTGTCCTAAGAAATGAACTTCTTTCAACCAGAATTCACACTTGGAAAACTTCGCGTATAGTCTTTCTTGTCTCAACGTTTCTAACACAATTCGCAATTGGTCTGCATGCTCTTCTTCTGTCCTTGAGTATATCAAGATGTCGTCGATGAATACCACTACAAACTTGTCCAAATATCTCTTGAAAATCCTGTTCATTAGGTCCATAAAAGCTGCGGGTGCATTCGTTAGTCCAAACGCCATTACTAAGAATTCATAGTGCCCATACCTTGTTCGAAAGGCTGTCTTCGGTATGTCGTCTGGTCTAATCTTCAATTGGTGATATCCTGACCGTAGGTCAATCTTTGAAAAATGTACCGCTCCTTTCAGCTGGTCAAACAGATCATCTATTCGAGGTAACGGATACTTGTTCTTAATGGTCAGCTTGTTCAACTCCCGATAGTCTATACACAATCTCATGCTTCCATCCTTTTTCTTGACAAACAGTACTGGTGCTCCCCACGGTGAAACGCTGGGTCTAATAATTCCTTTTTCTAGCAAATCTTGCAGTTGATCAGCCAATTCCTTCATCTCCACTGGTGCCATTCTGTAAGGGGCCTTAGATACTGGCTCCGCGCCTGGTACTAAGTCTATCGCAAATTCAATCTCTCTATCTGGAGGTAAACCTGGTAATTCTTCCGGAAAAACATCTGGAAACTCATTTACGACTGGAATATCTTCTAACTTAGAAACTTCCTTATCTATATCTATCACATAAGCTAAATACACCTCACAACCTTGCCTTAATAACCTCTTAGCCTGAATCATCGTCAGGAACCTCTTTCTTTGTTTCTCTCCTCTAAATATTATTTCTTTCTTTTCCAGGGTAACCAAAGTAACCCTCTTATTCTTACAATCAATACTTGCATCATACTCAGTCAACCAATCCATCCCTAATATCACATCAAATTCACCTAACTTAAAAGGTAACAAGTCAACATAAAAACGATTTCCCAAAATCTCTATCTCACAACGAGGATAATATGAACTGACCGCGATACGATCCTGATTAGCTATCTCTATAGTCAACATTCCACTTAAAGGTTTCATTACGCAATTCAATCTACGAGCAAACGTTTCAGAAATAAAAGACTTCGTCGCTCCCGAATCTATTAATACTTGTGCAGGAATAGAATTTACTAGAAGTGTACTTGCCACCACGTCGGAATCTCTCACTGCTTCTCCTATTGACATATTGTAGGTCCTGGCTAACGGTTGGACGTTAACAACTGGGGGTGCTTCAATTGCCCGAATCATATTGTTCACGGTTGCTGGTGCTCTGCAGTCCTTAATCATGTGACCTGGTTTCTTACACCGATGACACACAATGCCCATCTTGCAATCCCGGGAATAATGTCCCTTCTGATTGCATTTAAAGCATGTGACATTCAATCGATGGCATATCCCTAGATGTCGCCTCCCGCATGTCTTGCATTCTGGTAGTGGGGGTCTAGAAAGTCCCTGCTGACTGCCGGTTAGTAGACGGTTATCTTGTCCTACGCTTCCGGTATCTGGTTTCCTAAAACTCGTATTCCTTCCGTGCTAAAATCCCAGTTTCTTATTTGCTTGCCCTTGAAAATTTCCCTGCTGCTGTCCCTTATCGGGTATCCCTGCTTTCCTTTTCTTGTTCTCCCTCTCTTTCATGTAAGAATCACTCTCTGTCTCCGCAATCATTGCCTTTTGGACCACCGCTGCATAGGTGTCCAACTCCAATACAGCTAACTTACTACGAATCCAAGACCTCAGTCCATGCTGGAACCTCTTGGCCTTCTTCTTTTCCGTATCCACATAGGTTGGAACAAACCTTGACAACTCCGTAAACCTTGTTTCATATTGGGGCACTGTCATGCTTCCCTGCTTTAATTCCAAAAACTTTAATTCCATCTGATCTCTCATATAGTCCGGAAAATACCTTTCCAAAAACAACTCTGTAAATCTTGCCCACGTAATCAATCCCTCGGGCTCCATAGCCCTACTCGTTTCCCACCAATAACTGGCCTCATTCTTCAGAAAATAGCTTGCATACTCCGTCTTCTTATCTTCTGTCACCTCTATCAAGGCAAAAGCCTTCTCCATCTCTTTCAACCATGCCTTAGCCTCTACATGGTCTGCCGATCCTTTAAATTCTGGAGGTTTTGCTGCCTGGAAAGATTTGAACGTAACCGCCGGTGCTGCTTGCTGGTGCTGTTGTTGATGCTGATGTTGCTGATGTTGTTACTGCTGTTCTAAGAGCTGTTGCTGAAATGCTCGTTGCTGCTGTGCTAATGCGGCAGTCTGTTGAGTAAGAGTATTTAACAACTGGATTACCATCGGGTCCATGCGGCCCGTGGGAGGTGTATTTTGTTGACCCTCTTGGTCAGAGGTATCACTTGAACGGGTTTGTCGTCTAGGAGCCATATCGCTGATGAATAAACAATAATTGGCTTAATCAAACAGTCCATATAAGAGAAGGAAGGATCACAATTGATATCTCGAAGGTTTACAGATCTTCTCAACGGTGTATGGATACACTCGTTGCAACAAGTAGAATAACAGTTATGATGCTGGAAATGAATGACAGGGGAATAAATACAGTTCTATAAAAGAGGTTTATCATATATATATAGATGGAGTTAGTACAAGCGTAGAACGCTTCAAAAGAAAGTATATCATGGCTGAACCATAACTGCCGACCAGCAATACAACAAAAATGCAACAACAACCCGAGGCTTTCCTATAAGCCCGGTGCACTGCTGATTCTACAATATGCATCTATATACTAACTATCTAGAAACCATACATCCATGTCACATCTGTCTGCTACTAATACCTGCTCACAGATCACCTGCTCCTGCCGGCCATAACGGGGGTACTGAAATCTCTGCAATCTCACTCATCGCATAATCCAAAATCTGTCTCATCCCTGCTACTGTCTCTCCCTCTCGACTAGAAGCTAATCCGTGCAATCGAGTCTCAACCAAGGTCCTCGTAACCCTAAACCTCATCTGAATGTCTCTCATCTGATCTCTAAGTCTGTCTCTCTCTCTGACAGCGGCTGCTTCGATCGAACGAATCCTACCCATCTCCATAACCTGTCCATAAAGGTACTCCTTCTCTCTACTCACCCTCTGATACACATGGTGTGGAACTGGTGGCTCACATAACTGATACAAAGGCCCACAAACTGATGCCTGAGACACTGGTGCTGGGGCTACTTGTCGGAGTGGAATAGGACAAGATATCTGATCTCTCCTGACCACTGGGTCCTGATGCCTAGGCTGATATCGCACTGGCCGAGACGGTCCTGCCCTCTCAACGGGTGTAGGTATCTCTGCTATCGTATCCTCGGAAGGGTCTGAGTCTGAACTAGAACTAGGGTGCTGCAATTATAACCACATTTAATCACTACGCATAATATCCCTAGTTGACCTCCTAATATCCTTACATGAACTCCTAACTCTCTATGTTATCCTGGACCCTAAGTCCTAACTTGTTTCAAATGCCATAACCTGTTTCTCTGATACCAATTGTGACGCCCTCCAAACCCGGGGTACAGATTTGAGGAGTCATCCGACCAACGGAATACTATTTAACACATGCATAATATATATAAAGACACAAATACCCCTTGACCAAGACCGCATCCAGATTATGGCAATGAACACAAGCTACTACAATCTTTTATTAATACAATACGAGTTTTATCAGAGTTATTACATCACAACCAAAGTTCAAATCTAGACATCTAATCTAGAAAAACAAAACAACAACTACCCTGCCAATGACAATGACTCGAGGGGCTCTCCTGGCTGCTGGTGAACTATCGGTCACGCTATGCCGACTCATACTCTCGCTTCACTGGAATAAGGTTAGAAAACAACAAGCAAGAGTGAGCCAAAATTGCTCAGCAAACATCAATGAATCATTTCTATCACAGTTGTAAGGATATGAATTTATGATATCAGAATCAACAATATTTAGCTAACACATGCTTTGTATCAATAACAATTTGAAGAAAAGAATTAGAATTTGGCTTATACATTTTATTCAAACCAAAGGTTGTGCTGCTGGCCAGCCACGCATCAATCCCGGACTAGCTCATGACATAGTCCTCTACTGGATCCCAGGCCAATTTGGGCCTTAAGTTATTCCGACCATAAATATGGCCCGACCAATTACTGGTCCATTTTTAAAAACACATGCCAAATCTATAATAGGGTATAAACAATAACATGCTCAATAAGATAAACTGAATGTATAGTAATTGCAAAAGAGCTTCAACTGTTCAGTATCAAATGAAGATCGAGAAATAATCATGGAGTAATTTCAATGGTACAGTGTACTCATTCAATAAGGGAATCAATATTGGTAGTCGATAATCAATGACCGTAATCAATAGTCAAGATGGAAGTCAAATAATCAATGGTTGTCAATGATAATCAAAGGATGATAAACAATAACAATAGGTGGTAAACAATAATCAAGTGAATTGGAAATAAGGGTTTCCGATGCAGATCAAATCAAAGAATCAAGAATCTCTAAGGAAATGGAATCAGTTGTCCAAATGCGGTTAAAGGATTGATAATTTGAATTGTTCTGGGGATAACGGTATTCAAGTAATCAAGACAATAATACATTTTATCACAAGTAAAGGCACAGATACTTGCCTGGTCTAAGCTGCTGTCGGATCGACTCTGCTCACTCTACTTTTCCCTTTCCCTTGCTCCGGGAACTCGATTCTATAATTAAACAACTCATCACAATAAGTCTAACTATTCTCGTTCTACTCTCGACACTTATTCAATCAATAATCACATTTAAACAAGTAACCGGTTACGTATCGGACGTCCGGTATAATTTACGATATTTAAAACTCAGATATTTGCCCTAGTACGGGCATATACAGACTATAAAACACAACACACAATTAATATGAACCATATAGCACTTATAAACATTTTTAAAACATCATACGAAACTTATTTGAATTTTAGATAAGTCACGATTAATTTTTAAATCAAAAATCGGATTTTTAAATCCAATATAAACATTTAAATGCAAATAAATCAATTAATAAAATTAATTGACACTCTTTAAATACTCAAACTATTTTTAAATAAATAAATAGGCTTGAAAATAATTAAACTGAATTTTTAATTAATTAAATCTAATTAATAATTAATTTTTAAGAATTAATTGATTAAAAGAATTAACCAATTAATAAATTATTTATTAATTAAAAATAATTAAAATAATTAAGTTTAATCAATTTTCGGATTTAAAATAATAAATATAATTTATCAGGATTTTTCTGATATTAAAATATATTTTTAAAATAAAAATATGAATTTTTAAAGTTTTTAAACTATTTTTGAATTAATTTTAAAAATAAAATCCAAAAACAGTTTTTAGAAAATGAATTAGGGTTTTGAAGATTGAAACCGGGTCGAAAAATCGGGTAAACGGGTCGGGAAGAACAAATCCGGGTCACCAAGAACAACCCGCCGGAATCTGGGTTTTCCAGAATCCGGCCGGCGTCCGGTGGCCGGACTTCGCCATTTCCGATCAAAACAAAACCAAACCATAGGGCTTTTGTTCGCTTTTTCAAGACAAACATAACCCACATACAAACACATCTGTCCCATGCCGGAATCGTGCCCAGAATTCGTTCAAAGAATTCGCCGGCGACGACTTCGGCCGGAAACCCGATCTACTTTAATTCTACATGAACTTCAAAGATTAATATACCAAAATGAAGCTTATAACTCATACAATCAAAGCCCCATATCATAATCAATGTCAGATCAACAACAAGAACGAACGAAGCAAAAGAAGAATTCGGGTCAAAACCCGAAAATCAAACCCGACTAAATTGAACTTAAACATGAAATTAAATCATGGATTCTTGCTAATTAGAACCCTAGGAACATGTTAGAAGCAACCAATTGAACGTAGAATCAACAGAATGAAAATCCCCAAATTAATCAAGAACCCTAATTAAATTCGAATATTGAAAAATTCATAATAAATCGAAAAATTACCAGATGATGATGAGGTTGGAAGATTCTGAAACTAGAGATCAAGAGCTTTGATTTGAGTACAAGAACTTCAGATTTGGATTTCAATAACACCTCGAACGAATAGTTTGATTATTCAAGAACACGAAGAACGCATTTCGGGAATTTTTACTTTTTGATAATACGCAATGCAGATTATGAAGGTTATAAGGTACGATTCGTCTTTATATATTTTTGGAAAAATAATACCCTAAGGAACACTTTTGGATCGTTATAGATCCACTGGATCGTTTAAAAACCCTAATTAGGTTAAAATACGTTTTACGAGAAGATAATTATCTACAAGGATTGATATTTATCCAAATCAATACATATCATTATATAACTAATGCTCAAGAATACTGGGGCTATAACAAATGAAATACTGATATAAAACGATATATCCGTCCCCTTAAGCAATTAGGGTTCGGAACAATTTTTCCCTTTTTGAACAAAACGAATTATTCTTGCAGAATCAAATAGGTAGGAATGAAATGATACGAATATCTCTCCCGATAATGATTCGAATACGAAAGACGAAGAGATAATAATTAATGTACGAAATTCCAATGGGGCCCTTAAATTATCAAAACGGGGCTCAGATTTGAAGAAAATTCCAAATGACGAAATATTTGAAAGGGGCTTTCGACTCACCATTTAGCACATAATCACACCATAATTATCATTTAATAATATTTCAATAGTCCACAATAAATATTTTAGATTAAATATATCATTTAATCAAATAATAAAATTCACGGATATTACAGCGGCAACCCATCAGGAGTGTCCCGCTCCCACTAATCTCGACCTCTAATACCTGTATGTACAACTTGTGGGAGGAGACACCCCGGTGTATGCAACCAGAAACAGGCAACCTGTTATAAGTGTGGACGAGTGGGCCATTATGCTAACGTTTGTACCGCAGCTAACCCTAGCTTCAACAGAAACCCCACTTGTTTTCAGTGTGGACGTCAAGGTCATATGAAGAGGGATTGCCCCATGAACCAACCCGCAGCATCAGGGGCAAGCAAAGCTGCCTCCAACAAGCCACCAACTGCTAGGACTTTCAACATGACAGTGCAGGATGCCGTGAGGAACACGGATGTGATAGCAGGTACCTTTTCTCTGAATTCAGTTAGCGCAAATGTTTTATTTGATTCTGGAGCAACTAAATCTTTTATATCGAGGGATTTTGCGCATAAATTGAAACTTAGAGCCCAACCATTAAAGGATTCCCTACAAGTAGAAATAGCTAACCACGAAATAGTCCTAGTTAATCAGATTCACCCAAACTGCAAATTAGAAATAGGGGAACAGCCTTTTTGTGTGGACTTGATTCCTTTTAAATTAGGAGAATTTGATGTCATTTTGGGGATGGATTGGTTGTCTCGCAATAACGCACAAATAGATTGTATAGGGAAAAAGGTTAGATTAAATACCCCAGGGAAGAAGGAGATAGTGTTTAAGGGAATGAAACAGACACAGAAATTTCTAACCATGGCGCAAACCAAAAGATTGTTATGAAAGGGAAACGAGGCTTACCTAGCTTATGTTGTAGACACCCAGAGGGAGGTGCCCAGTTTATAGGACATCCCAGTAGTCAATGAGTTCGAAGATGTGTTTCCATAAGATCTTCCAGGATTACCACCCGATAGGGTAATTGAGTTTGCTATTGAGTTAGCCCCGGGGACGGCGCCAGTTTCGAAGGCCCCGTACCGGTTAGCCCTAGTAGAAATGAAAGAATTAGCTACCCAGTTACAAGAACTGTTGGAGAAGGGTATGATAAGACCTAGTGTGTCACCGTGGGGGGCACCAGTGTTGTTTGTTAAGAAGAAAGATGGGAGTATGAGGTTATGCATCGACTACCGAGAGTTGAACAAGCTAACTATAAAGAATAAGTACCCATTACCCAGAATAGATGATTTGTTCGACCAGCTAAAGGATGTTGTGTACTTCTCTAAAATTGACCTGAGAACCGGATATCACCAATTGAAGATTAAACCTGAAGATATCCCAAAGACTGCATTCCGTACCAGATATGGACATTATGAGTTCTTGGTGATGTCGTTTGGATTGACCAATGCCCCAGCAGCTTTCATGGATTTGATGAATAGGGTGTTCAAGAAGTATTTGGACGAGTTCGTTATAGTTTTCATCGATGATATTCTTATCTACTCAAAGACAGAGGCAGAGCATGCAGAACATTTGAGGATAGCTCTAGGAATACTCAGGAAGGAACAATTGTATGCCAAATTCGCAAAGTGTGAATTCTGGCGAAATGAGGTTCAGTTTTTAGGACACGTGATCAATAAGGAGGGAGTGTTGGTTGACCCCTCCAAGATAGAGGCAGTTTCAAACTGGGAACGGCCAACCACACCAACAGAGGTAAGAAGTTTCATAGCATTAGCAGGGTATTATAGACGATTTGTTAAGGATTTTGCGAAAATCGCAGCCCCGTTAACCCGACTTACCCGTAAAACTGAGAAATTTGAATGGACGGAAAAGTGCGAGAATAGTTTCCAAGAGCTAAAGAGGAGATTGGTGACTGCCCCTGTATTTGGCATTGCCTGATGGAAAAGGAGATTTTGTGATTTACAGTGATGCTTCACATAAGGGATTGGGGTGCGTGCTGATGCAGCACGGTAAGGTAATCGCGTATGCGTCAAGACAATTGAAGGAATATGAGATTCGATATCCTACTCATGATCTAGAACTAGCAGCAGTAGTTTTCGCTTTAAAGATTTGGAGGCACTACTTGTATGGAGAGAAGTGCGAGATTTACGCTGACCATAAGAGCCTCAAGTACATTTTTACCCAGAAGGAGCTCAACATGCGCCAGAGAAGATGGTTAGAGCTGATCAAGGATTATGACTGTGAAATTCTTTATCACCCAGGGAAAGCCAATGTGGTGGCTGACGCCCTTAGTAGGAAAGAGAGACTCAAGATGATAGTGTCTTCAGAAGAGCTGATTAGAGAATTTGAAAAGATGGAAATAGAAGTGAAGGTAACCGGAGACGGTACCGAAAAGCTGTTTGAGATTTCACTATAGCCAGAGTTGTTAGAAAAGATCAGAAGATGTCAAGAAAGAATGATGAGTGAAGACAGACAGTCAATGACAGAAGAAGAGATCCACACTGTCAAGGATGATAAAGGAATAATGAGGTATACTTACCGAATTTGGGTTCCGAATGTTCGAGAACTAAAAGACGAGATTTTACACGAGAGTCACAGTTCAAGGTATTCAATTCACCCAGGAAGCACAAAGATGTATGGAGATTTGAAAGAATACTACTGGTGGCCTAACATGAAAAAGGATGTAGCAGAGTGGGTAAGCAGATGCTTGACCCGCCAACGAGTGAAAGCAGAACACCAGAGACCCAGTGGGCTTTTACGACCCCTAGAGATTCCCAAATAGAAATGGGAACACCTAGCCATGGACTTCGTAGTAGGTTTACCAAGGACCAAGGCCAATCATGACACCATATGGGTAATCATAGACAGACTGACGAAGTCATCTCACTTTCTTCCGATCAACGAAAGGTACACTGTCGACAGACTAGTGGATATTTACTTGAAAGAAATAGTGGTGTGACACGGAGTCCCAGTCGCCATAGTATCTGACCGAGATCCCAGGTTTAACTCCAAATTTTGGAGAAGCTTCCAAGAATGTGTAGGAACCCGGTTGAATATGAGTACTGCCTATCACCCACAAACAGACGGACAAAGTGAAAGGACCATCCAAACACTAGAGGATATGTTAAGAGTCTGTGCTATAGACTTTAAAGGAAGTTGGGATGATCACCTACCACTGATTGAGTTTTCCTATAACAATAGTTTTCATGCAAGCATAGGAATGCCGCCTTACGAGGCCCTTTATGGAAGAAGATGCCGATCTCCCTTGTATTGGGATGAAGTTGGAGAGCGAAAGATGCTTGGGCCCGAAGTGGTCCAACGAACTAAGGACATAGTAGATCTAATCAGAGGACGGCTGGTAGCAACCCAAGATAGACAAAAGAAGTATGCTGATTTGGCCCAGAAAGACAAGGAATACGAAGTGGGAGACCTAGTGTTCTTAAAGGTATCTCCTTGGAAAGGTTTAATGAGGTTTGGAAAGAAAGGAAAACTGAGTCCTAGATACATTGGACCATTTGAGATCTTGAGACGTATTGGGAAGTTAGCATATGAGCTAGCATTACCCCCAAACCTGCAACAAGTGCATAATGTGTTTCATGTTTCAATGCTGAGGAAATACAACCCGGATGCTAAGCACATAGTGGAATACGAACACGTAAATGTGCAGCCAAACCTAACCTATGTGGAGCAACCTGTGGAAATCATAGATCAAAAGGAACAAGTGCTCCGGAACAAGGTCATCAAGCTAGTCAGGGTTTTGTCGCAAAACCACAACGTGGAAGAATCAACATGGGAACTAGAAAGTGCTATGCTGGAAAAGTACCCCCATTTGTTTTCAAACTGATTCCGGGACGGAATCCTTTTAAGGAGGGGAGACTGTAATATCCCCAAATTTTGTACTTATTTAAGAATCACTGATGAATAGTAACTTTTTCGTTTAGAAAAGTTTTCAGACCACCCTATGTACGGGACGGTATAATGAACTTTCGAAGTCGTATTAGTGATCTACGATGTAAATGAAGGAATGCAGAAGCTGTCAGAATCAGAAAAATAGCATTTCTGTTTTCTCCGAAATTTCACCAATAACGGACGGATTAATCATTATTTGAAAATATTGGAGGATTAAATTATCAATTCCATGGATATGGATTTAATAAAAGAATTAGTGATATCAAGAACGTTTACGGTAAACTACTTCGATAGAACACTTAAGAAACCCTGCGAACATTTTACGAGATTAAGCGGTGACGGAACAACGCAGCACTTATAGGATTAAATATAGGCATGGAAGTAACATGTAACAAGATTAATCCAAGGAATGCAACAATTGGATCATCCATGTGAAAGGGAACAAACCAGTAAAGCTACTTTATCTCCAAACTCCCCATGGCTTGACATGTGTCCGATGATGAGGCAAAGAAAGCTACGACTCACCACACTAATACAAAATATCACACAATTATCAAAATCAACCAAGGAAAAAAAGCAAGAACCCCCACTTGAAGAAGAACATTCGGCCCTCTTTTAAAACACCAAGATACTTTTTCAAGAATCAATCTTCCACTCATCCATAAATCATGATCTTGGATTCTAAAGCTTCCATATTTCCAAACTAAGGTATTCTATTAATCTTAGCATCATCCATTGAGGTTAACATATTCAAATCCTTGATTGAAGATGCGAGTGAATAGTGAAATGAATAGTAATCTTTTGTGTTCTTGATTTTGTTCTTAAAGATTAAGCTTGTTAAGGATAGTTCAAAGCTCAAGGAAGGATTATAAGCTATTGTGAGTGTATTTAAAGCATCAAGGAAGGTATAAATCTTGAAACCCTTGGTTATAATTTGATTCATATGGTTAGTTTTAAGTGTAGATTAGTTAGTATGATCATAAGAATGATTGATGGATTTTGATGAAAGTTTGATGTTGTTTTGATGATGAATAAGTAGATGTTGGTTTTGACTATGATTGATGATGATTATGGATTAGTAATGATGTTGAAGGATTGACTTGATGATTTGGTTGGATTGATCATGTAAAGTTTATGATTAAACTTTGGAATCATTAAAACATAGCCGTTATAATGCCCGATTTTCCTTAACCTTGTTTTGTTTGTGATATTCGAACATAATGACTTCTGTCCAAGATCACCACTGCCCATTATAGTGTAGGTCTTGTTTCAAGGTTCGTTTTGGTGCAAAAATCATGTGAATCCGATTTACGGTTTAGGAGAAACAAGTATTTTAGTAAAGGATGTTTCGCGAAACTAAACTATACTACTTAGCCAACTTTGAGGCAATGATCAAACCCCTTAAGCGACTTATTAGGATGTGAAACTTTGTGTTAACATGATAGGTACGTTTAGGAAGACCCTCGAAAAGATTTCGTGTTAAAAAGGATTTAATCTCTATTTTATAAAAATGCGTGAGCGAGCATGCACGAGTGGAAGTTCTTAAAGAGTTAACTTGAAAACGAATTTGTTACTTGAGATAGTACATACTTAGTTTCATAGAAGTATTAAGTGATTAATCTCGGATATTTTGACTATGTATAGATCGCCGGATCAACCCGAGGCACACTACCCCTACCTCACCACCAGGCAAGTTTTCGAAACCTATGCTTACTGTTGTTGTGATAATAAAATGCTTTCGTATATGTTATGCAAATGAGAAGTATACATGTTTTATTCCCATGTACATTGCGATATATAAATTGCATGCTTGTCTTCGAACTGCTATATATAGTGATACTTGAGGTTACGATTTAATTATGGGCTTCTAAGCTAAATATGGGATATTAGTTAGAAGCCAGGTTTTTATAAATGCCCTAGGAAAAGGGCGTATGATTTATTCTTTAGGCCGGAAGTAGTAATATTTTCTGTATATGTTAAAGGTTATTTTCCGATAAAGATATCGGGTAACTGTTATTCGATGATTATTTATTTAATGAATATTATTTTGAATATTCATTTAATGATTATTTAATGAATATTATTTTAAATATTCATTTAATCCTTATTTATTTAATGAATATTATTTTTGAATATTCGTTTAAGGTTTATTTATTTAATAAATATTATTCGATTATTTATTAAATACTTTTAACACGTTTTAAAATGAGTTATATTATTTAAAGTTTATCCTCGACCTTCAATAATTACGAAGGATATTCTAAACTGTATTATTAATTATTTTAAATCAAGGGGAGGTTCCCAAACACTGTTTTTCCATTTAAATCTATCTTTTAAGAGGATTTAAATACTCGCTCAACTACTAAAAATATGGGGAACCTGATTTAAGTAACTGCTACTCATTTTAAACTCTCAACTCAAAACTGTCAGGGGACAGATATTTTCTCGGAGCAATTTAATTGCTGCAAGACAAATGTTGTGTAACTACCTCAACGATCGAGGAGTAAATTGATGGAACAAGTCGATATCCATTAACAAGCAATATCTTGGGAAATATTGGAGAATCTTCCTTTCCAACCTAGATATAACTACTTAGTGGAGTCGTATCAACAAGTATTACACTTAGAGAAGGGATGACGATCTTTACGTTTCAGAGTCATGGATTTCATCCGAACTAGGAGTGGTGTAAGAGGTCCAGTTGCGCCGACCCATCCATTTTATTGCCCCAAATGGGCCGGGAGATCCGGGAAGGCGGTAGACAATGTCAGGCTGTCGTGATTCTTCCATCTACATGTAGAAAACATATTTCTGTTGTACGACCTGCTACTGATCATAGTAAGGTTGGGACAACGGGCGCGGTATCAACTCCGGTATTAGTTCATCATCCAATTTTGGATATTCCTGCAACATGTATTGGGTAGAAGAACCGATCATGTTGACAGGGGGTCGAAAAGTGTTCAAAGAAAATGAAGTTGCAATAAATCCTTGTAACTTCATCTTTTATTTTATGAGTTATGATTCTGATAAAACCTTACTCAGATTATATATGCATAAGTGGACTTTGGGTTACAGAAACATTATATTAATTTTCCTCGTAACTTCATCTTTTATGTTATACTAGTCTCTTATCCGTTTAAGGCATAACATGTGGTTACAAAAATATCTTTGAACTACTATATACTGATGATCTGTCATAAATTATTTTGGTGGGCTCTATTGCTCACCCTTGCTTTATTTATTTATATCACAACAACAGATAGAGCAGATGGCCCGCAACAGGCACACTCTGCGCAAGCAGGTAGCAGCCGTCAGAGATTTACCCGCTGATGTCGTAGCCGCCATAGCTGAGGTAGTAGCAACCAGTAGTCTAAGCTACAGCTTTTGTGTATCAGACTTATTTATATTTATGATTAATGTAATCAACGGCAAGAACTATTAAGCGTACTCTGTAATCTTTTGGGTTTGTAATAACTTATAACTTGTGGATCCTACTACTAGATACTTATTTCAATTTCATCTCTGGGACTATAACTTGTTGTGTATGGTGTTGTTATTGCGGGGTCACAGTATGCAATTTAATTGTTTTGATTCAAGTGCAAGTATTATTGATGGAAATTGAGACCGTAACGACCGGATCCCCGACCCTGGATCTGGGGCTGTTACAGTTGTGTTCTTAAGCGAGTCCGTCTGTGACTTCACCGAAAACACCTGAGATTTATCCATTAATACATCAAACGGATGGGTCTGACTAAAGGCAACTTAAGATCTAAATAATGGTATACACTTAGCTATGAAAGATAGTAAGAGACCACCCTAACGTGACATACTATTTAGTAATAGGACCGAAGTAACATTTAAAAAAATATAGGTGGTATACATGTCACCCATCGTGGCGTACCAGATACTTATGGTGTTTAAGTGGTAGTACATTAATCTTAATTAATAGTTAGAGGAGTCTATAGGTATTAAGTTTTTATGTGCGACATCCTAATTATGTGTTATATGTATGATTCTCAGGATAGAATGTGTTTTAATCCACTTTTCACCATACTTAAGGATAACAAACTTACCGGACCTAACTATATTGAATGGAAACGCAATTTGGACATTGTTATAACCCCAAATTTTGGACTTAGTTAAAACATTTTGATGAATAGTAAATGTGGATGAATAGTGAATTTGCTGATGAAAAATATTTTCAGACCACATTATATAGAAGACATGGAATGAATGTTTCGAAGTTATATTAGTGATGTATAAGGAGAATAAGTGAATGTCAACGCAATCAGAATCAGAAGATTTCCATTCGAGTTTTAAATCACTATTCACTGGACAATCAAGGATGTATTGATTTGATCGTTTTGAGAAAGTATGTCGAATGAGAAATCCATGATCATATCTTAAGCCAAGGTGAGAAATCTAGGATCATATATTAAACCAAGGAAATGGAAAGATCAAGGAAGTATCTCCAGCATTGGTACAGAGAAACGTTTTTAAAATCACGTGAAACTATCGCGAAACAAAAGCGTAACGAATTATGGATTAAACCCTAACCAAAGGAGAAGTATCATATAAGATCATCAAGTGCAACATATAAGAGGATTGATGATACAAATGATGACATAAGCATGATGCAGGAGGGTGACATAGGGGTGACATGCTGATGACAAAGTGATGACAAGGTGATGAATCACCACCTTGTCACCACTTTCACCACAACCACAAGTTAAAATGACATGTGTCCTTGATGACTAAACCAAATAAAGACCACACAATTAAAAAAGAGATGTATTAAGGATTAATTAAACAAAAACAAAAAGAAAGAAAAATCAAAGAAGACATGCATCCAAGGAGATGAACCATTCGGCCATTTCTTGTTCAACAAAGATAAGAAAAATTTCCTTCATTTCTACTCAACCATAATTCAATTTCTTGGGCTCTAAATCACCCTCATCCCTAAACTAAGGTAAATCCTTGATCTCATCATCATCCATGGTTGTTATCATACTCAATAATTGAATCAAAGTTGATGATGAATAATAGAAATGAATAGTAATGTTTGAAATTCTTGTTTGATCTTGAAGTTCTAAGCTTGTAAAGGATAATCAATGATCAAGGAAAGGCATACTAACCATTGCTAGGCTATACTAAGTACCAAGGAAGGTATAAAAACCTCTCACCCTTATGTTTACACTTTGTTATTAGTGATTTTGTTAAGAATGATTAGTGATAGTATGATATAGAGATGATTTGCATGATAAGCATGATGTTTAATGGATTGATTGATGGTTGAACTAGTGATTAGTGTTATGAGTATGTTTAGACAGAAATAAGATGGTATAAATGAAATCCTTGGGTTGTGATTGCTTGGTTATGGATTGGTGAATTGATTAGAGTGTTTTAAACACGGGAATCGCGTTTAAGCGTCGTTACCATGTCGAATTTCATTTAGGAAGTTTGGACAGAGATCCCGAATACCTTAAAGGAATAACCATGAGGCTTTCTGACCATAATCATGTAGACTCTGTTTTATAGTTTGTTTTAGCGAAAGAATCGTATCGTTTCGATTTACGGTTTAGGAGAAACGTCCGTATTAGTGAAAGCGGTTTCGGATAACTAAGTAGTTCATTGCATGAACATTGAGATAGGGATCAAGCCCTTTAAAATTTGAATTGGGTTGAAATATTAAAATGGATACTAGCATGGATTGTTAGGAAGGAAACCTAGAAGGTTTCGTGTTAAAAAGAAAAGTTTGTGATTTTATAAAAATGCGAGAACAAAGGTTGCGCGAGTGAAATACCCTTAAGGGGATGGTTAAAAACAAGGAGTTAGTAAAGGAAAAGTCCCAAACTTTTGACTTAGGAGTTACGGAATGTCATGAGGTTATAGATGACCGAGAGCGAGACATTTGATTTTCATTAATAGAACTTTAGTGCTTAAGTAATAGCACATTAAATGGCTCTAGGGGACTGACTGTGAATTATGTATCTTGTTATAGATCGACGAGCACACTCTCAAGCCCCCACTACCACACCACCAAGACACCAAGGCAAGTTTTCAAACCCTACATCATACAAATGATGCTGTTGTGATTAATGTTGTGATTGTGATATATACTTCTTTAATGCTGTAAAGGATTTATGAACTGATTTATATATTGACTTAAATCTTTCGTAACTTGTATGGTTTATATGCTATGATTATATTAGATATAAACTGAGGATTTATAAAGGCTCTAAGCGTAGAGCACTTGTATGATGATTTTAAAAGATTACACCGGGAGTTAAAGTACTATTTTGTCTTGATTATAATGTCAGAAACTGGAGGGACTGGAAGGGCTTACACGGCAATGAAACAGGAAGTTCCAATTGGAGTTGTGCTGCACATTGTAACGAAAGCCTAGGTGCTGAGTTACTGATAATGTGGCAGTGATGAGTAATGATGTTCCTAGTACAGTAGAGGTACTGTATGGAATGTTTTGACGAAAAGTATAATGAATATATCATTCTGTATATGAATGAAGTTTTAAAGGTTTTCCTTTATGATATAAGCTTACATATATGCTTATGCTGCTTTATATTATTGCTGGGCTTAGTGCTCACTCTTGCTTTCTTTTATATATATATATATATATATATATATATATATATATATATATATCACAACACAACAGCTAGAGTAGATGGCCAGGATCCGCCGTACCGCTCGGAAGCGTGTCCGGGATATACAGACCGCCCGTAGCATGGTTGTTGCAGTACATCAGGTAGAATTACTGAGTTGGTTCGGAGTGCAACTATGGTTGCTCCAGTTTATTTATAAGTATCACGTATGTATATTAATGAACAAGAACAAACTTTTGTGCTGCCTTTCTGGTTTCACATAGAGATCATACTGGTAGTAGGTTGCAAGCATTTACTTTTGGGTTGTAATAACTTTAACTTATGGATCATATGACTACTGTTTTTGCAAGTTCGTTTCTGAGACATAACTGGCGTGAGTATATGGATGGTGGGGTCACCATGTGTGTTGATTTATATTATTATGATTCAAGTATCAAGTGTTTGTACGGAATAAAGGAACGTGACAACCTAGATCTCCGACCCCGGATTTGGGGGTGTTACAAAAATGGTATCAGAGCGTATAGTTATTAATCTCAGAAACGATAGGGCATTAGGAATAATAAATGCAACTATAATAATAAGAAGAACTCCCATCGAGTTCATGGTTGGGCTACCGGATGTAGCACTGACTGTTAAAACCCGCAAGGGAACTTTTATTCCACAGTAAGTAACCTAGTTTTCGCTTGTATAGGTGTTTGCGGCCGAGGAGGCTGATGACTTTGAGACCCAGCATGACGATACTCTGCTGGCAGCTGAGGACGACCCCATGGAGGATCTAGATGAGGATCCTGAGGAGGATACAGAGGACCCGGACGAGGATCCGGAAGAGGACCCCCAGACTGTGTTTGACTTTCCTACTTCTCCTTCTCCCACTATTGATGGAGAGTCGACTGAGGATGATGATTCCACTGAGAGGGATCAGGTTGTGCCTGATGTAGTTACCACGGAGGACGATTAGACTTCTGAGGACAGCGCTAACCGATGAGGCATCAGGATGTACCCTCTGCCTACTGTGAGAGCCCTTACCCCTCCCGTGCCCCCACTGAGCCCGTTACCATCAGACGATGACTATGACCTCGCCCCTGAGGGATATGAGGAGGACCAGCCCCTGACTAATCCGGACACACCTCCTCCCTCACCTACTGGGGTACCTACTATGATCCATAATTGGATGATTGGACGGCTGACCACTGACTTGGCAGCGGCAGAGGCTAGAGCTGATGAGCTGAGGAGACAGTTGGTTGTAGAGAGAGAGACCCGTCGTTCCTATCAGGACGGGATTAGGTTTATGACCCCTGGGGAGATGAGACGTGAGATTTCTTGCATCGAGATGCGAGCTATGGTCCGCATGAGAGGTGTGCCTGTTGTTGCTGAGGGACTGGTATCCAGATGGACCGCGGAGTTGATTTGGAGAGAGGCCATGGCGCGTGTCAGGAGCCTGACCCGCCCGGAGGGGGAGCCTTGATAGATGATGGATAGCTTAGTTCTCTAAACTCAGATGGCCGTTAGTAGTGCCAGTTTTTGTGAGATGGTTCCGATGTATAGTAGTATCCTTTCCGAGTTAGACATAGGCTGATCAGACTAACGTTAGCAGATGTTGACTGGTTGACTGGTAGTACTTAGATTTTGACTGTTGTACGGACGATGTGTTTCAGTGACGGGTTCGCTTTTGTGGAAACCTTGACTTTCAGTATCTCGTGACTTTATGTCACTTATGTATATATTCGTGCATTTCAGTTTCTTTAAAAGCTTTTCGTTTTAAAAATGTGATATACCCTGCTATTTCAACTGTTTTACAAGTTACTAGTCTTGACATATAACCTGTGCAACACTCGTTTTGAAATATATATATATATACTTTGTGAAATGATGATTTCCAGGATTTTCACCAATGAACTCAATTGATCCATCCACCTATTTTGAAAAGAACAAATGGTTTTAATAAAAGTTCTTGTTTAAAAGAATCAGGAAAATGCCTCCCCGACGTATGGGAACACGAGCACGCCCTGCCAATCCTGCGGCTCAGGGCAGTGTTAACCAGAGAGATGTAAGGCAAAACTTTCATAATGAGGAAGAAAACCCAGACTTCCATGAGTTGGGAGAACAGAATTATGAGGAAGGTGAGTATGAAGGAAGCGGAGAGGATGATTATTATAATGAGTTTGATGATCAGGACTACGAAGAGGAAGTGTATGAAAGTACTCAGAATGTGGAGGTCCCCGGTGGAAACCCGATGGACCAATTCATGCACCTACTCCGACAGAATTTGAACCAGCACCCACCGCCACCACCACCAGGCCCCAATACTGCGGGGCATAGTGCTTTTAAGGCCTTTAAGTCCCTTAGGCCCCCGGAATTTCAGGGATCCGCTGACCCTGTTGAGGCAAGAGCTTGGTTAAAGGAAATGGAAAAATCATTTGAGATCCTAGGTATCGAGGAAGCCCAAAAGACCATCTTTGCCACTTACCTCCTAAAGGGAGAGGCTAACTACTGGTGGGAATCGAAGAGGAACCTAGAAACGGATGCCATTATTACCTGGGAAAGGTTTACTACTTTATTTCTGGAAAAGTATTTTCCTGTATTCATGGAAGCACAAATGGAGCGAAAGTTTTTGGAACTGAAACAGGATAACATGACCGTGGCGGAGTATGAAGCCAAGTTTACTGAGTTGTCTAGATTTGTGCCAGAATTTGTCAATACCGACTTGAAGAGGTCAAGGAGGTTCCAGTAGGGGTTAAAGTAATGGATTCAGAATAGAGTAGCTGTGTTGGAAATAACAGACTATGCCTCGCTAGTGCAAAAGGCAACAATAGTGGAATCAGGTAGTGAGCAGAGTCAGAAAGGAAGGGAGGAGAAGAAGAGAAAGTTTGATAGTCAAGGAGGAAGCTCTGTGAGCGGGAGTTTCCCAACAAAGCCATTTAGAGGAACCAGGTCCCAACCCTTAAGGAGTTCCGAATTCAGGAGAACTGAGAACAAAAGTCTAAGCCAGGGCGGTAGACAGACTGGAGTGTCCCATTTTAGTCAACCTCGACCCCCACTAACTGACTGCAATACTTGTGGGAGAAAACATCTGGGAGAATGTACCCTAAAGTCGGTAATCTGCTACAAGTGCAACAAAACAGGGCACTACTCCAACACATGCCCTCAAAACAATCAGAAGTGTTTTCAATGTGGGAAATTAGGACACCTGTAAAGAGACTGCCTATGACAAACCCCACCGGCTCAAGAATCAGTGGAGCCGCCTCTAACAAGCCCCCGACTGCTAGAACTTTCAACATGACCGTGAAAGATGCCGTGAGGGACACAAATGTGATAGCAGGTACCCTTCTATTAAACACCGTCAATGCAAATGTTTTATTTGATTCGGGAGTTACCAAGTCTTTTATTTCGAGGGATTTCGCGAGTCAGTTAAGACTTAGAGCGGAACCATTAAAAGAAGTGTTAAACGTAGAGATAGTAAACCGGGAAGTAATACCAGTTGATAAGATACACTTAGGCTGTAGTCTAGAGATAGAAGGTCAACAGTTTCGTGTAGACTTGGTCCCATTTAAATTAGGGGAATTTGATGTTATTCTGGGAATGGATTGGTTGTCGAGCAATGGTGCTCAGATCGATTGTGAAAGAAAGTGTTAGGTCCTGATAAGTTTGTAGAAGGGGGGTTGAATACAAACTATACCGTTTTATCGAATTTGTCCTTTAAATGATTTAACTGTTTAGAACAAATTAGTGCGGAATAAAAACTGAAACAATATTCAAGTTAAATAGAAACTCTATTAAACTTGAGGGGTGTTACAATTCAGTGCACAGATTACAAGGTTCTTGTTAAAACAAATCTAGAATAAATTCGACATGAATTTATCTATTTTTGTAATAAAAAGATCGAATACTAAAAAGTAGTTCGATAGTACTTCTAGGGATTATGATCTGCTAGATTGTCCAAGCAATACAAGTAATTGAATTCTAGTGGATTGGATATAAATTTGATGACTAGAATTTATTACAAGAATAATTTAAAGCTTTGCAGTTGGCTTCGAATGAATGCAGAAGAGAGAAAATGAAACTTTGCTTTTTGCTTCTGTATTGAATTCTGTTGTCTGTCTGTTTTTGATCAAACACTTCTATTTAACCAAGTCAATAGACAGTTTCCCACGCGCCTAACTTCACTAGCATTTCTACTGGCAATACTATCAATTACACTCGGTAGTACTATCAAATAAGCCTTGTAGTACTATCGGTAGGACTACCAGTTTGAACTGGTAGGACTATCGGTAGTACTATCATAGATAGTACTACTAGTATAAATCGAATTAGGATAAAAACTGATTTAATAAAATTCTACTTTTAATTAATTTAACAAATGAATTAATTCTATTAGAATTAATTCACTGATTAAATAAATTAAATAAATGACCCAAATAATTTCATAAATAAATTAATTCTGAGAATTAATTTATACATTAAATTACTTAAGATCTAGATTGATTAATTTAATATATGAATTAATTCTGAAAGAATTAATTCATAGATTAAATTAAATATCTTATAGAATAATATTAAAAGAGAATTAAACTAATTCTTAGAACCACTGAAATTGACGACGAACTTCCACTGACTGACGTTGACACTCCATGTACTGTCTGGTTCATGAGCGACTAACTTGAATGGTTGTTCTTCATCTTTAACTTTAAGCTGTGATTCTTTTCTCCTTTTATTGAAACAAGGACTGTAACCTGTACTTTTTCCCGTCACATTTCTGAAACCTCTGTCACTTTAAATAGATCCACTTTCTTGAATACTTCACTGAGGCTTGATCAAATAAATGAACTTCTTCCAGTGTAGAATAACTTCAAGTCTATAGATGACTTTAATCTTCATTCTTTGACAGATATAACCTTCTGAGATTCCTGTGACATTTGATTTTTATTATTTACTTATTACATCTTAATTAAAGTTGAGTAGAATCCTCGGTGTTTACAAATAGGCCTAGACATATGCCTTTCAATCTCCCCCTATTTGTTTGTTAGACAATAACAACCAAATACTCTAGAGGATAACTCAACTAAAACAAGAAAAAATAAGACTTTTAAGAGCCAAGCAAATAATAAAAAGTTCTGGATTAAATATAACAATATCCAGATTCAAACAGTAAAGATAAATACAAGATAGATGTTCCTCTAGACTGAACATATGAATACATTTTCCTATCTTGGTTTCCCTAGCTCTAAACATATAATAATTATAAATGAGCTAAACCTATCATGCCTTCAGTCTCTAATTTCACCTTCTTCAGCTTCTTGCAAGGTGACTAGAAGATCTTTGTCAAGGACACGATCACTTTCAGAAACCACACCACTTGGAATCACTGGTTGAGTGGTGATCTTCTTCAATCTATTCTTCATTTGAGCATACCTTGGAATTTTCTCCGTGCAGTAGTCTGAAATCATATCAGCCACTTCAGACTTCTCTACAGAAGCAAACCCAGAAGTTCTAAGAAGATTCTCCAACTTAACCAGTTGCATAGCAGTCTGTAGCTTCATGGAATCAGGATCCAGCCTCACAGTCTCTAAAGTTGTACCTCTGTAGATTTTGACTTCATAAGGAAAATGTACAACTTGAGGGCTGGCCTTCATAGCAGAATCTCTAAGCCGGTCATATAGAAGCTCATTCAAGCAAGAAGATCTTTTTACTTTACTCATCAGAATCCACAATTCAGATAGAGATCTTCTTTGTAGGAGGTCAAGAGAAATGGTGAATGACCCTTCAAGCGCACTTGAGACATAGATGAACAATTCTTGCCTCACTTGATCAAATGCAGACGTAATCCTTAGGATATCTTCCTTCAATGCCTTCATATATAATGAGTTGTCTGGATTAACAGTTCTGATCTTCTCAAGCAGCTTCAGAAAAGTAGCATCATTGTTTGTGCCTCTCTGAGGGATATCAAACATCTCCCTTGCCTTATCCCATTTACTTCCTTGCTTCATCCTAACATCCAATCTCCTTTCCTTGACATGAATACTATGAAGACGTTGTTTGTCTTCATGTTCAGCCTTTTGAATTTTCAGCTTCTGAGATATGATGTCGGAGACCTTGGCTTGCTCATCCTCCTTTCTCCTTAGCTCTGCTTGCTGTTTCTTCAACTCCTTTTGAAACAAAGGGTCAGGTGTATATAGATCAGCTTCATCTTCCCAATCATCAAAGTTGGCTGCCTCCTCAACCTCCTCCTCACCAAAAGCTTCTTCAGGTATGGTCTTCTGCAGATCACCAGATGTGTCAAAGTGGAAGTCATCCTGTTCACCATGGTAGTAGTAGGCATCATCAAAAGCAGACTCCTCCATTGATTGTTTACCTTTCCCCTTATCTCCTCCAGAAGCTTCTCCAGCTTCCCTTTCTTCTCCTTTCTTCTCCTTCTCCCCCTTAGTTGAGGAATCCTCTACAGTTTGAGTTGTGGAAGCCCTAGGATTCACCTCAGTTGTTCTCCTTATGTCTCCTCTTTCCCTTGCATCTCTTCCTTCATCAGCCTCATCATCCTCATCATCATCTCCCTCAAAGAATGATCTTTGTTCTACAGTAGGTTGATGTGATTCCTTGATCATGTTGTACAGGTGCTTCATCCCTTCATTAAGATGCTCCATTCCTCCTTCAATCCTAGATATCCTTTGCTCATTAAACCTCTGGTTTTCATCAGATGTTTGCAGAATAAAGTCCACCTTGGTAGAAATAGCAGCAATCTCCTTGACACTCTCCGATATCTGAGCATTTGACGTTATAATATCAGAGATGTCTGAAGCCACCAGTACTTGAGATTGTTGGATTGAATTCAGCCTCGGGAGTAGATTATCCTTTAGTCCTTCCAGGTCATCTTTCACAGTACCCAGCTGATTTGATACAGAGGTGGTAGATTGTGCAACCACTTGTGCTTTCAGAAGATTGTTCTCAGCCTGGGTTTCTTGTAACTTCCTTTGTAACTCAGCTAGTTGGTTCAACAAAGCAGTGTTTGTGTCAGTGTGTGCACTCACCTCAATTGCTCTCAGTGGTGTTTCACTCAACTCACGTGCTTGTGTTTCACTCTGTGTTTGATTCATATCTCTCACCACTAACTGTCTGTCAAGATTCTCAGTAGATGTACCTGCAGGAAAAATCACCCTAGCCCCTTCAAGAGAGGTCAGTGGTGGTGCAATGGGAGTTCGCAATTCCCGATCCCTGAATGAGTCTGTCAAAATATTTGACATTGTATACTGAATTTCTTCAGGGACAGACTCATCAGGTTGCCTTTCACTTTCACCAGTAAAAACTGCGAGTGAAAAATCCCTTAGGGGAGCCAGAGATGTTCCCTCTGGGAGGGGAGAAAATGATTCTATTATAGATGGCAAAGAATCAGATTTTCCCTCTGATGCCTGTGAAGGCACTTCTACCGTGACAATGGTAGGCACTGTTTCAGATCCTAAGTGCTCTCCTAACAAAGTGTCCTGAGTTTCTTGTATTTGGATGTCTTCTCCCATTGTGAGTAATGGGAGAGTGCTTGACTCATTACAGATTGCCAGGGCCCGATGGCGAATTTCAATAGATTCATCCTGTTCAGAGGATGTCTCCAGAGACTGTTCAATGGCCATTTCAAGATCCAAGT
Organism: Heracleum sosnowskyi; assembly: GCA_030848705.1. NCBI lineage: Eukaryota > Viridiplantae > Streptophyta > Magnoliopsida > Apiales > Apiaceae > Heracleum > Heracleum sosnowskyi. The sequence continues at coordinate 73,393,408 of CM061242.1, forward strand.
CCTTTTGGGAGGACATGGATGGGCTTACAGATGTCTCTCTATAGGTTTTTCTTTTCTTTAATGGTGGAGACAGAGCTGTGGGTGCACTCAGTGTTTCTTCACTACTTGACCTTTGTCTTATTAAAGAAGCAGTTCCAGGTTGAGAGGTTAAAGGATTAGACACTGTGTTTGGCTCTCTGACCTGGGATAGAGATTGTGGTTCTACAATCTCTTGGTCTGTCCTATCAACCACTTGGGTTTGAGCAGAGGTGCCAGATGATCCAGAGATAGGATGTATTACCTGTAGTGGCAGTTCCTCTGAAGTTCCAGCTGCAATGACTAGTTGTTGATCAGGAACAAAGGGTTCAAAAGTAGGTAGGTGAATGAAATGAGCCATGAATGGACTTACAACCACTGGTGTCATATTCCATTTACTAGAAGTATGGAGTCTTTGATAGAACTTACTAAAAGTAGTAGGAGAAGGAATAGATACAGCATTTAAAAACAACTCCTTGTGAGCATCAGATAGCACATGATTGATTAAGATAGTGAGAAATCTAGGATAGAAACACCTGACATTTCTACCACTATCATGATCAATCCTGGCATTAGATACTCTCCTAACTATAAGACTCCAGATAAGATGACCAATGTTAAGTCTAACATTAAACACAATAGCATTAGCAATGTACTGCAACAAGGATGGAATATGTGGAAAATTGCTCTTAGTACAATTGCTGAAAACTTTAGCTAAAGTATCAAATAAGATATCCCATTCACAGACTAGATTTGCTTTACTGAGTTTAGGCAACTCCAAAGGACCTTGATAATGAATTCTGGTGAAAAACTGAATTAATTCATCATCAGAAGGAGTCCTATCAAAGTTATCCCTAGGAAGTTGAAACACTTCACAAAACAAATCCTCAGTAATAGTATATTGTGTGTGCTCAATAGTGAAAGATATAGAATTTAAATTCTCAGAAATTACAGCAGTAGAACACAACAATCTAAGTGGTTCAATCTTTAAATCAGCAGATAAACATATAGCACGACTCACACAACACTGCGAATTTAAAAACTGAATCCAAGGTCGAAAACGATCAATAGGACATCTCAACGGATCAAAATACCCAATGTAATTGTTTTTAACAACCTCAAAATTCTGAGCCATAATTTACTAAGTAAAAATTAACACAGAAAATCAAAAACTTAAATAATTATGAATAATTCGAATTTAAGGATTTTAAAATTAATTAAAAATTAATTAAAAATCCAAATTTTCAAAGTTCTCCAAAAATTACCAAATTTTAGTATGTTAATCCTTGACAAAAACCACACACTATACTATTTTTAGAATTCAAAAACACTTATTAAAACCCTAAAAACGAATCACAAAACCCTTTGAAATTCAAAAACTCGAAAAATTAAAACTCAATGAAACTTGGATTTTAAGTACTCGAATTAATGGGCTTGAGAAGATCTATTCAGTGATGGTTTCAGAATTAAAAACAAGCAAGAAACGAATCTGGAAATCGAAAAACAAAATGGCAGCACTTCGTTTCTAAGAAAAAACGAGAGAGAAAAAAGAAAAAGCAGTTAAGTTAAAACTTGAACTGTGTAGTACTCAGTAAAAAAAAATTACTAAACATTTATATATATATATATATATATACTGTAGTACTAAGGTAAAAGAACTAATAGTACTATGGTAAAAACACGGTAGTACTATCAGAATTAAAAAGAAAATCAAAAAGGTTAAAAGTAAAAGAAAATACTTAGAAGTACTATCCAAAATTCGGTAGTACTATCAATAAAACAGAAAAAGAATAATAATAATTAAAATGGAAAATGCGGTAGTACTATCTAATGAACTAGTAGTACTATGAAATAAAAGGAAAAACAAAAAACAAAAATAAACAAAAACCACTAGCAGTACTATTAAAATGAACTGGTAGTACTATCAGGGGATAGTACTACTAGTATAAAACTAGTAATTCTAACGAGAATTAAATAAAAAATAAAAAGAAAATGCTGAAAGTAACTGAAACTTTACAAAAAAATGCAGAAATAATATAGAAATGCATGAAAAATACTTACAAACCTAGAAAAATTCACAGAAAATTCCATAAATCCTAGAAAAATATGCAGAATATTATAGAAATGCATAAAATTAATATAAACTTGCAGAAATATTTAAACAACAATATTTACAATCTGAAAAATATCTAAATAATTCTAAATAAATATATTTTCAATAAAAATACATTTCTCCACTTAAAAAATATGAGAAAAATATTTTTAAAGAAAATAAAATATTCAGAACCATTTAAATCAACAAGCATGCAATTATTAAATGAGAACCCTCAGAGAATAACATTAACAAAACAAAAGAAAATGAATTTTGAAAGAACAAACGTGACAGAGATATTGTTAATCACTAAGACTGTTTAACATACCCAATTTACCAACTAACTTGATAAATGTGGATTCATCAACAGATTTAGTGAATATATCTGCAGTCTGTTCTTCTGTGGGTACAAAATGTAACTCCACAGTTCCATTCATGACATGCTCTCTGATAAAATGATACCTGATATCAATGTGCTTCGTTCTCGAGTGCTGCACAGGGTTGTTGGAGATTGCTATGGCACTTGTATTATCACAAAATATGGGAATTTTGTCTAATGCAAAGCCATAGTCCTTTAATTGATTCCGTATCCATAAGATCTGAGCACAACAGCTTCCAGCAGCAATATATTCAGCTTCTGCTGTTGAATTGGAAACTGTTTGCTGTTTCTTGCTATACCAGGAAATCAACCTACCTCCTAGGAATTGACAACTCCCAGAGGTGCTTTTTCTATCCACAACACTACCTGCATAATCAGAATCTGTATATCCAACAAGATTAAAACCAGAATCTTTAGGGTACCAGATACCTAGATTAGGTGTACCCTTAAGATATCTCAAGATTCTTTTCACAGCAACGAGATGAACATCTCTAGGGTCCGCTTGGAACCTTGCACACAAGCATGTAGCATACATAATATCTGGTCTACTAGCAGTAAGATAGAGTAAGGAGCCAATCATACCTCTGTAGCTTGTAACATCTACCTTGATAGATTTGTCAGAAGCTCCAAGTTTGATTGCTGTTGAAGATGGAGTCCTTGCTGATGCTGAATCCTCCATGTGATACTTCTTGAGGAGTTCTTTGAGATACTTGGATTGACAAATAAATATACCATTTGACCTTTGACTTACTTGCAATCCAAGAAAGAACTTCAGCTCACCCATCATACTCATTTCAAACTTACTCTGCATAAGCTCAGCAAATCTCTTACAGAGATTATCATTAGTAGACCCAAATATGATGTCATCCACATAGACTTGGACTAATATCATATCACTTTTGTGTTTCTTTGAAAAAAGAGTTTTGTCTATGATACCTCTAACAAAACCATTTTCTAAAAGAAAACCAGAGAGAGTGTCATACCATTTTCTTGGGGCTTGCTTGAGACCATAGATAGCCTTGAAGAGAAAGTACACAAAGTCCAGCAGCTCCTGATTTTCAAAGCCAGGGGGCTGTTCCACATACACTTCTTCATCAAGTTCACCATTCAGGAATGCACTCTTAACATCCATTTGATAGACTTTAAAATTGGAATAAGCAGCAAATGCTAAGAACATCCTGATGGCCTCAAGTCTAGCCACTGGTGCATAGGTTTCATCATAGTCAATGCCTTCAGCTTGAGAATACCCTTGTGCAACCAGTCTTGCCTTGTTCCTTGTAACAATGCCATCCTCATCTAGCTTGTTCCTGTATACCCATCTTGTGCCCACTACTTTCTTGTTCTTTGGCCTGGGTACCAGCTTCCAGACTTGCTGTTGTTCAAATTGATTGAGTTCATCTTGCATAGCAATCACCCAATCTGGATCAGTCAGTGCTTCCTCAGTTTTCTTTGGCTCCATTTTAGATAGGAATGCTGAGAAAAGACATTCATTCTGAGAAGCACTTCTAGTTTTAACTCCAACATTTGGATCACCAAGGATCAGCTCAAAAGGATGAGCTCTATTCCAAACAGTCTGTCTTGGAAGATTTGATCTTGATGATTCACCTTGAAATTCACTTTGATGTTGTGAGTGACTAGTTGATCCTTCATTTGCTCCCCCTGAGTTGTTGCCTGTTTGTCTTGATGATTCTTCTCCAGTGTTGGTGGTATCTCCATTGTTACCAGTGTTTCCACCACCATCACCATGATCATTATCATCATTATTATTATCATCACCAGCAATAACTTCAGGTAAGGCTTCATCATCTGATTCTGAGTCTGGCAAGTTATCAAACTTCAGCTTTTCAGATGAGTCTTCTTTTTGGATACTGGGGAACTTAGTGTCATCAAAAGTAACATTGACACTTTCCTTTACTGTGTGACTGCCAACCAAGTAGACCCTGTAAGATCTTCTGGAATATCCAACAAAAATAGCTTCTTGTGCCTTTGCATCAAACTTGCCACGTTTAACATTGTCATCTAAAAGCACAAAGCATTTTGCTCCAAATACATGAAAGTACTTGACAGTTGGTTTCTTGTTGTTCATGATCTCATATGGAGTCTTCATTAAGTCCTTATTGATTAAAGTTCGATTCTGAGTATAACAAGCAGTATTCGCTGCTTCAGCCCAAAAGTACGTTGGAAGTTTGGACTCACTTAGCATAGTCCTAGCTGCTTCAATCAATGTACGATTCTTTCTTTCCACTACTCCATTTTGTTGAGGAGTTCTAGGGGCAGAATACTGTCTTGTTATTCCTTTATCAGCACAAAAGTCATTTAGAATGGCATTCTTGAATTCCGTACCATTATCTGACCTTATGGCTCTAACAGGGAATCTAGAATCCAGCTCAATCAACTTTACATGGCCAATCACCAGGAATGGGGTCTCATCCTTGGAATGTAGGAATAAAACCCATGTATATTTTGAATAGTCATCAACAATCACAAGTGCATATTGTTTCTTTGACATGGACATCACATTAACTGGACCAAACAAATCCATGTGCAGTAGCTGAAGAGGTTCAGTTATTGATGATGTGTCAGTGCCCTTGTGAGAAGCTTTCTTTGACTTTCCCTTCTGACATGCCTCACACAGTCCTTCCTGTGTAAATTCCATCTGAGGCAAACCTCTAACTAATTCCCTCTTGACTAAAGAGTTCATAGTTTTGAAGTTAAGGTGAGACATCTTCTTGTGTCATAGCCAACTATCATCTGATGAAGCTTTAGCATAAAAACAATTAACTTCATCTTTGAATCCCGAGTTCAGATCAGCTATGAACAGGTCACCTTTCCTTACTCCTTGAAGAGCAGGCTTTCCATTCTTCTTGTGAGTAATCTGACACTTCTCTCTTTCAAAGGAAACAGCATATCCTCTGTCACAGAACTGACTGATGCTGAGAAGATTGAACGTCAGACCTTCCACAAATGAAACATCTTCAATGATAACATTTCCGTACTTCAAACAGCCATATCCTTTCGTAATACCCTTGCTGTTATCTCCAAAGGTAACTACTGGGCCAGCTTTCACAACCACATCTGATAGCAGGGCTCTATCTCCGGTCATATGCCTTGAACAGCCACTGTCCAGAATCCACATGACTCGGTTTACCTGTTTAACTCCCTGCAATATCAGATTGATTAGTCCTTCTTCGGAGCCCAAAATTGATTGGGTCCGGCATACTTAAAGAACTGGCCTTTGTCAGGCAAAACAACATTTCTAACTAAAACTACTTCAACCTTTTTCACATAAGAGCGTTTCCATTTATAGCCAGCCTTAACACATTTCTGAGTAGGCTTAGGGATAAATGAATCCACTTTAATATTAGGAGGATTAGCAGTCTTAGCTTTAACATGCTTCTTATTATTAACATGTTGACGTGGAGCAGTCTTATCACTAGATACATGCTTTTTATTAAAGAAAGCATACATAACATTAAAAGCACAAGACATGCAATTACTCACACCACATGCTTTATGAGAAGAATTAATAGCAGGCATGTTAGTTCTACAGTTGTTTTGATCCAACTTATGGATATCTGATTTAGTCTTTTCAGTTGTAGCAACTTTGACTGGAATATCAGATACACACTTTTTGGATTGCTCAGCTTCTAAGGCAACATCTTCTTCATGAATCTCCTCAGCAATAATGATAGAAGATTCATTCAGAGGCTCTGCCTCAGACTCCTTACAGAAGGGTGTTTTAATACCCTTAAGAATATAAGGAACAACCTTTCCTTCTTCTCTGACTCTACAAGGTGTATTAATACCAAGCAATCCTATAGCCTCATTATAATCATAACCTATACTGACATGATTACCAATAGCTTGTTTATTGAAAATTTCTTTAGCCGTTTTACAAGAGTTGTAATAGGCATTAGCTTTGGTTTTGAGCTCACTAATCTGCTCTTTGAGAATGGTTTCCAGTTGAATATAACATTTAACCCTATTCTCCAGAAAAGCAATTTTCTCATTAAGTTCATCCTGATTAACATGCACAAGTTTCAAATCTTTTAATTCCTTTTCAAGATTTGTGTTTAAAAGATTTATTCTATCATTTTCAGTGCGTGCACAACTTATGGTGCCACCAAGATGATAAATCATTTCAGCATCAGTAAAGGTTACCTCTGACATGTATCTGGATGAAGTGCTTTCCTCTTTAGCCATTAAAGCAAGGTTCCCAATCTCACCTGCTTCTTCATCACTGTCAGTGTCATCCCAACTCTTTCCCTCAGCAACATAGGCCTTCCCAATCTTGTTCTTCTTGCTAGAATCAAATGTGTTTCTAGTCACTTGCTTTGGCTTTCTGCACTCAGTAGCAAAGTGACCCAACTCATTGCAATTGTAGCATCTGATTATACTCCTGTCCACAGTTCCAGTTTTGTAGCCACCCCTTGTGCCACTTGAAGATGAAGATCCACCTCTCTGAAATCTGGGTCTGAACTTAAGATTGGGATTCCTCTTGAATCTAAACTTCCCAAACTTTCTGACTATCAAAGCCAAATCACCATCCTCCAGCTGATCAAGTTCTTCCAAAGAATAGAAGTCACCACCAGATTGATCAATGGATGTTAATCCATATTCAGCATCAATAACATTCATGTGAGAACTGGAAGGTTGAACAGCCTTCACTTCCAGTTTCTGTGGGACTTCAGCAGCCAATGCAGTGGAGGTACCAACAATCCTTCCAGTTCCATACAGCTCCTTCTGTTGAATCTGCTCCAGCTCATAGGTCTTCAAGACACCATACAATCTTTCCAAAGCAAGCTCATTCATGTCTCTTGCTTCTCTAATAGCAGATATCTTGTGCTCCAAATGAGGTGGAAGTGTAAGAAGGAACTTCTTGTTAATCTCCTTGTTGGTGTAGTGCTTCCCATTGAGATTCAGATCATTAATTAATTTGTTGTATCTTTCAAAAACCTGAGAGATACCTTCACCAGGGTTTGATCTGAAATGCTCATATTGTGAAGTGAGAATTTCCAGCATATTCTCCCTAACTTCTTCTGTCCCCTCATTGATTATCTCTATGGTTCCCCAAATATGTTTGGCAGTTTCACAATTTAGGACATGATTATGCATGATAGGATCAAGACTCTCAATAAGGATCAACTGAAGACAGGAATCCAAGGTAACATCCTCTTTCTCATCAGGAGTGTATTCCTTGGGATCTTTAGGGTACATTCTAGCAGCCCTAGTCACAACATTATCCTCAACAACTTCAGGATCAATAATCATAGGGAGTTTGGGACCACTCTTCAGCACATCCAAGTATTTAGGATTTGCAACCTTAAGAAATAGGAGCATTTTCTTCTTCCACATTGGATAATGCTCCTTGCTGAATATTGGGATTTTAACTGTCCCCACTTTCTGTGCAGTAGACATCTTTTGAGATTTTTAGAAGAATAAAAAATTCAGAGTTAAGAAAAAATCTCAAACAATTGGATCTTTGATTAGTATATCAATCAAAAGGCTCTGATGCCAATTGTTAGGTCCTGATAAGTTTGTAGAAGGGGGGTTGAATACAAACTATACCGTTTTATCGAATTTGTCCTTTAAATGATTTAACTGTTTAGAACAAATTAGTGCGGAATAAAAACTGAAACAATATTCAAGTTAAATAGAAACTCTATTAAACTTGAGGGGTGTTACAATTCAGTGCACAGATTACAAGGTTCTTGTTAAAACAAATCTAGAATAAATTCGACATGAATTTATCTATTTTTGTAATAAAAAGATCGAATACTAAAAAGTAGTTCGATAGTACTTCTAGGGATTATGATCCGCTAGATTGTCCAAGCAATACAAGTAATTGAATTCTAGTGGATTGGATATAAATTTGATGACTAGAATTTATTACAAGAATAATTTAAAGCTTTGCAGTTGGCTTCGAATGAATGCAGAAGAGAGAAAATGAAACTTTGCTTTTTGCTTCTGTATTGAATTCTGTTGTCTGTCTGTTTTTGATCAAACACTTCTATTTAACCAAGTCAATAGACAGTTTCCCACGCGCCTAACTTCACTAGCATTTCTACTGGCAATACTATCAATTACACTCGGTAGTACTATCAAATAAGCCTTGTAGTACTATCGGTAGGACTACCAGTTTGAACTGGTAGGACTATCGGTAGTACTATCATAGATAGTACTACTAGTATAAATCGAATTAGGATAAAAACTGATTTAATAAAATTCTACTTTTAATTAATTTAACAAATGAATTAATTCTATTAGAATTAATTCACTGATTAAATAAATTAAATAAATGACCCAAATAATTTCATAAATAAATTAATTCTGAGAATTAATTTATACATTAAATTACTTAAGATCTAGATTGATTAATTTAATATATGAATTAATTCTGAAAGAATTAATTCATAGATTAAATTAAATATCTTATAGAATAATATTAAAAGAGAATTAAACTAATTCTTAGAACCACTGAAATTGACGACGAACTTCCACTGACTGACGTTGACACTCCATGTACTGTCTGGTTCATGAGCGACTAACTTGAATGGTTGTTCTTCATCTTTAACTTTAAGCTGTGATTCTTTTCTCCTTTTATTGAAACAAGGACTGTAACCTGTACTTTTTCCCGTCACATTTCTGAAACCTCTGTCACTTTAAATAGATCCACTTTCTTGAATACTTCACTGAGGCTTGATCAAATAAATGAACTTCTTCCAGTGTAGAATAACTTCAAGTCTATAGATGACTTTAATCTTCATTCTTTGACAGATATAACCTTCTGAGATTCCTGTGACATTTGATTTTTATTATTTACTTATTACATCTTAATTAAAGTTGAGTAGAATCCTCGGTGTTTACAAATAGGCCTAGACATATGCCTTTCAGAAAGAAAATTAGGTTCAAAGTATCCGAAGGACGGGAGGTCGTGTTCAATGGACAACGGCAAACCCGTAAGTTTTTAACCATGGCCCAAACCAAGAGGTTGTTGCGGCATGGGTGTGAGGCCACTTAGCCTATGTGATAGATACAAATCGAGAACTAAACAAGTTAACCATTAAGAACCGATATCCTTTGCCAAGGATTGATGATTTGTTTGACCAATTGAAAGACGCGATTCATTTCTCAAAGATTGACCTAAGGACTGGATATCACCAGTTAAAGATAAAACCTGAGGATATACCCAAAACTGCATTTCGCACTAGGTATGGCCACTACGAGTTTTTAGTAATGACGTTTGGGCTAACGAATGCCCTGGCAGCTTTCATGGACCTAATGAATAGAGTCTTCAAACAATATTTGGACAAGTGTGTCATTGTTTTTATCGATGATATTTTAGTCTACTCTAAGACAGAGGAAGAACATGCAGAACACTTGAGGATAGTGTTAGAGACGCTGAGAAAGGAAAAGTTAGATGCCAAGTTCTCCAAGTGTGAGATTTGGCTAAGGGAAGTACAGGTTCTAGGTCATGTGATCAGCAATGAAGGAGTATTGGTCGACCCTGCTAAGATAGAAGCCGTTTCAAATTAGGAGAGACCAACCACCCCGACGGAGGTGAGAAGTTTTGTAGGCTTAGCCGGGTATTATCGGAGATTTGTGCAAGATTTTGCTAGAATAGCAGCCTCACTGACCCGACTTACCCGAAAGACTGAGAAAAATGATAAAGGAATCATAAGGTATTTTTTTTTTCCAAGTTGGGATTCCTAATGTTCAAGAGATAAAGGATGCTAATTTTTCAGAATGACTAATAAGAGGAACTGAAAGGATGAAGTTTGAAGTTAAGAGTACAACAAGGATTATTTAAAGGTCCTGATTGAGCCAGAACGAATCAAGGAATAAAGATCTGTCATAGAGAGACAGCTACACCGAGAGTAAATAAATTTAAGGAAATGTTATTGTTGGCCAGACAGAAAAAAAAGGATATTATCGATTGGTAAATAAACATTGGATATGTCAGAAAATGAAGGCAGAACAAAGACCTAGTTGACTATCACAGTTAGTAGAGATTCCTGATTAGGAATGTAATTTACTGTAATAGATTTTGTGATAGGATCAATAAGAATCAAGTCGGACTATGACGTCAATTGAGTTATAATTGATGGATTAAATGAGTCTACTCATATTTTGTTTTTAGCGAGAGACCTTCAATCGAGGAGTTACGAAAGAGATAGTTGGGTGACATGAAGTTCCCGTAACCATCGTGTCAAAGAAGAACCAATGATTAAACTCCAGATTCGGGAGTAGTTTTCCAAACGTGTTTGGCGACGAGATTGAGTGCGAGCACTACGTAGGATCCTCAGACCGACGGACCGACTGAAAGAAACATTTCAGACAACAGAAGTTACGGTAAGTGTTGTACCGCCGATTTCAAGAGTAGTCGGATGTTGATAGAAAATGGGTGTATAAGAATACAACCAGAATTGGCTTATATAAAGCACCCGGTAGATATCACATACCAGAATGAGTAAGTGTTGTAATGAACCAGAGAGGAAAACCTTTAAGAAGGTTTATATAAACCTTGAAGAGTCAACCTGGAAACTGGAGATTTCTATATTGGAAAAGTAACCTCGGCTATTTTCTTAGATTCCGGGAAGGAATCCTTTTAAGTAGGGGAGACTGTAATAACCCCAAATTTTGGACTTAGTTAAAAATTTTTGATGAATAGCAAATGTGGATGAATAGTGAATTTGCTGATGAAAAATATTTTCAGACCACACTATATAGAAGACATGGAATGAATGTTTCGAAGTTATATTAGTGATGTATAAGGAGAATAAGTGAATGTAAGCGCGATCAGAATCACAAGATTTCCTTTCGAATTTTAAATCACTATTCACTGGACAATCAAGGATGTATTGATTTGATCGTTTTGAGAAAGTATGTCGAATGAGAAATCCATGATCATATCTTAAGCCAAGGTGAGAAATCTAGAATCATATATTAAACCAAGGAAATGGAAAGATCAAGGAAGTATCTCCTAGCATTGGTACAGAGAAACGTTTTTAAAATCACTTGAAACTATCGCGGAACAAAAGCGTAACGAATTATGGATTAAACCCTAACCAAAGGAGAAGTATCATATAAGATCATCAAGTGCAACATATAAGAGGATTGATGATACAAATGATGACATAAGCATGATGCAGGAGGGTGACATATGGGTGACATGGTGATGACAAAGTGATGACAAGGTGATGAATCACCACCTTGTCACCACTTTCACCACAACCACAAGTTAAAATGACATGTGTCTTTGATGACTAAACCAAATAAAGACCACACAATTAAAAAAGAGATGTATTAAGGATTAATTAAACAAAAACAAAAAGAAAGAAAAATCAAAGAAGAGATGCATCCAAGGAGATGAACCTTTCGACCATTTCTTGTTCAACAAAGATAAGAAAAATTTTCCTTCATTTCTACTCAACCATAATTCAATTTCTTGGGCTCTAAATCACCCTCATCCCTAAACTAAGGTAAATACTTGATCTCATCATCATCCATGGTTGTTATCATACTCAATAATTGAATCAAAGTTGATGATGAATAATAGAAATGAATAGTAATGTTTGAAATTCTTGTTTGATCTTGAAGTTCTAAGCTTGTAAAGGATAATCAAGGATCAAGGAAAGGCATACTAACCATTGCTAGGCTATACTAAGTACCAAGGAAGGTATAAAAACCTCTCACCCTTATGTTTACACTTTGTTATTAGTGATTTTGTTAAGAATGATTAGTGATAGTATGATATAGAGATGATTTGCATGATAAGCATGATGTTTAATGGATTGATTGATGGTTGAACTAGTGATTAGTGTTATGAGTATGTTTAGACAGAAATAAGATGGTATAAATGAAATCCTTGGGTTGTGATTGCTTGGTTATGGATTGGTGAATTGATTAGAGTGTTTTAAACACGGGAATCACGTTTAAGCGTCGTTACTATGTCGAATTTCATTTAGGAAGTTTGGACAGAGATCCCGAATACCTTAAAGGAATAAACATGAGGCTTTCTGACCATAATCATGTAGACTCTGTTTTATAGTTTATTTTAACGAAAGAATCGTATCGTTTCAATTTACGGTTTAGAAGAAACGTCCGTATTAGTGAAAGCGGTTTCGGATAACTAAGTAGTTCATTGCATGAACTTTGAGATAGGGATCAAGACCTTTAAAAATAGAATTGGGTTGAGATATTAAAATGGATACTATCATGGATTGTTAGGAAGGAAACCTAGAAGGTTTCGTGTTAAAAAGATTAGTTTGTGATTTTATAAAAATGCGAGAACAAAGGTTGCGCGAGTTAAATACCCTTAAGGGGATGGTTAAAAATAAGGAGTTAGTAAAGGAAAAGTACTTGGGTTTTGAGAATAGATTTCCACCCAAACTTTTGACTTAGGAGTTACGGAATGTCATGAGGTTATAGATGACTGAGAGCGAGACATTTGATTTTCATTAATAGAATGTTAGGCCGAATACACAATATATAATCAAGTATGTATGAGAATAACAATTAAGAACACAGGTTTGTAAATCAACAAACTGAATTATATTAAATAACTCTCTCTTAGTGATGTTAATGAATCACAAAGAGCTTCTAGGTTACAAGAATAATATATTCAATAATCGCATCCCTTCTAGGGATAACCTATCTGTGTTTATATAGTACACAGTTACACAATCCTTCTCTAATTGATATTCCTACAAATTAGCTATACAATTGATATCAATTAAGGATTGCTTCTTATCTTCTATTCCGTTTCCTTAGCTGTATCAATATATTCTGCTTCTTTCCATCTTCAGAATATATTGCTTCTAGAATCTTCAATTCAGCACCGACAGCTAATTCAACTATCACCTTGTCAGACTTTAAATAAACTCTGACCGGCTTCCATTAAACTCTTCACCCTGTGAGAGTTTAATTAAACTCTGACCGGCTTCTGATAAACTCTGGTCAGTACCTGTTGCTTAAACACTGATAAACAAACGTCAGCAATTATATCTAACAATCTCCCCCAACTTGTTCATAATAAAATGTACAAGTTAAACATATAATTGATGATGTCAAAAACATTTAACAAATGCAGTGTTTAACATATAACAGAGTTTAATTTAAAACAGAGTTTAAATTTGACTTAGAATAGAAAATATATTAAAAACTTACAGTCAGATTTTACTTGATTTCTTGAATATCAGGCACAGTCCTGATATAATCTAACAGTAGTTTCTTCTCAGCTCTATTCAATTCAGCAATCATAATCTTCTTCAGCTCCTTCATCTCTGGTTCATCTTCACCAATTTGATAAATGGCAGCCCTGAAAGAATATATGCTGTTTTTGTTCATTTCATTGCCAAGTCTGATATAAAAAGGTTTATCAGACTCTAGATTGAACTCAAGAACCTTTTTATTTAGTGCAGTTCTGAACCTAGCACTATTCCTTTTCATTTCTACCAACTTTCCATGTGCATCTCTGTATTTAGGAATGTATGCACTTGATACTCCAGCTCCACTCAAAACTTTGGATTTCATCATCCTTTCCTTCAAAACTCGAGCAGCATCATAAGTACTTCTATTCTTTACTTCAAGTAGATATAGAACATACTCTAGCTCTTCCCAAAGTTTTAACTGGATATCAAATTCACCAAATCTATACACTCTGCCATCAGCCATAAAATATAACAAGAATTCCTTTTTGATTCCTTTGTGAAAAATCATCTGTACAGATTCTAGTTTGTCAAGGCCTTCTTGAGTAATTCCAACTCCAAATTCTGCCAATGAAAACTTGTCTTGAGATCTGTTATTAGTTCTTCTTTCTCTGTGTGAACCCAGTCCAGATTTGTCAAAAGCTTCTTTTCCCAATACTGTTCTGGTTTCTGAGAAATTCACAGCTTCAAGCTTTAAGTCTTCAAGAATTTTTGATTTGCTGAATCCTGGAAGTAGTGTAGATTTCTGTACAACTTGAGCAACGTCAGAGGTTGTCATGTCTTCAATAGAAACATCAACTTGAGCAGCGTCAGAGGTTGATTTAGCTAATCTTGTTTCAACTTGAGCAATGTCAGAGGTTGAAATATCTTTCTTCTTTAGGTTAGGCTCTTCGATCATTATGCCTTTACCCTTATCAGAGTTTCTAATCACAGGTCTCCTTGTATTTTGTATACTCTGTTGAATATTCTCTTTGATAGAAATACCAACTTCTTTCTTTCTAGGAGCCTTGATTTCCTTTCTCTTGTAGATTCCAGCTTCAAGATTTTTCTTGTGTTCCTCAGCAAGCATTTGCTCTTCAGCCTGGATATCTTCAATAGTTACATTCTTTCCATGCTCTTTCATGAATATCTTAGCAGCAATCTCTTCATCAGTAGATGGATTAGTTGAAACAACTAAACTCTTGAGATTTGAAGTAGATTGTCCACCAGAGTTTATCTTTTCAGAGTTTATTTGTCTACCAGAGTTTACTCTAGTCCTGCTTTGCCTTTGAGCAATGACCTTTCCTTTATTTCCTTTGCTCCCCCCATCAGTAGAATCATCCCTCTGTCTCAGAGCTTGAATGTCTTTACATTTGTCTTTAGGTACATTCTCCCCCTTTTTGACATCATCAGAAAGTAATACTGATGTCAGCAATTCTAGAGCATTAGAAATAGAATTTAATTGAGTAGACATTTCAGCCTGATTCTCCTCAACTTTTCCAAGCCTTTTCTTGATTTCCTCAGAATCCTTGGCTTGCTGCTTGAATTGTGTAGAATAAAATGATCTGTCAAGCTTCAAAGTTGTATCCCTGAGAGAAAATTCATTCCTGAGATTTGTAAACATCTGTTGATTCTCATCAAATCTATTATTAAGAGATTTGACTTGAACAACAGTTGCCTGTAAACTTGTAAGTACATCAGTATTTGATATCTTCTTGACAGAATCAGATAGCAAATCTGCAGCCCTTTGTGCTGAGAAAACACAATCTGCATCAGCCCAATTTTTGTAGTACATATTCTGGAAATGCTCATTGGTCTGTCTATTAACTTCCATTCTTTCATCACTATTGACATCATCAGCCAATGAAACTTGAATGCTAGGATGTGAATGAGAACCCTCAGCATCATTTCCAGCTTCTTCATTAGTGTCTGCTGCATTTTCAGGAAGAATATTTTCAGCAGTAAACTGTGCAACTTCATCAATTTTCTCTTCTGCGACAGCTTGAGGAATATCAGAGTTAATCTGAGCAAAAACCTTTGCTTCTCTTTGAATCTGATTAACCTCCTCACCTTTGTCAAGATCACAAGAGATAATTTCAGTATGAGTGGCTAGAGATTCTTCTACCTGATCAGTGACTTGATCAGCTTCCACACCCTCTGTATAATGATCAGAATGGATAGAGGTGTGTGCTTCACGATCAAAAATTCTGCTATCAGAATGAGTAGCAGCTTCCTCAACTACATCATGAACCTTTGATGTAGGAGCATCGAAATCCATAGTAGCATCAGTATTTAATCTGTCTAGATAAACAGCTTCAGCATTTGCAGCATCGTCCTAAACAAACACTTCAGGAGCATCAGTGTTTACAAACACTCTGTCCTCTTCAGCATTTATAATATCCTCCTCAACAACAATTTCAGGAGTATCTTGAGGAACAGCTTCAGCCACAATCTCCTCATTCTCTGATGCAGGAGCTTCAGAGTCCTTAGAGACTCTGTCCATGGTTACATTTACAGCACCAAAAAGATGTGCAGCCACTAGTCTTCTTTTTCTCTGATGAAGAGTTTCTTCATCAGTTTCAGTCTCTGAGGTTTCAACAACAGACTTTGCCCTATTGGCTCTTCTTTTCTTTAGCCTTGTCTTCTGAGGCAGCTCTACAGGTGTTGATGCCCCAGCTTCAGTAGATGGTTTCCTTGCAGGTTTAGTACCAATGTGCTTGGTCCTACCTCCCCTTGCAGGTTTAACAGAAGTTGATGGAGGTTCTGGTTGAGATTCAGCTTGTGGTTGTGGATTTACTTGAGCATCCACAAACTGTTGCACAGAAGTAGGTAGCAAAAGATCTCCAACAATGCCTTTCTTAATGTCTTTATTTACTAGATCAGTAAATACTCTCTTATGTAATTTAAAACAAGAAACATCTGCTTCAAATACATTTTCTCCTTCAACACAATAAGAAACCAAAAGCTGACAGAATCGAGAAAAATAAACAACTCCTCTATTCTCGGTCATCTTCTCCCCTAAGTTATTCAACACAAGTCGTGCAAAATCAAAATGATTATCATATAATAAAGAATACCCGATTTGCAGACTTTCTGTGGGAATAGCATCCCAATTTGTGCATTTCTTGCCAAATGTCCTGGTAATGCAATCGAAGAAGAAACTCCATTCTTTGCGCAGAAACGGCCTTTTTAGTTGCCCAATCTTTGTCAATGGACCAGAGTAGCCAATCTCTCGCATCATTCGGATTAAATCCTCATCACCCATTCCAATAGTGTAGGAAGAATATTCAGGAAACCCCATTGCATCTCGAATAGTACCAGCAGTAATAACATACTCTGTTTCGTCAAACTCAAAGATTATGGATGGGCTCCCAGTTTCACCACCATCATCATAAATCCCTGTCTCCCAGAATGCCTTGATTTGTAAACCAGAAAGTGTGGCTGGTTCAACTAAAGCACGCCCAATCGCTGACTGAGCAAGAAACCGTTGAATCATATGAAATGCTTCTGGTGCGTTTGCAGTGTTTAGTGGTGCGGTATAATTGTTTGGAACGAACTCTAACCCAGACGAAACGAAAGCTGTGGTTGCCATTAGAAGATTTTGAAGAAAGAACAAGTAATAGATGTGAAAGCTTAACAGAGTTTATGTGTAGAAAGGTGTTTGTGAATATGTGTGTGATAATAGATGTGTATGAGTAAGATGTGAAAAGTTTAACTGAAGATGTGTGTATTGTATTTATCAGAAAATTAAAGATTAAAAACTGAAGAGTTTTTAATCATTAATACACAACTGTCTTACTCCTATAATCATGTGAGTGGGAAACATGTCAAACGTGCATACGCTAATAGCTGTATTAAACAACTTCCAATACACACGTGCAGACGTGGAGACACCTGTCATCACAAATCCGCTCATTGGAAAAAAATCAATAATAATAAAATTATCGATTTTAATATCTCAGAAACATAATAATAAAGTACGAAGGAGCTCAACAGTCAGAAGAATAATGACTGTCTTGGAACTCCGCACTTTACTGTTCCCAGAGCTTCGAGCCAATCAAAACCTTTCAATTTCCCTGTTGGATGCTATAAAAGCTAGAGCATTGTAACAGCAGGCAATACATATATTAAAACAAATACCATATATCAAATGGCAGGAACCTTTGAATTCATGGATGTAGAAGCTTTCTTGAATCTGAACTGGCGTCAACAAGCAAACTATATCATTGATGAGTTTCTTGTTTTATCATTCCTGAATGATGAAGGTCTCATCGCTGATGATGAGATAGCTGAAGGACCTATCTCCAATCCCTATGTGCACATCATTCGTCCTGGGCCATATGATGTGCCCATCCTTGCAGATGATGATGCTGTGGAGATTTGTATGATGCTCTTTTATCAGAGCTACTTGAAGGGTTCGAAGAAGACAGTCGTCTTGGAATCCTGCAAGCTGCAAACCAGAAAGAGATTTCGAGAGGATGATGATGATGATTCAACATCAGGGAGTTGTCAAGCCTTGAAAATCCCAGATGCTATAATAACCTGTTAATCGAACAAATAGCTAGACAAGAGTATGAACTTGTCTGAATGTAAACAAAGTTTGAATCGATTAATGAGAAAGATCCAATTTTTTTTTTGTTTTACATATCAGTATCGCATAGTAATTGTAAAGTGAAAGAAATGATATCACTTTAAACATTAAACTAACACACTCATCAGCGCTACTAATCACCATCAGGACTTATCAAACACACTCTTTCTTTTCTCTGTTTAATGCAAAATTACATCACAAATCATACTTTTTCGAAAAACAAATGTCTAATCTCAAAATGATAATATGCCTGAAACAGAGAAATTATTTTAATCATTAAAGATTAAAACAAAGTTACCTCAGCATATGTCACACAATACATCAGTGTTTACCATTTGTCCTTCTTTGTCAATAAACTCTTCTCTCAATCTGTACAGGTGTGAAAATATGTGTGTGCAATAGCAGAGTTTACCGTAATCAATATTTAGATCATCTCAAAGTGCATAAAATCCACAAACGAAAGTAGTAAAAACTGGTTGCCTAAACTCTCATGTATAACATAACATCTGATTTTATATCTAAACTCTGTTTTCTGATATCCTTTCATTTGGATATATCTTTTAATTTTTCACCCCCTTTCTTTATTTTTTATTATTTTTTTATTTTTTATTTTTATTTTTCCAGTAATCAGTGGTTGGCACTAGTCACCAAAAATCAACGATTTTAGCCCTTATTTCATACAATAAGTTCCTGGATCTTCCTAGGCACAACATGATCTCAAAGGAATTTGTGCTCTTTTTGGCATCTTTTGATTTGAGGGTGAATTCTTTTTAATTAAGAATCAGAGTTTAGACTTTTCATCAGTAAATATAATTAACTTATGAGAGAAAATGCAAACAGCTAATACAGACTCAGTGTATAGGATCAATAAACTAAGAGATGGTATAAATACAGAGACAGTATCATGCTGTGATAACTTACTGCACATAATCGAGATCAGAATCTATACAACTCTTAAGGATTCACAGTTACTTACTGAGAATTATGCTTCATACAAATTTCTTCATTGGTCCAAATGTTTCAGACAGAATTACAATCAGAGTATGACATTAAACTGTAACTATCAGAGTATGACCAACAGAGTTTAGCATCAGAGCTTACTTTCAGAGTATGACTGACACTTCACAGAGTTTATCATCAGAGTTTAACATGCTGGTTCACATAACAGTTAACACATGTAAGAAATCATGAACATAAAAAGTGAGTCTAACCCGTATCTCTAGTCAGAACCAGAGATCATTCCAAGTTCATTTACCAATCTTGTAAAAGTAGCTTCACTCAAAGGTTTGGTGAAAATATCTGCAAGTTGTTGGTCTGTAGACACAAAATGAAGCTCAATGTTTCCTTCTTCCACATGTTCTCTGATAAAATGATACCTTATGCTGATGTGCTTGGTCATGGAATGCTGTACTGGATTACCTGTCATAGCAATAGCACTTTGGTTATCACAGAAAATAGGTATTCTAGAGTACCTTAACCCATAATCCAGCAATTGATTCTTCATCCATAAAATCTGTGCACAACAGCTACCAGCTGCTATATACTCTGCTTCTGCAGTGGATGTAGAAATTGATTTCTGTTTCTTACTGTACCAAGAAACCAATCTGTCACCTAAAAATTGACAGCTTCCACTTGTACTTTTTCTGTCTATCTTACAGCCTGCAAAATCTGCATCAGAGTAACCAATTAACTTAAACTCTGATTCTCTAGGATACCACAAACCCAAGGTTATGGTTCCTTTGAGATATTTGAAGATCCTTTTTACAGCTGTTAGATGAGGCTCTCTGGGATCTGCTTGAAATCTTGCACAAAGACATGTTGCATACATGATATCAGGTCTACTTGCAGTAAGATACAGTAGAGACCCTATCATTCCTCTGTAGTTAGTCATATCTACTGAGGCTCCTGTGTCTTTGTCAAGCTTCGTTGCTGTAGCCATGGGAGTTGTAGCAGATGAACTATCAAGCATACCAAATTTCTTTAGAAGATTTCTGGTATACTTTGCTTGATTGATAAAAATCCCATCATCTGTTTGCTTAACCTGTAAGCCTAGAAAATAACTAAGCTCTCCCATCATGCTCATTTGATACCTGGATTGCATAAGCTTTGCAAACTTCTTACAGAGTTTGTCATTAGTAGATCCAAAAATAATATCATCTACATAAATTTGAACTAAAAGCAAATCATCACCAGAATTGAAATAAAACAAGGTTTTATCAATTGTACCTCTTGTGAACCCACTTTCTAAAAGAAATTGAGCAAGAGTTTCATACCATGCTCTTGGTGCTTGCTTTAGTCCATATAATGCCTTGTCAAGCCTGTAGACATAATCTGGATGCTTAGAATCTACAAATCCTGGTGGTTGTTCAACAAACACTTCTTCTTCAAGCTTCCCGTTGAGAAAAGCACTCTTTACATCCATCTGAAAGACTTTAAACTTCTTGTGTGCAGCATAGGCTAGAAAAATTCTTATGGCCTCCAATCTTGCAACTGGAGCAAAGGTTTCATCATAGTCAATTCCTTCCTGTTGTGAATAGCCTTTTGCCACAAGTCTAGCCTTGTTTCTTGTAATCACACCTTCACTGTCAGTCTTGTTTCTGAAAACCCACTTTGTACCTACTATTGATCTATTCTTTGGTCTAGGTACAAGTGTCCAGACTTCATTTCTTTCAAATTCATTTAACTCTTCTTGCATTGCTGTAATCCAATTAGCATCTTGAAGAGCTTCCTCCACTTTCTTTGGTTCTGTTTGAGACAAGAAAGCATGATACAGACACTCATTATTTGTTGCACTTCTAGTTCTCACACTAGCATCAGGATCTCCAATTATGAGATCAGGTGTGTGTGCCTGTGTCCACTTTCTTGCTGTTGGTAAGTGGTTTCTTGCATCATTATTGAATCCTCCTCCTTGATCCATGCTCTCCTGATTCATATGTTGACTTTCTGCAGCCTCTGAGGCTCCCCCTGAATTGGATGATTCAGAGTTTGAACTGTCAGAGTTTGAATCAGTTTCCTCAACTGACTCACTTGCTGTGTCTTGTTGAGCTTCTTCACGCTCCCCCTCAACTGGTTCTCTATTTTGTTCAACTTGAGAATTTCTAGTTTCTCCAGTATTTACCAGTAGAGGTTCAGAGTATGCTTCGTCAGAGTTTGTCAAACCTGCTTCATCAGAGTTTACATCATCAGAGAATAGATTTTCATTTTCAAAACGTAGTTGATCATATCCATCCTTGTCTTCAAGTCCAATTATTTTCTTGTCATCAAATGACACATGTATAGATTCCATGATCACCTTAGTTCTTAGATTATAAACTCTAAATGCTTTTGTTGACAATGGATAGCCAACAAAGATTCCTTCATCAGCTTTTAACTCGAACTTTGTCAACTGTTCAGGATGAGTCTTCAACACAAAGCATTTGCATCCAAATATATGAAAATATTTCAAATTTGGCTTCTTATTTTTCACCATCTCATATGGTGTTTTCCCATGCTTGTTGATCAATGTTGCATTTTGAGTAAAACAAGCAGTTTGAACAGCTTCTGCCCAGAAGTATGTTGGTAATTTTGCTTCATCAAGCATAGTTCTGGCTGCTTCAATTAAAGTTCTGTTCTTCCTTTCAACTACACCATTTTGCTGTGGAGTTCCAGGTGCAGAAAATTCTTGTTTCACTCCTCTTTCCTTGCAGAAAGCTTCCATGATTGAGTTTCTGAATTCAGTTCCATTATCACTCCTTATTATTTTGACTTTGTGCTGTGATCCTTTGTCCAGTAGATTTACATGATCCATCAGAGTTTGAGCAGTTTCATCCTTCTTTGACAAGAAATACACCCATGTATATCTAGTATATTCATCAACAATTACTAGAGCATATTTCTTTCTGCCCATGGACATCACATTCACTGGACCAAAGAGATCAACATGTAGAAGATGATAAGGTTCTATTACTGAAGATTCAGATTTGCTCTTGAAAGATGACTTCCTTTGCTTGGCCTTTTGACAAGAATCACATAGGCCATCTAGACTGAGTATTGATTTTGGAAGTCCCCTTACAAGATCCTTTCTTATTAGCTCATTTATGTTGTTCAAATTGAGATGAGAGAGCTTCTTGTGCCAGTTCCAACTCTCTTCATTTGACATTCTGGCTGTCAGACACACTGTTTTTCCATCAGAGTTTGTTACCAAACTTGCTTCATAAATGTTGTTGCGCCTGTGTCCTACTAGAACAACTTTTCCAGTAGATTTACTGATAACTTCACAGTATTCACTGTGAAAATCTACATGGTTTCCTCTGTCACAGATTTGACTCACAGATAGCAGATTATGCTTGAGTCCTGAGACTAGAGCTACATTAGTGATGATGACACTTCCAAGATTGATATTGCCATATCCCAGAGTGTGTCCTATGTTGCCATCTCCATAGGAAACCTTTGGGCCAGCCTTCTCCTTAAAGTCTGATAACAGGGCTTTATTTCCAGTCATATGTCCTGAGCATCCACTGTCCAAGATAAGCGTGCTCTCTATTATACCCTGCAATCACAAACAAACACTAAGTGTTAGTTTTAAGGATCCAGACTTGCTTGGATCCTTTGTCTTTCTTAACAGTGTTAGCTTTTGCAGCGGAATCTGTATTATCAGAGTTTAAACTAATATTGTCAGATTTTACACTAGCAGAGTTTGCTCTAACCCATTTCAAGTTGGGTTTTAGCTCATAATAGTTGTGATAAATAGCATGATAACTCTTGCAAGTATAAATGGAATGCCAAGTGCTCCCACAGTGTTTGCATAAAGTTTGTGGTTTAACTCTTACATAATCATTCTTTATTCCTGATGTAGAAGATAAAGAATTAATATGTTTGTTCTTAGTGCAAAATCTAGCAAGATGATTAGAACTACCACAATTGTAACATGTTTTCCTTGAAGCACCAGCATTAGGCAAATGATTATTTCTGTTATTTATGCCTACTTTTCCATTCCTATTTTTCTTGGACCCTTTAGGTTTCATGGTAGACTTTACCTCTTTCAACTTATGATTGAACTGTTTTCCTGTCATCAAGCCAACATTAACCTGTTTTTCACAAGTTTTTACTGGTTTTCTAACAGCTTCTACTTCCATAAGTTTTTCTGTTATAATATTTTCCTGTTTTTCACAAGCTTCATCTGATTCCATATCAGCTTCCCTTATTACAACAGATTTTAACTTATTGGCTTCTAGAACAAATTTCACAGGTTTAAGTTGTGGTTTTACCTTAACCTTGTCTTTAAACCTAAGTTCATCATTTTCACAATAACCTAAACCTACAGAATCAGTCTGAAACACTTGATGAGTGTCTCTTCCAGAATCTGTCCAAGTTTTGATTATTTTTCTTTCTTTTTCTAAATCAGATTCTAGTTGCCTATATCTTTTCAGCAACTCCTGTTCTACATAAATAGCATCATCTCTTTCTTTTTGAATCTGCTTCATATTTTCAAGTTCTTCTTCAAGAAACTTGTTTCTATCTTTAAGACTAAGATTCTCAGTTTTAATTCTCTCATTCTCTAAGGTCTGATCCCTATAGCTAACATGAACACTTTTCAGATATACTCTTAACTCAGAGATATTATCAGTATCATAAGCATAAGTAGTTAGGGGTACCTTATTTTCCGATGATTCAGTCTCATCTCTGACAGTTGCCATAAGAGCATAGTTTTCTCCATCATCAGAGTCTGAAGTATCTGCCCAGTCTTTGCCTTTAGAGATAAGTGCTTTCTCAGTTTTGCCTTTCTTGCACTCTGGGGCATAATGACCCATCTCCTTACACTTGTAGCACTGGATTTCAGATTTATCCTTCTTGCCAGACTTGGTCTCCCTTCCATCAGATTTTCTGAAACTTCTCCTTTCAGAATTTGAATCTTTCCTTGAGAATCTCTTTCCCTTCTTGAAGTTCTTGAATCCCATCTTCTTAAAGGTCTTTACCATCAATGCAGCCATTTGCATCATCTGTTCTTCATCATCCTCAGAATCAGAAGCTTCATCAGAGTTTGATGACTCACTCTCAGATTTAATGACTAAAGCCTTTCCCTTGGCTTTCTTCCTTGATGATTCCTTCTTAATGGGCTTCTCCTCGACTTTGAGAGCTACAGATTTTGTCTTCTTACTCATTCTTATATTCCTTTGTTCTATCTCCAGTTCATGAGTTTTCAACAACCCATAGATTTCATCAAGTTCTGTATCAGCAAGTTCATAATTATCTCTTATTGTGGTTGTCTTTAAATCCCACTTTTCAGGTAGAGATAACAGAAACTTGAGATTTGACTCTTCAAGCTCATATTCTTTATCAACCAGAGACAGATCATTCAATAATTTGCAAAATCTGTCATGAGTCTTAGTCAAGGTTTCATTAGGTCTTGAATCAAAGTGCTCATATTCCTGAGTTAGTATGGTCCTCCTATTCTTCTTGATAGCACCTGTTCCTTGGCATCTGACTTCTAGAGCATCCCATATCTCTTTGGCAGTCTTGCAGCCAATTACTCTGTTAGACATAACATTATCTAAAGCACTGTGGAGAAGATGTCTAACCTTTGCATCCTTTGCAATCGATGAGATGTCCTCAGGAGTCATATCTTTCTTTTCCTTTGGAACAGTCTTCTGTTCTTGACCATCAACAACAGGGGATAATTTTGTTGGCATATGAGGACCATCATATATTCTGTCAAGATATTCTGGATCTGTAGCCTCCAGAAACATGGTCATCTTAACCTTCCAAATCGGATACTCTACTGGCCTGAGAATTGGAACCCTGATTGTTTCATATCGACTCACAGAATTGGGCTTAACCTGTTCAGCCTTAGAAGCAGTTTGATTTTCTTCAGACATGATTAATACTGTGTTTGAATCGTAAAACTGTATATATTAAACAGCCTTGGCTCTGATACCAATTGTTAGGCCGAATACACAATATATAATCAAGTATGTATGAGAATAACAATTAAGAACACAGGTTTGTAAATCAACAAACTGAATTATATTAAATAACTCTCTCTTAGTGATGTTAATGAATCACAAAGAGCTTCTAGGTTACAAGAATAATATATTCAATAATCGCATCCCTTCTAGGGATAACCTATCTGTGTTTATATAGTACACAGTTACACAATCCTTCTCTAATTGATATTCCTACAAATTAGCTATACAATTGATATCAATTAAGGATTGCTTCTTATCTTCTATTCCGTTTCCTTAGCTGTATCAATATATTCTGCTTCTTTCCATCTTCAGAATATATTGCTTCTAGAATCTTCAATTCAGCACCGACAGCTAATTCAACTATCACCTTGTCAGACTTTAAATAAACTCTGACCGGCTTCCATTAAACTCTTCACCCTGTCAGAGTTTAATTAAACTCTGACCGGCTTCTGATAAACTCTGGTCAGTACCTGTTGCTTAAACACTGATAAACAAACGTCAGCAATTATATCTAACATAGAACTTTAGTGCTTAAGTAATAGCACATTAAATGGCTCTAGGGGACTGATTGTGAATTATGTATCTTGTTATAGATCGACGAGCACACTCTCAAGCCCCCACTACCACACCACCAAGACACCAAGGCAAGTTTTCAAACCCTACATCATACAAATGATGCTATTGTGATTAATGTTGTGATTGTGATATATACTGCTTTAATGCTGTAAGGATTTACGAACTGATTTATGTATTGACTTAAATCTTTCGTAATTTGTATGGTTTATATGCTATGATTATATTAGATATAAACCGAGGATTTATAAAGGCTCTAAGCGTAGAGCACTTGTATGATGATTTTAAAAGATTACACCGGGACTTAAAGTACTATTTTTTCTTGATTATACTGTCAGAAACTGAAGGGTCCAGGGACAGCTATGCTTTAAATACGTTGATTAAATATTCCAATATATATGTATTATTGGATATTTAATGTTAAATATTAAATAATATTATTAAAAATATTATTTGAATATTTATTTCAGTAAGTGAATATTATTTTGGATATTCACTTAAGTGGTATTATATTGAATAATAATTCAATATTTATTATTTGAATATTTATTAAATATTCCAAAAATGATTTAAAAATCATAAGAACCTTTTTTAGATGTTACGTAAGGTTCCAATAATTATTTAAAAGATTTCTAATCATAAAAAGATTTCCATCTTCGAAACCCTAATTTATTTTCAGAAAACTGTTTTTGAATTTTATTTTAAATTTAATTCGAAAATAGTTTAAAATTTTATAAAAATCATACTTTTATTTTAAAAATACATTTTTAAATTCAAAAAATTCTGAAAAATTATAATTATTTATTTAAATTCGAAAACTGATTAAATTTAATTATTTTTAATTAATTAATTAATTTAATTGATTGATTAATTAATTCTTTTAATCAGTTAATTCTTAATAATTAATTATTAATTAGATTTAATTAATTTAAATTAGGTTTAATTATTTTCTAGCTTGATTTAATTATTTAAAAATAGTTCGAGTGTTTGAAAAGTGTCAATTAATTTTTATTAATTGATTTAATTGTTTTTAAATACTTATATTGGGATTAAAAATCCGATTTTTGATTTAAAAATTGTTTGTGACTTATTTAAATTCAAATAAGCCTCGAATATTGTTCTAAAAATATTTATAAGTGCTATATGGTTTATATGAGTTGAATAATGTGTTTTATAGTTCGTAAATGCCCGTACGAGGGCTAGTGTCTGAGTTTTAATCACCGTAAATTAGACCGGGCATCCGATAGGAACCCGATTACTTGTTTAAATTTGAAAATGGTTATGAGTGTATATCGAGGATAGAACGAGGATAGTTAGACTTACTGTAATGAGTTTTTTATTATAGAATCGAGTTCCCGGAGCAAGAGAAAGGAGAAGGTAGAGTAAGCTTGGTAGAATTCCGTCAGCTACGTAGACCAGGCAAGTATCTGTGCCTTTACTTGTTGATTCAATTATTATTGTTCTTAATGATTACATGTATGTTACCATCAGAACGATTCAGATTATTCAATCTTCACCCGTATTGAGCAACTGATGCTATTTCCTTGAATATTCCTAAATTCTTGATTAAATCCACAATCGTGTCGAATATCAGAAATCTTCATTTCAATTCACTTGTATTGACTATAATCATTGTTGACCTTCTTAAATGTGTACTTACGTACCATTGAAACCATTTCGAATCTATTTCTCGAACTTCATTTGATATTGAGCAGTTGAAGCTCTTTTGCAACTATTGCACCCTGTCATTGTGTACTTATCTTGTTATGCATGTTATTGCTTATACTCTGTGATAGAATTGGCATGTTTTAAAATGAGACCAGTAATGGTCAGGCCATATTTATGGTCGTAATAACTTAAGGCCCAGATGGCCATGGATCCTAGTGGGGGACTTTGCTAGATGCTAGTCCGGGGTTGATGCGTGACTGATCAGCATCTCAACCTTTTTATTTGAAAAATGTAGAAGTCCAATTCTAATCCCTCTTTCTTCAATAAAGATTGTTAAAAGCATATGTTTGACTTGTATATTGTTGATTCAGATAACTGTGATCCTTCCTTTCATTATGGAACTGTGATTGATATATATTATGCTTGCTGAGCACTTGTGGCTCATACTTGTTTTGTTTCTAACCATATTCCAGTTAAGCGAGAGTATGAGCAGACACAGCGCAAGCAATAGTTCTCCAGTAGCTAGGAGATCACCAAGAGTGGTTGTCATTGGCAGGGTAGTTGTTTGTTTTGATAGTTAGACTAGATGTCTAGCTTTGACTTTAAGTTGTGTAATAACTCTGAAAACTGGTTTGTAATAATAATGACTTAGAAGCTTGTTCAATGCCATAATCTGGATGCGGTCTTGGTTAAGGGGTATTTTATGTTATTATATTATTATGCATGTGTTATATACAGGTTTATTGTGTTTCATTGGTCGAGTGACTCCCCAAATTTGTACCCCGAATTTGGAGGGCGTCACAACAATTGTCTTTATGTACCTTCTTTTAGAAGGAATTTGATTTCGGTTTCTAAACTTGCTTTGGATGGTTATAATGTTTGTTTGGATCGTAATGTTTCTATTATGATGAATAAACAAGTTGTATGTTCTGGTACATTGCAAGACAATTTGTACATTATTAATCCTAGACAACCTGCACTACAACTGCAACGTAGGTTATTAAATAACACATCTTCTATCACTAATAAAAGAAAGGAACATTCTAGTTTGAACCAAACACTTCTTTGGCACTTAAGATTAGGTCATATTAACTTGAGGAGGATTCAAAGACTGGTAGTAGACGGGCCTTTAAGCTCATTGGCAGTGGAGCCATTTCCAGTATGTGAATGCTGCTTGAAAGGTAAAATGACTAACATGCCTTTTAAGGCAAAGGGGAATAGAGCTAAAGAAGTGTTAGAGTTGGTTCATACTGATTTATGTGGACCTATGAATATCCAAGCAAGAGGTTGTTATGAGTAGTTTGTTAATTTCTTTGACGATTATTCTAGATATTGGTACATTTACTTGTTGTGTCGTAAGTCTGAGTGCTTTGATAAGTTCTAGGAGTACAAGGCTAAAACGGAGAAACGACTTGGTAAAAGTATCAAGTCACTACGATCAGATCCTGGTGGCGAATACCGGTTTGGAGAGTTTAGGGAATATTTATCAGAACATGGGATCACATCCCAGTTGTCTGCACCTGGTACACCCCAGCAGAACGGTGTAGCAGAGAGAATGAACCAAACTCTTTTGGAGAGTGTTAGATCGATGATGAGTTATTCGGATTTACCCAAGTCATTTTGGGGACATGCTTTGGAAACAGCGACTTACCTTCTGAACTTAGTACCTCTTAGTCGGTTCCTAAGACTCTAATAGATTCGTGGACTGGTGATAAACCAAGTCTGAGACATATTCGGATTTGGGATTGTCCAGCACATGTGTTGAACAAGAACGCGACTAAGTTAGATTCTCGTACAGAAGTAAGGCTGTTTGTAGGCTATCCTATGGGAACTAAAGGCTATTTGTTTTATAGTCCTAAGGATCGGGATGTCATTGTTAGCACCAATGCTAGATTCTTAGAGGAAGACTATATAATGAACCATAAACCCATGAGTACTGTTGTTTTAGAGGAATTAGTGGGAGGGACAGATAATCCTAATATGTCGGAAGTACAAGTAGAACAACCACAAGTAAATGCATAACCTATCACTAATACCGCACCAGTGCTTCGTCGTAGTGGGAGGGTTGTTCAACAACTTGAGAGATTCATGTTTTTGGGAGAGTCTTCGGACTTGGTCTCTGGTGAACATGATGAGAATCCCAGGACATACGAAGAAGCACTCCAAGATAAGGATGCAGATCTATGGCGTAAGGCTATGCAATCTGAGATGGAATCTATGTATTCCAATCAAGTCTAGGAGCTCGTAGAACCACCCAAAGGTGTAAAAGCCATTGGATGTAAGTGGATCTTTAAGAGGAAAAGAGGATATGACAAAAAGGTGAAAACCTGGAAAGAAAGACTTGTTACGAAAGGGTATACTCAGAAAGAAGGGTTCGATTATGAGGAAACCTTTTCGGCGGTAGTTATGCTTAAGTCAATCCGGATTCTTTTGTCTATAGCAACTCATCTCGATTATGAGATTTGGCAAATAGATGTCAAGAAAGCTTTCCTTAATGGAAGTCTTGAGGAAACCATCTATATGTAACAACCAGAGGGATTCAAGAGCCTTACATTGATGAGGTATTGGCTCGTTTTAACATGCAGGACTCTGATAAGTGGATTTTTAATCTACTTGGAACGCTTCATATCGGCTTAAATTGATGACTTGAACTCAAGTATGTGGTGTGTTTAATGTGTTTTCATTAAGTTTTGCAGAATCAAGAGTTGGAGGTTAATGTGATTAAAATTCGGATTTTCCGGGTAAGGTGCGAAGCTCTCACGGTTTTGGCCATATCTGGAGTTCTACAAGTCCGATTCTGACGATCTTACAGCTCACGCGAAGAGGACAACATTTTCTATAATTCTGGACAGAAGGTACGGCGCGGCAGCGCCGTGTTTGTGCTTGCTTATGGCGCGGCAGCGCCGTGGAAAAAGGAGCAGAATTTGTCTGGCGCGGCAGCGCCGCTTTCCTGTGTATTTGTGGCGCGGCAGCGCCGGGATGTCTAGCGAAAATTCCTGTTTTAAACCCGATTTGCTGATTTTTCGAGTGGGAGTTAAAATTTCAATTCAGTACGACTTGTGGATACCTGGAGGCCTATATAAAGAGAAGAAAACCCTAGAGATGAGGGGAGAGACACATATCATATATTATATACGGAGTTGTAAAGCACAAGAAGCAAGGAAGAAGATCGTTTCAATTTATTCTTGTAATCTTCCTAGTTTGTGGATGCTTTGATTTGGTGTACTCTTTAAAACCCTTGATATTTATAACAGTTATTATTCGTTTTCTTTCATCATGTTTACATTAGAACCCATGGTGACGATTAGTTTGATTATGAACTAACTCGTTGTCATGGGTTTTAGCGGGGTTATTCATGAAGTCTATTAGTTGAATTTTCTCGATGCCTACAGTGTGATTGATGTGATATCCTATCATGGTTGTTTTAATTCGTTATAGGAGAGTAGCTAACTCCTGTAATTGTGTGTTAATTCTTATTGAAGCGAAAGTGGATTTAAGAGTTTAGAACTTGCCATGCTAGCATAGGTTTATGCGTGAGAATATCATTCGTAATTAGTGTCGTAACTCTAACCATTTTATGACAACTATGTGATCAATTGAATGCTTGTACTTCAACCATTATGTTTTCAATCTTTATAGACATATAAGGACTAAGCATAATTGGGAGACTAAGTGATTTCTATCTTAATTGTGGATATTATTTAGGATGGTATTGGTACAACGAAAGTTGGCTTATATCAGTTTTGTGTGTTCGATCAGGTATTAATAAATCACATGAAAAGGCTAGAGAATTGGAAACTATAGATGGATTGTTTAATGAAGTTAGGATCCCATGTTTTCTCTGCATAAGTAATTCGATTCCAAATCTTGTTAGTTAATTAATTCTTAGTTTATTAAATTGCTTCATAGTTAATCTTAGTTATTCAAAACCCTATTTTGTTAATTGTCTTAGCAGTGAATAAAAACCATACATTGTTGCATAGGTACAAAACTATAATAACCAAGCAGTCTCTGTGGGAACGAACTCTACTTATCTCTATATTACTTGTGACCACGTGCACTTGCGTGTTGAGTTTGGTCGTAACAAGTTTTTGGCGCCGCTGCCGGGGACTCGGTGTTATTTATATAGTTTATGTGCTTGTCATCAGTGATCGTTAGAGTTCACTGACTCGGATTGTAGTTGTTTGTTCTGTGTGTTTCAGGTACTTGAACGTGTATACGAACACGTTCTCAGACTCGTAAATTGGAAGAAGAAAGATTAAAGTTAGTAAAGATGGGAGACGTACTAGAAGGAGTAGCACCTGCAGCTAAGGCTTTGAAAGACTATTCTCAGCCAAAGATCAATGATATCCAGTCGAGCATTGTCAGACCTGCCATTGCAGCCAATACCTTTGAAATCAAGCCTAGTACGATTCAGATGGTACAAAACTTAGTTCAGTTTGGGGGTGCTGCTACAGAGGATCCTAACATGCACATTCGGAGCTTCATGGAGATTTGCGATACTTTCAAGTTCAACGGTGTGTCGGATGATGCTATCAAGTTGAGGCTATTTCCATTCTCTTTGAGGGACAAAGCTAAAGGCTGGTTACATTCTTTACCGGCTGGGTCTATCACTACTTGGGAAGAGCTTGCACAAAAATTTCTCTCCAAATTCTTTCCTATGGCGAAAACAGCTGCCATAAGGAATGCTATTGCTCAGTTTGCCCAGGCACAGGGAGAGTCATTGTGTGAAGCTTGGGAGCGTTATAAAGAGATGCTCAGAAAATGCCCCCATCATGGAATGCCGGACTGGATGATCATTAACTGTTTTTATAATGGATTGGGGTGGCAGTCGAGACCGATGGTGGATGCAGCATCAGGTGGAGCTCTATGGGCTAAAAGCTACGAGGAAGCATATGATCTGATTGAGATGATGGCAGAAAATGAATATCAGAGTCCAACGCAGAGAATGCCACAGCAAAAGGTGGCGGGAATTCTTGATGTTAGTGCAGCTACAGCTTTAGCGGCTCAGCTAGAGGCATTGAATATGAAGATTGATTCTTTGGCAAATCATGGGATTCGTCAGGTAGCTAGTGTTTGTGAGCTATGTGCAGGTGCACATGAGACGAAGCAGTGTGCCATTTCTAATGAATCAGTGCAGTTTGTGAGCAACTTTCCGAATCAGCAACAGCCATCCCCGAATACTTATCATCCGAGCAACAGGAATCATCCTAATTTCAGTTGGAGCAATAATCAGGGTGGCATACAGCAATCACAACAACCGCATCAACAATTTCAAGCTAGGCCATACAACTCTGCAGGTTTTCAGCAGCAAGGGCAGAATTTTCAGCAGCAGTTTCAGCCACCAGGATTTCAACAAGCTCATGGAAATTCTGGTCAAACTTTTAAAGAACAATCTGAATTGGAAGAGTTGAGGTTGATGGTTAAAAGTCAGGCGGTCTCACTCAAGACCGTGGAGAATCAGATGGGACAACTTACCAGTGCGATGCTGAAAATATCTCAGGGAATTCTTTCTAATGAACTAGAAGTTAATCCAGGCAAGAGGGAAGTTAAAGAGCAGGTGAATGCCATAACACTCAGGTCTGGTAGAGTCACAAGCAATCCAACATTAGCAGCCAAGGAAGACGAAGATTTCCAGGAACAACTACTTGTGCCCTCCCCAGAAAAAGAAGAGGTAATTCCTAAGCTGGTAGCTGAGCAGTTGGTTGAAGAAGGGGACAATAACAAGAGGTCTGTTGAGAAATCTTCTCAGGAGCAGACTAGAGAGAGCGAACAGATTTTTCCACCTCCCCCATATCCAAGAAAAGCCTACAGGCAAGCGATCGACAAGAAATTGGACAGGTTTCTGGAGGTGTTCAGGAAGTTACAAATTAATATACCTTTTGCAGAAGCTCTAGAACAGATGCCGAGCTATGCCAAGTTCATGAAAGGTATTTTAGCCAGGAAATTGAAGCTTGAGGATTTGGAAACTATGGCGTTGACTGAGGAATGCAGTGCTGTGCTGCAACAGAAATTGCCTCCGAAACTCAAGGATCCTGGGAGCTTTACAATACCTTGCACTATCGGGAAATTGTCTTTTGACAAATGCTTATGTGACTTGGGAGCTAGTATTAACTTGATGCCATTGTCTGTTTTTGAGCAGCTTGGTCTGCCTGATCCGAAACCAACGAACATGACATTGCAGCTGGCTGATCGTTCAATTACATATCCAAGAGGTGTGGTGGAAGATGTCCTAGTAAAAGTGGGTAAGCTCATCTTTCCTGCTGATTTTGTTATTCTCGACTTTGAGGAAGACAAGAGGATTCCCATCATCTTGGGAAGACCATTTTTAGCCACGGGCAAAACGATGATCGATGTCCAAAAAGGAGAGCTCACAATGAGAGTGCAAGATCAGACTGTCTCCTTTAATGTGTTTAAGGCCATCAATGTTCCGGAGGATAATGAAAAGTGTTTTAGAGTGGAAGGGGTTGATACTGGTCAGAATAAACCGTTTGATCAGTTGTTGAAATCGGATACATTCGATGTTTGTGTATTAAGCAAGCCTCGTACTGAGGAGGTAAAAGCAAAGCATGTTCAGATGTTAAATTCAGTTCCTTGGAAGAGGAAATTTGATACGCCAAACGAGTCGCTTGGTTTGACAGAGCTCTTGAACTCTCAGGTGCGGCTTAAGCCGTCATTTAAAAAAACTACTAATCTCGTTCTTAAATCTTCATCAAATCATCTGAGGTATGCATATTTTGGACAGTCATCTATTTTTCCTGTTATTGTTGCTAACAATTTGTCAGGAAGTGAATTTGGAGAGCACCATCAGGATCCTCCGTTTGGGCCACCAACCACTCAGGGTGGCAGTATAATGTGATTCTGGTTAGTCGAGTCCGGCTAAATGACGTTAACGACAGCGCTTCGTGGGAGGCAACCCATGTGTTAGGTATGTTTCTACTATCTTTCTTATTACCTTCAATGAGGGCATTGAATA
The DNA here is from genome assembly GCA_030848705.1 of Heracleum sosnowskyi. Taxonomy (NCBI): domain Eukaryota; kingdom Viridiplantae; phylum Streptophyta; class Magnoliopsida; order Apiales; family Apiaceae; genus Heracleum; species Heracleum sosnowskyi. The sequence continues at coordinate 73,427,835 of CM061242.1, forward strand.
TTCTAAGTTTGGGGGTGATTTGGGGATAAGTAGTGTTGTGGTGTTATGTGTTCATGTAGGAAATCATATTTTGCATATTTGTGGTAATTCATTCATGTTTTGTTCGTATTTTGCATGTTTGTTTCATGTAGGACATTTTGTTTATGTTTTTATTATATGTGTCATTTTAGTTGCATGGCATGCATATTTCATGATCCCGTAGGACTTGACTATTTCCGTTGGTGAGTCGATGTTGATTGGAGTGTGGTTGTGATGAATAGAGGGTTGATTAAGTTTCTAAGTATTGACTTGCATGCCAGAAACAAATCTATTTCATAAGTCTCATTGGTTGCTTTTGAATTTGATCAGACCATGCTTGTTTGGTGTTAGAATTTAACCACTTGTTTACATTTAGAATGTTGGCTAGATTCTTGAAAACGAAGAAGCACTTAAGTCTAAGTTTGGGGGAAACCAGGGATTTCATGCTAGTTGTAATAAAGGCTAGGCGTCAAATGGCTAGTAGCCGGCTCATTGAAAAGATGAGTAGTCTAGGGTGGGATGAGAAAAAGGCAAAGAGCACTCATTCCGAAATTGTTGAAAAAAAAAAAGAAGAAAAAAAAAAGAAGAGAAAAGTTGAAAAAAAAAAAAAAAAAGAAAGTTGTGTTTGTTTTGTGTTTATGCAGAATTGATCAGGGTGAGCTCTTTAGTACTCGAGCAAGTAAGTTCTTTGGGGACTTTGTGCCTAGTGACCTAAGACTTTTCCGGTCTGGGATCCACTAACCTAACGCTCGCTACATGGGTATTATTGTATAAGCCTTTTGGGGTCTCAACCATTGCACGGTCAAATAAGCATGTGTGTCGTAATAAAGCATGAATTCCTGTCTAGCTCAAGTGGATTTTGAGGTGTCTTTAAGTGGTTTCTTGTGTCTAGCGTTCATTCTGTTTGTAAGCTTGTGGTTGTTTTGGCTAAGAGTAGGTATGGTCTTGATTTAGTTTGGGAGTATATTGGTGAGCATCGCACACACGCACGTTTCTGTGTTTGTCTCGTTGGTCGATGGGAATTTGGTCGAACTCTGTTTGGAAGACTGTGTTCTTTGAGATGTTGGCTTGTTGATTGGTTTTGGTTGGTTTGAAGGGATCGTTGCATTTTCATATTAGTTGCATACATGCATTGGATTGTTAGTTGCATGAGTAGATGGATTTTGTGGGTACATTCACTATAGGCCCTCACGAGACCTTACTCGTCCACTAGGGCTGCCTAGGGGTTTAAAGGGCTTGTTGCATATGCCAAATGCAACCGTGATCACCTACGGAAGTGGTACTAGTTAGTTGAATATAGTTATGTTTGTTTATGCTTGAGGACAAGCATCGGTTTAAGTTTAGGGGTGTGATAAGTGGATTTTTAATCTACTTGGAACGCTTCATATCGGCTTAAATTGATGACTTGAACTCAAGTATGTGGTGTGTTTAATGTGTTTTCATTAAGTTTTGCAGAATCAAGAGTTGGAGGTTAATGTGATTAAAATTCGGATTTTCTGGGTAAGGTGCGAAGCTCTCACGGTTTTGGCCATATCTGGAGTTCTACAAGTCCGATTCTGACGATCTTACAGCTCACGCGAAGAGGACAACATTTTCTATAATTCTGGACAGAAGGTACGGCGCGGCAGCGCCGTGCTTGTGCTTGCTTATGGCGCGGCAGCGCCGTGGAAAAAGGAGCAGAATTTGTCTGGCGCGGCAGCGCCGCTTTCCTGTGTATTTGTGGCGCGGCAGCGCCTGGATGTCTGGCGAAAATTCCTGTTTTAAACCCGATTTGCTGATTTTTCGAGTGGGAGTTAAAATTTCAATTCAGTACGACTTGTGGATACCTGGAGGCCTATATAAAGAGAAGAAAACCCTAGAGATGAGGGGAGAGACACATATCACATATTATATACGGAGTTGTAAAGCACAAGAAGCAAGGAAGAAGATCGTTTCAATTTATTCTTGTAATCTTCCTAGTTTGTGGATGCTTTGATTTGGTGTACTCTTTAAAACCCTTGATATTTATAACAGTTATTATTCGTTTTCTTTCATCATGTTTACATTAGAACCCATGGTGACGATTAGTTTGATTATGAACTAACTCGTTGTCATGGGGTTTTAGCGGAGTTATTCATGAAGTCTATTAGTTGAATTTTCTCGATGCCTACAGTGTGATTGATGTGATATCCTATCATGGTTGTTTTAATTCGTTATAGGAGAGTAGCTAACTCCTGTAATTGTGTGTTAATTCTTATTGAAGCGAAAGTGGATTTAAGAGTTTAGAACTTGCCATGCTAGCATAGGTTTATGCGTGAGAATATCATTCGTAATTAGTGTCGTAACTCTAACCGTTTTATGACAACTATGTGATCAATTGAATGCTTGTACTTCAACCATTATGTTTTCAATCTTTATAGACATATAAGGACTAAGCATAATTGGGAGACTAAGTGATTTCTATCTTAATTGTGGATATTATTTAGGATGGTATTGGTACAACGAAAGTTGGCTTATATCAGTTTTGTGTGTTCGATCAGGTATTAATAAATCACATGAAAAGGCTAGAGAATTGGAAACTATAGATGGATTGTTTAATGAAGTTAGGATCCCATGTTTTCTCTGCATAAGTAATTCGATTCCAAATCTTGTTAGTTAATTAATTCTTAGTTTATTAAATTGCTTCATAGTTAATCTTAGTTATTCAAAACCCTATTTTGTTAATTGTCTTAGCAGTGAATAAAAACCATACATTGTTGCATAGGTACAAAACTATAATAACCAAGCAGTCTCTGTGGGAACGAACTCTACTTATCTCTATATTACTTGTGACCACGTGCACTTGCGTGTTGAGTTTGGTCGTAACAGACTCTAAGAAGGATAATTTACCTTTCAGACATGGAGTTTCTCTATCGAAGGAGCAGTGTCATACGACACCTAAAGAGATAGAGAACATGAAAGTAGTTCCTTATGCTCCAGCATGTGCAAGCTTAATGTATGCTATGTTATGTACGAGGCCTGATATTTGTTTTGTCGTGGGCATGGTCAGTAGATATCAGTCTAATCCAGGTCAGGAACATTGGAGTGTAGTAAAAACAATACTTAAGTACATGCGAAGGACTATGAAGTGTATGTTGAAAGTGTTTGTCCTAAATCCAATCATGTATGATGAGTTAGGAAGAACTTTCTTGTATTCATATTTGATTTCATTAATGTTAATAAAAGACTTGTTTTGTTTTTATTACGGGCTTTATCTATTTAAAGTGTTTTAAATAAGATGTTCCATAGTTTAGAGTAAAGCTTCTAGAATTATAATGAGATTATAATAATGAGATTATAATAATGAGAACTAGAAGATGATAACTCTAGACTTAAACAGTTCCTGATCATAGGATGTCTGTTCCCGTCATACTATGCTTGCTCCCGTCAGGAGGATGTCTGTTCTCATAGGCATTTGTGTGGTGACACTATAGCTAGTATGTAGGTGCTTGTTAGGGAATAAGTTTACTGAACATGACTCGATAAGTTTAACAGCTAATGGAGTTTACTCACGTGTCAATAGGTATTCACTGAGTGATAGTTGTACAAGTGTCCTTAGACTTGAGATCGTTAGAGTTATCTTGTATATAATGAACTATGCTTTGGATTAGTCCTTAGTCTCAAGGACATCCATTAGGTCTATTCTGGGCATAGGGATTTGTGTATGGAGATAGTTAACGTCAATAAAGGATCTACCCCTTCCAGTAAAGGAAGAGAATATCCTATGTTATTCTTAGTATTCGAGTTCTGAAATCTCTGGCCAGAGTGTATGAAATTAGAAAGGAGTTTCTAATTTGCATTAATATGAACTTAGCATTATGAATAAGAAATCATATGATTAAATTTGATAAGGCCTGACACGAGATACATGCCTTGTATTTAATCGGGATATTGTAGGGTAGAAGGAATTGATTGTACTGAAACTAGTCACTGACAGGTTCTTGGTATTCTAAGAAGTGAATTCATATTATCCGGATAGTCGCGATATGTTGAGAAGCATCACTCACGATGTAGAATAAATATAATTAATCAGTTAATTATATTTAATGAATTATTAGAATTCATATAAATAATAAATAAAAGTTTATTATTATTTATTTCTACTACCGGCTTAATATTGAACCTACAGGGTCACACCATAAAAGAATATTTTCTTTGATGAAAAGATTTAAATTATGAGAGAGGAAGAATTATTTTCTAAATACTTTAGAAAAAGAAATAATGATTAAAATAGTTTTAATCATTATTAAAGCATTTTAGAAATGTGGGGTTAATATATATATATATAAAGATATATTATTAAAACCCTAGGAAAGCCCTATAAATAGAATGAGATAGTTCATTCTAAGGCTCATCTTAGTTTTGTGAAAAACCTAGAAAAGGAGCTAGCCTCCATCTCTCTCTCTCTCTCTCTCTCTCTCTCTCTCTCTCTCTCTCTCTCTCTCTCTCTCTCTCTCTCTCTCTCTCTCTCTCTCTCTCTCTCTCTCTCTCTCTCTCTTTCTCTCTAAAAGGTCTTAGAGTTTTATTGAAGAATTCATCGAAGGAAAATTCTTGGTGGATACCGGTAGAGTGCTTCACACTCTGAGGAGCAACTGCTTGCAACCATCATTTTTAAAGCTTCAATTCGCAAGGTATGGTTACGAATCCCCTCGCTCTAGATTTTATATGTTTTTCTATATGTGCGATACATGGTTTTTACGGAACAAATGTTATATCTCGCTTCCGCTCATCCGTAAATTCCTTCAATGGTATCAGAGCTAGGTTCTGCATATAGAGATTCATATAAAAAAAATTCAGATTTTTTTATGCATGTATGGATTTATTATGATTTTTGCAATTAAATTTTGATTTAATTATGAATTAATTCGAAATATTATTTGCATGAGATTTTGACCATTGATCTGGGTTCTACAAGTGTTGTGGATCATCTAGGTATTTGTTTTATAAATTTTTTGATGTGTAGATTATTTGTTATGAATTTTTTAAAAATCGTTTTAATTAAAATTCATAAAATAATTATGCATGTTGAAATATATGAATTTAAATTTGCACAAGGACCCCATAGATACTTGGTTATTTTTGCTTTTGTTTGATTTCAGAAATCATTTTATTTTGATTTTTTATTAATTTATTAATTAATTGTTAATTAAGTTATTAATATTAAAATAAAATAATAATAACAATAAAGGCAATTGATGGTAGGGCAGTTTTTTTTAAGTGTTATAAAGAATCAACAGTTTTTTTTTCTGCTGCTGCTGTCCGCGCGCGCGTGTGCCGCGCAATCGCTGGGAAGGGTGTTGCGCATTCCGGGAATGCGTGACAGGTCCTGTAATGCATGAGCGTCATGCGTTACACAATTAATAGCTTTTAATTGTTGTAACGCATTCCAGTAATGTGTTACAACCCTTCAGTCCACATTAAATTTGATTTTTTGGGAGTTTGGTAACTCCGTTTTGGGCGTGCAATATACCGTTGGATTCGTTTTTCCGAGACAGGTCTAATGGACTGGTCAAATATTTTTTATATAAAAGTTTGGAACTATTTATGTTCCCGGAAGTGTTTTAAAACATGTACTAATTGTTTTAATTGCTTTTAAATACTATAATAAATCCATACATCATTATATCATTATATGACATGATATTACTTGCATGCTTACTTGTTTATTTGTTTTTATATATGAGTTATATGCCTATATTTACCATGCGATGATATATTTAGGTGAACTTAAATCAAAATAAGGCGTGCTCTAGAAAATCTAGAATAGGAATCGTTTCTTGCCTTAACAATAATATTATGAATAAAATCATGAGATTCTTGTGTTTGTGAAACACATAATTAAATATAAATTTTCAATATTGAGAGAAAGGATGATTCTGTCAAAAACAGATTTCGATCTGTAAGAAAGGGGTAGTAAGTGACGCCTCTTGACAATGCTCCCCCCGATCTGGGAATCATCCAATTATCGATTATTGATTTGAAATATTTAATTTAAAAGGAAGAATCTCTTTATAATATGATTATGATTGTAACATAATATAATCCCTCTAAAATTAAATAATATCAAGTAGTAATTGACCAATGACACAACGGGCTTGTGTCGGTCATAGCCTTCCAACATGGTAGAAAGTAGTTCTTATTTTTGAATCATTGTCGTTTCGTGCTACAGTCGAGGGCTTTGATTTCGAAATAAGAAATACTTGTCTATTACATAGAGATGTGTACAATGAATTAGAATCTAATGGTCGTTACGTGTTACAGCTGTGGGATGTTGGAGACTGATTCAATTGTATGAAATGTTGGGTTAGACTTGACTTAGAATATTGAGTTTGTCGTGCTACAGTCGTGACTCAATTATTCAAGAGGCTACAGTTTTATTAGGGAATAACATGAGATGTAATTGACAAGAGTTGTCTACCTACTGAACATCACATGGCGTTTCGTGCCACAGCCGAGGTTGTGTGATGGAATGTAGGATCCCTATTCCCACTAGCATTATGAATGCTTAATTTTTCACTTAGGGGTTGTATAAATTAGATAAACTAGTGGGAGCCACTTATGAATAAAGACCCGATTCATATAGTGTTTTAAAATGAAATTGAATATTTTCTAAGTGTTGTTATGTGTTTATCATTTACAGATTTACTATATACATTATGTCTTCTGCACTATCACTCCGGAGCATACTGGATGCTCACAAATTGACTGGTACTAATTTTGCTGACTGGCTTAGAAACCTGAAAATTGTTCTCAGGGTTGAGAAGCTGGAATATGTGCTTAACTCACCTAAGCCTGCTGAACCTGCTGACGATGCACATGATGATGAACATGTTGTGTATCGTAAGTGGATAGATGATGCAAATGTTGCTCAATGAATCATGCTAGCTTCCATGAACATTGAGCTACAGAAGCAGCATGAGCATATGGATGCTCACACTATCCTAACGCATCTATAAGAGTTGTATGATGTGGCGGGGAGGACAACTCGATATGAGATATCGAAGGAGCTGTTCCGTTGTAGGATGTCTGAGGGATCGTCTGTGAATGACCATGTACTTAAGATGATCAATTTGATTGAACGTCTTGGACAACTTGGTTTCAACATGGATGGGAGCTGAGTCAAGACTTGGTCTTGCAATCACTTCCAGGTTCGTTTTCGCAGTTTGTTGTGAACTTTCACATGAAAGTTGGACGTCAGCCTGGCTGAACTCCACAACATGTTGAAGACTGCGGAATCGAATTTTCCCTCTAAGAAGAGTTCTTTTCTTCTAATTGGTGAAGGTTCCAATCCTAAGAAAAGGAAGAAGAACCCTCCCAAGAAGAAGAAAGTAGGTGAAAAAAGGCCGGTTCCACCAAAAGTTGAAGACCCCAAAAGCAAAGCTGTTTGCTTCCACTGTAACAAGGTGGGGCACTGGAAGAGGAACTGCAAGGTTTACCTTGCAGAATTGAAGAAGAAGAAGGGTAGTGAGACTGCCGCTTCTGATTCAGGTATGTTCATGATTGAAGTGAATATGTCATTAAATCAAATTGCTACTTGGGTATTAGATACCGCTTGTGGTTCTCACATTTGCAATTCGTTGGAGGGACTAAGGAGAAGTAGGACTCTTCAGGAAGAGGAGGTGATTCTACGGATGGGAAATGGAGCAAGAGTTGCTGCTGAAGCTGTAGGATCATTTGATTTACATATGCCTACGGGCAAGACTATTGTTTTAAATAATTGTTATTTTGTTCCCTCGATTGTGAGGAATATTATTTCTATTCCCATGTTAGACTTGGCTGGATTTTCGTTTGTTATTCAGAATAATAAATGTTCAATTCTTAGAGATAATGTTCTTTATGGTAGTGGTATTTTAAATAATGGTCTGTATGTATGTGACGTAGAGCATAATTTACTACAAATTGAACATACTAATAAAAGGAAAGGGGATGATGAAAATCTCACCTATTTGTGGCACTACAGACTTGGTCATATTAGTGAAAATAGACTTCGTACATTGCATAAGGAAGGGTTACTTGAACCCTTTGATTTTGAATCATATCCTACATGCGAGTCTTGTCTATTGGGTAAAATGACCAAATCTCCATTTAGTGGACATGGAGAGAGGGCTACAGATTTTCTTGGATTGGTACACACAGATGTATGTGGACCGATGTGTACGCAAGCCATGGGTGGATTTTCGTACTTCATTACTTTCATAGATGATCGATCTAGATTCGGATATGTGTATTTGATGAAACACAAGTCTGAAGCCTTTGAAAAGTTCAAAGAATACAAGTATGAAGTGGAGAAACAAACCAAACATAGTATTAAAACCCTTCGATCAGATCGAGGTGGTGAATACTTGAATGGAGAGTTTCTAGATTATCTCAAAGAAAATGGTATAGTCTCTTAGTGGACTCCTCCATATACTCCACAGTTGAATGGGGTATCTGAAAGGAGAAATCGAACTTTGTTAGACATGGTTCGATCCATGATGAGCTATGCAGATCTTCCAGTATTCCTTTGGGGTTATGCATTGGAAATCTCAGCATATTTACTGAATAAGGCGCCTTCCAAATCTGTTCCTCAAACACCATATGAGATATGGAAAGAAAGGAAACCGAGTCTTAAACACGTTAAGATTTGGGGATGTCCAGCTTATGTCAAGAAAGTTGACCCTGATAAGCTGGAATCTCGATCCGTAAAATGTAAGTTTGTGGGATATCCTAAAGAGACGTTAGGGTATTACTTTTACACCGATCATAGGGTATTTGTCTCCAGACATGCTACCTTCTTGGAAAAACAGTTTATCCTTGAAGGGAACAGTGGGAGCAAAATAGAACTTAATGAAGTTCAAGAAGCACAAACTACTACGGTTCAAGAGGAAACACTTGTTCAGACTAAACAACCTTTTGTGGAACAACCCATTCGTAGGTCAGAGAGAGTGTCTCGCCAACCTGAGAGGTATTATGGCCTTGTCATTGAGAATGACAATGAGTTGTCAATCATTGATGATGACGACCCTATGACCTATAATGAGGCTATGAGTAGTGTTGACTCAGAGAAATGGCAGAGTGCCATGAAATCCGAAATGGATTCTATGTATACTAACCAAGTATGGACTTTGGTTGAAGCACCCAAGGATGTGAAGCCTATTGGGTGCAAATGGGTATGCAAGAGAAAGATTGGAGCAGATGGCCAGGTGGAGACCTATAAGGCCAGGCTCGTGGCAAAAGGATTCAGACAAAGGCAATGGATTGACTTTGATGAAAGTTTTTCGCCTGTAGCCCTGTTAAAATCAATTCGGATTTTGCTTGCGATTGTTGCTTACTACGACTATGAGATCTGGCAAATAGACGTGAAAACAGCCTTCCTCAATGGGAAACTTGAAGAGGAAGTGTATATGACACAGCCAGAGCGTTTTGTTTCCAAAGGGAATGAACACCTAGTGTGTAAGCTGCTACGAACCATATATGGAATTAAGGCAAGCTTCTCGTAGATGGAACATCCGTTTTGATGAGACAATCAAAGAGTTTGATTTTATCAAAAACATAGATGAACCATGTGTCTACAAGAAGGTTAGAGGGAGCGTGGTAACATTTCTTGTATTGTATGTGAATGACATACTTCTTATAGGAAATGATATACCGATGCTACAATCAGTCAAAGTGTGGCTATCAAAGAACTTCACTATGAAGGACTTGGGAGAAGCATCCTACATTCTCGGTATGAAGATCTATAGAGATAGATCTAGAAGAATGACAGGTCTTACCCAGGGTACATACATCGAGAAAGTGTTTAAAAGGTTCAGCATGGAAAACTCCAAGAGAGGTCTCGTACCAATGAGCCATGGAGTATCCCTTTCCAAGAAGATGTCTCCTAAGACACCTGAAGAAAGGGAGCGTATGAGTAAGATTCCTTATGCTTCGGCAATAGGATCTATCATGTACGCGATGTTATGTACTAGGCCTGATGTTGCTCATTCAATTAGTGTGACGAGAAGATATCAGTCCAATCCAGGTAAAGACCACTGGAAAGCAGTGAAGAACATCCTTAAGTATTTGCGAAGGACTAAGGATATTTTTCTTGTTTTTGGTGGATCTGAGTTGAAAATAGAGGGTTATACTGACTCTAGTTTTCAATCAGAAAGTGATGATAGCACATCCATGTCAGGGTACGTGTTTACTCTGAATGGTGGTGCGATTAGTTGGAAGAGTTCCAAACAGTCTACAACGGCTGACTCCACAGCGGAAGCAGAGTACATAGTTGCAAGTGAGGCTGCAAAAGAAGCCGTTTGGATGAGGAAATTTGTTTCTGAGTTGGGAGTTGTTCCTAGCATTGAGGAGCCTAGTGTGTTGTATTGTGATAACAACGCAGCAATAGCACAAGCCAAGGAACCTAGGTCTCATAAAAATTCCAAACATGTTTTGCGGCGCTTTCATTTGATTAGGGAGATCATTGAAAGAGGAGATGTCAAAATTGAGAGAGTTGACACACATAACAACGTAGCAGACCCACTCACAAAGACATTGTCTCAGATTCACTTAGATCGTCATAAAGAGAGGATGGGTATTAGATACCAGTGTGATTGGCTTTAGTTCAAGTGGGAGATTGAAAGTGTTTGTCCTAAATCCAATCATGTATGATGAGTTAGGAAGAACTTTCTTGTATTCATATTTGATTTCATTAATGTTAATAAAAGACTTGTTTTGTTTTTTATTACGGGATTTATCTATTTAAAGTGTTTTAAATAAGATGTCCCATAGTTTAGAGTAAAGCTTCTAGAATTATATGAGATTATAATAGTGAGATCTAGAAGATGATAACTCTAGACTTAAACAGTTCCTGATCATAGGATAACTAATCGGAAGTTGGTGAATCCGCAAAGATTGGTACATACTATGCTTGCTCCCGTCAGATAGATGTCTATTCTCATAGGCATTTGTGTGGTGACACTATAGCTAGTATGTAGGTGCTTATTAGGAAAATAAGTTTACTGAACATGACTCGATAAGTTGAACAGCTACTGGAGTTTACTCACGTGTCAATAGTTATTCACTGAGTAATAGTTGTACAAGTGTCCTTAGACTTGAGATCGTTAGAGTTATCTTGTATATAATGAACTATGCTTTGGATTAGTCCTTAGTCTCAAGGACATCCATTAGGTCTATTCTGGGCATAGGGATTTGTGTATGGAGATAGTTAACGTCAATAAAGGATCTACCCCTTCCAGTAAAGGAAGAGAATATCCTATGTTATTCTTAGTATTTGAGTTCTGGAATCTCTGGCCAGAGTGTATGAAATTAGAAAGGAGTTTCTAATTTGCATTAATATGAACTTAGCATTATGAATAAGAAATCATATGATTAAATTTGATAAGGCCTGACATGAGATCCATGCCTTGTATTTAATCGGGATATTGTAGGGTAGAAGGAATTGATTGTACTGAAACTAGTCACTGACAGGTTCTTGGTATTCTAAGAAGTGAATTCATATTATCCGGATAGTCACGATATGTTGAGAAGCATCACTCACGATGTAGAATAAATATAATTAATCACTTAATTATATTTAATGAATTATTAGAATTCATATAAATAATAAATAAAAGTTTATTATTATTTATTTCTACTACCGGCTTAATATTGAACCTGCAGGGTCACACCATAAAAGAATATTTTCTTTGATGAAAAGATTTAAATTATGAGAGAGGAAGAATTATTTTCTAAATAGTTTAGAAAAAGAAATAATGATTAAAATAGTTTTAATCATTATTAAAGCATTTTAGAAATGTGGGGTTAATATATATATATAAAGATATATTATTAAAACCCTAGGAAAGCCCTATAAATAGAATGAGATAGTTCATTCTAAGGCTCATCTTAGTTTTGTGAAAAACCTAGAAAAGGAGCTAGCCTCCATCTCTCTCTCTCTCTCTCTCTCTCTCTCTCTCTCTCTCTCTCTCTCTCTCTAAAAGGTCTTAGAGTTTTATTGAAGAATTCATCGAAGGAAAATTCTTGGTGGATACCGGTAGAGTGCTTCACACTCTGAGGAGCAACTGCTCGCAACCATCGTTTTTAAAGCTTCGATTCGCAATGTATGGTTACGAATCCCCTCGCTCTAGATTTTATATGTTTTTCTATAGGTGCGATACATGGTTTTTACGGAACAAATGTTATATCTCGCTTCCGCTCATCCGTAAATTCCTTCATATGTTAATTTACAAGGCCTCAGACTTGTTGCCTATGGGATATACCGATTCAGATTTCGAGATAGATAAGGATAAGAGAAAGTCAACCTCGGGGTGTGTTTTTACTTTAGGAGGTGGAGTCGTAATATGGAGGAGTGTAAATCAGAAATGCATCGCAGACTCAACCATGAAAGCCGAATATGTGGCAGCTTGCAGCTTCACATATCACAATTTATTATGACAACACTAGTGTTGTTGCAAATACAAAGGAACCACGAGAACATAAGGCATCAAAACACATCGAGCGTAAGTATCACCTCATACGATAGTTCGTTAAGCGAGGAGATATCGTTGTGACCGATATAGCATCAAAGGACAACCGGGCAGATCCTTTCACGAAGTGCTTACCAGCTAAGTCTTTTGAGGAACACGTGGAAGCGATAGGAGTCAGATGTCTGGTCACATATTAGTTATTTAAACTGGTAGTGGATTTCTTGTAATAAACACTGATATATTCAAAGAATAGCTTGAGTATAAGTGAGAGATTGTTGGGTTTTATACTGAACTATTCGTTTGAAGTATATAAACATTGACCATTTTATTGAGAATCTTGATGGCATATTATTACATTGTCTGTTTATTATATATTGTGGATAATCTAGTATCAAATGGAATAACAGAAGATTAGATTATCAGTGTCTGTATATAATATAATAAAGGTTCATAGTCTAAGTGGTATTAGACAAACCACTGGAATGACTGAAATATTATTTGGGAATAGTTTATCTTGACTACTGAATAATACTTGTATACTTTGTGTATATTGAACATGATCAAAATATTAGAATCGTTCTTCTATTCTGACAGTTAAGAAGAACTAAGATTCTATGATATAATTATTACTTACAGAATATAAGTGTTATTGCAAAGTGCTATTGCAATGACAAGAAATCCAGTTCAGCATTCTCTTACTAAACACATCAGTATCAGATATCATTTTATAAGAGAACAGGTTCTGGAAGGAACAATTGAACTACATTTTGTTCCTACTGATCAACAACTAACTGATATATTCACCAAGCCACTGCCTGAAGCTACTTTCAATAAGTTGGTGAATGAACTTGGAATGATGAACTTTGAGAATTTCTGAGAAAAGCTACAAAGAAGAAATCCTGATGACTATCAAATCATGATGGTAATACAGAAAGGTAAGTAATTTTGATCAAATCCTGATAGGATAAAATCCTGACAGGAAGTCAACTGGTCAATCCTGATACACAAATACTGAAGCTGTGGCACCTTCATCAAAGCCACAGAAGAAAAGGACATTATCGAAAAGCAGGTATCATATTCCTTTGAAGGTGCAAATGAAGGATATTGATATTCAGACATCAGATCCTGATGAGTCATCTACTCCTGATGCTCTAGCAAATCCTGATGTTGGTATTCCTGATGCACAAACACAAGTTGTCTCTATTTCAGACTCTCCAGCCATATCCTCTCCCTCTACAAGACATGTTGATATTTCATGGGAGAAGTATGGTGCTGTTGCTTCCAATCTTGGGTTTCTACATCCATTGGAGAAGAAAAGGAAAGTAGTAGAGATAGTTTTCAAGAGACAAAAGAAGCTGAAAGGATCAAGCCCACAAGAACCTGAATCTCAAAGTGATTCAGCAGCTCAAACTGAAGATCCTGCCACACAAGAACCACTCAATCAAAGTTTGGGTGAAGGCTTAGCTATTGGAATGGTCACACAAGAACCATCTTCTCAAAGTGAAGATGCAGGCAAAGCTACAGCTTCTGGTGAAAGATTGGTCAAGGACACTGTCAATGAGGGAAGCACACAAGAACCTCCAACTCAAAGTGTTGAAGCAGCTTCAGAACCTCATGCTACACAAGAACCATTGGTAAAAAATACTGATGCAAGCTTATCAAATCCTGACGGTGTTCATCCTGATAATAGTGGTGCTCCTGATGTTGAGCCAATTCTTATACAGCCACTAAGATCACGACCAATGAACCATCCTATCACAGATTCACAGGATAAACTGAAAGGCATTGCTATTTCTGATCCTGATGTTACTCATGATACTGATGGTGATGATTCTGATGATAGTGATGATGATGATAATGAAGAGAAGGATCAGCTTGCCAGAGTTATTAAATCTAGTCTTGGAACTAACTTTGGTTCATCAAACACATTCATGACTGGCAAGGCTTCTACTGGAAAGGACTTAAGACAAGACTTTTCTGTTCCTTCTGAGATTGATCCTGCTGAGCAGCTGAGAATGCATCAATGGGAAAATGAATGGTATAGATCTGATGAATCTGTAAGCTATCCCTATGCATTGGATCATGCTTATAATGCTGCTAAGTTGATTCAGAATGAAGATTTAAAGAATCATTTGAAGGCTACTACTCTGTTATCCAAAAGCCTAAAACATGAAATAGATTCTGTCAAAGATTCTACTAACAAAGTGAGGACTGATATTTCTCAAAGCTTTACAAAGGTGCCTACTGCTCTTCAACTCAGGGTAGTGGAATCCCAAGTTAAGTCAATCATTACTGAACAGTCTTCAATCAACAACATGATTGATTCTCTTGATACAAAGGTAACTGATATTCAAACCACTCTTGCCTTAATTTTGAATATATTGTCAAATAATGATGTCAAAAAGGGGAGAAGAAAAGTCAGACAAAATGTACACCTGATCTAGTATTGAGAAATAATGATGATGATACTGGAAATGATGGTGGTGATAAGATTCTACAAGGAGAAACCTCTGATGCTGCTGTTATGAAGACAATTCAAACTTCTCAAAGTCAAACAACGCAGTCAACTCATGTTTCTGATTCTGGAGTAAGGATAGTGAGGACATTAGTGCAATCTCAGATCCTGACGGAAGAACAAATCCTGACAGGTGATCAAATCCTGATGCCTGGTCATGAACAGACTATTGCTACAATTCCTGAAGGTGATGAAGATGTGCTTATTGATAATCCTGAAGATGCATCAAATCTATTCCAGAAGTTTACTAAAAAAGATGGTAGAATTGTTACTCTCTATCACACTGATAAAAGAGTTCAACAATTATTTGCAAGGAAAGCACTCTCTACAACAAGTGAAGAATATCCTGATCTCTCACATGAAGAATTCTTAAGACAACAGAGAGAAATGATGGAAAGCTTTAATAACCCTGCTCCTGCTAGAGGAAGAGGAGGCAGAGGTAAAAGAGGTGCTAGAAGAAGTAGAAGAAGTTCTTCAACTCAAACAGTGCCTAGACAGACAAGGTCTAGAGGTTTATTAATTGAAGAAATTCCTGAAGCTTCACAAAATCTAATAGATCCTGTTATCAAGGATATCATTGAGAAGGAAGACAAGGAATTTATTGAAGAAGAACCTGAATTGAGAAGAAGACCAAGACAATTAATTCTCTGCAATACAAATCAAATTGAAGATTCTAATCCTAATATTGTTCCTGACAATGTTCAAGATCCTGATGAATCTGAAATTCTGCAAGAGATTGAGTTGTTAATCTTATCTACTATGGTTGATTCTCACAACAAGGAAGTGGATGAAGAAGAAGAAGCCAGAAGAAGAGAAATCACAAGATCAACAAATAGAGATTTCAATCTCTATGTACAAAGGCTTAAACTCTCAAACAAAAGATTGTGGAGAAATTCAAGCAGGCGAGAATCTTTACTAGAAAAAAGCTATGTTTTTGAAAAAGAGAAAGATAAGAAGTGGAAACACATAAGTACACTGAGGTGTAACACACCTATCAATTTTCAGAATGGAGGAATTATAACAAGTGCTTCAAGTGTTGTTGATTTGTCTGATATGGTTAGATCAAAAGCACTCTGGCTACGAATGTTTTCAAATCTGAAGCAATTGACAAGTAATTCAAGAGGAGGTATTGGACACATGGATGCTGAATATCTGAATATGTCATATGTTGATCCTTACTCCTTGACTGAAATTGGAGGTACTTTAACTTCTGAAAACCTGAACAATTTATTAGCTGTTGATATAGTTATAGATTGTCATGATGGTATTGAAAAGAAATAAAAGCTTCTATACTTCATGAAAGATGGTAGTGTGAAGATTTTGTCCATTCAAGATCTGCTGATGAAAACTACACAGGAACTGGAATATGTTCATTATCTGTTAAGATGGAAGAATAAAGTGTGCAAAGTGTGGAGTGACATGATTTTGTCAACAATAAGAAGAAGACTGGATGGAAACATAAATTTCAATGGTAATTATACTCCTATGTACTTAAATCAAAGAGGTCAAGATGTGGAAATGCAAAGGGGCACTGCTGTTAAAGAAGTGACTTTTGGCATGACTCAACTTACTCTTAATCCTGATGGGAAGGAAATTGCTTATCTTTTGCTTGAAGAGCACAGTCTACAAAGAAGCTCCATACAAAATCTCAGAGCAGCTATCTACCAGATTAATGAGGAAGATGAAGAACTCAGAAATCTTAAGGAAAGACTGATTCAAATTCTTGAAGAAAAAGAAGAAAATTTGTTATCCAACTTCTTGAAGATGAATCTGTTCTATCAAAGAATTTAAACAGATAAGTTGCTGCTGATATTTGTACATTTTGTAAATATGTTTTTGACATCATTGAATCTTAGGAATCTATACTTTATTTCACAAAGTATAAGATTAGGGGAGATTGTTAGATCAGGATTCAATGATCGTCAGGATCTAGACTCAACTGATCAGGATTGCTGACGTCATCAGTAATGTATAGTCATCAGGACCAAGATGAATATCAGGACTGGGATCAGGATTGATCATCAGGACTGGAAGCTGATCAGGATTCCTACTTCGAGTTATATTTAGAGTCTAGTTAAATAAGGAAGATTATTCTGTCGGTTCCTGGTCTGTAGGAATGCAGCTATCAATTTAGGATATGTTTCAATCTTTATTATTGATTAGGACTTATCATGTAATTGATAGAGAAGCCGTGTAGTATATAAACACAGTTTAGGTTTCGATTTATGTGGTGAACATACCAATCACACACGAGTATCTTTGTAACCTAGAAGCTCTCAAGAACATCAGAATTTCTTGAGAGAGTTTGTAACAGTTTTATATCAGAATTAATAAAGCTGTTATTATTCTTTCATATCTGTGATTCATATCTTATTAAGTCGAGAATCTTATACAATTGTATTCAACCCCCTTCTACAATTGTTTATTACTGGGCAACAGAGAATGTTCCTTACTATAGGAAGAGAGTGGAGAGAGGATTGGAAGTGCATCCCAGACTACCAAAAATGCCAAAGCTAAACCAGAAAGATGTTAACATTGCATGGTTGTGGGCTGGAGTGGGACAAGAGGTTGAGTACATTGGAAGACACATCCAAGGAGCAATCCTTAAACCTGGAGATTCATTGCACTATCCTTCTGTGATTGATTATCAAGCTGCTAACTCCAATCCAATGATTAAAGAAGGTGAGAATGAGATGGATTGAAGAAAAGAAGCAAAGAACAAAAGAACTATCAGCTCAGTCTAGAGGAGCAACTTCCATGTATAAAGTTTTATTGTTTTTTGAATTATGAAATCTGGAAATGTATATATATCTGATCCAGAATGCATTTAATATTATCAAGTTGTCTTACTTTAATTAGTTTCATGTTTCCTTAGTTAGTTGAGTTATCCTCGAAGTATTTGCATGTCAAACTCTATACAATCAAATAGGGGGAGATTGTAAAGCATAATGTAACATAAGATGTAAAAGAGATAACTGCAACTCAACAAAGGACAAGACATACAATAATATTAACAGAAGCATAGGAATCCAGAATCAATGAAGAAAAGGTAAAATCAAAAAATCAAAATATGGTATGTATTCTTGAAGTCCGTAAACAGGTCACAGAAAGAAGTTCATGAAAATGTTCAAGCCTCAGTGACAGCAAAAGAAACAAGACTTTCAAGACTACAGAAGTATGTGAATGATTTAGGGTTAGTACCACAAGATTCCAGTGATTTATTTGAAGCAACCAGATTGACAAAGGACTTATCAACAGCATTGAATTGAAGACATAGAAGAATTGATCAAGTGCTATTCATCTGTGAACCAGACCAGTTGCACCAGTTGACGACACTTAGAAAGATCAAGTTGTTTTATCGTCTCAGAAGAAATTGATACAGTCTAAAACTTAAACACCCTGGAGCTCACAAGGTATTGTTAAAAGATCAAAGACAAGGAAATGGTTCGATGGTTTTTCTATTTAGAAAACCATCGAATGTGATTAAAGAAAACAATCAGAATTTAATAACAAAGTGATTTGCATTTCAATAGTTTTTATTTAAAAACTATCGAATGGTAATTTACTTTTAAACATTCGATAGTTTTCAATTTGAGGAGCAGGTGGCGAAGTGATTTGTTTGTCAGGTTGATGAAGATCCAACGGCCAAGAATATTTGATTAGTTTTGGTTCGATATATTTTCAAATCAGTCTACAATTAATACAGAGTGAAGAGTGTGTCTTCTTAAGTTAAGGAAGAACACAGAAGAATTTACGAGGAGAGAGTTTGAGCCAGAGAGAATTATCAGAGAAATTTATATTGATCAGAATCTTATCATTGTATTGAATTTGTGTAACCTTAAACTCATTGAAGCTAATCTACGGATTAGAAATTGTAGCACCCCTCGAGGTTTATATTTATAAAACGATATATTCCCCGACTATTGGTTTGATTTGGTGTAGTTGATTTCGTTATAGAACTGAATGATTAATCTGCGAACGAAATTGAATAATTTGTGAGTATCGTATTCAACCCCCCCTTCTACGATACTTTGGACCTAACATTGTGGTTATCTCATATCTACTTGCCTAACACATTCTTTTCTCTTTTAATCGTAATTCACTATGTATTCGCTTTATCGCTTAACCTCCTTATAAAGTCTGAACGGTTTCTAAATCGTTTTGTTACGAAATGTTCAAGGTGAATGTCCTTAGTGCGTTAGTACCTTGGTGGAATGTATACCCGTGGGATTTCAAATTTTATTAAATTTCTAAGCCTTGATGTAATTGACGTATATTGCAATATCTCGTATATTCCAGGTGAAATAGTAAAAGGAATGGAAATCTTCGAATTCTGACAACTTTTACCTTCTTTTATTTCTCTAGTACAACAACGATACAACTTCGAAACTTCAGTTCTCCAACTCTACACAGGCTGGTCTGAAAAATTTCTTTGTATCAGCAAAAGTACTATTCATCAGGGTCTTATATAATAAAAAAAATAAAAAAAATTATCAGGGTTTTTAATAAGTACAAAATTTCGGGTTATTACAAAGGGTGCTACAATTCTAATCCGTAGGATTAGCTTCAATGAGTTTAGGTTACACAAAATCAATACAATGATAGAATTCAAAGCACTATTAATTTCTCTGTCAATTTCTCAGGCTCAAAACTCTCTCTTCGTAAATGATGTTCTGTGTAAACTCTAACTGAAGAAGACACTGTCTTCACTCTGCAAATGTAGACTTGAAAAACTATCGAAGGCTTAAGAAAGAATCCTGGCCGTCCAAGTTTTTCATCAACCTGACAAAGAGTACCATTTTCACCTGCTCCTTATTTAAAAAACTATCGAATGAACTATTTTCTTTTCCTTCGATCGATTTTAATAAAATCTATCGAATAGAAAACTATTTACTTTTTAAAGTACTTCGATTGTTTTTCATTCAAACCTCCTTCATCATTTTCGATAGTTTTTCTTAAAAGAAAACTATCGAATGTTTTCTAATGCAATTTGATCCTTGAAGGTTCTCTCTTTTTGCAGCAAGCATATTGTACTTCCACTTAAACCTAAACATACCTTATAATATTCTTTTCACTTCCAAGATGTTTCAGGTTTGACTTAAATCAATTTCTTCCGAGACGATAAACATCTTAATCTTTTTAGTGCTGACAACTAGTGCAACTGGTCTGGTTCACAGATGACTAACACTTGATCAATACCTCTGTGTCTTCAATTCAATGTTGTTGATAAGTCCTTTGTCGTTCTGGTTGCTTCAGTAAAATCACTGAAATCCTCTGGTACTAACTCTTTATCATTCAAATACTTCTGTAGTCTTGAAAGTCTTGTTTCTTTATTTGTCACTGAGGCTTGAACATTTTACCTTCCGTGACCTATTTACGGACTTCAAGAATACATACCATATTTTGATTTTTTGAGTTTACCTTTTCTTCTTTACTTCTGGATTCCTGTGCTTCTGTTAATATTACAGTATGTCTTGTCCTTTGTTGAGTTGTAGTTATCTCTGTTACATCTTATGTTACATTATACTTTACATTAATTAATAAACACCCGATTATTTTGTAAAATCATATAAATATGAGAATAAAATCCTTTAGAATATATATAAATATATACTGTATCAAATATACTTTATCATTAACCAATAACCAAATCATCAACCCCATATCTTTAACAATAAAATCAGTTTATAAAATTCATAAACTCATCACCATCATCAACCCATATCATTCAACTAACAATATTCAACCATTTATATCCAAACTTTTTAAATCAACATATACTTAAACATAACTCAAACTCAAGCTCATAACTCAAAATAAATCAAAGGGTGTATGGTGTTTATACCTTTCTTGAATCCTTAAACATACTACCAAGATCTTTTAAGTCTTAAGGGAGCCTTGATCTATACTTATCATCCTTAAACTTGCAAAAAAAATCAAGAAACAAGTTAGTAATTTTAGGAGTTACTATTCACCCTCATCTTTGAGCAATGATATGGCTAGGTTATACTAATCGGATGGTCATGAAATTTTAAAAATACCTTAAGTATATAATGAAGAAGTTATGGTCCAAAATTGGAGATTTATGGATGAGTAGAACTTGGGTTTTGAATTTTTCTTTCCTTACTTTTCTTGAATGGCCAAATGGAAGAAAAATGGAGGGGGGAGAAGCTTTGTTTTGTGTTGGTTGATTTTTATATTTGTATAACTTGTATGTAATGTATATGGCTGGTCTTGGTTGATTAAAAATCAAAGTTCAAGGCAAGTACTAAAGTTCCTTGAATTAGGGATCTTGATCTCTACTTTTTCATGGTTTTAAGGAACCATGTTTCTTAACTAGTATTTAACTACTTGGTTGGCTTGGTTACTTCCTAGTTAGGCTTGCATGGTATTTGCATGGCTTCTTGTTTGTTTAATTCCCGATATGTTATTCGTTCATCGCTTGATCCCAATGCTAGTCTCAATTTTATTATGAAATATTTCGTCAAATGGTGTTTTACTATAAATGTCCTTATTCCTTTGAATCCTTTGGTTTAACTTACATCCAATAAAGTTCCATGTTATGGGGTTCGTGTCATCCCAGAGTTCTCGCATTCCTTAATATCTCATAAATTACAAAACAACTAGTAAAAGGGAAAATCTTCGGATTCTGACGACTTTTGCATTCACTCATTTGCTTCATGCAACAATACTATATCTTCAAAATTTCAATATTTCAACACGTGCATAGTGTGGTCTGAAAAGTTTTTCCTCAAACGTATTTTTACTATCCATCAAGGTCTTTTAAAATGTTCCAAAAAATTGGGTTATTACAAATAGTAAAATTTTATAAGGGTAATATGTGGAATTATACCAATCATTCACTAGCAACTACAGTAAAACCTCTATAAATTAATAATGTTGGGACCGGGATATTTTATTAATTTAGAGAGATATTATTATATCGATAAATTAATAATTTATTAATTTAAAGAGGATTTACATAAGACCTTTAAATTTCCAAGTCTAATGTACTAGTTACAATATATATTAGAGCCTTTAAAATGTACTACCGTAAAAGGTTTTACCGTCAGATTTTGGAAGGTTATGAGTTGGAAATTTCTTCTCCGGAAAAGATTAATGTTTTAGATGCTATCAATTTAGCAGTCCCAGCTTGGAGAAATGTGCAACAAGAGGCCATAGCAAATTGCTTTCGACACTGCAAAATTCGTTCAGTGAATCCAACCGGCTCAAGTGATTTAAACGATGTAAATTCTGGAGAAGACATTCGTGAGCTTGAGAACTTGATTACAGGTATGCATTATCGGCACGAAATGGATGTGAATCACTTGCTAGATTATCCTGGTGAAAATAATGAATGTTACGAGGTTCAAAGCATTGAAGAAATTGTGGCGGATACCATTCAAAATCCGATCGATGACGAAGTTGAGGATGATTCAATAGCTTTGGAACCGGTCACTCGGAAAGAAGCATTGCAAGCGGCAACAACTCTTCACAACTTTTTGTTGCAATACGAGAAGACAATGCCCCAACTCTTAAGTGCAGTGAGGAGATTTAAAGATGAAGTCAATATAGATTTGAAGTTCAACAAAAAACAAGTGACTATAGATTCATTTTTTACTAGACAATCTTAGAATATGTATGGAATCTTTTAATGATTATTAATTTATAGTTTCGTTGGGACCAATATATATACTTTGGGATTTCAAAAAAGTTATTATCTTATTATTTTATCGATTGGGGTCCAATTTTATACTGGTCCCAAGTTGGGACTGGACAAATTATTAATTTTATCGAGATTATTAATTTATCGAGTATTAATTTATAGAGGTTTTACTGTATTAAGAATATAATAGATAATAGATAATAGATAATAGATATTTGTTTATCATAGTTTAGTAATATACATACATATGTATATAGGGAGTGATTCTAATGAGAACTTTTTTAAAGTGAGAATTAAGAACTTAATCAAAATCACCAAAGTTTGAACAGAATCACCAAAATTCAAATAAATATATGTACAAATTATAATTATATACACCATCCCCGTCACCATTATCGCCACCATCGCCATCACCGCAACACAACTTATCATCATTACCATTTACCACCACAACCCATCACTTATTCTTCCACCATTATCACCCTATCATCTAAAAAAATACTAAATTTGAAACTAAAATCACCAACATTAAAAACACCACGCATCCATCACTGTTATCACTACCAAAACCACCATACCCCTATAGAATCATCAAACTTAATCGTAATTCATCATAAATATAAACTTAAACCACCAAATTTCATACGTAAATCACCAAAATATTTTTAAAAAGTCACCAAATTTCTATAAATTTGAATACGAATTTCATCAACTTCAGTACTAGATGTATCCCAACCGCTTCAAAACGAACAGGCCAACGCATATTTAATCGATAATCTTGTATGTATATAACTATGTATGCATGTATACATATATGGTAATGGTGTATGTGTATATGTATGTACAGTAATGAAGGATTGTGATTATCAAACTGAAATTTGTAGCGACAATTATGAATGATTACATTGATAGATAATGAAGGTGGATGAGAGATGTAAGTTGGTGGAGGAAAGAGACGAGAGAGATAGAGTGTTGAGATTTAAAATTGGATACATTAATTGTGTGGTTAAGATTTAACTTAATTTAAAGATTTTAATGATTTAGATTATGAAAGTCATATGTAAAGGCCTATTTGTAAACACCGATGATTCTACTCAACATAAACTAAGATGTAATAAGTAAATAATAAAATTCATATGTCACAGGAATCTCAAAAGATAATATATGTCAAGAGAATGAAGGCTAATGTCATCTACAGTCTTGAAGTAATTCTACATTGAAAGAAGTTCAATTTATTGATCAAGCCTCAATGAAGTATTCAATCTCAGTGGATTTATTAAAGTGACAGAGATTTCAAGATGTGGCAGCAAATGTGCAGGTTACAGTGTTTAAAGAAAAGGGAAAAGACAATGGACCACAGCTTAAAGTCAAACAGATGAAGAACAGACATTGTCGTTAGTCACTCATGAACCAGACAGTACATTGAGTGTCAACGTTCTACAAGTGTTATCTCTTCTTCTAATTTTAGTGGTTCAAGAATTTCTTGTGAAGACAAGGAATTGTATTTATTATCTTCTAAATAATTATTTCTGCTAATAATTTATTTATTAAATTGATTCTATTAAGAATTAATTTAATACTTAAATTATTTAAATGATTATTTAAATTAGAATAAAAACAGAACTAAGAAGACTTAGAAAATGAACTAAGAAGACTGTCAAGGGTAATCTTCCCGATAGTCTTCCTAGGCTTTTTCTAAGTCTTATTAAGTTAAATTGCTTTTCTTCCCGAATGTCTTCTATTAGGATTTATGGGTGATAGCTTAGAAGACAACTTAACTTTGTATTTTGTATTACTTAATTTTTTTTAAGTAGAACATACTGTCACAGCCAGAGTATGTTCTTGTAGCCATTTCCATTGTTGTAATAAACTTGGTTATAAATCTTGAAAGAAGTTCATTAGTTTGTTCAAGCCTCAAGGAGTATATCAGGATGACATCAAGAATAAATGTTAATGTCATAGCATTGACAGTAAGGTTACAAGAGTATATTCACTCTGATAGCAACATTGGCGGAAGCCTTGAGACAACAAGATTGGAAATCCTGACAGCATCTACTGTAATATCCGTAAACTTTATTAATGATATAAATTATATTTTATGTGTAGAATAATTATTGTGGAGTATTTAGAGTCTTAATGGTTAAGGTTATTCAGTAATAGTATGTTAATTGTTGTGTCGAAAGCCCCTTTCGAATATCTTTTCATTTAGAAATATCTTCAGTTGTGAGCCCCGTTTTGAAAATTCAAGGGCCCCGTTAAAATTTTGTACATCATTATTATTCCTTCGTCTTTCGTATCAGAATCATTATTGGAAGATTTCTTCATATTATTATATTCCTTATTATCCGATACTATCAATAGTATTTGTTTTATTCAAAAAGAGAAAAATTATTCCGTACCCTAATTGTTTAGGGCGATTGATATATCGTTCATATCAATAATACATCTGTTATAGCCCCAGTATTCTTGAGCATTCGTTATATAAATGATATGTATTGATATGGATAATTATTAGTCCTTGTGGATAACTATCACCTCGTAAAACGTGAACTTTACTTTATTAAAGATTTAAAGCGATCCAGTGGATCAATATCGATCCAAAAATGTCGTTTGGGGTATTATTTTCCACTAAGTATAAAAAGACGAATCGTACATTATCCTTCTTATAATCCGTATTACATATATACAAAAATATAAAAATTCTCGAACCGTGTTCTTCGTGTTCTTGAAGATTACATTCAATCTTGGAAGTGTTATTGGAATCCAAATCTCAAGTTCAAGTACTCAAATCAAAGCTCTTGATCTCTAGTTTCCGAATTTTCTAACCGTATCATCATTTGGTAATTTTTCAATTTATTATGAATTTTTCAATATTCGAATTAAAATTAGGGTTCTTGTTCGAATTGGGGATTTTCATTCTGTTGATTATCCGTTCAATTGATTGCTTCTAACATGTTCCTAGGGATCTAATTAGTAGGAATTCATGCTTTAATTTCATGTTTATGTTCGATTTTGAGAAATTTGATTTTAGGGTTTTTACCCGAAATTTCTTTTGAATAGTCCGTTCATATGAAAGATCTGACATAGTTTTTGATAGAGGGCTTTTGTTGTATCTGTTCTTAGCTTCATTTTAACATAAAGAACGCCGAGTTTCATTTACGATTTAGCTAGATCGGAAAATTGTTTAAGCTCGCCGGAATTTGGTCGGGTTTGGAGTTCCGGCGTTGTTTTTGGTTTGTTTTTGATCGGAATGTATTGCTGAGTGTATGAGGAATGTTTTGGTATAAAAAGCCCCAAATTCTAAGGTGTTTTTGAGTCGCCGGATTCTGGGAAAGCCACCGGAATCTGGAAAAATTCCGGCTGTTCTTCCCGACCCGCTTCTGTTCTTCCCGACCCGTTTACCCGAATTGTTGACCCGGTTTCAATCTTCGAAACCCTAATTCATTTTCAGAAAACTGTTTTTGGATTTTATTTTTAAAAATAATTCAAAAATAGTTTAAATATTTATAAAAATCATATTTTTATTTTAAAAATACATTTTTAAATTCAGAAAATTTTGTAAAATTATATTTATTTATTTAAATTTGAAAACTGATTAAATTTAATTATTTTAATTATTTCTAATTAATAATTTATTTATTTATTTAATTGATTGATTAATATTGATTAATCAGTTAATTATTAATAATTAATTATTAATTGAATCTAATTAATTTAAATTAGATTTAATTATTTCTTGACTTGGTTTAATTATTTAAAAATAGTTTGAGCATTTAGAAAGTGTCAATTAATTTTACATTAATTGATTTAATTGTTTTTAAATACTTATATTGGGATTAATAATCCGATTTTTGATTTAAAAATTATTTGTGACTTATTTAAATTCAAATAAGCCTCGAATATTGTTCTAAAAATATTTATAAGTTCTATATGGTTTATATGAGTTGAATAATGTGTTTTATTGTCCGTAAATGCTTTGTATGAGGGTTGGTGTCTGAGTTTTTATTTTCGTAAAATAGAACGAGTGTCCGATAAATGCTATTAAATACCCGATTACTTGTTTAGACTTAAAAATGGTTATGAGTATATGTCGAAGGTAGAACGAGGATAGTTAGACTTATTATTATGAGTTGTTTATTATAGAATCGAGTTCCCGAAGCAAGGGAAATGAGAAGGTAGAGTAAGCGAGATAGACCGACGTCAGCTACGTAGACCAGACAAGTATTTGTGCCTTTACTTGTTGATTCAATTGATATTGTTTCCAATGATTATGCATGTTACCATCAAAACAATTCAGATTATTCAATCTTTACTCCGTATTTGAGCAACTGATGATATTTCCTTGAATATTCCTAACTCTTTGATTAATCCACAATCATGTTGAATATCAGAAACCTTCACCTTCAATTCAGTTTATATTGATGATAACCATTGTTGACCTTCTTAAATGAGTATGTTGTACCGTTGAAACCATTCCAAATCTATTTCTCGAACTTCATTTGATATTGAGCAGTTGAAGCTCTATTGCAACTATTATACCTTGTCATTGTGTACCTATGTACCATTGAAACTATTCCGAATCTATTTCTCGAACTTCATTTGATATTGAGCAGTTGAAGCTCTTTTGCAACTATTATACCTTGTCATTGTGTACCTATGTACCATTGAAACCATTCTGAATCTATTTCTCGAACTTCATTTGATATTGAGCAGTTGAAGCTCTTTTGCAACTATTATACCTTGTCATTGTGTACTTATCTTGTGATGCATATTATTGCTTATACTCTGTGATAGAATTGGATTGTTTTTAAAATGGACCATATTATTGGTCAAAATAATTTAAGGCCAAGATGGCCATGGATCCTAGTGGAGGACTTTGCTATAAGCAAGTCCAGGGTTGATGCGTGACTGATCAGCAGCTCAACCTTTTGATTTGAAAAATGTAGAAGTCCAATTCAAATCCCTTTTACTCCCATTGAGATTGTTAAAAAGCATATGTTTGGCTTAAACCTTGTTGATTCAGATAATTGTGATCTTCATTTAATTATGGAACAGTGATTGATATATATTATGCTTGCTGAGCACTTGTGGTTCAAACTTGTTTTGTTTCTAACTCTATTCCAGTGAAGCGAGAATATGAGCAGACACAGCGCGAGTGATAGTTCTCCAGCAGCTAGGAGACCACCTCGAGTGGTTGTCATTGGCAGGGTAGTTGTCTATTTTGTTAGTTAGACCAGATGTCTACCTTTGAACTTTAAGTTGTGTAATATTAATAACTCTGAAAACTGGTTTGTAATATAACTTAAAAGCTTGTTCAATGCCATAATCTGGACGCGGTCTTGGTTAAGGGGTGTTTTATGTTATTATTATATTATGCATGTGTTATATCCAGGTATATTGTGTTTCGTTGGTCGAGTGACTCCCCAAACCTGTGCCCCGGGTTTGGAGGGCGTCACATGTTGGTATCAGAGCAACAAGTTATGGCATTTGAAACAAGTTAGGACTTAGGGTTCAGGATAACGTAGAGAGTTAGAAATTCACTTAAAGACTCTAGAAGGTCAATTAGGAATATTATGTGTGGTAATTGAATATGGTTATATAATTGCAGCCCCCTTATCTCTAGTTCAGATTCAGACCCATCAGAACGTACGATAGAGGAGAGACATGTACCAGGAGAGAGAGCAGGACCGTCACGGCCGACACGACCCCAGCCTGGACATGCTGTAGTCAGGAGAGATCATATACCTTGTCTCGTTTCACTTCGACGCATAGCACCAGCACCAGTGTCTCAGGCATCAGTTTTCGGACCTTTGTACCAGCTTTCTCAGCCACCAGTTCCACATCATGAGTATCAGAGGCTGAGAGGGGAAAGGGAGTATTTCTATAGACAGGTATTGGAGATGAGAGGACTCGTTCGTCAGAGGCAGCTGTAGCCCAAGAGAGGGACAGACTCAGAGGTCAGATAGGAGAGATTCAGATGAGACTTAGGGTTACGAGGACATTAGTGTTAGGTCCAAAGTATCGTAGAAGGGGGGGTTGAATACGATACTCACAAATAATTTAATTTCGTTCGCGGATTAATCTTTCAGTTCTATAACGAAATCAAACACACCAAACCAAATCAAGTTTCGGGGAATATATCTTTTTATAAATATAAACCTCGAGGGGTGCTACAATTTCTAATCCGTAGATTAGCTTCAATGAGTTTAAGGTTACACAAATACAAAACAATGATCAAGTTCTGAGCACTATTAATTTCTCTGATAATTTTCTCCGGCTCTTCTCTCTCTCAGTAATGTCTCTGTGTTGAATGCCTTAACTGAAGAAGACACTATCTTCTCTCGAGTTAATTGTAGACTTGAATTGAAAAACCATCGAACCATTTAGAATAGAATATTCTTGGCCGTTGTATCTTCATCAACCTGTCAGACAAGCACAACTTTTCACCTGCTCCATGAATTGAAAAACCATCGAATGGATTAAAAAACCATCGAATGGATTAAATCAATTTGCCATTCGATAGTTTTTAAATCAAAACTATCGAATGCCAAATTAATTTACTTTGTTTTTCAATGAATCACTTCAACCACCATTCGATAGTTTTTTCAATAGAAAAATTATCGAATTCTTTTTCTTGTCTTTTGTCCTTTAGTAATTACTCCTGAGCTCCTGGGTGTTTAAGTTATAGACTGTATCAATTTCTTCTGAGACGATAAAACAACTTGATCTTTTTTTAGTGTCGTCACCTAGTGCAACTGGTCTGGTTCACAGATGAATAACACTTGATCAATTCTTATTTTATGTCTTCAATATAGTGCTGCTGATAAGTCCCTTGTCGTTCTGGTTGCTTCATCACTGGAATCCCGTGGTACTGAACCCTAAATCATTCACATACTTCTGTCGTCTTGAAAGTCTTGTTTCTTTTGCTGTCACTGAGGCTTGAACATTTTCATGAACTTCTTTCCGTGACCTGTTTACGGACTTCAAGAATACATAACGTATTTTGATTTTTTGAGTTTACCTTTTCTTCTTTGATTCTAGATTCCTGTGCTTCTGTTAATATTATTGTCTGTCTTGTCCTTTGTTGAGTTGTAGTTATCTCTTTTACATCTTATGTTACATTATGCTTTACAATCTCCCCCTATTTGATTGGATAGAGTTCGACAAGCAAATACTTTGAGGATAACTCAACTAACTAAGGAAACATTAAACTACTTAAAGTAAGACAGCGTAATAATATTAATGCATTCTAGATCAGATATATATACATTTCCAGATTTCATAAATCAAAGAACAATTAAACTTTATACAATGAAGTTGCTCCTTTAGTCTGAGCTGATAGTTCTTTTGTTCTTTGATTCAATCTTCAGTCCATTCCGATCTCACCTTCTTCAATCATTGGATCGGAGTTAGCAGCTTGATAATCAATCACAAATAGATAGTGCAGTGGTTCTCCAGGTTTAAGGATTGCTCCTTGGATGTGTCTTCCAATATATTCAACCTCTTTACCCACTGCAGCCCATAACCATGCAATGTTAACATCTTTCTTGTTTAGCTTTGGCATGTTTGGCAATCTGGTATGCACTTCCAATCCTCTTTCCACTCTTTTCCTACAGTAAGGAACATTCTCCATTAGAAATCTTCTAAGAGTGTCTGCTGCTTTGTCCTTCTCCGTTGATGAGAATCCAGTGGATCTAAGATACTTCTCAACTGAGATTAGATAGTTGCTTGGGTAGTCTCTCAGTTTGTCCTCAGCCAAATAGCAGATTCTGAACAAGTCATTCGTCATGAATCTAACCATTGGAGGATCTTCAGTAATCTCTGGACTGACTTTCATCACGATCTCCTTAACATGCTCACGGAGCAGTTCATTTAGCCTTGTAGTTCTTTGGATCTTGATGAGTATAGCCTGCAATTCTGTATATGTCCTTTGTTCTAAAAACTTAGTGGAAATCACAAATGTACCTTTCTCCAGAAAACTAATTAATAAGATCCAGGCACCATTTGCTTTAACCCCAGCATTTAGACAGATTATAGAGCTTCTCAGTGCTTTAAAGTAAGTCTGATCTTCAAGATTAGCACTTCTGATGTCCTGAATAATAACTTCCACCTCAGCATTGTCGTTGACTTCTAATCCATCTTCAACTCCGCAAAAGGTTTTATAAGCCATTTCCCATTCAGTACCATCTTTCTTTTCCAGATCTATCATCTTCTTCTTCCTCACTTCATTATACACTTTGAATCTCTTCAGTTTTTCACTCCTCAGAATTGCTTGTTGTTTCTCTTTCTCAGCTTGCCTGGCATCTATTGCAGCTCTCTGAGCTCTTATTGCTTCCAAGGCAGCTTCTTCTTCAGGTGATAGAGAATTTGCTTCTTCTTCCATAATATCTGTAAAGCATAATGTAACATAAGATGTAAAAGAGATAACTACAACTCAACAAAGGACAAGACAGACAATAGTATTAATAGAAGCACAGGAATCCAGAATCAAAGAAGAAAAGGTAAACTCAAAAAATCAAAATACGTTATGTATTCTTGAAGTCCGTAAACAGGTCACGGAAAGAAGTTCATGAAAATGTTCAAGCCTCAGTGACAGCAATAGAAACAAGACTTTGAAGACGACAGAAGTATGTGAATGATTTAGGGTTCAGTACCACGGGATTCCAGTGATGAAGCAACCAGAACGACAAGGGACGTATCAGCAACATTGTATTGAAAACATAAAATAAGAATTGATTAAGTGTTATTCATCTGTGAACCAGACCAGTTGCACTAGGTGACGGCACTGAAAAGATCAAGTTGTTTTATCGTCTCGGAAGAAATTGATACTGTCTATTACTTAAACACCCCGGAGCTCAGTGGAATCATTAATTGATAAAAGACAAGAAATAAGTATTCGATAGTTTTTCAATTAAGAAAACTATCGAATGGTGTAATGATGATTCACTGAAAACCATGATTACTTTAATTTAGTATTCGATAGTTTTAATTAAAAAACTATCGAATGGTAAATTAAAGAATTCCATTCGATGGTTTTTATTTAAGGAGCAGGTGAAAAGTATTCTTGTTTACAGGTTGAAGTTGAAGATGGACGACCAGGATTGATTCTTCAATTCTAGTTCGATAGTTTTCAATTCAAGTCTACAATTAATACTAAGAGAAGAGTGTGTCTTCTTCAGTTAAGGATTTCAACACAGAGACATTACTGAGAGAGAGAAGAGCCGGAGAAAATTATCAGAGAAATTAATAGTGCTCAGAACTTGATCATTGTTTTGTATTTGTGTAACCTTAAACTCATTGTCGCTAATCTACGGATTAGAAATTGTAGCACCCCTCGAGGTTTATATTTATAAAAAGATATATTCCCCGAAACTTGATTTGGTTTGGTGTGTTTGATTTCGTTATAGAACTGAAAGATTAATCCGCGAACGAAATTAAATTATTTGTGAGTATCGTATTCAACCCCCCACTTCTACGATACTTTGGACCTAACAATTGGTATCAGAGCTACTTGATTGATATACAAATCAGATCCGGTGAATGAGACCAAAATCAAGCGTAGCGTGAAAATTCGAAGCAAATTTTTTAACTTTCAAAATTTTTCATTTAATTGGAATTTCTTGAATTTTAAACAATTTGAAATTTTCAGAAACCATGAGTGCTCCAAAGACAACCGCTGGTATTAAAGTTCCCCCGTTTACTAGAGATGATTTCGGTTTGTGGAAGATGAAGATGCTGTTATTTATCAAGGCATCTAACCCGTTGTATATTGGCATATTAGAGAACAGACCATTTGTACCAATGAAACCAGTTAGTGAATCTACAGCTCCTGATGGTAGCAGGATTCCTCAAGGCACCCAACCTAAGGATATTACTGAATATACAGATTCTGACAAAGAACTGATTCGGTTGGATACCGGTTTAATGTTAATATTGGCGGACTCCGCAGACAAGGAAATGAGCTATCAGTTGATGAACTGTACAAGCGGGAAACATATGTGGGATACCATTAACTTGATAATGGAAGGAACTGAAGACGTTCAAGAAAACAGATTGGACATCCTGACTTCTCAATATGAAGCGTTTAGGTCTCTGCCAGGAGAAAGTATAACTCAGGTCTTTGAGAAATATACTAAGCTTCTCAATGAATTGGCAATGAAAGGAAAGACCTATCCACTGAGAGAATCAAACAGGAAGTTCATGATGACGCTGCCCCATCATGTAGAACACAAGTCATCATCCATTAGGGAAAGAATTGACTTCACAAAGATGTCATTAGAGATGATCTATGGCAAGTTGAAGACCTATGAGATGGAACAGGAACAAAGGGTGATAATCTACGGATCAGGGACAGTGGAGAACAAGCACAATGCACTTGTGAGATCAGCAGCACTTGTAGTGGATGAACCAATAACTTCTGAGATTCAGGTTCAAACCCCTAGAGCTGGAAAGGAGGTGATAATAGAAGCAGAAATGGATTCTGTGAATCTGGGTGTTGATGAAAGTGATTACTACACCCTAGAAGAGCTTGAGCAAATGGAAGACAAAACCATGGCGTACTTAGCTGCAAAGTTTAGTCATATTCGTTTCAAAAGAAACCCTAAGTACAAGTTCAAGGGCTCAACCAACAGATTCCAGAAGAGCAATTATACACCTAGTACAGGCTTTAAGGGAGGCTACAAGACTGGCATGATTGATAGAAGCAAATCAAGATGCTACAACTGCAATGAGTTAGGGCATTTCGCCACTGAATGCCGGAAGCCTCGTCAAGCAAGAGACATGAAAGATGTCTATGGAAAGAAGGATTCTTATGATGAGTTGAAGAAGGAGAATGCCAAGCTTAAACAGCAACTGGAGGCATTCTCTGGAAAGCAGAAAGGGAAAGCTTATATAGAAGAGGGAAAGCACTGGGATGATACTGATTCGGATGAATATGTAAATGTTGCTCTAATGGCTGACTCTTCAGAGGAATCACCACAATCATCTCAGGTACCTATCTTAACTACAATTGATATGTCTAATTCTGAGTACAAGAAAACTGTGCAAGATCTTAGTGTAGAATTGTTTAATGTACACACAAGCATGCTAGCATCAGAAATGGAAAATGCTAAACTAGTTCTTAAGATTAAAAAGCTAGAATCTAAAAATGAAGAACTAGAGCTTGTAGCTGTAACATTAGAAGATCTTAAGCAAAAGAATGCGTACTTAGAGAACAAGGTCAAGTGTAATGATGAGATAGAGACTATCCTCAGGAAGCAGATTTCAGATCTAGATTTGAAGCTGAATGCTTTTAAGAATTCCGCTCTAGTGGCTAAGAAAATCATTGATACTCAGGCCATAGAGAATAAAACTGCTATAGGATTTGACTATAACAAGAAAGCTGGTAAGAAGATTGTGGAATTCCCTGTGACATCTTCAGTTGTCAAAAGGAATACTCCACATGTTCTTAAGAATGTTGATTGTCCAGTTTTTGTTAAGCCGTTTCCACCACTCTTTCATGAGGATGACCTTTTCATTAGACAAGAATTGCTTGAGGAGGATTTATTGAAGGAAAAAGAGGTAAAAACTAAGTTGCCTAGGAAATCAGTAAAAAATGAATTACCTAAACCTGATTTACCTAAAACTGAAGTAGGTTCCTTAGTTAGTAATGTTAAAAAGAACAGGAATGGGAGGAATAAGATTGTTAATCAGGAATTGGTTCCATCTTCTCCCATTGCATCTAGGAAGTTGTGCTCCATTTGTAATTCTGCTGGACACCTTACACATGCATGTAAAAAGGTTAAAGTAGAAACTGCTAATGCTTCTGAAATGCATAACATGTCTGACATGCCTGATAATCATGAGCCTTGTGGGAAGAAAGAGTGTTTGCTATGTAAGTACAACATCATGCATGCTTATTTTAAGTTGATGAATGATAGTAGCAATAGCACTAGTAATGTTAAATCCACAGATACTATGAATATCAAACAGGGTAAGACTAAATTGAATGTTACTCCTGTTAAATCATCTAAACCTTCAGGACCCAAACAATTTTGGGTACCAAAGTCCGCTTAATCAATCTGTGATTGCAGGGTAAGGTTAAAAGCTCAAAGGTTGTGTGGATTCTGGATAGTGGCTGTTCTAGACACATGACAGGTGAAGAGTCCCTGCTTACAGAGGTGGTTAAGAAGACCGGCCCGATTGTAACCTTTGGAGATGACAGCAAAGGATACACTACGGGATATGGTAAATTGAAAGCTGGAAATGTCATCATTGAAAACATCTCTCTTGTTGAAGGATTAAAGCACAATCTTCTAAGTATCAGTCAGTTCTGTGATAAAGGCTACAATGTAGATTTCAGAAAGGACAAGTGCTTGATCACCAACAGGAAGGATGAGAAGCTTACTCTACTGGGAGTGAGAAAAGGAAATTTGTTTATAGCTGACTTAAGTTCTACCAGTGAAGGAGAAGTTACATGTTTCTATGCAAAGGCATCTTCAGAACAAAGTTGGCTATGGCACAAGAAGCTCTCACACTTGAACTTCAAAACTATGAACTCTTTGGTAAAGAGAGAGTTAGTGAGAGGGTTGCCCCTGATGGAATTCAATCAGGAGGGACTATGTGAAGCATGTGAAAAAGGGAAGTCGAAGAAAGCATCACATGGAAACAAAGGAATGACAAGCATTACTGAACCATTACAGCTGATTCATATGGATTTATTTGGTCCAGTTAATGTTATGTCACTTTCAAGGAATAGATATGCATTGGAGATGGTGGACGACTACTCCAAGTACACGTGGGTGTTGTTCATACAAACAAAGGATGAAGCAACACAACTAATCATTGATCACATCAAGAAGATAGAAGTGGAAGCTAAGCTACATGTGCGGACAATCAGATCAGACAATGGAACTGAATTCAAGAATGCAGTTCTTAATGATTTCTGCTCAGAGAAAGGAATATCAAGACAGTTTTCAGCACCAAGAACTCCTCAACAGAATGGAGTAGTGGAAAGGAAGAACAGGACCTTGGTTGAAGCAGCAAGGACCATGTTGAGTGAATCAAAACTTCCCACTTAATTTTGGGCTGAAGCAGTGAATACAGCTTGCTACACTCAGAATCGAACCCTGATCAACAAAGATCATGAAAAGACTCCGTATGAGTTAATGGCCAACAAGAAGCCAACACTGAAGTACTTTCATGTGTTTGGTGCAAAGTGCTTTGTACTTAAAGATGGAGAACATCTTGGCAAGTTTGATGCCAAAGCAGATGAAGGCATTTTTCTGGGCTATTCTCTGGAATCTAAGGCTTTCAGGGTATATGTGATTGAAGATAAGAAGGTGTTGGAAAGCCTTAATGTACCATTTGACGACACTAAAAGACCAGGCCTGCAAACAGGAGAGAACTCTGAATCTTTGGTATTTGAAAATCTATCAGGAGATCTCTCTGACAATGAAGAAGTACCTGAAGTTGTTACAGTCATTGATAATAATCATAATGATAATGATTCTGGACAAAGTGGTGACCAAAGTGGAGATCCTCAACATACAGGATCCACTAGTCAGTCTTCAGAATCAACAGATCAAACCGTCAACAACTCAGGGGGAGCAGGAGAAGGATCAACTAGTCACACTCCACAACATCTAGAACAAGGAGAATCATCAAGATCGCATCTGCCAAGACAAAGGGTATGGAATAGAGATCATCCCTTTCACTTGATCATTGGTGATCCTGACACAGGAGTAAGAACTAGGAGAACATCACAAAATGAATGTCACTATTCTGGGTTTCTTTCAGAAACAGAACCTAAGAAAGTTGAAGATGCTCTAGATGATCTAGATTGGGTGATTGCTATGCAAGAAGAACTCAATCAGTTTGAAAGGCAGAAAGTTTGGAAGCTGGTACCCAGGCCTAAGGGAAAATCTGTTATTGGAAAACGATGGGTATTCAGAAATAAGTTGGACGAAGATGGCATTGTAACGAGAAACAAAGCCAGACTGGTTGCTAAAGGTTACTCTCAAGAAGAGGGTATAGATTATGATGAAACCTATGCACCAGTAGCAAGACTTGAGGCCATCAGAATGTTTCTGGCATTTGCTGCACATTCCAATTACAAGGTATATCAAATGGATGTGAAGAGTGCTTTTCTGAACGGGGAGTTAGAAGAAGAAGTGTATGTGGAACAACCTCCAGGTTTTGAGGATTCAAAACTGGCAGACTTTGTGTACTTTCTATTCAAAGCTCTCTATGGACTCAAACAAGCTCCGAGGACATGGTATGACACTCTCTCTGAATTCTTACTTGAAAATGATTTTACAAGAGGTGTTGTAGACAAAACTCTCTTTGTCAAGAAGCATAAAAATGATTTGATATTGGTGCAAGTATATGTGGATGACATAATATTTGGTTCTACTAACGATGATCTATGCAAGAGATTTGCTAAGTTAATGCAGAGTCGTTATGAAATGAGCATGATGGGTGAATTGTCATTCTTTCTTGGACTGCAAGTATACCAAAAACAAGATGGTATATTCATTTGTCAGTCCAAGTACATCAAGGATCTTCTTAAGAAGTATCAAATGGAAGACTCATCTACAGCAAAGACTCCTATGCCAACTGCCACTAAGCTTGATAAGGATGAAACTGGTAAGAAGGTTGACATCACAGGCTACAGAGGTATGATAGGCTCATTACTTTATCTCACTGCAAGTAGACCAGATATAATGTTTGCAACATGCTTGTGTGCTAGATTTCAGT
The DNA here is from genome assembly GCA_030848705.1 of Heracleum sosnowskyi. Lineage (NCBI taxonomy): Eukaryota > Viridiplantae > Streptophyta > Magnoliopsida > Apiales > Apiaceae > Heracleum > Heracleum sosnowskyi. The sequence continues at coordinate 73,465,231 of CM061242.1, forward strand.
CTGATCCTAAAGAATCTCATCTAATAGCTGTTAAGCGAATATTTAGATATCTTAAGGGGACCCCAAATCTTGGAATTTGGTACCCTAAAGATACAGGATTGGATCTTATTGGATACACAGACTCTGATTTTGCAGGTTGTAAGATTGATCGGAAGAGTACTTCAGGAAGCTGTCAGTTTCTTGGAAGAAGATTAGTTTCTTGGTATAACAAGAAGCAGCATTCAGTTTCCACATCAACAGCTGAGGCTGAATACATTGCTGCTGGAAGCTGCTGTGCTCAGATCTTGTGGATGAGAAACCAACTCCGTGACTATGGACTTTTGTTGACAAAGATTCCAATATTTTGCGACAACACAAGTGCCATAGAAATCTCAAACAACCCAGTGCAACACTCGAGGACGAAGCACATCGACATCAGGTATCATTTTATCCGAGAGCATGTCATGAATGGAACTGTGGAGTTACTTTTTGTACCCACAGAGGATCAAATTGCAGACATCTTTACTAAACCGCTTGATGAATCCACTTTCAATAAGCTGGTTAGTGAACTTGGGATGTTAAATCTTTCTAATTGATTTTGATTAGAAGTCAGTAACTGCAGATATTCCTGGTGAATACATGAGTTTAAGAATTGCTATATCCTTAGGACTCGTGAGTTTATTTTCTGGAGCAATTATCGTAATTAGGATTATTGTACTAATTTTATGTCATAATTATGGATGATATATCTTCTGGCATTTAATTGGTTATTAATTCTAAAAATTATTTAAGTGCTAATATTTGTTCTAAATATTCAAGCATTTATTTAATTTGAATTAATTTACTTTGTTTTTAACATTGTAGATTAATGCAGCATAATTGATTAGATTTTAATTGGTTAATATCACTCAATGATATTTAATTAATTTTATTCTAAGAAAATTGTGAATTTTCTGTTAAGAATTGATTTTGGTGAATTTGAAAAGATTTATTAGAATTAAAACTTGACAGGAGATAAACATTTTGAAGTTTAGAACATGAACAGGTTCTGAAATTTGAAAAGAAGCAAAAAATATCGAATTTAGGAAATTCGATAGTTTTTCAAGTACATAGATAAATCTATCGAAATTAATTTTCGATAGTTTTTGAAAAGGAAAAGAAAAACTATCGAAAACAATTCTCGATAGTTTTTGAGTTTAATGTAAAATGTATCGAAGTGGATTTACTTTATTCAATATTTAAATCCTCGATAGATTTTGAAAAATTAAGAAAAATATCGAAGTGAACTTAATTACTTAATATTAAAGTTCTCGATAGTTTTTCCAAAAGCATTTGTTCGATAGTTTTTCAGATTTTCAAAGAAAAACACTTCGATAGTTTTCTGATAAACCTTTTAAAATTCTGAGTTTCAAAAAATTCGATAGTTTTTCAAAAACTATCGAATTCCAGTTGACAGGTTTACCCCTTGCAGAAAAATATCGATAGTACATTAAAATCTATCGAAACCTGAAAGGACGATTTTACCCCTGTCAGTTTCAAACGTATATATCACTGCCTTAGTTCTTTTTCAGTTTCACTTTTACAGATCTGAGAAAAACTTACGCTTTTATATACTTACAGAGAGATAGATACACAAACAAGAACACCATTCGATAGTTTCTTCATTTTATAACCGAGAAAACCTTGAAAACTTACTGTTTCTCACTATTGAATTTATTTTAACCGTGAAACACTTGTTTTGTGTTGGTTTTAGAACATACTGTTGAAGAATACATCGAAATAAAGTTGTGAACCTCACATAAATTGTTAACAAGTACAATTCTTAGAATTTGATTGTTTTTAAACAGTCTAGTTTTCTGATCTAATTGACTGGTTGGTGTTAACAATTAGGGTTCTAGATTTTTGCTTGGTTCGAGTTGTGTTTTCAGAAAAGGGGTAATTTTGTTTTAAGGGTAATTTTTTTTAAGTTTGATTAATTAGGGATAATTAATTAAATTCAAGTGGAAATTTAGTTTTGGTTTAAAAATTAATTTTCTGGAAATTTGAAACATAATGGTTGGAGAATTTATCGTAACCAAAACTAATCATGTCTCGTTTCAAAACTTGCAATCCATAACGAACTTACAGTTTCGTGCATGGGCAGAGTTTTTGAACACACGTTCATTAGTGGCATACGCTGTGAGTACTCCCGTGGTCCTTTGCATCGATCAATTGACTGCGTTGTACACATCCGCCACGGATACAAGTGAGAATAATGTGAGATCCTTCAGTTTTGTTGTGCCAGGGGGCAGAACAATAAGGGTGACGGAACATGACTTTAACAGAATACTTCATTTTCCTACAGAAAACCTTGTTCCGGATCCCACAACTGAGGAAATACATGCTTTCTTCACTCTCATTAGAAGTCAACAACCTAACTTCTTTGTGGGAGAGTTCCTTAAGCATTACTTGCCAAAAGCATGGAACTTTTTCTTTCATACCCTAATCCATGTTTTTACTGCCAAGCTTACAAATCTGCATGGTATTCCCTTATTCCTTCAAAAGATAGGGTTTGCCATTGCCCACAATAGGCATATTAACATTGGACGGTTACTGATTGATCAAGTAATCATATGCATGGGACCACTAGATGAAAGAACGGGCATTGATGAAGATGTGCTTTGTTTCTATCCTAGGTTCCTACAGCTAATTCTCAATGATATCTTAACAGATGATGAGCGTGAGACATTCGCTGAAGAGGAGACCATGGAGTGTATGAAGATGAAGAGCAATGCCATAACCTCTCTGATAAGGAAGAACAACTATCTTCCAGGGGTACCCACTGTTCTCACTGAATATCTAAGAACGGTGCCCCTACCACTTCTACCCCCAGGGGAACATGTAATTCAAGGTAACATTCCTGAACCTGAACTGGCTCCTGAACCACAACCCATGGATGTTGATCCAGAGCCCTCAGTGGCCATTCCAGACCAGGAGGTTGCAAACCCACAATCTCTAACCACGGTCGAAGAGCCTTTGGAAGAGCCAAATGAAAACATAAACGAACCTCCTTCCCCTACTATACCCATTAAAGAACCATCCATGAGTGTAGAGGGAGATAGTGCCAAAGCAGCACCACATAAGGAGATACACCCTTCAACAGCAACTCTGCCTTCCTCTAAAAGGAGACGAACAGAAACCGAGGCAACTGTTGATACTTTATTTCAAACTTCCAAAGCGCCCTTTATTGATTTTTCTGATGCTGACTGGGCTACGCTAACGAAAGCTATATCTGAACCATTAGCTCAATCAAGTAAGGAAGAATTGACGGAAGCAACTGGTGTTCCGACCATATTACGGTCAGGTTCACTGGTTGAAGGTTCTAAGAACCAAGGGTCTTCACAGACGTCGAGAGAAGGCTTTGACCTAAATGCACAATCTAAAAGGTCATTGTCTACCTCCCCAGATGGAACATATCTGGATCCTGCGGGTAAAGGGTCTGACGTAGGTGCAGATCGGCAACTCGGTGACGATGAATCAATTACTATTGACAAGTCAACTGAGGTAAAGTCTTCACAGACTATTGGGGAAGATTCGGGATCTCTGCTGTTAAAAGAGCCTGTTTCTAACCCCCTAGAGATTCAAACTCTAGATCCTACAAAGGATATATCATCTAAGGATGATCAGCAACTTGGTTTATTCAAGGACGGGGACTTGCGAAGCCCCATTGCACCACCGGTGACCTCCTTCAGGACGGCTACGGTGATTTCTTCTGCAGGTACAATCAACATAAAGGATTTGAGTGAAACAAAAACACTTACACCTGGCCTGAGTGGGAAAGGAAAAATGATTCAAACACCGACAGAAACGTTGAGTGTACACCCAGAGCCAAATGTGAGGAGTGACACCCTAACCCTACCTAATTTTCATGATTTGCTGTTACCAACAGAAAGAGAGCTACAAGTTCAATCTTCCCTCAAGGAGATGACAGTTCATGACAAAGAAGGAACTCCATTATTCAAGGTTCCACTGCGACCTTCCTTTGACCAGGGGATCTCCTCTAGTCAGGCCAATGCTTCTTTAAAGACTATTCAAGAGAAGGTTGACTTGGCTGCAGCTGATTCCAGAAGAACATTCAGGGTCATTGGCAGTGCATCTGGCACTATAACAGGTACGAAGCAGGCAGTGGACTCCTTAAAGAAGGAAGCTATGGAAGAACTAGTCGAATTGAGAATGGACGTCAGGGAACTTAAAGATGGATTCATGAATGAAGTAACTGCACTGTCACAGGGACATGAAGCTTTGAGAGAAGACGTTCTGGTTATCCGGGATGGTCAAGCGCGAGTGAAAGATGCAATGAATTCCCTTTCAAGAGTGGAGTCTAGCTCAACAAGAGGCTGGATCATATGGAAAAGACTACCAACTCAAGATTGGAGAACATTGACCGGTCGCTAGCTTCTATAAATGAGTTTAATAAGCAGCTTATGGATTTCTTGGAGAATCAAGGTGACGGAGTAGAGTCTATTTGGAGTATGCTGAAGAACCAACAATCTAGACAACCTGGTCCTTCAAATCAACAACCTGATCCTTCTACTACCTTTTACATTGAGGATGCTTTTATCGAGGATTCCTCAACTAAGGGGGAGAAAGTTGGAGAAGGGGAGAAAGAGAAGCCTAAGGATGGATGGGGAGTTTGGGAGACAGTTGAAGCTATTCCTATCAGACAATACTGGATAGAGGAACTTGTAGAAGAAGAGAAGGAGAGTGAAGAGGAATTTGAGGTCATGCATGAGCAACCTAATCAAGAGGAGCATGAGCCATATTATCCAGAGCCCATTGAACATCCAATTTGGGAGGATATTATGGAAGAAGAAGCAAATTCTCTATCACCTGAAGAAGAAGCTGCCTTGGGAGCAATAAGAGCTCAGAGAGCTGCAATAGATGCCAGGCAAGCTGAGAAAGAGAAACAGCAAGCAATTCTGAGGAGTGAAAAACTGAAGAGATTCAAAGTGTATAATGAAGTGAGGAAGAAGAAGATGATAGATCTGGCAAAGAAAGATGGTACTGAATGGGAAATGGCTTATAAAACCTTTTGCGGAGTTGAAGACGGATTAGAAGTCAACGACAATGCTGAGGTGGAAGTTATTATTCAGGTGATCAGAAGTGCTAATCTTGAAGATCAGACTTACTTTAAAGCACTGAGAAGCTCTATAATCTGTCTGAATGCTGGGGTTAAAGCAAATGGTGCCTGGAGCTTATTAATTAGTTTTCTGGAGAAAGGTACATTTGTGATTTCCACTAAGTTTTTAGAACAGAGGACATATACAGAATTGCAGGCTATACTCATCAAGATCCAAAGAACTACAAGGCTAAATGAACTGCTCCGTGAGCATGTTAAGGAGATCGTGATGAAAGTCAGTCCAGAGATTACTGAAGATCCTCCAATGGTTAGATTCATGACGAATGACTTGTTCAGAATCTGCTATTTGGCTGAGGACAAACTGAGGGACTACCCAAGCAACTATCTAATCTCAGTTGAGAAGTATCTTAGATCCACTGGATTCTCATCAACGGAGAAGGACAAAGCAGCAGACACTCTTAGAAGATTTCTAATGGAGAATGTTCCTTACTATAGGAAAAGAGTGGAAAGAGGATTGGAAGTGCATACCAGACTGCCAAACATGCCAAAGCTAAACAAGAAAGATGTTAACATTGCATGGTTATGGGCTGGAGTGGGTCAAGAGGTTGAATATATTGGAAGACACATCCAAGGAGCAATCCTTAAACCTGGAGAACCACTGCACTATCTATCAGTGATTGATTATCAAGCTGCTAACTCCGATCCAATGATTGAAGAAGGTGAGATTGGAATGGACTGAATGTTGAAGCAAAGAACAAGAGAACTATCAGCTCAGACTAGAGGAGCAACTTCATTGTAAAAAGTTTAATTGTTTTTTGATTAATGAAATCTGGAAATGTATATATATCTGATCCAGAATGCATTAATATTATTACGATGTCTTACTTTAAGTAGTTTCATGTTTCCTTAGTTAGTTGAGTTATCCTCGAAGTATTTGCTTGTCGAACTCTATCCAATCAAATAGGGGGAGATTGTAAAGCATAATGTAACATAAGATGTAAAAGAGATAACTACAACTCAACAAAGTACAAGACAGATAATAGTATTAATAGAAGCACAGGAATCCAGAATCAAAGAAGAAAAGGTAAACTCAAAAAATCAAAATACGTTATGTATTCTTGAAGTCCGTAAACAGGTCACGGAAAGAAGTTCATGAAAATGTTCAAGCCTCAGTGACAGCAATAGAAACAAGACTTTGAAGACGACAGAAGTATGTGAATGATTTAGGGTTCAGTACCACGGGATTAGAGTGATGAAGCAACCAGAACGACAAGGGACGTATCAGCAGCATTGTATTGAAAACATAAAATAAGAATTGATTAAGTGTTATTCATCTGTGAACCAGACCAGTTGCACTAGGTGACGGCACTGAAAAGATCAAGTTGTTTTATCGTCTCGGAAGAAATTGATACTGTCTATTACTTAAACACCCCGGAGCTCAGTGGAATCATTAATTGATAAAAGACAAGAAATAAGTATTCGATAGTTTTTCAATTAAGAAAACTATCGAATGGTGTAATGATGATTCACTGAAAACCATGATTACTTTAATTTAGTATTCGATAGTTTTAATTAAAAAACTATCGAATGGTAAATTAAAGAATTCCATTCGATGGTTTTTATTTAAGGAGCAGGTGAAAAGTATTCTTGTTTACAGGTTGAAGTTGAAGATGGACGGCCAGGATTGATTCTTCAATTCTAGTTCGATGGTTTTCAATTCAAGTCTACAATTAATACTGAGAGAAGAGTGTGTCTTCTTCAGTTAAGGATTTCAACACAGAGACATTACTGAGAGAGAGAAGAGCCGGAGAAAATTATCAGAGAAATTAATAGTGCTCAGAACTTGATTATTGTTTTGTATTTGTGTAACCTTAAACTCATTGTCGCTAATCTACGGATTAGAAATTGTAGCACCCCTCGAGGTTTATATTTATAAAAAGATATATTCCCCGAAACTTGATTTGGTTTGGTGTGTTTGATTTCGTTATAGAACTGAAAGATTAATCCGCGAACGAAATTAAATTATTTGTGAGTATCGTATTCAACCCCCCCCCCCTTCTACGATACTTTGGACCTAACAATATCCTCCCAGATTGGATGTTCAACGGGCTCTGGATAATATGGCTCATGCTCCTCTTGATTAGGTTGCTCATGCATGACCTCAAATTCCTCTTCACTCTCCTTCTCTTCTTCTACAAGTTCCTCTATCCAGTATTGTCTGATAGGAATAGCTTCAACTGTCTCCCAAACTCCCCATCCATCCTTAGGCTTCTCTTTCTCCCCTTCTCCAACTTTCTCCCCCTTAGTTGAGGAATCCTTGATAAAATCATCCTCAGCATAAAAGGTAGTAGAAGGATCAGGTTGCTGATTTGAAGGACCAGGCTGTCCAGATTGTTGATTCTTCAGCATACTCCAAATAGACTCTACTCCGTCACCTTGATTCTCCAAGAAATCCATAAGCTGCTTATTAAACTCATTTATAGAAGCTAGCGACCGGTCAATGTTCTCCAATCTTGAGTTGGTAGTCTTTTCCATATGATCCAGCCTCTTGTTGAGCTTAGACTCCACTCTTGAAAGGGAATTCATTGCATCTTTCACTCGCGCTTGACCATCCCGGATAACCAGAACGTCTTCTCTCAAAGCTTCATGTCCCTGTGACAGTGTAGTTACTTCATTCATGAATCCATCTTTAAGTTCCCTGACGTCCATTCTCAATTCGACTAGTTCTTCCATAGCTTCCTTCTTTAAGGAGTCCACTGCCTGCTTCGTACCTATTATAGTGCCAGATGCACTGCCAATGACCCTGAATGTTCTTCTGGAATCAGCTGCAGCCAAGTCAACCTTCTCTTGAATAGTCTTTAAAGAAGCATTGGCCTGACTAGAGGAGATCCCCTGGTCAAAGGAAGGTCGCAGTGGAACCTTGAATAATGGATTTCCTTCTTTGTCTCGAACTGTCATCTCCTTGAGAGTGGATTGAACTTATAGCTCTCTTTCTGTCGGTAACAGCAAATCATGAATACTAGGTAGGGTTAGGGTGTCACTCCTCGCATTTGGCTCTGGGTGTACACTCAACGTTTCTGTCGGTGTTTGAATCATTTTTCCTTTCCCACTCAGTCCAGGTGTAAGTGTTTTTGTTTCACTCAAATCCTTAGTGCTGATTGTACCTGCAGAAGAAATCACTGTAGCCGTCCTTAAGGAGGTCACCGGTGGTGCAATGGGGCTTCGCAAGTCCCCGTCCTTGGTTAAACCAAGTTCCTGATCATCCGTGGATGATGTATCCTTTAAAGGATCTAGAGTTTGAATCTCTAGGGGGTTAGAAACAGGCTCTTTTAACAGCAGAGACCCCGAATCTTCCCCAATAGTCTGTGAAGACTTTACCTCAGTTGACTTGTCAATAGTAATTGATTCATCGTCACCGAGTTGCCGATCTGCACCTACGTCAGACCCTTTACCCGCAGGATCCAGATATGTTCCATCTGGGGAGGTAGACAATGACCTTTTAGATTGTGCATTTAGGTCAAAGCCTTCTCTCGACGTCTGTGAAGACCCTTGGTTCTTAGAACCTTCAACCAGTGAACCTGACCGTAATATGGTCGGAACACCAGTTGCTTCCGTCAATTCTTCCTTACTTGATTGAGCTATTGGTTCAGATATTGCTTTCGTTAGCGTAGCCCAATCAGCATCAGAAAAATCAATAAAGGGCGCTTTGGATGAGAGAAATGAAGTATCAAAAGTTGCCTCGGTTTCTGTTCTTCTCCTTTTAGAGGAAGGCAGAGCTGTTGTTGAAGGGTGTATCTCCTTATGTGGTGCTGCTTTGGCACTATCTCCCTCTACACTCATGGAGGGTTCTTTACTGGGTATAGGAGGGGAAGGAGGTTCGTTTATGTTTTTATTTGGCTCTTCCAAAGGCTCTTCGACCGTGGTTAGAGGTTGTGGGTTTGCAACCTCCTGGTCAGGAATGGCCACTAAGGGCTCTGGATCAACATCCATGGGTTGTGGTTCAGGAGCCAGTTCAGGTTCAGGAATGTTACCTTAAATTACCTGTTCCCCTGGGGGTAGAAGTGGTAGGGGCACCGTTCTTAGATATTCAGTGAGAACAGTGGGTACCCCTGGAAGATAGTTGTTCTTCCTTATCAGAGCGGTTATGGCATTGCTCTTCATCTTCATACACTCCATGGTCTCCTCTTCAGCGAATGTCTCGCGCTCATCATCTGTTAAGATATCATTGAGAATTAGCTGTAGGAACCTAGGATAGAAACAAAGCACATCTTCATCTATGCCCGTTCTTTCATCCAGTGGTCCCATGCATATGATTACTTGATCAATCAGTAACCGTCCAATGTTAATATGCCTATTGTTGGCAATGGAAAACCCTATCTTTTGAAGGAATAAGGGAATACCATGCAGATTTGTTAGCTTGGCAGTAAAAACATGGATTAGGGTATGAAAGAAAAAGTTCCATGCTTTTGGCAAGTAATGCTTAAGGAACTCTCCCACAAAGAAGTTAGGTTGTTGACTTCTAATGAGAGTGAAGAAAGCATGTATTTCCTCAGTGGTGGGATCGGGAACAAGGTTTTCTGTAGGAAAATGAAGTATTCTATTAAAGTCATGTTCCGTCACCCTTATTGTTCTGCCCCCTGGCACAACAAAACTAAAGGATCTCACATTATTCTCACTTGTATCCGTGGCGGATGTGTACAACGCAGTCAATTGATCGATGCAAAGGACCACTGGAGTACTCACAGCATATGCCACTAATGAACGTGTGTTCAAAAACTCTGCCCATGCACGAAACTGTAAGTTCGTTATGGATTGCAAGTTTTGGAACGAGACATGATTAGTCTTGGTAATAATAAATTCTCCAGCCATTTTAAAATTTCCAGAAAATTTAAACAAACCAAAACTATTTTTCTTTTAAATTTAATTAATTATTACTAATTAATCAAACTCTAACAAAATTACCCCTTTTATCTCTAAACACAACTTCGAAAACGATCAAAATTAAGAACCCTAATTGTTAAAAACAACTATCCAATAAAATCAAAAGAACTCAATTGTTTAACCAATTAAATTCTAAGAGGTGTTCTGTTAACAATTTCTTTGAGGTTCGAAGTTTTGTTTCGATGGTTTCTCCTTCACTATGTTCCAAAACTAAAAAATAAACAAGTATTCACTGTCAAGAGAGAATCAACAGTGAAGAACAGTAATACTTTTGAGTTTTACTCGGTTTAAAAATTGAAGAAACTATCGAGATGTTCTTGAAGCTGTAGAATATGTGTAAGTATATATAATCGGCCACTTGCAAATTCTCAGATCTGTAAAAATGAGAAAGAAAAAGACAAGGCACGATTTTATACCTTTTAAAACTTATAGGGGTAAACTTGTCAATCCTGGTTCGATAGTTTTTTAATTGAACTAACGATAGTTTTCTGTGAGGGCAAAAGAGTCAATTGCACTTCGATAGTTTTTCCAAAAACTATCGAAGAGTTAAAAAATTTGAATTTGAAACGCTTTTCAGAAAAGTATCGAAGTCTCTGTCTTTTGAAAACCAAAACTATCGAACTAATTTATGAAAATCTGTCGAGAATTAGATTATTGAATTAATTAATTCACTTCGATAAATTTTTCTACTGATTTTTAAAATACATCGAGAATTTAAATATTAAATTAGGTAAATTCCTTCAATATATTTTAAATTAAATCTCAAAAACTATCGAGAAATGTTTTCGATAGTTTTTTCTTTTCCTTTTCAAAAACCATCGAAAATAAATTTCGATAGAATTATCTATGTACTTGAAAAACTATCGAATTTCCTAAATTCGATATTTTTTCTTCTGTCTTCATTTTAAAACCTGTTCATGTTTTAAAAATCAGAATTTTTATTTCCTGCCTAGTTTTAATTCTAATAAATCTTTTCAAATTTACCAAAATCAATTCTTAACAGAAACTTCACAATTTTCTTAGAATAAAATCAACTAAATATCATCAAATGATATTAATCAATTAAAATCCAATAAATTATGCTGCATTAATCTACAATGTTAAAGACAAAGTAAATTAATTCAAATTAAATAAATGCTTGAATATTTAGAACAAATATTAGCACTTAAATAATTTTAGAATTAATAACCAATTAAATGCCAGAAGATATATCATCCATAATTATGACATAAAATTAGTACAAAAATCCTAACTACGAGAATTGCTCCAGAAAATAAATTCACGAGTCCTAAGGATATAGCAATTCTTAAACTCATGTATTCACCAGGACTATCTGCAGTTACTGACTTCTAATCAAAATCAATTAGAAAGATTTAACATCCCAAGTTCACCAACCAGCTTATTGAAAGTGGATTCATCAAGCGGTTTAGTAAAGATGTCTGCAATTTGATCCTCTGTGGGTACAAAATGTAACTCCACAGTTCCATTCATGACATGCTCTCGGATAAAATGATACCTGATGTCGATGTGCTTCATCCTCGAGTGTTGCACTGGGTTGTTTGAGATTGCTATGGCACTTGTGTTGTCGCAAAATATTGGAATCTTTGTCAACAAAAGTCCATAGTCACGGAGTTGGTTTCTCATCCACAAGATCTGAGCACAACAGCTTCCAGCAGCAATGTATTCAGCCTCAGCTGTTGATGTGGAAACTGAATGCTGCTTCTTGCTATACCAAGAAACTAATCTTCTTCCAAGAAACTGACAGCTTCCTGAAGTACTCTTCCGATCAATCTTACAACCTGCAAAATCAGAGTCTGTGTATCCAATAAGATCAAATCCTGTATCTTTAGGGTACCAAATTCCAAGATTTGGGGTCCCCTTAATATATCTAAATATTCGCTTAACAGCTATTAGATGAGATTCTTTAGGATCAGACTGAAATCTAGCACACAAGCATGTTGCAAACATTATATCTGGTCTACTTGCAGTGAGATAAAGTAATGAGCCTATCATACCTCTGTAGCCTGTGATGTCAACCTTCTTACCAGTTTCATCCTTATCAAGCTTAGTGGCAGTTGGCATAGGAGTCTTTGCTGTAGATGAGTCTTCCATTTGATACTTCTTCAGAAGATCTTTGATGTACTTGGACTGACAAATGAATATACCATCTTGTTTTTGGTATACTTGCAGTCCAAGAAAGAATGACAATTCACCCATCATGCTCATTTCATAACGACTCTGCATTAACTTAGCAAATCTCTTGCATAGATCATCATTAGTAGAACCAAATATTATGTCATCAACATATACTTGCACCAATATCAAATCATTTTTATGCTTTTTGACAAAGAGAGTTTTGTCTACAACACCTCTTGTAAAATCATTTTCAAGTAAGAATTCAGAGAGAGTGTCATACCATGTCCTCGGAGCTTGTTTGAGTCCATAGAGAGATTTGAATAGAAAGTACACAAAGTCTGCCAGTTTTGAATCCTCAAAACCTGGAGGTTGTTCCACATACACTTCTTCTTCTAACTCCCCGTTCAGAAAAGCACTCTTCACATCCATTTGATATACCTTGTAATTGGAATGTGCAGCAAATGCCAGAAACATTCTGATGGCCTCAAGTCTTGCTACTGGTGCATAGGTTTCATCATAATCTATACCCTCTTCTTGAGAGTAACCTTTAGCAACCAGTCTGGCTTTGTTTCTCGTTACAATGCCATCTTCGTCCAACTTATTTCTGAATACCCATCGTGTTCCAATAACAGATTTTCCTTTAGGCCTGGGTACCAGCTTCCAAACTTTCTGCCTTTCAAACTGATTGAGTTCTTCTTGCATAGCAATCACCCAATCTGGATCATCTAGAGCATCTTCAACTTTCTTAGGTTCTGTTTCTGAAAGAAACCCAGAATAGTGACATTCATTTTGTGATGTTCTCCTAGTTCTCACTCCTGTGTCCGGATCACCAATGATCAAGTGAAAGGGATGATCTCTATTCCATACCCTTTGTCTTGGCAGATGCGATCTTGATGATTCTCCTTGTTCTAGATGTTGTGGAGTGTGACTAGTTGATCCTTCTCCTGCTCCCCCTGAGTTGTTGACGGTTTGATCTGTTGATTTTGAAGACTGACTAGTGGAGCCTGTATGTTGAGGATCTCCACTTTGGTCACCACTTTGTCCAGAATCATTATCATTATGATTATTATTAATGACTGTAACAACTTCAGGTACTTCTTCATTGTCAGAGAGATCTCCTGATAGATTTTCAAATACCAAAGATTCAGAGTTCTCTCCAGTTTGCAGGCCTGGTCTTTTGGTGTCGTCAAATGTTACATTAAAGCTTTCCAACACCTTCTTATCTTCAATCACATATACCCTGAAAGCCTTAGATTCCAGAGAATAGCCCAGAAAAATGCCTTCATCTGCTTTGGCATCAAACTTGCCAAGATGTTCTCCATCTTTAAGTACAAAGCACTTTGCACCAAACACATGAAAGTACTTCAATGTTGGCTTCTTGTTGGCCATTAACTCATACGGAGTCTTTTCATGATCTTTGTTGATCAGGGTTCGATTCTGAGTGTAGCAAGCTATATTCACTGCTTCAGCCCAAAAGTAAGTGGGAAGTTTTGATTCACTCAACATGGTCCTTGCTGCTTCAACCAAGGTCCTGTTCTTCCTTTCCACTACTCCATTCTGTTGAGGAGTTCTTGGTGCTGAAAACTGTCTTGATATTCCTTTCTCTGAGCAGAAATCATTTAGAACTGCATTCTTGAATTCAGTTCCATTGTCTGATCTGATTGTCCGCACAGGTAGCTTAGCTTCCACTTCTATCTTCTTGATGTGATCAATGATTAGTCGTGTTGCTTCATCCTTTGTCTGTATGAACAACACCCACGTGTACTTGGAGTAGTCATCCACCATCACCAATGCATATCTGTTTCTTGAAAGTGACATAACATTAACTGGACCAAATAAATCCATATGAATCAGCTGTAATGGTTCAGTAATGCTTGTCATTCCTTTGCTTCCATGTGATGCTTTCTTCGACTTCCCCTTTTCACATGCTTCACATAGTCCCTCCTGATTGAATTCCATCAGGGGCAACCCTCTCACTAACTCTCTCTTTACCAAAGAGTTCATAGTTTTGAAGTTCAGATGTGAGAGCTTCTTGTGCCATAGCCAACTTTGTTCTGAAGATGCCTTTGCATAGAAACATGTAACTTCTCCTTCACTGGTAGAACTTAAGTCAGCTATAAACAAATTTCCTTTTCTCACTCCCAGAAGAGTAAGCTTCTCATCCTTCCTGTTGGTGATCAAGCACTTGTCCTTTCTGAAATCTACATTGTAGCCTTTATCACAGAATTGACTGATACTTAGAAGATTGTGCTTTAATCCTTCAACAAGAGAGATGTTTTCAATGATGACATTTCCAGCTTTCAATTTACCATATCCCGTAGTGTATCCTTTGCTGTCATCTCCAAAGGTTACAATCGGGTCGGTCTTCTTAACCACCTCTGTAAGCAGGGACTCTTCACCTGTCATGTGTCTAGAACAGCCACTATCCAGAATCCACACAACCTTTGAGCTTTTAACCTTACCCTGCAATCACAGATTGATTAAGCGGACTTTGGTACCCAAAATTGTTTGGGTCCTGAAGGTTTAGATGATTTAACAGGAGTAACATTCAATTTAGTCTTACCCTGTTTGATATTCATAGTATCTGTGGATTTAACATTACTAGTGCTATTGCTACTATCATTCATCAACTTAAAATAAGCATGCATGATGTTGTACTTACATAGCAAACACTCTTTCTTCCCACAAGGCTCATGATTATCAGGCATGTCAGACATGTTAACAATCTTCTTCTTCCCATTCCTGTTCTTTTTAACATTACCAACTACGTCACCTACTTCAGTTTTAGGTAAATCAGGTTTAGGTAATTCATTTTTTACTGATTTCCTAGGCAACTTAGTTTTTACCTCTTTTTCCTTTAACAAATCCTCCTCAAGCAATTCTTGTCTTATGAAAAGGTCATCCTCATGAAAGAGTGGTGGAAACGGCTTAACAAAAACTGGACAATCAACATTCTTAAGAACATGTGGAGTATTCCTTTTGACAACTGAAGATGTCACAGGGAATTCCACAATCTTCTTACCAGCTTTCTTGTTATAGTCAAATCCTATAGCAGTTTTATTCTCTATGGCCTGAGTATCAATGATTTTCTTAGCCACTAGAGCGGAATTCTTAAAAGCATTCAGCTTCAAATCTAGATCTGAAATCTGCTTCCTGAGGATAGTCTCTATCTCATCATTACACTTGACCTTGTTCTCTAAGTACGCATTCTTTTGCTTAAGATCTTCTAATGTTACAGCTACAAGCTCTAGTTCTTGATTTTTAGATTCTAGCTTTTTAATCTTAAGAACTAGTTTAGCATTTTCCATTTCTGATGCTAGCATGCTTGTGTGTACAATAAACAATTCTACACTAAGATCTTGCACAGTTTTCTTGTACTCAGAATTAGACATATCAATTGTAGTTAAGATAGGTACCTGAGATGATTGTGGTGATTCCTCTGAAGAGTCAGCCATTAGAGCAACATTTACATATTCCTCCTCTTCATCCGAATCAGTATCATCCCAGTGCTTTCCCTCTGCTATATAAGCTTTCCCTTTCTGCTTTGCAGACAATGCCTCCAGTTGCTGTTTAAGCTTGGCATTCTCCTTCTTCAACTCATCATAAGAATCCTTCTTTCCATAGACATCTTTCATGTCTCTTGCTTGACGAGGCTTCCAGCATTCAGTGGCGAAATGCCCTAACTCATTGCAGTTGTAGCATCTTGATTTGCTTCTATCAATCATGCCAGTCTTGTAGCCTCCCTTAAAGCCTGTACTAGGTGTATAATTGCTCTTCTGGAATCTGTTGGTTGAACCCTTGAACTTGTACTTAGGGTTTCTTTTGAAACGAATGTGACTAAACTTTGCAGCTAAGTACGCCATGGTTTTGTCTTCCATTTGCTCAAACTCTTCTAGGGTGTAGTAATCACTTTCATCAACACCCAGATTCACAAAATCCATTTCTGCTTCTATTATCACCTCCTTTCCAGCTCTAGGGGTTTGAACCTGAATCTCAAAAGTTATTGGTTCATCCACTACAAGTGCTGCTGATCTCACAAGTGCATTGTGCTTGCTGTCCACTGTCCCTGATCTGTAGATTATCACCCTTTGTTCCTGTTCCATCTCATAGGTCTTCAACTTGCCATAGATCATCTCTAGTGGCATCTTTGTGAAGTCAATTCTTTCCCTAATGGATGATGACTTGTGTTCTACATGATGGGGCAGCGTCATCATGAACTTCCTGTTCGATTCTCTCAGTGGATAGGTCTTTCCTTTCATTGCCAATTCATTGAGGGGCTTAGTATATTTCTCAAAGACCTGAGTTATACTTTCTCCTGGAAGGGACCTAAACGCTTCATATTGAGAAGTCAGGATGTCCAATCTGTTTTCCTGAACGTCTTCAGTTCCTTCCATTATCAAGTTAATGGTATCCCACATATGTTTCCCGCTTGTACAGTTCATCAACTGATAGCTCATTTCCTTGTCTGCGGAGTCCGCCAATATCAACATTAAACCGGTGTCCAATCGAATCAGTTCTTTGTCAGAATCTGTATATTCAGTAATATCCTTAGTTTGGGTGCCTTGAGGAATCCTGCTACCATCAGGAGCTGTAGATTCACTAACTGGTTTCATTGGTACAAACGGTCCGTTCTCTAATATGCCAATATACAACGGGTTAGATGCCTTGATAAATAACAGCATCTTCATCTTCCACAAACCGAAATCATCTCTAGTAAACGGGGGAACTTTAATACCAGCAGTTGTCTTTGGAGCACTCATGGTTTCTGAAAATTTCAAATTGTTTAAAATTCAAGAAATTCCAATTAAATGAAAAATTTTAAAAGTTAAAAAATTTGCTTCAAATTTTCACGCTACGTTTGATTTTGGTCTCATTCACCGGATCTGATTTGTATATCAATCAAGTAGCTCTGATACCAATTGTTAGGTCCAAAGTATCGTAGAAGGGGGGGTTGAATACGATACTCACAAATAATTTAATTTCGTTCGCGGATTAATCTTTCAGTTCTATAACGAAATCAAACACACCAAACCAAATCAAGTTTCGGGGAATATATCTTTTTATAAATATAAACCTCGAGGGGTGCTACAATTTCTAATCCGTAGATTAGCTTCAATGAGTTTAAGGTTACACAAATACAAAACAATGATCAAGTTCTGAGCACTATTAATTTCTCTGATAATTTTCTCCGGCTCTTCTCTCTCTCAGTAATGTCTCTGTGTTGAATGCCTTAACTGAAGAAGACATTATCTTCTCTCGAGTTAATTGTAGACTTGAATTGAAAAACCATCGAACCATTTAGAATATAATATTCTTGGCCGTTGGATCTTCATCAACCTGTCAGACAAGCACAACTTTTCACCTGCTCCATGAATTGAAAAACCATCGAATGGATTAAAAAACCATCGAATGGATTAAATCAATTTGCCATTCGATAGTTTTTAAATCAAAACTATCGAATGCCAAATTAATTTACTTTGTTTTTCAATGAATCACTTCAACCACCATTCAATAGTTTTTTCAATAGAAAAACTATCGAATTCTTTTTCTTGTCTTTTGTCCTTTAGTAATTACTCCTGAGCTCCTGGGTGTTTAAGTTATAGACTGTATCAATTTCTTCTGAGACGATAAAACAACTTGATCTTTTTTAGTGCCGTCACCTAGTGCAACTGGTCTGGTTCACAGATGAATAACACTTGATCAATTCTTATTTTATGTCTTCAATATAGTGCTGCTGATAAGTTCCTTGTCGTTCTGGTTGCTTCATCACTGGAATCCCGTGGTACTGAACCCTAAATCATTCACATACTTCTGTCGTCTTGAAAGTCTTGTTTCTTTTGCTGTCACTGAGGCTTGAACATTTTCATGAACTTCTTTCCGTGACCTGTTTACGGACTTCAAGAATACATAACGTATTTTGATTTTTTGAGTTTACCTTTTCTTCTTTGATTCTAGATTCCTGTGCTTCTGTTAATATTATTGTCTGTCTTGTCCTTTGTTGAGTTGTAGTTATCTCTTTTACATCTTATGTTACATTATGCTTTACAATTAGTAGAGACGAGGTTGTATGGACTAGCTTCTAGCCGAGAGGGAGAGACTGTAGCAGGGTTGTGAGATATATTGGACTATACGGTGAGGGAGATTGGAGAGGTTGCCGGACCAGCGCTATGGAGGACTAGAGATGATGATCCGTGAGCAGGATTAGGTGAGGTTGGATGTTATGTGGGTGTATGGATTTCCAGTTAGATAGTATATAGATGCATAGTATGGTACCAGCAGTGCACCGGGCTTAGTATCGCCTTGGGTTGTTGTTGTATTTTTTATTTTTGTACTGTTGATCGGCATTTGTGGTTCAGCTATGACATACTTTACTTTTGAAAGCGTTCTTCGCTTGTATTAGATGTATATATATATATATATATATATATATATATATATATATACATACATATGATAACCACCTTTTGCAGAACCTTTATTATTCCCTTGTTATTCATTTTCAGCATTATAACTGTCATTCTACTTGATACAACGAGGGTATTCTTACGCCGTTGAAAATTTGTAAACCTTGGTTCTATCCATTGTGTTCTCTTTCCTTTCTACTTATGAATTATTTGATTAAACCAATTATTGTTTATTTATCAGTAATATGCCTCCTAGACGAAGTACCCGTGCAAATGATTCCTCTGACCAAGAAGGTCAAGAGAATTCACCTCCAACGGGTCACATAGATCCGATTGTGATACAGCTTTTGAATAATCTTACTCAACAAACTGCTGCCCTAGCACAACAACAACAACAGATTCAACAACAGCTACTACAGCAGCAGCAGCAGCATCAACAACAGAAACAGCAACAGCACCAGCAAGCAGCACCAATAGTTACGTTTAAAGAATTTCAAGCAGCGAAACCTCCGGAATTTAAAGGATCTGCAGACCCAGTTGAGGCAAAGGCATGGTTAAAGGAAATAGAGAAAGCTTTTACCTTAATAGAGGTAACGGAAGAAAAGAAAA
Source organism: Heracleum sosnowskyi (assembly GCA_030848705.1). Taxonomy (NCBI): domain Eukaryota; kingdom Viridiplantae; phylum Streptophyta; class Magnoliopsida; order Apiales; family Apiaceae; genus Heracleum; species Heracleum sosnowskyi. The sequence continues at coordinate 73,484,419 of CM061242.1, forward strand.
CATAGTACGCTAGTTATTTCCTAAAGAGTGAAGCAAGTTATTGGTGGGAAACGAGTAGGGCTATGGAACCTGAGGGATTAATTACGTGGGGCGGGTTTATAGAGTTGTTTTTAGAAAGGTATTTTCCTGATTATATGCGAGACCAGATGGAATTGAAATTTTTAGAGTTAAAACAAGGTAGTATGACTGTTCCTCAGTATGAGACAAAGTTTACTGAATTGTCTAGGTTCGTTCCGACATACGTTGACATGGAGAAGAAGAAGGCCAAGAGGTTCCAACAGGGACTGAGGTCATGGATTCGTAGTAAGTTAGCCATTCTGGAATTGGACACCTATGCAGCAGTGGTTCAGAAGGCAATGATTGCAGAAGCAGAAAGTGATTCATACATGAGGGAGAAAGAGAATAAGAAAAGGAAGATAGGGACATCTGATAAGGGACAGCAACAGGGAAGTTCACAAGGTCAATCGAATAAGAAACCGGGATTCCAGCCCGACAAGAGTTCAAGTTTTAAGGAACCAGATACCGGGAATACAGGGCAAGATAATCGTTTACCAGCCAACAATCAACAGGGAGTTTCTAGACCCCCACTACCAGAATGTAGGACATGCGGGAAAAGACATCCAGGAGTATGCAACCGATTGAGTGTCACGTGTTTTAAATGTAACCAGAAGGGTCATTATGCCAGAGATTGCAAGATAGGTATTGTGTGTCACCGATGCAAGGAACCAGGTCATATGATTAAGGATTACAGAGCACCAGCACCCGTGAACAACATGATTCGAGCTATAGAGGCACCTTCAGCTGTTGATGTTCAGCCGCAAGCCAGAACTTATAACATGTCAATGTGGGAAGTAGTGAGAGACGCCGATGTGGTGGCAGGTACACTTCTAGTAAACTCTATTAGTGCTAAAGTGTTGATAGATTCAGGAAATACTAAGTCATTTACTTCAGAAACGTTTGCTCGTAAATTGAATTGTTTAATGGAACCCTTAAGTGGAGTGTTGAGCGTAGAGGTAGCTAACCAAGATCGTATATCGATCAGTTCGTATTGTCCTCGTTGTGAAATTGAAATTTTAGGAAATCGTTTTTACGCTGATTTATTTCCTTTCAAGTTGGGAAAGTAGCTTACGAGTTGGCCTTACCCCCGCACATGCATCACGTTCATAATGTGTTTCACGTATCAATGCTTAAGAAGTATCGACCAGATTCGAACCATGTAATAGAATATAAACCCATAGAGGTCCAGACAGATTTGACTTATGTAGAACGACAAATTCAGGTATTGGATCGTAGGGAGAAAGTGTTAAGGAATAAGACCGTAGCATTAGTAAGAGTTTTGTGGAGGAATCCTGAGGTGGAAGAGTCTACCTGGGAGTTAGAAAGTGATATGTTAGAGTAGTATCTCCAGTTGTTTCCTTGATCTGATTCTGAGGACAGAATCCTATTAAGGGGGGAAGGATGTAATATCCGTAAACTTTATTAATGATATAAATTATATTTTATGTGTAGAATAATTATTGTGGAGTATTTGGAGTCTTAATGGTTAAGGTTATTGAGTAATAGTATGTTAATTGTTGTGTCAAAAGCCCCTTTCGAATATCTTTTCATTTAGAAATATCTTCATTTGTGAGCCCCGTTTTGAAAATTCAAGGGCCCCGTTAAAATTTTGTACAGCGTTATTATTCCGTCTTCTTTCGTATCCGAATCATTATTGGAAGATTTCTTCGTATTATTATATTCCTTATTATCTGATACTATCAATAGTATTTGTTTTATTCAAAAAGAGAAAAATTATTCGGTACCCTAATTGTTTAGGGCGATTGATATATCGTTCATATCAATAATACATCTGTTATAGCCCCAGTATTCTTGAGCATTCGTTATAAAAATGATATGTATCGATATGGATAATTATCAGTCCTTGTGGATAACTATCACCTCGTAAAATGTGAACTTTACTTTATTAAAGATTTAAAGCGATCAAGTGGATCAATATCGATCCAAAAATGTCGTTTGGGGTATTATTTTCCACTAAGTATAAAAAGACGAATCGTACATTATCCTTCGTATAATCCATATTACATATATACAAAAATATAAAAATTCTCGAACCGTGTTCTTCGTGTTCTTGAAGATTACATTCAATCTTGGAAGTGTTATTGGAATCCAAATCTCAAGTTCAAGTACTCAAATCAAAGCTCTTGATCTCTAGTTTCAGAATCTTTTAACCGTATCATCATTTGGTAATTTTTCAATTTATTATGAATTTTTCTATATTCGAATTAAAATTAGGGTTCTTATTCGAATTGGAGATTTTCATTCTGTTGATTCTCCGTTCAATTGATTGCTTCTAACATGTTCCTAGGGTTCTAATGAGAAGGAATTCATGCTTTAATTTCATGTTTATGTTCGATTTTGAGAAATTCGATTTTAGGGTTTTTACCCGAAATATTTTTTGAATAGTCCGTTCATATGAATGATCTGACATAATTTTTGATAGAGGGCTTTTGTTGTATGTGTTCTTAGCTTCATTTTAACATAAAGAACGTCGAGTTTCATGTACGATTTAGCTAGATCGGAAAATTGTTTAAGCTCGCCGGAATTTGGTCGGGTTTGGAGTTCCAGCGTTGTTTTTGGTTTGTTTTTGATCGGAATGTATTGCTAAGTGTTTGAGGAATGTTTTGGTATAAAAAGCCCCAAATTATGAGGTGTTTTTGAGTCGCCGGATTCTGGGAAAGCCACCAGAATCTGGAAAAATTCCGGCTGTTCTTCCCGACCCGTTTCTGTTCTTCCCGACCCGTTTACCCGAATTGTTGACCCGGTTTCAATCTTCGAAACCCTAATTCATTTTCAGAAAACTGTTTTTGATTTAATTTTTAAAAATAATTCGAAAATAGTTTAATTATTTATAAAAATCATATTTTTATTTTAAAAATACATTTTTAAATTCAGAAAATTTTGTAAAATTATATTTATTTATTTAAATTCGAAAACTGATTAAATTTAAATATTTTAATTATTTTTAATTAATAATTAATTTATTTAATTAATTGAGGTAAGACACACGGGTAGGCAAATTGTAAGACACACGGGTCGGTAAATTGTAAGAAACTGCCACATGAAAATGACAGCAGCTTCACAAACCCGTGATGATAGAGATAGGATTAGTTTACTTAGACTATCTCACTTCATTCTATGTATCACTGTTAGGAATATGTTGTTCTTGATGATAATTATAAAAACACTTAGTAGATTTTGTATTAAGTCATTTTGTAACTGTCAACGGAATAGCATGCTTTGCAGTGTTTCGTTGACAGGAAGCTCATCAACGGAATGAGTGTTGTAGCAATTGCACTGTACAATACTTCACAGTTTGATATGCATTTGATGTATGTACTAGATAGGTTTTCTAAGTCATGTTGACTAAGTACTAGATAGGCAAAATAGGTTGGTTAATTGTAAATATGTTATGCCTTGTAATTTTGCCTAAGTGAAGACATGTCAACGGTATGAGGATTACTCTATCAACGAAACAAGGATACACCATCAACGGTATGGAGTTTACTCATCAACGAAACGAGAGAAACACCATCAACGGAATGAAGAATAAAGCTATCAACGAAACACATCTCCCTGCTATCAACGAATCATTATTGCTTTTCTGAATAGTTGACAAAGTGATAGTGACAGTTTACTGAACAGATCTAAAGGTGATGTGGAAGTGTACTTTGCATTGGAAACCATTAAAATGGACATGGGGAATAAGGAAACATCCCAGTTTCCAATTGGGCTCTTGGGAGTGATCATAATAAGCATGAAGACAAAAGCAAGGATCTCCAAGGACCACTGGACAAAGGGATGAAAAGCAAACTATTGGCGGTTACCTTTAGTGTACTTTAGAGTAGCCAAAAATAGTAGTGTAAACTTGGGGATATATAACCAAGTGTAGCAGTTAAGATAGAGTAAGAGAAGAAAAACAAATAGTTTGTATTAGCTATCCTTGAGAGCATTCTTCTCTACAACTCTGTAACTGAGCAGCTGTGTACTTGTGTATCACAGATTATTTCCGCAATAAAAACACTTCAGTTGGATCATCAAACAATCCAACTGAATTATTTATATCTTGTGTTTTTATTTATTCAGTTCAGTTTTATTTTATAAAGTGTTTTAAGTTTAAGAAAATATCAAGAATTGTATTCAACCCCCCCTTCTACAATTCTGTTAGGTCATTTGGGATTAACAATTGGTATCAGAGCAAGCTTCTAACACACAAGAAGTTTAAAGATCAAGACCAAAAACAGAAGACATGGTGAAGAAGGATGCAGGTGTAAAGATACCAGTTCTTGATAAGGACAATTACTTTCACTGGAAAGTAAAGATGCATTTACATCTCATGTCTATGGATGAGAGATATGTAGACTGCATTGAGAAAGGTCCACACGTTCCCATGAAGTTTGCATCTAGAATTGGAGTGCCAGATGATGCTCCTGATGTAGAAATTCCAAAACTTGTCTCAGAATGGACTATTGAAGATCTTGCAGAAATCCATAAAGATAAGAGAACCATGAACATTCTGTTTAATGGTTTGGAGCAAGAGATGTTTGACAATGTCATAAACTGTACAACCTCCAAAGAAGTATGGGACACTGTCAGAACACTATGTGAAGGAACTGAGCAAGTAAGGGAGAACAAAATGCAACTCCTTATACAACAATATGAGCACTTTCACTTTAAAGCTGGTGAAACCCTAAATGACACGTTTAGTAGGTTTCAAAAGCTTCTGAATGGATTAAAGTTGTATGGGAGAATCTACCAAACTAAGGACTCAAACCTTAAATTTCTAAGAGCTCTTCCAAAAGAATGGAAGCCTATGACTATTTCTCTAAGAAACACTCAAGAGTACAAAGACTACACTCTTGAAAGGCTTTATGGAACCTTGAAGACTTATGAGCTGGAAATGGAGCAAGATGAGGAAATTGAAAAGGTACAGAAGAAGGGTGGATCTATTGCATTGATTGCATCTGTGAACCAACTGGAAGATGACACTGAAGAAGCTGCAAAGGCCACAACTAGTCGAGCTAGTTGTAGAAGTGATGTTAGCAAGGGTAAAGGTAAGATGACAGAAGAAGAAGAACCAGAATCAGCCAACTTGGATGACTTAGATGAGATTGATGAACACATTGCTTTTCTGTCAAGAAAATTCTCTAAGTTCAAGTTCAAGAGAAACTCAGAAGCAAGGCCACCAAGGAGAGACTTTCAACCTAACAAAAGTAACTGGATTGAAAAGTCTAAATCTAAATGTTTCAATTGTGGAATTCTTGGTCACTTTGCTGGAGACTGCAGAAAGCCCAAGATTGAGAAGAGCAACAGGAAATTTGAGCCTGTTGATTATAAAAAGAAATACTTTGAACTTCTCAAGCAAAAAGAAAAGGCTTTCATGTCTCAGGAGTATGATTGGGCTGGTAATGGTGAAGATTCTGATGATGATGTTAAATATGTCAACTTGGCTCTTATGGCTAACAATCATGAGCAGGAAGCAAGCTCCTCAAGCAACCAGGTAACAATTACTAATCTTTCTGAGCTTTCTAAAGAGGAATGCGATAGTGCAGTAAATGAAATGTCTACTGTATTGTATAATTTGCGTGTTACTCTTAAATCACTTACCAAAGAGAATTCAAGAATAAAAGAGACTAATTTGCTCTTAAGTGATAGGAATGCAATGTTAGAAGCACAGCTCATTGAATTTGAGAAAATGAGATGTGTTAGTAGGGATGCTAAGAAGGAACTTGAGAACGTGTTACAAAGGGAAGAAATTCTTAAGACACAGCTTGAAATAGAACAAAGTGTGATTGCTAAATGGAAAGATGCCAGGAATGTTGCTACCAACATCATTAATGTTCAAGGTATGGAATCTTTCTGTGAACAATCATGGAAAAAGAACAAAGAGAAAATAGGGTATGTTTGTGAGACCTTAGAATCAGAAACAGAGTCAACAAACAACAATGATCATTTGTTGAAGGTTGATATGTCAACGGAATGCAATGTTCCGTTGACAGATGAACCATCAACCGATCAGGGAGTTTCGTTGACAGACAAAAGAAAAGATAAACTCACTAGACTTAATGACAAGTATGGTCCTGTCACCAAGAACTTTGTTCAAGGTGAGTCTAGTAAATCAAAGAAAGTTGAGAAGCCTGTTGAGAGAGCTAATGTAGGTCACTTATCTAACAAGCAATTGAAAGATAATTTAGAGAATGTTCAAGTTGAGGCTAAGGGAAATAAAAGGAATAACATGAATGGCAAAGTAGGAATTAACAAACACAACAATTACACACCTGATAAATATGCTCCTAGAAAAACATGTGTTAATTGTGGAAGTGTTAGTCATTTATCTACTAACTGCAAATCTGTTAAGAAGACTGTTAAAGTGAAAATTCCCAAGCCTGCAATGAATAGTTCCATGCCTACAATGCCTGTTATGCCTAACATGTTTGCTCCATATGCACAATTTCAAAATCCATATGCCAGCATGCCATTTGTGTCTAATCCATACATGAATATGTTTAATGTGCCACAAATGCCATGGAATATGAATAACATGTTTGTTCCTCCAATTATGCATGCTAAGAATGAAAATGTGAGCAATCCTCAGAAATCAACACCAAGGATAAAGATTGATTTAAATCAATCTGAGCCCAAGGTGAAAAATGATATAAAAGGAAAAGCAAAGGCTAACAAAACAGGACCCAAGGAAACTTGGGTACCAAAATCGACTTGATTTGGTTCTATTGTGTGCAGGGAGACAAAAGGAATCTTTGGTACTTGGATAGTGGTTGTTCAAGACACATGGCTGGTGATTCTACCCTGCTCACAGAGTTTCAGGAAAGAGCTGGCCCTTGTATTGCTTTTGGAGATGACAGCAAAGGCAACACTAAGGGATATGGCTTGATTTCAAAAGAGAATGTCATCATAGATGAAGTTGCATTGGTGGATGGTCTTAAGCACAATTTGCTTAGTATCAGCCAACTTTGTGACAAAGGATTTTTAGTTACTTTTTCTAAAGAAGCCTGTGTTGTTTCTAAAGGAGGAAACAACAATGTGGTAATGACTGGATTCAGAAGAGGGAATGTGTACATTGCTGACTTTAGTAGCACAAGTCCAGAAACCATCACTTGTCTTTTCAGCAAGGCAAGCAAGGATGAAAGTTGGCTATGGCACAAGAAATTATCTCATCTGAACTTTAAAGTTATGAATGATTTGGTGAGGAAGGATCTTGCTAGAGGAATTCCACAAGTGGAGTTTTCCAAGGATGGTTTGTGTGATGCCTGTCAAAAGGGGAAACAAAAGAAGGCATCATTCAAAAGCAAGACAGAGTCATCAATTGTCCATCAGCTTGAGTTGCTTCATATGGATTTGTTTGGCCCTGTAAATGTCATGTCTATTTCAAAGAAGAAATATTGTCTTGTGATTGTTGATGATTTCTCTAGATCTACATGGACTTTCTTTTTGCTCTCCAAAGATGAGGCAAGTGAAATCATTATCAATCACATCAAGATGGTAAACAATCATCCTGACTTGAAAGTAAGAAGGATTAGGAGTGACAATGGGACAGAATTCAAGAATTCAAGCATGAAGGTGTTCTGTGAAGAAAATGGTATTTTGCATGAGTTTTCAGCAGCAAGGACACCACAGCAAAATGGTGTAGTTGAAAGGAAAAACAGAACACTTATTGAAGCTGCAAGGACAATGCTAGATGAATCAAAGTTACCAACTTATTTTTGGGCTGAGGCAGTTAATACAGCTTGCTTCACTCAGAATATTTCTTTGATTAATCAGGCCAAAGGAATGACCCCTTATCAGCTACTCAAAAGAAAGAAGCCACTATTGGATTTTCTTCATGTCTTTGGATGCAAGTGTTTTGTTCTGAGAAATCAAGCTGAGCACTTGGGGAAATTTGAAGCAAAGGCAGATGAAGCAATATTTGTGGGTTATGCAGCAGGGAAAGCCTACAGAGTCTACAATCTCAGAACCAACATTGTTATGGAATCTGTACATGTTGTTTTTGATGATCTCAAAATTCAGGGTCTCTGTGATGAAGGTTTCCATGAAAGTCTTTCTTTTGAAAATGAGGATGGAGATCAAATGAATCATGTTAAGGCTACTGAGAAACAGCCTAAAGTTGTTGTATCTAGCACAGATGAAAGCAGCAGTGAAGATGAAATTGCTGCATTAAGATTGAAAAGAATAGATGCTAGTAGACCAAATGGACATTCCGTTGATAGTCAGAATGAGCGTTTCGTTGACAGTCAAAATGGTCATTCCGTTGACAGTCATAGAAATGCTTCCAGGAGTGATCAATTAGGGACAACAAACTCAGGGGGAGTTTCTCAAGGACAAATATCCAGTCAATGCAATCATGATCATGAAGCTACCTCTTCAAGAGCAAATCTACCTCCCTCAAGGAAATGGACTAAAGATCATCCCTTTGAACTTATTATAGGTGATGTGTCTTCAAAAGTCCAAACTAGAAGAGCAACTCAAGAAGAATGTCTATATAGCAGCTTTCTGTCTCAAGATGAGCCAAAGAAAGTTGAGGATGCACTTCTAGATCCAGATTGGGTCTTAGCTATGCAAGAAGAGCTAAACCAATTTGAAAGGAACAATGTTTGGAAGCTGGTGCCCAAGCCTAAGGACAGGAGTGTCATAGGCACAAAATGGGTGTTCAGAAATAAGATGGATGAAAATGGCATAGTCACAAGGAACAAAGCTAGATTGGTTGCAAAAGGCTACTCACAGGAAGAAGGAATTGATTTTGATGAAACCTTTGCTCCTGTTGCAAGACTAGAAGCAATAAGGATTTTCCTAGCCTATGCAGCCCATGCCAATTTCAAGGTCTATCAAATGGATGTGAAGAGTGCTTTTCTAAATGGGGAATTGGAAGAGGAGGTGTATGTAAGTCAACCTCCTGGTTTTGAAGATGATGATTTTCCAGAATATGTATACTTCCTCCTCAAAGCACTCTATGGTTTGAAACAAGCACCTAGAGCCTGGTATGACACACTTTCACAGTTCCTCCTTGAGAATCACTTCACTAGAGGTATTGTAGATAAAACTCTTTTTCATAGGATTGTGAATGGCTCTACAATACTTGTTCAAATATATGTAGATGACATAATTTTTGGGTCTACAGATGAAAAACTTTGTCAAAAGTTTGCCAAGCTTATGCAAAGTAAGTATGAAATGAGCATGATGGGAGAGTTAACTTATTTTCTTGGTCTTCAAGTAAAGCAAGTTAATGAAGGCATTTTCATTAGTCAAACCAAGTACATTAATGATTTGTTAAAGAGGTTTAACTTAATGGAATGCTCTCCTGCCAAAACACCCATGCCTACTGCCACCAAACTTGAATTGAATACTAAGGAAAAATCTGTGGACATTTCAAGTTACAGAGGCATGGTTGGCTCACTTTTATATTTAACAGCTAGTAGACCTGATATTATGTTTGCTACATGTCTATGTGCTAGATTTCAGGCTGATCCTAGGGAATCCCATTTAGTTGCTATTAAAAGAATTTTCAGATATCTCAAAGGAACACCAAACCTTGGCATTTGGTATCCTAGAGAATCTGGTTTTGAACTAATTGGTTATTCAGATGCAGATTATGCAGGATGTAAAATTGACAGGAAAAGCACAACAGGAACCTGTCAATTTCTAGGAAACAAGCTTGTATCATGGTTCAGCAAGAAACAAAACTCAGTTTCCACCTCCACAGCTGAGGCTGAGTATATTGCAGCTGGAAGTTGTTGTGCACAGATTTTATGGATGAAAAATCAACTACTTGATTATGGAATAAGAGTTGAGAAAATTCCTATTTTCTGTGACAACACTAGTGCCATTGCCATTACTGAGAATCCAGTGCAGCATTCAAGGACCAAGCATATTGACATCAAGTACCACTTTATTAGAGAACATGTTATGAATGGTACTGTGGAGTTACATTTTGTTCCAAGTGAACAACAACTTGCAGACATCTTTACCAAGCCACTTGATGAATCCACATTCTCAAGATTAGTAAGTGAGCTAGGTATGCTAAATTTCTCTTAATTATTTTGAGATTTTTGCAAGTTAAAATGCAGCCAGGAACTTGCTATAATTTTTCTGTGAATTGATTTTCTCAGGAAAAGGTGAAATTTTGTCTAAGTCAAAATTACTATGTCAACGAAACGCACCATTCCGTTGACAGTCTTAGCATTTTTCTGGGTGTTTCGTTGATAGCTCTTTTATATCAACGAAACGCGGCTTTATCAACGAAATAAGACGGGAATTTAACCGCCCAATCTGATTCGTTGATGTAGCGCTTTTTAATCTGAACCGTTGAAACTGCACGTTCTTTATCACGATCTATGCATACACCCCTGTAAGTATAAATCGTGGTAATATTTAATTCTAACGGTTACTTTTTAAGCCAATCAGGTAATTTAGATTAATTATTGGACTTAATTTCTGAGAATTTTTGGGGGAGTATTTAAGAAATTTCAATTTCTTTATTTCATTTCTACCTGTTCTCAAAAATTCCAAAAGTTTTTCTATCTTCTTCTCTCTAACAAGCAATACAGCTCGAAGCTTTTCCTCACTCAACAATGGCACCCATAGTCAAGCTTATGTCTGCTGGTGGGTTCATCTATGAGAAGAACAATTCTATTCCATTTGTTGTTAAGGAGAGTCCGAACAGCATCTTTTTCAAGATGATGGACTTCATGAGGAACTGTAAGTTGGGTTATGCGATGTTTCACTCTACACCACTCTACAATGAAATAATCGAGGAGATTTGGACCTCATGTGAGTATAGTGGAACAAACTGTACACTGCAATTCACTCTTCAAGGTAATGAGTACATAGTTAATTCTGATGTTCTGCAAGCATGTTTACATATTCCTGATAATAACTGTGATGCTTTGCCTTCTAACACTGAAATAACTACCATGCTAAATTCTATAAACTACTCTTTGCCTACTGATAACTTGGGTAAGATAATTAGGAGAGGTTTGGTTAGGGAATACAGTTATTTAGCTGATGCATTCATTAAGGTCTTTTCTGGAAAGATTAGTAATTTTGATGCATTAACTAACTCTATGTTAATTCTCCTAACCATGCTGCTAAATGATAGATATTACAACTTTAGCACCCAACTTATGTATGAAATTGGTGCTAAGTTGGGTGATAAGGCAAATAGGAAGAAAAATATCTATTATGCAAGGTTTCTGATGATGCTGGCTAATCATGTTAGTCCAGCACCATTAGTTATCTCTAACCCTACTGCCAGGTTTGAGTGCTTTGTACAAGAGAAGAGAGTATTGACAGACATACTGAGGCTGAACCACAATGGTGATGTTCCAGTGGTGTATCTGCCAATCATTGAGGTAACTACTACTATCCCTGTTAGTATAGCTGTTACTTCCATTGTTTCATCCAATCCAGTTGCTATGGAGTCTGTAGCTGTGACCCAACAGGCTCCTGCCCCAGCAACAAAACCAAAATCTAAGAAATCCTCCAAGCCAACCTCAGGTGCTTCTCAAAAGGCACCTGTTGTAAAAACTACCACACAACCTAAGGGGAGTGAGTCTGGAGTTGTGAGAGGTGAGGGAAGGGGTGAAAGTCAAAGAAACCCCAAGGATAAGGAAGGTGAGGTAAGTGTTTCCCAGCCTAGCCCCATTGTGTCTTCCCAACAAGGCACAATGAGTAAAATGGATTTAAGCACAAGTCTAATTGCATCCTCCCAAAAGGATGTAATTATTGAAACAAGCTCTCAACCTAGAGCACAGTCCAAAAGGGTAAGGGACACTTCAAGCCCACAGTCTACATTTTCCCAATACCAAAGGAGAGTGAAGCAAAAGTCCAAGGGTTCACAGGGTGCACACACACTGGAAGCAACACTTCCAGTTTCTCAAATTCAGTTTGATGTAACCCCTATCATTACTCTGGGGTTACAGTCCCATTCTCTAAACATCAACCTTGAACTATCTCCATCAAATTCACCAACTCTATCTCTAGATGTGGACATGATCCATACATCTATTCCTGATTCTCCAACTCTAATCTTGGAGAAGCCCCACTCTGAAGCTGGTGGCCATCACTTGTTAAGTGATTTGTTGGGCCATCAACCAATTTTTTCTGAAGTTGCAAGGGGATCTGTGGACCAAACTCTCAAATCAATCACCACAGACTCTACTGTAACTTCTCATTCTCAAAGTGCTTTCTTGACTTCATCAACGAAACAGTCTATTTCGTTGACAAGTGTTTCTCCATCAACGGTATCCATACCGTTGACAGTTCAAACTACCATTCCGTTGATAGGTCATTCTACACCCCTTATTGAAAATCTAGTTGTTTCCACAACTAGTGTAGATGACCTGGTGGTAGTTGAGACACTTTTAGGATTGAGAGGGAGTGAAACTGAGAGGCTGGCTTGCAGCCAGGCAAAAGGAGAGAATGAGAGTGAGAGGCTGGCTATTTCTTCCAGCCAGGCAAAAGGAGAGATTGAGAGTTCCACCTTAGTAGGTGAAGGTGAGGGTGTGAGAGGTGTGAGCCATGGGGAGCCCATGATGCAAGAAAATAGAGGAGAGAGAGAAGGGACTACAGGAGTCATAAGGGAGGAAGCAACCATTGCTAGTGAGTCAATGGAGGTCAATGAGGGAGAAAGGGAACTTACCTTCCAAGAGCATTATCAACAAACTCTGGATAGTATTTCTCTGGATCCTGAGACCTTTACTCATCCTGTGTCAGCCTATCAAGTTTTGGCTCAACAGGGCAATGTGGAGGCAGAGAGGTCACTACAACTGATTCATACAACTGCATCAATGCAAAGAGCAAAGGATGCCTTGACCAATCTATCTCCAGAAGCTGCAGCAAGTGGTGAGTTTGATTTCTCTGATGATGAGGACAGCTTTGGTGACAATCAGGTGGTCACTACTTCACAGACTGGGACTTCTGTGGTGCCTCCTACACCAAACTGGCTTTCTCAAGATTTACAAGGAAGGATCTCCCTGGATGCTGCAATCACAAGGCAGTACAATGAGGCCTATCTGGCTCATGAGTCTGCAAATGCCAATGACAAGAAATTCTACAAGGCTATTATGGATTCACTGGAAATCCAATGGCTACAGATGATGCAGACAAGGATTGAGGCTAGAGAAATCAAGGACTCAATTAGCAATCTCAAGGATGCTAATGACAGGAGGCTAGATGAAAAGCTTCCTCTTCTCACTGTGTCCAAGATGAACAGGTTTTTCTCTAAGGAACCTGAGGTGGCTACCTCCTTGAAGGCTCTCTCTTCTAGAGTGGACAAGGTGGAAGCTACTTTATCTCAGATGCAAAAGGAACAGGAGAAGCAGACACAACTATTGGCCCAGCTAGTGGCAGCTCAAGGACTCCCAGTCATCTCTCTTGATGATAACAAAAAGGGGGAGAAATCTAAGGAGCTAGACATTCAAATCACAAAGGTTATGGTCCCAGCCATTTCCCTGCCAAAGGAGCCACTAGCTATGGGGGAGTCAGGTAAAGCTAAACTGGACAGCATTGACCTGATTCAGCAAGCTTCTATGAAGCTACAGCTTGCTGAACAAATTAACGACCACTGGTCCAGGATAGATGAAAGAATCAAGAAGTTAGCTGGTACTGCAAAGAGTTCAAATCCATCAACGGATCAAGCTTCTTCTAAAGAGCCATCAACGGATGCCATGGTTTTAGTGTCAACGGAATAGGAGCCACAGACCAATTCTTCATATAAGGTAGAGCCCCTTCTGCATGGAGTCACTCAAGGATCAAGGAAGGAGAAAGGACAAACTTCATGCATTAGGTATGTGGAACAAGCTACATTGCAAAGAAGCTTATCTCCCAAGTCTCCTGCTAAACCAAAGGGCAAAAACGCAGAAAGGACCTTCTATCCTGCACCTTATCCAGATGAGCACAAGCTTCTTGGTCTTCTCATCACAAAAAGCAAGGAAAGCAATGATTATGAGGTAAGGAAGCAAAGGGCAATTGTCTACAGGAATGGACAACAAATCTGTGTTTGGGCTGGTCACCCAAACTTTGCTGAAGCTAAAGCTGAAGAGTCAGAAAGAGCAGCAATGCAAGCACTTGCAGTTGCTCAATCTCTTGATGAAGAAGAAAGACAGCAAGAAGAAAAAGCCAGAGAGGAAAGGAGTGCAAAGAAGAGCACAAGGCAACCAAAGGCAAGAGCTAGGAGAAATATAGCCTTTGAGAATGATGAATCTCAGAGTATTGCATCAGACTCTTCTGTACCAACTGCACCTCCAACAATTCCTGATCCAGCTCTAAGGGAAAAGTTAGCCTGTGATCCTAAACATCCTGTTAATTTCCATGATCAGCCAATTGAGCCAAAGGAAGAGCCAATTGAGTTTGATGAGGCCAACTTTCCAAAATTCCTCTTTGAGATGGATCCAAAGAAGAAATCTAAGCAAAGGGCTACCAAGGCTAAGCCAATTCTAGTAAGGAGACCACAAGCTGAAAAACCTCCTACCAACCCAGAAGACTTCATCTACATTGCTGATATCAGGGAGGAGTCTGACCTACACATCAATCTTGTTGACCTAGTTGAAGTGAGAGGAATTGCAGCTTCTTACAAACTACCAGAGAGATTGGTGTTTGTCTACAAGGGTGGGAGAGAACAGGTTTGGCCTCTACATAGAATTCTGGGAGAAGACTATCAGACACTGCTTTCTGTGTTCAAATGCCTGAAGAAAGATTTTGGTTTTACCAAAACAGCTAAGTCTGAAGTTGTTTCCAAAATCTGCCAAATCAAAGCTAGCTGGAACAAGCCTGGTGCACTTCCCAGAGTATTGAAGGTCCCTCAAACAGGAAAGAAAATTCATCTCCAACCTTTTTGGATGATGGAATTCAGAGACAAGGACAACTGTAGAAGATTCTTCAGAATAGAAGACCAACTGGAGAAGGCATCCAATGAAACTCTAAGATTAATGCAATCCAAGTTGGGGAATGAAGATGAAGAAGAGAAGATTTTCTACAGAAGACTTCAAGCTCAGATTGAGGAGAACAATGCAAGGAAAGGGAAGAAAACAAGACCACAGAGGCAAAGATGAAAAATCTGCTCAGTCTAGAGGTGCAACTCTGTGCACTTGTTTAGTAAGATTTTCTACTTTGTATTTTAATTAAATTCAGTGAAGCTCAATGCAATTTCTACTTTTATCATGTGTAATTTAACTGAGTGTTTTTGTTATCATCAAGGCTCTTGATTTATGGTTGTTATTCTATCAGTCATAAATTGGGGGAGATTGTTAGGAATATGTTGTTCTTGATGATAATTATAAAAACACTTAGTAGATTTTGTATTAAGTCATTTTGTAACTGTCAACGGAATAGCATGCTTTGCAGTGTTTCGTTGACAGGAAGCTCATCAACGGAATGAGTGTTGTAGCAATTGCACTGTACAATACTTCACAGTTTGATATGCATTTGATGTATGTACTAGATAGGTTTTCTAAGTCATGTTGACTAAGTACTAGATAGGCAAAATAGGTTGGTTAATTGTAAATATGTTATGCCTTGTAATTTTGCCTAAGTGAAGACATGTCAACGGTATGAGGATTACTCTATCAACGAAACAAGGATACACCATCAACGGTATGGAGTTTACTCATCAACGAAACGAGAGAAACACCATCAACGGAATGAAGAATAAAGCTATCAACGAAACACATCTCCCTGCTATCAACGAATCATTATTGCTTTTCTGAATAGTTGACAAAGTGATAGTGACAGTTTACTGAACAGATCTAAAGGTGATGTGGAAGTGTACTTTGCATTGGAAACCATTAAAATGGACATGGGGAATAAGGAAACATCCCAGTTTCCAATTGGGCTCTTGGGAGTGATCATAATAAGCATGAAGACAAAAGCAAGGATCTCCAAGGACCACTGGACAAAGGGATGAAAAGCAAACTATTGGCGGTTACCTTTAGTGTACTTTAGAGTAGCCAAAAATAGTAGTGTAAACTTGGGGATATATAACCAAGTGTAGCAGTTAAGATAGAGTAAGAGAAGAAAAACAAATAGTTTGTATTAGCTATCCTTGAGAGCATTCTTCTCTACAACTCTGTAACTGAGCAGCTGTGTACTTGTGTATCACAGATTATTTCCGCAATAAAAACACTTCAGTTGGATCATCAAACAATCCAACTGAATTATTTATATCTTGTGTTTTTATTTATTCAGTTCAGTTTTATTTTATAAAGTGTTTTAAGTTTAAGAAAATATCAAGAATTGTATTCAACCCCCCCTTCTATAATTCTGTTAGGTCATTTGGGATTAACAATCACTCGATAAACTAAAGCTTGAGAAAAATACACATTTCTCTCAAGGTTGTAGCAACATTTTTGCAAGATAAATAAAATATTTATTTTGTGAGAAAACTACTTGTGATTGCATTTCTTCTACTGATAGGATTTAATCTTCATTTTAGTCGTTGAAACAAAGATTGAATTTTATCAGTATTGCATTCAACCCCCTTCTGCAATACTCAAGGACCAACAACTGGTATCAGAGCGACAGATCTGAGATCATGACGAGTATACAGAAGTCGAGTAGTATCAAGATCCCAACTTTTGATAAAGAGAACTACAATGTTTGGAAAAGAAAAATCTCACTGTTTATCAAAGCTGCGAATCCACTGTATGTTGAAATCCTCGAGAATGGTCCCTTTATTCCACAGAAAGAAATTGCAGCCTCGACCGTTGATGGTGTTGTTATTCCAGGACACTGGGTTCCCAAGAAGCCATCGGAGTTCTTAGAGCCAGAAAAAGAAAAGATTGTTTTGGATGACTACTTGCAACTCATTCACCTTGGATAAAGCCATGTGTGGGAATGTCATTGGATGCTCATCGGCTAAGGAAATATGGAACAAAATCGAGCTGTTATGTGAAGGAAGTGAAGAGGTCAGGGAAAACCAAAGACATATTCTTGTCTCCCAGTATGAAGCCTTCATGGCAAAGCCCGGTGAAGAACTTACTCAAATGTTTGAGAGATTTAGTAAACTTATCACAAAACTCCAGATTCATGGCAAGTTCTATTAGAAAAAGGAGCTCAACCTTAAGTTCTTACTCACACTTCCTGAGCATCTTGAGTACAGGTCACTGCAATTAGAGAAGGAAGAGACTTGAGAAGTGTCTCTCTTGAAACATTGTATGGTGTGCTCAAGTCATTTGAGCAGGAACTCTTTCAAAAGAGAGCTATACAAAGTGGATCAAAAGGGAAGATGGCCAACATGTCTGGTGTTCTTGTAGCTCATGAGCCAAAGATCACTATGCCAAGTGAAGCAGTTCAAATCATTCATCCAACTCAAGTGCCCTCCTTGAAGATTGAAGAGGTGGTGGATGAAGAGGAGAAAGTAGTGCTGCAACTGGATGATGTTGAAGATGATGAGTTCTACTCTATAGAGGAGATGGAGAAGATGGATAATCCAACCATGGCTTATATGGCAAAGAAATTTAAAAATATAAGATTCAGAAGAAACAAGCCATACAAGCCACATGGTCAGACATCAAGGTTCAGCAAAGGGAACTCCTCCAAGACTGTTGGAAATGCTACAAGAGGAGGATACAAAACTGGAATGGTGGATAGGTCTAAATTCAGATGCTACAATTGCAATGAGCTTAGTCATTTTTCTACTGAATGCAGAAGGCCAAAGCAGAATCAGAGAATGGACAAAGGGTCAAGTGGACAGTACAAAAGAGGACAAGGAAGAGCCTATGTGGCTGAAGGTGGCTGTTGGGATGAGTCTGATGAAGAAGAGGAAGAAGAGTATATAAACTTAGCCCTCATGGCTAAATCTGAAGAAGAATCATCAAGCTCTACAACTCAGGTACATTCACTTGTCATGCTTGATATGTCCAACACTGAATATAACCAAACTCTTGAGGAATTAAGTGCAGAAATGTTCAATATCCATACTAGCTTAACTGCTGCTAATGAAGAAATAACTAGGTTAACTAAGCTAAATGAATCACTTAGTTCTGAAAATGATTTGATTTTACTTAAGACCAGTACATTGAACTCCTTCGCTCAGGAAAACACAAGACTTAAAAATGATCTAGTATGTGCTAAGGAAGTAGAAGAGTTCTTGAGAAAGGAAATAACTGAAAATGAATTTAAGCTCAAGGCATACAAGAACTCCTCTAGGTTGCTACAGGATCTTAATGAAAAGAACACTGAGAATCAGAAAGTAGGGGTAGGTTTTGAATATGGTAAAAGACCAGGAAAGGAATCTGTAAATCCTTATTGTACAACTGTTCCTGCTGTCAAACCCCAAATCCTGAAAAAGGTTCATGCACCAAAATTCAAGATTTCTGAAGTTGATTTTGATGAAGAAGCAATGTTCATCAAACAACAGATCATTGATGAGGATGAAGGTGGTGACAGCACAATTGTTGAAGGAAAAGATATTGTCATCACTCTCAAGATAATAACTTTGCCTAGCAATCTGACAGAATGTTCTGAAGATACTGTCAACAATGACAAGGCAGAATCTTCTAAAGATGCTGTCAAGAGAGTATCTAAGACAGTAACCTCGAAACCTACTGTCAAGATAGTGGATGTAAAAGGTACTGTCAAGAAAGACTCGACAACAACTTCAGGACATGCTGTCAACACAGATACTTTCAGGTCTAAGAACAGGAATGGCAAAGTAGGAATCAACAAGGGTAATGGCTATGCCTATGTCAAGAATGCACCTAGGAAACTATGCAATAACTGTGGCTCCTCACATCATTTAACAAGTGTTTGTAAGAAACCAACTGAGACTAAAGTCAATGTGACTGAGGTAAATGGTAACTTACATAGAACCCCCATTATGCAATGATCCATGGATGTCTGTAATAACACTGATTGCATGCAATGTAAAATTACTGCTATGAGTACCTGCTTCAACTTGCCTATTATGTCAACTGAAAAATGCTCTTACTTGAACTCTGATGAGACTTCTGAGCCTGCTGTTAACAGTAAAAAGGCAACCCCCACTAAGAAGAAGACTAGGTCTTATTCTAAACCAAAGTGGGTGGAAAGAGAAGTCGAACATAAATTTTTTGATGATTATACTGATATTGAAAATGGAATAAACTCAAGTGTTACTAAGTCTGTAGGACCCAACAAGGATTGGGTACCATATGCAACCTAAACCAATTTGTTTTGCAGGGCAAGAAGAAGAAGCAGGTTGTGTGGATCATTGACAGTGGTTGCTCAAGACACATGACTGGTGATAAAGCCATGCTATCACATTTTGTGGAGAAAGCTGGCCCAATCATAACCTTTGGAGACAACAGCAAAGGTTACACAGTGGGATATGGCTGTTTGGAATTTGGGAATGTTATCATTAATGATATTGCTCTTGTGGATGGATTGAAGCACAACCTACTCAATGTCAGCCAATTCAGTGACATAGGATTCAATGTTGATTTTGATACAATAGTGTGTAACATCTATCACAAGAAGGATGGAAGACTTTCACTGAAGGGAGTCAGAAAAGGAAGCCTGTTTGTTGCAGACCTAAGCTCAACAAAGAAGGATAAAGTTTACTGTTTTTACAGTAAAGCTACTGTTGGTGACAACATGCTTTGGCACAGGAAGCTCTCCCATCTCAACATCAAGACAATGAATATGTTGATGAAGAAGGAACTAGTGAGAGGACTACCTCAACAGGAATTTTGCCAAGAAGGACTGTGTGAGGATTGTCAAATGGGAAAACTCAGAAGATCCGTGCACAAGTCAAAGCAAGTCAACAACAACACTGAACCACTTAAGCTAATTCATATGGATCTCTTTGGCCGGGTAAATGTTCCATCTCTGGCCAGGAAAAGATATGCTTTAGTTATGGTGGATGACTACTCTAGATACACTTGGGTGAAGTTTCTAGAGTCCCAAGATGAAGCTGCTCAGTTAATCATTGATCACATAAGGGTTCTTGACAGAACTCCAAATGCCAAAGTTCAAATACTAAGGAGTGTTAATGGTACTGAATTCAGAAATGCTTTACTTGGGAACTTTTGCAAGGATGAAGGCAATGTTCAACAATTTTCTGCTGCAAGGACACCTCAGCAGAATGGTGTTGTAGAAAGGAAGAGCAGAACCTTGATTGAAGCTGCTAGGACTATGTTGCATGATGCCAAGTTACCAACATACTTCTGGGCAGAAGCAATCAACACAGCTTGCTATACACAGAACAAAACCATAATTAACAAGACTCATAGAAGCACACCTTACCATCTATTGACTGAGAAGAAACCTACTATCAAATATTTTCATGTATTTGGAAGTAAGTGTTTCATGATGAAAGATAGCCATGAAAAGAAAGGAAAATTTGATACCAAGGCTCTTGAAGGCATTTTCATGGGATATGGATTGGAAATTGTTAGGTCCCGAAGTATCGTAGAAGGGGGGGGGGGGTTGAATACGATACTCACAAATAATTCAATTTCGTTCGCGGATAATTCATTCAGTTCTATAACGAAATCAAACACACCAAACCAAACCAAAAGTCGGGGAATATATCGTTTTATAAATATAAACCTCGAGGGGTGCTACAATTTCTAATCCGTAGATTAGCTTCAATGAGTTCTAGGTTATTCATAATCAATACAATGAAAGAATTCTGAGCACTATAAATTTCTATGATCTTCTCCGGCTCAAAACTCTCTCTCAGTAGTTGCTACTATGAACTAACCTCGACTGAGGAAGACACTACCTCTCTCTGTGTAATTATAGACTTAGTTTTTAGAAAACTATCGAACCTTAATTGTTAAAACAATCTTGGCCGTCCAATTCTCATCAACCTGTCAGACAAACAAACTTTTCACCCACTTTTCCAAATGAAAACTATCGAATGAATAAAGTAATTATTCAATTCGATAGTTTTAAATAAAAACTATCAAATAGAATACTTACTTTATGCTTTCCATTCGATGGTTTACTAAACTAGAAAACTATCAAATAATAAAGTAATCATTTCATTCCATGATTACATACATTCGATGGTTTTCTATTTTAGAAAACTATCAAATAATAAAATAATCATGTCATGTCATGATTACATATATTCGATGGTTTTCTATTTAGAAAAACCATCGAACCTTTTCTTTTGTTAGTCTCCAGAAAAGTTTCAGGGTGTTTAAGTTTTAGACTGTATCAATTTCTTCCGAGACGATAAAACAATTTGATCTTTTCAGTGTCGTCACCTAGTGCAACTGGTCTGGTTCACAGATGAATAACACTTGATCAATTCTTCTTTTATGTCTGCAATTCAATGCTGCTGATAAGTCCTTTGTCGTCCTGGTTGCTTCATCACTGGAATCCTGTGGTACTGAACCCTAAATCATTCACATACTTCTGTCGTCTTGAAAGTCTTGTTTCTTTTGTTGTCACTGAGGCTTGAACATTTTCATGAACTTCTTTCCGTGACCTGTTTACGGACTTCAAGAATACATAACGTATTTTGATTTTTTGAGTTTACCTTATCTTCATTGATTCTGGATTCCTGTGCTTCTGTTAATATTATTGTCTGTCTTGTCCTTTGTTGAGTTGTAGTTATCTCTTTTACATCTTATGTTACATTATGCTTTACAATCTCCCCCTATTTGATTGGATAGAGTTCGACAAGCAAATACTTCGAGGATAACTCAACTAACTAAGGAAACATGAAACTAATTAAAGTAAGACAGCGTAATAATATTAACTGCATTCTGGATCAGATATATATACATTTCCAGATTTCATAACTCAAAAAACAATAAAACTTTATACTTTGAAGTTGCTCCTCTTGTTTGAGCTGATAGTTCTTTTGTTCTTTGCTTCTGTTCTTCAGTCCATTCCAATCTCACCTTCTTCACTCATTGGATCGGAGTTAGCAGCTTGATAATCAATCACTGATAGATAGTGCAGTGGTTCTCCAGGTTTAAGGATTGCTCCTAGGATGTGTCTTCCAATATATCCAACCTCTTGACCCACTCCAGCCCACAGCCATGCAATGTTAACATCTTTCTTGTTTAGCTTTGGCATGTTTGGTAGTCTGGGATGCACTTCCAATCCTTTCTCCACTCTCTTCCTATAGTAGGGAACATTCTCCATAAGATATTTTCTTAGAGTGTCGGCTGCTTTGTCCTTCTCCGTTGATGTGAATCCAGTGGATCTAAGATACTTCTCAACTGATATTAGATATTCATTTGGGTAATCTCTCAGTTTGTCCTCCGTCATGTAGCAGATTCTGAACAAGTCATTCATCATGAATCTAACCATAGGAGGGTTTTCAGTAATCTCTGGACTGACCTTCATCAAGATTTCCTTAACATGCTCACGGAGCAGTTCATTTAGCTTTGTAGTTCTTTGGATCTTGATGAGAATCAGCTTGCCTGTCATCTATTTCAGCTCTTTGAGCTTTCACCATCTCCAAGGCAGCTTCTTCTTCCAGTGATAGAGAATTTGCTTCTTCTTCCATATCATCATCCAAGATAGGATGTCCTATTGGCTCTGGATAATATGGCTCATGCTCCTCCTGTAGTGGTTGCTCTTGCATGATCTCAAATTCCTCCTCACTTTATTCTTCTTGCACAATGTCTTCAATCCAGTACTGTCTAACTGGAATAGCTTCATTGGTTTCCCAAACTCCCCATCCAGTTGTTTGTCAACCTTCATTAGTCACTTCATTTGTTTCCCCTTCTCCAACTTTCTCCCCCTTAGTTGAGGAATCCTCGATGAAGTTATCCTCATTGTAAAAGGTAGTAGAAGGATCAGGTTGTTGCTGTGAAGGTCCGGGTTGTTGGTTCCTCAACATATTCCATAATCTTCTTGAGGGTGGATTGAACATGTACCTCCAGGTAATAGCAAATCATCAATATTTGAAAGGGTTAGGGTGTCACTCCTCACGTTTGGCTCTGGGTGTACACTCAACGTTTCTGTCGGTGTTTAACTCATTTTTCCTTTCCCACTCAGGCCAGGTGTAAGTGTTTTTGTTTCACTCAATCCCTTTTGTGCTAGTTGTACCTGCAGAAGAAAACACTGTAGCCGTCCTTAAGGAGGTCACCGGTGGTGCAATGGGGCTTCGCAAGTCCCCGTCCTTGGATAAACCAAGTTGCTGATCATCCGTGGATGATGTATCCTTTGTAGGATCTAGAGTTTGAATCTCTAGGAGGGTAGAATCAGGCTCTATTAACAGCAGAGATCCTGAAACTTCTTCAATAGTCTGTGAAGACTTTACCTCAGTTAACTCCTCAATTAAAATTGATTCATTGTCACCGAGTTGCCGATCTGCACCTACATCAGACCCTTTACCCGCAGGATCCAGATATGTTCCATCTGGGGAGTTAGGCAATGACCCTTTAGATTTTGCATTGGGGTCAGAACCTTCTCTCGACGTCTGTGAAGACTCTTGGTTGATAGAACCTTCAACCAGTGAACCTGACCGTAATATGGTCGGAACACCAGTTGCTTCCGTCAATTCTTCCTTACTTGATTGAGCTATTGGTTCAGATATTGCTTTCGTTAGATTAGCCCAATCAGCATCAGAAAAATCAATAAAGGGCGCTTTGGATGATTGAAATGCAGTTTCAACAGTTGCCTCGTTTTCTGTTCTTCTCCTTTTAGAGTAAGGCAGAGCTGTTGTTGAATGGCGTATCTCCTTATGTGGTGCTGCTTTGGCACTATCTCCCTCTACACTCATGGATGTCTGAATATTGGGTATAGGAGGGTAAGGAGGTTCGTTTGTGGTTTCATTTGGCTCTTCCAAAGGCTCTTCGACCGTGGTTAGAGATTGTGGGTTGCAATCTCATGGTCTGGATGGCCACTGAGGGCTCTGGATCAACATCCATTGTTGTGGTTCAGGAGCCAGTTCAGGTTGAGGAATGTTACCTTCATTTACCTGTTCCCCTGGGGGTAGAAGTGGTAGGGGCACCGTTCTTAGATATTCAAGTTTGAACAGTGGGTACCCCTGGAAGATATTCTTTCTTATCAGAGCGGTTATTGCATTGCTCTTCATCTTCATGCACTCCATGGCCTCCTCTTCGACGAATGTCTCGCGCTCATCATCTGTTAAGATATCATTGAGAATTAGCTGTAGGAACCTAGGATAGAAACAAAGCACATCATCTATGCATGTTCTTTCATCCAGTGGTCCCATGTCAGGTAATGCTTAAGGAACTCTCCCACAAAGAAGTTAGGTTGTTGACTTCTTATAAGAGTGAAGAAAGCATGTATCTCCTCAGTTGTGGGATCCGGAACATGGTTTTCTATAGAAAAATGTAGTATTCTGTTAAAGTCATGTTCCGTCACCCTTATTGTTCTGCCCCCTGGCACAACAAAACTGAAGGACCTTACGTTATTCTCACTTGTATCCGTGGCGGTTGTGTACAACGCAGTCAATTGATCGATGCAAAGGACCACGGGAGTACTCACAGCATATGCCACTAATGAACGTGTGTTCAAAAACTCTGCCCATGCACGAAACTGTAAATTCGCAATGGCTTGCAAGTTTTGAAACGAGACATGATTAGTCTTGGTTACTTTTAAACCAAAACTAAAACCAATTAAATTTAATTAATTATTACTAATTAATCAAACTTGACACAAAATACCCTTAAAACAAAATTACCCCTTTTTCTTAAAAAAAAACACAACTTCGAATCACTATTATCAAGAACCCTACTTTTGGTAACACAAATAATCAGAATTATCTGAAGAAATCAATTGAAAACAATTAACTTCTAAAGAACAATAGTGAAAATAGTTTTCTTAGAAACAAGTTCTTGAGGCAGTGATGTTCTTGGTTATATGTATTCTAGTAAGTATAAACAAAAGCCCTTAGATCTGATAATAAGAAAAAAAAATGTAAGGGGTTGTTAAATACTTATTGAATTGACAGGGGCAATATTGTCTTTACAGTGTTCGATGTTTTTAATAGTATGTTCGATGGTTTTCAGTTGGGGGTAAAACTGTCAACTTTACTTCGATAAATTTTGAAAAATAACGAAGAGTTTGAAAATCAGAATTTAAAAAGTTTTTCTGAAAAACTATCGAACTTGTTACCTTTTAAAGCTTGAAAAACTATCGAGGGATCCTTTGTGGAAAAACTATCGAGAATTAAAATAAAGGAAAAATTAATTCTCTCAGATAGATTTTCATTTTAATTCAAAAACCATCGAGAATTTAGATAAAGAATAATGAAATTCAATTCGATGCTTTTTCAAATTTTCCTCAAAAAGTATCGAGAAATGTTTTCAATAGTTTTTCTTTTTCCTTTTCAAAAACTATCGAAAATTTATTTCGATAGATTTATCTATGTACTTGAAAAACTATCGAATTTCCTAAATTCGATATTTTTTGCTTCTGTCTTCATTTTAAAACCTGTTCTTGTTTTAAAATTTAGACTGTTTTATTTCCTATCAAGTTTTAATTCTAATAAATCTTTTCAAATTTACCAAAATCAATTGTCAACAGAAAATTCACAATTTTCTCAGAATAAAATCGACTAAATATCATTGAATGATATTAACCAATTAAAATCCAATAAATTATGCTACATATTTATTTTATGTATTTTAAATTATGGAGCAAATAAGATATTGAACTGCTTCAATTCCCATAATTCAAATTTCATTAAATAAATAATAATAAATTAGTACTAAATATCTATGAGTTAGATATTAGCACTAAATTATTAAGATGAGGACTGGATGTAAAATAAATTCACAAGTCCTTAAAATATGAACAATTTTATACTTGTGAACTTATTCAAGAGTTTCTTGCAAATGAGATTTTCAAATAAGGTGCGTGTCTGCAAGTTACTCTATGAATTGAAGACATGCTCTCGAAAGAAATGATACCTGTTGTCAAGGTGCATTGTCGTGGATTGTTCCACAGAGTTGTTGGAGATGAAGTTATTTCCTGAAATAATAACAAGAAATCAATCTTCCTCCACGAAGTTGACAGCTTCTAGAGATGCTCCTCCTGTCATTCAGAGATGCTTCTCCTGTCATTCTTACAACCTGCGTATTTTATATCTAAATAGCTAAACATGTTAACAAGTATCTTTAGGGTACCATATACTGAGATTTGGTATTCCCTTAAGATATCTCAAAATCATGTTGATAACTATAAGACTAGATTTTTGAAATCCACTTGGAACCTTGCACATTGGCAACTTGAGAATACAATATGTGTTGTCAATTTGCAGCTAATAACTTAATGAGACGCATACCTCTCTAGCTTGTCATTTCTGTCTTTTACCTGATTTGTCCTGACCAAGCTTTAGTGGCTGCTGTTGGTAGGGAGTCTTGGCATGTCTAGAATCTTCTCAATTGTGCACATTCAAAAGATTCTTGACTTACTTTTATTGCCATCACTCTTTTGGCTTACTTGTGCTCCTAAAAGAATTAATCTTCTGGCTTGCTCAAAGTAAATCCAAAAAGAATTGCAACTTTCCCAACATACTCATCTTGTACATTCTCTGCAATGACTTGGCAAATTTCTTGCACAAGTTTTCGTTAGTAGACCAACATATAATATAATCATGATATCACTGCACATATATGACATTATGTTTGTGCCTTATGACAACTCTAATAAATTCATATTCTGTAAAAGTTCAGTTAGAGTGTCATACCATGTCTTTGACGATTGCTTGAGTATTGATACCGGTTCATACCAATCTGTAGTGATCTTGTGAAGAGAAGTTATACAACGTCCAATTGATCTGCAACAGCAAATGCCAGGATCTGTTGTACATTGACTTCTTCTACTATCTCACCAATCAGGAGAGCACTTGATCACATTCACCATACAGATATATCCTGATATCCTCAAGTCTCGTCACTGGTGCTTCTCGTTAGATACTGCTTCCTAATAGTAACCTAGCATTCAGTTTGGCCTTGTCCCTCATAACAATGCCAATTTCATCCAGTATTCTGGATACCCATCTTGTTCCAATAACAGATTTTCCCTTAGGCCTGGGTACCAGCTTCCAAACTTTCTGCCTTTCAGATTGATTGAGTTCATTTTGCTTTGCAATCACCCAATCTGGATCCATCAGAGCTTCTTTACCTTTCTTTGTTTCTTCTTCAGAAAGAAAACCAAGAAAATAATCATTCATACTCTATAGCTCCAGTCTTTACTCCACCACTAGGATCACTAAGAACTAGACATCAGGAATGATATTGAATCTAAACCCTTTGTCTTGACAGATACGTTCTTGAAGTGTCCTCTAGATATTCATTGTGGTGTTGATCTGACTAATTGATCCTTCTTTTGCTCCCCCTAAGCTGTTGCTGGGATTTCCTGAGAATCCTCATCCTCGCTGAGTGGTTCTGTTGAAGTACTGAGCTGTGTAGTTAAACTACCATTACCACTGCTTGGATTTGAATCATCATTACCATTAATTTCACACATAACAGCTGAGAGCTTGGAGTTGTTGAACATCATATTCAGACTTTCAATCACCTCTTGTTGATTAATCAAATTTACCTCGTAGGCTTTAGATTCCACTGATTAGCCGAGGAAAATATCCTTAAGAGCCTTAGCTGCCAATCTTGCCAAGATGCTTACTTGTAAAACATTTTCCTCCAAACCCCTGAAAGAAATTCAGAGTTTGCTTCTATTGGCCAATACAGGGTCTTCCTGTATTTGTTACTGATCATGGAAATGTGATTAATCTCATCTGTGATGTCCTGTCCTTCAGATTGAATAAACAACACCAGTTTGTATTAAGAGTAGTCAACAACCATCACTGAAGTATATCTTTACTTTGTTGTAGATAAGACATTAACTAGTCCGTAGAGTTCCATACGTATCATCTGAAGCGGCTCAGTAATGCTTATCACATTATAGCTTTTCTGTGATGTTTCTTTGACTTCCCTTAATGACATGCCTCATATATTTCATCTAGATTGAATCCCAGACGAGGCAGTCCTCTCACCAATACCATCTTTAGAAAAGAGTTCCTTGTATTGTCATGCAAGGGTGAGAGCTTCTCAACCTTCCTGCTTGAGATAAAACACTGCTCCTTCATTGAATAAAAAGATTTGTGTTGTGAATCTTCAGCAAGAGAGTTGCTTCTAATTGTTATCCTTGACTCCAATTATTAGTTGTTATCAATGATACCAATTATTGTAAACATGATGACATTCCATTTCCAACGTAGCCATGTCCCGTGATGAAAACCTTTGCTGTCATCTCCAAAGATTATTAACGGAACAGCTTTCTCAATCACATTTGATGGCAAGTTCTTTCTTCGATCATATGTCTTCAGTAGTAAAGACCAAGAAAGCATATAAATCGATTAACCTGATTTGCCTGCACTCACAAATGGATTGACAGTTCTTGGTACCCAACTTATTTGCTTGGGTCCAGATGGATTAGAGATTTTGCTTTTAAAAGTGGTAACAACAGCTTCAACCTATACATGCTTATTCTTATCTCTGACTGACCTTGCAGTCGTTGCTCTAATGTGATTCTTAAACATGCTTTTTCTATGATTAATGCAAGTTCTAAGATATGCATTCATAATATTTAAATAAGCAAACATGTTAATAAGAATAAATGGCATACATTGAGCATTTTGACATTGCAGATAAGAGATGTGCAAATTAGGCATGTTCTGCATTTTAGAAAATTCAGTACTTTCTACTTTAACCAATATACACAAGTGTAACAGGTAGCAAGTAGATTTACAGATATTCAATAATTTTCTAAGCACACATGGAATAAAAGAATTAACAATTAAATCACTAATTCTATCTAATCCATTCTGTTGTTGTATGGCATCTAACTTTCTCTATTACCTAAGTCAGTTTTAGATATAGCTTGGTGTTCTACAAATTCTACTGACTCTAAAGGTAATTCCTCCATCCTTCAAACTGATTATCCCTTAACAAACAATTCAGAATAAATGAGCAAATCTTGTTCTACTAGGGATATTGAAACTTAGTTTTACTAAGGTCTTATGTGCCAGAAACTTAACCCCTAAAACTAAGAGTTGTTTCTTAAGAAAGCTTCCATCTCACTTGCAAATCTTATTCTACAAATATTCATACACACATATATAAGATCTCCTATGTACATGCTTTGAATATTGAGGATTAAATACTGCATTGGTTCAAGGAAAAGATACCTGAGATATGTGAGGTGACTCATCTTCAGAGATTGCTATGAAAGCAAGATATCCATGATCTTCTCGTCATCTGATCCATCCCAACTCTTTCCTTAAGCAACATAAGTTTTGTGTTGATGCTTCTTCAACAAAGCATTCCACTTCTGTTTCAGCTATTAACTGAGTCCCTATTCTTCTTTGTTTGTTAGGCTTCTTCATTGTGTAGCACACCCTGATAGTTTCTCGTTACATAGTTCTTATCATAGTTGAAACTATCACTCTTGTTTTTGTTACCATCTCAGTCTGTAACTACCTCTTGAACTGAATCTTGAAGAGTCTTTGCTTCGGAATAAATAGGCCTGATCCTTGGATATAGCTTTTGTACTCCTTCTGAATCTGATGTGACTAAACTTCCTTGACAAGTGAAACACTGATCTTTAGTCTAGTCTCTCGAGGTTTTCTACCTGAGCTTCTTCTGATTCAGCTACTAGTAATTCTTCTATTCTGTTCTGAGGTTCCAACATTAATAAACGTTACTGAGATATTTGTTTGTCCGTTCAATTCTCTAACACCCTTTATTCCTCCATTCATAATCTCTTATGATTAAATCTCCTTAGAAAAAAAATATCCGTAGAAACTTCTTCCTGAAATCAGCTTCATGGTCATCTTTTTCTTCGAAAGATAAAAATCAGTTTAACACCCGGAGGAATCTTCTTCTACAAGCCTTTGAGCATCCTCAATTTAATACTTAAGAAAAATTTAAATATTCAGAATTTTTAATTTTCCTTAAAAATAAATTAATCAAAAATAAATATTTACAAAACATTTAATTTTCAAGAATTTCGAATTCTTAAAAATTAAATCATGTAAATTAATATTTAAGAAAAATTAGAATTTAAGAAATTTTTTTAAACAAAAATTCAAAATAAATAAATAACTCAGAAATATATTAATTCGGGGTGTTTTTGTAAAGCTGGCCAATTCAAGCACTTCGATTGTTTTTAAAATAAAAACTATCGAAGAAACTTGGCTGACCATTTTTGAAAAACTAAGAAACATTACCACTTCGATAGTTTTAAAAAAAAACTATCGAAGTCACCATACTTCTCAGACTCAAAAAAAATTGGCCACCTAAATTGACTACAATTCACAAATTCTAAGAGGTCTCTTTAGCACACTACAAATTGCTCTGTGCCGCACCTCTAAAATAAATTCATAACATAAATTAAATTTACTTAAGTTTAAAATATAAATTTATTTAACTTGAATTTATAAAATAAATTTATTTAAATTAAGTTAATCAAATAAACTTATTCAAGTTTAAATAATGAACACATTTAAATTAAATTTATAAGATAAATTCATTTTAACTTAAATTTATAAAATAAACTTATTAAAATATAAATTCATAAAATAAATTTATTTAGAAGTTGGCCTCCTCAGAATTCTTGTCTGACTGGTCTGAAATACCCGGATCTAATCTGTATGTCGATTAACAAGCTCTGATACCAATTGTTAGGTCCCCGAAGTATCGTAGAAGGGGGGGGGGGTTGAATACGATACTCACAAATAATTCAATTTCGTTCGCGGATAATTCATTCAGTTCTATAACGAAATCAAACACACCAAACCAAACCAAAAGTCGGGGAATATATCATTTTATAAATATAAACCTCGAGGGGTGCTACAATTTCTAATCCGTAGATTAGCTTCAATGAGTTCTAGGTTATTCATAATCAATACAATGAAAGAATTCTGAGCACTATAAATTTCTATGATCTTCTCCGGCTCAAAACTCTCTCTCAGTAGTTGCTACTATGAACTAACCTCGACTGAGGAAGACACTACCTCTCTCTGTGTAATTATAGACTTAGTTTTTAGAAAACTATTGAACCTTAATTGTTAAAACAATCTTGGCCGTCCAATTCTCATCAACCTGTCAGACAAACAAACTTTTCACCCACTTTTCCAAATGAAAACTATCGAATGAATAAAGTAATTATTCAATTCGATAGTTTTTAAATAAAAACTATCAAATAGAATACTTACTTTATGCTTTCCATTCGATGGTTTACTAAACTAGAAAACTATCAAATAATAAAGTAATCATTTCATTCCATGATTACATACATTCGATGGTTTTCTATTTTAGAAAACTATCAAATAATAAAATAATCATGTCATGTCATGATTACATATATTCGATGGTTTTCTATTTAGAAAAACCATCGAACCTTTTCTTTTGTTAGTCTCCAGAAAAGTTTCAGGGTGTTTAAGTTTTAGACTGTATCAATTTCTTCCGAGACGATAAAACAATTTGATCTTTTCAGTGCCGTCACCTAGTGCAACTGGTCTGGTTCACAGATGAATAACACTTGATCAATTCTTCTTTTATGTCTGCAATTCAATGCTGCTGATAAGTCCTTTTTCGTCCTGGTTGCTTCATCACTGGAATCCTGTGGTACTGAACCCTAAATCATTCACATACTTCTGTCGTCTTGAAAGTCTTGTTTTTTTTGTTGTCACTGAGGCTTGAACATTTTCATGAACTTCTTTCCGTGACCTGTTTACGGACTTCAAGAATACATAACGTATTTTGATTTTTTGAGTTTACCTTATCTTCATTGATTCTGGATTCCTGTGCTTCTGTTAATATTATTGTCTGTCTTGTCCTTTGTTGAGTTGTAGTTATCTCTTTTACATCTTATGTTACATTATGCTTTACATAAATGACTGCTTACAGAGTCTATGTCATAGAACACAAGACAATTGAAGAGAGTGTGAATGTCACATTTGATGAAACCAAGTTTCCAGGAATGCATGAAGATGGACAAATGCAGACCCTTAGATTTGAAAATCAGGGGTACCTAGAAGAAGAAGAAATTGTTAATGAAGAACCCAGCTTTACTCAAATTGTTGATGTTGAGAAAGATGTTGTTAATGTTGATCAAACTCCAGCTCAGTCACAGACCATTACAACCAATCTTCAAAATGATGGTGACTCTGGAGTTAATGAAGAGTATGGTGAAGACAACTACACTGGTGAAGACTCTTTCCCTCAAAGTGAAGTCAATCCACTAGTTCAACAAAGAAGCTTGCCCAAATCTACAAGATGGAATAAGGATCACACTAATGATCTAATTATTGGTGATTGTAATAACCCGAATTTTTGGTAAAATTAAAACTTTTCTTATTATGATTAAGTGCATCAGTGAATAGTGAATTTGGTGGATGAATAGTGATTTTGAGGATTAAGAAAAAAATTTCATGTCACCTATGTACGAGACGTAGTGTGGATATTCCGAAGTCATATTAGTGATCTACGGAGTAAATAAGTGTATGCAAAGACGATCAGAATTCAGAAATTCCAAATTTTATTTTGGTGTAGTATTTGACCGGGCAGTGAATTATATATTATTATAATCAAGAAATGAGATATTAAATTTGAGGATTTGAGAATTTAATATTTTGGAATTTTATTATATTTGATTTGAGAATTTAGAACGAAAACCGTTGATACTTTATAACGAGATTAAGCGATTAAGCAAACGAATCATGGATTAAGGATTGAAATTATGACAAGATTAAATATCCTACATGATCATCAAGAGAATTATATCAAGTGGATTCAAGGATTTAAACAAAAAGGAAGCTAACCAAGAGTTAAGGAACTCTATAAAAAGAGATTGAGAATATTCGAAGAAACGCGAGAACATTTTCTAAGAACAAGGAATAGAGGGAATAGATAAGGGATGTTGGAGTTAATATTGATTTAAGGGATTGTGCCACAGTGGAGTAATAAAATGCAACATATAAGCTGTAACGTATTGATTTTATTAAAAGGACACCAAGACGATCCAATTGGTGGAAAAAGAAAAACCAAGGTGTCATGCATGAAAGTCAACCAAAAAGCTAATGGTGTATTTGCAACATTGACAAAAATGGAGTTGTTTGATGAGAGGCCAACACTTGTACTAATGAGAGAGCAACAAGTGGACCAATGGGTGGTTAACAACACAAAAGAAAAGATGCATCCAAGTTGGAAAACAAAACAAAAGTAAGATGAGCAAAAGCTCTCCAATCTGCCAAACAAGAGCACAACTCAAAGACAAATTCATATCTCCACTTCTATCCATCCATAAATCACCAAAGTTTTACCGTAGCTTCTCCACTCCATGGGTAAGGTTCGTTCAAAATTTCATGGCAATCCAAGTAGTATAGCTTAGTCAAATCCATGCTCAAAGATGGGGCTGAATAGTAACTCCGAGATTGCTAAATTGTTTTCTTGTTTTGTTCTTAAGGTTTAAGCTATATGAGGACTATCTAAGGCTTGTTAAGTGTTTGTAAACACTTGTTAGTGTTTCTAGAGCTTCCAAGAAGGTAAAACCCTAACCCACCTTTGAGTTTTATATGAGTTTTGAAGTGGTTTTGATGTTCATGTAAAGTTAAGATCATGATTAAGTGATTTAGTGATTATTTGGCTTTGTTTAATGTGTAAAATGATGGGAATGGATTTGAGCCTCACCACTGATCTTAGAGGTGTATGATGGTTGTTTGTTGGTGTTAAGGATGTATGGTATGTCGTAGTGATTGGTTTGGAGTGTTCGTAAAATGGAAATGCTCGATTTAGAACCGTTGTAATGCCCATTTGTTTGTACTGCCTTGACAGTAGCCACCCGAGACCATAACTGTGTCTAAAGAGTAAGAAATGCATATGATTGTGTAGATATTGTTGTCTAGTTTGTTTTTCCGCAAGAATCATGTCAAAAGAGTTTACGGTTTTTGAGTTATGGTCGTTTTAGTAAATGTTGTTCGAGAAATGAAATTGCAGAAACACATCAACTTCATGACTGTGTTTGAGACCCTTACAAGTGATTATAAAATATGAGATTTCGTGGTAAAGTGCTAAGGTCAGTTGGAAAGAGGTATGAGAAGGTTTCGAGTCCAAAAAATTATTTTTCGATTTTATAAAAATGCGACAACAGAGGTTGCGCAAGTGAAAACCACTAAGAACCCTACTTAGAAACCAATGTTATAAATGGTTAAGTATAACTTGAATTTGAGGATCGATTTCGAACCAAACTTACGACTTAAGTATTTGACGAGTAGCAAGGATCTAGTACGAGGCTAGATTAAGCCATTAAGTGCTATGATTGTGATTCGCTTACGTGTTTAAGCATTAAGTTATAAGTGGATTATTTAGGGGATTCATCGTACGTTTTCTTTGACTTTGTCTAGATTGTCCGACATCGTCGCGAACCCCTACCACTTCTCGAGCATCAGGCAAGTTTTCAAAACCTATGCTTACTGTTGTTGTGATAATAAACTGCTTTCATATATGATATGCAAATGCGAGGTATGCATGTTTTATTCCCAAGTACATTGCGATATATAAATTGCATGCTTGTCTTCGAACGGCTATATATAGTGATGCTCGAGGTGATGATTTGATTATGGGCCTCTAAGCTAGATATGGGATATTAGTTAGAAGCCAGGTTTTTTTAAAAATGCCCTAGGTAAAGAGCGTATGATTTTTATTCTTTAGGCCGGAAGTAGTTATATTTTCTGTATATGTTAAAGATTATTTTCCGATAAAGATATCGGGTAATTGTTATTCGATGATTATTTATTTAATGAATATTATTTTTGAATATTCATTTAAGGCTTATTTATTCAATGAATATTATTTTGAATATTCATTTAATCCTTATTTATTTAATGAATATCATTTTGAATATTCATTTAATCATTATTTATTTAATGAATATTATTTTGAATATTCATTTAATCATTATTTATTTAATGAATATTATTTTGAATATTCATTCAAGGTTTATTTATTTAATGATTATTATTTTGAATATTCATATAATCACTATTTATTTAATTGAATATTATTTTTGAATATTCATTTAAAGTTTATTTATTTAATAAATATTATTTGATTATTTATTAAATACTCTTAACACATTTTTAAATTGAGTTGTATTATTTAAGGTTATTCTTGACCTTCAACATTTATGAAAGATATTCTAAGCTGTATTATTAATTATTTTAAATCAAGGAGAGGTTCCCAAAACACGGTTTTCCATTTGAATCTATCTTTTTGAAGAGGATTTAAATACTCGCTCAACTATCCAGAATATGGGAAACCCGAGTTAAGTGACTGCTACTCATTTTAAACTCTCAACTCAAAACTGTCAGGGGACAAATATTTTCTCTGAGCAATTTAATTGCTGCAAGTCAAATGTTGTGCTACTACCAGAACGATCGAGGAGTAAATTGACGAAACAAGTTGATATCCATTAACAAGCAATAGCTTGGGAAATATTGGTAAATTTTCCTTTCCAATTAGATACGACTACTTTGTGGAGTCCTATCAACGAGTAATATACTTGGGGAAAGGAGGACGAAATTTACGTTTCAGAGTCATGGATTTTATTCGAACTAGGAGCCGAGTAAGTGGCTGAGTGGCGCCGGTCCATCAATGGCCCAACCATTGGCCGGTTGGTTCCAGAGGGCGGTGGACAAGTAAATCCGTCGGTTCTTCCTTCTACATGTAGAGAAACAAATGGTGAGATGCACAATGTACGACTGATCATCGTAAGGTTGTGGCTTCTGCGCGACAATGCTCCAGTATTAGTTCATCATCCAGTTATGGATAATTCTGCAACATGTATTGAAAGGTTTACCGATCATGTTGGCAGGGAATTTGAAAAATGTTCAAAAATGAAGTTACAATAAATCCTTGCTACTTCATCTTTTATTTTATGAGTTATGACTCTGATAAAACCTTACTCAGATTATATATGCATAAGTGGATTTTGGGTTACGGAACATTATATGAAATTTTCCTCGTAACTTCATCTTTTATATCATATGACTCTGTGGATACCTTACATAACATGAGTTATGGTAAGGGAGTTGTTTATACTGAATCACCTTATAACTTCATCTTTTAAGTTATATGTTGATATTCTGCTTACATAGCAGATATTTTTCAGAAAGGTTATATTGGTTTACTTTGAAACCTCATCTTTTATATTATACTAGAACTTTATTCATAATATAGTAAAAGTTTGCAGAAATATTATGAAAATGATATTTGAAATACAACAATGGTACTGTTTTTGGAATACATTCCGATAAGGAAATAATTTCAGTATCGAGATATTTTGACAAATTATTGTCTTATACCCGCTTTATTCTGGGTTGAGTTAAAGGCAGGATTATGCCATACTTTTATTACCTTGCTGAGCTATCGCTCACTCTTGCTATTGTTTTATAAATATTATATAGCAGCGAAGCAGGATACCAAGGATTCAGCGCACATTCCTCAAGCGAGTGGTAAGCGCAAGGCATTCTCATGAGCAGTTTCTAGCAGTGATCCTGGAAGTAGTGTGAACCAGTCAGATCAAGCTGAAGCTTTTGGTATTCATCTTATGTATAGATATGAATGGTATGAGAGGGTGGTGAGTATTACAAGGCTAAGTTGGTAATGTACCATTACTTAGGAGTTGTATCAGTAGCAAATTCAAAAGACATTTGGGTATTGTAATAAAGATTATTTATTCCGCAATTGTGGTATTTGTGTCGTTTATGAGACTCTAACCTGTGTGTGTGTGTGAGAGATATATACATTGTGGGGTCATAAGCAGATGAATTGTGTCTATTGTGAGTAAAGCAGGCAAGGCAAGAAGTAAGTGGATCGTGACTACTCTAAATCCCTGACCCCGGATTTGGGGCTGTTACAGAAATGGTATCAGAGAGTTAGGTTACCGTCCTCAGAAACGATAGGAGATCGAGTCTTACAATACCCTTAATAATGATAAGAACATCTAGAGCTCAAATTGAGTTCGTAGTCGAGTTAGAGGACATGACCCTGACTGTTTAAGATGAAGCCCGAGAGGGGACTTCTTCTGGGAAACCGTACTTAAGACTTCATGGTTAGTCACCTCGATTCATATGAGTTATAGATTGATGGGATTCTGAGATACCAGACCCTGAGGCCTTCGAGTAGGCAGTTGATGATGCGTTCCTTGAAATGGACGGAGACCCGATACAGGAAGATCCATAGGAGGATCTAGAGGAAGACCCCATAGTGGGTCAAGGAAAGAATCTTGTAGAGAACGTGTTGATTGATAAAGATGTGGTATGTTACTTGAGGTCGTACAATAGGACCGGACGAACCTTCAGAGGTCAAATAAGTGCCGATACGAGAGTTTAGAATCGTTATGATTCAACAAGAGATATGACGAAGAAATGGGGTAAAGTCTCCAAAGCAGAAGAGGTAGAGGCAGAATAGCCAATACCGGTGGAATGATTCGATTTGAACGAGACCCGTTACTCGTAGTCTGTTGCAGTGCCTAGGGAGGCAGCATACGTAAGAACGAAGACGTTCAAACTTCATCTATGATTAAGGGTACTTAGTGACCTTAGCTAGTAGAGGCATTACCTTATTTATGGGGTTTAACTCCCCACGATCAGCGATTCCATCAAGGAAGGTGTTTACTACGGTACTGAGGCATTTTATTACCTCGAGCAAGATTTTTGTATGTACGTACTACGTAAGGTGTCGTTGTAACACGAGTGTGCCAAAACGAGATATATTTAAAGAATCAAGACGGACTAAGAAAGTCTGGGAAAGACTTAAATAAAAAGGCTGTTATGCCACTAGTGTTAAGCTTATGTAGCATCCGGGATTGATACAAGAAAGGAAATGTTTGGTATGAAAACGGTTATAATAGTAATTGGGTTTAAGCCTGTAGATTCTAACGATCTTCCGGAGTACCGCCCAGTTGACATATGGAATTCGTCGTTGCTATGGGCGACACCGGTATCGAAGTCCTCTTACGATAGAACGCTTGCTTGAGATGCTTGCGCCGAGTCGAATAGAACTCCCTGCTATTGCAAATGTTGATGGTTGAATTCTTAGCGACTATTATAAGTCGGCAATGACGTAAGTATCGAACACCTTAGGGTGCGTGGAAAAGAAAAGCTTTGGAATTGAACGATTATCCATTAGAGGAGCCGACATAAAAGGCATCCGTAGAGACCTTGGTAGTACCCTCCCCATTTGAAAATTATGTGGGGTACCTCCCCAATCTATGA
The DNA here is from genome assembly GCA_030848705.1 of Heracleum sosnowskyi. Taxonomy (NCBI): domain Eukaryota; kingdom Viridiplantae; phylum Streptophyta; class Magnoliopsida; order Apiales; family Apiaceae; genus Heracleum; species Heracleum sosnowskyi. Next base: position 73,522,685 of record CM061242.1, read on the forward strand.
TCTATCTTGACCCCTCTCCAAGAAAGAATTCTGATAAAGGGTATATTCCCTCTTCGAAGTTATTTTATAACACTTGTGTTAAATCATATTTAATTTCAATTGTGTTAGAGGCTGTCATGATGCCTACTTTCAGGTTTTCGAAGCCCTGTCAAATGATGTTATTCAAGCTTCCACTTTTCTTCAAATAATGAATAACCCTATGATGATACCTCACCACTTGCTTGTTAAGTACCAGTATCTTTTTGGTTATTCTTTTCTTTGGAAACCGCACCTTTGGAATCTGTTCAATTTTAATCCAAGGTGTTCCTTTGAGAAATATTGTTGAAAGGCGATAATCATTAAATTGATCTCAAATTGCTTTCATACTTTTCAACTTCCACTGAGACGAACAACCCTATACTTATAGGGGCTACAAGGACTATCTGTCTATGTGATAGAAGTCTGATGGGACGCCATCACTTGTGAGTTGTGAAATACAAGAAGGCTAATTACCTTTAGTAATGTCTCAATCGAGGCACACAACGTTGAGTTCTTATGATCATGTTGATCTCTCGGTAAATTCTCTTACCTCCAATAAGGTTACCTTAAAACTCATAACCTTATGATCACCAGTGTGTGACATTTTCCTTGATATGGGAGCTATCTTTTCAAGGCCCCATAATTTTTGTTATCCTCATTGAATTCCAAGGGGAGGCCAACCAGGTCAAATAAGTCAAAATTCGCTGATAGGAATTAGATTCGCAACTAAATCGCCTATGACAGGAGCGAATCCCTAAGACGAATAGAATATTAGTGACATATCAATGAAATTGGGTTATTCTCCCAAGGATATTATGATAATGGAAAGGGGGTCAATCGATATATGTGAAAAGAATAGCGATGTGCCGTGAACTCCAGTGATAACGGTGTTAGATAGATGCCCTATAGTGGAATTGAGATTTTGGAGGAGTTGTTTACGAATGGACACTACCTCTGGGTTAGCAAGATAAGTACTGGCGATGGAATCAGAGGGAGCTGGTACTGTGACTTGGGAGAGGTGCGGCGTGTTGTTTTTAGAGAAAAAATTTCCGGAAATATATGGAGACCCGGATGAAAATAAAAGTTAAAGAGTTAAAACAAGAAACCATGACTGTGACCGAGTATGAGGCCAAGTTTTCCGAATTATCGAGGTTTGTTCCGGAGTTTGTGAACACAGAAGAAAAGAAAGCCAATAGGTTTCAACCAGGGCTACCTCCAACAAGCAGCCCACTGTCAGGACCTTTAAATAGCAGGTACCCTTCTATACTATTTAGACAGAGCTAATGTATCGTTGTATATCAAGAAGTTGCATGACAATTAAACCTTAAGGCCGAGCCGCTAAGGGAATAATTACAAGTAGAAATAGTCAATCGAGGGATTTTCCCATAAGACTGGTACATCCAGGTTGTGAACTAGAAATATGAGGTCGACACTTTTGATAGACCTGATTCCTTTCAAGTTGGGAGAAGTTTATAGTATAATAAGGATGGGTTGGTTGACACCCAATGGAGCCCAGACTGATTGTAAGGGAGAGAGAGTAATAAATAAAGGATGGAGATAGATTCAGAGATTCTTGAATATAGTTCAGACTAAGAAACTATTACGCCAGAGATACGAGGCTTAATTAGCTCTTATGGTTGACGCCAAGAAAAGAGACACCAAGTATAAAGGAAACTACAGTGGTTTTGGGAGGCTGTACAAGATCTTAATGCGCTACCAAATATCGATTGGGATGACATGAGAATGAATAACGAGTATTCAGGTTATAGTGCCGCATCTCCTGTTAGCCTCAGTGGGAAAGAAAGAGTTAGCGACTCAGTTACAAGAATTACTGGGCAAGAATATGGTAAGACCCAATGTACCACCGTGGAGAGCCCGGTGTTGTTGTAAGAGAGAAAGATGTTAGCACAATATTATGCATCGAACCTCGAGAGTTGTATGAATTCGACATGGAGAATAGGTACCCTTGTAAATGATTGTTTGATCAGCGGAAGAACGTTGTGTATTTCCAAATTTATTTAAGAATTGGATATCACCAGTTGGAAGTGAAGTCCGAGGATATACCCAAGACTGCGATTCGTACTAGGAATAGACACTTCGAGTTTTCAGCGAGGTTATTTTGGGTTGACTAATGCACCCACAAATTTTTATGGAATGGAATGAATTGGCTTTGAGTTACCCGTGATAGTAGATAACATGAGACGGAGATATGGCTAGAATTGACCTAGGATTATGACTATGAGATACACTACCATCCGGGGAAGGCCAATGTGGTGGCCGATACCCTTAATTAAAATGACACATAGATGGATTCCGAATGATCGGGAATTAAAGGATGAGATTTTACACAAAACCCAAGTTAGTCCAACAAACTAGAAAGACAAAATATTTCACCAACAAGCGGCTAGTGACAGCCAAGACAGACAGAGAAAGTATGCGGACTAAGCCCGCGAGTATAGAGATAGTACTGCTATTGATAAGCTAAATGGCATGTTGATGGATGACAAGCAAGTTTATGTTGTTGTATTTTCTGTACAAACAAGATAGAGAATATGAGGTTAGAGATTCGTGATGCTAAAAGATATCCTCGTGGAAGGAATTAATGAGATTTGGAAAGAAAGGGAAGTTGAGCCCGAGATTCATTGGGCCATCTGAGATTTGAAGACGCGTCAGGAAGGTGGCCTACGAGCCAGCCTTACCCCCCCCCCCAAACTTGTAGAATGGTCATAACGGGGTTCATGTGTCAATGCTACGTCAATATACTATAGATGCCCGACATATGTTAGAGTACGAGCAGGTAGATATACAACCTGGTCTAACTTACAAAGAACAACCTGTGGAAATCACGGATAGAAAAGAGCAAGTGCTAAGAGACAAGGTTCCCAAGCTAGAGAGAGGTTTGTGGAAAATCAAGAAGTGGAAGAATCCACTTGGGAGTTAGAAAGTGCAATGGGAGAGAAGTACCCCCAGTTATTCCTAAGCTGATTCCGGGACGGAATCTTTTTAAGGAGGGGAGACTGTAATAACCCGAATTTTTGGTAAAATTAAAACTTTTCTTATTATGATTAAGTGCATCAGTGAATAGTGAATTTGGTGGATGAATAGTGATTTTGAGGATTAAGAAAAAAATTTCATGCCACCTATGTACGAGACGTAGTGTGGATATTCCGAAGTCATATTAGTGATCTACGGAGTAAATAAGTGTATGCAAAGATGATCGGAATTCAGAAATTCCAAATTTTATTTTGGTGTAGTATTTGACCGGGCAGTGAATTATATATTATTATAATCAAGAAATGAGATATTAAATTTGAGGATTTGAGGATTTAATATTTTGGAATTTTATTATATTTGATTTGAGAATTTAGAACGAAAACCGCTGATACTTTATAACGAGATTAAGCGATTAAGCAAACGAATCATGGATTAAGGATTGAAATTATGACAAGATTAAATATCCTACATGATCATCAAGAGAATTATATCAAGTGGATTCAAGGATTTAAACAAAAAGGAAGCTAACCAAGAGTTAAGGAACTCTATAAAAAGAGATTGAGAATATTCGAAGAAACGCGAGAACATTTTCTAAGAACAAGGAATAAAGAGGGAATAGATAAGGGATGTTGGAGTTAATATTGATTTAAGGGATTGTGCCACAGTGGAGTAATAAAATGCAACATATAAGCTGTAACGTATTGATTTTATTAAAAGGACACCAAGACGATCCAATTGGTGGAAGAAGAAAAACCGAGGTGTCATGCATGAAAGTCGACCGAAAAGCTAATGGTGTATTTGCAACATTGGCAAAAATGGAGTTGTTTGATGAGAGGCCAACACTTGGACTAATGACACAGCAACAAGTGGACCAATGGGTGGTTAACTGTAATACCCCAAATTTTTGTAATAATTAAAACCTTGATGAATAGTAAATTTTCCACTGATGAATAGTAAATTTGCTGATGAAAAGTTTTTCAGACCACCCTATGTAGGTGACATGGAATGAATGTTTCGAAGTGATATTATTGATGTATAGGAAGAATAAAAGAATGTAAACGCGATCAGAATCAGAAGATTCCCATCCGAGTTTTAAATCACTATTCACTGGACAGTTAAGGATGTATTGATTTGATCGTTTTAAGAAAGTATGTGGAATGAGAAATCCATGATCATATCTTAAACCAAGGTGAGAAATCTAAGATTATATATTAGACAAAGGTGATGGAAGGATAAAGGAAGTACCCTAGCTTTGGTACAGAGAAACGTTTTTAAAAACCACTTGAAACTATCGCGAAACAAAAGCGTAATAAATTATGGATTAAACCCTAACCTAAGGAGGAGTATTATATGAGATCATCAAGTGCAAAATATATAAGGATTGAGGATGCAAAGGATGACATAAGCATGATGCAAGGGAATGACACAAGCATGACAAAGTGATGACAAGGTGATGAATCACCACCTTGTCACCACATTCACCACCACCACAAGTTCAAATTTAGCCTTGTCATTGATGACAAGCCTTGTTATTAGCCACACAATTTAATTACAAAGTGTTAAAGGTTAATTAGACAAAATAAAAGAAAGAAAAATCAAAGAAAACAAAAGCAAAAAGAGAAGCATCAAGATGAAGAACCCATTCGGCTTTTCTTCTCCATCAAGTCCTTAAAAATTTTCATCCAACTTCCACTCAACCATAATTCTTGATCTTGGGCTCTAAATCACCCCCTTCCAATATCCAAGGTAGATCTCTAATCTTAGCCTCATCCATGTATGATAGCTTGGTCAAAAATGGATGCAAAGATGATGATGAATAGTGATGTGAATAGTAACCTCATAGAATCTTGTTTTGTTTTGATGATTTTAGGTTTGATTAACATAGTTAAGGAGCAAGGAAGGATATATCATCCATATATAGCCTTTGTTAAGATCCAAGGAAGGTATAAACTTCTTTCTTTTTAAGATATTTGCTTGATCTAGTAAGTTAGAAGTGTTTGATTGAAACTATGTTAGAATAAAGCATGTATGCATGATTTTAAGCATGTTTGATGGTTGATTTGTGGATGAACTTGTGAATTAGAGTGTGACCTTGTTTGGACAGAAAAATGGTAATATAAGCTTGAGTTTGATTGGTGGTTGGTTGATGGTTGATTCTAGATTGGATTGAGTGTTTAAAAACACAGGAAGTACGCATAAGCGCCGTTACCATGTCGGATTTTACTTAGGTAGTTTAGACAGAAACTATGATTGCAAAACAGGGCATAAACTTGAGGTTTCTGACCATGAGCATGTAGGCTCTGTTTCCTAGATTATTTTAGCGAAAGAATCGTATCGTTTTGATTTACGGTTTAAGAGAAACACCCGTTTTAGTAAAGCGGTTTCGCGTAACTAGATAGTTCATTGTATGAACTTTGAGATAGGGATCAAGCCCTTTAAAATTGGAGTTGGATTGAGATATTAAAATGGATACTAGTATGTATAATTAGGAAAGGAAACCTAGAAGGGTTCGAGTTAAAAAGATGTGTTGGTGATTTTATAAAAATACGCGAACGGAGGTTGCGCGATTGAAATACCCTTAAGGGGATGGTTTAAAACAAGGAAATGGTAAAGTAAAAGAACTTGGGATTTGTGAATGGTTTTCACCCAAGCTTTTGACTTAGAAGTTTACGGAATGTCACGAGGTTATAGATGACCAAGAGCGAGACGTTTAATTTTCATTGGTAGAACTGTAGTGCTTGAGTTATAGCACATTAAATGGTTCAAGGGGACTGACTGTGAATTATGTATCTTGTTATAGATCGACGCGCACACTCTCAAGCCCCCACTACTACCACACCACCAAGACACCAATGCAAGTTTTCAAACCCTATACCATATAATGATGCTGTTGTGATATATGTTGTGGTATTGCTATATATGCTGCTTTATGCTGTGAAATAACGTAAAACTGTTTTTGCTTTGTAAAAAGCTGTATAAGGTATAAGGTTTATATGCTAGCTAAGTACTAGATATATACCAAGGTTAAAGATTAAAGACTCTAAGTATAGAGCACTTGTACGATGGTTTTAAAACTTAGACCGGGAGTCAAATTATTATTTTGTTTTAAACTACTGTCAAAAGCTGGAAGGTTCCAGGGACGGTTTATATTTTAAATAATTATTAAATATTCCAATATCTATATTACGGGATATTTAAGGTGAGATATTTAAATAATATTATAATAAATATTATTTGAATATTATTTAATTAAGTGAATATTATTTTGAATATTCACTTAAGTGTTTTATATTGAATAATAATTCAATATTTATTATTTGAATATTATTTAATTAAGTGAATATTATTTTGAATATTCACTTAAGTGTGTTATATTGAATAATAATTCAATATTTATTATTTGAATATTATTTAATTAAGTGAATATTATTTTGAATATTCACTTAAGTGTTTTATATTGAATAATAATTCAATACTTGTTATTTGAGGATTATTTAACTAGGTGAAGATTATTTTAAATATTCACTTAGGTGGTTTTATATTGAATAATAATTTATTATTTATTATTTGGGTATTTATTAAATATTCCAAATATGATTTAAAATCATAGAACCTTATTATATGATTAAAGGGTCTATTATTTACACAAAATATAAATTTTTGATTTTCAGAAAAGGTATTAAAATAGAGATTCCCAACTATTATCTTAAGATAGTTAAAGGTAATTAAATGCGAATAGTATTTTTCCAACTCATCGAAAACTGGGAATCTAGTTCAAGGATTAGAGGACAGAGTTTTACTTTCACTGTTCCTCTAGAATACTTATAACTAGGGGATGGCTCCCCCATTCAAGTAGAGTATTTCAAACTCGCTGAACTCTGAAATTTCAATAAACTCCCTGGCCATGATTTCAAAATACGTAGTAATCATCGGTAGTCTCGTTGACTAATGTCAACCCACACTTTGACTTACTCCTTTCAATTACTCTGGAGTAAGGTATTCTGAACGGTTACAAAGTTTCGACAAGTAGTTGTACTTGGGAAAAATGGAATTAAATTCCGATTTCCGTTTCATTAATATTTTTCATCATGGGAATTGGAAAGGCCTACACGGCAATGAAATAGGTGCCGGGGTAGTGCCAAAATTATCAAGGCTTACCCGGTGACGAAATAGGCCCGAGGTAGTGATCTCTTGCGTGCTAAGGCTTACCCGGTGACGAAATAGGCCCGAGGTAGTGATCTCTTAGCACAGTGGCCCGTATGCGGTCAGGGTGATAACCGAACAAGAAGTCGTCCTTCTACTAGTAGAAAAGAAAAGTTACGATACAACGGCTGATCACCGTGTATCGGGTGTTCCAGTACATTCCCTTCAAATTGGAGTTGAGCTGCACATTGTAACAAAAGCCTAGGCGCTGAGTTACTGATAATGTGACAGTAATGAGTAATGATGTTCCTCATACAGTAGTTGTACTGTATGGTATGTTTTGACGAAAAAAGAAATAAATATATCATTCTGTATACGAATGAAGTTTTAAAGGTTTTCCTTTATGATATAAGCTTACTTATATGCTTATGCTGTATTGTATTACTGCTGGGCCGAGTGCTCACTCTTGCTTTTTCTTTCTATACATATATATCACAACACAACAGCTAGAGTAGATGGCCAGGATTCGTCATACCGCTCGGAAGCGCGTCAGAGCTATACAGGACGCCCGTAACATGGTTGTTACAGTTGATCAGGTAGAAGTCCTGAGTTGGTTCGGAGTGTAACTCTGGTTGCTCCGGTTTAATTATAAGTATCACTTATGTATATTAATGAACAAGAACAAACTTTTGCGCTACCTTATGATTTCACATAGAAATCATACTGGTAGTAGGTTGCAGTATTTTACTTTTGGGTTGTAATAACTTTAATTTGTGGATCATATGACTACTGTATTGTAAGTTCGTTTCTGAGACATAACTGGCGTGAGTATATTGATGGTGGGGTCACCATGTGTGATGATTTATTGTTTTATAGTTCAAGTATTAAGTGTTTGTACGGAACAAGGGATCGTGACAACCCAGATCTCCGACCCCGGGTCTGGGGGTGTTACATTAACAACACAAAAGAAAAGATGCATCCAAGTTGAAAAACAAAACAAAAGTAAGATGAGCAAAAGCTCTCCAATCTGCCAAACAAGAGCACAACTCAAAGAAAAATTCATATCTCCACTGCTATCCATCCATAAATCACCACATTTTTACCGTAGCTTCTCCACTCCATGGGTAAGGTTCGTTCAAAATTTCATGGCAATCCAAGTAGTATAGCTTAGTCAAATCCATGCTCAAAGATGGGGCTGAATAGTAACTCCGAGATTGCTAAATTGTTTTCTTGTTTTGTTCTTAAGGTTTAAGCTATATGAGGACCATCTAAGGCTTGTTAAGTGTTTGTAAACACTTGTTAGTGTTTCTAGAGCTTCCAAGAAGGTAAAACCCTAACCCACCTTTGAGTTTTATATGAGTTTTGAAGTGGTTTTGATGTTCATGTAAAGTTAAGATCATGATTAAGTGATTTAGTGATTATTTGGCTTTGTTTAATGTGTAAAATGATGGGTGTTGGATTTGAGCCTCACCACTGATCTTAGAGGTGTATGATGTTTGTTTGTTGGTGTTAAGGATGTATGGTATGTCGTAGTGATTGGTTTGAAGTGTTCGTAAAATGGAAATGCTCGATTTAGAACCGTTGTAATGCCCATTTTTTGTACTGCCTTGACAGTAGCCACCCGAGACCATAACTGTGTCTAAAGAGTAAGAACTGCATATGATTGTGTAGATATTGTTGTCTAGTTTGTTTTTCCGCAATAATCATGTCAAAAGTGTTTACGGTTTTTGAGTTATGGTCGTTTTAGTAAAAGTTGTTCGAGAAATGAAATTGCAGAAACATATCAACTTCATGACTGTGTTTGAGACCCTTACAAGTGATTATAAAATATGAGATTTCGTGGTAAAGTGCTAAGGTCAGTTGGCAAGAGGTGTACGAAGGTTTCGAGTCCAAAAGATTATTTTTCGATTTTATAAAAATGCGACAGCAGAGGTTGCGCAAGTGAAAACCACTAAGAACCCGACTTAGAAACCAATGTTATAAATGGTTAAGTATAACTTGAATTTGAGGATCGATTTCGAACCAAACTTACGACTTAAGTATTTGACGAGTAGCATGGACCTAGTACGAGGCTAGATTAAGCCATTAAGTGCTATGATTGTGATTCGCTTACGTGTTTAAGCATTAAGTTATAAGTGGATTATTTAGGGGATTAATCGTACGTTTTCTTTGACTTTGTCTAGATTGTCCGACATCGTCGCGAACCCCTACCACTTCTCGAGCATCAGGCAAGTTTTCGAAACCTATGCTTACTGTTGTTGTGATAATAAACTGCTTTCATATATGATATGCAAATGCGAGGTATGCATGTTTTATTCCCAAGTACATTGCGATATATAAATTGCATGCTTGTCTTCGAACGGCTATATACAGTGATACTCGAGGTGATGATTTGATTATGGGCTTCTAAGCTAGATATGGGATATTAGTTAGAAGCCAGGTTTTTTTATAAATGCCCTAGGTAAAGGGCGTATGATTTTTATTCTTTAGGCCGGAAGTAGTTATATTTTCTGTATATGTTAAAGATTATTTTCCGATAAAGATATCGGGTAATTGTTATTCGATGATTATTTATTTAATGAATATTATTTTTGAATATTCATTTAAGGCTTATTTATTCAATGAATATTATTTTGAATATTCATTTAATCATTATTTATTTAATGAATATCATTTTGAATATTCATTTAATCATTATTTATTTAATGAATATTATTTGGAATATTCATTTAATCATTATTTATTTAATGAATATTATTTTGAATATTCATTCAAGGTTTATTTATTTAATGATTATTATTTTGAATATTCATTTAATCACTATTTATTTAATGAATATTATTTTTGAATATTCATTTAAAGTTTATTTATTTAATAAATATTATTTGATTATTTATTAAATACTCTTAACACATTTTTAAATTAAGTTGTATTATTTAAGGTTATTCTTGACCTTCAACATTTATGAAGGATATTCTAAGCTGTATTATTAATTATTTTAAATCAAGGAGAGGTTCCCAAAACACGGTTTTCCATTTGAATCTATCTTTTTGAAGAGGATTTAAATACTCGCTCAACTATCCAGAATATGGGAAACCTGAGTTAAGTGACTGCTACTCATTTTAAACTCTCAACTCAAAACTGTCAGGGGACATATATTTTCTCTGAGCAATTTAATTGCGGCAAGTCAAATGTTGTGCTACTACCTCAACGATCGAGGAGTAAATTGATGGAACAAGTCGATATCCATTAACAAGCAACAGCTTGGGAAATATTGGTAAATTTTCCTTTCCAATTAGATACGACTACTTTGTGGAGTCCTATCAACGAGTAATATACTTGGGGAAAGGAGGACGAACTTTACGTTTCAGAGTCATGGATTTTATTCGAACTAGGAGCCGAGTAAGTGGCTGAGTGGCGCTGGTCCATCAATGGCCCAACCATTGGCCGGGTGGTTCCAGAGGGCGGTGGACAAGTAAATCTGTCGGTTCTTCCTTCTACATGTAGAGAAACAAATGGTGAGATGCACAACGTACGACTGATCATCGTAAAGGTTGTGGCTTCTGCGCGACAATGCTCCAGTATTAGTTCATCATCCAGTTATGGATAATTCTGCAACATGTATTGAAAGGTTTACCGATCATGTTGGCAAGGAATTTGAAAAATGTTCAAAAATAAAGTTACAATAAATCCTTGCAACTTCATCTTTTATTTTATGAGTTATGACTCTGATAAAACCTTACTCGGATTATATTTGCATAAGTGGATTTTGGGTTACGGAACATTATATGAAATTTTCCTCGTAACTTCATCTTTTATATCATATGACTCTGTGGATACCTTACATAACATGAGTTATGGTAAGGGAGTTGTTTATACTGAATCACCTTATAACTTCATCTTTTAAGTTATATGTTGATATTCTGCTTACATAGCAGATATTTTTCGGAAAGGTTATATTGGTTTACTTTGAAACCTCATCTTTTATATTATACTAGAACTTTATTCATAATATAGTAAAAGTTTGCAGAAATATTATGAAAATGATATTTGAAATACAACAATGGTACTGTTTTTGGAATACATTCCGATAAGGAAATAATTTCAGTATCGAGATATTTTGACAAATTATTGTCTTATACCCGCTTTATTCTGGGTTGAGTTAAAGGCATGATTATGCCATACTTTTATTACCTTGCCGAGCTATCGCTCACTCTTGCTATTGTTTTATAAATATTATATAGCAGCGAAGCAGGATACCAAGGATTCATCGCACATTCCTCAAGCGAGTGGTAAGCGCAAGGCATTCTCATGAGCAGTTTCTAGTAGTGATCCTGGAAGTAGTGTGAACCAGTCAGATCAAGCTGAAGCTTTTAGTATTCATCTTATGTATAGATATGAATGGTATGAGAGGGTGGTGAGTATTACAAGGCTAAGTTGGTAATGTACCATTACTTAGGAGTTGTATTAGTAGCAAATTCAAAAGACATTTGGGTATTGTAATAAAGATTATTTATTCCGCAATTGTGGTATTTGTGTCGTTTATGAGACTCTAACCTGTGTGTGTGTGAGAGAGATATATACATTGTCGGGTCATAAGCAGATGAATTGTGTCTATTGTGAGTAAAGCAGGCAAGGCAAGAAGTAAGTGGATCGTGACTACTCTAAATCCCTGACCCCGGATTTGGGGCTGTTACAGTGATCCTTCCTCTGGGGTGAGAACTAGGAACAATGTCTCTGTTGACAGCATGTTCTCATGTTTTCTGTCTCAAATGGAACCGAAGACAATTGATGAAGCATTGTTGGATTCTGACTGGGTGATTGCTATGCAAGAAGAACTTAACCAGTTTGAAAGAAACAATGTATGGAACTTGGTTCCAAGACCAAAAGGGAAATCAGTCATTGAGACAAAATGGGTCTTCAGGAACAAGTTGGATGAGAATGGAATGGTGGAAAGAAATAAGGCAAGGCTAGTGGCAAAAGGTTACTGTCAACATGAAGGAATAGATTATGATGAAACATTTGCACCTGTTGCCAGACTTGAAGCTATAAGGATCTTTCTAGCCTTTGCTGCACACTGTAACTTCAAGGTGTTCCAAATGGATGTCAAAAGTTCCTTTCTAAATGGAGAGTGGGAGGAAGAAGTGTATGTTGAACAACCACATGGCTTTGAAGATGCTGAAATGTGTAATTTTGTCCACAAATTGTTCAAAGCATTGTATGGATTGAAGCAAGCTCCCAGAACTTGGTATAATACACTTTCCACCTTTTTGTTGGAAAACCAGTTTACAAGAGGTGTAGTAGATAAGACTCTATTCTACAAACATCATGGCAAGGACATCATTCTGGTACAAATCTATGTGGGTGACATTATCTTTGGTTCTTCAAATGAGAAGCCGTGTGAAAAGTTTTCATCTCTAATGAGAAACAAGTATGAGATGAGCATGATGGGAGAACTGTCATTCTTCCTTGGTCTACAAGTTCTTAAAAAGGATGATGGAATCTTCATTTCTCAAGCCAAGTATGTCAAGGAACTTCTCAAAAAGTTCAATCTAGAAGATTCATCACCTGCCAAGACTCCTATTTCTACATCAACAAATCTGGATCTTGACCCCAAGGGAAAGAAAGTGGACTCTAGTGCTTACAGAGGCATGGTGGGATGTCTTCTCTATCTAACTGCTAGCAGACCAGACATTATGTTTGCTACATGTCTCTGTGCAAGGTTTCAAGCTGATCCAAAGGAGTCACACTTAGTTGCTATCAAGAGGATTTTTAGATATCTAAAGGGCACTCCTAATCTAGGCCTTTGGTATCCTAAAAATACTGGATTTGAACTCATTGGGTACTCTGACTCAGATTATGCTGGATGTAGAATTGACAGAAAGAGCACAACAAGTAGCTGTTAGTTTCTTGGTGGAAGATTGGTGTCATGGTTTAGAAAGAAGCAACATTCAGTTTCTACATCAACTGCAGAAGCTGAATATATTGCAGCTGGAAGTTGCTGTGCACAAATTCTGTGGATGAAGAATCAACTGTTGGACTATGGATTAGTGTTGAGAAACATTCCTATCTATTGTGACAACACTAGTGCCATAGCCATCTCAGACAATCCTGTTCAACACTCTAGGACAAAGCACATTGATATCAGACATCACTTTATTAGAGAGCATGTTGAAAGAGGAACTGTGAAACTGATCTATGTCCCAATAGAGAAGCAACTTGCAGACATCTTCACTAAACCATTGGATGAAGCCACCTTTAACAGGTTGGTAAGTGAATTGTGAATGCCTAATCTGGTATGTTAACTTACTAGTTTTTACATTTTCTTTTCTGCATGCAGCTTGTGACAGTAACCTCCAAGTTACTGTCATGAGAAGTTACTGTCACATGAGTTTTTATTCTTTTTGACAACATGTTTGCTATGACTTTGCTAAATTGATTTATGTGCTAGTCGTACTGTCAGTAATAAAACTTTGTCTCATTAACTTGGATAACCTCAAAGTCCGAGATCTTTGGTCAAAGACTTTGCATTGATTGGCTGATGTGTGTTAATTGTTGGATTAGTGGAGGACAGAGGGCCAAAACCACTGTCAGCCACCCTGTAGTCTCTCAAAAGAATGTAGAGCAAAACAGGGCACTAAACACCTCCCTAGATGTTCCTTCTCAACAAGGGACATCGATTGAAATTGGCATGTCTCCCAAGGCACCCTGTACAGAGTCTGCACAACCTCATGTTTCAACTCATGAGGAGCCTCCACTTGCAGAAACACACATGGAGTCAGGACACAGTGAGAATTTCACCTCCCAAGTTGATGCTTCACAAGTTCCATCTGTGGAGCAGCCACTATTCTCTTCTCCACCTTCACCTTCTTACTTCCCTACTCATTCATTTGTTTCTTCTCCACAACCTAGAGAGGGGGACATTCCCAACCCTTCAGGTTTTGATGATCCATCTCCAATCATGGATGAGCCCCCATCTAGTGGTCCACAAGAACCCATTTCTCAAAGTGAGATGGACACCACTCCTTCAAACACTGAGAAAGAACAAGGTGCAACTCTGTCAGAAAGTGAAACAGCTAGTGCCTTGTTCAATCTCCAAGGAGCATCTTACCTCCGGAAAGATGCTGTCAAGGACTCTGGAAATGTTGCTGTCACAGGTGAACCTGCTGTCAAGGACTCAGTCAAAGTTGTTGTTACAACCAATCCTGCTGTCCAAACTGCAAAGGAACCTATTGTCACTCTTTCAGCTGACAGTAACATTTCTGGCAAAGCTGTTGTCCCCTCTGCACAGACCAATTATGATGAAGTTCTCATTGAGGATGTCTCTGATGATGATGTGCCACTTTCTCAGTTCTTAAAGGTACATTATAAACCATCTATTTCATTGCATGTAAGTACTGCTCATACCCATGCATCTAGGTTGAGTGAGGGTTTGCAAAAGAAAAGAGAGATAAAAGAAAAGAGAGGTGAGCATAAAAATGAGAGGCATCCAAATGAGCTGGCAAAAGGAGAGGGACTTGAGCATGTCCAGAGTGAATTTGAAGGAGCATGTGACGCCCTCCAAACCCGGGGTACAGATTTGGGGAGTCACTCGACCAACGAAACTCAACATACCTGAATATAACACATGCATAATATAATAATATCATAAAATACCCCTTATCCAAGACCGCATCCAGATTATGGCATTGAACACAAGTTTCTAAAATCTTTTATTAATACAAACCAGTTTTATCAGAGTTATTACATCACAACTTAAGTCCAGAGCTAGACATCTAGTCTAATAATACAAAACAAACAACTACCCTGCCAATGACAACCACTCGAGGAGCTCTCCTAGTTGCCGGTGAACTATCAGTCATGTTGTGCCGACTCATACTCTCGCTTCACTGGAATAGGGTTAGAAAACAACAAGCAAGAGTGAGCCAAAAGTGCTCAGCAAACATCATAAATATATCCAATGCAGTTTCATAATGAAAAGAAATCACAAGAATTTGAATCAATGCACAATGCATGATTATATCAACCTCTTCTGAAGAAAACAGATTAGAATTGGATTTTTATTTATCACATTCAAATCAAAGGTTGAGCTGCTGGCCAGCCACGCATCAACCCCGAGCCTGCTTATAGCAAAGCCCTCCACTGGATCCTTGGCCATCCTGGCCTTAATTATCATCGACCATAAATCTGGTCCTTATTTTCAAAAACATTTCCAATTCTATTACAGCACATAAGCAATACAGGCTTCAACAATAATCACAACAAGAACAAAATAGAATGACAATGACAAAAGCTTCATCTGACAATCAATCACAACGAGGGTGAAATAGTATAACGAATTGCAAAAGAGCTTCAACTGATCAAGACCAAATAAGGTTTGTGAAACAAGTTCGGGATGGTTTCATAGAAGCAACACATCTGTTTCAAGGAAAATAAACAAGGTTATAATGTACGCAAGTTAATAGAAGGTGAGGATTCTCAATATTCAACAAGATTGTGAATAATCAAAGAAATCAGGAATTTTTCATGGAAACAATGTTATCGGTTCTGATACAGGATAAGAATTGAACCATTGGTATTGGTTTGATGACAACATGCATATAATAACTCAGAGTAAGATTACTCAAGGATTTGTGAAAGAAATAGACACTTGCCTGGTTCGACGTAGTCAAATTCTACCGTTGCTATTCTACCTTCTCCTTTCCCTTGCTTCGGGAACTCGATTCTATAATACATAACTCACATTAGTACATCCCATCATTTATTCTATCCTCAATATAAACTCATAATCATTTTTAAGTCTAAACAGCCTATCGGGCCAATTTCGAGATTTATCGAACACCCGACCTAATTTTCCGATAGACAGACTCATACTCTATTCTTTTTATAAGACATTTACGGACACTAAACACATTATTCCACTTTATATAAACCATATAGTGCTTATAAATATTTTTAAAACAATATTCGAGACTTATTAGAATTTAAATAAGTCGCAAACAAATTTTTAAATCAAAAATCGGATTTTTAAACCCAATATAAGTATTTAAATGCAAATAAATCAATTAATAAAATTAATTGACACTCTTTAAATGCTCAAACTATTTTTAAATAATAAAGCAGGTTTGAAAATAATTAAACTGAATTTTTAATTAATTAAATCTAATTAATTTTTAATTTTTAAGAATTAACTGATTAAAAGAATTAATCAATCAATTAAATAAACAAATTATTAATTAAAAATAATTAAAATAATTAAGTTTAATCAATTTTCGAATTTAAAATAATAAATATAATTTTCCAGAATTTTTCTGAATTAAAAATATATTTTTAAAATTAAAATATGAATTTTTAAAGATTTTAAACTATTTTCGAATTATTTTTAACAATAAAATTCAAAAACAGTTTTCTGAAAATGAATTAGGGTTTTGAAGATTGAAACCGGGTCAGAAAACGGGTCGCCAAGAACAACCGGAATTTTTCCAGAATCCGACGACATTTCCAGAATCCGGCGAACCAAAAACACGACCAAAATTAGGGCTTTTGATACCAAAACATTCCAAATCACCATACCAATACATTCCGATCAAAAAGAAACCAAAAACATCACCGGAACTCCAAACCCGACTATTTTCCGGTGACCTTAAACAAATTTTCCGATCTACAAATTTTGTACATGAAACTCTACGTTCTTTATGTTAAAATGAAGCTTACAACTCACACAATGAAAGCCCTCTATCATAATTCATGTCAGATCAACAACAAGAACGGACTGTTCAAAAGAAGAATTCGGGTCAAAACCCGAAAATCAAACCCGTAAAAATCGAACATAAACATGGAATTAAAACATGGATTCCTGCTAATTAGAACCCTAGGAACTTGTTAGAAGCAACCAATTGAACGCAGAATCAACAGAATGAAAATCCCCAATTCGAACATAAACCCTAATTTAATTCGAAAATTGGAAAATTCATAATAAATCGAAAAATTACCAGATGATGATGAGGTTGGAAGATTCTGAAACTAGAGCTCAAGATCTTTGTTTTGAGTATTTGAACTTCAATTTCTGATTTCAATAACACCCTCAAAAGTTGATTTGATTATTCAAGAACACGAAGAACACGGTTCGGGGATTTTTACTTTTTCGAGATTATGAAATATAGATTATGTGAGGTTTAAGGTACGACTCGTCTTTTTATATTTTTGGAAAAATAATACCCCAAACAACATTTTTGGATCGATATAGATCCACTGGATCGTTTAAAAACCCTAATTAGGTTAAAAATGTGTTTTACGAGAAGATAACTATCTACAAAGACTGATAGTTATCCAAATCAATACATAACATTATATAACTAATGCTCAAGAATACTGGGGCTATAACAGATGAAATATTGATATAAACGACATATCCGTCACCCTGGACAATTAGGGTTTGGAACAATCTTTCCCTTTTTGAACAAAACGAATTACACTGACAATATCAAATAGATAGGGACGAAATGATACGAATAGTTCCTTTGATAATGATTCGAATTCGAAAGACGAAGGGATAATAATGATGTACAAAATTCCAACGGGGCCCTTGTATTTTCAAAACGGGGCTCAAAATTGAATAAGACTTCAAATGACGAAATATTTGAAAGGGGCTTTCGACTCACCAAATAACACATAATCACTTAATAACCGTAACTTATTAATCTTCAAATTATTCCACACGAAATATTTTACACCAAATATATCATTTATATATATAAAATAAATAAAAAATCACGGATATTACAGAGCCCACAATGTCCAGGCACTAGCCCTTGAGAGTTCTTCTCTGAGGAGTGATGAGATCACTCAGAAAAACACTGAGAGTGTGAGAACCCCAACAGCCTCCATGCCCCATTCTTTTCCTTCCCCTCCAAGAAGGTTGAGAACTGGTGGCCCCTCTACTGCTCTCAAATTAGAAGCCCTAGAGCACATATGTCTATCCATGGAAACCAAGCTTGACAGCCTGTCTACCATGGTGGCCTCTGCTTTCTCTAGCATTCAGGAAGCTATTCAGGTTTTAACTGTCAGTCTTGATGCTGCCAACTTACCTAAGGGGGAGAAAAGTGTAAGATCAGAATTTGTCCCAGAACAAGGTGTTGAAGCACAAGAAGTACATGTTGCTGCAACTCAGGGGGAGCCTGCAGCTAAGGGGGAGTCAGTACCTATAAAGAAGAAAGGGGGAGCAAAAGGGGAATCAAGGAGTAAGGGGGAGCAAGAAGCTGGAACTCTGTTTGAGTATGAGATGGCTGGAGAAAAAGTACTGATGTCTAAGGAAGCATTGGAGGCAATGCAAGGGAAAGCACAATCCAAAAGACCAATACTTCCTCATGTGACAATTAGAGAGCCAACCTCAAATCCTAAGGAGAGTGCACTTGAAAAGAAATGGAGAGAGCAGGAGGAGCAAAACAGGCTGGGAAAAGGAAAAGACAAGTTGCCTGAATACATTCTTTCAGGAAACATATGGAGTGAAGGAACTGAGTTTAGTCAGGAAGAGGCTAATGCTTTGATGGTTGACTATAGGGAGAGCACACTGCACAATCATGATGATGACTTCAGTAGAATAGTTGAGAAGGCAATGTTGGAACCAAGCAGGAAACTAAGTAACTGCTCAACTTTACTGAAGAAGAAGATCATAAGTGTATGTGTGAAGATCAATGAAGAAAAGAGGTGGGCCATTGATGTGTACCTGGACAATGGCATATCTATGTTCATCACTATACAACTATTGCAGAACCTTCCAAAAAAGGTGTTAACTGTGATGAAGAACAAAGTCAAGGCAAACCATACATCCTTCAATGAGATTCTGCAATTGCAAATGTTGAACTTAATCTCAGAGAAACTTCCAGAAGTCTACACCAATCCATTCTGTGTTTACTATAGAACTATCACAAGGAATGGTAGCAGGAGATGTTCATACATGAGTCTAGGAGGCACTTCCACAATGGAGTCAAAAGCAATTCTGAAGGTGCTAGACATGATTCTCAACTCTAAAGTCAACAAGGAGAGAGCTCTAGCTGTCAAAGCAATTCACAAACTGCTGGTGAAGAGAGACAAGGAACTGAGCTCTAAAGTAAAGGAGCTGATCTCCAAAGCAAACTCCAAAAGAGCTGATCAAAGTGAAGGCTGTACTTATGATAACTCTTTTGATGATGATGATGATGAGTTGGATTGTAGTGGAGGAACTAGAGTAGCAGGAAAAGCCAGTGGAAGCCTTCTGGGTATGCTGGAACTAAATCCCAGGAGGAAAACAAAGAAGAAGCTCCTGTGCAAGAAAAGAAAGATGCTGGAACTACAGAAGAAGAGGAGTCTGAAATACTTGAAGCTTTGGAGGCAAACATCTTGAGATGTACTATTGATAGTATTAATGCTGAGAAGGATGCTGTCACCAAAGATACTGTCGACAAAGAAAAAGATACTATCATGGAAGACCCTGTGAAGAAAGACACTGTCATGGAAAACACTGTCATGGAAGATGCTGTCAAAGATAAAACCAAGAAAGCAGTCAATCCTAAAAGGACAAAATCCTTAGCAAGAGCTTGGTTTTCTAGACAGGAACCTGTTAGGTCCAAAGTATCGTAGAAGGGGGGGTTGAATACGATACTCACAAATAATTTCAATTTCGTTCGCGGATTAATCTTTCAGTTCTATAACGAAATCAAACACACCAAACCAAATCAAGTTTCGGGAAATATATCTTTTTATAAATATAAACCTCGAGGGGTGCTACAATTTCTAATCCGTAGATTAGCTTCAATGAGTTCTAGGTTATTCACAATCAATACAATGAAAGAATTCTGAGCACTATAAATTTCTATGATCTTCTCCGGCTCAAACTTCTCTCTCAGTAGTTGCTACTATGAAATAACCTCGACTGAAGAAGACACACTTCCTCTGTTGTAATTGTAGTCTTAGTTTTTAGAAAACTATCGAACCTTAATTGTTAAAACAATCTTGGCCGTCCAATTCTCATCAACCTGACAAACAAAGAAAACTTTTCACCCACTTTGTGAATTGAAAACTATCGAATAATAAAGTAATAATTACATTCGATGGTTTTTAAAATAAAAACTATCGAATGGAACTTTTACTTTATTAAAGTTTTCATTCACTTTTTACTTTTCATTCGATGGTTTTCTAATTAAGAAAACTATCGAACATTTTCTTTTGTTTTTCTTTATGTCACCTTCGATGGTTTTCTTAAAAGAAAAACCATCGAACTCTTTTCCTTGTCCTTGACCTTTTAGAAAATCCATTCAGCTCCAGGGTGTTTCAGTTTTAGACTGTATCAATTTCTTCTGAGACGATAAAACAACTTGATCTTTTTAGTGCAGTCACCTAGTGCAACTGGTCTGGTTCACAGATGAATAACACTTGATCAATTCTTCTTTTATGTCTTCAATTCAATGTTGCTGATACGTCCTTTGTCGTCCTGGTTGCTTCAATTAAATCATTGTGTTAATCCCAAATGACCTAACAGAATTGTAGAAGGGGGGGGGGGGGGTTGAATACAATTCTTGATATTTCTTAAACTTAAAACAACTTACAAATAAAAACTGAACTTAAAGTAAAAATCACAAGCACATAAATAATTTCAGTTGGATTGTTTGATGATCCAACTGAAGTGATTTTTATTGCGGAAATAATCTGTGATACAAAAGTACACAGCTGCTCAGTTACAAGGTGGTAGAGAAGAATGCTCTCAAGGATAGCTAATACAAACTATTTGTTTTTCTTCTCTCTTATTAAAGTAACTGCTACACTTGGTTATATATCCCCAAGTTTACAACCCTATTATTGGCTACACTAAAAGTACAATGAGTAACCGCCAATAGTTTGCTTTTCATCCCTTTGTCCAGTGGTCCTTGGAGATCCTTGCTTTTGTCTTCATGCTTATTATGATCACTCCCAAGACCCAATTGGAAACTGGGATGTTTCCTTATTCCCCATGTCCATTTTAATGGTTTCCAATGCAAAGTACACTTCCACATCACCTTTAGATCTGTTCAGTAAACTCTCACTATCACTTTGTCAACTATTCAGAAAAGCAATAATGATTCGTTGATAGCAGGGAGATGTGTTTCGTTGATAGCTTTATTCTTCATTCCGTTGATGGTGTTTCCCTCGTTTCTTTGATGAGTAAACTCCATACCGTTGACAGAGTAATCTTCATACCGTTGACATGTCTTCACTTAGGCAAAATTACAAGGCATAATATATTTACAATTAACCAACCTATTTTGCCTATCTAGTACTTAGTCAACATGACTTAGAAAACCTATCTAATACATATAACAGAATGCCTATCGTTTGAGAAGTATTGTACAATGCAATTGCTACGACACTCATTTCGTTAATGAGCTTCCTGTCAACGGAATGCTGCAAAGCATGCCATTTCGTTGACAGCTACAAAGTGACTTTACACAAATTCTACTAAGTGTTTTATGTTTATCATCAAGAACAACATATTCCTAACGATCTCCCCCAATTTATGACTGATAGAATAACAGCCATAAATCAAGAGACTTGATGATAACAAAAACACTTATATACATTCTAAATTACAAAAGTAGAAAATGCATTAAGCTTCATAATATTTTTAATAAAATACAAGACTTACAAGACTAATGCCAAGAAGTGCTCCTCTAGACTGAGCAAATGATTCATCTTTGTCTTCTTTGTGGCATAGTCTTCTTCCCTCTCTTAGAGTTGTTTTCCTCAATCTGAACCTGTAGCCTTCTGTAGAAGATCTTCTCTTCCTCATCTTGATCACCAAGCTTGGATTGCATAATCTTTAGAGTTTGATTAGATGCCTTATCCAGCTGGTCTTCCATTCTGAAGAACCTTCTGCAGTTGTCCTTGTCCTTAAATTCCATCATCCAGTAGGGTTGAAGATGGATCTTCTTTCCTGTTGAGGGCACTCTAAGCATCCTGGGAAGAGCCTCAGGCTTGTTCCAGCTAGCTTTTATTTGACATATTTTGGAGACCACCTCAGACTTGGCTGTTTTGGTGAAGCCAAAGTCTTTCTTCAAGCATCTAAACACTGTGAGTAGTGTTTGGTAGTCTTCTCCTAAAATTCTGTAGAGAGGCCATGTTTGTTCTCTACCACCCTTGAATGTGAAAACTAATCTTTCAGGCATCTTTTGAGAAGCTGCAATGCCCCTTACTTCCACCAGGTTGTCTAAATCAAGATGTAAGCTAGATTCTTCCCTGATGTCAGCAATGTACATGCAGTCCTCTGGATTTGTAGGGGGTTTCTGAGGTTGTGGCTTTCTCACAAATACTGGCTTTGCCTTGACAGCCCTTTTCTTTGACTTTGTTGGCTGATCCTTTTCAAATAGGAATTTTGGAAAATAGGCTTCATCAAATTCAATAGGCTCCTCCTTTGGCATGATTGGTTGATCATGATAGTTGACAGGGTGTGCAGGATCACAGGCCAACTTTCCTTCAATAGGTAGACCAGTAGGAATTTGATGTGCACTTGTTGTGGAAGAGGCTTGAGCAGTGTCCTGAGAGTCCTCTTTATCAAAGTCCAGATTCCTCTTAGCTCTAGCCTTTGGTTGCCTTATACTTTTCCTTGCTTCCTTAGCTCCATCCTTGGCTTTATCTTCCTATAGAGTTTCTTCATCTTCAAGTGCTTGAGCAACTTCCAATGCTTGCATTGCTGCCCTTTCAGATTCTTCAGCTTTGGCCTTAGCAAAATTTGGGTGACCAACCCAAATGCAGATTTCCTTGCTGTCCCTGTAGATGATGGCCCTTTGATTCCTTATGCTTGGATGATTGCTTTCCTTGCACTTAGTGATCAGCTTCCCTAGGACTTTGAACTCATCTGTCTTTGGTGGAGGATAAAATGTCCTTTCAGTGTTCTTGCCTTTGGGTTTGATAGGTGACACTGGAGAAATCCCTCTTGCATCCACATTCCTAAAGCATGAAGATTGGCCTTTCTCATTTCTTGAATCTTGAAGGATTCTATGCTGAAGGGGCTCTATAGCATAAGAGCTCTTGAACTGTGGCTCCATTTGTACTGTCACCATTGCATTTGTTGATGGCTGATCTGTCTTTGAAGAATCAGTAATTTTCTTGAACCTTGCTTCTATGTTGGACCAGTGATCTTTGATCTGTTCTGCAAGTCTCATCCTCATAGAAGCTTCCTTAATTAGATCAATACCATCCTTTTGCTTCTTTCCAAACTCCCCCATTGCTAATGGCTCTTCTGGTAAGGAGATGGCTGGGACCAAAACCTTTGTGATTTGTATCTCTAGCTCCTTAGTTTCCTTAGTTTTCTCCCCCTTTTTGTTATCATCAAGTGAGATGATAGGGAGTCCTTGAGCTGCCAGAAGCTGGGTAAGTAGCTGATTTTGCTTCTCCTGTTCCTTCTGCATGTGAGAAAGTGTAGCCTCAACTTTGTCCACTCTAGAGGAGAGAGTTTTCAAAGATGAGGACACTTCAGGTTCCTTGGTGAAAAACCTTGACATCTTGGAGACAGTGTGAAGAGGAAGCTTTTCATCTAGCCTCCTGTCAGTAGCATCCCTAAGGTTGCTAATTGAATCCTTTATTTCTGTAGCTTCAATCCTTGTCTGCAACATTTGTAGCCTTTGAATTTCCAGAGAATCCATTATGGCCTTATAGAATTTCTTGTCCCTTGCAGTTGCTGACTCATGAGCTAGATATGCCTCATTGTATTGCCTTGTAATAGCAGCATCCAAGTTGGATCTACCATGCATATCTTGAGAAAGCCAGTTTGGTGTAGGAGGCACCACAGAAGTCCCAGTCTGTGTAGTAGTGGCCACCTGTAGATTGTCACCAAAGCTGTCTTCATCATCAGAAAACTCAAATTCTCCACTTGCTGCAGCTCCTGGAGGTAGATTGCTCAAGGCATCCTTTGCTCTTTGCATTGATGCAGTAGTATGAATTAAGTTGAGTGACCTTTCTGCCTCCACATTGCCCTGTTGAGCCATAACTTGATAGGCTGACACAGGATGAGTAAAGGTCTCAGGATCCAGGGAAATACTATCCAGAGTTTGTTGATAATGCTCTTGGAAGGTAAGTTCCCTTTCTCCCTCACTGACCCCCATTAACTCACTTGCAATGGCTGCTTCCATCCTTATTGCTCCTGTAGTCCCTTCTCTCTCTCCACTCTTTTCTTGCATCATGGGCTCCCCATGGCTCACACCTCTCACACCCTCACCTTCACCTACTAAGGTGGTACTCTCAATCTCTCCTTTTGCCTGGCTGGAAGAAATAGCCAGCCTCTCACTCTCAGACTCTCCTTTTGCCTGGCTGCAAGCCAGCCTCTCAGTTTCACTCCCTCTCAAACCTAAAAGTGTCTCAACTACCACCAGGTCATCTACACTAGTTGTGGAAACAACTGGGTTTTCAATAAGGGGTGTAGATTGACCTATCAACGGAATGGTAGTTTGAACTGTCAACGGTATGGATACCGTTGATGGAGAAACACTTGTCAACGAAAGAAGCTGTTTCGTTGATGAAGTCAATAAAGCACTTTGAGAAAGTGAAATTACAGTAGAATCTGTGGTGATTGATTTTAGAGATTTGTCCACAGATCCGCTTGCAACTTCAGAAAAAATTGGTTGATGGCCCAACAAATCACTTAACAAGTGATGGCCACCAGCTTCAGAGTGGGGCTTCTCCAAGATTAGAGTTGGAGAATCAGGAATAGATGTATGGATCATGTCCACATCTAGAGATAAAGTTGGTGAATTTGATGGAGATAGTTCAAGGTTGATGTTTAGAGAATGGGACTGTAACCCCAGAGTAATGATAGGGGTTACATCAAACTGAATTTGTGAAACTGGAAGTGTAGCTTCCAGAGTGTGTGCACCCTGTGAACCCTTGGACTTTTGTTTCACCCTCCTTTGGTATTGGGAAAAAGTAGACTGTGGGCTTGAAGTGTCCCTTACCCTCTTGGAGTGTGCTCTTGGAGAAGAGCTTGTTTCAATAATTACATCCCTTTGGGAGGATGCAATTAGACTTGTGTTTAAATCCATATTACTCATTGTGCCTTGTTGGGAAGACACAATGGGGCTTGGCTGGATTTCACTCATCTGTCCTTCCTTATCCTTAGGGTTTCTTTTATGTTCACCCCTTCCCTCACCTTTCACAGCACCTACAACACTCCCCTTAGGTTGTGTAGTGGATTTGACAACAGGTGCCTTTTGGGAAGCACCTGAGGTTGGCTTGGAGGATTTCTTTGATTTTGGTCTTGTTGTTGGGGTAGGAGCCTGTTGGGTCACAACTACAGACTCCACAGCAACAATACTGGGTGATATAGTTGAAGTAACAATTATACTAGAAGGGATAGCAGTAGTTACCTCAATTACTGGCAGATACACCACTGGAACCTCACCATTGTGGTTCAGCCTCAGTATGTCTGTCAGTACTCTCTTTTCTTGCACAAAACACTCAAACTTGGAAACAGGGTTAGAAATAACTAATGGTGTTGGACTAACATGATTAGCCAACATCATCAGAAACCTAGCATAATAGATATTCTTTTTCCTATTAGCCTTATCACCCAACTTAGCACCAATTTCATACATAAGTTGGGTGCTAAAGTTGTAATATCTATCAGTTAGGAGCATGGTAAAAAGAATCAACATGGAATTAGTTAATGCATCAAAATTATTAATCTTACCAGAAAAGACCTTGATAAATGCATCAGCTAAATAACTATATTCCCTAACCAAACCTCTCCTAATTATTCTACCCATTTTATCAGTAGGCAAAGAGTAGTTTATTGAATTTAGCAAGTTAACCATTTCAGTGATTGTAGGCAAAGCATCACAGTTATTTTCAGGAATATGTAAACATGCTTGCAATACATCAGAATTAACTATGTACTCTTTACCTTGTATGGTGAATTGCAGTGTGCAGTTTGTTCCACTATACTCACACGAGGTCCATATCTCCTCGATTATCTCATTATAGAGAGGAGTTGAGTGAAACATTGCATAGCTCAATTTGCAGTTCTTCATGAAGTCCATCATCTTGAAAAAGATACTGTTTGGACCCTCCTTGACAACAAATGGGATTGAGTTGTTCTTTTCGTAAATGAACCCTCCAGCAGACATAAGCTTGACTATGGGTGCCGTTGTTGTGTGAAGAAAAGCTTCGAGCTAAATTGCTTGTTAGAGAGAAGAAGAGAGAAAAGCCTTTGGAATTTTTGAGAACAGGTAAAAAGAAAATAAAGAAAATAGAATTTCTTAAATACTCCCCCAAAAATTCTCAGAAAAAGAGTCCAATAATAAATGTAAATTACTGGATTGGCTTAAAAATATAACCGTTACTTTTAAAGAATTACCATGATTTATACTTACAGGGATGTATGCACAGATCGTGGTAACGGACGTGACAAATATCAACGGTTCAGATTAAAAGCGCTAAATCAACGAATCAGGATTGGGCGGTTAAAGTCCCGTCTTATTTCGTTGATAAAGCTGTGTTTCGTTGATATAAAAGAGCTATCAACGAAACACCCAGAAAAATGCTAAGACTGTCAACGAAATGGTTCGTTTCGTTGACATAGTAATTTTGACTTAGACAAAATTTCACTTTTTCCTGAGAAAATTAATTCACAGAAAAACATAGCAAGTTTCTGGCTGCATTTTAACTTGCAAAAATCTCAAAATAATTAAGAGAAATTTAGCATACCTAGCTCACTTACTAATCTTGAGAATGTGGATTCATCAAGTGGCTTGGTAAAGATGTCTGCAAGTTGTTGTTCACTTGGAACAAAATGTAACTCCACAGTACCATTCATAACATATTCTCTAATGAAATGGTACTTGATGTCAATGTGCTTGGTCCTTGAATGCTGCACTGGATTCTCAGTAATGGCAATGGCACTAGTGTTGTCACAGAAAATAGGAATTTTCTCAACTCTTAATCCATAATCAAGTAGTTGATTTTTCATCCATAAAATCTGTGCACAACAACTTCCAGCTGCAATATACTCAGCCTCAGCTGTGGAGGTAGAAACTGAGTTTTGTTTCTTGCTGAACCATGAGACAAGCTTGTTTCCTAAGAATTGACAGGTGCCTGTTGTGCTTTTCCTGTCAATTTTACATCCTGCAAAATCTGCATCTGAATAACCAATTAGTTCAAAGCCAGATTCTCTAGGATACCAAATGCCAAGGTTTGGTGTTCCTTTGAGATATCTGAAAATTCTTTTAATAGCAACTAAATGGGATTCCCTAGGATCAGCCTGAAATCTAGCACATAGACATGTAGCAAACATAATATCAGGTCTACTAGCTGTTAAATATAAAAGTGAGCCTACCATGCCTCTGTAACCTGAAATGTCCACAGATTTTTCCTTAGTATTCAATTCAAGTTTGGTGGCAGTAGGCATGGGAGTTTTGGCAGGAGAGCATTCCATTAAATTAAACTTCTTTAATAAATCATGAATATATTTTGTTTGACTAATGAAAATGCCTTCATTAACTTGCTTCACTTGAAGCCCAAGAAAGTAAGTTAATTCTCTCATCATGCTCATTTCATATTTACTTTGCATAAGGTTGGCAAACTTTTGACAAAGTTTCACATCTGTAGACCCAAAGATTATGTCATCTACCACTACGCCATAAGTGGGCTACAGCAACACCTGAAAAAGTGTGGTTATAGCCCAAAAAACTGTTGGTAAAAGGAAAAAAATAGGCTATGGCTACACTTTGACCAAATTTGAGGGTGTTAGAAAAATGGCCGCTACCATAGGGGTCTACGCCAACACTTTTGTAGTTTTTGGTAACACCGGAGAAATGTGTAGGCGTAGACCCCTACGCCAACACTTTTTATTTCTGTGGCTACATATTATTAGTTGTTGCTATAGATCTATGCCAACACAGTTATCTTTGTTGTAACACTACTAATAGTATTGCTATAGACCTATGCCAACACATTTTCAGTACTACTGTAACACCAAATTAGGAAACACTTTGATGTTTTTACCAGCACCCTTACCACTATGCCTACACTTTTTCTTAAACATTTTTAGATTTTGTGCCAACACTTTGCTATACTTTTGCCAACGCATAAAGACTAAATACTTTGGAGTCAATGGTTACACTTTGCATTCTTTTTACCAACACTTTAAATACATAATGGCAACATATGACATTGAAATATAGAACTTTCCATTCAAAATATTACCAAACATTCCAATACATAAACAGGCTATCCAGAAGCCATTTCAATACATAAAAAACCATCCAAAATAACATCAACTCCACAAACCATTCCAATCAATCATCCATCTACTACATAAACCAAACTAACATCCAAAATCTAACTAAAATACCACGAAATAGCTAAGCAACCAATACGATCATTATTTGCTCATACGGTCATTATTTGCTCTCTCTACCATCTCGGCAGCGTCCCGTGCTTCCATCTTCTTCTTCTTCCATTCTAATTCCATTCTAAGAATAACTCAGGAGTCATGGGAGTTGAAGTAATTACTTTAGCACACTGAAATCGAAGAATCAATCTTGTCAGAAATCATCAAATGGGAAAATCGAGAAAAATGATTCTTCCTCAATCTTTAGTTGATGTGATAAATATGGAATATTATAAGAATATTATAAGGATGCAGATAAAATGTAAATGAATATCAAATAATCATTAACAAGTCAAAATAACCTGGTTTTCAATATCTTCTGATATTTTCCAAGTACGCAATGCAAAATCTGTTATAACTCAAGTTTCATCAGTCTGGTGCCTAAGATATTTATGGGCATATTTCATAATATTTTGAATTGGTATATGCACTGAAGCTGTAAAATACCAATTGACAGATACAAATTGAAGCTGTAATAACAAGTCTTAGGAATAACAAGTGTTCAGAGTGCTAAAAAACAACAAGATACAGAAGTAGTACATGCATGTGTTTTGCCTCAATTTATCATTCAGATAACTTGTGGATTTGTTAATAGTGCGTATATTAAACTGTACAATTAAAAGTCTCTTGTAAAAACTTGAAATACCTAGCCTACGCTGCTTCATAGGTAATCTACACTCTACGAAAAACACTATACTTTTTTTTTACAATTTGTACTGTATGTTCTTATTATATTTCCATCATTTGTAAGTGGCTTTGCCATTGACATATAATGTAATCAATATTTAATAGTTTCCGATTATCATATAAGTCATGTACTATTTTATCAAACAAATTTAATTTACCTCTGTATCCTGATACAGCTTGAGGTAATGCAAAGACTCTTCATAGAAACCGGGATGGTAGGGATGATAATATTTGTACTAGGATGAGCATAAGATATGCCATACTCATCCCACCCACTTTTGATGGCTATGAGATCATACAGATTCTAGCCAAAGAAGTATTCTCAAAAGTAGAAATATAGTTTCCTCTGTAGTCTTTCCGGAGTTGCACTTCACAATTCAAACAATAAAGTGGTCCTCAAAATTTATGCTTATTCAAGCAGATTTGGTGATATCATGCCATCAGGTTTGTACAATTAAGATGCGGACCCTTATATTAAGTTTCTGCCTTCTGGGTTATTTCGAGGGGAAAAAGACAAAAAGTATAGCAGGCGGCCAGTATATTTACTATCAGCAGAGCTTGGTGTAAACAAATCCCTAGTGTACAACTCCAGTTTTTACTATGGTTAACTATATAATGTTGGACACTTGTACATTATCTTCATTCAAGTGAGTAGTTCAGCCAAGGTGACCCACATTTGCTGCTTTTATCCTTGGAAACCAAGAGAGACCCATATTACATTATTAATTTAAAACTTTAATAAGATTTATAGTTTATGAGGTAATATCATTTTAAAATATTCCTTGTGAAAATCTTTGAAAAGATAATTTTAAAAAAGGGGAACCACTTCTCTTGAACACACATGCATCTCCATATATAATTGCAACTGCCTGTTTGTTTTAAGTAAATGTAATCTGTTGAACCAAATCTATAAAAGAAATTATGAAGTCCTGAAAGCTATGCAAGAGAATTAGTCACGGGTCACGAAAGCTTTTAAATATGATATGGATAAACTTGTTTTAGTCGAGAAAACTAACCTGGATCAATCCCATCGGTGTTTGGTAAATCGAGAGGAGCAATAATTGTCAGATTCTGGACAATAACCTTGCTGTTCAAAGAGAAAAAAAACATTCTCAGCACTCTACATATACATAAGACCTCAATTCAGAACAGACTGATAAAAGAAGGGTAAGAATTATTTAAACATGTATACTACCTGCAGTATACAGGGTGGATGTTCCAGAAGGGTCAATCCTTTGTTGGATGACAAATCCCTAGATACATGGTCAAACAATTAGTTTAAAAATAGAGAAGAAGAGATGAAAGATATTTCCATCTTTATGCCAGTAATATAAATGCGTCTTGAAGTTCTTTTTCACAAAATTTCATGGATTAGAGGAAAAAAAATTTAATCAAAAGACCTACAGTGTCTACAATTCCGATAAGTTTACGATATCCCCAGGCAGCTGACCAGTTAATCCTATGCTTGACAATGTTCTGAAACAGAAAATTATCAACTCAAATTAATGCATGATGTCAAAACATAAA
The DNA here is from genome assembly GCA_030848705.1 of Heracleum sosnowskyi. NCBI lineage: Eukaryota > Viridiplantae > Streptophyta > Magnoliopsida > Apiales > Apiaceae > Heracleum > Heracleum sosnowskyi. Next base: position 73,553,445 of record CM061242.1, read on the forward strand.
CAATCTTCAGTTACTGCTAAAATCTAATACGCGTCTGTTTCTGAACTTACATCGATATAACACGAGAATTGCTGCACTCGACTCCATCCCAATTGCCCCTACATGGATCAGACCCTACCCAGTTTGGTGGTGTGTTCTTCCATTGATTTTTGAGAGCTTACAGAATAGCAACTGCAGTGCAAACGTCAACTATTAATTATCAAAACTATCGAAAATACCAGCTTTCTACAGCCGAAATTCATATATTAGAATCTGCAAGTATATTCATATATTGATTCAAGTAGTAGGGTTCAGAGGATACCAGAAATAGCAGCAGATAAGGGAAGAGACTGTAAGCTACAAACTGCAGACCCATAGTTTAGTACTTAGTTGAAACTGAGTAAAGAAAATGAAGCTGGTCAGGAAGGATAGTATGTAGGCATGTTGATTTGGTATGTTTGTACTATGTGAATGGTAAAACAAAGTGTCAAAATAGCAATCTATGCACGGACTCGGTAAAAATCCATCAGTAAAATTAGAATAAAATTATGACATTCTTCTTTGTGATAAAATAATCACAGTGACTAGTATGGCTCTAGCTCTATCAATACTAAATAACAAATTTTTAAAACAAGTTGATCTATAATATTACTGCACTTGACATAAACAAGAATAACTGATTGGAAATTCAGTAGACTTCAGTGATTAATTACTAGTGATATATAATCTTTTTTCTCACTGTGTAAGTATGATTATTTGTATCAGTTGGTGTCCCGAAGAAGATCAGGCCCAACACAAAGGAGTGCAAGGTCTGTGACTGCACAGGGGCCAAGGCCTTAGGTTAGCCCATCTTATACTGGTTTGATTGGTTCTGAATCTTCCACTAGTGTTAAATGATTATTAAGTTGCCTTATTTTCCAAATAATTCAGCAGAAACATGTACTTTTCTCTTCCTTATAATCTGACTAAGATATAAAATTGTAATGGGAAATGGACCCTGAAATCTTCTCAGAATAGAACAGGTTTGGCAATTTTTTATGCCATGTAATTTGTGTAAAGAAGTTGATATTGTATTTAGTTGAGGTATCTTCTTTTTTGTATAGGACTGGATCAGTGCCTATCTCATTAATAGTTGTTTTGATTTGGATGATAGCTGTTTTGATTTGGATGATAGCTGTTTTGATTAGGAATTTGTGCATACAAGTCGTAAACATAAGAAAATAACAACTACATGATCTGAAATCATACCTGGGCCATTCAACCTAGAAGGCAAACCTGTGTGGAACCACCTATCAACCATCACCTCCACGTGGAATACTTGCCAGAGCATCATACTCCATATCAGGAATAGATTCTAGGCACACATCAACGGATGGCAATGGAGGACCAACAGTACCTATCATTGCTACTTCATGCAGCTGTTGAACAAATGAACCCCTACAGGTTTCTGTCAGACCTGCACACCAACTCATATAAGATCAGAAGGAACATTTCCTAGAAGTTCATGTAGACGTCGATTGCTCCAAGTGCTTCCACAGAATGCAATACAGAAACTAAAAGATGAAATTAGCAATAAAAGGATACACATTCTGGAAACCAATTTATTTAGCAAAAAAAATGTATTGAAATCACTAATACCTTGTACTTCCACCTCTACCTCATAAGTACTATTTTATTAGGTGTTTGGGCTTCGAGCCTCAGTGGAATCGTCGTGTGTATGTGTATTTAAACTCTTGTAGCTCAATATTTCCACAAAAATAAATATACAAGTATTGAAATTGACTCGCTAGCCAACAATGTAACTAAACTAGTAACCAATAATATTTTCATTTTTCTTTCTAAATAACAAATAATCTCCTATCTTTTACAAAACAGTATCAGCTCCTCTCTTGTTCTATTTTTTTCTTATTCCATCTAAAGGGAAATGCAGTAACTATCCAACAATCAAGGATCACAATCAATTTATTTACGCACAACACAATCAATTTATTTACGCACAACACAATCAATTACACATTCACACACTTTCTCACGTTGTAATTACATTTGTACACAAAATCAATTACACTGCACACTCACACACTTACAAAAAATCAATTACACTATACACTCACACACACTCACAAACAATCAATTACACTGTATTAAAACAAAAACACAATCAATTGATATAAAAACACTACCAGATGACGTTGATTAGCGAGCTGTTCCTTTTCATTAAGAGGCCACGACGTCGTTTTGTCCTTTCGTTTCCTCTTTCTACAAACACTTTGTGAATTTGAATTTGTTGATTCGAAGAAACGAGAGTAGTAAATACAAGGAGAGAGTTTGAACCGGCTGTAATGATGTTAAGTATATTATCTGTTGTCCATTTCTAGAAGCATTCTCGTTATCTCTACAACTTCTTCTTTCACAAAGATCTCCATCTTCAACAAGTTTACATCCATTCAGATTTTCATGGGTACCACCTGCTAAGAAACAAAAAAAAATTGTAATAGTAAAGCAGAGGAACCATTAGAAAAAAATAAGAATTTAAATTTCCCAAATAAATTTAAAGAACTGGAAACTGGAAATTTAAAGACGGAAAAGAGGAGTATAATTAAGTAAAATAATCCAAACCTGTATACAAATTCAAAACACATATTGAATATACCCAAATAACATCATTTTGTACATAACTAACATATATTGTATACAATTTATACGAATAATGTACAAAATATACAAACAAATAAAATTGAACTTAAAGAAACGGTGAGGAGTTAGTAAAGAAGAAGACCCGTAAAAACTCGTTAACGTCCCCAATTGCTTCCAATAGAAACCCGCAGAAATCATCAACCCCAATTGCTTGTACTTCCAATTGAAGCCCTAAATAAATATGAAGAACCCGTAAAGAACCCTAATTAGAGAACCCAAAAGAACCCTAATTAGTGAACCCCTGAGAAAGAGTTAAGAGGGAGAGAGAGTTGAGAAAGAGAGAGAGAGAGAGAGAGAGAGAGAGAGTTGAGTTAGTGTGAAAAATATTGAGTGATTGTAATTGAGCGGAGTCGTGAAAATAATTGCAAAAATAAAAGACCCGCCTAATTAATTGAGTGAAAATTTTGGATAGATGAAAGACCCGCCCGGACAAAACAATTGAGCCCGCCTGTTTAACAATTTTATTTAAATAGCAACGCTTACACTGGTTTTGGTGTTACCATAGGTACCAAATTATGTCTACGGTAACACTAGTTTATATCATTGGTATCGCTAAAAGAAAGTGTAGTATTAGATCAGTTTTAATCAATTTTAAAGCATATATGGTTACACTTTTGCTTGTAACACTGAAAAAAGCGTAGTTATTGCTCATATATGGCGTAGTGTACATAAATTTGAACAAGTATAGTAGAGCCATTCACAACCCTGTGAAAAAGAGTTTTATCTACAGTACCTCTAGTGAAGTGATTCTCAAGGAGGAACTGTGAAAGTGTGTCATACCAGGCTCTAGGTGCTTGTTTCAAACCATAGAGTGCTTTGAGGAGGAAGTATACATATTCTGGAAAATCATCATCTTCAAAACCAGGAGGTTGACTTACATACACCTCCTCTTCCAATTCCCCATTCAGAAAAGCAATCTTCACATCCATTTGATAGACTTTGAAATTGGCATGGGCTGCATAGGCTAGGAAAATCCTTATTGCTTCTAGTCTTGCAACAGGAGCAAATGTTTCATCAAAATCAATTCCTTCTTCCTGTGAATAGCCTTTTGCAACCAGTCTTGCTTTGTTCCTTGTGACTATGCCATTTTCATCCATCTTGTTTCTGAACACCCATTTTGTGCCTATGACACTCCTGTCCTTAGGCTTGGGCACCAGCTTCCGAACATTGTTCCTTTCAAATTGGTTTAGCTCTTCTTGCATAGCCAAAACCCAATCTGGATCTAGAAGTGCATCCTCAACTTTCTTTGGCTCATCTTGAGACAGAAAGCTGCTATATAGACATTCTTCTTGAGTTGCTCTTCTAGTTTGGACTTTTGAAGAAACATCACCTATAATAAGTTCAAGGGGATGATCTTTAGTCCATTTCCTTGAGGGAGGTAGATTTGCTCTTGAAGAGGTAGCTTCATGATCATGATTGCCTTGATTGGATATTTGTCCTTGAGAAACTCCCCCTGAGTTTGTTGTCCCTAAATGATCACTTCTAGAAGCATTTCTATGACTGTCAACGGTATTACCATTTTGGCGGTCAACGAAACGCTCATTTTGACTGTCAACGAATCCACCATCATGACTGTCAACGAAATGACCATTTGGTCTGCTAGCAGCTATTCTTTTCAATCTTAATGCAGCAATTTCATCTTCACTGCTGCTTTCATCTGTGCTAGATACAACAACTTTAGGCTGTTTCTCAGTAGCCTTAACATGATTCACTTGATCTCCTTCCTCATTTTCAAAAGAAAGACTTTCATGGAAACCTTCATCACAGAGACCTTGAATTTTGAGATCATCAAAAACAACATGTACAGATTCCATAACAGTGTTGGTTCTGAGATTATAGACTCTGTAGGCTTTCCCTGCTGCATATCCCACAAATATTGCTTCATCTGCCTTTGCTTCAAATTTCCCCAAATGCTCAGCTTGATTTCTCAGAACAAAGCACTTGCATCCAAAGACATGAAGAAAATCCAATAGTGGCTTCTTTCTTTTGAGTAGCTGATAAGGGGTCATTCCTTTGGCCTGATTAATCAAAGAAATATTCTGAGTGAAGCAAGCTGTATTAACTGCCTCAGCCCAAAAATAAGTTGGTAACTTTGATTCATCTAGCATTGTCCTTGCAGCTTCAATAAGTGTTCTGTTTTTCCTTTCAACTACACCATTTTGCTGTGGTGTCCTTGCTGCTGAAAACTCATGCAAAATACCATTTTCTTCACAGAACACCTTCATGCTTGAATTCTTGAATTCTGTCCCATTGTCACTCCTAATCCTTCTTACTTTCAAGTCAGGATGATTGTTTACCATCTTGATGTGATTGATAATGATTTCACTTGCCTCATCTTTGGAGAGCAAAAAGAAAGTCCATGTAAATCTAGAAAAATCATCAACAATCACAAGACAATATTTCTTCTTTGAAATAGACATGACATTTACAGGGCCAAACAAATCCATATGAAGCAACTCAAGCTGATGGACAATTGATGACTCTGTCTTGCTTTTGAATGATGCCTTATTTTGTTTCCCTTTTTGACAGGCATCACACAAACCATCCTTGGAAAACTCCACCTGTGGAATTCCTCTAGCAAGATCTTTCCTCACCAAGTCATTCATAACTTTAAAATTCAGATGAGATAATTTCTTGTGCCATAGCCAACTTTCATCCTTGCTTGCCTTGCTGAAAAGACAAGTGATGGTTTCTGGACTTGTGCTACTAAAGTCAGCAATGTACACATTCCCTCTTCTGAATCCAGTCATTACCACATTGTTGTTTCCTCCTTTAGAAACAACACAGGCTTCTCTAGAAAAAGTAACTAAAAATCCTTTGTCACAAAGTTGACTGATGCTAAGCAAATTGTGCTTAAGACCATCCACCAATGCAACCTCATCTATGATGACATTCTGTTTTGAAATCAAGCCATATCCCTTTGTGTAGCCTTTGCTGTCATCTCCAAAAGCAATACAAGGGCCAGCTTTTTCCTGAAACTCTGTGAGCAGGGTAGAATCACCAGTCATGTGTCTTGAACAACCACTATCCAAGTACCAAAGATTCCTTTTGTCTCCCTACACACAATAAAATCAAATCAAGTTGATTTTGGTACCCAAGTTTCCTTGGGTCCTATTTTGTTAGCCTTTGCTTTCCCTTTTACATTATTTTTCACCTTGGGCTCAGATTGATTTAAATCAATCTTTACCCTTGGTGTTGATTTCTGAGGGTTGCTCACATTTTCATTCACAGCATGCATAGTTGGAGGAATAAACATGTTATTCATATTCCATGGCATTTGTGGCACATTAAACATATTCATGTATGGATTAGACACAAATGGCATGCTGGCATATGGATTTTGAAATTGTGCATATGGAGCAAACATGTTAGGCATAACAGGCATTGTAGGCATAGAACTATTCATTGCAGGCTTGGGAATTTTCAATTTAACAGTCTTCTTAACATATTTGCAGTTAGTAGATAAATGACTAACACTTCCACAATTAACACATGTCTTTCTAGGAGCATATTTATCAGGTGTGTAATTGTTGTGTTTGTTAATTCCTACTTTGCCATTCCTGTTATTCTTTTTATTTCCCTTAGCCTCAACTTGAACGTTCTCTAACTTATCTTACAATTGCTTGTTGGACAAGTGACCTACATTAGCTCTCTCAACAGGCTTCTCAACTCTCTTTGATTTACTAGACTCACCTTGAACAAAGTTCTTGGTGACAGGACCATACTTATTATTAAGTCTAGTGAGTTCATCTTTTCTTTTCTCTGTCAACGAAAAACCCTGATCGGTTGATGGTTCATCTGTCAACGAAACATTGCATTCCGTTGACATATCAACCTTCAACAAATGATCATTGTTGTTTGTTGACTCTGTTTCTGATTCTAAGGTTTCACAAACATACCCTAGTTTCTCTTTGTTCTTTTTCCATGATTGTTCACAGAAAGATTCCATACCTTGAACATTAATGATGTTGGTAGCAACATTCCTGGCATCTTTCCATTTAGCAATCACACTTTGTTCTATTTCAAATTGTGTCTTAAGAATTTCTTCCCTTTGTAACACGTTCTCAAGTTCCTTCTTAGCATCCCTACTAACACATCTCATTTTCTCAAATTCAATGAGCTGTGCTTCTAACATTGCATTCCTATCACTTAAGAGCAAATTAGTCTCTTTTATTCTTGAATTCTCTTTGGTAAGTGATTTAAGAGTAACGCGTAAATTATATAATACAGTAGACATTTCATTTACTGCACTATCGCATTCCTCTTTAGAAAGCTCAGAAAGATTAGTAATTGTTACCTGGTTGCTTGAGGAGCTTGCTTCCTGCTCATGTTTGTTAGCCATAAGAGCCAGGTTGACATATTCAACATCATCATCAGAATCTTCACCATTATCAGCCCAATCATACTCCTGAGACATGAAAGCCTTTTATTTTTGCTTGAGAAGTTCAAAGTATTTCTTTTTATAATCAACAGGCTCAAATTTCCTGTTGCCCTTCTCAATCTTGGGCTTTCTGCAGTCTCCAGCAAAGTGACCAAGCATTCCACAATTGAAACATTTAGATTTAGACTTTTCAATCCAGTTACTTTTGTTAGGTTGAAAGTCTCTCCTTGGTGGCCTTGCTTCTGAGTTTCTCTTGAACTTGAACTTAGAGAATTTTCTTGACAGAAAAGCAATGTGTTCATCAATCTCATCTAAGTCATCCAAGTTGGCTGGTTCTGGTTCTTCTTCTTCTGTCATCTTGCCTTTACCCTTGCTAACATCACTTCTACAACTAGCTCGACTAGTTGTTGCCTTTGCAGCTTCTTCAGTGTCATCTTCCAGTTGGTTCACAAATGCAATCAATGCAATAGATCCACCCTTCTTCTGTACCATTTCAATTTCTTCATCTTGCTCCATTTCCAACTCATATGTCTTCAAGGTTCCATAAAGCCTTTCAAGAGTGTAGTCTTTGTACTCTTGAGTGTTTCTGAGAGAAACAGTCATAGGCTTCCATTCTTTTGGAAGAGCTCTAAGAAATTTAAGGTTTGAATCCTTGGTTTGATAGATCCTCCCATACAGCTTTAATCCATTCAAAAGCTTCTGAAACCTACTAAACGTGTCATTTAGGGTTTCACCAGCTTTAAAATGAAAATGCTCATATTGTTGTATAAGGAGTTGCATTTTATTTTCCCTGACTTGCTCAGTTCCTTCACAGAGAGTTCTAACAGTGTCCCATACTTCTTTGGAGGTTGTACAGTTTATGACATTGTCAAACATCTCTTGCTCCAAACCATTAAACAGAATGTTCATGGTTCTTTTGTCTTTATGGACTTCTGCAACATCTTCAACAGTCCATTCTGAGACAGGTTTTGGAATCTCTACATCAGGAGCATCATCTGGCAGTCCAACTCTAGAATCAAGCTTCATGGGAACGTGTGGACCTTTCTCAATGCAGTCTACATACCTCTCATCCATAGACATGAGATGTAAATGCATCTTTACTTTCTAGTGAAAGTAATTGTCCTTATCAAGAACTGGTATCTTCACACCTGCATCCTTCTTCACCATGGTTTCTGTTTTTGGTCTTGATCTTTAAACTTCTTGTATGTTAGAAGCTCGCTCTGATACCAATTGTTAATCCCAAATGACCTAACAGAATTGTAGAAGGGGGGGGGGGGGGGGGTTGAATACAATTCTTGATATTTCTTAAACTTAAAACAACTTACAAATAAAAACTGAACTTAAAGTAAAAATCACAAGCACATAAATAATTTCAGTTGGATTGTTTGATGATCCAACTAAAGTGATTTTTATTGCGGAAATAATCTGTGATACAAAAGTACACAGCTGCTCAGTTACAAGGTTGTAGAGAAGAATGCTCTCAAGGATAGCTAATACAAACTATTTGTTTTTCTTCTCTCTTATTAAAGTAACTGCTACACTTGGTTATATATCCCCAAGTTTACAACCCTATTTTTGGCTACACTAAAAGTACAATGAGTAACCGCCAATAGTTTGCTTTTCATCCCTTTGTCCAGTGGTCCTTGGAGATCCTTTCTTTTGTCTTCATGCTTATTATGATCACTCCCAAGACCCAATTGGAAACTGGGATGTTTCCTTATTCCCCATGTCCATTTTAATGGTTTCCAATGCAAAGTACACTTCCACATCACCTTTAGATCTGTTCAGTAAACTGTCACTATCACTTTGTCAACTATTCAGAAAAGCAATAATGATTCGTTGATAGCAGGGAGATGTGTTTCTTTGATAGCTTTATTCTTCATTCCGTTGATGGTGTTTCCCTCGTTTCATTGATGAGTAAACTCCATACCGTTGACATGTCTTCACTTAGGCAAAATTACAAGGCATAATATATTTACAATTAACCAACCTATTTTGCCTATCTAGTACTTAGTCAACATGACTTAGAAAACCTATATAATACATATAACAGAATGCCTATCATTTGAGAAGTATTGTACAATGCAATTGCTACAACACTCATTTCGTTGATGAGCTTCCTGTCAACGGAATGCTGCAAAGCATGCCATTTCGTTGACAGCTACAAAGTGACTTTACACAAATTCTACTAAGTGTTTTATGTTTATCATCAAGAACAACGTATTCCTAACACACTGGAATCCCATGGTACTTAACCCTAAATCATTCACATACTTCTGTCATCTTGAAAGTCTTGTTTCTTTTGCTGTCACTGAGGCTTGAACATTTTCATGAACTTCTTTCCGTGACCTGTTTACGGACTTCAAGAATACATAACGTATTTTGATTTTTTGAGTTTACCTTTTCTTCTTTGATTCTGGATTCCTGTGCTTCTGTTAATACTATTGTCTGTCTTGTCCTTTGTTGAGTTGTAGTTATCTCTTTTACATCTTATGTTACATTATGCTTTACAATCTCCCCCTATTTGATTGGATAGAGTTCGACAAGCAAATACTTCGAGGATAACTCAACTAACTAAGGAAACATGAAACTACTTAAAGTAAGACAGCGTAATAATATTAACTGCATTCTGGATCAGATATATATACATTTCCAGATTTCATAAATCAAAAAACAATAAAACTTTTCACCTTGAAGTTGCTCCTCTTGTTTGAGCTGACAGTTCTCTTGTTCTTTGCTTCAATCTTCAGTCCATTCTGATCTCACCTTCCTCAATCATTGGATCGGAGTTAGCAGCTTGATAATCAATCACTGATAGATAGTGCAGTGGTTCTCCAGGTTTAAGGATTGCTCCTTGGATGTGTCTTCCAATATATTCAACCTCTTGACCCACTCCAGCCCATAACCATGCAATGTTAACATCTTTCTTGTTTAGCTTTGGCATGTTTGGCAGTCTGGTATGCACTTCCAATCCTCTTTCCACTCTTTTCCTATAGTAAGGAACATTCTCCATTAGAAATCTTCTAAGAGTGTCTGCTGCTTTGTCCTTCTCCGTTGATGAGAATCCAGTGGATCTAAGATACTTCTCAACTGAGATTAGATAGTTGCTTGGGCAGTCACTCAGTTTGTCCTCAGCCAAATAGCAGATTCTGAACAAGTCATTCGTCATGAATCTAACCATTGGAGGATCTTCAGTAATCTCTGGACCGACTTTCATCAAGATCTCCTTAACATGCTCACGGAGCAGTTCATTTAATCTTGTAGTTCTTTGAATCTTGATGAGTATCACCTGCAGTTCTTCCTCAAAACTGCTTGGTGTCTTTCTCTCTCAGCTTGCCTGGGCTTTCACCATTTCCAAGGCAGCTTCTTCTTCCAGTGATAGAGAATTTGATTCTTCTTCAATATCATCATCCAAGATAGGATGTTCTATTGGCTCTGGATAATATGGCTCATGCTCCTCCTGTAGTGGTTGCTCTTGCATGATCTCAAATTCCTCCTCACTTTTTTTTTCTTCTTGCACAATGTCTTCAATCTAGTACTGTCTAACTGGAATAGCTTCATTGGTATCCCAAACTCCCCATCCAGTTGTTTGCCAACCTTCATTAGTCACTTCATTTGTTTCCCCTTCTCCAACTTTCTCCCCCTTAGTTGAGGAATCCTCGATGAAGTTATCCTCATTGTAAAAGGTAGCAGAAGGATCAGGTTATTGCTGTGAAGGTCCGGGTTGTTGGTTCCTCAACATATTCCATAATCTCCTTGAGGGTGGATTGAACATGTACCTCTAGGTAATAGCAAATCATCAATATTTGGAAGGGTTAGGGTGTCACTCCTCACGTTTGGCTCTGGGTGTACACTCAACGTTTCTGTCGGTGTTTAACTCATTTTTCCTTTCCCACTCAGGCCAGGTGTAAGTGTTTTTGTTTCACTCAATCCCTTTGTGCTAGTTGTACCTGCAGAAGAAAACACCGTAGCCGTCCTTAAGGAGGTCACCGGTGGTGCAATGGGGCTTCGCAAGTCCCCGTCCTTGGATAAACCAAGTTGCTGATCATCCTTAGATGATATATCCTTTGTAGGATCTAGAGTTTGAATCTCTAGGGGGTTAGAAACAGGCTCTTTTAACAGCAGAGATCCCGAATCTTCCCCGTGAGTCTGTAAAGACTTCACCTCAGTTGTCTCCTCAATAGTAATTGATTCATTGTCAACGAGTTGCCGATCTGCACCTACGTCAGACCATTTACCCGCAGGATCCAGATATGTTCCATCTGGGGAGGTAGACGATGACCCTTTAGATTGTGCATTTAGGTCAAAGCCTTCTCTCGACGTCTGTGAAGACCCTTGGTTCTTAGAACCTTCAACCAGTGAACCTGACCGTAATATGGTCGGAACACCAGTTGCTTCCGTCAATTCTTCCTTACCTGATTGAGCTAATGGTTCAGATATAGCCTTCGTTAGCGTAGCCCAATCAGCATCAGAAAAATCAATAAAGGGCGCTTTGGAAGTTTGAAATAAAGTATCAACAGTTGCCTCGGTTTCTGTTCGTCTCCTTTTAGAGGAAGGCAAAGCTGCTGTTGAAGGGTGTATCTCCTTATGTGGTGCTGCTAAGGCACTATCTCCCTCTACACTCACGGATGTCTGAATATTGGGTATAGGAGGAGAAGGAGGCTCGTTTATTGTTTCATTTGGCTCTTCCAAAGGCTCTTCGACCGTGGTTAGAGGTTGTGGGTTTGCAACCTCCTGGTCTGGAATGGCCACTGAGGGCTCTGGATCAACATCCATAGGCTGTGGTTCAGGAGCCAGTTCAGGTTCAGGAATGTTACCTTGATTTACCTGTTCCCCTGGGGGTAGAAGTGGTAGGGGCACCGTTCTTAGATATTCAGTGAGAACAGTGGGTACCCCTGGAAGATAGTTGTTCTTCCTTATCAGAGCGGTTATAGCATTGCTCTTCATCTTCATACACTCCATGGTCTCCTCACCTTCGAATGTCTTTGCTGTTTAATACAAAAAATATCAAAAACCTTTTGTTGAAAAACTATCGAGAATTAAAATAAAGGAAAAATTAATTCTCTCCGATAGATTTTCTTTTTGTTTAAAAAACCATCGAGAATTTAGATAAAGACTGATGAAATTCACTTCGATGCTTTTTCAAATTTTCTTCAAAAAACTATCGAGAATTGTTTTCGATAGATTTTCTTTTTCCTTTTCAAAAACCATCGAAATTAACTTTCGATAGATTTATCAATGTACTTGAAAAACTATCGAATTTCCTAAATTCGATATTTTTTGCTTCTGTCCAAATTTTAAAACCTGTTCTTGTTCTAAAAACCAGACTTTTATTTTCTGTCAAGTTTTATTTTGAATAAATCTTTTAAAATTCACCAAAATCAATTGTTAACAGAAAATTCACAATTTTCTCAGAATGAAATCAACTAAATATCATTAAGCGATATTAACCAATTAAAATCTAATCAATTATGCTGCATTAATCTACAATGTTAAAACAAAGCAAATTAATTCAAATTAAATAGATGCTAGAATATTTAGAACAAATATTAGCACCTAAATAATTTTTAGAATTAATAACCAATTAAATGCCAGAAGATATATCATCCATAATTATGACATAAAATTAGTACAAAAATCCTAACTACGAGAATTGCTCTAGAAAATAAATTCACGAGTCCTAAGGATATAGCAATTCTTAAACTCATGTATTCACCAAGACTCTCTGCAGTTACTGACTTCTAATCAAAATCAATTAGAAAGATTTAACATCCCAAGTTCACCAACCAGCTTATTGAAAGTGGATTCATCAAGCGGTTTAGTAAAGATGTCTGCAATTTGATCCTCTGTGGGTACAAAATGTAACTCCATAGTTCCATTCATGACATGCTCTCGGATAAAATGATACCTGATGTCGATGTGCTTCGTCCTCGAGTGTTGCACTAGGTTGTTTGAGATTCCTATGGCACGTGTGTTGTCGCAAAATATTGGAATCTTTGTCAACAAAAGTCCATAGTCACGGAGTTGGTTTCTCATCCACAAGATCTGAGCACAACAGCTACCAGCAGCAATGTATTCAGCCTCAGCTGTTGATGTGGAAACTGAATGCTGCTTCTTGCTATACCAGGAAACTAACCTTCTTCCAAGAAACTGACAGCTTCCTGAAGTACTCTTCCGATCAATCTTACAACCTGCAAAATCAGAGTCTGTGTATCCAATAAGATCAAATCCTGTATCTTTAGGGTACCAAATTCCAAGATTTGGGGTCCCCTTAAGATATCTAAATATTCGCTTAACAGCTATTAGATGAGATTCTTTAGGATCAGACTGAAATCTAGCACACAAGCATGTTGCAAACATTATATCTGGTCTACTTGCAGTGAGATAAAGTAATGAGCCTATCATACCTCTGTAGCCTGTGATGTCAACCTTCTTACCAGTTTCATCCTGATCAAGCTTAGTGGCAATTGGCATATGAGTCTTTGCTGTAGATGAGTCTTCCATTTGATACTTCTTCAGAAGATCTTTGATGTACTTGGACTGACAAATGACTATACCATCTTGTTTTTGGTATACTTGCAGTCCAAGAAAGAATGACAATTCACCCATCATGCTCATTTCATAACGACTCTGCATTAACTTAACAAATCTCTTGCATAGATCATCATTAGTAGAACCAAATATTATGTCATCAACATATACTTGCACCAATATCAAATCATTTTTATGCTTTTTGACAAAGAGAGTTTTGTCTACAACACCTCTTGTAAAATCATTTTCAAGTAAGAATTCAGAGAGAGTGTCATACCATGTCCTTGGAGCTTGTTTGAGTCCGTAGAGAGCTTTGAATAGAAAGTACACAAAGTCTGCCAGTTTTGAATCCTCAAAACCTGGAGGTTGTTCCACATACACTTCTTCTTCTAACTCCCCGTTCAGAAAAGCACTCTTCACATCCATTTGATATACCTTGTAATTGGAATGTGCTGCGAATGCCAGAAACATTCTGATGGACTCAAGTCTTGCTACTGGTGCATAGGTTTCATCATAATCTATACCCTCTTCTTGAGAGTAACCTTTAGCAACCAGTCTGGCTTTGTTTCTCGTTACAATGCCATCTTCGTCTAACTTATTTCTGAATACCCATCGTGTTCCAATAACAGATTTTCCCTTAGGCCTGGGTACCAGCTTCCAAACTTTCTGCCTTTCAAACTGATTGAGTTCTTCTTGCATAGCAATCACCCAATCTGGATCATCTAGAGCATCTTCAACTTTCTTAGGTTCTGTTTCTGAAAGAAACCCAGAATAGTGACATTCATTTTGTGATGTTCTCCTAGTTCTCACTCCTGTGTCCGGATCACCAATGATCAAGTGAAAGGGATGATCTTTATTCCATACCCTTTGTCTTGGCAGATGCGATCTTGATGATTCTCCTTGTTCTAGATGTTGTGGAGTGTGACTAGTTGATCCTTCTCCTGCTCCCCTTGAGTTGTTGACGGTTTGATCTGTTGATTCTGAAGACTGACTAGTGGAGCCTGTATGTTGAGGATCTCCACTTTGGTCACCACTTTGTTCAGAATCATTATCATTATGATTATTATTAATGACTGTAACAACTTCAGGTACTTCTTCATTGTCAGAGAGATCTCCTGATAGATTTTCAAATACCAAAGATTCAGAGTTCTCTCCAGTTTGCAGGCCTGGTCTTTTGGTGTCGTCAAATGTTACATTAAAGCTTTCCAACACCTTCTTATCTTCAATCACATATACCCTGAAAGCCTTAGATTCCAGAGAATAGCCCAGAAAAATGCCTTCATCTGCTTTGGCATCAAACTTGCCAAGATGTTCTCCATCTTTAAGTACAAAGCACTTTGCACCAAACACATGAAAGTACTTCAGTGTTGGTTTCTTGTTGGCCATTAACTCATACGGAGTCTTTTCATGATCTTTGTTAATCAGGGTACGATTCTGAGTGTAGCAAGCTGTATTCACTGCTTCAGCCCAAAAGTAAGTGGGAAGTTTTGATTCACTCAACATGGTCCTTGCTGCTTCAACCAAGGTCCTGTTCTTCCTTTCCACTACTCCATTCTGTTGAGGAGTTCTTGGTGCTGAAAACTGTCTTGATATTCCTTTCTCTGAGCAGAAATCATTAAGAACTGCATTCTTGAATTCAGTTCCATTGTCTGATCTGATTGTCCGCACAGGTAGCTTAGCTTCCACTTCTATCTTCTTGATGTGATCAATGATTAGTTGTGTTGTTTCATCCTTTGATTGTATGAACAACACCCACGTGTACTTGGAGTAGTCGTCCACCATCACCAATGCATATCTATTCCTTGAAAGTGACATAACATTAACTGGACCAAATAAATCCATATGAATCAGCTGTAATGGTTCAGTAATGCTTGTCATTCCTTTGCTTCCATGTGATGCTTTCTTCGACTTCCCCTTTTCACATGCTTCACATAGTCCCTCCTGATTGAATTCCATCAGGGGCAACCCTCTCACCAACTCTCTCTTTACCAAAGAGTTCATAGTTTTGAAGTTCAAGTGTGAGAGCTTCTTGTGCCATAGCCAACTTTGTTCTGAAGATGCCTTTGCATAGAAACATGTAACTTCTCCTTCACTGGTAGAACTTAAGTCAGCTATAAACAAATTTCCTTTTCTCACTCCCAGTAGAGTAAGCTTCTCATCCTTCCTGTTGGTGATCAAGCACTTGTCCTTTCTGAAATCTACATTGTAGCCTTTATCACAAGACTGACTGATACTTAGAAGATTGTGCTTTAATCCTTCAACAAGAGAGATGTTTTCAATGATGACATTTCCAGCTTTCAATTTACCATATCCCGTAGTGTATCCTTTGCTGTCATCTCCAAAGGTTACAATCGGGCCGGTCTTCTTAACCACCTCTGTAAGCAGGGACTCTTCACCTGTCATGTGTCTAGAACAGCCACTATCCAGAATCCACACAACCTTTGAGCTTTTAACCTTACCCTGCAATCACAGATTGATTAAGCGGACTTTGGTACCCAAAATTGTTTGGGTCCTGAAGGTTTAGATGATTTAACAGGAGTAACATTCAATTTAGTCTTACCCTGTTTGATATTCATAGTATCTGTGGATTTAACATTACTAGTGCTATTGCTACTATCATTCATCAATTTAAAATAAGCATGCATGATGTTGTACTTACATAGCAAACACTCTTTCTTTCCACAGGGTTCATGAAGATCAGGCATGTCAGACATGTTATGCATTTCAGAAGCATTAGTAGTTTCTACTTTAACAACTTCCTAGATGTAATGGGAGAAAATGGAACCATTTCCTGATTAACAATCTTCTTCTTCCCATTCCTGTTCTTTTTAACATTACTAACTACGTCACCTACTTCAGTTTTAGGTAAATCAGGTTTAGGTAATTCATTTTTTACTGATTTCCTAGGCAACTTAGTTTTTACCTCTTTTTCCTTCAACAAATCCTCCTCAAGCAATTCTTGTCTTATGAAAAGGTCATCCTCATGAAAGAGTGGTGGAAACGGCTTAACAAAAACTGGACAATCAACATTCTTAAGAACATGTGGAGTATTCCTTTTGACAACTGAAGATGTCACAGGGAATTCCACAATCTTCTTACCATCTTTCTTGTTATAGTCAAATCCTATAGCAGTTTTATTCTCTATGGCCTGAGTATCAATGATTTTCTTAGCCACTAGAGCGGAATTCTTAAAAGCATTCAGCTTCAAATCTAGATCTGAAATCTGCTTCCTGAGGATAGTCTCTATCTCATCATTACACTTGACCTTGTTCTCTAAGTACGCATTCTTTTGCTTAAGATCTTCTAATGTTACAGCTACAAGCTCTAGTTCTTCATTTTTAGATTCTAGCTTTTTAATCTTAAGAACTAGTTTAGCATTTTCCATTTCTGATACTAGCATGCTTCTGTGTACATTAAACAATTCTACACTAAGATCTTGCACAGTTTTCTTGTACTCAGAATTAGACATATCAATTGTAGTTAAGATAGGTACCTGAGATGATTATGGTGATTCCTCTGAAGAGTCAGCCATTAGAGCAACATTTACATATTCCTCCTCTTCATCCGAATCAGTATCATCTCAGTGCTTTCCCTCTGCTATATAAGCTTTCCCTTTCTGCTTTCCAGACAATGCCTCCAGTTGCTGTTTAAGCTTGGCATTCTCCTTCTTCAACTCATCATAAGAATCCTTCTTTCCATAGACATCTTTCATGTCTTTTGCTTGACGAGGCTTCCGGCATTCAGTGGTGAAATGCCCTAACTCATTGCAGTTGTAGCATCTTGATTTGCTTCTATCAATCATGCCAGTCTTGTAGCCTCCCTTAAAGCCTGTACTAGGTGTATAATTGCTCTTCTGGAATCTGTTGGTTGAGCCCTTGAACTTGTACTTAGGGTTTCTTTTGAAACGAATATGACTAAATTTTGCAGCTAAGTACGCCATGGTTTTGTCTTCCATTTGCTCAAGCTCTTCTAGGGTGTAGTAATCACTTTCATCAACACCCAGATTCACAGAATCCATTTCTGCTTCTATTATCACCTCCTTTCCAGCTCTAGGGGTTTGAACTTGAATCTCAGAAGTTATTGGTTCATCCACTACAAGTGCTGCTGATCTCACAAGTGCATTGTGCTTGCTGTCCACTGTCCCTGATCCGTAGATTATCACCCTTTGTTCCTGTTCCATCTCATAGGTCTTCAACTTGCCATAGATCATCTCTAGTGGCATCTTTGTGAAGTCAATTCTTTCCCTAATGGATGATGACTTGTCTTCTACATGATGGGGCAGCGTCATCATGAACTTCCTGTTTGATTCTCTCAGTGGATAGGTCTTTCCTTTCATTGCCAATTCATTGAGAAGCTTAGTATATTTCTCAAAGACCTGAGTTATACTTTCTCCTGGCAGGGACCTAAACGCTTCATATTGAGAAGTCAGGATGTCCAATCTGTTTTCCTGAACGTCTTCAGTTCCTTCCATTATCAAGTTAATGGTATCCCACATATGTTTCTCGCTTGTACAGTTCATCAACTGATAGCTCATTTCCTTGTCTGCGGAGTCCGCCAATATCAACATTAAACCGGTATCCAATCGAATCAGTTCTTTGTCAGAATCTATATATTCAGTAATATCCTTAGGTTGGGTGCCTTGAGGAATCCTGCTACCATCAGGAGCTGTAGATTCACTAACTGGTTTCATTGGTACAAACGGTCTGTTCTCTAATATGCCAATGTATAACGGATTAGATGCCTTGATAAACAACAGCATCTTCATCTTCCACAAACCGAAATCATCTCTAGTAAACGGGGGAACTTTAATACCAGCGGTTGTCTTTGGAGCACTCATGGTTTCTGAAAATTTCAAATTCTTTAAAATTCAAGAAATTCCAATTAAATGAAAAAATTTGAAAGTTAAAAAATTTGCTTCGAATTTTCACGATACGTTTGATTTTGGTCTCATTCACCGGATCTGATTTGTATATCAATCAAGTAGCTTTGATACCAATTGTTAGGTCCAAAGTATCGTAGAAGGGGGGGGGGTTGAATACGATACTCACAAATAATTTCAATTTTGTTCGCGGATTAATCTTTCAGTTCTATAACGAAATCAAACACACCAAACCAAATCAAGTTTCGGGGAATATATCTTTTTATAAATATAAACCTCGAGGGGTGCTACAATTTCTAATCCATAGATTAGCTTCAATGAGTTCTAGGTTATTCACAATCAATACAATGAAAGAATTCTGAGCACTATAAATTTCTATGATCTTCTCCGGCTCAAACTTCTCTCTCAGTAGTTGCTACTATGAAATAACCTCGACTGAAGAAGACACACTTCCTCTGTTGTAATTGTAGTCTTAGTTTTTAGAAAACTATCGAACCTTAATTGTTAAAACAATCTTGGCCGTCCAATTCTCATCAACCTGACAAACAAAGAAAACTTTTCACCCACTTTGTGAATTGAAAACTATCGAATAATAAAGTAATAATTACATTCGATGGTTTTTAAAATAAAAACTATTGAATGGAACTTTTACTTTATTAAAGTTTTCATTCACTTTTTACTTTTCATTCGATGGTTTTCTAATTAAGAAAACTATCGAACATTTTCTTTTGTTTTTCTTTATGTCACCTTCGATGGTTTTCTTAAAAGAAAAACCATCGAACTCTTTTCCTTGTCCTTGACCTTTTAGAAAATCCATTCAGCTCCAGGGTGTTTCAGTTTTAGACTGTATCAATTTCTTCTGAGACGATAAAACAACTTGATCTTTTTAGTGCCGTCACCTAGTGCAACTGGTCTGGTTCACAGATGAATAACACTTGATCAATTCTTCTTTTATGTCTTCAATTCAATGCTGCTGATACGTCCTTTGTCGTCCTGGTTGCTTCAATTAAATCACTGGAATCCCGTGGTACTTAACCCTAAATCATTCACATACTTCTGTCATCTTGAAAGTCTTGTTTCTTTTGCTGTCACTGAGGCTTGAACATTTTCATGAACTTCTTTCCGTGACCTGTTTACGGACTTCAAGAATACATAACGTATTTTGATTTTTTGAGTTTACCTTTTCTTTTTTGATTCTGGATTCCTGTGCTTCTGTTAATACTATTGTCTGTCTTGTCCTTTGTTGAGTTGTAGTTATCTCTTTTACATCTTATGTTACATTATGCTTTACAGAACCTGAACCCGAGGAGACTACTAAAGCAAAGAAAGGAAAGACTAAGTACTCAGGAAAGGAGAAAGCCACAGGGCTTAGCAGGAATCTGAAGAAGCCAATCCAAACAAAGTTATACAGCTCTTTTGATCTTCAGGAAAAAGAAACCCAAGGAATCAAGAATGTTGAGATAGAGTTGGATAACAACAAGGAAGCAACCAAGTATGTTCTTTGGTTTGATCAGTCAAGGTCAGTAACTGTTGATAAGAACTTTATCATGGAGGTGGTTTCACATGAGGTAACTGAAGATCTCAAGTGCGTAAAAAGGATGGTCACAAGAAGAATTGAATACTTCTACTTGGAAAGGATGATCAATCTAATGCAAAGTTATGACAATGTACCTGAGAAAGTCATGAAACATGTTCTGGCATACAAAGCTGAAAGAGATGCAGAATTCTATCAGAAATATGGAGACTGGTCATTGTATGATGATGCTGACATTGCTCAATTGTTGGAGTACTCTGATGAAGAGACACCTGTCTATGATGATGATTTTCCCATTGAAGAAGAGCAAGTCCAACCAAGTCAAGAAGGACCTTCAAATCCAACAGGTAAAGAGACTGCTGAAGATGTGGAAGCTTCACTCCTGAACAAGTGCAAAGAAGCAAACAAGTTGGAAAGTGAAGGACCCAATTACCAACCCTGTGTGCTAGAAAATCCTCTAAGGATCAAGTTCATAAGGGAAGATATCCATGTGAGAAGCTTTCATAAGCTCAAAACAAGTGCCTTGAAAGATTTACTCTACATGGTAATTGGATCAACTCATCCATTAGAACAGTTGTGTTCTTTTGAGATTGAGGATATTCTTCAAAGAAGAAAGGGTGAGGATTCAAAGCTGGACAAATCAAGGAGAAAAACCCTGAATGCATATCCTGGAAGAAGATTTAAACTTGTTGAAGGCAATTTGAAGTTCAGAACTTTTGCCTTTGGTCAAGAATTGTGGACAGATCTCCAGGATGCTAAAGTATGTCTCTCCAAAGTAGTCCAAAAGTACATTGATGAGATTGAAGATGATGCCACCTCTCCTGATGAGATATCAATGGTGGAAGGACTCAAGGAGATTCTGAAAGAATCTGTTAACAAAGAGGATGAAGCAAGACAGAAAAGGAAATCTGAAGCTAAGTGAAATTTGTTTTTAATTCTGATCTTGTTAGTTAAGTTGTCAGCATACATTGCTTGTAAATTTGTTATTATTGTCCATAAAAATAAATTGGGGGAGATTGTTAGGATTTATGGGTGATAGCTTAGAAGACAACTTAACTTTGTATTTTGTATTACTTAATTTTATTAAGTAGAACATACTGTCACAACCAGAGTATGTTCTTGTAGCCATTTCCATTGCTGTAATAAACTTGGTTATAAATCTTGAAAGAAGTTCATTAGTTTGTTCAAGCCTCAAGGAGTATATCAGGATGACAGCAAGAATAAATGTTACTGTCATAGCATTGATAATAAGGTTACAAGAGGACATCATGTTGCAAGTCAAGACAGTATATTCACTCTGACAACAACATTGGCGGAAGCCTTGAGACAACAAGTTTGGAAATCCTGACAGCAAGTTTGGAACTCCTGACAGCATCTACTGCGGGGATTTCTTACTGTCACCAAAAGCACATTCTTGTGACAACAAGCTTGAAGATCAGGATACTGTCTCAGAGGTATAAACTTTGAATTGGGGATCTACCCAGTCAAACATGTGACAGTTTGGATGTTCAAGAAACAGGCGTGCTGCAGTATCCCAACACTGCATCAGGTCTGCAAGACTACGACAGAAGCTTGAGAGATCACATGACAAAGCTCACCAATTCAAGAATATGACAAATCAACATCTACTGAATTGTGTTAGCTAAATATAGAATGTATCTAGATTGCTTTTTCCAGTAATGATAAACTTGTTTGTACAACAATTTAGGTAAGACACACGTGTAGGCAAATTGTAAGAAGCTGCCACATGAAAATGACAGCAGCTTCACAAACCCGTGATGATAGAGATAGGATTAGTTTACTTAGACTATCTCACTTCATTCTATGTATCACTCGAGAAACTGAAGCTTGAGAAAAATACACATTTCTCTCAAGGTTGTAGCAACATTTTTGCAAGATAAATAAAATATTTATTTTGTGAGAAAACTATTTGTGATTGCATTTCTTCTACTTATAGGATTTAATCTTCATTTTAGTTGTTGAAACAAAGATTGAATTTTATCAGTATTGCATTCAACCCCCCTTCTGCAATACTCAAGGACCAACATCTTCCACAGCCAAACCTTAGTCTTCCCGAATGTCTTCTTAGTACAAAAGAAGAGAAAGTAATTGGCGCGTGAAGTACAAAGGCAGTACATGTGTTTAAATACAAAGTATGATCAAATGAAAAGATAGAGACACGGAATTGAAGACAGAAAGAACAAAAAGCATCAAACTTCATTAACTTCTTCCATTCATTTCATCAACTGTCCGAGCTTTCCATTTACAGTGGAATTAATTCTTGAGTTGTTCTTAACATTTAATCCAACAAAATTATATCATTTGTACTGCTTTGACAATCTAGCGGATCATAATCCCTAGAAATTATATCGAACTACTTTTTAGTATTCGATCCTTTTTATTACAAAAATAGATAAATTCATGTCGAATTTATTCTAGGTTTGTTTTATTAAGAACTCTGTAATCTGTACTCAAATTGTAACACCCTTCAAGTTTAATATAAGTTATATTTAACTTGAATATTGTTTCAGTTTATTCCGCAATAATTTGTTCTTGAATTGTTTAATCTTAAAAGAACAAATTCGATAAAATGGTATAGATTGTATTCAACCCCCCTTCTACAAACTTATCAGGACCTAACAATTGGCATCAGAGCCTTTTGATTGATATACTAATCAAAGATCCATTTTTTGTGATTTTTTCTTAACTCTAAAATTTTTATTCTTTATCAAAAATCTCAAAAATGTCTACTACACAGAAAGTTGGTACAGTGAAAATCCCCATGTTCAGTAAGGAGCATTATCCTCTGTGGAAGAAGAAGATGCTCCTGTTTCTTCAAGTGGCTAATTATAAATATCTTGGAGTGCTGAAAAATGGTCCTAAACTTCCTATGATTGTTGAGGAAGAGCAGATAGAGAACGAGGTTGTTACTAGAGATGCTAGGATGTACCCTAAGGATCCCAAGGACTACACAGCTGATGAGAAAGAGGATGCTTCCATGGATGCCTGTTTACAGTTGATACTAGTTGATTGTCTTGATCCTATCATGCATAATCATGTTCTAAACTGTGTTACTGCCAAACACATTTGGGACACGATTGAGATAATCAATGAGGGGACAGAGGAAGTCAGTGAGAATAAGATGGAAATTCTCACCTCTTCATATGAACATTTCAGATCAAACCCCGGTGAAGGTATCTCTGAGGTTTTTGAGAGATACAACAAATTGATAAATGATCTGAATCTCCATGGAAAGCACTACACTATCAAGGAGATTAACAAGAAGTTTCTCCTGACACTTCCATCTTATTTGGAGCACAGAATATCTGTAATTAGAGAAGCAAGAGATCTTGGAGAGATTTCTTTGGAAAGACTCTATGGTGTCCTGAAGACCTATGAGCTGGAACAGATACAGCAGAAGGAAATATATGGAACAGGGAAAATTATAAGTACTTCTACTGCACTGATGTCAGAAGTACTCCCACAGCAATTGGAAGTGAAGGTTGTTCAACCTTCCAGTTCTGACATGGATGTTACTATGGCTGAATATGGCTTAACATCCACTGATCAATCTGGTGGTGACTTCTATTCTATGGAAGAACTTGAATAGCTGGAGGATGAGTCGATGGCAATGATAGTGAAGAAGTTTGGCAACTTCAGATTCAGAAGGAATCCTAATCTTAGGTTCAAGCCCAGGTTTCAGAGAGGTGGTTCTTCTTCATCTTCAAATAGCACAAGGGGTGGCTATAAAACTGGAACCGTAGATATAAGCACAATCAGGTGCTACAATTATAATGAGTTGGGTCACTTTGCTAGAGAATGTAAAAATCCAAACCAAGTGAGAAGGAACTCATATGATTCTAGCAAGAAGAATAAGATTGGGAAAGCTTATGTTGCCAAGGGAAAGAGTTGGGATGATACGGATAGTGATGAAGAAGCTGGTGAAGTTGGAAACCTAGCTTTAATGGCTAATGAGGGGAGCACTTCATCATTCATGTCAGAGGTAAAGTTTACTGATTATGAAATGATCTATCATCTTAGTAGTACTGTTTCTTGTGCACGTAGTGAAAATTATAGAATAATTCTTTTGAACACAGCTCTTGAAAAGGAGGTAAAAGAATTAAGACTTGTGCATGTTAATCAGGATGATCTCACTAAGAAAATAGCATTTCTTGAGAATATGGTTAATTGTTATATTCAATTGGAAACCATTCTTAAGGATCAGATCAGTGAACTTAAAACCAAGGTTAATGCTTATTGTAATTCTTGTAAGACTCCTAAAGAAATCTTCAATAAACAAGTTATTGGTCATACTGTAGGAATAGAGTATGACTATGATGAATCTATTGGAGAATTAAGCATAAACACCCCTAATAGAGTTAGTGCTGAAGAAAGGGGTGTACCACATGTGCTTAAGGGTATTGATAAACCTTTCTTTAGAGAATCCTTGGCAGAACCTCTGAATGAATATTCCATCATTACTCAAGAGGAGATGCGTGTTGAGGATATTGCTTTTGAACTTGCTCAGTCCAACAAGTGTATGTATGATAATAAAGTCAAAGTTGTTTCAGCAACGGAGACTAAGTCAGACATTCATAAAGTGGATCAAAACAACTATAGAACTAACATGCCTGCTATTAATCTGTCTCATAAAGCATGTGGTGTGATGAATTGCATGTCTTGTGCATTTAATGTTATGTATGCTTATTTTAATAGTAAGCATGTATCTGATGATAAGACTGCTCCACGTCAACATGTTAATAATAAGAAGCATTTTAGAGCTAAGACTGCTAGTCCTCCCAAGACTAGAGTGGATTCATTTATCCCTAAGCCTGCTCAGAAATGTGTTAAGGCTGGCTATAAATGGAAACGCTCTTTTATCAAAGAGGTTGAAGTAGTTAAGATTAAAAATGTTGTTTTGCCTGACAAAGGCCAGTTCTTTAAGTATGCCGGACCCAATCAAGTTTGGGTTCCGAGGAAGGACTAATCAATTTGATATTGCAGGGTGTGGCACAGGTAAACTGTGTTATGTGGATTCTGGACAGTGGTTGTTCAAGGCATATGATCGGAGATAGAGCCCTGCTATCAAATGTGGTTGAGAAAGCTGGCCCAGAAGTTACCTTTGGAGATAACAACAAGGGTATTGTAATAATCCCATATTTTGGACCAAAAAAAAAATTTGATGAATAGTAAAGTCCTGATGAATAGTAAATTTCTGAACCGAAAAAGATTTTCAGACCACCCTATGTACGAATCGGGATAATGAACTTTCGAAGTCGTATTAGTGATCTACGGAGTAAATAAGTGTATGCAAAAACGATCAGAATTCAGAAATTCCAAATTTTATTTTGGTGTAGTATTTGACCGGGCAGTGAATTATATATTATTATATTCAAGAAATGAGATATTAAATTTGAGGATTTGAGGATTTAATATTTTGGAATTTTATTATATTTGATTTGAGAATATTCGAAGAAACGCGAGAACATTTTCTAAGAACAAGGAATAAAGAGGGAATAGATAAGGGATGTTGGAGTTAATATTGATTTAAGGGATTGTGCCACAGTGGAGTAATAAAATGCAACATATAAGCTGTAACGTATTGATTTTATTAAAAGGACACAAAGACGATCCAATTGGTGGAAGAAGAAAAACCAAGGTGTCATGCATGAAAGTCAACCAGAAAGCTAATGGTGTATTTGCAACATTGGCAAAAATGGAGTTGTTTGATGAGAGGCCAACACTTGGACTAATGAGAGAGCAACAAGTGGACCAATGGGTGGTTAACAACACAAAAGAAATGATGCATCCAAGTTGAAAAACAAAACAAAAGTAAGATGAGCAAAAGCTCTCCAATCTGCCAAACAAGAGCACAACTCAAAGAAAAATTCATATCTCCACTTCTATCCATCCATAAATCACCACATTGTTACCGTAGCTTCTCCACTCCATGGGTAAGGTTCGTTCAAAATTTCATGGCAAACAAAGAGGTGTAGCCTAGTCCAATCCCTTCCCCAAGTTGAAGATTCCAATCTGCCCTGTTCCTGGCAGTTTCTGCCATCGATCTTAAAACGCCCATAAATAGACCTTCAAGCATTACCTGGTGATGATCTAGGACTCAAAAGAAATCCCTTGAAGATCAGAAGGTGTGGTAAAAGATTTGAGAACGAAACTCTTATTTTTCGATTTTATATGATTTTTACAAGATGGTGTGTTCTAGGATGATTAGTTACTAACTTAGTTTTCATATTTTGTTTCTTGATGGTTTGGCTTCCAAAGGATGTTCTAAGCAAGGTTTAAGAGTTTTAAAGTCTTTAGAGCACTTCTAAGCTTCAAGCCAAAGTATAAATCTTTGGAAACCCCTTTGATGAATATTGTGTTTTAATGGAGTTTTGATGTGGTATGCATGTTTAGAGGCATGAATCTTGTGTGGTTGTTATGAAATTGGAAAAATAAGTATTGTAGGTCCAAGACCTGTTGAGGCAGTGAGGAAGATGATGAATGGTGTATATGAGTCTTGGGTGTTGGTTGAATGCTTATTTGGGTTGGTTAAAAATTGGATTATTCGATTTTAAGCCGTCGTAATGCCCGATTTTCGATAACTCTAAAAAACTGCCTAGAATCCGAAAACCTAACTGCCTCTTTTGGTTCAATGATGAACATGAGTGTGTATATCTTTGTTTCTAGTTTACGTGAGCGCAAGAATCATGTAAATACGATTTACGGTTTAGGAGAAACATGTGTTTTAGTGTAAGGCGTTCGTAAAACCAAACCGTGCCACTTAGTCAACTTTGAGGCTATGATCGAACCACTTAGAGGTCATAATAAAATGTGAAACTTTGTGATACCATGCCAGGTATGTTTAGGAAGACCCTCGAAAAGATTTCGTGCTAAAAGGATTAAATCTCAATTTTATAAAAATGCGTGAGTGAGCATGCTCGAGTAGAAGTTCTTAAGGAGTTAACTTGAAAATGGACTTTGTACTTGAGATAGTATATACTTAGTATGGTGAAAGCGTTGAAGTTATTAATCTTGAACCTTGTGTTGATTCTAGATTACTGGACCAACCTGAGACTTATTGCTACTTCGGGATTTCCAGGCAAGTTTACTAAAACCTTACTCTATTGTTCAGAGTAGGTATATTTTCAAATGTATAATACTTGGTTATTCAAATGTTTATGTGTACTCTTTGTTCCAAGTATCGTGCAAGTTTCTAAATCTACACTTTGAAGTATTAATTATATAATATTGCTTTTGCCATGTATAGTGTTGTATAGTTTTGAGATAAATGATGAGTAAAGTGCACTTTGTGTACTCGTATTTTAGTCAAGACACCACTTGCAATACTATAGTTTAAAATCGAGCAGTTGTAATATCAATGTTTGTATTTCACTGCACTTTGTTGCATTCCGTTAATTAAGATTAACTCCGTTATTAATTTAGGGAGTAAAGTGCACTTTGTGTACTCGCACTTTACTCTAAAATGTATTTTGTGTACTCGCACTTTACTCTAAATTTTGAACTAAAGTATTGCAAGTGATGTATTGAGCAAAGTCCGGGTACACAAAATGCACTTTAGATTAAAGTGCGAGTACACAAAGTGCACTTTACTCCCTAAATTAATAACGGAGTTAACCTCAGTTAACGGAATGCAACAAAGTGCATTGAAATACAAACATTGATATTGCAACTACTCGATTTTGAACTATAGTATTACAAGTGGTGTCTTGACTAAAGTGTGAGTACACAAAGTGCACTTTACTCATAAATGATTATATCGTGTTAAATAGAATCTGACTTTTGGACATTATACGAGCTTTGAGATAATGTACTTATGAACCGGTATACCTTGTAGCTCTATAGATAAGAGCATGTTTATTGTTTCGACTCTAGACCGGGAGTCGATATTTTTTGATTAGATAGTCGTGGAAACCCGGAGGGATTCCAGCGGCAGAGTACTATTCATCTTGAGGAATATTATTAATAATCATTATTTATGTTCCGT
The DNA here is from genome assembly GCA_030848705.1 of Heracleum sosnowskyi. Taxonomy (NCBI): domain Eukaryota; kingdom Viridiplantae; phylum Streptophyta; class Magnoliopsida; order Apiales; family Apiaceae; genus Heracleum; species Heracleum sosnowskyi. The sequence continues at coordinate 73,581,451 of CM061242.1, forward strand.
AAAGTATTTATTACTTGGAAATGATTTGGTAATTGGCTTATAAGCTAGATATGGGATATCCGTTATAAGCCGGGTTTTTGCAAATGCCCTTAGTATCGGGCGTAAGATTCTTATTCTTCATTATAGACCGGGAGTTGAGATATTTCTGTACGTCGTGAATATTATTTTCTGATGAAGGTATTGAATAGATGTTATTCAATTGTTATTTATTAAATGAATATTGTTTTTGAATATTCATTTAAGTTTTATTTATTTAATGAATATTATTTTGAATATTCATTTAATCCTTATTTATTTAATGAATATTATTTTGAATATTCATTTAATCCTTATTTATTTAATGAATATTATTTTGAATATTCATTTAATCCTTATTTATTTAATGAATATTATTTTGAATATTCATTTAATCCTTATTTATTTAATGAATATTATTTTTGAATATTCGTTTAAGGTTTATTTATTTAATAAATATTATTCGATTATTTATTAAATACTTTTAACACGTTTTAAAATGAGTTATATTATTTAAAGTTTATCCTCGACCTTCAATAATTACGAAGGATATTCTAAACTGTATTATTAATTATTTTAAGTCAAGGGGAGGTTCCCAAACACTGTTTTTCCATTTAAATCCATCTTTTAAGAGGATTTAAATACTCGCTCAACTACCAAAAATATGGGGAACCTGATTTAAGTGACTGCTACTCATTTTAAACTCTCAACTCAAAACTGTCAGGGGACAGATATTTTCTCGGAGCAATTTAATTTCGACAAGTCAAATGTTGTGTTACTACCTCAACGATCGAGGAGTAAATTGATGGAACAAGTCGATATCCATTAACAAGCAATAGCTTGGGAAATATTGGAGAATCTTCCTTTCCAACCTAGATATAACTACTTAGTGGAGTCGTATCAACAAGTATTACACTTGGGGAAAGGGGGACGATCTTTACGTTTCAGAGTCATGGATTTCATCCGAACTAGGAGCAGTGTAAGAGGTTGAGTCGCGCCGACCCATCATTTTTATTGCCCCAAATGGGCCGGGGAGATCCAGAAAGGCGGTAGACGATGTCAGGCTATCGTGTTCTTCCATCTACATGTAGAAAACATTTTTAGTTGTACGACCTGCTACTGATCATAGTGAGGTTGGGACAACTAGCGCGGTGATTACTCCAGTATTGGTTCATCATCCAATTTGGATAATTCTGCAACATGTATTGACAGGGAGTAAGGATGACATCTTTGGTACAGGTTTACCGATCATGTTGGCAGGGGGTTTTCTGCAACATGTATTGAAAGGGACTAAGTATGACATTCTTGGTACAGGTTTACCGATCATGTTGGCAGGGGGTTGAAAAGTGTTCAAAAATGAAGTTACAATAAATCCTTGCAACTTCATCTTTTATTTTATGAGTTATGACTCTGATGAAACCTTACTCAGATTATATATGCATAAGTGGATTTTGGGTTACAAAAACCTTATATTAATTTTCCTCGTAACTTCATCTTTTATATTATGCTAGTATTTTATCCGTTTAATGCGTAGCATGTGGTTATAAAGATATTGAACCATATGGTATTTTGAATCAATAAATAGGCTTTAAGCCTTGATTCTAATGTTAACCTCTATTTTAAAAAGATATGTCTTGAGTCTTGGTTTACCATACTGATACCAAGGATTTCCTAAAGGATTTACGAAGAGTATATGAGTACGATTATAAGTCATACGGTATTTTAAACGGTATACTATTTTGGGGTTAGACCCTAATAGTGATAAAAGTTGTGATCCCATATGGATTATCTCCCTAAAAGGTTTAAAGATTTAAAGTGGGATAGATTTCTTGCTGAGCACTATTAGCTCATTCTTGCTTTATTAAATCTTTCAGCCTGAGGAAAACATTGCCGAATCCACCTCGTGTTACGAGAGCAAGGGAATAAAGAGACCACCCTGGAGTTAGTTGATGCAGGATGGATACTGTCGGTGTGAGCAGAATAGTTGCAGCTTGAACTAGTGAGAATTATTTTGAGTGGGTTTGTATTACTAAACCTTGTATAGAATTGTGAGGTCTATTATTGTAACTTCAGGTAGAGGTTGTAAATAATAGATGAGATCCTGGATAGTACATTTGGGTTGTAATAACAATGTTGATAATTGTTGCTCATTTCGAAGGCTATAACTTGTGTGTGTGTGCGTAAGTGATTGGGGTCTTTGGAGTTGTGTTAGTAGAATGTTGTAAGTAATGCAGGTATGGTATATTGATGGAGCGTGACAACCCAGATTCCTGACCCCGGATCTGGGGGTGTTACAGGTATTACCAGAGGATATGGTTGTTTGGAATTTGGAAATGTTATCATTCAAGATGTATCCATTGTGGAAGGTCTGAAGTTCAATCTTCTCAGCATCAGTCATTTATGTGATAGAGGATATGATGTTTCCTTTGAGAAAGAGAAGTGTCAGATCCTTCACAAGAAGAATGGAAAGCCTGCTCTTCATGGAGTAAGGAAAGGTGATTTGTTCATAGCTGATCTGTACTCTGGATCCAAAGATGAAGTTACTTGTTTTTATGCCAAAGCTTCATCAGATGAAAGTTGGCTATGGCACAAGAAGTTGTCTCACCTTAACTTCAAAACCATGAACTCTCTAGTCAAGAGGGAATTGGTGAGAGGTTTGCCTCAGATGGAATTTACACAGGAAGGACTGTGTGAGGCATGTCAGAAAGGAAAGTCAAAGAAAGCTTCTCACAAGGGCACTAACACATCATCAATAACTGAACCACATCAGCTACTGCACATGGATTTGTTTGGTCCAGTTAATGTGATGTCTATGTCAAAGAAACAATATGCACTTGTGATTGTTGATGACCATTCCAAATATACTTGGGTTTTATTCCTACATTCCAAGGATGAGACCCCACAGATGGTGATTGATCATGTGAAGTTGATTGAGCTGGAATCTAGATTCCCTGTTAGAGCTATAAGGTCAGATAATGGAACTGAATTCAAGAATGCAGTCCTGAATGACTTTTGTGCAGATAAAGGAATAACAAGACAATATTCAGCCCCTAGAACTCCTTAACAGAATGGAGTGGTAGAAAGGAAGAATCGTACATTGATTGAAGCCGCAAGGACTATGTTACGTGAATCAAGACTGTTAATCCCAAATGACCTAACAGAATTGTAGAAGGGGGGGGGTTGAATACAATTCTTGATATTTCTTAAACTTAAAACAACTTACAAATAAAAACTGAACTTAAAGTAAAAATCACAAGCACATAAATAATTTCAGTTGGATGGTTTGATGATCCAACTGAAGTGATTTTTATTGCGGAAATAATCTGTGATACAAAAGTACACAGCTGCTCAGTTACAAGGTTGTAGAGAAGAATGCTCTCAAGGATAGCTAATACAAACTATTTGTTTTTTTTCTTCTCTCTTATTAAAGTAACTGCTACACTTGGTTATATATCCCCAAGTTTACAACCCTATTTTTGGCTACACTAAAAGTACAATGAGTAACCGCCAATAGTTTGCTTTTCATCCCTTTGTCCAGTGGTCCTTGGAGATCCTTGCTTTTGTCTTCATGCTTATTATGATCACTCCCAAGACCCAATTGGAAACTGGGATGTTTCCTTATTCCCCATGTCCATTTTAATGGTTTCCAATGCAAAGTACACTTCCACATCACCTTTAGATCTGTTCAGTAAACTGTCACTATCACTTTGTCAACTATTCAGAAAAGCAATAATGATTCATTGATAGCAGGGAGATGTGTTTCGTTGATAGCTTTATTCTTCATTCCGTTGATGGTGTTTCCCTCGTTTCGTTGATGAGTAAACTCCATACCGTTGACAGAGTAATCTTCATACCGTTGACATGTCTTCACTTAGGCAAAATTACAAGGCATAATATATTTACAATTAACCAACCTATTTTGCCTATCTAGTACTTAGTCAACATGACTTAGAAAACCTATCTAATACATATAACAGAATGCCTATCATTTGAGAAGTATTGTACAATGCAATTGCTACAACACTCATTTCGTTGATGAGCTTCCTGTCAACGGAATGCTGCAAAGCATGCCATTTCGTTGACAGCTACAAAGTGACTTTACACAAATTCTACTAAGTGTTTTATGTTTATCATCAAGAACAACATATTCCTAACAATCTCCCCCAATTTATGACTGATAGAATAACAGCCATAAATCAAGAGACTTGATGATAACAAAAACACTCATATACATTCTAAATTACAAAAGTAGAAAATGCATTAAGCTTCATAATATTTTGAATAAAATACAAGACTTACAAGACTAATGCCAAGAAGTGCTCCTCTAGACTGAGCAAATGATTCATCTTTGTCTTCTTTGTGGCATAGTCTTCTTCCCTCTCTTAGAGTTGTTTTCCTCAATCTGAACCTGTAGCCTTCTGTAGAAGATCTTCTCTTCCTCATCTTGATCACCAAGCTTGGATTGCATAATCTTTAATGTTTGATTAGATGCCTTATCCAGCTGGTCTTCCATTCTGAAGAACCTTCTGCAGTTGTCCTTGTCCTTAAATTCCATCATCCAGTAGGGTTGAAGATGGATCTTCTTTCCTGTTGAGGGCACTCTAAGCATCCTGGGAAGAGCCTCAGGCTTGTTCCAGCTAGCTTTTATTTGACATATTTTGGAGACCACCTCAGACTTGGCTGTTTTGGTGAAGCCAAAGTCTTTCTTCAAACATCTAAACACTGTGAGTAGTGTTTGGTAGTCTTCTCCTAAAATTCTGTAGAGAGGCCATGTTTGTTCTCTACCACCCTTGAATGTGAAAACTAATCTTTCAGGCATCTTTTGAGAAGCTGCAATGCCCCTTACTTCCACCAGGTTGTCTAAATCAAGATGTAAGCTAGATTCTTCCCTGATGTCAGCAATGTACATGCAGTCCTCTGGATTTGTAGGGGGTTTCTGAGGTTGTGGCTTTCTCACAAATACTGGCTTTGCCTTGACAGCCCTTTTCTTTGACTTTGTTGGCTGATCCTTTTCAAATAGGAATTTTGGAAAATAGGCTTCATCAAATTCAATAGGCTCCTCATTTGGCATGATTGGTTGATCGTGATAGTTGACAGGGTGTGCAGGATCAGAGGCCAACTTTCCTTCAATAGGTAGACCAGTAGGAATTTGATGTGCACTTGTTGTGGAAGAGGCTTGAGCAGTGTCCTGAGAGTCCTCTTTATCAAAGTCCAGATTCCTCTTAGCTCTAGCCTTTGGTTGCCTTATACTTTTCCTTGCTTCCTTAGCTCCATCCTTGGCTTTATCTTTCTGTAGAGTTTCTTCATCTTCAAGTGCTTGAGCAACTGCCAATGCTTGCATTGCTGCCCTTTCAGATTCTTCAGCTTTGGCCTTAGCAAAATTTGGGTGACCAACCCAAATGCAGATTTCCTTGCTGTCCCTGTAGATGATGGCCCTTTGATTCCTTATGCTTGGATGATTGCTTTCCTTGCACTTAGTGATCAGCTTCCCTAGGACTTTGAACTCATCTGGCTTTGGTGGAGGATAAAATGTCCTTTCAGTGTTCTTGCCTTTGGGTTTGATAGGTGACACTGGAGAAATCCCTCTTGCATCCACATTCCTAAAGCATGAAGATTGGCCTTTCTCATTTCTTGAATCTTGAAGGATTCCATGCTGAAGGGGCTCTATAGCATAAGAGCTCTTGAACTGTGGCTCCATTTGTACTGTCACCATTGCATTTGTTGATGGCTGATCTGTCTTTGAAGAATCAGTAATTTTCTTGAACCTTGCTTCTATGTTGGACCAGTGATCTTTGATCTGTTCTGCAAGTCTCATCCTCATAGAAGCTTCCTTAATTAGATCAATACCATCCTTTTGCTTCTTTCCAAACTCCCCCATTGCTAATGGCTCTTCTGGTAAGGAGATGGCTGGGACCAAAACCTTTGTGATTTGTATCTCTAGCTCCTTAGTTTCCTTAATTTTCTCCCCCTTTTTGTTATCATCAAGTGAGATGATAGGGAGTCCTTGAGCTGCCAGAAGCTGGGTAAGTAGCTGAGTTTGCTTCTCCTGTTCCTTCTGCATGTGAGAAAGTGTAGCCTCAACTTTGTCCACTCTAGAGGAGAGAGTTTTCAAAGATGAGGACACTTCAGGTTCCTTGGTGAAAAACCTTGACATCTTGGAGACAGTGTGAAGAGGAAGCTTTTCATCTAGCCTCCTGTCAGTAGCATCCCTAAGGTTGCTAATCGAATCCTTTATTTCTGTAGCTTCAATCCTTGTCTGCAACATTTGTAGCCTTTGAATTTCCAGAGAATCCATTATGGCCTTATAGAATTTCTTGTCCCTTGCAGTTGCTGACTCATGAGCTAGATATGCCTCATTGTATTGCCTTGTAATAGCAGCATCCAAGTTGGATCTACCATGCATATCTTGAGAAAGCCAGTTTGGTGTAGGAGGCACCACAGAAGTCCCAGTCTGTGTAGTAGTGGCCACCTGTAGATTGTCACCAAAGCTGTCTTCATCATCAGAAAACTCAAATTCTCCACTTGCTGCAGCTCCTGGAGGTAGATTGGTCAAGGCATCCTTTGCTCTTTGCATTGATGCAGTAGTATGAATTAAGTTGAGTGACCTTTCTGCCTCCACATTGCCCTGTTGAGCCATAACTTGATAGGCTGACACAGGATGAGTAAAGGTCTCAGGATCCAGGGAAATACTATCCAGAGTTTGTTGATAATGCTCTTGGAAGGTAAGTTCCCTTTCTCCCTCACTGACCCCCATTAACTCACTTGCAATGGCTGCTTCCATCCTTATTGCTCCTGTAGTCCCTTCTCTCTCTCCACTCTTTTCTTGCATCATGGGCTCCCCATGGCTCACACCTCTTGTAACAACCCCAAATCCGGGGTCAGGGATTTAGAGTAGTCACGATCCATTTACTCCTTGCCTTACCTGTATTACTCACAACATTCATAATTCACCTGCTCACGACCCCACAATATATGTCTCACACACACACACACACACACAGGTTAGAGTCTCAGAAACGATACAAATACAACCATTGCGGAATAAATAACTTTTATTACAATACCCAAATGTCTTTGAATCTGTCACTGATACAATTTCTAAGTAATGTTACATTACCAACTTAGCCTTCTGATGCTCACAATCCTCTCATACCATTCTTATCTATACATAAGTTGAATACCAAAAGCTGTAGCCTGATTCGATTGGTTCGTCCTACTTTTGGAATTACTGCTAGAAGCTGTTTACGGAAACGCCTTGCGGGGTATGTGCCGTCCCATTGGCATCCTGCTTCGCTGCTATATAATATATATAAAACAATAGCAAGAGTGAGCGATAGCTCAGCAAGGTAACAAAAGTATGGCATAATCCTGCCTTTAATTCAACCCAGAATAAAGCGGGTATAAGACAATAATTTGTCAAAATATCTCGATACTCAAATTACCTCCTTATCGGAATGTAATCCCAGAAATAATACCATTGTTGTATTTCAAATATCAATTTCATAATATTTCTGCAAACTTTGGCTATATTATGAACAAAGTTCTAGTATAAACGATGAGGTTTCAAAGTAAACCAAATATAACCTTTCCGAAAAATATCTGCTATATATGCAGAATATCAACATATAACTTAAAAGATGAAGTTATAAGGTGATTCAGTATAAACAACTCCCTTACCATAACTCATGTTATGTAAGGTATCCACAGAGTCATAACTCATAAAATAAAAGATGAAGTTGCATGGATTTATTGTCACTTCAATTCCAAACACTTTTCGACCCCCTGCCAACATGACCGGTAAACCTGTACCACGGTGTCATCCTTGGTCCCTTTCAATACATGTTGCAGAACCCCTCTGCCAACATGATCGGTAAACATGTACCAACGGAGCCATCCGTGGTCCCTTTCAGTACATGTTGCAGAATTATCCAAAATGGATGATGAACCAATACTGGAGCCTTCTCCGCGCCCGTCGTACCAACCTTACTATGATCAGTAGCAGGTTGTACAACAAAATATGTTTTCTACATGTAGATGGAAGTATCACGACAGCCTGACATTGTCTACCGCCTTTCTGGATCTCCCGGCCCATTTGGGGCAATAAGGTGATGGATCGGCGCGACTCGACCTCTTACACATGCTCCTAGTTCAGATGAAATCCATGACTCTGAAACGTAAAGATCGTCTCCCTTTCCCCAAGTGTAATACTTGTTGATACGACTCCACTCAGTAGTCATATCTAGGTTGGAAAGGAAGATTCTCCAATATTTCCCAAGCGATGCTTGTTAATGGATATCGACTTGTTCCAGGAATTTACCCCTCGATCGTTGAGGTGGTAACACAATATTTGACTTGCAGCAACTAAATTGCTTCGAGAAAATATCTGTCCCCTGACAGTTTTGAGTTGAGAGTTTAAAAAAAGTAGCAGTTACTTAAAACAGGTTTCCCATATTTTTGATAATTGAGCGAGCATTTAAATCTTCTTTAAAAGACAGATTTAAATGGAAAAACATTGTTTTGGGAACCTCTTTTTGATTTGAAAATAATTAATAATATTTATTGAATAAGTAAACCCTCAAATGAATATTCGAAATTAATATTCATTAAGTAAATAAACTTTGAATGAATATTTAGAAATAATATCCATTAAATAAATAAGGATTAAATGAATATTCCACATAATATTCATTAACTAATAAACCTCGAATGAATAATTCAAAATAATATAACCTCGAATGAATATTCAAAATAATATTCATTAAATAATAATCTCAATTGAATATTTGAAAATAATATTCATTTAATAAATAATTAATCCTCAAATGAATATTTAAAGGTAATATTCATTAAATAAATAATCTTCAAGTGAATATTTGAAAATAATATTCATTACTAATCCTCAAATGGAAATATTATCCTTTAAGTCAATAATCCTTCAATGAATATAAATAATATTCTTAACGTCAATAATCCTCAAATGAATATTAATAAATAATATTCTTAAATAAAATAATTAACCCTCGAATAACAGATACCCGATATCTTTGTTATCATTCCGGAACAAAGCGATTTTAAGAAAACATTTTGAAAATGATATTCATCTAAGTAAACAAATTTAATTAGACGAATAAGGCTTATTTAATCCGTAAATGCTTCCAGAAGTATTTACTAATTAAATAAACACTGGTTTATTGGTGATGTTGCCTTTAGGTTAATTATTGCGAAAATCTTTCTAAAAAGCTCTGTCCGGGTTTTCGAAAATATACCTTACAAAATAACCCCGATACGCTGGCTAAGTTATAAACTCAATATATGCTCTGCCCTCTGAGCCTAGGGCCTTTATAAAAACCTGGCTTATAACCGCTATCCATATCTAGCTTATAAGCCCGTTACCAAATCATTTTCAAATAATAACCTTCGAATGAGGTAATATTCAAATAGCATTACTCAAATCATTTCCAGGTAATTAATACTTTCTAGAAATATAATTAATGTTTAATAATAATATCCCTCAAGATGAATAGTACTCTGCCGCTGGAATCCCTCCGGGTTTCCGCGACTATCTATATAACACAAATATCGACTCCCGGTCTAGATTCGAAACAATAAACATTCTCTTATCTATAGAGCTACAAGGTATACCGGTTCATAATTACGTTATCTCACGGCTCGTATAATATCCAAAAGTCAAATTCTATTTAACACGATATATAACATGTATCGCAAAACTGTATAACTCCACACATGGCAACAGCAGTAATATACAATCGATACTTCCAAGTATAGATTTAGGAAACTTGCCTGATGCTCGAGAAGTGATAGGGCTCGTGACCATGTCGAACAATCTAGACAAAGTCAAACGAAAACACACGGTTAATCCCCTGGATAATCCACTTGTACTCAATGCTTAAACATGTAAGCAAAACACAACCAAGGAATTACTAACTCGTTATAGGCTCATACTAAGTCCATGTTATCCGTAAAATACTTATATCATAAGTTGGGTTCGAAATCCATCCTCAAATCCAAGTTATACTTAACCATTTGCAACATCGGTTTCTAAGTCATGCTCTTAGTGGTTTTCACTTGCGCGACCTCGACTAAAACATTTTTATAAAATCGAAAAATAATCTTTTTAATCCGAATCTTTTTCGTGATCCTTCCTAACTGTCTCTAGTATTATTCCTCCAAGTTTCACATTTTAATATGGCTCCGAAGTGGTCCAAATATAGACTCAAAGTTGCTGAACAGAGATGGGTCATTCTTCCGAATGGCGTTTACTAAAACTCACGTTTCTCCTAAACTGTAAATCGTATAAACATGATCTTCATATCAAAACAAACCTTAAAACAAGACCTACATGTTACTGGTCAGTGTTGTTCAAAAATATTCCAATACCAGTTCGTAATTCATGCTCAAAACAGTCTTAAATCAAATGGGCATTACGACGGCTATAATCGTAACGTTTTCCAAAAATCACAACCTCAAATCCAAGCCACACCGGGCATCCATAAAATTCATGAACATAATACTCATCAATATCAGCCTACTTTTTCAGTTTATACCCCAAATTTCTCAAGTCAAATCAACCACTACATAATCATGCTTTCATGCTTATAATCATACTATAAACATCACCAAGCTCAAATCCATCAAGAACAAGCATAAAATCAAAGTAAGGTCTAAGGTCCTTAAAGTTTATACCTTCCTTGGAGAGTATACCAGCGCTAATAATCCTTATATAGTCCTTGTATGGCCTTAAGCTAGCTTAGATCATCAAAGAAATCAAGAAAGACGAAGTTAGTTTCTAAGGGTTACTATTCATCATCACTTTTGTAAAAATCATATAAAATCGAAAATTGAGAGTTTGGTTTTCAAATCTTTACCACACCTTCTACTCTTCAAGAGCTTTCTTTTGAGCTACAGATCATCACCAGGGGATGCTTGAATCTCGACTTATTGGCTCTCTAAGGTGAGAGGTTGAAACTGTCATGGACTGGACAGTTTGGTTTCTTCAACTTGGAGAGGATATTTGACTAGGCTAAACACCTTGGATTGCCATGAAATTTTGAACGAGTGTTATACATAGAATGGAGAAGCTGTGGTTAAAATTTGGTGATTTTATCATGGGTGTATTGTGAGATACGAATTTTTATTTGAGGGTTGCTCTAACAGATCAGTTGAGAGAAATTTGTGTTTCTCTTGCTTTTCTTCTTTTCTTTCTTTTTGTTTTTGGTTAATAATGCTTGAAATGCTGATATTTGTGTAAAGAGTGGTGAGTCATTGCATGCCCAGGACACGTGTCGATCAGTGGAGCCTCATGGTGGCAAAGCAGGGACACGTGTCACGCAATGGAGATCATGGTGGCAAGCAGCTTTACCAGTTCGCTTTCCTTTCACACGGATGATCCAAATGTTGCATTTCTCGAATTAATCTTGTTACATGTTACTTCCATGTATACATTTAATCTTGTCATAATTTCAATCCTTAATCCATGATTCGTTCGCTTAATCGCTTAATCTCGAAAAATGTTCGCAGGGTTTCTTAAGCGTTCTATCGAAGTAGTTTCCTGTAAGTGTTTTTGATATCTCTAATTCTTTTATTAATCCATATCCATGGAATTGATAATCTAAATCCTCAATTATTCTCAAATAATAATTAATCCGTCCGTTATTGGTGAAATTTCGGAGAAAACAGAAATGCTATTTTTCCGATTCTGACAGCTTTTGCATTCCTTCATTTACATCGTAGATCACTAATACGCCCTTGAAAGTTTATTATATCGTTCCGCATATGGGGTGGTCTGAAAAACTTTTTAAACGACAAAAATTTACTATTCATCAAAAGTTACTATTCATCAGTGGTTTTTCTATAATCCTTTGGTTCAATATCCGATCCAATATTCCTGGTTTATTTCTCTTTACTTCTTGCACTTAGAAATGTTCTAGTGCTTTCTCGGGCACACGCTATCTTGTTTACGGAGTTGTCGGATGTATTCCAGATATTGATTTGGATGACATAAAAATACTTTCCTTCCCTGGAGTATTGTATTCTTATCTTCCAGATTGATTGTTCTTATTTATATGTTCAGTCCATTCTTACTATTCTCAAAATGTTTGAAAACCGAAATTCACATTCATTTCATAACTTGATTCTCAAAGTCATTGCCACTATCCACATTTACATCAACATATAATAAAAGTTTTAATTCTACCCAAAATCTGGGGTCTTACAGTCTCCCCTCCTTAAAAGGATTCCGTCCCGGAATCACTCTGAAAACAAATGGGGATATCTTTTAGCATCACGAATCTCTAACCTCATATTCTCTATCTTGTTTGTACAGAAAATACACCAACATAAACTTGCTTGTCATCCATCAACATGCCATTTAGCTTATCAGTAGCAGTACTATCTCTATACTCGCGGGCTTAGTCCGCATACTTTCTCTGTCTGTCTTGGTTGTCACTAGCCGCTTGTTGGTGAAATCTTTTGTCCTTCTAGTTTGTTGGACTAACTTGGGTGTTGTGTAAAATCTCATCTTTTAATTCCCGATCATTCGGAATCCATCTCTGTCTCATTTCAAAGTAAGGGTATCGGCCACCACATTGGCCTTCCCCGGATGGTAGTGTATCTCACGGTCATAATCCTAGGTCAATTCTAGCCATTTCTCCATCTCATGCTATCTACTATCATGGGTAACTCAAAGCCAATTCATTACATTCCATAAAATTTGTGGGGGCATAGTCAATCCCAAAATAACCTCGTTGAAAACTCGAAGTGTCTATTCCCGGTACGAATCGCAGTCTTGGGTATATCCTCGGATTTAACTTCCAACTGGTGATACCCAGTTCTTAAGTAAATTGGAAATACACAGCGTTCTTCCGCTGATCAAACAATCATTTACAAGGGTACCTATTCTCCATGTCAAACTCATACAACTCTCGAGGTTCGATATATAATCTTGTGCTAAAATCTTTCTCTCTTACAACAACACCGGGCTCTCCACGGTGGTACACTGGGTCTTATCATATCCTTATACAACAACTCTTGTAACTGAGTCACTAACTCTTTCATTCCCACTATACTCTGAATACTCGGTATTCATTCTCATGTCATCCCAATCGATATTTGGTAGCGCATTAAGATCTTGTACAATCTCCCAAAACCATTGTAGTTCCCTTTATACTTGGTATCTCTTTTCTTGGCGTCAACCTTAAGAGCTAATTAAGCCTCATATCTCCGGCATAATAGTTTCTTAGGCTGACTATATTCAAGAATCTCTGAATCTGTCTCCATTCTTTATTTATTACTCTCTATCCCCTACAATCAGTCTGGGCTTCATTGGGTGTCAACCAACCCATTCTTATTATAATATCAACTTCTCCCAACTTGAAAGGAATCAGGTCTATCAAAAGTGCCGGCCTCATATTTCTAGTTCACAACCTGGATGTACCAGTCTTATGGGAAAATCCCTCGATTGGCTATTTCTACTTGTAATTATTCCCTCAGCGTCTCGGCCTTAAGGTTTAATCGTCATGCAACATCTTGATATACAACAATGCATTAGCTCTGTCTAAACAGTGTAGAAGGGCACCTGCTATTTAAAGGTCCTGACAGTGGGCTGCTTATTGGAGGTAGCCCTGGTTGAAACCTACTGGCTTTCTTTTCTTCTGTGTTCACAAACTCCGGGACAAACCTCAATAATTCGGAAAACTTGGCCTCATACTCGGTTACAGTCATGGTTTCTGGTTTTAACTCTTTAACTTTCATTTTCATCCGGGTCTCCATATATTTCCGAAAATTATTCCTCTAGAACCACACACGCTGCACCTCTCCCAAGTCACAATACCAGCTCCCTCTGACTCCATCGTCAGTACTTATCTTGCTAACCCAGAGGTAGTGTACATTCGTAAACAACTCCTCCAAAATCTCAATTCCGCTATAGGGCATCTGTCTAACACCGTTGTCACTGGAGCTCACGACACATCGCTATTTCTTTCACATACATCGATCGACACGCTTTCTATTATCATGATATCCTTGGGAGAATAAACCAATTCATTGATATGTCACTAACATTCTATTTGTCTTAGGGATTCGCTCCTGTCATAGGCGATTTCTTTTCGAACTAATTCCTATCGACGAATTTTGACTTATTTGACCTGATTGGCCTCCCCTTAGAATTCAATGAGGATAACAAAAATCATGGGGTCTTGAAAAGACAGCTCCCATATCAAGGAAAATGTCACACACTGGTGATCATAAGGTTATGAGTTTTAAGGTAACCTTGTTGGAGGTAAAAGAATTTACCGAGAGATCAACATGATCATAAGAACTCACGTTGTGTGCCTCGATTGAGACATTACTAAAGGTAATTAGCCTTCTTGTATTTCACAACTTACAAGTGATGGCGTCCCATCAGACTTCTATCACATAGACAGATAGTCCTTGTAGCCCCTATAAGCATAGGGTTGTTCGTCTCAGTGGAAGTTGAAAAGTATGAAAGCAATTCGAGATCAATTTAATGATTATCGTCTTTCGACAATATTTCTTAAAGGAACACCTTGGATTAAAATTGAACAGATTCCAAATGTGCGGTTTCCAAAGAAAATACAAGGAAAAGAATAACCAAAAGATACTGGTACTTAACAACCAAGTGGTGAGGTATCACCATAGGGTCATTCATTATTCGAGGAAAAGTCAAAGCTTAAATAAAATCATTTGACAGGGCTTCGAAAACCTGAAAGTAGGCATCGTGACAGCCTCTAACACAATTGAAATTAATTATGATTTAACACAAGTGTTATAAAATAACTTCGAAGAGGGAATATACCCTTATCAGAATTCTTTCTTGGAAAGAGGTCAAGATAGATCATTGATTGGGGAAATATCCCACATAATTTACAAATGGGGAGGGTACTACCAAGGTCTCTACGGACGCCTTTTATGTCGGCTCCTCTGATGGATAATCGTTCAATTCCAAAGCTTTTCTTTTCCACGCACCCTAAGGTGTTTGATACTTACGTCATTGCCGACTTATAATAGTCACTAAGAATTCAACCATCAACATTTGCAATCGCAGGGAGTTCTATTCGACTAGGCGCAAACGTCTCAAGTAAGCGTTCTGTTCTCTAAGAAGACCTCGATACCGTTGTCGCCCATAGTAATGACAGTTCCACATGTCGACTGGGCGGTACCTCGGAAGCTCGTTAGAAACTACAAGCTTAAATCCGGTCTCTATTTCAATCATCTTTATACCCAATATTCCTTGAGATAATAAAATCCCTCAATGATGTAATAGACACTATTTCCAGTGGAATCGCTGGTCGTGGGGGATTGAAACCTCATAGCCAAAGCAATTCCTTACACTATTCTTAGGCAACTAAGTACCCTTAATCATTCATGAAAATCTGAACACCTTGGTTCTTACGTATGCCGCCTCCTTATGGGCCACTATAACCGACTACGAGTAACAGGTTTCGTTCAAGTCGAATCAATCCACTGATACTGGCTATACTGCCTCTACCTCTTCTGCTTTGGAGACTCTACTCCATTCTTTGTCATATCTCATGATGAGCCATAAACGATCCTTAAATTCTTGTCTCGTCACTTATTTGTCCCTTGAAGGTTCGTCTGGTCCTATTGTACGACCTCAAGTAACATACCACATCTTTATCAATCAACACGTTCTCTACAAGATTCTTTCCTTGACCCACTATGGGGTCTTCCTCTAGATCCTCCTATGGATCTTCCTTTATCGGGTCTCCGTCCATTTCAAGGAACGCATCATCAATTGCCTACTCGAAGGCCTCAGGGTCTGGTATCTCAGAATCCCATCAATCTACAACTCATACGAATCGAGGTGACTAACCATGAAGTCCTAAGTACGGTTTCCCAGAAGAAGTCCCCTCTCGGGCTTCATCTTAAACAGTCCGGGTCATGTCCTCTAACCCGACTACGAACTCAATTCGAGCTCTAGATGTCCTTATCATTCTTAAGGGTATTGTAAGACTCGATCTCCTATCATTTCTGAGGACTGTAACCTAACGCTCTGATACCATTTCTGTAACAACCCCAAATCCGGGGTCAGGGATTTAGAGTAGTCACGATCCATTTACTCCTTGCCTTACCTGTATTACTCACAACATTCATAATTCACCTGCTCACGACCCCACAATATATGTCTCTCACACACACACACACACACAGGTTAGAGTCTCAGAAACGATACAAATACAACCATTGCGGAATAAATAACTTTTATTACAATACCCAAATGTCTTTGAATCTGTCACTGATACAATTTCTAAGTAATGTTACATTACCAACTTAGCCTTCTGATGCTCACAATCCTCTCATACCATTCTTATCTATACATAAGTTGAATACCAAAAGCTGTAGCCTGATTCGATTGGTTCGTCCTACTTTTGGAATTACTGCTAGAAGCTGTTTACGGAAACGCCTTGCGGGGTATGTGCCGTCCCATTGGCATCCTGCTTCGCTGCTATATAATATATATAAAACAATAGCAAGAGTGAGCGATAGCTCAGCAAGGTAACAAAAGTATGGCATAATCCTGCCTTTAATTCAACCCAGAATAAAGCGGGTATAAGACAATAATTTGTCAAAATATCTCGATACTCAAATTACCTCCTTATCGGAATGTAATCCCAGAAATAATACCATTGTTGTATTTCAAATATCAATTTCATAATATTTCTGCAAACTTTGGCTATATTATGAACAAAGTTCTAGTATAAACGATGAGGTTTCAAAGTAAACCAAATATAACCTTTCCGA
The DNA here is from genome assembly GCA_030848705.1 of Heracleum sosnowskyi. NCBI lineage: Eukaryota > Viridiplantae > Streptophyta > Magnoliopsida > Apiales > Apiaceae > Heracleum > Heracleum sosnowskyi. The sequence goes on from CM061242.1 coordinate 73,598,266, forward strand.
AAAATATCTGCTATATATGCAGAATATCAACATATAACTTAAAAGATGAAGTTATAAGGTGATTCAGTATAAACAACTCCCTTACCATAACTCATGTTATGTAAGGTATCCACAGAGTCATAACTCATAAAATAAAAGATGAAGTTGCATGGATTTATTGTCACTTCAATTCCAAACACTTTTCGACCCCCTGCCAACATGACCGGTAAACCTGTACCACGGTGTCATCCTTGGTCCCTTTCAATACATGTTGCAGAACCCCTCTGCCAACATGATCGGTAAACATGTACCAACGGAGCCATCCGTGGTCCCTTTCAGTACATGTTGCAGAATTATCCAAAATGGATGATGAACCAATACTGGAGCCTTCTCCGCGCCCGTCGTACCAACCTTACTATGATCAGTAGCAGGTTGTACAACAAAATATGTTTTCTACATGTAGATGGAAGTATCACGACAGCCTGACATTGTCTACCGCCTTTCTGGATCTCCCGGCCCATTTGGGGCAATAAGGTGATGGATCGGCGCGACTCGACCTCTTACACATGCTCCTAGTTCAGATGAAATCCATGACTCTGAAACGTAAAGATCGTCTCCCTTTCCCCAAGTGTAATACTTGTTGATACGACTCCACTCAGTAGTCATATCTAGGTTGGAAAGGAAGATTCTCCAATATTTCCCAAGCGATGCTTGTTAATGGATATCGACTTGTTCCAGGAATTTACCCCTCGATCGTTGAGGTGGTAACACAATATTTGACTTGCAGCAACTAAATTGCTTCGAGAAAATATCTGTCCCCTGACAGTTTTGAGTTGAGAGTTTAAAAAAAGTAGCAGTTACTTAAAACAGGTTTCCCATATTTTTGATAATTGAGCGAGCATTTAAATCTTCTTTAAAAGACAGATTTAAATGGAAAAACATTGTTTTGGGAACCTCTTTTTGATTTGAAAATAATTAATAATATTTATTGAATAAGTAAACCCTCAAATGAATATTCGAAATTAATATTCATTAAGTAAATAAACTTTGAATGAATATTTAGAAATAATATCCATTAAATAAATAAGGATTAAATGAATATTCCACATAATATTCATTAACTAATAAACCTCGAATGAATAATTCAAAATAATATAACCTCGAATGAATATTCAAAATAATATTCATTAAATAATAATCTCAATTGAATATTTGAAAATAATATTCATTTAATAAATAATTAATCCTCAAATGAATATTTAAAGGTAATATTCATTAAATAAATAATCTTCAAGTGAATATTTGAAAATAATATTCATTACTAATCCTCAAATGGAAATATTATCCTTTAAGTCAATAATCCTTCAATGAATATAAATAATATTCTTAACGTCAATAATCCTCAAATGAATATTAATAAATAATATTCTTAAATAAAATAATTAACCCTCGAATAACAGATACCCGATATCTTTGTTATCATTCCGGAACAAAGCGATTTTAAGAAAACATTTTGAAAATGATATTCATCTAAGTAAACAAATTTAATTAGACGAATAAGGCTTATTTAATCCGTAAATGCTTCCAGAAGTATTTACTAATTAAATAAACACTGGTTTATTGGTGATGTTGCCTTTAGGTTAATTATTGCGAAAATCTTTCTAAAAAGCTCTGTCCGGGTTTTCGAAAATATACCTTACAAAATAACCCCGATACGCTGGCTAAGTTATAAACTCAATATATGCTCTGCCCTCTGAGCCTAGGGCCTTTATAAAAACCTGGCTTATAACCGCTATCCATATCTAGCTTATAAGCCCGTTACCAAATCATTTTCAAATAATAACCTTCGAATGAGGTAATATTCAAATAGCATTACTCAAATCATTTCCAGGTAATTAATACTTTCTAGAAATATAATTAATGTTTAATAATAATATCCCTCAAGATGAATAGTACTCTGCCGCTGGAATCCCTCCGGGTTTCCGCGACTATCTATATAACACAAATATCGACTCCCGGTCTAGATTCGAAACAATAAACATTCTCTTATCTATAGAGCTACAAGGTATACCGGTTCATAATTACGTTATCTCACGGCTCGTATAATATCCAAAAGTCAAATTCTATTTAACACGATATATAACATGTATCGCAAAACTGTATAACTCCACACATGGCAACAGCAGTAATATACAATCGATACTTCCAAGTATAGATTTAGGAAACTTGCCTGATGCTCGAGAAGTGATAGGGCTCGTGACCATGTCGAACAATCTAGACAAAGTCAAACGAAAACACACGGTTAATCCCCTGGATAATCCACTTGTACTCAATGCTTAAACATGTAAGCAAAACACAACCAAGGAATTACTAACTCGTTATAGGCTCATACTAAGTCCATGTTATCCGTAAAATACTTATATCATAAGTTGGGTTCGAAATCCATCCTCAAATCCAAGTTATACTTAACCATTTGCAACATCGGTTTCTAAGTCATGCTCTTAGTGGTTTTCACTTGCGCGACTTCGACTAAAACATTTTTATAAAATCGAAAAATAATCTTTTTAATCCGAATCTTTTTCGTGATCCTTCCTAACTGTCTCTAGTATTATTCCTCCAAGTTTCACATTTTAATATGGCTCCGAAGTGGTCCAAATATAGACTCAAAGTTGCTGAACAGAGATGGGTCATTCTTCCGAATGGCGTTTACTAAAACTCACGTTTCTCCTAAACCGTAAATCGTATAAACATGATCTTCATATCAAAACAAACCTTAAAACAAGACCTACATGTTACTGGTCAGTGTTGTTCAAAAATATTCCAATACCAGTTCGTAATTCATGCTCAAAACAGTCTTAAATCAAATGGGCATTACGACGGCTATAATCGTAACGTTTTCCAAAAATCACAACCTCAAATCCAAGCCACACCGGGCATCCATAAAATTCATGAACATAATACTCATCAATATCAGCCTACTTTTTCAGTTTATACCCCAAATTTCTCAAGTCAAATCAACCACTACATAATCATGCTTTCATGCTTATAATCATACTATAAACATCACCAAGCTCAAATCCATCAAGAACAAGCATAAAATCAAAGTAAGGTCTAAGGTCCTTAAAGTTTATACCTTCCTTGGAGAGTATACCAGCGCTAATAATCCTTATATAGTCCTTGTATGGCCTTAAGCTAGCTTAGATCATCAAAGAAATCAAGAAAGACGAAGTTAGTTTCTAAGGGTTACTATTCATCATCACTTTTGTAAAAATCATATAAAATCGAAAATTGAGAGTTTGGTTTTCAAATCTTTACCACACCTTCTACTCTTCAAGAGCTTTCTTTTGAGCTACAGATCATCACCAGGGGATGCTTGAATCTCGACTTATTGGCTCTCTAAGGTGAGAGGTTGAAACTGTCATGGACTGGACAGTTTGGTTTCTTCAACTTGGAGAGGATATCTGACTAGGCTAAACACCTTGGATTGCCATGAAATTTTGAACGAGTGTTATACATAGAATGGAGAAGCTGTGGTTAAAATTTGGTGATTTTATCATGGGTGTATTGTGAGATACGAATTTTTATTTGAGGGTTGCTCTAACAGATCAGTTGAGAGAAATTTGTGTTTCTCTTGCTTTTCTTCTTTTCTTTCTTTTTGTTTTTGGTTAATAATGCTTGAAATGCTGATATTTGTGTAAAGAGTGGTGAGTCATTGCATGCCCAGGACACGTGTCGATCAGTGGAGCCTCATGGTGGCAAAGCAGGGACACGTGTCACGCAATGGAGATCATGGTGGCAAGCAGCTTTACCAGTTCGCTTTCCTTTCACACGGATGATCCAAATGTTGCATTTCTCGAATTAATCTTGTTACATGTTACTTCCATGTATACATTTAATCTTGTCATAATTTCAATCCTTAATCCATGATTCGTTCGCTTAATCGCTTAATCTCGAAAAATGTTCGCAGGGTTTCTTAAGCGTTCTATCGAAGTAGTTTCCTGTAAGTGTTTTTGATATCTCTAATTCTTTTATTAATCCATATCCATGGAATTGATAATCTAAATCCTCAATTATTCTCAAATAATAATTAATCCGTCCGTTATTGGTGAAATTTCGGAGAAAACAGAAATGCTATTTTTCCGATTCTGACAGCTTTTGCATTCCTTCATTTACATCGTAGATCACTAATACGCCCTTGAAAGTTTATTATATCGTTCCGCATATGGGGTGGTCTGAAAAACTTTTTAAACGACAAAAATTTACTATTCATCAAAAGTTACTATTCATCAGTGGTTTTTCTATAATCCTTTGGTTCAATATCCGATCCAATATTCCTGGTTTATTTCTCTTTACTTCTTGCACTTAGAAATGTTCTAGTGCTTTCTCGGGCACACGCTATCTTGTTTACGGAGTTGTCGGATGTATTCCAGATATTGATTTGGATGACATAAAAATACTTTCCTTCCCTGGAGTATTGTATTCTTATCTTCCAGATTGATTGTTCTTATTTATATGTTCAGTCCATTCTTACTATTCTCAAAATGTTTGAAAACCGAAATTCACATTCATTTCATAACTTGATTCTCAAAGTCATTGCCACTATCCACATTTACATCAACATATAATAAAAGTTTTAATTCTACCCAAAATCTGGGGTCTTACACCTCTCACACCCTCACCTTCACCTACTAAGGTGGTACTCTCAATCTCTCCTTTTGCCTAGCTGGAAGAAATAGCCAGCCTCTCACTATCAGACTCTCCTTTTGCCTGGCTGCAAGCCAGCCTCTCAGTTTCACTCCCTCTCAAACCTAAAAGTGTCTCAACTACCACCAGGTCATCTACACTAGTTGTGGAAACAACTGGGTTTTCAATAAGGGGTGTAGATTGACCTATCAACGGAATGGTAGTTTGAACTGTCAACGGTATGGATACCGTTGATGGAGAAACACTTGTCAACGAAAGAATCTGTTTCGTTGATGAAGTCAATAAAGCACTTTGAGAAAGTGAAATTGCAGTAGAATCTGTGGTGATTGATTTTAGAGATTTGTCCACAGATCCTCTTGCAACTTCAGAAAAAATTGGTTGATGGCCCAACAAATCACTTAACAAGTGATGGCCACCAGCTTCAGAGTGGGGCTTCTCCAAGATCAGAGTTGGAGAATCAGGAATAGATGTATGGATCATGTCCACATCTAGAGATAAAGTTGGTGAATTTGATGGAGATAGTTCAAGGTTGATGTTTAGAGAATGGGACTGTAACCCCAGAGTGATGATAGGGGTTACATCAAACTGAATTTGTGAAACTGGAAGTGTAGCTTCCAGAGTGTGTGCACCCTGTGAACCCTTGGACTTTTGTTTCACCCTCCTTTGGTATTGGGAAAAAGTAGACTGTGGGCTTGAAGTGTCCCTTACCCTCTTGGAGTGTGCTCTTGGAGAAGAGCTTGTTTCAATAATTACATCCTTTTGGGAGGATGCAATTAGACTTGTGTTTAAATCCATATTACTCATTGTGCCTTGTTGGGAAGACACAATGGGGCTTGGCTGGATTTCACTCATCTGTCCTTCCTTATCCTTAGGGTTTCTTTTATGTTCACCCCTTCCCTCACCTCTCACAGCACCTACAACACTCCCTTAGGTTGTGTAGTGGATTTTACAACAGGTGCCTTTTGGGAAGCACCTGAGGTTGGCTTGGAGGATTTCTTTGATTTTGGTCTTGTTGCTGAGGTAGGAGCCTGTTGGGTCACAACTACAGACTCCACAACAACAGTACTGGGTGATATAGTTGAAGTAACAATTATACTAGAAGGGATAGCAGTAGTTACCTCAATTACTGGCAGATACACCACTGGAACCTCACCATTGTGGTTCAGCCTCAGTATGTCTGTCAGTACTCTCTTTTCTTGCACAAAACACTCAAACTTGGAAACAGGGTTAGAAATAACTAATGGTGTTGGACTAACATGATTAGCCAACATCATCAGAAACCTAGCATAATAGATATTCTTTTTCCTATTAGCCTTATCACCCAACTTAGCACCAATTTCATACATAAGTTGGGTGCTAAAGTTGTAATATCTATCAGTTAGGAGCATGGTAAAAAGAATCAACATGGAATTAGTTAATGCATCAAAATTACTAATCTTACCAGAAAAGACCTTGATAAATGCATCAGCTAAATAACTATATTCCCTAACCAAACCTCTCCTAATTATTCTACCCAGATTATCAGTAGGCAAAGAGTAGTTTATTGAATTTAGCAAGTTAACCATTTCAGTGATTGTAGGCAAAGCATCACAGTTATTTTCAGGAATATGTAAACATGCTTGCAATACATCAGAATTAACTATGTACTCTTTACCTTGTATGGTGAATTGCAGTGTGCAGTTTGTTCCACTATACTCACATGAGGTCCAAATCTCCTCGATTATCTCATTATAGAGAGGAGTTGAGTGAAACATTGCATAGCTCAATTTGCAGTTCTTCATGAAGTCCATCATCTTGAAAAAGATACTGTTTGGACCCTCCTTGACAACAAATGGGATTGAGTTGTTCTTTTCGTAAATGAACCCTCCAGCAGACATAAGCTTGACTATGGGTGCCATTGTTGTGTGAAGAAAAGCTTCGAGCTAAATTGCTTGTTAGAGAGAAGAAGAGAGAAAAGCCTTTGGAATTTTTGAGAACAGGTAAAAAGAAAATAAAGAAAATAGAATTTCTTAAATACTCCCCCAAAATTTCTCATAAAAAGAGTCCAATAATAAATGTAAATTACTGGATTGGCTTAAAAATATAACCGTTACTTTTAAAGAATTACCATGATTTATACTTACAGGGGTGTATGCACAGATCGTGGTAACGGACGTGTCAAATATCAACGGTTCAGATTAAAAGCGCTAAATCAACGAATCAGGATTGGGTGGTTAAAGTCCCGTCTTATTTCGTTGATAAAGCTGTGTTTCGTTGATATAAAAGAGCTATCAACGAAACACCCAGAAAAATGCTAAGACTGTCAACGAAATGGTTCGTTTCGTTGACATAGTAATTTTGACTTAGACAAAATTTCACTTTTTCCTGAGAAAATTAATTCACGGAAAAACATAGCAAGTTTCTGGCTGCATTTTAACTTGTAAAAATCTCAAAATAATTAAGAGAAAATTAGCATACCTAGCTCACTTACTAATCTTGAGAATGTGGATTCATCAAGTGGCTTGGTAAAGATGCCTGCAAGTTGTTGTTCACTTGGAACAAAATGTAACTCCACAGTACCATTCATAACATGTTCTCTAATGAAATGGTACTTGATGTCAATGTGCTTGGTCCTTGAATGTTGCACTGGATTCTCAGTAATGGCAATGGCACTAGTGTTGTCACAGAAAATAGGAATTTTCTCAACTCTTAATCCATAATCAAGTAGTTGATTTTTCATCCATAAAATCTGTGCACAACAACTTCCAGCTGCAATATACTCAGCCTCAGCTGTGGAGGTAGAAACTGAGTTTTGTTTCTTGCTAAACCATGAGACAAGCTTGTTTCCTAAGAATTGACAGGTGCCTGTTGTGCTTTTCCTGTCAATTTTACATCCTGCAAAATCTGCATCTGAATAACCAATTAGTTCAAAGCCAGATTCTCTAGGATACCAAATGCCAAGGTTTGGTGTTCCTTTGAGATATCTGAAAATTCTTTTAATAGCAACTAAATGGGATTCCCTAGGATCAGCCTGAAATCTAGCACATAGACATGTAGCAAACATAATATCAGGTCTACTAGCTGTTAAATATAAAAGTGAGCCTACCATGCCTCTGTAACCTGAAATGTCCACAGATTTTTCCTTAGTATTCAATTCAAGTTTGGTGGCAGTAGGCATGGGAGTTTTGGCAGGAGAGCATTCCATTAAATTAAACTTCTTTAATAAATCATGAATATATTTTGTTTGACTAATGAAAATGCCTTCATTAACTTGCTTCACTTGAAGCCCAAGAAAGTAAGTTAATTCTCCCATCATGCTCATTTCATATTTACTTTGCATAAGCTTGGCAAACTTTTGACAAAGTTTCACATCTGTAGACCCAAAGATTATGTCATCTACATAAATTTGAACAAGTATAGTAGAGCCATTCACAACCCTGTGAAAAAGAGTTTTATCTACAGTACCTCTAGTGAAGTGATTCTCAAGGAGGAACTGTGAAAGTGTGTCATACCAGGCTCTAGGTGCTTGTTTCAAACTATAGAGTACTTTGAGGATGAAGTATACATATTCTGGAAAATCATCATCTTCAAAACCAGGAGGTTGACTTACATACACCTCCTCTTCCAATTCCCCATTCAGAAAAGCACTCTTCACATCCATTTGATAGACTTTGAAATTGGCATGGGCTGCATAGGCTAGGAAAATCCTTATTGCTTCTAGTCTTGCAACAGGAGCAAATGTTTCATCAAAATCAATTCCTTCTTCCTGTGAATAGCCTGTTGCAACCAGTCTTGCTTTGTTCCTTGTGACTATGCCATTTTCATCCATCTTGTTTCTGAACACCCATTTTGTTTCTATGACACTCATGTCCTTAGGCTTGGGCACCAGCTTCCAAACATTGTTCCTTTCAAATTGGTTTAGCTCTTCTTGCATAGCCAAAACCCAATCTGGATCTAGAAGTGCATCCTCAACTTTCTTTGGCTCATCTTGAGACAGAAAGCTGCTATATAGACATTCTTCTTGAGTTGCTCTTCTAGTTTGGACTTTTGAAGAAACATCACCTATAATAAGTTCAAAGGGATGATCTTTAGTCCATTTCCTTGAGGGAGGTAGATTTGCTCTTGAAGAGGTAGCTTCATGATCATAATTGCCTTGATTGGATATTTGTCCTTGAGAAACTCCCCCTGAGTTTGTTGTCCCTAAATGATCACTTCTAGAAACATTTCTATGACTGTCAACAGTATTACCATTTTGGCGGTCAACGAAACGCTCATTTTGACTGTCAACGAATCCACCATCATGACTGTCAACGAAATGACCATTTGGTCTGCTAGCAGCTATTCTTTTCAATCTTAATGCAGCAATTTCATCTTCACTGCTGCTTTCATCTGTGCTAGATACAACAACTTTAGGCTGTTTCTCAGTAGCCTTAACATGATTCACTTGATCTCCTTCCTCATTTTCAAAAGAAAGACTTTCATGGAAACCTTCATCACAGAGACCTTGAATTTTGAGATCATCAAAAACAACATGTACAGATTCCATAACAATGTTGGTTCCGAGATTATAGACTCTGTAGGCTTTCCCTGCTGCATATCCCACAAATATTGCTTCATCTGCCTTTGCTTCAAATTTCCCCAAATGCTCAGCTTGATTTCTCAGAACAAAGCACTTGCATCCAAAGACATGAAGAAAATCCAATAGTGGCTTCTTTCTTTTGAGTAGCTGATAAGGGGTCATTCCTTTGGCCTGATTAATCAAAGAAATATTCTGAGTGAAGCAAGCTGTATTAACTACCTCAGCCCAAAAATAAGTTGGTAACTTTGATTCATCTAGCATTGTCCTTGCAGCTTCAATAAGTGTTCTATTTTTCCTTTCAACTACACCATTTTGCTGTGGTGTCCTTGCTGCTGAAAACTCATGCAAAATACCATTTTCTTCACAGAACACCTTCATGCTTGAATTCTTGAATTCTGTCCCATTGTCACTCCTAATCCTTCTTACTTTCAAGTCAGGATGATTGTTTACCATCTTGATGTGATTGATAATGATTTCACTTGCCTCATCTTTGGAGAGCAAAAAGAAAGTCCATGTAAATCTAGAAAAATCATCAACAATCACAAGACAATATTTCTTCTTTGAAATAGACATGACATTTACAGGGCCAAACAAATCCATATGAAGCAACTCAAGCTGATGGACAATTGATGACTCTGTCTTGCTTTTGAATGATGCCTTCTTTTGTTTCCCTTTTTGACAGGCATCACACAAACCATCCTTGGAAAACTCCACCTGTGGAATTCCTCTAGCAAGATCTTTCCTCACCAAGTCATTCATAACTTTAAAATTCAGATGAGATAATTTCTTGTGCCATAGCCAACTTTCATCCTTGCTTGCCTTGCTGAAAAGACAAGTGATGGTTTCTGGACTTGTGCTACTAAAGTCAGCAATGTACACATTCCCTCTTCTGAATCCAGTCATTACCACATTGTTGTTTCCTCCTTTAGAAACAACACAGGCTTCTCTAGAAAAAGTAACTAGAAATCCTTTGTCACAAAGTTGACTGATGCTAAGCAAATTGTGCTTAAGACCATCCACCAATGCAACCTCATCTATGATGACATTCTCTTTTGAAATCAAGCCATATCCCTTTGTGTAGCCTTTGCTGTCATCTCCAAAAGCAATACAAGGGCCAGCTTTTTCCTGAAACTCTGTGAGCAGGGTAGAATCACCAGTCATGTGTCTTGAACAACCACTATCCAAGTACCAAAGATTCCTTTTGTCTCCCTGCACACAATAAAATCAAATCAAGTTGATTTTGGTACCCAAATTTCCTTGGGTCCTGTTTTGTTAGCCTTTGCTTTCCCTTTTACATTATTTTTCACCTTGGGCTCAGATTGATTTAAATCAATCTTTACCCTTGGTGTTGATTTCTGAGGGTTGCTCACATTTTCATTCACAACATGCATAGTTGGAGGAATAAACATGTTATTCATATTCCATGGCATTTGTGGCACATTAAACATATTCATGTATGGATTAGACACAAATGGCATGCTGGCATATGGATTTTGAAATTGTGCATATGGAGCAAACATGTTAGGCATAACAGGCATTATAGGCATAGAACTATTCATTACAGGTTTGGGAATTTTCACTTTAACAGTCTTCTTAACAGATTTGCAGTTAGTAGATAAATGACTAACACTTCCACAATTAACACATGTCTTTCTAGGAGCATATTTATCAGGTGTGTAATTGTTGTGTTTGTTAATTCCTACTTTGCCATTCCTGTTATTCTTTTTATTTCCCTTAGCCTCAACTTGAACATTCTCTAACTTATTTTTCAATTGCTTGTTGGACAAGTGACCTACATTAGCTCTCTCAACAGGCTTCTCAACTTTCTTTGATTTACTAGACTCACCTTGAACAAAGTTCTTGGTGACAGGACCATACTTATTATTAAGTCTAGTGAGTTCATCTTTTCTTTTCTCTGTCAACGAAACACCCTGATCGGTTGATGGTTCATCTGTCAACGAAACATTGCATTCCGTTGACATATCAACCTTCAACAAATGATCATTGTTGTTTGTTGACTCTGTTTCTGATTCTAAGGTTTCACAAACATACCCTAGTTTCTCTTTGTTCTTTTTCCATGATTGTTCACAGAAAGATTCCATACCTTGAACATTAATGATGTTGGTAGCAACATTCCTGGCATCTTTCCATTTAGCAATCACACTTTGTTCTATTTCAAGTTGTGTCTTAAGAATTTCTTCCCTTTGTAACACGTTCTCAAGTTCCTTCTTAGCATCCCTACTAACACATCTCATTTTCTCAAATTCAATGAGATGTGCTTCTAACATTGCATTCCTATCACTTAAGAGCAAATTAGTCTCTTTTATTCTTGAATTCTCTTTGGTAAGTGATTTAAGAGTAACGCGTAAATTATATAATACATTAGACATTTCATTTACTGCACTATCGCATTCCTCTTTAGAAAGCTCAGAAAGATTAGTAATTGTTACCTGGTTGCTTGAGGAGCTTGCTTCCTGCTCATGATTGTTAGCCATAAGAGCCAGGTTGACATATTCAACATCATCATCAGAATCTTCACCATTACCAGCCCAATCATACTCCTGAGACATGAAAGCCTTTTCTTTTTGCTTGAGAAGTTCAAAGTATTTCTTTTTATAATCAACAGGCTCAAATTTCCTGTTGCCCTTCTCAATCTTGGGCTTTCTGCAGTCTCCAGCAAAGTGACCAAGCATTCCACAATTGAAACATTTAGATTTAGACTTTTCAATCCAGTTACTTTTGTTAGGTTGAAAGTCTCTCCTTGGTGGCCTTGCTTCTGAGTTTCTCTTGAACTTGAACTTAGAGAATTTTCTTGACAGAAAAGCAATGTGTTCATCAATCTCATCTAAGTCATCCAAGTTGGCTGGTTCTGGTTCTTCTTCTTCTGTCATCTTGCCTTTACCCTTGCTAACATCACTTCTACAACTAGCTCGACTAGTTGTTGCCTTTGCAGCTTCTTCAGTGTCATCTTTCAGTTGGTTCACAGATGCAATCAATGCAATAGATCCACCCTTCTTCTGTACCTTTTCAATTTCTTCATCTTGCTCCATTTCCAACTCATATGTCTTCAAGGTTCCATAAAGCCTTTCAAGAGTGTAGTCTTTGTACTCTTGAGTGTTTCTGAGAGAAACAGTCATAGGCTTCCATTCTTTTGGAAGAGCTCTAAGAAATTTAAGGTTTGAATCCTTGGTTTGATAGATCCTCCCATACAGCTTTAATCCATTCAAAAGCTTCTGAAACCTACTAAACGTGTCATTTAGGGTTTCACCAGCTTTAAAATGAAAATGCTCATATTGTTGTATAAGGAGTTGCATTTTATTTTCCCTGACTTGCTCAGTTCCTTCACAGAGAGTTCTAACAGTGTCCCATACTTCTTTGGAGGTTGTACAGTTTATGACATTGTCAAACATCTCTTGCTCCAAACCATTAAACAGAATGTTCAGGGTTCTTTTGTCTTTATGGACTTCTACAACATCTTCAACAGTCCATTCTGAGACAGGTTTTGGAATCTCTACATCAGGAGCATCATCTGGCAGTCCAACTCTAGAATCAAGCTTCATGGGAACGTGTGGACCTTTCTCAATGCAGTCTACATACCTCTCATCCATAGACATGAGATGTAAATGCATCTTTACTTTCCAGTGAAAGTAATTGTCCTTATCAAGAACTGGTATCTTCACACCTGCATCCTTCTTCACCATGGTTTCTGTTTTTGGTCTTGATCTTTAAACTTCTTGTATGTTAGAAGCTCGCTCTGATACCAATTGCTAATCCCAAATGACCTAACAGAATTGTAGAAGGGGGGGGGGTTGAATACAATTCTTGATATTTCTTAAACTTAAAACAACTTACAAATAAAAACTGAACTTAAAGTAAAAATCACAAGCACATAAATAATTTCAGTTGGATTGTTTGATGATCCAACTGAAGTGATTTTTATTGCGGAAATAATCTGTGATACAAAAGTACACAGCTGCTCAGTTACAAGGTTGTAGAGAAGAATGCTCTCAAGGATAGCTAATACAAACTATTTGTTTTTTTTCTTCTCTCTTATTAAAGTAACTGCTACACTTGGTTATATATCCCCAAGTTTACAACCCTATTTTTGGCTACACTAAAAGTACAATGAGTAACCGCCAATAGTTTGCTTTTCATCCCTTTGTCCAGTGGTCCTTGGAGATCCTTGCTTTTGTCTTCATGCTTATTATGATCACTCCCAAGACCCAATTGGAAACTGGGATGTTTCCTTATTCCCCATGTCCATTTTAATGGTTTCCAATGCAAATTACACTTCCACATCACCTTTAGATATGTTCAGTAAACTGTCACTATCACTTTGTCAACTATTCAGAAAAGCAATAATGATTCGTTGATAACAGGGAGATGTGTTTCGTTGATAGCTTTATTCTTCATTCCGTTGATGGTGTTTCCCTCGTTTCGTTGATGAGTAAACTCCATACAGTTGACAGAGTAATCTTCATACCGTTGACATGTCTTCACTTAGGCAAAATTACAAGGCATAATATATTTACAATTAACCAACCTATTTTGCCTATCTAGTACTTAGTCAACATGACTTAGAAAACCTATCTAATACATATAACAGAATGCCTATCATTTGAGAAGTATTGTACAATGCAATTGCTACAACACTCATTTCGTTGATGAGCTTCCTGTCAACGGAATGCTGCAAAGCATGCCATTTCGTTGACAGCTACAAAGTGACTTTACACAAATTCTACTAAGTGTTTTATGTTTATCATCAAGAACAACATATTCCTAACAAAGACTTCCAATGTACTTCTGGGTTGAAGTTGTGGATACTGCTTGTTATACTCAGAATTGAACTTTAATAAACAAGGACTTAATGAAGACTCCTTATGAGATCATGAACAACAAGAAACTAACTCTCAAATACTTTCATGTATTTGGTGCAAAATGCTTTGTGCTTAAGGATGGAGATGTTAAACGTGGCAAATTTGAGGCCAAGGCATATGAAGCTATATTTGTTGGTTATGCCAGAAGATCTTACAGGGTGTACTTGATTGAAGTCACCAAGTGAAGGAAAGTGTCAATGTTACATTTGATGACACTAAACTCCCCAATATCCAAACAGAAGATTCATCTGAAGAACTGAAGTTTGATAACTTGCCAGACTCAGAATAAGATGATGAAGCTCCACCTGAGATTGTTGCGGGTAATGAAAGTAACAATGATGATAATGATCATGGTGGTGGTGGTGGTGGAAACATTGGTAACAATGGAGAAACCACTAACACTGGAGAAGAATCATCAAGGCAATCAAGCAACAACTCGGGGGGAGGAAATGAAGGGTCAACTAGTCATTCACAACATCAGAATGAATTTCAAGGCGAATCATCAAGATCAAATGTAATAACTCGAATTTTTGGTAAAATTAAAATTTTTCTTATTATGATTAAGTGCATCAGTGAATAGTGAATTTGGTGGATGAATAGTGATTTTGAGGGTTAAGAAAATTTTTCATGCCACCTATGTACGAGACGTAGTGTGGATATTCCGAAGTCATATTAGTGATCTACGGAGTAAATAAGTGAATGCAAAGACGATCGGAATTCAGAAATTCCAAATTTTATTTTGGTGTAGTATTTGACCGGGCAGTGAATTATATATTATTATATTCAAGAAATGAGATATTAAATTTGAGGATTTGAGGATTTAATATTTTGGAATTTTATTATTTTATTAAAGTCGATTTAAGGATTCGACTGTTGGAGTGAATAGTGAATAGTTACTATTCACTACGAGAATCGCGTAGAGTTTATTCGCTCTTTTTAGGAAATATTTTCGAATCGTTGCAAGAGGAACAAAAACAAGGATGAATAGTAACATTGATGAATAGTACTCCAAGGTGAATAGTAGAATTTTATAGTCTCCGATTGATTCCATATTTCAGCGGAAGTTCAGGAATAATAAACGGTTACTAATCGCGTAGTCAGAAATCGCAAACGAAAACGAGAATCAAAAATCCGCTTGAAGGAGCAACTTTGAACGTTTCCTAAGCTTAAGGAAAAGAAATAAAATAGAAATGGAAATTAGAGGTTTGACAAGTCAAAGCTTACATGAGAAGCTTGGTTAGATATTAGTAGTATTATGACATAATCTTGATTTTAAATAAAGGATAAAACCATGTAAATACAAGTCAACTAAGCTCATCCAAAACACTCCATTCTCATCCATTTTTGAAGCAAAAACCGTGGCCTTTATTGGGAGGAAAAAGAGGAGGAAAAAATCTTGCTAACTTGCTTGAATCTTGATGAAAGTGCTTGGTGTTTAATTTGATCATCTCACAAAGACAACCCCATTTCCATCATCAACCACCAAAAACACTTGATTTCCA
Source organism: Heracleum sosnowskyi (assembly GCA_030848705.1). Taxonomy (NCBI): domain Eukaryota; kingdom Viridiplantae; phylum Streptophyta; class Magnoliopsida; order Apiales; family Apiaceae; genus Heracleum; species Heracleum sosnowskyi. The sequence continues at coordinate 73,613,886 of CM061242.1, forward strand.
CCATGATTCTTGAAGGACAAATCTGGGTTTAATGTCTAAAAGCTTAGATGAGAGTTTGTAAGAGCAAGGCGAAGCTTGGATGGTTGTATACCGAGGTCTTAAAGGTATAAGTCGCTTAACCGAAACTTTGTTGATTATTTTCATTTGTAATTTATGTTCATGAATTCGTTTTGACCTTGGATTGGAGGATTTGACTGAGTGAAGGGAGTATAAGGTGGATGGTGAGTTTGGGATTGATTGGTATTGACTTGGTTGTGTTTTGAAAATGGAAAACGTTAAGTTTTAAGCCGTCGTAATGCCTGATTCTCGTTAACTCTAAAAACTGCCTAGATCCGAAACCCTAACTGCCTCTTTTGGTTCAGTGATGAACATGAGTGTGTAGACCTTTGTTTCTAGTTTACGTGAGCGCAAGAATCATGTCATTACGATTTACGGTTTATGAGATATGACCATTTTAGTGAAAGTGGTTCAAGGAATGAGATTGCAGAAATGTACCAACTTTGTGGCTATGTTTGAGACCCTTAAGAGTTGTTTTAAAATATGAAATTTTGTATTGAAGTGCCAAGGTCAGTTACGAAAGTTTGTACGAAGGTTTCGAGTCCAAAAGATTATTTTTCGATTTTATAAAAAAATGTGTTAGCCGAGGTTGCGCAAGTGAAAACCACTAAGAACATGACTTAGAAACCAATGTTGTAAATGGTTAAGTATAACTTGTATTCGAGGATCGATTTCGGACTAAACCTACGACTTAAGTAATTGTCGATTAACATGGACTTAGTATGGGCCTATAACGAGCTAGTAATTCCTTGGTTGTGTTTCACTTACGTGTTTAAGCATTGAGTACAAGTGGATTATCCAGGGGATTAATCGTGCGTTTTCTTTGACTTTGTCTAGATTGTCCGACATCGTCGCGAACCCCTATCACTTCTCGAGCATCAGGCAAGTTTCTAAATCTATACTTTGAAGTATTGACTATATAATACTGCTTTGCCATGTATAAAATTGGACAGTTTTGCGATATATCTTATTTCTCGTTGAAATGGATTTGACCTTTGGATTATATAAAATCTTTTGAGTTAAGTAGTTATGAACCGGTTTACCTGATAGCTCTAAATATAAGAGCATATTCATTGTTTTCGACTCTAAATCGGGAGTCGGTATTTTGAGATATGTAGATAGCCGTGGAAACCCGGAGGGATTCCATCGGCAGAATACTATGTATTTTGAGGATTGTTGTTCGAGTATGATATCATTCGAGTAATGATATTTGCTTACTATATCTTTCAAAGAATGTTATTTAAGTATTATCTCAGTCGATAAATACTATTTGAATACTATTTCAGTTATATATGCTAATGGAAGGCATAACTGTTTTCGAAAGTATATTGTGATACTTGCTTTATGATTTGATTATGGGCTTCTAAGCTAGATATGGGATATTAGTTAGAAGCCAGTCTTTTTATAAATGCCCTAGGTAAAGGGCATATGATTTTATTCTTTAGACCAAATGTAGTTATATTTTCGGTATATGTTAAAGATCATTTTTCCGAAAAGATATCGGGTAACTGTTATTCGATGATTATTTATTTAATGAATATTATTTTTGAATATTCATTTAAGGCTTATTTATTCAATGAATATTATTTTGAATATTCATTTAATCCTTATTTATTCAATGAATATTATTTTGAATATTCATTTAATCATTATTTATTTAATGAATATTATTTTGAATATTCATTTAATCATTATTTATTTAATGAATATTATTTTGAATATTCATTCAAGGTTTATTTATTTAATGAATATTATTTTGAATATTCATTCAAGGTTTATTTATTTAATGAATATTATTTTGAATATTCATTCAATCACTATTTATTTAATGAATATTATTTTTGAATATTCATTTAAAGTTTATTTATTTAATAAATATTATTTGATTATTTATTAAATACTTTTAACACGTTTTAAAATGAGTTGTATTATTTAAAGTTTATCATCGACCTTCAATAATTACGAAGGATAATCTAAGCTGTACTAATAATTATTTTAAATCAAGGGGAGGTTCCCAAACACTTTTTTTGCATTTAAATCTATCTTTTAAGAGGATTTAAATACTCGCTCAATTACCAAAAATATGGGAAACCTGATTTAAGTGACTACCACTCATTTTAAACACTCAACTCAAAACTGTCAGGGGGCAGATATTTTCTCGGAGAAATTTAATTGCTGCAAGTCAAATGTTGTGTAACTACCTCAATGGTCGAGGAGTAAATTGATGGAACAAGTCGATATCCATTAACAAGCAATAGCTTGGGAAATATTGGAGAATCTTCCTTTCCAACCTAGATAAACTACTTAGTGGAGTCGTATCAACAAGTATTACACTTGGGGAAGGGAGGACGATCTTTACGTTTCAGAGTCATGGATTTCATCCGAACTAGGAGTGGTGTAAGAGGTCCAGTTGCGCCGACCCATCCATTTTATTGCCCCAAATGGGCCGGGAGATCCGGGAAGGCGGTAGACAATGTCAGGCTGTCGTGATTCTTCCATCTACATGTAGAAAACATATTTTTGTTGTACGACCTGCTACTGATCATAGTAAGGTTGGGACAACGGGCGCGGTAGCAACTCCGGTATTAGTTCATCATCCAATTTTGGATATTCCTGCAACATGTATTGGGGAGAAGAACCGATCATGTTGACAGGGGGTCGAAAAGTGTTCAAAGAAAATGAAGTTGCAATAAATCCTTTTAACTTCATCTTTTATTTTATGAGTTATGACTCTGATAAAACCTTACTCAGATTATATATGCATAAGTGGATTTTGGGTTACGGAACATTATATGAAATTTTCCTCGTAACTTCATCTTTTATATCATATGACTCTGTGGATACCTTACATAACATGAGTTATGGTAAGGGAGTTGTTTATACTGAATCACCTTATAACTTCATCTTTTAAGTTATATGTTGATATTCTACTTACATAGCAGATATTTTTCGGAAAGGTTATATTGGTTTACTTTGAAACCTCATCTTTTATATTATACTAGAACTTTGTTCATAATATAGCAAAAGTTTGCAGAAATATTATGAAAATGATATTTGAAATACAACAATGGTACTGTTTTTGGAATACATTCCGATAAGGACATAATTTCAGTATCAAGATATTTTGACAAATTATTGTCTTATACCTGCTTTTTTCTGGGTTGAGTTAAAGGCATGATTATGCCATACTTTTATTACTTTGCTGAGCTATCGCTCACTCTTGCTATTGTTTTATAAATATTATATAGCAGTGAAGTAGGATACCAAGGATTCGGCGCACATCCCTCAGGAGAGTGGTAAGCGCAAGGCATTCTCATGAGCAGTTTCTAGCAGTGATCCTGGAAGTAGTGTGACCCAGTCAGATCAAGCTGGAGCTTTTGGTATTCATCTTATGTATAGATATGAATGGTATGAGAGGGTGGTGAGTATTACAAGGCTAGGTTGGTAATGTACCATTACTTAGGAGTTGTATCAGTAGCAAATTCAAAAGACATTTGGGTATTGTAATAAAGATTATTTATTCCGCAATTGTGGTATTTGTGTCGTTTCTGAGACTCAAACGTGTGTGTGTGTGTGTGTGGGAAATATATACATTGTGGGGTCATAAGCAGATGAATTGTGTCTATTGTGAGTAAAGCAGGCAAGGCAAGAAGTAAGTGGATCGTGACTACTCTAAATCCCTGACCCCGGATTTGGGGCTGTTACAGAAATGGTATCAGAGCGTTAGGTTACAGTCCTCAGAAACGATAGGAGATCGAGTCTTACAATACCCTTAATAATGATAAGAACATCTAGAGCTCAGATTGAGTTCGTAGTCGAGTTAAAGGACATGACCCTGATTGTTTAAGATGAAGCCCAAGAGGGGACTTCTTCTGGGAAACCGTACTTAGGACTTCATGGTTAGTCACCTCGATTCGTATGAGTTATAGATTGATGGGATTCTGAGATACCAGACCCCGAGGCCTTCGAGTAGGCAATTGATGATGCGTTCCTTGAAATGGACGGAGACCCGATACTGGAAGATCCATAGGAGGATCTAGAGGAAGACCCCATGGTGGGTCAAGGAAAGAATCTTGTAGAGAACGTGTTGATTGATAAAGATGTGGTATGTTACTTGAGGTCGTACAATAGGACCGGACGAACCTTCAGAGGTCAAATAAGTTCCGATACGAGAAGTTTAGAATCGTTATGATTCAACAAGAGATATGACGAAGAAATGGGGTAGAGTCTCCAAAGCAGAAGAGGTAGAGGCAGAATAGCCAATACCGGTGGAATGATTCGATCTGAACGAGACCCGTTACTCGTAGTCTGTTGCAGTGCCTAGGGAGGCAGCATACGTAAGAACGAAGACGTTCAAACTTCATCTATGATTAAGGGTACTTAGTAACCTTAACTAGTAGAGACATTACCTTATTTTTGGGGTTTAACTCCCCCCACGATCAGCGATTCCACCAAGGAAGGTGTTTACTACGGTACTGAGGCATTTTATTACCTCGAGCAAGATTTTTGTATGTACGTACTACGCAAGGCGTCATTGTAACACGAGTGCGCCAAAACGAGATATATTTAAAGAATCAAGACGGACTAAGAAAGTCTGGGAAAGACTTAAATAAAAAGGCTGTTATGCCAGAAGTGTTAAGCTTATGTAGCATCCGGGATTGATACAAGAAAGGAAATGTTTGGTATGAAAATGGTTATAATAGTAATTGGGTTTAAGCCTGTAGATTCTAACGATCTTCCGGAGTACCGCCCAGTTGACATATGGAATTCTTCGTTGCTATGGGCGACACCGGTATCGAAGTCCTCTTACGATAGAACGCTTGCTTGAGATGCTTGCGCCGAGTCGAATCGAACTCCCTGCGATTTCAAATGTTGATGGTTGAATTCTTAGCGACTATTACAAGTCGGCAATGACGTAAGTATCGAACACCTTAGGGTGCGTGGAAAAGAAAAGCTTTGGAATTGAACGATTATCCATCAGAGGAGCCGACATAAAAGGCATCCGTAGAGACCTTGGTAGTACCCTCCCCATTTGCAAATTATGTGGGGTACTTCCCCAATCTATGATCTATCTTGACCTCTTTCCAAGAAAGAATTCTGATAAAGGGTATATTCCCTCTTCGAAGTTATTTTATAACACTTGTGTTAAATCATATTTAATTTCAATTGTGTTAGAGGCTGTCACAATGCCTACTTTCAGGTTTTCGAAGCCCTGACAAATGATGTTATTCAAGCTTCCACTTTTCTTCAAATAATGAATAACCCTATGATGATACCTCACCACTTGTTTGTTAAGTACCAGTATCTTTTTGGTTATTTTTTTTTCTTTTTCTTTTCTTTGGAAACCGCACCTTTGGAATCTGTTCAATTTTAATCCAAGGTATTCCTTTGAGAAATATTTTCGAAAGGCGATAATTATTAAATTGATCTCGAATTGCTTTCATACTTTTAAACTTCCACTGAGACGAACAAGCCTATACTTATAGGGGCTACAAGGACTATCTGTCTATGTGATAGAAGTCTGATGGGACGCCATCACTTGTGAGTTGTGAAATACAAGAAGGCTAATTACCTTTAGTAATGTCTCAATCGAGGCACACAACGTTGAGTTCTTATGATCATGTTGATCTCTCGGTAAATTCTCTTACCTCCAATAAGGTTACCTTAAAACTCATAACCTTATGATCACTAGTGTGTGACGTTTTCCTTGATATGGGAGCTATCTTTTCAAGGCCCCATAATTTTTGTTATCCTCATTGAATTCCAAGGGAAGGCCAACCAGGTCAAATAAGTCAAAAGTCTAGGGTGGGATGAGAAAAAAGCAAAGTGCACTCATTCCGAAATTGAAAAAAAAAGAAGAAAAAAATTGAAAAGAAAAATGAAAAGAAAAAAAAAAGAGTTGTTTTTATGCAGAATTGATCAGGTTGAGCTCTTTAATACTCGATCAATTAAGTTCCAGGGGACTTTGTGCCTAGTGACCTAAGACTTTTCCAGTCTGGGATCCACTAACCTAAAGCTCGCTACATGGGTATTATTGTATAAGCCTTTTGGGGTCTCATCCATTGCACGGTCAAATAAGCATGTGTGTAGTAATAAAGCATGAATTCCTGTCTAGCTCAAGTCGAGGTTGAGGTGTCTTTAAGTGGTTTCTTGTGTCTAGAGTTCATTCTGTTTATAAGCTTGTGGTTGTTTTGGTGAAGAATAGGATATGGTCTTGATTTAGTCTGAGAGTATATTGATGAGCATTGCACACACGCACGTTTCTGTGTTTGTTTGTTAGTATAAGGGGATTTTGGTCGAACTCTGTTTGAAAGATTGCATTCCTTGAGATATTGGCTTGTTGATTGGTTATGGTTAGTTTAAGGGGATCGTTTGCATTTTCATATTAGTTGCATTCATGCATTGCATTATAGTTAGTAGAGTCTGTTTATGCGTGAGGACAAGCATCGGTTTAAGTTTGGGGGTGTGATAAGTGGATTTCTTATCCACTAGGATCGTCCTAAATTGGCTTAAATTGGTTGTTTTGTTCTCAAGTTTGTGGTGTTTGTGATATGTTTGGTGTTAGTAATTGCAGAGTTGAGTTGTCAGCAGAGATGTGGATTTCTTGTGATTTGCAGAAGGGTTTTGAGCATGTTTGTGAAGGTCAAGTGGTTGCGGAGCGAGAGAGCGCAAGGAAAAGACAAGAAAAGCAAAATGTCAGATTGTGAACAATAACCAAGCGCCCCCGCGCCCTTATAGGCGCGCCCGCGCCCTAGTGATGCTGAAGAATGCAATTCTGAGTCAGAAACGGAAAGTTGCCAAAAGACCAGTCAGCCCTGCAGCCTATATAAACTATTGGTGGATGAATTCTGAGATATACATTGAGATACATACATACATATTCATCCACCGGTGAGGAGAACAAGAAGACGACTGATTACGAAGATTTAGTTTTCAACTTTTCTTTGTATTCTTCTAATTAGGCGATACTTTGGATTCTCGTTTGTTCTTTCATAAACCTTAGCACTTTTATTCAGTATTCTAGACTTATTATTATCATGTTTTTATCAGAACCCACGATGATGAACGGTTCGATTATGAACTAATCGTCGTCGTGAGATTTTAACGGATGTATTTATGGATTTTAGTAGTTAATTGTTTTAAAGATTTGTGTGTGATGGCTAATTGATATCATAGTTTGGTTGTGCTTATTCTTCTTGGATGCGTAGCTAACATCTAAGTTGTATTGTTAATCTCTATTGATTGCGAAAGTGGATATAGAGGTTTAGAACTTGCCATGCTAGCATAGGTTTATGTATGTTTGTCATGCATGATTCGTAGGTGATTTTAACCATCTTACCTGCCCTATGTAATCTGAATGGATAACTTGCTCGTTAAACCGTTATGTTTTCAAATCTTATAGACATATAGGGTCTAAGCATAATTGGTGTCTGCCCAACTTCTATCTCTTTTGTGGATGTTTGAGTGGTTTGGTATACGTATACTGAAAGGTAGCGTGTACTGATTTCGTGTTATCCGATTAGTTATCACAACTGTCACATGCATTGATTAAAGACAAAAGACTCTAGATGAAGTATTTAATGAAGTTAGGATCCCATGTTTTATTCTCATAAGTAATTCAATAGCAATCTTTAGTTTAATATTGTCTTGGTATTTTGTTTAGTTAATTTAGTTAATCAAAACACAACTTTGATACTTGTCTTAGCATTGAACGATAGCCATACATTGTTGCATAAGTGCATAACTATAATAACCAAAGCAGTCTCTGTGGGAACAAACTCTACTTATTCTTATATTACTTGTGACCGCGTATACTTGCGTGATATTGTGTGAACAATGAGGTCGACACTTTTGATAGACCTGATTCCTTTCAAGTTGGGAGAAGTGATATTATAATAAGGATGGGTTGGTTGACACCCAATGGAGCCCAGACTGATTGTAAGGGAGAGAGAGTAATAAATAAAGGATGGAGACAGATTCAGATATTCTTGAATATAGTTCAGACTAAGAAACTATTATGCCAGAGATACGAGGCTTAATTAGCTCTTATGGTTGACGCCAAGAAAAGAGACACCAAGTATAAAGGAAACTACAATGGTTTTGGGAGACTGTACAAGATCTTAATGCGCTACCAAATATCGATTGGGATGACATGAGAATGAATAACGAGTATTCAGGTTATAGTGCCGCATCTCCTGTTAGTCTCAGTGAGAATGAAAGAGTTAGCGACTCAGTTACAAGAATTGCTGGGCAAGAATATGATAAGACCCAGTGTACCACCGTGGAGAGCCCGGTGTTGTTGTAAGAGAGAAAGATGTTAGCACAAGATTATGCATCGAACCTCGAGAGTTGTATGAGTTCGACATGGAGAATAGGTACCCTTGTAAATGATTGTTTGATCAGCGGAAGAACGCTGTGTATTTCCAAATTTATTTAAGAACTGGATATCACCAGTTGGAAGTCAATCTCGACCAATGCTTGATGCGACATCAGGTGGAGCTTTGTGGGCTAAAAGCTACGATGAAGCTTATGAACTTATTGAGATGATGGCTGCTAATGAATACCAGAATCCAACTCAGAGGTTATCACAAGGCAAGGTAGCAGGAATTCTGGAAGTGGATGCAGCTACGGCAATAGCAGCTCAGCTAAAGGCTCTGTCTATGAAGGTGGATTCCTTGTCTAACTATGGAGTTCAGCAGGTGGCTAGTGTTTGCGAGCTATGTGCAGGTGCACATGAAATTACTCAATGTGCCATATCCAATGAATCGGCGCAGTTCGTGAGCAATTTCCAGAGATCACAACAGCCAGTGCCTAATGCCTATCATCCGAATAACATGAACCATCCAAATTTCAGTTGGAGTAACAATCAAGGTGGCCAGCAACAACAACCACAACATCCGTATCAGCAGTATCAAGGTCAGCAGTATGGAGCTAAACCATTTAACTCTTCTGGTTTTCAGCAGCAGTATGCTCCAAGGCAACCGTATAAACCACCAGGTTTTCAACAACCATCTCAAGGCAATGTTGGTCAGACGTCCAATGAAAAGTCTGAATTGGAGGAATTGAGGCTAATGTGCAAGAGCCAAGCTGTTTCAATCAAGACTCTAGAGAATCAAATCGGTCAGATTGCCAATGCCTTATTGAATAGACCACAGGGAACTCTCCCTAGTGATACGGAAGCTAATCCAGGCAAGAGAGAGGTCAAGGAACATGTTAAAGCAGTTACCTTGCGATCTGGAAAGGTTACGGGTGACCAGAACTCAGAAAAGGAGCAAAACGAAAAAATTTCTGGTTTTCCAATAGAAGGTAGGCGCGCCCGCGCCCTAGGAAGCGCGCCCGCGCCTGAGGTTCTGTCAGAGAATGATGAAAAAGTGGAAAAATCAAGTTTGGGGGGAAACGAAGCGGAAAAGCGGGAACTTTCGACTAAGAAATCTGTTCTGAAGCAGAATACAGAGATCAAGGAGGTCTATCCTCCTCCGCCATTCCCTAAACGTCTTCAGAAGCAGAAGTTGGATAAGCAGTTCGCTAAGTTTCTGGAGGTTTTCAAGAAGTTGCATATCAATATACCTTTTGCGGAAGCTCTTGAACAGATGCCGAGCTACGCAAAGTTCATGAAGGGTATTCTATCTCAGAAGTTGAAATTCGAAGACTTGGAGACCGTGGCTTTAACTGAAGAGTGCAGTGCTATTCTACAGCAGAAGTTACCTCCAAAACTCAAGGATCCAGGAAGTTTCACCATACCGTGCACAATCGACAATCTATCTTTCAACAAGTGTTTGTGTGACTTGGGAGCTAACATTAATCTGATGTCGTTGTCTGTTTTCATGCAACTTGGATTGCCAGAGCCTAAACCTACAAACATGTCTTTACAGCTGGCTGATCGGTCGATCACATATCCAAAGGGAATAGTGGAGGATGTTTTGGTTAGAGTGGATAAGCTTATCTTTCCTGCTGATTTTGTGATCCTGGACTTTGAGGAAGACAAGAAGATTCCTATTATCTTGGGAAGGCCGTTCTTAGCTACAGGCCGTACTTTGATCGATGTGCAGAAAGGGGAACTTATAATGAGGGTGCATGACCAGAATGTCGCCTTTAGTGTTTTCAATGCAATGAAGTTCCCTACAGAGGAAGAAGAATGTTTTTCAGTAGACTTGGTTGAGTCTGCGGTGTACACGGAGATTGAGCAATTGCTTAAGTCAGATACATTGGAAAAGGTACTGATAGGGGATTCTGAGACGGAAGACAAAGAAAGAGAAGAGCAACTTCAGTACTTGAATGCTTCTCCGTGGAAAAGGAAGATTGACATGCCATTTGATTCTCTTGGCATAGCTGAGTTGAAAAATGCTCAGGAGCGTCTCAAGCCGTCTATTGAAGAAGCTCCTACTCTAGAACTTAAACCACTACCGGAGCACTTGAGGTATGCTTTCTTAGGTGATGCATCTACTTTACCTGTGATTATTGCATCTAACTTGTCAGGTAGTGAAGAAGAAAAACTCTTGAGAATTCTGAGAGAGTTCAAGTCAGCCATTGGTGGACCATAGCGGATATCAAGGGAATCAGTCCTTCGTATTGCATTCATAAGATTCCGTTTGAACCAGGAAGTAAACCAACAGTGGATCCTCAAAGAAGGCTCAATCCTATCATGAAAGAGGTAGTGAAGAAAGAAATTCTCAAGTGGCTGGATGCAGGCATTATCTATCCTATTTTAGACAGCTCATGGGTGAGTTCAGTGCAATGTGTGCCTAAGAAAGGTGGCATGACAGTAGTTGCTAACTAGAAGAATGAGCTCATCCCTACTCGAACAGTTACAGGGTGGAGAATTTGCGTGGACTACCGAAAGCTGAATAAAGCCACCAGAAAAGATCACTTCCCTCTTCCGTTCATTGATCAGATGCTTGACAGGTTGGCTGGTCATGAGTTCTATTGTCTTCTGGATGGTTATTCAGGTTACAATCAGATTTGCATTGCTCCAGAGGATCAGGAGAAGACCACATTCACATGTCCGTTTGGCACTTTTGCGTTCCGTCGCGTTTCTTTCGGACTCTGTGGTGCACCAGCAACTTTTCAGAGGTGTATAATGGCCATTTTTTCAGATATGATTGGCATTAATGTGGAGGTGTTCATGGATGACTTCTCCGTATTTGGAACTTCTTATGATCAGTGCCTACAGAATCTTGGCATGGTACTGAAAAGGTGTGTTGAGACCAATTTGGTGCTCAATTGGGAAAAATGTCACTTCATGGTGCAAGAAGGAATCATTCTTGGGCATAAGGTTTCTAGTAAGGGGCTTGAAGTGGACAAGGCCAAAGTGGAGACAATTGAAAATCTTCCTCCACCAATTTCAGTTAAGGGAATTCGCAGTTTTCTTGGTCATGCGGGTTTCTATCGGCGATTCATTCAAGACTTCTCCAAAATCTCCAAACCTTTATGTAATTTGTTGGAGAAGGATGTTCCTTTCAAGTTTGATGAAGATTGCTTGGCAGCTTTCGAGCTTTTGAAGAAGAAGTTGACTACTACCCCCATTATCACTGCACCTGATTGGGGTGAACCTTTTGAGTTGATGTGTGATGCTAGTGACTATGCAGTGGGAGCTGTTCTTGGGCAAAGAAAGAACAAGGTGTTTCATGTGATTTAATATGCTAGCAAAACCCTCAACGATGCGCAGCTGAATTACACTACTACAGAGAAGGAACCCTTAGCCATTGTCTATAGTTTCGAGAAATTCAGGTCATATTTGCTTGGAACTAAGGTAGTAGTCTATATTGAACATGCAGCCATTCGTTATCTGATTTCAAAGAAAGATTCAAAGCCTCGGTTGATTCGTTGGGTTCTTTTGCTGCAAGAGTTTGATTTGGAGATCAAAGATAGGAAAGGTACAGAAAACCAGGTAGCTGACCATTTATCTCGGTTGGAGGACCACGGTAAGAATGCAGGTGATAAGACTCTTATCAATGAATTTTTTCCCGATGAGCAACTTTTTGGGGTGCAAGATGAAGAACCATGGTTTGCAGACATTGTGAACTATCTTGTGAGTAATGTCATCCTGGCTGAATTTTCTTATGCTCAAAGGAAGAAGTTTCTACATGATGTGAAGTGGTACCGTTGGGACGAGCCTTTCTTATTCAGACAGGGAGCTGATCAAGTGATAAGGAGATGCATTCCTTATAGTGAAACTGAGGGTGTTTTGCGAGATTACCATTCCACCACATATGGAGGTCATTATGGTGGAGAGAAGACAGCTACTCGTGTTCTTCAGGCAGGTTTCTATTGGCCAACTCTATTTAAAGACGCTCATCAGTTTGTGTTGAGATGTGATCGATGCCAAAGGGTTGGTAATATCTCTAGGAGGAACGAGATGCCTCTTAATATGCTGCTTGAAGTGGAGATTTTCGACGTGTGGGGAATCGATTTCATGGGACCGTTTGTTTCGTCCTGCAATAATCAGTACATACTGTTAGCTGTGGATTACGTGTCTAAATGGGTTGAGGTAAAGGCTTTACCGACCAATGACGCTAAAGTGGTGCTGAGTTTTCCTCATAAGTAAATCTTCACGCGTTTTGGAACTCCAAGGGTAATCATCAGCGATGAGGGTACGCATTTTTGCAACCGTAAGTTTACAGCCTTGATGACTAGATATAATATCAATCATCGTGTTGCTACTGCCTATCATCCTCAGACAAATGGCCAAGCTGAAGTTTCTAACAGGGAGATCAAGCGTATTCTTGCAAAAGTGGTAAATCCTTCGAGGAAGGATTGGTCGTTGAAGCTTGATGAAGCTGTTTGGGCTTATAGAACAGCTTACAAGACTCTTTTGGGTACGTCACCATTTCAGTTGGTGTATGGTAAGGCTTGTCATTTGCCTGCCGAGCTAGAGCACAAGGCGTATTGGGCGTTGAAGAAGTTGAACTTTGATTTGTCAGCTGCTGGTGAGAAAAGAATGCTTCAAATTAATGAGTTGGATGAGTTTCGGCTACAAGTGTATGAAAATCACAAGTTATACAAGGAGAAGGTTAAGAGATGGCATGATAAGAAGTTGGTCCACAAGTCCTTTGTTCCTGGCCAACTTGTTTTGCTTTTCAACTCTCATCTCAAGTTTTTTCCAGGAAAACTTAAGTCAAGGTGGTCGGGGCCGTTCACGGTCAAAACAGTGTTTCCACATGGTGCAGTGGAAGTTTTCGACAAGTCACCGGATGAAGCATTCAAGGTCAATGGTCAGAGATTGAAACCGTATTTTGGTGAGCAGGTGAATCGCGAGGCGGAAACCGCGATTCTTGTTTCAGCTGTTTAAGGAGTCAGGAATCACGTTAAACTATTGACGTAAAATGAGCGCTTCGTGGGAGGCAACCCATGCTATGTTGTAAGTGTTTTTCATTTGTTTGTTTTGTTTTAAAAAAAAATCAAAAAATCAGAAAATTCTGGCAAGGGCCACGCGCGCCCGCGCCCTTACACGCGCGCCTGCGCCCAATCCCTGTCCAGGAAAAAAATAAAACGGGAAAAAAAGAAAAAAAAACTCCCCCAATTCAGTTTTTATTTAGATTTTCCCTATTTAAACACTTTCCTACCCTTCCCCAATCCTCTATATCAATACCCTAGCCCCCAATTCCTTTTTCTCATTCTCTCTCTCACATCTATACATACACATATCCTTACACATCTCTTCATCAATTTCAATGGCTCCACCAAAGAGGGGTAGATTTGCGGGTAGTAGTAGCACTCGTCGTTCTTCTTTTGAAGGGTGGTACAACGGGGGCGATTCATCATGCCTCCATTGTTACTAAGTTGTGTGCTGCAGTTGGTGTTCGTTGGTCTGAGGAGGAGCAGGTTCAGTTACCGAGTGCTCCTATCGATCATTCGACGATTGATAGAATGGAGGATTGGGATGGTGGTGCCCCGGATTACTATGGTTTGGGTTATACTCATCTTGAGGATGCTGAGGAAGAAGAGGCTCCACCTCGTAAGCCTGCAGCTAGGAGGGTACGTGCATCTCGGATTCATCGTGAGGTGGATAGGTCTGGTTTAGGTGATGTACATTATAGGAGGCTGACGCGGCGCATTGATGCGATTCATGATAGTCAGAGCCGCTTTGCTCAGGATTTGACTCAGGCTTTGAGTGCTGCATTCAGAGCCACTGGAGTTGATATCGCTTGGCCTACCTTTGGAGCTGATTCTGTTTATCCACCTCCTGATACACCACCTGAGGAGGGTGGTACTGCTGATGATTAGGTATATTCTACACTTTCCTTTTTATTTCCTTCAATGAGGACATTGAATATTGTAAGTTTGGGGGTGGTAATTAGGGAAGGTTAGTGTGTGTTTCATATAGGATTCATATTGCATTTGTAGTTAATTCATTCATATCTTTGCATGTTTATGTCATATAGAGCATTTTGTTTGCATTAGTGTTTATATCTTTTATGTGAGTCCATTTAGTTGCATTTGCATAGAATGCATATTTCAAGATCCTTTAGGAATTGACTATTTCCGTTGATGAGTTGATGTTGATTGGAGTGTGGTTATGATGAATAGAGGGTTGATTAAGTTCCTATGAATTGACTTGCATGCCAGAAACAAAATAATTTCATAAGTCTCATTGGTTGCTTTTATATTTGATCAGACCATGTTTTGTTTGGATGTTGGAATTTAACCACTTGCTTATATTTAGAATGTCTTCTATTCTCTTGAAATTCATAGAAGCACTTAAGTCTAAGTTTGGGGGAAAACAGGGATTTCATGCTAGTTGTCAATAAAGGCTAGGCGTCAAATGGCTAGTAGCCGCTCATGAAAATGAGTAGTCTAGGGTGGGATGAGAAAAAAGCAAAGTGCACTGAAAAAAAAAAGAAAAAAAAAATTGAAAAAAAAAATGAAAAGAGAAAAAAAAAAGAGTTGTTTTTATGCAGAATTGATCAGGTTGAGCTCTTTAATACTCGAGCAATTAAGTTCTAGGGGACTTTGTGCCTAGTGACCTAAGACTTTTCCAGTCTGGGATCCACTAACCTAAAGCTCACTACATGGGTATTATTGTATAAGCCTTTTGGGGTCTCATCCATTGCACGGTCAAATAAGCATGTGTGTAGTAATAAAGCATGAATTCCTGTCTAGCTCAAGTCGAGGTTGAGGTGTCTTTAAGTGGTTTCTTGTGTCTAGAGTTCATTCTGTTTATAAGCTTGTGGTTGTTTTGGTGAAGAATATGATATGGTCTTGATTTAGTCTGAGAGTATATTGATGAGCATTGCACACACGCACGTTTCTGTGTTTGTTTGTTAGTATAAGGGGATTTAGTCGAACTCTGTTTGAAAGATTACATTCCTTGAGATATTGGCTTGTTGATTGGTTATGGTTAGTTTGAGGGGATCGTTTGCATTTTCATATTAGTTGCATTCATGCATTACATTATAGTTAGTAGAGTCTGTTTATGCTTGAGGACAAGCATCGGTTTAAGTTTGGGGGTGTGATAAGTGGATTTCATATCCACTAGGATCGTCCTAAATTGGCTTAAATTGGTTGTTTTGTTCTCAAGTTTGTGGTGTTTGTGATATGTTTGGTGTTAGTAATTGCAGAGTTGAGTTGTCAGCAGAGATGTGGAGTTCTTGTGATTTGCAGAAGGGTTTTGAGCATGTTTGTGAAGGTCAAGTGGTTGCGGAGCGAGAGAGCGCAAGGAAAAGACAAGAAAAGCAAAATGTCAGATTATGAACAGTAACCAAGCGCCCCCGCGCCCTTATAGGCGCGCCCGCGCCCTAGTGATGCTGAAGAATGCAATTCTGAGTCAGAAACGGAAAGTTGCCAAAAGACCAGTCAGCCCTGTAGCCTATATAAACTATTGGTGGACGAATTCTGAGATATACATTGAGATACATACATACATATTCATCCACCGGTGAGGAGAACAAGAAGACGGCTGATTACGAAGATTTAGTTTTCAACTTTTCTTTGTATTCTTCTAATTAGGCGATACTTTGGATTCTCGTTTGTTCTTTCATAAACCTTAGCACTTTTATTCAGTATTCTAGACTTATTATTATCATGTTTTCATCAGAACCCACGATGATGAACGGTTCGATTATGAACTAATCGTCGTCGTGGGATTCTAACGGATTTATTTATGGATTTTAGTAGTTAATTGTTTTAAAGATTTGTGTGTGATGGCTAATTGATATCCTAGTTTGGTTGTGCTTATTCTTCTTGGATGCGTAGCTAACATCTAAGTTGTATTGTTAATCTCTATTGATTGCGAAAGTGGATATAGAGGTTTAGAACTTGCCATGCTAGCATAGGTTTATGTATGTTTGTCATGCATGATTCGTAGGTGATTTTAACTATCTTACATGCCCTATGTAATCTGAATGGATAACTTGCTCGTTAAACCGTTATGTTTTCAAATCTTATAGACATATAGGGTCTAAGCATAATTGGTGTCTGCCCAACTTCTATCTCTTTTGTGGATGTTTGAGTGGTTTGGTATACGTATACTGAAAGGTAGCGTGTACTGATTTCGTGTTATCCGATTAGTTATCACAACTGTCACATGCATTGATTAAAGACAAAAGACTCTAGATGAAGTATTTAATGAAGTTAGGATCCCATGTTTTATTCTCATAAGTAATTCAACAGCAATCTTTAGTTTAATATTGTCTTGGTATTTTGTTTAGTTAATTTAGTTAATCAAAACACAACTTTGATACTTGTCTTAGCATTGAACGATAGCCATACATTGTTACATAAGTGCAAAACTATAATAACCAAAGCAGTCTCTGTGGGAACGAACTCTACTTATTCTTATATTACTTGTGACCGCGTATACTTGCGTGATATTGTGTGAACAATGAGGTCGACACTTTTGATAGACCTGATTCCTTTCAAGTTGGGAGAAGTGATATTATAATAAGGATGGGTTGGTTGACACCCAATGGAGCCCAGACTGATTGTAAGGGAGAGAGAGTAATAAATAAAGGATGGAGACAGATTCAGAGATTCTTGAATATAGTTCAGACTAAGAAACTATTATGCCAGAGATACGAGGCTTAATTAGCTCTTATGGTTGACGCCAAGAAAAGAGACAGCAAGTATAAAGGAAACTACAATGGTTTTGGGAGACTGTACAAGATCTTAATGCGCTACCAAATATCGATTGGGATGACATGAGAATGAATAACGAGTATTCAGGTTATAGTGCCGCATCTCCTATTAGCCTCAGTGAGAATGAAAGAGTTAGCGACTCAGTTACAAGAATTGCTGGACAAGAATATGATAAGACCCAGTGTACCACCGTGGAGAGCCCGGTGTTGTTGTAAGAGAGAAAGATGTTAGCACAAGATTATGCATCGAACCTCGAGAGTTGTATGAGTTCGACATGGAGAATAGGTACCCTTGTAAATGATTGTTTGATCAGCGGAAGAACGCTGTGTATTTCCAAATTTATTTAAGAACTGGATATCACCAGTTGGAAGTTAAATCCGAGGATATACACAAGACTGCGATTCGTACTAGGAATAGACACTTCGAGTTTTCAGCGAGGTTATTTTGGGTTGACTAATGCACCCACAAATTTTTATGGAATGTAATGAAGTGGCTTTGAATTATCCGTGATAGTAGATAACATGAGATGGAGAAATGGCTAGAATTGACCTAGGATTATGACTGTGAGATACACTACCATCCGGGGAAGGCCAATGTGGTGGCCGATACCCTTAATTAAAATGAGACAGAGATGGATTCCGAATGATCGGGAATTAAAGGATGAGATTTTACACAAAACCCAAGTTAGTCCAACAAACTAGAAAGACAAAAGATTTCACCAACAAGCGGCTAGTGACCGCCAAGACAGACAGAGAAAGTATGCGGACTAAGCCCGCGAGTATAGAGATAGTACTGCTATTGATAAGCTAAATGGCATGTTAATGGATGACAAGCAAATTTATGTTGGTGTATTTTCTGTACAAACAAGATAGAGAATATGAGGTTAGAGATTCGTGATGCCAAAAGATATCCTCGTGGAAGGAATTAATGAGATTTGGAAAGAAAGGGAAGTTGAGCCCGAGATTTATTGGGCCATCTAAGATTTTAAAATGCGTCAGGAAGGTGGCCTACGAACCAGCCTTACCCCCCCCCCCCCACTTGTAGAATGGTCATAACGGGGTTCATGTGTCAATGCTACGTCAGTATACTATAGATGCCCGACATATGTTAGAGTACGAGCAGGTAGATATACAACATGGTCTGACTTACAAAGAACAACCTGTGGAAATCACGGATAGAAAAGAGCAAGTGCTAAGAGACAAGGTTGCCAAGCTAGTGGGAGGTTTGTGGAAAATCAAGAAGTGGAAGAATCCACTTGGGAGTTAGAAAGTGCAATGGGAGAGAAGTACCCCCAGTTATTCCTAAGCTGATTCCGGGATGGAATCCTTTTAAGGAGGGGAGACTGTAATAACCCGATTTTTTGGTAAAATTAAAACTTTTCTTATTATGATTAAGTGCATCAGTGAATAGTGAATTTGGTGGATGAATAGTGATTTTGAGGGTTAAGAAAATTTTTCATGCCACCTATGTACGAGACGTAGTGTGGATATTCCGAAGTCATATTAGTGATCTACGGAGTAAATAAGTGAATGCAAAGACGATCGGAATTCAGAAATTCCAAATTTTATTTTGGTGTAGTATTTGACCGGGCAGTGAATTATATATTATTATATTCAAGAAATGAGATATTAAATTTGAGGATTTGAGGATTTGAGGATTTGAGGATTTAATATTTTGGAATTTTATTATTTTATTAAAGTCGATTGTTGGAGTGAATAGTTAATAGTTACTATTCACTGCGAGAATCGCGTAGAGTTTATTCGCTATTTTTAGGAAATATTTTCGAATCGTTGCAAGAGGAACAAAAACAAGGATGAATAGTAACATTGATGAATAGTACTCCAAGGTGAATAGTAAAATTTTATAGTCTCCGATTGATTCCATATTTCAGCGGAAGTTCAGGAATAATAAACGGTTACTAATCGCGTAGTCAGAAATCGCAAACGAAAACGAGAATCGAAAATCCGCTTGAAGGAGCAACTTTGAACGTTTCCTAAGCTTAAGGAAAAGAAATAAAATAGAAATGGAAATTAGAGGTTTGACAAGTCAAAGCTTACATGAGAAGCTTGGTTAGATATTAGTAGTATTATGACATAATCTTGATTTTAAATAAAGGATAAAACCAAGTAAATACAAGTCAACTAAGCTCATCCAAAACACTCCATTCTCATCCATTTTTGAAGCAAAAACCGTGGCCTTTATTGAGAGGAAAAAGAGGAGGAAAAAATCTTGCTAACTTGCTTGAATCTTGATGAAAGTGCTTGGTGTTTAATTTGATCATCTCACAAAGACAACCCCATTGATTCCTAGCTTTCATTTCCATCATCAACCACCAAAAACACTTGATTTCCACCATGATTCTTGAAGGACAAATCTGGGTTTAATGTCTAAAAGCTTATATGAGAGTTTGTAAGAGCAAGGCGAAGCTTGGATGGTTGTATACCGAGGTGTTAAAGGTATAAGTCGCTTAACCGAAACTTTGTTGATTATTTTCATTTGTAATTTATGTTCATGAATTCGTTTTGACCTTGGATTGGAGGATTTGACTGAGTGAAGGGAGTATAAGGTGGATTGTGAGTTTGGGATTGACTGGTATTGATTTGGTTGTGTTTTGAAAATGGAAAACGTTAAGTTTTAAGCCGTCGTAATGCCCGATTCTCGTTAACTCTAAAAACTGCCTAGAATCCGAACACCTAACTGCCTCTTTTGGTTCAGTGATGAACATGAGTGTGTAGATCTTTGTTTCTAGTTTACGTGAGCGCAAGAATCATGTCATTACGATTTACGGTTTATGAGATATGACCATTTTAGTGAAAGTGGTTCAAGGAATGAGATTGCTGAAATGTACCAACTTTGTGGCTATGTTTGAGACCCTTAAGAGTTGTTTTAAAATATGAAATTTTGTATTGAAGTGCCAAGGTCAGTTACGAAAGTTTGTACGAAGGTTTCGAGTCCAAAAGATTATTTTTCGATTTTATAAAAAAATGTGTTAGCCGAGGTTGCGCAAGTGAAAACCACTAAGAACATGACTTAGAAACCAATGTTGTAAATGGTTAAGTATAACTTGTATTCGAGGATCGATTTCGGACTAAACCTACGACTTAAGTAATTGTCGATTAACATGGACTTAGTATGGGCCTATAACGAGCTAGTAATGTCTTGGTTGTGTTTCGCTTACGTGTTTAAGCATTGAGTACAAGTGGATTATCCAGGGGATTAATCGTGCGTTTTCTTTGACTTTGTCTAGATTGTCCGACATCGTCGCGAACCCCTATCACTTCTCGAGCATCAGGCAAGTTTCTAAATCTATACTTTGAAGTATTGACTATATAATACTGCTTTGCCATGTATAAAATTGGACAGTTTTGCGATATATCTTATTTCTCGTTGAAATGGATTTCACCTTTGGATTATATAAAATCTTTTCAGTTAAGTAGTTATGAACCGGTTTACCTGATAGCTCTAAATATAAGAGCATATTCATTGTTTTCGACTCTAAATCGGGAGTCGGTATTTTGAGATATGTAGATAGTCGTGGAAACCCGGAGGGATTCCATCGGCAGAATACTATGTATTTTGAGGATTGTTGTTCGAGTAATGATATTTGCTTACTATATCTTTCAAAAAATGTTATTTGAGTATTATCTCAGTCGAGAAATACTATTTGAATACTATTTCAGTTATATATGCTAATGGAAGGCATAACTGTTTTCGAAAGTATATTGTGATACTTGCTTTATGATTTGATTATGGGCTTCTAAGCTAGATATGGGATATTAGTTAGAAGCCAGTCTTTTTATAAATGCCCTAGGTAAAGGGCGTATGATTTTATTCTTTAGACCGGATGTAGTTATATTTTCGGTATAGGTTAAAGATCATTTTTCCGATAAGATATCGGGTAACTGTTATTCGATGATTATTTATTTAATGAATATTATTTTTTAATATTCATTTAAGACTTATTTATTCAATGAATATTATTTAGAATATTCATTTAATCCTTATTTATTCAATGAATATTATTTTGAATATTCATTTAATCATTATTTATTTAATGAATATTATTTTGAATATTCATTTAATCATTATTTATTTAATGAATATTATTTTGAATATTCATTCAAGGTTTATTTATTTAATGAATATTATTTTGAATATTCATTCAAGGTTTATTTATTTAATGAATATTATTTTGAATATTCATTCAATCACTATTTATTTAATGAATATTATTGATATGGTCAGAAAAGTAATTATAGAAATATAATTGACTAGTCAAACAAAAGGCCGATATTTAAGGCCCGACACCCTAATTATTCATTAATTACGAAATTAATGAATAGGGAAAATATACAGCTCATTAAAAGAGTCCAAATTATGGCAAATTGGTCAAAGAAGGATCCAGAATCCCTATTAAAGGCAATTAATGAGTCATAGCCTTTATCGACAAGGAAAAGACTTATCCTGCAAGCAATACAATGCTTATCCAATATCAAAAAGGAGACTTATTCGCTAAGACTCCTAAACATACCATAAATACTAGGCTCCAGACGCCTATATAAGGTCTCTGATCCTACAATCAGAACTACGTCTTTGGCTTGATTCTCAATAACGATTTGAGATATGTAGGCTTCTTGTGAGGACCAATTTAGTCCGGAAACACGAGTGCAGCCATTAAAGCTCGAAACTCATTAATTCTAGCATTAAATTCACCAAGCACGTTTTTTAATCCACAACATTTGGCGCCGTCTGTGGGAAGACTACATCAACCATGGCAAACACACGAAGGACAGCTCGGGATAATCAAACTCCTGAGGATCGCCCTATCACCTCTGAGGCTGATCAGTCACCGCCGACTACTGGCACTGAAGGGGTGAATATCCCCACCAACACTCAAGGACCGGAAATCCCGATTTCGGTTGAAGGGACGAATCCCCTGCAGATGGTCATTCATGGATCTAATCCACAAGAGACCGTTCACCAGCAACCAATCACGACCTCCCCGCTGCTCATGAGTGCACCAAGGAGCCTTCAACTCCATACTACTGATCTCCCTCAATACGCAAATCAGACTTTGGGGATGCCAAGTTATGGCATGCCCCCTCGACCCATGGCGGAGTAGTGGAACTAATCCAATCTACCATGAGGCATATGTGCCCCCTTATATTCAAGGTCTGGGACCCCAAAATCAACAAACTCGTCAGACCCCTTTCGTTCAAGATTACTCGGGTCCATACACCGAGGATGAGGGCTATACAACTGGGGAGGATGTCGCCCCAAGAAGGAGACGTTCTTCCCAGACCAATCGGGAACAACCCCAAACTACTAGGGAGAAACTTGCAGCCCATGAGGCAGAGACTGCAAGGCTCAAAAAACTCTTTGCTGAGGAGGAGGCCTCCCAATCTCGAGGCCGGACAACTGAAGGGATTCCAATAATCAACTTGGATCCACCGGCAAGAAGGACCAAGAGGGCTGAAGCCCCAAGGGGTGATCCTAGTATTCTGTTGCCCCTAGGAGATCCTGATGATCCTACACCACCGTTTACTCAAGACATCATGAAAACGGCTATATCCAGAAAGTTTAAGATGCCTTCGATCAAAGCCTATGATGGAACGGGAGATCCCGCAAATCATGTAAGGACCTTCTCCAATGCACTGTTGTTGCAGCCAACCAACGATGCGGTCAAGTGTAGGGCATTTCCACAAACCTTGGCAGGCATGGCCCAACGTTGGTATAGCCGTCTACCACCCAACTCTATTGGGTCATTCAAGGAACTAAGCAAGGCTTTCATCAACCAGTTCATTAGTGGAAGGGTGCATGAGAAAAGTTCTGCATCACTCATGGCAATCCGGCAAGGGCAGAATGAGGCCCTAAGGGACTACATCAATCGATTCACTCGAGAGGCTTTAAAAGTCCCGGACTTAGAGGACAGAGTGGCTATGATAGCCCTGCAACAAGGAAACACTGATGACCACTTCAAACGGTCGTTAGCTAAACATCCCCCTGAGAGCATGCTGAAGCTCCAAGATAGAGCCGGAAAGTATATCAAGGCCGAAGAAAGCATGAGAAAGTATGAACCCACTACTGGCGGTAGTGGAAACTCAAAGAAAAGAAAAGAAACTCAGGAGTACGACGTCAAGGAAAAGTTCCCCAGAACATCAAAGAACTCCGATTCTCCCCCCAAGAGAAACAATTTTGGGCCAAAATTTACAGAATATGCAAGATTGAATACTCCCAGGAGTCAAATTCTGATGGAGATAGCCAAGGAAGAAGATATCAAATGGCCAAAGCCAATGAGGGCTGATTTGTCCAAACGGAACCAAAATCAGTTTTGTCAGTTCCACAAAGAAGTCGGTCATGACACCGATGATTGTAGACAACTGAAAGATGAGATTGAGTTTCTGATACGAAGAGGAAAACTCAGCAAGTTCACTAAGGATGGAAGCCAAGGGAGCCAAAGGGGGAACTATGAAAGGAAGGATTATGATAGAAGGGACAACGATCAAGATCGGAATCCCAAGCCCCGAGGGCCAGTGATCAACATGATATTCGAAGGGCCAACTGCTTTTGGGTCCTCCCGAAACTCAAGAAAGGCTTATGCCCGAGAGGTAATGACTGTGGTTGGAGAAGCACCGAAGCGTGCCAGAACAGAAGTGTCAATAGGTTTTGACGATTCAGACTTGGAAGGGGTGAAGTTCCCCCACGATGATCCTCTTGTCATAATACCTGTGATAGGCAACTCCGAAACAAAAAGAGTCTTGGTTGATAATGGAGCTTCAGTGGATATCTTGTTCCACGATGCCTTTATCAAGATGGGTTACACAGACTCTCAGTTAACACCCTCAAATATGCCTATATACGGATTCAACGGGGTGGAATCAAAAGTGGAAGGCACTATCCAACTCCCAATGACTATGGGGGCAATGGATGAATACGTCTACTCAGATGTTGAACTTCATGGTTATAAAAGCGACTTCAACCTACAATGCAATCCTGGGAAGGACTGGTCTTCATGTGTTCAAGGCCGTTGCCTCATCTTATCATCTGAAAATCAAGTTCTCAACGAGGAATGGGATTGGTGAAGAACGAGGAGACCAAAAGATGGCTAGAAGTTGTTATGTAGCCGCGCTAAGGCCTGATGGAATCGGGGGGTAGGTTCTCCCCATTGAAGACATGGACACTAGTGACAATGAGGACCGAAGAGGGAAACCAGCTGAGGATTTAATCTCAATTCCCTTAGTCCCAGGTGAACCAGAGAAGGTTACTTATATTGGGGCACTACTGCCCGAACCGTTGAAGAGCAAACTCACATCTTTTCTTCAAAAGAACAATGACGTTTTTGCTTGGACAGCGGCCGACATGCCAGGGATTGATCCCCAATTGATATCTCACAAATTGAATGTGGATCCAGAAAGGAAGGCAGTGAAGCAAAAGAAAAGAAGTTTTGCTCCAGAGAGGCTTGAAGCCATTAAGCAAGAAGTGAATAAGCTTTTGGAAGCTGGATTCATTGAGGAAATCCAATTCCCAGAATGGTTAGCTAACCCCGTGATGGTTAAAAAAGCTAACGGGAAGTGGAGAATGTGCGTCGACTTTACTGACTTGAATGATGAATGTCCTAAGGATTGTTTTCCCTTACCAAGGATTGATGCTCTAATAAATGCCACTGCTGGGCATGAGATGCTAAGTTTCATGGATGGCTTCAGTGGATATAATCAAATCAAGATGCACAAAGATGACATCGCCAAGGTATCATTCATCACTGACTTTGGTGTCTTCTGTTTCTTAGTCATGGCTTTTGGACTTAAGAATGCAGGAGCGACCTATCAAAGGTTGGTAAACAAAATCTTTGAGCACCTAATTGGAAAAACCATGGAGGTCTACGTGGATGACATGTTAGTCAAAAGCCTCGATAAGGCCGATCACATTGAGCACCTCCGAGAGGCATTCGAAGTGCTAAGGCACCACAAGATGATGTTGAATCCAGCTAAGTGTGCCTTTGGTGTAGGCTCGGGAAAGTTCTTAGGCCTGATGGTTTCCAAGAGAGGAATCGAGGCTAATCCCGACAAAATCAAAGCAATTCTAGACATGGAACCACCGAAGACTGTCAAGGATGTCCAAAAACTAACAGGGAGAGTGGCTGCATTAGGAAGATTCATCTCCAAGTCTGGAGAGAAGTGTTTACCCTTCTTCAAAGCACTCAAAAAAGTGAAAAATTTTGAATGGACAACTGAAAGCCAAGAGGCCTTTGAGGCCCTGAAGAAATACATGGCTGAGCCACCACTATTGGCCAAACCAAAACCAGGGGAGGTTCTTTATCTATACTTGGCAGTATCCAACACTGCCCTGGGAGCTGTTTTGGTAAAAGAAGAGTTAAAGGTTCAGAAACCCATCTACTACGTGAGCAAGATCCTGCATGGGGCAGAAATAAACTACTCTACCATAGAGAAGTTTGCCTTAGCCTTGATAATGGCCTCAAGAAAGCTACGCCCCTACTTCCAGGCTCACAAGATAGAGGTCTTGACTGATCAACCTCTAAGAAACATCTTGCATAGCCCTCAAGTTAGTGGAAGATTGATCAAATGGGCCATTGAATTGGGAGAATTTGATATCAAATATAAGCCTCGGACGGCCATAAAAGCTCAAACACTTGCTGACTTCATGGTTGAATGCACCATTGACAACCAAGAAGTCAGGGGGCAGGAAGTGATAGTGGAAGATAAGAAAGATGAGGAAACGGACTTCAAAGAATATTGGGTGCTCTATTTTGATGGAGCATCAAAAACAAAATCAAGTGGAGCTGGTTTCGTGCTACAAAGTCCTGATGGATTCCTCGTAGAGTATGCACTAAAGCTTGACTTCCCAACGACAAACAATGAGGCTGAGTATGAAACTCTGATAGCTGGTTTAGGGCTGGCTGGAGCCCTGAGGGTCAAAACTCTGAAAGTATGTGGAGATTCGAGGCTAGTGGTTTCCCAAGTGAATGGGGAATTTGAGGCCAGAGATGAAGTCATGGCCAAGTACTTAAAACTTGTCAAGGCCATCATGACTCAATTTGATGAATGTTATGTGGAACACATTCCAAGGGAAGAGAACGTGAAGGCCGATGCCTTGTCTAAGTTTGCTTCTTCCGAGATTGAAAACTATGCAGGGAGTGTATACTTCCAAGTCTTGAAGACCCCAAGCATCAACGGAAATTTGGTAACACCCATTGGTATTACCAGTTGTTGGATTGATCCCATCAAAGCTCATCTGGAAACTAGGTGGCTGCCCAACGACACTTCAGAAGCACGAAAGCTATACGTCAGAGCACTAAGGTATGCCCTAATTGAGGGAATCCTATACAAGAAATCTTTTGATATTCCATACTTAAAGTGCTTGAGACCTCAAGAGTCGGAATTGGCCCTAAAGGAAGTGCATGAAGGAATTTGTGGGCAACACTTGGGGGGCAGAGCCCTTGCTCATAAAGTCACCCGTCTAGGTTTCTATTGGCCAAGCATGCTTGCTGATGCTAAAAGCTATGTGAAGAAATGTGAACGGTGCCAGAAACATGCACCAGTGGTTAGACAACCACCAGAGATGATGACATCCATTAACTCACCTATCCCCTTTGCTATGTGGGGAATGGATATACTTGGGCCATTTCCTATGGCAAGTGCTCAGAGAAAGTTCTTGATAGTAGCAATTGACTACTTCACCAAGTGGATTGAGGCTAAGCCATTAGCCAAGATAACCACCAAGCAATTAATGCAATTCTTCTGGGAAAATGTGATATGCAGATATGGAATTCCACGAGTCCTGGTCACGGACAATGGAACTCAGTTTAACAATGATGAGTTCAAGAAGTATTATGATGAGAACGATATCAAGTTGCGCTTCACTTCTGTTGCCCATCCTCAAGCAAATGGGCAAGCTGAGGTTGCAAATCGAATTATCCTGGATGGACTAAAGAAAAGAGTTGAACGCTCTAGAAACACTTGGGTAGACGAATTACTCCCCATACTTTGGGCATATCGCACTACTTGTAAAGTCACCACCGGGGCAACTCCATTTCTATTGGCTTATGGAGCAGAGGCAGTGGTCCCGGTGGAGATTACTCACACCTCCCCAAGAGTTGAGGCTTATGAACCAGAAGAAAATGAAGAAGGCTTGAGGCTAGCTTTGGATCTAATTGACGAAGTTAGAGATGAAGCAAACGCCAAGATAGTTGAACATCAAAAGAAAGCCTCTTTCTACTACAACCTAAGGGTTAAAGAAAGGTTCTTTCGTCAAGGAGACTTGGTTCTCAGAAAGATTGAAGCATCCGGAGTTGGACAAAAAGGGAAG